>JAEOAD010000015.1:11637500-12887500 GCA_036365145.1 Orientallactaga sibirica
GACATTCAACCAAAAGCAGCCTGTGGGAGGAAAGGGCTTATTTTGCCTTATAGACTTGAGGGGAAACTCCATGATGACAGGGTAAAATGATGGCATGGGCAAAAGGTGAACATCCTGGCCAACATCAGGTGGACAATAGCAGCAGGAGAGGATGCCACACACTGGCAAGGGAAATGCTAGTCATACTATAAGCCTTCCCTGCAAAATGCACTGCCTCCAGGAGGCTCCAATTCTCAAATTCCCGCCAGCTGCAGACCAAGTATTCAGAACACACAAATTTATGGGGACACCTGAATCAAACCACCACATCAGATAATGCTAATGTGTATTCAAATTTCAAAATCAGCCAGCAGCATGAAAGGAGACCCAGTGTGTCTTGAGACACTTCTGAGATGGCTCAATTTGACCAAATAAACTTTATGCATTGGTCCACTCCAGGCTTAGTCTGGATGTCCCATCAGGACTGGCTTTTCTTCTCTGCTTATCAAAGCCACCTCCTGAGACTCCCTCAGCAATGCCCTCTCCCTCACCTCTTCCTTAGCGCATTGCTAGTTTCTATGTCTTCCTGAGTTTGTTCTGTGGGAATCTCGACCTATCCTCCCAGAGGACGTCTTTGAATCCTCCACCATGCTCCCCAGTGGCAGATACATAGTACTCACTCAGCAAAAGTCTCTGAGTGAGTGGATAAATAAACATATGAACTTGAGGATATCCCAGGCTTATTATCTACCACCCTTCTCATATTTTACATGATTGTTCCACTGAAATCACAACATCATTTCAGCCTCCAAAGTCAATTTCTTACACAGTTTCTTGACAGAGATATTTTACTGGCATTGTTTTAGATCTCTTAAGGGGGAAAAAATATAGTATTTACTTAATCATAATTTATATAGGTATTATCTGATCAAAGAGAGAACTGACATGAGCTAATTTGTTTTGGGAGGGTCAAACATTCTTGGACATATAAGCTGCTATTCTAACTGCCCCTTCGTAAATTTGGCATGTCATGTTGACTTTAGTTGTTTAAAGACAAACTGTCAAGGGTGCTATCTGCTGTTTACTCCACCAGGGTAGACCTAGGAGCTTTATTTTTGGCCTCCATGGCTATATCACCTGGCCCTTGGATATCTATTTTATTGTGAAATTTTTACTTGTATTGTGGGTTTTCATCAGCCAACTCTTTTTTGAAAATCATTTTTATTATTATTAACATATTTTTTATGGATACATCATGTGTTAGTACCATTTTTCCCTCCTCCCTTCCCCATTCCACAGGAGACCCTCCTCATTAGGGTTGCTGGTATTCACCATGGGGTTGTAGGATATGCATTGTGGGAGCAGTAGTCAGTTATTAGGGGGTGGCAGTGTCTCTGGGAATGACATCCCAGCCTCTCTTACAATTTTTTTTTTTTTGCTCCCTCTTTTGAAAAATTCCCTGAGCCTTGTGGGTATTTTTTAAAAGTCTACTTAGGAGTCTATAGATTTCTGATTTGTTATGTGTTGAGTATCTTCAGCACCTGTCTCCTTCACCCTGGCACTGATTCTCAGGCTCACCATGGAAGCAGCACTCTTGCTCATCTCGCCACTTTCTTTGTGGTTTTGCCTGGGCCTTGAGTGAGATGCAAGGGGTGGTTTATATCCTCGGATATCTCTACTTTACAGATTCTCCAATGGAGAGTAAAGTCAGCATAGGTCAAATTGGATAAGAATTATTAATTTAGGGAAAGTTTAGGCCCTCTTTTAGCCAAAGACTAGTGGGAACTTGACATTAGAGAGCATAATCTTTGTCTCCATCAGATTCAGACTTGGTTCCCAGTTCCAGATACAGGTTCTTTCCATTGAGCAGATCTTTTTGCCAATCACAAATCCATTGGTTACCCACCATGGCTGTGTGCCACCATTGCACTGGTGTGTACTTCTTGTCAGGCTGGTTGTGTCTGAGTAGCTTAGACACCTGCTTGTTCACACAATTGTTGGCCACTTTCCCCAGTAGGTCATGTAGCACTTTCCAGCACTAGATGGGCTAACTTGCTGGAGACTGGTTCTCTTCTGGTTTCCAGCCAGGTTTTTCTGTGTTCTGTGCCAACAGCATATGATGTCTTCAGCAATAGGGTCTTACCTTTTAATCAACTGCTTTGACAGAAGCCTGTCTTGTTTAGGGAACCTCATAGGTCTCTCCAATCAATGGCTCATTTCTGGTACTATGAATTACAAGTCAGAGCTAAAGTTTTTTTTTTTTTTTTTGTGAGGTAGGGTCTCACTCTGGTCCAGGCTGACCTGGAATTCACTATGTAGTCTCAGGGTGGCCTCGAACTCTTGGCAATCCTCCTACCTCTGCCTCCTGAGTGCTGGGATTAAAGGCATGCACCATCTCTCCTGGCTAGAGCTAAAGATTTTTAAGGTTAGGCTTCATCCCACCTTCTCCAGGGTCATTCTTTTTGGGCACTGTTGCAGTCAGGTTCTCATTGCTGGTAGAAATCACCCAACCAAGAGCAGCTTGTGGGAGAAGAGTTTATTTTGGCTTATAGTCTCAAGGGGAAGCTCCATGATGGCAGGGGGAAATGATAGCATGAGCAGAGAGTGGATATCACCCCTGGACAACATCAGATGGACAACAGGAACAAGAGAGTATGCCAAACACTGGCAAGGGAAAACTGACTATTACCCATAAACCCACCCTCAACAATATACTGCTTACAGAAGGTGTTAATTCCCAAATCTCCATCAGCTGGAAACCTAACATTCAGAACACCTGAGTTTATGAGGGACACCTGAATCAAACCACCATATTCCACCCTGGCCCCCATAAACTGTTAACCATCCATTATATAAAATGCAATGTATTCAGTCCAACTTTAAAAGTCTCCACATTTTTTATCAATCCTAATGATGTTCAAACATCTCCATAATCCAAGGTCCTTTAACTGAGTGATAATACCAAAAAATCCCCCCAAAGCCCATAATGGCACAGAATACACATTCACACTGCAAAAGATGGCATTGAACATAGCAAAGCAATATTCAACCAATACAAGATTTAAAACAGGGCAAACATAAAACTCTGTAGTTCCAAGTCCAACAACTCTAGCCAATGATAAGTCTCCAAGTCCAATAATGCTAACCAGCAACAAGTCTCTGGAGTTCCAATTCCACCCCTCCAGCTAGGCTACTCACAGTCCTGGAAACCTTCATCTGGGATCGTCAGCTTTCCTTAGCAGCCATCTTGTGGTCCTGGCATCTCCACTGCTGCCCACAGTTCATTCTCACAGCTCTATCAGGTTTCCATGCAGGCATCCAGCAAACCAGCTACACAATGCCATTTCCAAAACACAGGACTACATTGCAAACTCAATAACCCTCTCTTTCCTGCATTTCTTATACTTTATAATACCAGATGGGGTGCCAATTTGTTAATCCAGGAGGTGAGGAATAAAGCAGACTTTGAAGAAGAGGACACTTCTTCAGCATTCAGGACCCTTCAAAAGACTGCATTCTTTCTGTTGTCTTAATGCAGTTCAGCTGGCCAAATCTCAGTGGTTGTAATCTCTCAATTGCACCTGAATGGGCAGCAGTTCACCCAAAGATTTCATTTTTTCTGTGCCATACCCCTCTGCTCAGGCCAGTCTGTTTCTACACAAAACAACCCTGCACAACTTCTCAGGACACAGGCATAACAGCAAGCCTCTCATACAGACTGCTTCTAGCCTAGTGCAGACAAAGCTCCTTTTCACCCTCACAAGGCAAATCTCACAGTCCATAGTTCTTACTGCATTCAGGTCTCACAACTCTGACCAGAATAATCCATCAAGCTGTACTTACAACACTGCAAGGCATATTTTATGTCATGGTTTCAAATTCTCCCAAATCTTGAAAAGCAACTCCAAAAAGACCATAGACACAGTCAGGTGTCTAGTAGCAAATGATACCACTCCTCAATACCAACATTACTGTTGCAGCCAGGTTCGCATTGCTGGCAGAAATCATCCAACCAAGGGCAGCTTGTGGGGGAAAAAAAGAATTTATTTTGGCTTACAGACTTGAGGGGAAGCACCATGATGGCAGAGGAAAACAATGGCATGAGCAGAGGGTAGACATCACCCCCTGGCTAACATCAGATGGACAACAGGAGAGTGTGCCAAACACTGGCAAGGGGAAACTGACTACAATACCCATAGGCTCACCCCCAATAATACACTGCCTCCAGGAGGTTTTAATTCCCAAATCTCCATCAGCTGGGGACCTAACATTCAGAACACCTAAGTTTATGGGCGCCACCTGAATCAAACCATCACAGGCACTCTCCCTATACTCCTGTTGAAGATTATACCTTTAATCTATCTTCAGGGAGAAAGGATTCTATGGTACCAGTTTATTTTGTGTTTCATTTTGTGTTTAATTTCCACCACTGTCCCCTTACCCTCCCCCCTACCCTTCCATCCCTATTTTTGGGGCCTCATGTTGCCTATATGGTATGTCAGCAACTAAATCTGATACAGGTTAGGAACTAGAGATGAGTAAGGACATGTTTAATTTGTCGTTCTGTGTGTTCTTCTTTGAGTATGATATGTTCTAAGCCTATCCATTTTCCTACAAAATTTGTTGTATCATTTTTTTCTTACTGCTGAGTAGAATTCCATTGTGTATATATGTACCACATTTTTTTATCCATTCATCCAATGATGGGCTTTTGGGATGATTCCAGTTCTTAGCTATTATGAATTGAGCAGCTATGAACGTGGTTGAGCAAATATCTTTGTAGTGAATCATGGAGCATTTAAGGTAAATGCCCAGTAAGGGAATAACAGGGTCTGTTGATAGTTCTATATTCATCTTTTTCAGGAATCTCCATATTGATTTCCATAGTGGTTGTACAAGTTTGCTTTCCCACCAACAGTGAATGAGGGTTCCTCTTTCCTCACATCCTTGCCAATATTTGATGTCATTTGATTTTTTAATGAGTGCCATCCTTTTCGGAGTAAGCAGAATCTCATAGTAGTTTTAATTAGCATTTTCCTGATGGTTAGGGATATTGAACATTTTCTTAAGGGTGTGTTAGCCATTTGCCTTTCTACCTCTGAAAACCTCATTTTTTTCAGTGGGTTGTTTGATTTTTCATTTTTCAGTGTTTGTCTTTGTAGATTCTAGATATTAGCCTCTGTAGTGGTATAGCTGGGAAAAATTTTCTCTCATTCTTTGGGTAATCTATGGGCTCTGCTTATGGTATATCTGTCTGGGCAAAAGCATTTTAGCTTCATGAGATCCCACTGGTTGACAGATTGTTTTATTTTCTGGGCTACTGGGGTATTGTTCAAGAAGTCCTTCCCCACTCCTATATAGTAGAGATTTCTCTTCTTTATCATTTGATCATATTGGCCAAGGGTTTATCAATTTTGTTTATTTTTTCAAAGAAGCAGCTCTTCATTTCATCCATTTTGTTAATTGTTTTCTTGGCTTTCAATTCATTAATTTCTGCTCTTATCTGGATTATTTCTATCCACTTGGAGCTCTTAGGGCTGGATTGTTCTTGTACTGTTTTGGGCCTGTTCTAGTTTTGGTTATTGTGATCTTCTTGTAGGCTTTTGAGTTTGGTTGTTTGACTCGTCTGTGTGGACTATTCTCTGAAGTATTCTTTGTAGGTTTGGCCCTTTGTTCATATATCTGACATTTACACAGAAAGTTTTCCTTTCACCATCTATTATGTGGATTACTTTTGGTTGGAAGCCATAGCTTTTTAGACTTGGAATTGTTCCATTCCAGGCTCTTCTTGCTTTCAGGGATTTCCACTGAGAAACCTGAGGCAATTCTGATGATATTGCCTTTGTATGTTGTGAGTTGTTTCTCTCGTGCTGCTTTTAGCACTCTTTGTTTTCAATCTTAAGAGTTTTATCTATGATGTGCCTTGGAGAGTTTCTTCTTTGGTCCTGTCTGGTGTTCTGTGAGCTTCTTGTATCTAGAATCTCTTTGTGAGACTGGGAAATTTTTCTTCAATAATTTTAAGTATGCTCTTTATGCCTCTGGCCTGGATTTCTTCCCCTTATGATATACCCATGATCTGTATGGTTCATCATTTTAGGATATCCCACAGTTCCTTCATGTTCTGTTCATTTTTTTTTTTTTTGAATTTAGCAAAGTTTTCAGACTCTCTATCAATTTCTTCTGTCTTGTTTTCTAGCTCAGATGTTCTGTCTTCCATATGAGTGACTGTATTAGTGAGGGGTTCTACAGAGGTTTGTAAAATAAGGAACAAGACAAAGAGAAAGATGAAATGACTATGGTAGATCAACATTGGAGGGCTAAGCTCAGGTCCTGAAGTCCCGAAGCCCTGGGTAGTGACCCTATTAATTATATAAGTAGTTGCTTGAACTTTAGCTTGTTATGGACCTCAACTTTCTCAACTCTAAAATGGGGCCAGCCAGTGAATCTACCACAAAGGATACCATGACAGAGATAATGTGAGGTGCTCAGTGGACTGGCTGGCCTACTTTAAAAATCAATTTTTAAAATATTTAGATGAAAAATGCATGAAGAAGTAGCTCAGAGACAGTGTGGAATTAGTCATGGGCAACTAAATGAGTTAACATGAACTCTGGCTTTGGTACTCTTGCCAAGTAAGTCCTGTTGGATCATCAGTGACCCAACTGCACTTTGGAAGATAGGAAACATGAAATGTACAGTAGAAATAGATTTGCTATGTAGCACAGGATAACTCCTTGTAAGCCCAGAGAGTATGTATTCAAGTTTTCTGGCAGCAATGCTACATCCCAGAGACCGAGACAGAAATTGTCAGGTGCCTCCCATGCCAGAGACAGCTGCAGAACAGCTGGGATAGAATGCAAAAAGGACCTGTATTCTCACCTACGCCTTTCATAACTAACCTTAAGTATATTCATCTCAGGAATTGAAAGCCACTTGTATATGGTAGCTTTCCCTGAAGTGGGTGGTACCCTACTTTTTCTCTTCCAGCAGGGACAGTTTGAATCTTTCATCACCAAAACCACAGTTGAAGCTTGAAGAATGCAGTGAAATGAATTGTGTGGGTCTCCATTCACAGAGTTGAACACCCTTGCTTACCATTAATGTATCACATTAGTTTTGCACATTTTGGTGGCTGATGACCTCCCCCAGCCCAAGGAGGGAGGAAAAGCTGCTGATGTGAGAACATACATAGCCCTGAGTGGGAGGAGCCTTCACTGGCCACTAGAGCCAGGTCATAGATCTGGCAGACAGGTGGAACCACAAAATGTTTGCTAGGTGAATGGCTGGTAGGTGAAAGAGGCTACCCCCAAATCCTTTCTTGCACCTATAGCATGTTCAGTTTTTCATTTCAATTCACTCATAAGAGAAGACTCATACCTGCTAGGATGAGGATGGTGGGTTGAAAATTAAAACTGTAGAAATGCAGACCCAAAAAGGAAAAGGTACCCAGAGACCTGGGTTCCAGCCTCTAATAGCATTGTGACTTTGAGCAGATTAACTCAAGCTTTGGCTAATATTATCCACACTGCCAATGTCACTAGAGGTTGAAACATCCACCCAATTTTTGCACAGTAGTTTTGTTTGTTTGTTTCATGAATGCATGAATAGCTATAAGAAAAAAAGAAACAGGAACCCTACAAGGATCAATGGACTCATTTTAAATTAACTTTTTATTACTCTGTCTTCTGTTAGTCTAATTTTTTTGATGAGGGCAGAGATGGCATATTAGTTGCTATTATACCTCCAATACCTACATCATGGCTTGACAGGTACTTAACTTATTCATGGAAAAATTAGTGAATACAGGATCAAGGTAATACTATCAAAATGAGTGCCAACATCTCCCCTTGTTCTAAGTTTATTTATTCTGAAAATAGTGTTTGGTGTTAATTCTATCTCAGCTCCACTTACCTCCTTCATAAGATGTGAGATTCTCAGGGAAAGAATACTAACTTGGTACCTCCCATTGCCCTAGTAGAGCTGCCTACAACTTGACATGGAACAAGTAAATTATATAGAGATCTGGCTGACACCTGGACCAATGTTTACTTTAAAAAATAATGATATGTTTTCATAAATATGAAGGAAATAAAAATTGTATTATAAAACTTGAAAATACATAATAATATAAAGAATAATATGAACTAATGAATTAATCCCTCATCCTAATTCTACTACATAAGGATTATTCAACATTAATATATTTTAATTTTATTTAAATTTAGTAAGATAAAATGTAATTGAAGAAATTAGATTCTGACATTAGTAAACAATTTCTTTACCCAGAGAGACAACTATTGAAATATTGGTATCATATATTATAATTTATCTGTCCTCTAATGTAACTTTGAAATTCTAATTAGTAAAACTTAGCCACAGGTCATTAGACATCACTAACATCACACAAATGGAAACAATTAGACAAACAGCATCAAATCTCCTATAATAAATTAATTCAAATATATACTAATTATTTTGATTACTCATCAAAAATGATGAATGTGGAGAAGTTAATCTATAAAATCTATATAATCTATAAAACTTTCTACAAATGTGATAGCCTTTGGAGGAAGATGAAAAGACACATTATGGGGAAGTTGGATATAATGTGAGTTTCCTTTTATAACCTAAAATGTATGCATGACACCAGAAGGCCACTTTGTTCTCATGTCTTCTGAGTTTCTTGAACAAGTTTCAATGGCCTTATTTTTGCTAATGTACTTTGATGATTTATGCATGCAGATATACTCTAAACATGCAAGACATATTTCAACTCATTTTCCATATAAGTGCATTATGTTTTGGATGAGGAATGCATGCATGGGGTCTAGGAACGTCATGATTTGTAGCAGAGTGAAGGAGATGGCTTTGAATGAGGGGAATGCTTATTCTGCTGTGAGTAGATCTGTAAGGGGCTTCAGAATTATTGTCTAGTTGAACCACTTTATTTCAGAACCAGGAACCTGAAACCCCAGAAAGGTGAAATGTCACTGGAGGTTTTTCAAGAAGTTATTACTACAGCTGAGCTCATCTTCAACTCTCATTCTTATTGTTGTACTATCTGCATACATCCAGCCTTGCTTATAGTCACATAATTGATCTCAGACTACATACACTTAGCTATCAATATTTGGTCCTTGGACCTGTGATGGATGCTGGATTTTGCTCTCAGCAGTTGGAATTGTCTTTGATGTGTGCCAGACTCTTGGAGCAGTGAATCTTATCCAATTCTGGGGAGTCACCAGTTTTGCATGTGAAGGGACAGGTTGGAACAAAATTAGAGGCTTAGATGACTGTTGGTTCCAGAAATGCCAGGCAGTTGATGTGTGAGAAGGTTTCTGCCATTATCCCCCTTTCAACTACAGCCTTGTCACTTACAGTTAGAACTAGAGGTGAGAAGGTACTAGCGGGAATACAGCTGCTATGTTTTCTTAGGCAAATTGTCCATGCCAGTCAGCAAGTGTGGGCACAGACCATGCACTAAGCCTTCGAGAGCTCTTTTCTTTGTGTCTTCACTTTCAACACTGGCTTCTTGTTGTTTTTCAGCAAAGGTTTGGTAGTGTTGCTCAGGTTTCACCCTTTCAACATCTGAATGTCATTCCTTTGGCTAACTGATTTTTTTTCCTCCATTTTTTTACTTGGTGATGACAGGAGAAACTGCTAGTTTTAAAAAAGTTGATTTAATGGTCCACTTGCAAGAAGCCACATAGCAACCAATCTGTCCTTAAGATTTGGAATTTACTTGATTCACCTTCTCAGATGCCTTATTGAAATTGTCTTTAGAATGTTTCTAAAATGGGTGTTGTATGCTTTGCTGATGGCATCAGACCCAGAATTTCCATCCAGGTATTTATTTAATTGTCATTTCTAATTCTGTCTTCTGACACTCATCTTGAAGTTTACTTTTGCCATTTTGTTGGATCTGCCCCACCCTTGCCCCAAATGTTTAACTCCTCTCAGATCAATCCAAGACCAACCCTGAAATTCCCAGTTTGGTTCTAAATTAATGCCAGACTCTGATATGTTCTCATTCTTCAGGAGAAGAATTTTCATGAGTGGTTTCAGAGGTGCAGATAAAAGCAGCAGAAAGACCATGCCTTAGGCTTTAGTGATCATTCCTGAAAACAGGTGATAAGGATCCGGAGGAGAGAAGAAAAACTGTTGCAATACAAAATAAATGCTAGACATATGGTGAGAGGTTTCAGCTTCTTTTAATTTAAGATGAATGTTGCACATTCCAATTTGGTCCCAAACAAGCATGAGAAGAATCGGGGTCTTTCAAAGGTAATGATAGTTTACTAGATGGGCTGTTTCTTGAGAGCTTTTTCCATGGAGGCTTCTATGTTCTTTAAGGAATGCCTCTTATTCTATGAAACAATTTAAACCCATATTTCTAGGTATATAGAGGTCATCTATGGAACAGGCTTTGCATTACTCCCGGTCAGATTTTATGCTATACAATCTAGCATTTTATAAGATAAATGTGGACAACTCCTTCCCTGTCTCTCAATTTCTCTACAAAATTCCTGATATAGATTCTTTCCAGGATACTGTTCTATTCTACTATGACTAGTACTACACAAAGGTTCTGTAACTATAATCTGACAGTATCTTAGAAGTCATCTGGTCTACCTTCCTAGCTCAGTTTTGATTATGAATTCAACCTCACAAAGATGGTGGCTTATAATATGACATTATTTCTTAGAATTCTGTGGGTTGGCTGAGCAGCGTCTTTCCTGCTTGTGCTCCCTCATGTCACTACTTTCAGCTGGAAGGGCAACAGGCCCGGATGGCTTCACTCACAGGATTGGAAAATGGTACTAGCTCTTTGTTAGGGGTCCATATTCTTCTCCATATGACCTTTCATCCTCTAGTAGGTTAAGCCAGCTTCCTCATAGCAAACTCAATGCAATGTTCTGAGAAGAGGGAAACAGAAAGCCTTAAAGCCTAGTCTCAGAACTCACTAAGATCTTTGCCATTGTATTGGACAAAGCTAATCACAAGGTCTTCCAGACACAAAAGGATGGAAGTGAACTTCATCCATTTTTTGATGGAAGATTGTCAAAGTCACATTGCAAAAGGCACACAGGATGAAGGGAATGGTGGTAGTAATCTTTGCAGAACATTTTGCATGTTTACTAGTTCTACCAATAAGAAACAGAGGCATAAAGCAATCATTGATGCCATGCTCAGCATGTAAACCTAGATCCTTCACTTCCCTAATCTAAGGCCTATAGCCTACTATTGCCCCATTGCCATTTTCATGTTCATCCATCAATTGTAATAAATATTAGCTTCATATTACACACCAGAAATTGCTAGACATTTTTGTAAGAAAGCACTCCCTTTCCTTTAAGTACCTTTAAGTACCTTTAAGTACCCTAAACCCAATATGGCATTCAAAGCTGGTCAAATCACCAAGGTAGTGCTCTAATTTGTTTCAATAGTCTATGTTGGACTGTATGTGTTGGGTGTAAATAAAGCTCCTTCTGATCTCCAGTGCAGTAGGCACTGTCATATATTTTTACCAGGACAGTTGAGGTTCTTTTCCACTTTCCACAATCTCCTCCACAGTAAGTTTAATACATGAAGAAAGACAATATCCCAATTATCATAAATCTGTCGGCATGCCATTTCAGAACAGAGGCAAATGGAGCTTCCACAGATCTGCAGTGCTGTGTGCATCTAGATTACTGTTTTTATCTTTTAGCGGGGTGGACTTCAGGGTCAAGTTTTATTATATGCACATTTAAAATGTAGAGCTGGTGTTTCAGAGAAGGGGATTGAGAGGTGACCTGAGTCAAGGTAGGATATTAACCTTCTGACCTGTGAGGCTGATTGAGAATTGCACTGCATTGTAGAGGGGAGGCCTTGTGTGGCACGGGGTGGGAGGGGAGGCCAGACTCCCTGGTGTTTTATTTTAAGCTTTGAAAGGTTAAACTTAAGCTTGCCTTTGCCCTCTAACCTACTAAGGCCACCCCTCAGCAGAGACCACCTTTAGGTTCCTCCACTTCTTCTTCTTCTTGGAAATTAGTTCTCACCTTCAGTTACTGATGCTCATTGGTTATCATGAGCTGTTCCAACCCATGCTTGGCCTTTAGGAAAGTAACTGCTGCAATTGCTAACATTGAAGTATCAATACCAGGTAATGGGCAAGCCTGAGCTTTATCAAGAAAATGAGTAGTTTATGAGTGGATAAGGGGATTCTGGTCATCATAAAGCATGTTCTAAGAACTTTCTTGAGGGCTCCGATATCATCTTGCTACATTCTGCTCTTTGTACCTGTTCACAGTCTATGACGTTTGTGTAATACAATTTTAGAATTAAAATAGTCAATAAAAACACTGTTGATATTCCTTATTTTTTGGTGCACTCATGCGTGTATGTATGTATGTATGTCTGGAGTATGTGTGTTGTGGTATATGGTGTGGCATACAGTTGCATGTGTGTGTTTGTGTAGATTTGCACAGCTTGTGTGCAAGCACATGGGGAGGCCAGAGGAGAACACTGGTTATCCTCTTTTTCACTCATCTGCATGATTCCTAGAGATGGGGCCATTCATTCAACCCAAAGCTGCCATTTTTGTTGTTATCAGTCAGCAAATCCTAGTGGTTCTCTGATCTCATTCCACATAGAAGTGGGGTTGCAGACATGTGTGGCCATGCCCAGCTGTTTATGTGGGTGCTTGGGGAATTGAACTTAGGCAGTCTCACATCAGGCCTTATTGCTTGGGTAGCAAGTGCTTTTAACCACTGAGCCCTCTTCTCAGCCCTACTTTTCTTTCTTTCTTTCTTTCTTTCTTTCTTTCTTTCTTTCTTTCTTTCTTTTTTCTTTCTTTCTTTTCTTTCTTTTTCTTTCTTCTTTCTTTCAGAAAAGGAGACAGTGTGGTGATTATGGCATGCCATGACCTCTTGCCACTACAAATGAACTCCAGACTCATGAGCCACTTTGTGCATCTGGCTTACATGCGTACTGGGGAATTGAACCTGGCTGTCAGTCTTTGCAAGCAAGAGTTTCAGCTGCTGAAGCATCTCTCCAGCCCTATTCTTTATTTTGATAAAACAACAAAGACCCAGAAGTGGTGGATTGCTGTGCTATTCAACTAATTAGAAGCATAGTGAGAACTGAAATTTGGGCCAGATACTACTTTTGTTCCTAAGAAATCTTCTACCCAGAGCAGGACCATTTTCACTTGCATACATTCTCATAGATGTTTTACAATGAATTGAAGGTGGTAGGGCTTTGGATACAATAAAAAGGCACTAAGGAACTTAAAGGAAGCTCCAAGTTATACGGCTGCTGCTGACGCAACACATGAAGATGGCATTGGACAAACAGCACACCTGGCCAATGGTTTGATTCTTGGATTCCAGTTCTCAGACATAAGTACATTATGTGGTCTTGGCAACTCACATAATCGCCTTGCTTCTCTGTTACACAAAAACTAAGGGTAGTTAATCTCTGAGCAAATCCATGGGCTTTCTAGACCTGGAACTTGGAAAGGCAAAGTCCTGATGCGGGTATTATAAGAAGTTCATTTCTTTACTAAAGATGTCTACACAACACACACACACACACACACACACACACCCCACATACTACACACATGCCCGCACAAAGTCAATGACATTGTCTGGTACTTCCAGAGTAACAGTTAATTATGTTAATATGAGTAAATCCTAAGTAGACATCTCTCCCTTTCTCTCTCTGCATTCTCACTGGGGCACCCTCAGGGGCAGCCACTTTATAACACCTTTTAACTCACAGTTTTTCTTGAATGGCTGGACAGGATAGCCCTGAGAAAGGAGGCAAACTATGAGAGGGTCACATTGCAAATCAGACACTTCCCGACAGTATGACTTGCCCCAGCATGTTAATATCATTAAACCTTTGTAATTATGTATATAGACATAATGATATCTACTTTTTCTGTTTCACAAAATTATTATTTTTTTGGAGAGAGTCAGAGAGAGTGAAAGAGAATTGGCATGCCAGCGGCCTCTCAGCCTCTGTGATCGAACTCCAGATGCATGTGCCCCCTTGTGGTCAAGTGTGCATTGTGCCCTTGTGCCACTTTGCATCTGGCTAAATGTGGGACCTGGAGAACTGAATGGGTATTCTTAGGCTTAGCAGGCAGGTGCCTTAACCACTAAGCCATCTCTCCGGCCCACAAAATTCTTTTAATGAACAAAATAAAGAAATTGTGCGAAATAAATTGATTATAAAAAGGAGGGAGTGGTGCTTGTTCACACCCCTCAATCCCTTGAATGTGTCTCCCATGAGCTCATGCAGCCACATGTCTACATTCACCCTATAAAGTACAGTCTTCTCCTTGGGTACCCAAGGCCCACATCATGGAATCCTGTACACCCAGAGATTATGGTTTCCAGCACGAGAGCCAGCTTGCAATTGCTTTAGTAGAGCAGGTACAGCAAAAAAGCCTGAGGCTATGGAATTTTAAAAAGGGAACCAACACCAACATCTCTGAGATAAATTGATTTAGTTGAAACTCTTCCAAAGAAATTACCTTAATGCTGAGACTAAATATGTGGTGTTCCAGCCCAAATGGACTTTTCTTGGCCAATCCCCTGAGAAGTAAACATTGGAGTTTAATAGGGAAAGGGCAGTAGAACTTGCAGTTTTAGCTCACTGATGTCACCCCTTGCTTTTAGAGCCAAAGAACAAGAAAATCCAATACTTCCTTCAAGTATGAAGGCATAAGATGAGAGCAATACAAATATGCATTGTGGTTTCTATAGATTTTCTCCTACAGAAAAACCCAGGAACTGAAGAGGATACATTTTTCAGAATCTTGACAGACATATGTGCTCCTCTTGGAGAGATTCCCACCTGGGAATTTTGGTTGTCTGGTTTAAAAAAATGCTGTGTCTTTTTATTCCTTGATTTAAAAATAAGAGGATCACAGAGATTCTAAATTCTATACCATGGAATAACTTATATTATGTCAAACTTCAAAAATTAGATCCTGGATGAGATCTTGGAATCTGGGTACAGCTGAGCTTTGTGCTGAGAGGGAAGCGTGCATTTTATTGGTAAGGATGTGACAACACTAAGACCCTGAGGATGTAAAATCCCTGAGCAACAGGGCTTCCATGAGCAAAGTTCTACCAGAAAACAGATGTTTTTGGCTTTGGGGTTCTATTAGAACATTGATATTTTTAACACCAAGACCCTTTTTACCATGGGATGAGAACAAATTATTCCTTGATAACAAATTGTATATTCCTGGGGCTGTACTGTAGTCCAGAGTTCTCACAATGCCTGGTAGTAATTATGCTGAATGATTCAATGATAGGGAGTGACACCTCATGCCAAGCAACCCAGTGTTTACAAACAATTTCAAAATGTAGCTACTGGAGTCAACTATCTCAGGGTCTTCTCATGGGCAGCCGAATCAAAGGGTGGATTTCAAATGTATTCGTAGATTGCTATTTTGAGTCATCTCTTGGAGATTTTCACCGGAGAATGTAAAACACTTGAGTGAATTAGACTTAATCCCATTAACCCAAGAGAGGCAGATGCTCAAAAGTGAGATGTTTAGTCCCTTCTGGAGGGTTTTCACATCCAGTGATTCTTCTTCATCAGTGCCCCAGAACGCACTGAGTGTTAAACCAACAGTGGTAGCTGAGTGAAGATGGTTAAATGCTATGCTGGCGGTAGAATGGCTATGACAAAGAAGAGGGGCAATCAATCTTCTTGGGGTGGAGAAAGGAACAAGGTCAAAGAAAGCTTCAAAGCTGATATTTGATCTGAGTCTTAAAGGAAAACACATTGGAGAGCAAATAATCATCCATTTGTCTATTTAAGTTTTAGGTTGTGCAGGTCCAGTACATTAAAGGGGGAATACTAGTATGTACATAAACTGCTCACACTTCTTTGAAGTGGAAAGTGACCTTTGGGGCCCACTGAAGGGCTCTGGGGCTCCCAACCAGTTTTATGCTATTGGAACTGCTGTATCTGCCTCTGGACTGAGCTTCAAGCTCCTCCCTCAGGGGCTGGAACCCCCATTCTCCAGGGCAGCCTCACCTGACTTCCTGTACTGCACTCACTTCTTTCTCTGGGACAGGCTGTTATACTTGGCCTTCCTCCACTCCCGGGTTTGCAATTACTCAGAATCTCCCAGCTGCTCTCTAGCCCCACACTGAGTTTCCAAACAAAACCTGTGAAAACAGAACTGTGGTGGCAACTTGGGCCACATCTGGCAACTGCACAGGCTCTCAGTGCACCCGCAGCCTCTTGCCTGAGGCCTGCTCCAGATGTGAATGGAGCCTGGATGGACACTGACTTGGGGACATAGCCAGGAAAGATCTGCCTGGAAAGTCAGAGGTTCCATGTTGTTCATTTGGCTCCATCCGAACCAAATGGAGCTGAACGTCTCTGCCCCTTTCTAGTGGGTTAAGGCTCATGTTTCTACCAATATACAGCAGGGGGATTACTCTTCTAGGGTGATTCGGCATGCCCATCACCTTTATGTATGTTGCGCATGTGAGGACCTCCTGTCTTCCATCATGTTACCACTGGTATATTTCTGTGTCTGAGGCTGCCTGTGTTCTCTGGTTGCATGCTCCCCACCCTCATTTATATTCTTGCCTGATTATTTGCCTCTTCCATCCTGTGTTGCCTGCGTTCTTCAGAAATATGCTATTGCTGGCTTACCTTTCTATGGTGAACACTTCTGGTGGTATGAGTCCCTTGCTCAAAACCTGAGGCCGGTTTGTGCACAATGGGCTATCTTGCCATTTTCACTCGGAATTATGACTTTCTTCTTCTGGCTCCTCTGCTCACTTTGCTCCCCTACTCTCTGCTTCCTCATCCTACAGTGTTGCCCCCCCCCCCACCCCTACGCTCACCTCTCTGCTTCCCGTTGCCAACTCTAAGTTCCTGGAAATAAATATAATCATGTTTATTTTATTTTTGTCATCCTATAACCACATATGTCCTCCCTCCCCAGTAACTTGTATTTAAAATCACCTGGTTCTTATAGCGTTGAAGGAATGAATGGGTAGCCAGTGTAAGCAGTGTATGATGGCAGAATTGTAGAAGTCTTGCCCTACCATCTCTGACAGCTCCTTCCTCTACTTCTGTGTTGTGGGCATGAAGGTCAGAATCCATAGTCTTGAAAACTAGGATGCCAAGGTTTGAACTCAGGTTCCATCATTTCCCACCAGTTGTGGCCCTTGGCCTCTGTTCCTCAGTTCCCTCATTTTGAAATGGTGGTGTTTGAAATCAGGGTGTTTGAGGAGTATATGAGGTTGTATTTGTAAAGTTCTTAGCACCATAATGGATCATTGTAAACTGGAACATTGTTTACATCCCATGGCCTCATTGCTCTGTCTCTTTCTGTACATCTGGGCTCAGTCCTCCTTATCCATTGCAGAGTCAGGGATGACATCAGCTCAGACCTGCATGGTGGACTGTTCCCCTTGTGTGTCATTGACTATGAGAGAAGGGCAGCCCAATCCTGTGCTGGAGATGATGATGAGCCAGATAGAGCCCAGCCAGTAAGTTAATGCACTGTTAATCCAGGATAGGAAAGAACTATTCATTGGGGGATATTACTAGAGGTTGTGATGTAGAAGAATGAATAATTAATTATGCATATCAATTATCTGTTAGTCACTATTCAGGATTTAGATGAATCATACAGCTATAAAAATAGAAGACCAGAGACTGATTATATACCAGCCTCTAAAGGGGCATGACTTGTCCATGATGCTTCGGTTTGTTTTTACAGGTCAAAGTCAGGAACCACATCACTGACTATTAGGTTGGCATCTTCTGTAGGTATCATGAGCATTGCCTTAGATGATTCTCATAGTGTCATTCACACCTCAATCTCCAGTCCAAAAACCTCTGATAGCTCCCCACTATCTTCGAGATCAAGGTCAAATCTATGTATATTAAAATCACCCACAGTCTGATTTTATCTCACCACTCAGAATACACCAGTGGCTTGTACTCTCTTATAATTTGTGATAATATGAATAATTATAGCCTTTTCAGAAAGCATTTGCCAATATGAAAAGGACTGCAAACATGCTCACATGCTATGATTGCATAATTCTCGATCTAGACCCTTTCCTAAGGAAATATTCCTCAATACGGGGAAGCTTATATGAATACAAAAATTCACTGGAATAGTAATTATAACTCCAAATGGTAAAGAACCTAAATCCTCCCATTAAGGGCTTCTATATCTGAGATGAATCATTATGTGACTATTATAAGTGATGACTATAACAACAAAATATCATCGAACATAACTATAAGATATGTTAAATTTAAAAAGAAGATATAAACATGCACATAGGGATAAAAAGACACTGAGGAAATTAAAATGAATGTGTGAGACATTTAAAAATTATTTTCTGTGTACATATGTGTTTATGGTATGTGTTTAAGTACTTGTGTGTGTGTGCATATTCATGTATTTTGTGAGTTGGTGTTGCAGTGCATATGTGGAGGTCAGAGGACAACTTTAGGTGTCAGTCCTTGCCTTCCACTTTGTTTGAGGCAGGGTGTCTCATGGTTTGGCATTCACTACTGCATTTGCCAGGCTAGCTGCTCTGTGAGCTTCTTTGAATTTCTCCTGCTTCACCACCCACTATCTTACTGTCATCAGCATGCTGCTGGGGTTATTAAAGTGTTCCATAGCTTCCAGCTTTGACATGGGGCCTGGGATTCCAGACTCAGGTACTCAGGCTTGCAAAACAAGTGTTTTGCCCACTGAGCCATCTCTGTGTGGGGTTTTATTTTTTATTATCCATAATATATGTGATACTCAACATTATTTTCAGAGTATCTAAAATCTCTTTTTAAAAAACATTTTTTATTTGAGACAGAGAGAGAGCGAGAGAGAGAGAGGCGGAGGGAGAGAGGAAGAAGCAGAGAGAGAATGGGAGCGCCAGGGCCTTTCAGCCACTATGAACAAACCCCAGACGTGTGCACCCCATTGTGTGCATGTGTGACAGTGTGCGCTTGCATCACTTTTGCGTCTGGCTATAAGTGGGACCTGGAGATTTGAACAAATATTCTTAGGCTTTGCAGGCAGGCACCTTAACCACTAAGCCATCTCTCCAGCCCATTAAAGTCTTTTAGAAATATTTTATTTATTTATTTAAGAGAGAGAGAGAGGAAGAGGGAAAGGGGGAGAAATAGAGAGAGAGAAAGGCCAGGCCTCTATCCACTACAATTGAACTCCAGGCACATGTACAACCTTGTGCATCTGGCTTATGTGGGTACTAGGGAATGAAACCTGGGTCTGTAGGCTTCACAGAGAGGCGTTTTAACTGCTAAGTCATCTATCTCTCCAGCTCTAAAATCTTTTTTAATAATGTAAAATTTATAAATATAAAACTTTTATGAGCTACTCATTACCTTATCCTAGGCCTGGACATCTTGCCTTAATTTCTCTTTCCTAACCTGAGATTGTCTTTATTATTATTATTATTATTATGAACTTTATGTTGTAATCAGTTTGGCACATGGCATCCTCTGCATGAAGAAAGATTCAGGGTTAGCAAGGAAAAAGTGATGGATCTTGAGGTTATCAGTTCTGAGTGGTCCTCCTTGGCCAAGTTTAGCCTAAAAGCTTTGGGCACGTTGCTTTCTTCTCAGGACCTCTGTTTCCCCATCTGGAAAGTGAGAAGAGCAAAGATGATGATCATTTTTGGTGTAGGCATTCAATGAAATGAACCTGTAACACATCTACTACAGATACCTTTAATAAAGTTATTTCTTCCCAATGGAACATTTTTGCTCTCATTTCCATCACTGCCTCTTGCATGGAATCTTTCTCCCCTTCTCCCTACCAAGTCCTGCTATGTGATGCCTGGATGCATTGTATTTCATTATTTACTTATATTTTTTGTAGTAGTGGAGATGAAATTCAGGGCCCCATACATGCTAGGCAGGTGCTCTAGAGTCACTGAGCTACACATCAGCCCTTTGGAATATGCGTTAACACAGTGCTGCTCAAACTGTGGTTTGGGGACTGTGCTCTACATGGCAAGTGTAGAATGAGCACAAACATGCATGTGATCCTGTCACAGATGAATAACAAACACATGGTCCCGGCACAGAGTGTCTATGGTCTGCTGTAAAAGGCTCAGAGAGGGTGATGGGACAGGGAAGAGTGATGATGAAAATGGGAAAAATATTTGCCAAAATCATTCAAAATCATTGATAGGTATGTGGGAGAAGGTAGACTGCACAAATTGTTTTACTTTTGTGACATTTGAATATTTCCATGATAACTAGTGTTGAAAATTCCTATACAAACTTCCTTCATGAGACAGGTGTATCCTGTCTTTTGAGGATTTTTTCTATGCGTTCTACTCATATTGATGTCTTACCTTTAATAACAATTTGGATGATAGTTTATCTTTTTATTATGTGAGCAAGAGTACACACTCCCATGTGCATATACAATGGAACCTTTTATCTGTGTGTTCATAGATACATTCCATGTAGTTGCCAGAATCCTCAGACAATGTCAAGCCTTAAAGATATTATGCTTTTTTTCTACATATCCTTCTGATAAACCTTAACTTATTAGTTAGGCATAGTTAGAGGCTAATGACAATAATTGATGACAAAATAGAACAATTGTAAAAATATGCTTTAATAGAAGTTTAGACATGTGAAATGTTTATTTCTGGAACTTTTCATTTAATATATTCTAACCCTGGTTAACCATAACTGAAACCCTAGAAAGTAAAACTGAAGATGTGTGTGTGTGGTGAGTAGTAACTAGTGTATATGCACGTACACATGCATGTATCCTACATATATCATGCATGCACATACCTATTATATAATCTCCAAAGAGACTATAAACTCCATAATGACATATTCCCTGATTTACATTCATTCTTACTCCATATAATGTTTTGAAAGTGTGACGATGTCCTAGCCTTGTTTTGTGATTTGGACCAGGTTTTCCAGCTCTGTTTTCCCTAGAGATTCTGAGTTGCTTGGCCTAGATTGGAACATAGCCTGTGATCTGCCACAAAAGCTCCCTTTCTGAATCAGAAGAGCAGTTTGGTTTTGCAATGTCCTCCATTCAAATATACAAGAATTTAGGAGGAGAAAATACATTTAAACATTTTCTGAGGTATGCTCATCTGTATCAGCTTCAATCCCTTCCCTGGCCCAGGACAGGGAATAGAAACTTGGAGTGGAAATGTGATCAAAGTGATGGTGGTCTCCAAGAGTCAAGAACAAAACAAGGAGAGGAACTCCCTGGTTTTTCAAAAAATATTTTAATATATTTTATTTATTTATTTGAGAGAGAGAGAGAGAGAGAGAGAGAGAGAGAAGAGAATAGGTGTGTCAGAGCCTCCAGCCACTGCAAATGAACTCCAGATGCATGAGCTCGCTTGTATGTCTGGCTTACATGGATCCTGGAGAGTCAAACTGAGATCCTTTGGCTTTGCAGGCAAATGCCTTAACCGCTAAGCCATCTCTCCAGCCCCAAATCCGTGATTTTTAATCAACATTGAACCCATCTGTCCAAATTGCCTATGGACTTTGAAAATACTTTCAAAGCCCTTCACAAAGTCTTTCAATTATTTAAACAAATTTCAGTATGGTTCAGCAATATGGAATAGGGATCTGCACAAAGATCTTCAGCCTACACAATAAATACTGTGTGACAGACTTGATTAATATTAGAAATGACAAGCATAATGAGCTCTATGTACTGGGTCTCTGGGTGTCAGCACCATGCTAAGTATTGCATACCTCAGTCCTAGGACAGATGAAAGAACCAAGGTGCCTAGAGGTTAAGTGACATGTAATTTGAAGCCATGGCAGTTTGGTTTCAAAGACATTGTCCTGTGATACCATTCTGCTTCTTTGTTTTCCAAGTAGCTATCCAGGCTCAGGAAATTCTCCACACATACTGATGCAATGGCAAAATAAGTATACCATGGGTCTAGCTTCCTGTTTGTTCTCATCTCAGTGTTGGAAGCTAGAATACTTTAATCAGGATGTAAGAGATTTAGAGGAAACGTCCAGAAAAAAAATTTACTTAAAGAAAGGGGAATGAAAGAAAGGTAGCAAAAAAAATAACAAACAAAGATTTAGAGGAAGAGTAAATGATTGGGGTTATTAAACAGAGAAGAAAGAGATGAGAAGGTGGCCCTGTAAATGGCCCTTCCCATTTATGAAACAAGGGGGAGCATAGAGAGTGGGAAGAGGATGCACAGCTGGAGGAGCAAGTGGAAGCGAGGGTGATCACGGCAGTGGCCAGGGACCTACCCTGCTAACAGCTGGCTTTTGTGGAATGGTTGACCATGGGGTTTTGGATGGCAACCAATGCTGACTGCTGAGAAATACACAGGGAAAGAAAAGACTGCAAAACATACCTACAGCTCTCTTCATGATGCCTCATTCTTTTACCTTCGCTGTACATATATCATCCGCTGTCCTGCCAGTCTGTTCTTTCCAGCATTAGTCTTGTCTATCACAACAACTGGAAAGACCATTATCTGAATAGAAGTGTATTTCTGCAGAGTCTCAGTGGATAATCTGACATCATAGACCATGATGGATCATCTCAGACCATATGCCCTAAAAGACACACATACCATATTTAAGCCAAAGATTATGTCACATGTGCTCTGGTCTCTCCATTCAACCTGCTGTCCACCAAAAGGTTGTCTCCTAAAGCAAACAGAAACAGCAGAAAGCCAGGGTGTGCAGTTGCATACTGGGGGCATGGGGTGTGCACTAGTCAGCAGTGGCCAGGAAGGAGTTGGCAGGAGGATTCCTCACCCCATGTTCTGCACTCTTACTCAGCCTTCCTGTTTATTTTTAATATCTGCCTTTCCCTCCTGTTCCTTTTGCAGTCAAATATAATTAAATTTCCTCATTTTAACTAGTTTGAATGAGTAGGTAAATAATGAAGATCATGTTTATTAAATTTGCAACACATGCAAAATACAAAGGAGTGAAACAGAAGGGTGTCTATCTGGAAAGAAGCTCATTTACTTGACTATAAAAGGTTGAGGCCTAACTAGAGTCACCATAAAATGCTCTAGATGTCCCTGATGCCCGGTGTGCACATTTAGAAAATGTGAATGATGACATGAGGAGATTCTAAATTGACTTCCAGTGATTGTAACTGAATTGAATCTTTGGTTAATTTTCTTCAAAGGATATCTATTGAGTGTCATGCAGAAAGCAGCCCACTAATCAAGATGAGGGCAAGTGTTTTAGGTTCAGATATTATGCCTGATGAAATTTAACTATCTTTGACCTCCTATGGGAATCTCAGATCCTCTACTTAGAACTGTCACTTCCTCTTCTCATTTTCCAAAGTGTTCTGTTACTTATAGCACTGGTCAAACACCACCTAGGCTTACTGTGATACCCAGACACACTGCTGTATGCCTTTTTCTTTACTCCTAGTAGACCGGCTTAAACCCCAAGGGCATTGCATAGATGTTTTGTGAAACCCCACATTTATTTCAGAAAGCACTTGGAAGCCACAGAAATCCTCTTGAGCAAGCAAGATGGCAATAATTGAGCCAACTCCCTGCTACCTACCACCAAGAAGGACCTTAGTGGTATTGTAGCTGGAGCTGGAAGCCTGCTGTAGCTGCACCTTCCTTTCTGATCTATGCCCAGCAGCCTTCAAAGGAACCTGAAACTCCCTAATGCCAAACCACAGGTAATCACATCACTGCCATGGGGCAATGGTTGTCATGGATTCATAGTTCAGCATTCAGAGGAAGTCCCAGGTAAATGGAGATATTGTAGTAGTTACCAGGTAGGTAGAGAAAGCTGCTGGATCCATGGTTGTTCCTGTCAGGCTGGTGGATAATGAACAGTGCCCTTTCTTTACTCAAATCGCTTCTTCCTGTTGCTGAGTTCTTTTTTCAAAAGAGGAAAATTACCTATTGAATTATACCAAGTTACTGCTCTCTACTGTTTTGTTATGGAAGAGATTCATTGTTCTTAATTTATTGTTCATGTTCTTGCTTGAGGACAATTTTATTGTACAAATTTATCATTATGAACTAAACTTTAAAACTCACAAAGACTTAAGTGGAATTTTAAATATTTCCTATAATTATTTCACAATAGCATACGGATTAACAAATACCTCAGAGTAGAGGATACCAGTGGAGATATTTACAGGGGAAAAATGTACAAATGAAATATGGTTTGGCCAGGTTTAATACACACAGAATACACTTTAATACTTTCATATGGTCTGAATAATATCCCCATATTGATTTTTTCCTTGTTTCTACCAACTCCACAGCAAATGCACGACAATGGCTTATTGATTTATTGCAAGTGTAGCAATGGGTTTATAACAGCATGAATCATACCGATTGCTCAATTCACCACATGCCTTAATAAAAGTTTCACTTTAATAAAACTGAGCTAAGGCAAATATGCCCAGAGGCTGGCCTGACATTCCTTATACATTACCCTGCCTCAGGAAATTATTGCCATATATTTTACAGCAGCTACAGTAGGCTAGGGGGATCAGGATTAAAATGTACTAACTACTGTGATATTTAACAGAACTCCTGTGTTCCTAGTTAACCCTCACAGTAGAAAATGAACAGAACAATTAAGAGACAGCCCATTGTAAGGGTAGAACTGGCTTGGGAGCCAGGCAGTCGGGGCTCAGAACTGGCTCTTGTCATCCAATGTGTTGTCTAAGCTGACTCTACAATGGAGGTGGAAGTGCCTGTCTTGTTTCTCTCCCAGTGTTAGTATGAGCATCATATGACAAAGAAGAAGCAAAGTGCTTCCAGTCCTATTAACTTTTTGGCAAGTTCAGTCATAATGGTTATAAATAACAAGGATAATGTAAATAACAAGTATGATTCGTTTTATACAAGTTTAAGGGTTTATGATGAAAAGGCAATCATTCCAATAAGGTTGCATTACCCTCTTTTAAATGATAGATTTTTTTTCCTTTGTGAGAGTTGGAAATGCCCCCCCCCACTATATATTTGTGTGTGTGTGTGTGTGTGTGTGTGTGTGTGTGTGTGTGTGTGTGTGTGTGTGAGGTAGGTCAGAGGACAACACCAAGGTGTCCATCCTCTCCTTCCACCTTTTTTGAGACATCATCTCTCTTTTTTCTGCCACTGCCTGAGCCAGATTAGTTGGCCTTTGAGCTTCAAGATTATCCTGGCCCTTTCTCCCATTGCTGTAGGCATTTTGGGATCTCTGGTGTGCACACAACTTCATGTCCTGTTAGGGAAGATCAAACTAGGGCTGACAGACTTTCAAGCAAGCACCTTTGACTGCTGAGCCATCTCCCCAGCCCCCACATCTGTATTCTTTCAGAGAAAAGTCATCTAGGGTGTGAGAAAGCAGGCCATAACAAATTGTGTGTGCTCCTTAAGTGACTTATCACCTGCTTACTCTTGCTCTGGAAAACATTATGATTAGATGATACATGTACCACTGCATGTGGACTGTTGTGGTGTGTATTAGTCCTTAAGACCAAACAAGCTTTGTGGCTTTTCTAACTAATACCAATCGCTTAGGACTTATTACATGTTAAATATTGTAAAGAGCAAGGCCACCCTGAGACTACATAGTGAATTCCAGGTTAGCCTTAGCTAGAGTGAGATTCTGCCTCAAAAAAACAATTTATACCTACACCTCTATCTATCTATCTATCTATCTATCTATCTATCTATCTAGCTAGCTAGCTAGCTAGCTGTTAGGGAGGTATCTTGAACCTCCAAGAAGTGTGATCTTGGGACAGGTATAAAATCTCCCAGCTTTTGTTTCTTCATCTGTACAGAAGTGGCACGAGTAAAATGGTGAGACACATACTAGATATTTAAAAATGCATTTTCCTGTCACTTTTCTCATCCATTTGTAGTACTTCATCTCCATAAGTGACTGCCTTCCACACATAGCTCTTTCTTGCTTCCACCCCTGTACTCATTTTGAGTGGGAAGCAGCCCTACAAGGAAGACCCTAATCTGTCCAGCATCCTGCTCTGCTTCCATTGGGCTTCCTCTCTGCTCTGGCAGCTTCTTCATATTCCTCAATGTTTGTTCCTCTTGCAGTCATAACCCTAGGGGATGATGAGACTGTTTGATTTCTCAGTGTGCTCCTGTAGTGTTAATCATTGTGTTCAGAAACTAGGAAAGATAGTCAATATTACGAAAATGATTGCAAAAAGATGATTGATAGATAATTCATGATGAACAGCCAGGTTGTTTCCAAAAGTGTACTCGCAAAAGCAAACTTGATCATATATGCTGAAAATGAACCAGAACTCCAAAGAGATGTCAATGAGTTATAACTCAGTCTACAACACTCTGCTTCTAAGGTATTACAACAGCATTACCACACAGGTGATAATGAGTGGCCATTTCCTAAGCACTGGACAGTGCTAATTGCTCTGTATATTTCATGTCATTAGTCATGACAACTATTTGACCTACATATCATAACTCTTGCACTATTACAGCTCAACCCAGTGAAGCTTAGGAAGATGAAATGATCTTACTGAAGTTGTAGTGAACAATGGCTGAGCTAAGACTTGAACATATGTCGTTGTGATTCCAGAACCTGTGCTCTAGCTTCCATATTGTGCTGTGGAAAAGGAGTTAGCCATGATGAATGCCCCAAGCACCCCAAAAGGAGGGAATGCTCAGAAACAGAGCTTGTGGTCTTGTGGGGAACCAAATTCACCATGACTTCATGTCCATCTGAATCTGACTTTCTCTAGCTTGCTTTGCCACATTTCCCCCACTAAGGACAGTTTAAAGGAAACCACCATCCTAAACCAGGAACTCAGCTGTTAGGAGAAATGAAAAATCCAGAAGCAACTTCTGTCTTGCCATTCATTAATGGGTTTATAGGGAATTCTCTCAATGTAGGGCTCTAACACAACATTTAGGAAAATCCCAAATTTTAAAATAAATAAGTTGGCTAAAATACAGACATTTTACATATGAGTTTAATAAAATAGATCTTTCTTTTTTAAATCTTTGGTAATCTCTGAAATATATCAAGTGCAACCCAGGAACATTGTATCCCAAGTTGTGATTCATGAAATGAAACGGAAATGTATTATGTAATTCAATTGGGAGAGTTCAGCCCAGAGCTCATTAGGGCTATTGCTGGTGATGTGGACTGTGGTGCACAGGCCCTGTGGTTTGGGCACACTTCTCTCAGTCCTTACCTCCCTTTCTTCCAAGAACATTTTAAACAAATATCGTCACCCTTTTCAAAACAGCATTCTTGAGAATTTGCCCACAGACGAGGATAATTCAGGGGAAATCTTAGGAGAAGCCGTGATTGCTTCCTTTGTCCTACTTTCCCATTGACACTTGTGAGTCAGGCATAGAGCTATCTCATGGCCTTCTTGTGACCACACCAGGGGCAGTCTATGCATTGGACAGGTGGACAAGGTGCCATCTGAAGAGACTGTAGCACAGAGAAAGACAGGCCTTCCCCAGGGTCTTAAGGTTGTAATGTGAGCTACAACTAGCTCAGACATGGATTTCTTTTTGTTCTATTTCTTTTCTCAGATCACCACACAGCCAGAACTTATAGTCAAAGCAGTTTTCCCCATATATGGTGATTTCCATGAAAACAAATGAGAAAGGGAAGGGAAAATCCACTGTTCTATTAGATACTTTCTGTGTCTTACCTGATTTTTTTGTGTGTCATTTCTTTGGGTTTCATTTAAGATTTTTATTGAAATAAAATGTGCATTAGATAAAAGTTTACCATTTGAATGAAGTACCATTCCAAAACATTCTTATTTTTTATTGATTTATTATTTATTTGTGTGCTTATATGTGCATACATACACCAGGTTTAACTATGTGCATATTTTGTGGGTCATGTGTTAGGTCTATGGTTAACTTACTGTGCACTCAATTCTCAATAGCAATATATGAGAGTTCCACTATCTACACACTCCCACCAACACTTGATTTTTTTGACTTTAAACGATTCTGAGTAGGAAATGATAACACAATATAGATTTGGTTTGCATTTTCTTAAAATACAATAATGAGCATCTTTTTACTTCCTTACCATTTTAGCTGAAGTAAAGTAAACATTGTTTTTGGTTGACAAATAAAATAACTTCAATATACTTTCATGTATAACATGATGGTTTGAAATATGTACATTACAGAAAATTGCTTAATTGGACTTATTAGCATATTTTTACCTCACATAATTACTATGATGAAATCACTTAAATTACTGTACTCAGTGATTTTCAAAATATTATATGAACTTATTAATTATAGCAACTGTGTTGAACAATAGCTCTCTTAAACTTATACCTGCTATCTTACTGAAATTTCATATCCTTTGATAAGTAACTCCTTAGGCCATTTAACATATGCCAGTCACGTTCACATGTTGGAGCAAATGACAGGGCTTCTTGTGTATGTACAACCATCACTATAGCTACTTTTGGAACACTATCATCACTTTAAAAAAAAACCTGGCCATACCATTTAACTATCACCCTTCTCTAGTTTATTTTAAATAACTAGTAAAAAATTCTTTCAGCTTATATTTTTATCATACACTGTGGGAAGCTCAAGCTATGACTTCAGCACTGAGGAGCTTACATGTTATCTTAGAAGAAGAAAAGGCTTAACAAAAATGCAGCAGACTGCTTCTGTCACATATAATCCAAGACTGTGACAGACTGAGTTTTTCAAGTATGTCTGCAGCAATTTCATTCCACAAACACTCCTGCATTGTGATCTCATCACTTCTCTATTAATGGAGTTTAATTAATGGAATTAAGGAGTTACCTTCTTAAATCTGGGGTGATCCCAGTGGACTTATTTGTGACCATAGACCATGAGGTATAGCATCAGAAGGTGGATGAGAAGAAGGCTTGCATCTATTCTCTTCATCTACTTTTATTTCATCTTATAGGAATTTGACTGTCATGGTGACTGACACCTGAGAAGGCTAGGAGTAGGTGCACCAGCTCATGTTAGTCTTGGGTGACATATGAGTGAAGGTGACACCAGATGACTCCAAGTACCCATCATTCAAGTCCCTCCCCCCAGTCAGACCAGTCTTCCTAGCTGAGCCCCAGACACAGAGAGACATCATCCCAATTCTGCTTGATGCACAAAATCATGCACATGATATATAACTGCTGCTTTATCATCCATCAGTAGAAGGGACTTGAGTAAACTTTTGACCCTCCTGCAATTCTGTTCCTTCTGTAAAATGGGATGTCATTATACTTATCTTAAATGGTTGATATGAAAATTAAAGGAGCATAAAAATTACAATAGTATGTGTGACATTGTCAAGTTTGAAGGTTGAGACCAGGAAATGTCATTGCAATGGCTCTGAAAGAAGCATGCAGTGCATAGGTACAAACCTCTGACCTTAATCTCTTACAGAGAGTGTCAGAAAGCAGTAGGGGAAAAAAAACTTCTGCCTAGGTTCTCAGTATGAAAGCTGTTGATTAATTAATTTACTCATTCTTTCATGGAATAAATCTGAAAGGCTGTGTTGCAGTCAGGTTCACATTGCTGGAAGAAATCACATGACCAATAGCAGCTTGTGGGGGAAAAAAAGGTTTATTTTGGCTTACAGACTCAAGGGGAAGCTCCATGATGGCAGAGGAAAATGATGGAATGATCAGAGAGTGGATATCAGCCCCTGGCCAACTAAAGTGGACAATAGCAACAGGAGAGTGTGCCAAACACTGGCAAGGGGAAACTAGCTATAATACCCCTAAGCCCTCCCCCAGCAATACACTGCCTCCAAGAGACATTAATCTCCATCAGCTGGGAATCTAGCATTCAGAACACCTAAGTTGATGGGTGACACCTGAATTAAACCATTACAGGCTGCTACTTACTGGACAGGCACTGGATAACACATTTCAGATTCAATGACAGCAGGTAATAGCTCTCAGGGAGAGACAGATAAGTAGACAGGCTATCTCAACAGAATGAGAGAAGGACTTTCCTGGGACTCAGTGCTAGTACAGTCCAAAGACATTATACTTCCCAGCTGAGCACTTTAGCCTGGTTAAGAGTGGGTTAGACAGATGAGGAACATTCCAGACAGATAACAAGCATAGAAAAGATGAGATGTGAGGCTAATGAATACACCAGTTGGTCCCTTTGGGGGGAACAATGCCTCAGGATACACCTTCCCACCCTGCGGCTCTTACCTTCTTTCTGACCCTTCTTCTGCAATGTTTCTTGAGCTTTGCAGGGTATAAGTCTCCTTTATTTTTGAGCTTTCGGCAGCCTTTAACTTGCTGCTTTGATGGGTTTTGAGTGCCCTCAGTGTCCACTGCCATCTCCCTGGAGAAGATTCTTTGGCTCTGGCTCATTCATAACTGCTCCTCTGTGGGACTGCACATACCTAAGAGTTGTTCAGTTTCCTCAGTTGTTCATTTTACTTCCCAGAAGGAAGAAGGAATCAATGGAGAGTACACAAAACAGCACAGGAAAACAGTTTAGTGTTTTCCTCCACACAGGGACTGTGTGATACCAAGCCAGCAAACACAAGTCATTGAGCCTCAAGTCCTTCACTGAGATGGAACCATGCCCCTCTGCTCAAGGAGCTGGCTGACGCAGGAAGAAATTGTTCACATTGAAGCAGACTCCCAGGCAAAGCAGAGTTCATGCTGATAACAAGCTTTCTATGAGAATCACACATTCACAGGAGAATGCTAAACGTACAATTGAAATATAGGACCTCTTTGGACACTGTTATTTTTAAATTCATAATATCAAATTTAATTCAAACCTTCACAGTAGTACAAGCCTACAGGGACTTGTAAAGTCTTTTGAGAGTATAAGTTTTAGGTATTTGTATTTGTTGTTGCATGGACTAAAGTGAAAATAAAAAGCAATGCAAGTAGTTAGATTTGAGGTAAGTTTTAAGTTGTGATTTGCATAGTTTGTGGAACTCCGCTCTGAGGGAAGCTCCCACCTCAAATGTCAACGTGTACTCACTTCACTCCATGGAAATGACCCACATGGAGCCATGACAGGCACTATCAGAGATTCTTTGCAGCTTTGAAATGGCCCAGCTGTGTTGGACCTGTTCTTGAATTAAGATTTTTGATAAGGTCGTCATGTGTCCAGAGCAAAGATTGTTAATTTTCCATCTGAATTTGAAGTAAGTGCTAGACATTTGTGCTGAATATCAAGATTATAAGGTCAATTTTCGATGAGGTTTTTCCTGGCCCCTTCCTTCCATTTCTTACAACTACATGAAAAGACTGGTGAAGCATGATAATGAGAATAAAAGGGCAAAACAAAGTTTGTACACACACACACACACACACACACACACACACACACACACTGGGCAATTGAGGGGAGCACAAAATAGAAAGAAATGAGAGGTCCTCAAGCAGCAATGTGCAGATGAGTACCCTGAGAAGTTATTTTCCCATTTGAAGGGAGGGAGCACTTTGCCTGCCTTGCCTCTAGGGGCATCCAGGAAGAATGAATGAGGTCTAGATCAATGTGTTCAGGGAAGTACAAGTGATCATAAAATAAAATGTCTTATAATTAGCCAATAAAAAGAGTCATGTCTGAGAACCTTTTCTGCCCTGCAGATAGGAAAGAAAAACACTAACAAAATGGATGTATGAGCCAAGTCCCAATGTCAGGTTCATCGTGGCTATGATATTTTGAAGTGTATTTATGTGCTTGTCAGCAAGTTGTTAAGATTTCAGAGTCAACATGTAGTCTTGGGATACCTAAGCCTCTCACACAGAGTTAGTTTGCTGACCATCCTGATCCACTTCTCTTTCTTCCCTGTACTCAGTTCTGAAATGCCTAATGTCTAGTAGCAGCCTGCTGTTGGGTGCGGGCATACCCAACATTGCCAAGCCAGGGCTGCGGGTTACTGCTTATCCCTTGTACTTGCTCCTGCTTCCAGCATAGGGCTGAAAGTAAATATTGTGGCAACAACTGCTTGGTAGGTTAAAAGACATCTTTTGCCAAAACAGCTGACAAAGAAAATTGTGGCGTAAACATTTCAAGTGTAATCTTGCCCAAACTACTAAATTATCTCACAAGCAAAATGGAGATGCACTATATTTATGTTGAAAAAGTTCACATTTTTCTAACAGAAGTGGTCATTTTTTACTATGAACTCAATGGAGAATGATCTAACAAACTAAAAATATAACTTTAAAAATATAACTTTAAAAATAAAAATGCTAATAGTAACTTTGTTTTCTTTTCACAACATAATCTATCTACTTGGAATATTTTCCCTCAATGAATATAGAAAACTATAGAATGAGAAAAGTTATAGAGAAATGGTTTACAAATAAAAAAATCTATGTGTTTAAGGTGATGCATATCACCTTGTGCAAATTGTATGAGATGATTTCCACAACTGAGCGAATTAGTATATTCAGCGTCTTCCATAATTACCACCTGTATTAACAAGGGTTCTCTAGAGAAACAGAACTGGTATTATGAAGTGAATTACAAAGGGGATTTATTATATTGGTTTAACACAGTACAGGCTTGGCAATGCAACAATGCTGTCTGCATGTACTACCGGCTGAGAACCCATTTGCTTCTCAATTCACAGGTTGACTACCTCAGCAGGCCAAATTTGACACTGAAACTCTGGAAGAATGCAAGAGAGTTGAGGATCTTCAGTGCCTGTTGGAAGGCCAAAGAAGCTGGATTCCGATGGGGGCCAAGTATGGAGGCAACAACAGGGTAGATGCATGTGACAGCACAGAGCAAAGGAAGAAAGGTTAAAACAGTTCCCAGATTTCTTTGTCTTTTATTTTCTTTGTGTTTGTGTTCACATGTGTTAGTGCAAGGGTTCTTTTCATGGTGAACTTATGGTGGTGGAGCACAATTTACTGTTGGTCCTCACCTTCCGCCTTATGTGTGGTGGTCTCTTGTTCTCCTTGTTTACCACTCCACTTGCCAGGCTGGTCACTGAGCTTCAGAGAAATTCTCCTGTCTCTGCCTATTATTTTCTTGAAGGCATGTTGGGGTTATGGAAGTTTTCCATGGTTTCTGGCTTTCAAATGGGGTCTGGAATTCTGAACTCAGGTACCTGGGCCTGCTTGGCAGATGCTTTAACAACTGAGCCACCTCCCTAGTCACACCAAGACTTCTTTATACCTGGGCTGCTGTTCACTTTGGGGAAGATTCTTCACCCTACCCCACATACTACCCTCACAGATTTGCCCAGAGGCGTATTTTTTACTTGATTACTGATCCAATCAAGTTGACAATTGAGATTCACCATCACACCACTGGTGTGTGAATGGGGGGAGGGACGAGAATACTTGAGATTATTTTCTTGACAAATACAAGTACACAATATATTATTGTTAACTGTAGTCATGATTCTGTACCTTACGTATCTAGAACATATTTGTCTTATAAGTAAAGATGGTGGCCTTTGACAAATCTCTTCCCTTCCTCTGCTCATTAGCTCTTAGTAATCACCATTCTACTCTTTTACTGTAACTTTGACTTCATTATTTTTAAAGATACCACATAGAAGTGATTATGTAGCACTTTTCTTTATGGATCTGGCACATTTCCAGTGTCTTCCCTGATTATATTGTTCCAATTGGCAAGACTTATTTACTTCTTTTTAAAGCTGAATAATATTCTATTATGTGCATGTACCACATTTTCCTTATCTGTTCATCTGTCAATAGATATTTAGGTTTGTTTCCTATTTGTGTATTGTGAATAATGCTGCAATGAACATAGGAGTGCAAATATCTCCTTGGAATGATACTTTTAATTTGTTTGGATGAAGATCCCCACAGAGCTAAAATATGCAATTTTAAATGATGTAATTTAAGAAAAAATGAGAGAAAGAAACAGTGGTAGAGAAGTAGTACACAGTAATGGGAAGAAGAGAAATGATTTGGTTTTTTAGTGTTTAGTATAAAAATAATACACTATCACTTGTGAACCTCTTGGAGCCTTAGCTTTCCCAATTACTGTACAAATACAGTAATAAAGCAAGCTCTCACAACCAGATTGGGCTTTGAATAACTCCAGTGACATAATGCATGTAGCAAAGATTTAAAAGTTCCAAAGTGCTTCACCATATTAGTTAATATTATTATAGAGTTGAAACAAAGCTCCCTATCTTGAGGAAAGGGGATTTGGCACTACACATAATTGTTGTATAATTTCAGATAAGCAGACCCACTTAGACCAGAGTAGGCACTTTGGAATTTTGAGAAATGGATGATCTAATTTCATTTTTGTTTTTGTAAAATTGTTAGACAAATTGTTTGGTTTTTTTTTTTCCTTCTAACATCTGTTTTTCCTGGTTAAATCAAAGCTAGACATACCAAGAGAACATAGAAAATATTTTGGGATCTATTTGCAGACACGAGTCACTTGGATCTTTTCATGCATTTTATGAGTTCTTATCTCAGCTCAGCCCAGACAATTGAGTCTTTCAATATTTCTCATGTACAAGATGACATAGTCATCAGGTGACCTTATTTCTATTTAATTTACTTGAAAAATTGTTGAGACGGCACTAGTCAAACTTCTTTTCAGTTGAAGGATGGTCAAAGTTGTTCAGTAGTTTGTAGCGATGGCATGATGGAACAAAAGAAGAAAATCCTTAGCAATAAGTTGGTTCATCACATGGAGTGCCAGGCAAGACATCATAGATCTCCCTGTTCTAGGATCTGCACCCTTTCAAGAGTTGCCTCTGATTCACATGTGTACTTGGGTCCCTTACCTCCTGGACAACCACGATCATCCTGAGGCTTAGATGTCACTGAACTGGCCGATGGTGATGTCATGTGACCCAAGGTTCTCCTTTCCTCTTCTCAAGCCAAGCCTATTACTGTCCTTACAGTAAGGTGCAAGTAGCCAATCAATTAGTCTGTCTCACTCTGCCTTCATATTCACTCACTTGAACCTTTTTGAAATGCATGGAAAAGACAAAATATTAATAACTACCTAGTCAGAGTGCCACATGGACTCAATGAAGCAGAATGGGAAATTAGTGCACCAACCTACCAAGAGAAGTTTCAGCTTACAAATTATCTAGTTGGCATTGCTTGAACACTAGACACTGTATGAGTGGATAAACAGACAGCTATTCACTGTGTTTTCTCACACATTGAGACTTTAAAAGTTAGCTTTCATTCATATGTTCAAATAATTTTTAAAATGCTGATTACAGATTGGAAAACATCAGGGTCTTGGGAATATATAGTCTGGAAGCAAGGATAGACTTGAATTGAAAAGATACATATTCAAACATAAAACTGTTACTGTCATAAATTCTAGGAAGAAGCATAGTGGCTCTAATTCAGTGTGTGGATAGGAAGGCTTTCCTGAAGAAATGAAGTCTAAGCTTGGAGCTGGAGAGTGAAGCTGAGTCAGTTGAGGAGAGAATTCCAAGCAAACACAGCGACTGAAGCAGAGACCATTACAAAAGGAAGAAAGGCACTGTGAGCAACTGAAAGGGACTACTTGGTATGAAGTTACAAGAAATGGGGTGATGCTTCCTGAGGCTGGAAAGGTTGTCAGAGTCTGTTCCTTTAAAGGTTCGGTCAGGATGCAAATTCGGATCTTTATCCAATGATCTTTATCCAATGGGGAAACATAAAACATTAGAAAAGCTTGATATGAAGGGTAATTTGTAGTGATAAGGGTGAATCAATGAGGTTGTGTGATGGGATTTTAGTTCTGTAGTCAAGGTGGAACAAGGTGGTAGCTAAGAAATTGTGCAGATAGCATCAAAATAAAGAGGAGTGGACAGGATGGGGGACTACATGAGGTTTGTCCAAACTTGACCCTGGATGAGACATTTATGTGATGTTGTGTATCCAAAATGACTCCTAGATTTTGGCTTGTGCCATTGGAAAGGACCAGGACAGAGCAGAATCATAGGTCTGTCTTGCACCTGTTGGTACTGACATGCCCTTGTGCCATCTATCCATAGACAGGAAGTTAGCAGTAAAATACCAGGAGCTAAAACTCAGAGGAAAGATCAGAGTTGGACTGATTATGTGACAGTTATTGCTACACAGATGGTGACTGAAGCCACAGATACAAATGAAAGTGATAAAGAGAAGGGAAGAGTCCTGTTGACAGTTTTGCTCTGCTTCTACCACAAGGCTGTGCATTCCCAGACACACACTGATGGCTACCTTCCTGGGACACCAAGAGTGTTTACTTTACGTTCCAGCCGGCCTTTCTACAGACTAAATGGGAGTGTGCACTCATATGTATATGTGACAGTGGGTATGTGACTGACTTCATGTGTAAGATTTGTCACATACATCAAAATACCATGGACTGATGTTTAAATTTCATTTTCCAACACTCTTTCTTGCCAAGGTTGTCAAAATGGAGGAAGCAAAGTAGCTTTTCCTGGGGTACAACTTGTTTCTTTAATGCTTTTTAAAAAGCTGATACCTGTTTTCCTTCCTAGGTTTCTTACTATTTGTAACTTTAAAAGTAGTCTGATTTTATTTCTAATTTCCTCATAATTTCACCACCCACAAACAACTGGATGGCTGTACGTTTTTTTCTAGCAAGGTTTACTAGGAGTTGAACACCTACAGTATTTTCTCATCTGCCTTGGCATATGACTCTCATTCCCAAAAGGAGCATGTGGTGCTGGTACTCCATGCCCACAGATGCCCAAACATCCTGTTCCACAGAGAGGGCACAATCAGAGGTTTAAGATTTTTAAAGTGGAATTATATAGCTTGGTTTTCATTAATGTTTACTTCCTTCATTTAGTTTGTATTGATAACAGGAACACACTTTGAAATACATCCCACATCATGTTTCTAAAATGGCTTTCCTAACTTCTCTACATGTCTTAAGGATAATGTAGAATTTTTAAGAGGGATGATGTACATTAGGAAGGTTTTGTAGTGTGATTGATAGACTTATCTAAGGTGACAGTCTAGGTCAAATATTTCCCCCAGTTATTTTTTAAAACTTTTTTTGTAGATGAGGAAAATATATAATTTGCTTTGAATTTACTTGTCAACCAGTATTAGGCAAGTGGCTACTATTTGTTGGGCTCATGTCCTGAGAGACTAAGATGAGACAAAGACATGGCTCATGGCTGGACAGCTGTGTTTGTACCCAATTTCATGTCCTGAAGGGACATGTGGAGGAGGGAGGCCACAGGTAGAAATTAGGGATTATTGTGCTGGAGAGATGGCTCAGCAGTTAAAGGTGCTTGCTTGAGATCCCTGGTGGCTCAGGTTCAATTCCCCAGTACCCATGTAAAGTCAAATGCACAGGGTGGCACATTCAACTGGAATTCATTTGCAGTGGCAAGAGGTTTTGGCATGCCCATACACTTATTCTTACTTGTGTTCTCTCTTCATCTTTCTTTCTCTCTTTTAACTAAGTAAATACATAAAATATTTTTTAAAAGAACCCAGAAATTATCTTACAATATATGACTTGGGCTGAGATGTTATAATCGGGTGAAACTTGGCATTCTCCAGAAGGGCGGAACGTACCAAGAACTTCACATACCCAATATAGAAAAGGATCTGCTTCAGAACAGTGGCATTCCTGTAGATAATGGGTTTCAATAGTCTAGAATGTTATACAGGGAAGCACATTGTATAAAAAACTGCACAAGATCAGGACATATCAAAAAGTGAAAAAAAATTCAAGTGACTTTTTATGTAAATGTATAAAATAAGTATATGCATATATGCATGTATATATCTATATATATATTGCATTACATATATGTGTATACATGTAAGACATAAATGGTGCCAGTTGGGTTGAACTACACCCCATAATCTCCTCAGTTCTTCCATGAATGTTCTATGGTTCCTTATGGAATTTCAAAGGCTTGAACAACTCCTTTACCTTAATATGTAATATCTAGGATTTATGATTCTTTTTGATTTGAGAATTCCATGATGATTTCTGTGCAGAAAATATTCTTGTTTGAAATTATTAGCTGTGTTTCTTTCCTTTGTACATCAATTACTAAGTAGATGGCATTTCACCAATTAGGTTCAGAAAATTTTAGTCCTGAGTTTAGTTTATACCTGTCTAAACACAGATTTTGACCAGCTAGGATGCATAAATGATTCCTGCCCACAACAGATGATCATTTGAGATCTACTAGTAAGTGTTTTAGATGGAAACTACTTGAAATGAGATTGTATGACAATGAGGAAGTACAGAATTACTAACCAGATCCAATGACTTTGATCACCTTGTATTTAGCATGTTATGGAATTATGTGCTTTTTTCAGCTCTGTCTGGTTTAGAAGATCTTTTGAAGCTCACGTGCAGGCAGTTAATCCTAACTGAACTCATTGATTTATTACAAGGAGAAAAATGCTGTTGTGAATCCTAATAACTTAAACTTGAAGTTTAAGTCAAGTGATTTTGTCCATAAGTCACCAATAAAATTAAAGAGATGTCAAACAGAGAACAGATGCCTTGCTGGGGTTGTTGCTCCACAGGTGCAGACACTCAAGTTTATTAATCAGCACATGAAAGACATGACAGATTTGATTTGAAAATGAGATGCAATTTTTGATAAGCCTTTCATATATATATATATATATATATATATATATATATATATGTATATTATTATATAATATATATTTATACACTATATATAGTTTATGCTATAATATATATATTCTCTTAAGTTAGCAAACTGCATTTAATTTACAAAGGAAAGAGATATAAGTGAGCTTGTTCACAGACACTTTCACTATAGTGTCAGGAAATTAAAGATTTTCTGGTTGTATACCACTTGGAGACTGTGTAGAGAAATATGGTGGCTATGTTCATCTTGGAATATTGAAGTACTGTATTAAAAGCAGCATGCTACATGCAACATAGTCTCATAAGTAGTTTTAGAGCATAGAGATGTATTCAAATGTTACTTATGAAAATAATATAAGAAGTAAATATTGGTAGAAAGGAAGGAAAAGAAAATAAAATCAACAATCAAATGCTTAGCTTTCATAATCTATAAAACAGTGGAGTAAGAGAGATAATGGACTGAAAGCCCTCTCTATGGGAGGGAATACGTGCCTGGTACTGAAAAAAATGAATCAAAAGTCTATGGCAGGGGAGGCCATGAGCCTTAGGGGTATAAAGCCTGCTCTTGCCTAGCTAAATGTATATGTTATTCCCACCAAACTGCCCTGAAAGCACTACACTTAATGTTCATATTCATATATTAATGCTACTCTCACTTCTGGTTATAGAAGCTTCTCTTTTCAGATGGAGATGACCACTGCGATGACCCAAAAGGCAACATAGTGCTGAGAAGAAGGTACAGAGGAGTGCCCAGCACTGAAACATCTCTGTCACACTCTCCAAGGCTCAGGGTCCATTGTGGAAGAAAGGGAGGAAAGAATGTAAGAGCCAAAGGAAGGATATGACTCCTTACAATGCAACTGTCCAGACAGAAATTGGCCTCAATATCCATGACCTTGCAGTGCCTAGCAATACCTTTGCAAGACCCTCATAATAGAAGAAAAAGATGATGACATCAAATTAAAAGAGAAACTAATGGAGAGAGGGAGGGGATATGACCGAGAATCGAGTTCTGAAGGGGAATGGGGGGAGGGGAGGGAAATATCATGGGTTTTTGTCTGTAAGTATAGAAGTTGTCAATATAAAATAAAATAAAATAAAAGATAAAGTAAAATGTTTGAGTGATGATGAGACTTCACGGAAGCAAAATTACCTTAGTTGGCATAACTCTCCTGAGAGATAAGATGAATGCTACAAACAGATCACAGATAGCCTGGTATGACATTTGAGCAACTTATGTTTCATCTCAGAGGCAATAGAGCTAGTGGAAGTTTTAAGTAAAAAGAAGAAAATGAACAAATTGATACAATACTGTGTTAGTTAGCTTTCAGCTACTACAACATGATATCTGAAATAAGCAACTTACAAAGAGAAAAGATTTATTTTGGCTTATACTTTTGGAGGTTTACATCCATGGTCAGCTGGCCACATTGTTTTTGGCCCTGTAGTGAAGAGTGTATTGTGGCAGTAGCACAGAGGAAACTGTTCCCCTGGTGGCAGCCAAAGAGCAACGAGAGGCTGGGGTCTCAACAGACTCCTAAAGGGCACAGTGTGAGGACCTATCTTTCTCCCACTAGACCCATTCTTAAAAGCTCCACTGTTCTCCCACTGATGTCATGGGCTGGGGACCAAGTCTTCAATACATGGATCTTTGGGGCATATTCCAGATCCAAACTATAGTATTCCACACATGATGTAACCATATCAAATATGTGGTAAATAATAATAATGATGATGAAGAAAAACAGAGACAAAAATTGAAGGGGATAAAATTGAGGAAATGAGTTGAACTACATGAAATAATCTCTGTAAGAGAAAATTCTTGACAGAATTGAGGTGGTAACTTTGATGATGGATGCTTGGAAAAGATGCAGGTGCACCGAGCCTAAAGGCTGGGCAATGTGATGTTTTAAATACTTGGAGGTGAGAAAAGCCTCTGAATTGCCGCATACTCTTCCATGGACGACTTGGTGAACAGTAAAGGGACCATAAGAGAAGAGATAGGAAGAAAGGATTTGGTTTCATTTAATATATGTTGACTTAGAAGCACTTTAGAGCCAGATGAGAGAGTGTTATAAAATAGAGAAATAAAATTAGACACTAAGGCAGTGGAAGCTACATGCTCCTGTATCAGACTCTTGGGGACTATGTAAAAGGAAAGAACAAAACACAAAGCATTCTGAAGAGTGAAAAATGAGTGAACAACAGAAGTAGGGCCAGGAAGATTTCTTAGTGATAAAAATGCTTGCTACACAGAAGGAAGACTTGAATTCTGATCCCCAGAACCTGTGTAAAACCAGACACAAGCCTAAGCATCTGTAGTCTCAGACCTTCGGTGGTGAAATGAGAATCAGAGACAGAATTCCTGTAACTCATGGACCAGCTAGCCTAGCATATGTAGTGACAAACAGCAAGAGGCCCTGCTTCAAATAAGGTTGGGGGGAGAGGGACGGACACCTGAGGCTGTCTTCTGTCCTCCTTGTGCACACTGTGATACATGTGTGTCCACATTCACATGAAACACAAACACATTATATACACACAAAAGTTTTTATTCAAAAAATAGAGGAATCTATTTGGGATATATTAGAAGACTGAGAACAAGAGAAGAAGAAATTTGTAAAATACAAAGAAAACTTAGAGGCAGCATGCTAGATGTCAAGGAAATGAACACTTGGTAATGTGGAGGGATGGCCATCTTCTCCTCTGAGTATCTCTCATTAGCAGGTCTCACTTTTGACCTCCCCTGCTAATATCACCCCTGTTCTACATTGTCATTGCCACCTCCCAAGACCCAATTCCATTGTCCCTCTAGTATAATCATCTCTTCACTATGACATTTTTGTTCTGCTTCAATCCTACATTATAGCCAGAGTATTCCACATAAGATATAAATAATGTCATGTCACTTGTCAGTTTATAAATTTTCAATCACTTCCTCTTGGGAGGAGGAGGAATCATACTATATCATGGTCTGCTGCCCCCTGCTGGTTTTTCCACCTAGCTCGTATCTTAACTCTTTTGGCCTCCACTTTTCTCCATTCTGTTCCTAAGTTACAAGTTTTTTTTTTCCAAAACAAGTTAGTGTGGCTTATCTATTTTTATTTTTCTGATTGTACTCAAATATCATACTCCATCCATCACCGTGTCCCTTCATGTCATGTATCATATAGCCTAGCACTACATAAACTGGGTTCCTTTCTCAGTCAGAATCTTCTTTGAAAATTGATGGCAATAGCTACAACTAGCCCAAGGAGAAGGACAGGCATTTTACATGGAAATGCTAGAGGAGTGAATATGTGAGACCAGTGGCACAAGCATGGTAGTTCAGGGCATGCTGGAAAAGGCTTTTCATGGGGTGACATCCTGAGGAGAGATCTGCCATGTCTGACCACCATGAGCTTCAGAAAGTAACGCTTCTGTCTTTTAATTCACATGAGTTTCTCTCAATGGAAAATTCTAGCATGAAAGCATCTAATGAAGGTGATGTTTGGAAACCAAGTTATGAGTCCTGACACAGACTGGTGGTGTTGGTGCCAAGCCAATAATAACCAAGCACACTAATGTTATTATCCCCATTTTCCAGAAAAGAAATGAAGGAGGGAAAAAAATCTCCCAAAATATTCCTAAGGTAAGCACTCAACAGAATTTATGCAAAAAAAAAAAAAAAAAAAAAAAAAAAAAAAAAAAAAAGCAAATGCAGGACTAAAAAGTTAGTAGTAATTAGAAATGGTGAGGTTATTTACTATGTAGCCTCACCAGTATCAGTAGAGAAATTGAGAAAAGTCAGATTTGAATGGTCTGAAGAGTGAGTGACATGAGAATCTAGGGACAGTGCAGCCTATGCTTTCAAGTAATATAAATATTGATGTTTTGTGGTATATTTTCTTATTGGACTTCATATTTAGTGAGCACTATGACAACCATCTCAGACATATTTTCTTGCTACATCGTTGACTATTCCTCTACTCAGTCTCTAGTACTTTGAGAATATCTTATCACAGTCAACCTGGGGCAGGTTTTAGCTCCTCACAGAAGTCAACCAATGTCTCTAAAAGAAAAATGCTTTAATTTTTTTTCCTTTTTTTCTTTCTTTTTAAACTTTTCATTGAGCCATAACACATACAAAGTATAGTTTACTATCATAAATGTCCACTTGGTGTATAAACACACACACACACACACACACACACACACACACTCTAAAACAAGATGCAGAACATTTCAGATATTTTAGCTCAACAGGAGACTTCCTATTACTCCTCCAATAAATATTTCTACTTTGTCTGACTTATTTTGTGAAACCTTGTATTTTTATTTTCTCATGTTCCTTACATTTCTGTCACATTCAATAATATGAATATACTGCAACTTATTTTTTCATGATGTTGGTTGTGGGACATTGCTTACCTTCAATTTGGGGTTATGACAAATAAATTCTCCATGGAAATTCTAGCACATGATTTTAGATATTAATATATATTTCTCTTGCATGCAAGTAAATGTAATTTCTGGGTCATTGTGAGTGGGTGAATGTTTAGTCTTAGCAGATACTTACAAAAAGTTTTATAAGGTGATTGCATTAATTTACAGTCCCCCTGACAATGAGAGTTCCCGATACTCAAATTATTACAAACTTGAAATTGGTAAGATTTTTGTGTTTCAAAGAGTTCATCAATACTTTAGGAAGATAGCTAAAGTACAAAGTGCTATGCATAATGAATGGAATAAGAATTAAGAAACCAGAAGTATTCTCAGGCTTTGCCCTTGTCCAGAACTCCAATGACTATCCTGCAATTGCTGGCCCAATTTCCCTCTTCCTGCCATCTTTTTATGTTTAATGGATACATATTTCACATTCAATGAAGTGCATAGATTTCAAATGATCAGCTAGAAGATTTTTGGCAGGCACATCTGTCCAACCACCACTCAAAACAAGTTACAGTACACATTCTTCACCATCTAAGCTTCCCTCATACCCTTTCCAACCAGTCCCCTGCCTTAATCCCTGCTAACGGGGGAAATCACTTTTTGATTTCTATAACCAGCCACTTGTACTTCTCCAAACCTCAACAAATGTCCCATGGGGAAAAGTAGTAGTAAGCTTGGGGCTTGACTCAATTCCATCCTTGAACATAGCATGGCTTATGAAAACTATGTTTCTTTTTCCCTTAATAAAACACCTATACACTGTCTGGCACCCACCACTGACAACCACCAGGGTAGAAGACAGGCAGCATTTACCAACTTAAAGGAAAGAATGTTTACTTTTCTGGAAATTTTGAATGATTTTGATGTTGTATTTCTATATTTATGTGATAACACTAAATATATAACTTACTTTAAAAAAATTCACTAAAAGTTACAGTAGAATTGTTGGGCTATTGTATCCTACCTTGGGTTTGGTACTTGAAAGGGATAGCCTATTTTCTTTTCAAGAACTATATTAAAAGGACTTACCAGCAAGCACTTATTAGATACCTGTTTTATTCTTGATTATGTTGTGAGAGTTAGAAAGGAATCTAAGTGATGATTCTTTAGCCAAGGTAGCTGACATCTATTTGAGAAGGAAAGCCATATCCAAAGAAAACTATTATCATGATAATAGGGTCAAACATAATGGGAAAGTATTTTTCTTTAGTTCAGTCATTTTGCTTACTGGAACTTAGTTTCCTCAGTTGCAAATGGATAGGGTGGATTTCGACTAATGGTTATCAAACATTTACATGAAACACTTTGAGCCAGATGATGGGGCTGGCCAGCTGAGTAGCTGCCCAGGATATCCATCTAGATGAGGTGTTAAAACAGCAATGGAAATATAATAAGATGGAGAAAAGCAAATCTATCAGAGGCCCTCTCAGGAAGAATACCATATGTGATCTCAGAGTAAGCCATTTGGGAAACTGGGTGAGATTCCCAAGGAGCATGCTTAAGGAACACCAGATGGAGGATAAACCCTTGGAAGGAGTGGGATTCTGGTTTACCACAGAGCTTTTGTTCTGCTCAATAGCAAGCTTGGGTCCCATCCAAGACGCCTGGGACAATCGAAGGGAAGCTGTAGTTTCATGAGAGCCACTGTTTATTTCTGCTCCTTTCAAGACTAATACAAGCATTTCTACATACATGATGAACATATGTAAAATGGATAGTCTAAGCAGGGCATGTGGGCATTAGCTTTGCATGCTTCACCTATCTCCTTTACGAAGAAAATTTTATACAGGATTCCAGTGCAAAAACATCTAAATAAAACAAAACAAAAACCAATCAGTTACAATAAACATGAGGATACGAGGCTCTTTCCCATAAGCCTCCTGAGACTATATTTGTCATTTTGTCACATCCCCAGTGAAATACTGTTTGAAAAACTGCTGATCTATATAACATACACATTTAATCACTAATATTCTGTGGTTCTATGGTAAGATATAAACATGTGGAGAATTAAATTGAGTTGCCTCATTTCTTACACAGAATGGCTTGTTTATTATTTTTGCTTTTTTAAGTTCTTTTCTTTTCTTTTTTTTGAGAGAGAGACAGAAAAAATGCTATGAAGCCCATGCTGGCCTCAAACTCATGGCAATCCTCCTTCCTCAGACTCTTAAGAGGTGAGATTCCAAGCATGTGCATCTACATCTGGCTTTTAAATATGTTATGTATTAATGTTGATGTTAGCATCTGATTAAGGTATTTTGAGAAAAACAAAACATTCATGTAGTATTCTCTCATCTTTTTATGTCTCTTTGCTCAACTTATACTCCAGTTTTCTTAAATGTCTTTTAGGCCTTGTACTAAATGCTTTGTATTTCCATCAGTTCTTTCTTGTTCTTTCACTGTCTTTAAAAAGTAATTGTTTCACAACTCTAAATGCTTTGTATTTCCATGAATTCTTTCTTGTTCTTTCACTGTCTTTAAAAAGTAATTGTTTCACAAGTCTAGCTCTTGTAACACCTCTTTACAGCTCTTACTGGAATTCTTTTGAGGTGTGTTCGTTTTTTAGGTTACAGGTGTTTGCTTCTCAGTTGTTTCCCCAACCTAAGACCTTTGTTGCTTAATAGCTGGTTCTCTGCAGTTTTCTGAGGAAGCCCTGGTTTAAATAACTAAGAATGAAAGACTAGGTTTACCAATGAAGGCATATCACTTAGTTAAGGGTGACCCCAGGTGCTCCTCAATTAGGAATGCAAACTTAGGATACATTGACAGGGAAACCTCACTTTTCTCAGGCCTTGCCTCTGCTGGGCTGTAATGAAGAGAGCCTGCTTTGGGGTGTGATGAATGCCCCAGGGAAAAAAAAAATCTTCATTCCTAGAGGAGCATTGCTCAGGTCTTCATCCAGAGGAATGGGCAGCAGGACTGAAGGATTGTGTTAGCTGCACAGCAGAAACCCACTCGCCCATCTTCACTCTCCAGCTCTACTCAGCCTGTTGTCTTATTTGATATACATGGCTCATTCTGGAAAATTCTGTGATGAAACTCCTCATGCAATAGCCTTTCTCTTACACATTTTCTGAACTATGGACTCTTGCATCTACTTCATCCGGTAGCAGCCCTTGTTGTCCAGGATTTATTAATGGCCATGATACTCTCATTTTTGGTGCTTGTATAGTTTTAATTCCTTGAGTTCTTGATGTAAGTGGCATACTGAAGATAAGGCTATTTAGAAAACTCCATTCTCCATGTAAACAATTGGGAATACATTGTTGGTAAATAATTTTAAAATGATGAACTGAAGTCTTGATTTTTGAATTACCAATATCAATGATAAAATTCTTCCCCACAACACAATTCTTATTAAATATTTACTTTCTAAGCAGTTTCTTTGGTTGTATAGCCATAATAGCATGTAGATATATTCTTTTTAAATAAACACATTTTACTATGTATTCTCTAACAAATACTAGATATGCAGAGAAGGTAATTTAGAATCTTCATGGTTATACAGCTCATCCCGACACAGATGGACTCAGCTATATATGTTCATTTTCAAGAGTAGGTCTTAAAGTGTTAGAATTACTCATGCTCACTTTTGAATCTATCTTTGTTGTGAAATCCTACAATATCACATATTCCTATACTACAAATGGTTCTGAAATCAGTAAAGGAAGTACAGTGATTGTCAAGAGGAAGAAGTGGGCTAAGGCTAAAGATGACAGTCAGTAAAGTGCTTACTGTGCAAGCCTGATGACCTGAGTTGGAGCTCTAGAACTCATGTAAAAGCCAGGTAGATGTGTGCATTTAATCCCAGTCCTGGAGAGGTGGAGATCGGAGAATCCATGGAGCTTTCTGTCTAGCTAGTCTAGTTGAATCAGTTAGCATCAAGTTTAGTGAGTGAATCTGTCTCCAAAACTAAGGTGAAAGGGCTGAGGAGATGTTTCAGCAATTAAAAGCACTTGTTTGTAAGCCATCCAGCCCAAGTACAACTTTCCAGCGCTCATGGAAAGCTAGATTCAAAGTGGTACATGTGTTTGTGATCCCAATGCACCTTTGGCAATGAAAGGCAGAGCCAGAAGAATCCAGAAATTTGCACACACAAAGCAGCAAAAAGACACAAGAGAGAAAAGCATAAAGACTTCTACACCTATGCTGTGGCACATGCATATCCATACATATACATACATACATGCACATAAATAACTATAAATATGTATATAAAATATAAATTAAGGTGGAAAGTGGTTGAGGAAAACAGCTGACATAAGCAACTCTGATCTCAATACTCACATATACTCATGTTCATACACAGCTTCACACACATATGAACATGGATACATACACACATGCATGCACGCTATACACACATACTGTTTTTGAAAGATGAAGAACTAGCAGGTGAGATACTTCACTTATCTCATTCTATGTGATAGTTTCTTAACTTATTTTTAAATTTAAGATAACAGCCTACAGAGAAAACTATGAGCTATCATGTAGTTATGGTTAAGTGCAAATTTTAGTTCACCCATGAACTAAAATGTTTTATTAAATTAGAATAGCATTTTCAATGGAAATTTTTGTTTATAGATTAAATCTTTGTTTTCAAGCATAGAACAAATAAAGGAAGTAATAACTATTTCTGAAAGCAGCTTTGTCATAAAGAGGAAGGGTGCTTTCGGGAAAATAAAGCCAATGCCCTGGATGTCAAACATATTGATACTGCTGCTTTATGTTGCTTCAGTGAGTTGACAGAAAGATGGAAGCACATGCTTGTGGTTGGGCTGAAATTTTGAGCCAGATGAAAAGGTACCATGAGGAAATGGAATTCAAGAGGTTAAATAGTGTGTCTACTGAAGTACAATCAGTAGTGGAATTTGTGTTCCACTTTCATGTCTTTCAACCAACTGCTCCTAGTCCTTGGTGTGAGGTCAGCTTGTGAAAGATGCCCTTATACTTCCAGATTTACCAGGCCTTCCAAACTGAGCAAAGTCCTGTGCCCCATCAGGACTTCTCACCCTGCTTCAGCCCAGACCTCTTCAGCTCTCTCATACCATTCACCACACCCAATGTATGATACACCCACATGTATAATATTTTTGAACCCCCATTACCCTCTCTCTTTCCTCTTCTTCCACTAAAACCTTTCTTTTTCCCCTTGAATTTCCATCCTGTTTTGAACCTGTTCATCTATTTGGTTTTTGACCCACTAATTTAACTAACAGTTCCTTGCAAAGTTTTGGGTTGGGTGGGAAATTATTTACTGGAGAATTAGTGACCCACCAGTGGCTATACCAGTAAAGAACATTACACCCCCTCTTCAAGTAATCATCAGTTTCCACTATTTTCTCTGGGAGGTGTGGGGTGTCATGGTAAAATATTGACAGGCTCAAACATGTGCAGGAAACCATACTTGCTAAAAGTACATGTGTGTAGCAGATTTGACATATTCAGCAGATGGCATTTCACAACCCCACTTCCCATCCTCTTGCTATTACATTTTTTTCTGCCTTCTCTTCTTTGAGGTTTATTGAGCCTTGGAGGGTATGGTTTACATGTCATGTTTAGCACAAGCTAGTTGCTTATACTTGGTATCTTTGCATGTCTATGCATGTCTTAAACTCTACCCTTTGAAATGTCTGTGTTTTAGGTAAAAGTAGTATAACTGCATGGGAACAAAAATAGATATTTAGAAGGCAGTTTGACATGCTGCTCAATTTAGCATAACCATACCAGGCTTTGCTTTAGGGCCTTAGTCACTAGCCACAGGTTTTTGGCCAGAATTACAGTACCAGGCATGATTTCCCTCCTTGAAATGGGCTGCAAATCCAATCACAGAGAAGTTGGTTACTCCCATAATTTTTATGCCACTATTGCTGAAGGTGGACTTTTACAAAATAGTCAATTCATTTAGAAAACAGATTGAAATGGGAACTCTGCAATCTAATTGTCTTTATTTTTTAGGTAAAAGTATGTCCACCTAGCAGTGAAGTTTTCTGCATATTAAATTCATACAATGGCTCTTCAGGAATTTACAAAAATATGATCACAAAGTTGTTCTGGTTTATGACAAAATCTCCGGCATATGCATATAGCCCTTTTCAGAAGGGTTACTCTGAAAGATTATGTTATTAAATTTGCTTGTTTTGTTGCTTAAGAATCCTTAGTTGATACCACTTTTCTTAAAGTACTAAGTCACAATGGAAGTATTGGTTCATACTAAAACATTATCACAAGTTAAAGAAAAACTCGATTTGATAAAATAGTAACCATTTTGCTTCCTCTGAGGTTAGGAGAAAATTCTAAATTTTAATTCCTCATCGCAAAGCATTCTTGCCATCAAACACCTTCTGTTATTTGTATTCCCACTTTGACTCTGCAGAGAAACAGAAAAGGGTGTGGCAGTTGTGACAAAGAGGACACCATTAGTTTCTATCATTAAGATTTGTATTGTTTTTGTAACAAAGACTGAGGAAGTAGTGGGAGAAGTACTTTTTGACCATAGTCTCAAACAAAAACTTTACATTTGGAAATCTAAAGCTGTGTTTGGACAGAATCAAAGTTTATCAGGTCATGATGCAGTTGTGAGGTATAACCTGAGTCTTTTTTAGCAAACAAAAATATTAGATATTCAAGGATGATCAGTTTAGAATAAATAAAAAGTGGATACAATTTCAACAGCAGGAAATGAACACACATCAGGAATCCATTAGCCTAAGAAATAGTACTGTGTAAAGTACAAGTACATCACAAAGGCATTTTAATCCATTTATGGATGACAGGTATCACATGTATTATTAAGGGAGGCCAGGGTGAATGGACACTTCCCTAACCTCTGAGGCTGAGGCTGATTGCGACTCCCTGGCCTTTACATTTAGGATCATCCTTAGACACAGTCTCTTGGACAGAAAGGACTGGCCCAGGGGCACAATTCTGATGTTCTCCTGTTTCATCTTACTGGACTAAATATTAACTTCCAGCCTGGAGTGTCTGTCACCAAGTCATCTGTCTTGGTAAATGCTATTGGAGTCTCAGCATTGCAAGGGGGCAATGAATTTTCCTTGCTGACAGTGAGAATATCCACACCAAGCTGCCATTGAGTTCTGCTTCCCACAATGTTTATGGCAGTAAATTAGGCCATGGAGTACACTGAAGATTGTTTACATAACCCCTGATACCTAGTAGATTTGTCAGTCCTGCTCCATGGATAGGGACTTGGGTCAAAACGGAAAATGTTTAAAATATAAGGCTATAGATAACATGAAAATTTCAGAGTGCTTTTAAAGAACTCACATTCGTTTATTTGGACCTTTCCCTTGGATCTTATGCATTCTCTTCTCACCCTTTTCTCTTTGGTCCTCTCATTATCTTTTCTTATTTTTTTTTCTGGCCTTTCAGTTTAAATTGCATACCCAAACAAACTAGCTTAGTATTTCCTTTTAAGTTTACATTTGGTTCTTCTGCTTGCCTCCCTACATATCCTATTTCTCAGAAAAATCAGCTACACAAACTGAACATGTACATAATTTCCCAATGCATGCATCCAAGAGTAGTAAATGAATTCTTGGTGTTATATCTAATTGTCTTAAATTTTTATGCTTACAATTGCCTAACAAGTTCTGTCTTTCATATGAAACCTTGGTTATAAGGTAAGAGGGAGGGAGGGAAGGAGAGAGGGAAGAAGAGAGAGAGTAGAAGTTTTATAAAACCACTAACCACTAACAAGTCATCCCTGCTCCACATGTAGTAGTATGATAAAAGCATACAGGGTGACAAAGAAAACTGATGCAACATTATTTTCCATTATCTGTTGATGCTATTGCATTTCTTGACAAATCACCTGACAAATAAAAAAAACTATATATTTTTTCTGAGTATGATGGCCCAGCAAGTACTACTCCCCACCTGTAAGAAACTGAGGGAGGGGCTGGAGAGATGGCTTAGTGGTTAAGGCACTTGCCTGCAAAGCCAAAGGACTCGGGTTAGATTCCCCAGGACCCACTTAAGCTATGTGCATATGTATGCAGATGCAATATATATCATTTTGAACTATGTATGTAAAGTCATCACTCGCACTGGTGGTAAATTTTGTTCCCTGACAGTATAGTCTGACTTTTTTTTAATGAAACAAAGTTACCTAATTTAGAACTATAATGAAGCAGAGACCCACAAAAGTCAAAGGTAGGTATACTTAATATCAGAATTTTAAAGTAAATTAAGGGAAACTTACAAAACTGAATACAGAAACAAACCAGTTCGGTTATAAAGGGAAACCTCAATGCTCCTCACTCAGTAAATGACAGAATATGCAGACAAACTGAGTAAGAACGAAGACTAGATGTACATGGCACAGAACCATCTAAGCAACCAACTCCAGTGACCTGACATTTATGGACCATCACTAATATGTTACACATTCTGATCCAGTGCACATGGAACATTCTCTAAAAGTGCAGAACAAAACTGAACACGTGTCAAAAGTAGAAATCATGTGATACATGCAAAATGAATTTAACTAGAATTAATATGAGAATGTTATTAGGAAGAGTACTGGCAAATACTCAGATATTTCAAAATTAAATACTATACATCTAAGCAATCCATGTGTCAAAAAATTATAGGGGAAAATAGAAATTTTTGGAAGTAAGTGAAAAAAACATTAAAAGAGATGATGAAGTTATGAGTACATAGAGATGGCAGAGGGAAACATGTAATATTAAAATAAAGTATGTTAGAAAATAGGAGTTCATTACAAGGATTCTAAATAGTAGCATGTATCTTAACTAATATGTCAATGATGAATAATGTAGATACATTTGCTTGAAAGAGAAGTGATGAACATACACAACTACATATAAAAGTTTTCAATTCATTAATTACTTTTTTCTCATTCAATTTTGTGATCTAAGATGGCCAATATGATTATTAATATACTAGGAAAATTGATGTATCAAATTAATATTTTATTATTATAATGCAAGTTTTAGAAACAAAGTGAGAATGTTTTTTATTTCAGCAAATTAGAGATTTTCAACTGAATTTTAGTAATACACTTGTAATGAATTTTTGAGTGAATAAATGTACAATTGACATTTGAGTTTGTGAAGAATATCATTTAATTGAAAAAAATTGCACAGTAAAATAAAAAAATCTTTCTATTAGAGGGAAATTAATATGAATGGTTAGTGTCAACTTATAGGCACAGAATGTGGTAATATGGAGAAAATCATTAGCCTTTTGTGAAAAATTATGACTTCAAGTTAGCAACATTCGAAAAAAGGGAGTGTGAGATTTCATAATGAAGTCTATTGAAAATATAGTTTTAGCAAATGCTCAAAACACAATAAGAATTAAAGAATCCAGTAAATTTCCATTATGCAAATATCAAATCTTTAAAATTAAAAGGCAAAAAACCTAACGGGAAACAAAATGTACCAAATTTGTTGATAAAGTAATCAAATATTATCAGAAGAAAAAGGGACAGTTATTGCATAGTGTCTTCAACATTCTGCAACCACTAGCGAGTCATCCCTGCTCCACATGTAGTAGTATGATAAAACCATACAGGGTGACAAAGAAAACTGATGCAACATTATTTTCCATTATCTGTTGATGCTATATTGCATTTCTTGACAAATCACCTGACAAATAAAAAACTATATTTTTTTCTGAGTATGATGGCCCAGCAAGTACTACTCCCTACTTGTAAGAAACTGAGGGAGGATCTGGAGAGATGGCTTAGTGGTTAAGGCACTTGCCTGCAAAGCCAAAGGACTCGGGTTCGATTCCCCAGGACCCACTTAAGCTAAATGCACAAGGGGGTGCACGCATTTGGAGTTCATTTGCAGTGGTTGGAAGCCCTGGCACACCTATTCTCTCTCTCTCTCTCTCTCTCTCTCCCCTGCCTGTTTCTCTCTCTCTCTCTCTCTCTCTCTCAAATAAATAAATAATAAAATATTTAAAAACAAGAAACCAAGGGAGGAAGATGGTGAGCTTGAGGCCATGTTGAGCTGAAAAGCAAGACCATGTTTCAAAAGCAAGCCAGACACATTTTTATGTTTTTTTCAGTGCTATAATTTATCTTAGTCTTTATTATTGAAGAATATTTCAGTGCAATGTTTATTACATCACAATACTGACATATGAATCACATAATCCAGTCTGATGAATATCTTGACATTTGTAATCCTTTAAATTTGTGTGAGGCGAATGTGGCAAGACAAGATTTGAAGGCTTTGTGCAGTGGTACAAACTTATCCTAATTGAATTTCTCTAACTCAGACTTAAATTTCTTCCTGGAATTAGGAGGAAAAAATGTTGGTCAGTGTATATTTGCCTGGAAAAATTATAGAAGAATTATAGATCACAAGGCAGAAATTTATACGAAAGTATGTAGAAATCACTAAAATTGTCCATTAATAATGGTGTCATTTCAAAATGCTAATGTTTTATAAATTTTGATACTTCTTATAATTGTCACAAATCTATTTCAAAATTTATTAAGTGGTTTTAATTTATTAAAATAATTCTACTAAGTAACTGAGTTTGGGAAATACTTGGTTCAAAGATTGTAACTAACCATTTATATTTACTAAACCATTTTGGAATTTATTTTTAGAAGAGAAAATATTGAGAAAGGCATAGAAACTTATGAAATGAGATTTACATTTTTGTTTTTGTAGAAATTTTACTTGGAAAATATTTGTAGAAATGTGGAATGGGTAACAGAATTGGCTACTTAACTGATGTTTTCAGCATTCTTAACAAATACAATTTAAAACTGTAAGGAAAGCCAATGATACATTTCAACATGTCAGATGCATCCAAGAGGTTCCAAAAGGTGCTGTTATGGCATCAAGACTCAAAAATAGTCACCCTAGTTGCTATGTTTTCCAAACATTACTATTGCATATTGCAAAGAATGTTAATGAAGCCAGTTAGAATAAAATAAATGTAGAGATATTGTTGCATTTCATTTATATATCTCACATTTTTAGTCGTTATTTTCCAAAATAAAAATTTTAAACATTAAAGGAGAAAGTTTTCTCAGTAAACCTTGAAAAATGATTTGTTTGTCCTACAAAAAAAATGTTGTATCTGAGCTCTTTATTTACACCAAATATACTTATATGATAGAGTTTACCATTTCTTTGGGTTAAGAGTACAGAATAACATCTATTGATCTATTGATTGCATTTCACAATGGCATATTTTGGGTAAAACAGAACCTTCAATATTGCATAGATCACAAAAACATAGAAAGGCTAAAAGTGCACTGAGGTAATGCGTCTATGGTTATGTAATGGGGTGTTTGGGGTTCAGGAAAGTCCTTGAGCCCTAAGCCCTAGGTTTTTGCCAATTTTAATAAAAAGATTTGAATAAAATAAGGCTGAGAAGGATAATTATTAAATTATTATATTTATTGAGGAGATACAGAGTCAAGGAAAGGTACCCACATGCGCAGAGATCCCACATGGAGGGCCTGGGATAATAGTGGAAAGAACAGAGAGAGGAAGGAAAGTTCATGAGGCCACCCAGAAACTAATAGTGAATTCCAGGTCATTCCGGGCTAGAGTGAGACCCTAGCTCAAAAAACCACATACACACACACACACACACACACACACACACACACACACACACACAACATTCAAAGAGCTCCTGCCATGGGGGGAGCTGGTGGAGGTAAGGAGCCCATGTTGAGAATAAGGGCTAGGAGGGCTCTCCTTTTAGCTCTGCTGGCTGGGCCTGGGCCAAGCTGAGGGGAAAACTGGCCAGTAGCTGGAAGTTCCCAAGTGATCAGACAGCTCACAGAGCATGCCCTCCTCTTGCAAATGTGTTTATAAACTTATGGTGGTGGGCCCTGCTTTCTGGCTCAGGTGAACCAGTGGGACAGCTGGTTGGTTAGGGCTAGGGGCTGTCTCAGGAAAATGCTAGCCCTGACACCAGTTCCAGGGGCTAAACTTGACCAACACAATGTTTAAATCCTAGGAAAGGCCTCCCTCTCAGGTTGTTTGTGGAAAAAAAGGTCTAGGTAAGTGGTAAGAATTCTGGCAAGTACAGGCCATCCTGCCTGCCTAGTTCAAGAAGCTAACTAACTGCCTACTGTAGAGACCCCAACAGTTATTGTAGAATAACAGGGACAAGATTAATCTTTCCTCTTGAAACAGCTTTAAACAATTTTAATAACAGACAAAAATACATGAAATAAGCCCAGCGTGGTGGTGCATGCCTTTAATCCTAGCACTTGGGAGGCAGAGGTAGGAGGATCACTGAGAATTCGAGGCCATCTTGAGACTACATAGTGAATTCCAGGTCAGCCTGAGCCAGAGTGAGACCCTACCTTGAAAAACCAAAAATAAATAAATAATTAAATAAATAAATAAATAAATAAAATAATAGTTTTTACAAAGTTGGATTTCAGGCATTAAAAAGCAGTGACTTTTGACTTATAGGCACCAAACAGGACTCCAATAATTAGCCATAGTGTAGGGACTGGGGATGTGGGCATTGCCTCTTAGTCTCTTTGAGTTAAAAAGCAGCAGAGCGGAGACACCAAGGCAGCCAAAGTTCACAGTGTGGAGAGAGAATCCAGAGCTTTTTCATAGGGTCCCCTTTGAGTATTCATCAGAGTACTGAATCTTTTCTCAGCAATACTGGAAAATGCTCATAATTCACAGGACATTATCTAGAATACTCAGGAGAGTCTTGCCTCAGTTATGAGAATTAATGGCCTGTACTAGATGTATATCTTTTTCCACCTTTCAAATCTCAAAAGCAAAGCCTGAAAATACCATACTATTTACAAAATGCACTGTCTCAGAACAATGGTTAAGGACATTTAGAAAAATACAAAAGTGTAGAGTGGCTCACAATATGTGGTTGCTCATGTATGTACCTTTATTAGGTATGCAAGAACAAAACCAAACAAAGAAATAGAAAGGAAACCCAGGAAATATAACTGAAATTGATCCAGACTAGCACAAGTGTTAGAAATTCCACATAAGCACTTATCCAGTTATTGTAATTGTATTTTATTTCCAAAAAACATGTTGAACCTACATACAGAAGATGAAAATTCTAAATCAAATGTTTTGAGGTGAAAATGAGTATTTCTATGATAAAAGTCACCAAATGGAGTTAGTGGAAGACTAGATATAAACAGAAAACAAATTCATGAGCTAGACTAAGAAGAAAGAATGGAACATCAGTGGACTGCATATGACCAAATATATTCGTAACTGGAACTCTAAAGTAAAAAGGAGAAACAGTGAATTTGACAAAATAGTCAAATATTTCTAAAATTTGATGGAAACTCTAAGGTAAATATAAGAGATACAATAAGCACCTAACACAGAAAGAAAACTATGCAAAAATATCTGTATAGCACTGATCCAAAACAATGTCAGCTGGACATAGTGATGCATGCCTTTAATCCCAGCACTTGGGAGGCAGAGATAGGAGGATTGCTGTGAGTTCAAGGCCAGCCTGAGAGTTTATAGTGAATTCCAGGTCAGCCTGGGCTAGAGTAAGACTCTACTTTGAAAAAAAAAAAAAAAAGCAATGACAAAGGAAAAGGCAAAGAAGACAACATATTCTTGTTAGAAACTATACAAGCAAGAAGACAGTGGAGCCACATACTGAAAACACTAAAAGGTAAACAAAGCCCATTAACCAAGAATTGTATACCTTTACTGGTGTCTTTAAGCAATAAAAGTTTTTTTTTTTTTTTTTTTTTTTTTTTTTTTCTGGAGAGAGTCAGAGAGAGACAGATAGAGAATGGGTGTGCGAGCTGCCTCTCAGCCACTGTGAACAAACTCCAGACACGTGTTCCCCCTTGTGGGCAAGTGCAGCATTGCCCCCTTGAGTCACTGCGTCTGGCTAAACATGGGACCTGGAGAATCTAACGGGTGTTCTTAGGCTTAGCAGGCAGGTACCTTAACCTCTAAGCCATCTCTCCAGCCCAAGAACTTTTAATAAACAAAAGCTGAAGCATTTACTTTTCATCAGACATGCACTACAAAATATGTTACACAATTCTTCTGACCTAAGGAAAATAACAGATTGATATAGGAAATACTCAAAGGAATGGAGTGCTAATAGAATGATTTCTATATAACAATTTTCACAAGTGTTTAAAACTCCTTAAGTGATATTTGACTGTTTAAAATAATAATGCGATGTAGTTTATAACAAGTATAAACTTTTAGGTGTGGTGATAGTGCAAAGACCAGGAAGGAAGACATTGGAATATATACTATTATAAACTTTGTATTCTATGAATGGAACAGCATAGTGTCTCTTGAGGCTCTACTGTGATATTTTAATGTGCATGCTTTAAACCCTAAACCACTGTACTACATATATATAAAGAGAAATTTGAATTGAAGATCTTGAGACTAGAAATAAACCAAGTATTCATAAGCAGGTGAGCATAAATCATGGTATATCTACATAATAGAATAGTATCCATCAATGATAAGAAATGACCACTGAAACTTACAACAACAAAGATGATCCAGGAAATTATTATGCTGATTAAAGTAGCTGAACACAGAATTTTGTTCTTTTGTCAGTGTCTTGAGTATGCTAGAAAACTGCTTTACCATTGAGCTGCATTCCAGCACTAATATGAACTGAAGTATAGACTTAGTAGGAGGTTTTTGCTTTATTTTATTTTTTAGAACATATTCTATTTATTTATTTATTTGAAAGAGACAAAGAGGGAGAGAGAGAGAGAGAGAGAGAGAGAGAGAGGAGAGAGAGAGAGGGAGAGAGAATGGGTGCACCAGGGTCTCCAGCCACTGCAAACGAACTCAGATGCATGTGACCCCCTGTGCATCTGGCTTAGGTGGGTCCTGGAGAGTCAAACCAGGATCCTTTGGCTTTGCAGGCAAACACCTTAACCACTAAGCCTTCTCTCTAGCACAGTTTTTGCTTTATTATTCTTCCTTGAACATCCTCCACATTACATGAAGGAAATGTAACCCAGTACTCAAATATCTCAGTCTTGTAGTAATTTTGGGCAATGATCTTTAGAGAAATGACAAGATTAGGAATTCACAAGATAGTCTCAGTTTTGCCACTAATGGTGCAGTGGGGCAAGTGACTTTCCTTATTGGATTTTCTTCTGCATATGTCCAGCAAAGGAGCCAAGTAACTCTTTCCTTTCATTCCAAAGTCCCTGTCAGCTGGGCTCCCAAAACAGGTGTTTCTATGAAGCTTCCTTCATTTTGCTCTCTCGTGTTATTGATTACACACCTTTTGAACCTTGCTTCCAATTCAGATGTTCCTGAGAATCAGGGTGTTCTGATTTACCCTTTTTCCCTCTTTCAGTTCCACTCCTTGATGGTGGGCCAGTCTAGCTTCATCCTAGCTGATATGAACTCAAGAAGAGAAACTGGAATGTAGGTGCTGCATGTCTCCCCTTCTCTTGCTCTAAAATTGCACCTCACTGGGGTATCATTTCCCAAGCACTAGGTTAAGAGTCACAAAACTTGGGTTCTAGCTTGAGTCATTGAGTCCCAGATTTTTCATCTGTAAAATACAGAAAAGTGTCCCTATGATATCCATTGATATAAATGGTTGTTTGAATCAAGTAGGATGGTGGATGGGGAGGTATTTTGTAAAATGTAAAACATCCTGCAGATGGAAGGGATTATTATTATTTCTAAATAGGAACAGGCAAAGAAACATGGGCTAAAGTAGCTAATTTTTAACGTGTGGCTGCTGCTCTCGAGGTGGGTGCCAGAGGCGACTTTGGCTTTGCTCTTTATGCAGCCAAAGGGAGTGATTCATTAGCTGCTGTTATGAGGCCTATATATGTAGCACCACCTGGGTGTGTGGTCAAAGGTGCATAGTTATTTGGTCATCGGGATTTGTGGGAAATGGCTGGAGGCCATCAATAGTGCTTGGTGGGTGGTGATACTAAACTGGCTTTGGAAGGAAGAGGAGTTTAGGTCCGATGCTAGTACATGTTAGAGACCCTGTCCAATTCAAAGGAGGAAAAGTCAGCTCAAGCCTTCCTTTTCCAGGCCTCTCAGAAGAGAACCTCCCCAGCTACCCAAGCAGAGCTGTGCCCTGCTCCCCACCCCTTGCTGTCCCTTGCAGTCTTGGACTAGTTACACTATGTTGTAATTGATTTCCTCTTCTGCTGCTACAATTGGCTATGAATTCCTTCAGGGCAGTTACTGAATTTTTATCATCTTTTAATTTCCAGGCCTTGAGGACTATGAGTATAGAATATGTGCTTTAAAAGCCTTTGGTGTACAGGAACAAAGAAACAAAAGCAGAACTAATAAAACAAGGCCTGAGACATAAGCTAAGTTTTGAATCATGCAGAGTTTACATCCTAGAAGCAGAATCTCATCTGTGACTACATGTTTCCCAAGTAATGCCCTTTGTATGGAGAGGGAAGCTTCAGAGAGGCCTTCCTGATGATGGAGGGTGGCATTTGGGTTGTAGCTCAGGAGATGGAAAGGGAGAAGCCAAGGGAAGAGCAGAGGAGATGATGGTTCAGAAGGGTTTGTCAATATCAAAGTCTCAATGTGCTTCAGAGTATGATGTTGACTTCTCTTTAGTTATGTTAGAGATTTAACCCAGGCAAGGAATTGTGCATACTAGACAAGTGTTTTACCACTGAGCTACGTCTCCAACCACAGGAGAGTGATCTTTGTCAAATTTTGTCAGTTACAAAATGTGACCCCAAATAGGGTAAATGACATGATTAAAGCCACAGAACACACTGCCCTTGCTGCTCCAGTGGCCTCCTGCATCTAAAGCTGCTTGCTGAGCCATTGCATCATTATTTGAGGGAACTTCCAGAAACATAAATTGGACAAAAAGAAAAAGTAAACTATCAGAATTTGGTAGTAGAGATTTATTCTGTAACAAAGACTTATTTGCAAACTAGTGGAATTCACTACTTACAATGTAGATCCCAAGCATATTAAAGATGGAGGAATCCCATTCATAATGACATTAACACCTCAATAAGTCAAAGCTGATTCTGAAAATTGTTAGTAAATATTTGAAACTTAAGAAGTATCTTCTGGGTTTGGAAAAAACCTTAAATTTCCTTTTATGCAACACAGTTCTCTATTCCTTTTGTGTCTAAACTTAAAACTTAAAAGAACAATTGTTGGGTGTGAGGGCACATACCTTCAATCCCAGCACTCTAGAGGCAGAGGTAGGAGGATTGCTGTGAGTTCGAGGCAACCCTGAGGCTACATAGTGAATTCCAGGTCAGCCTGGGCTAGAGTGAGATCCTACCTTGAAAAACAACAACAACAACAACAAAAAAAAATTAAAAGAAAAATCAAATCTACATGTGAGGGGATTAACATATATATAAATTATAAAACAACATCATGGAAGATCTCCTGCATGTCTGTGAATCAGACTTTACTTCTAAGTGAATGGTCATCGTGAAGCTAAATTTCCCACACGTTCCAGCAGCACAAATATTCTTAATGCTTATGATTTTTTTTCATGTAAAAAGAGTATGGCATAGAAGCAAGTTGTTTTAGTTCTCTGGTTCTCAAATTTCTCATCTCTAAATAAAGATTTATCAGATTTTTTGGTGTTTCCTCCCAGATGTAACTTTATGTGCATCTCAGTTACTTTATCATTGCTGGGTCAAAATACATGACCAAAAGCAGCTTGTAGAAGGAAAGGACTTGTTTTCAGCTTATACTCTTAAAAGGAAGTGTCCATTAAGGCAGGGCAGCTACATCATGTCAGAGCAGGAAACCAGTGTTACATATGTCACATCAGTAGGTAAGAATTAGAGCAATGACTGAAAGTGGGGCTGGGATATGATACCTGAAGCCCCACCCCAACTGACACACTTCCTTCATCAAACCCCCATATGCCAAAGGCTCTACAACATTTCCAATACCACCACAAACTGGGGAGTAAGTTCTCAAACACATGAGTCTACGGGGAACATTTGACATTTTAAACCAGCACAGTCCACACATCGCTCCCATAAACCCATAGCCATCTAATGATATAAAATGCATTCAATCCAACTTTGAAAATCTCCATGGTCCTTATAAGTCCCAACTCTGTTCAAAAGTCTAAAATCTCATCTGACATTCAAGATAGCCTTTGTGTGAGCCCTACAAAATCAAAATACAAGTTATATATATCTGACATAGAATGACATAGAATACACATTCCCATTTCAAAAGGGAAGGCTGAAGCATACCAAACAGTAACTGGATCAAAACAAGACTTAATACCAGCAAATCAAACATTAAGTTCTACAGCTCAATGTCTAGTATTTGGTACATGTGATATAATCCTTTGGGCTCCAATAGGTTTGGGTAATTACACCCCTCCATCTGGGGTACTTGTCATCTCTCTCCTAGGCAGGATCCTCTCAGAGCATGCTTCTGGAACTTCCAGAGCCAGAGCTTTCCAAAATCCTGGAGTCCCCATTGCAAATTATGGTTCACTTTTCCAACTGAGTACAGTAGCCTCACAGGGCTGCATTGCAGGGACTTTGACCCTGCCTCACATTGCTTAGCATCCATGGCTCTCTGGAACGGTGGTACAAGACTCCTTGCATTTTTCATTCTTCCTAAATTAGATGACACTGCCAAGTTCTACTCTAAGATTAAGATAAAGCCTAGCCTTTTGGCTGCAGCAGCCTCTATATGATGACCTTGGTGATCAGAGACCTTCTTCAGCATGTCTCCTCTCAAAAGAATTCACCTTCTGTCTGGAGAGATGGCTTAATGGTTAAGGTGCTTGCCTATGAAGCCCAAGGATCCATGTTCAACTCTCCAGATCCCACATAAGCCAGGTGCACAAAGGTGAGGCAAGCACAAAGTTGCACATGCCCATTAGGTGGCACAAGCATCTGGAGTTCAATTTCAGTGGTTAAGGCCCTCATGTGCCAATTCTCTCTACTCCCCAAAATAAAAAAATCAATAAATAAAAAGAATTTACCTTCTTACTAGGTTGAGCCCTGTGGTGATTTAAATCAGGTGTCCTCCATAAAATCAAGTGTTTTGAATGCTTTTTCCCAAGCTGGTGGCAATTTGGGAGATGGAGCCTTGGTGGAGGAGGTAAACCTTGAGGTTTATTAGCTCTAGCTTGCCAGTGTTAATTTGGCTCACTCTCCTGCTATTTTCAACTTGATGTGGAAGAGATGATGTCCATCCTCTGCTCATGCCAAAGTTTCCCCTGCCATTGTGAAGCTTCCCCACAAGACTTTAAGTGAAAAACAAAACAAAACAAAACACAACTTTTCTCCCATCAGCAGCTTTTGGTCAGGTGCTTTGTCCCAGCAACAATGAGAAGTTAACCACAACAAGCTATTACTGGGTTGAATCTTACCCTTGGGGTATGTTTTCTATTGCAAACAGTTGTCTTATTCTTAATGGTGGTAGTCTCTTAACACTTATAGCTGCAGCTGAAGCTGCAGCAATGTCTGGGCATGGGAATTTAAATTTTCTTACTTTTCATTCCTGCCAAGCTTTATATTTTTCATATTATTATGTTCTGTAGATTCTTCTCTTTCATTGTAAATTTGAATCCATACTACAGATCTAATGCTACTTTGCCTTGAAGTTTTCTCCACCAAATATATTTGCCCATTCCTTTGAAATTCTACTTTCCTTAAGTTCTCAGGACAAGTCTAGAATGCAGCCAGCTTCTTTGTCAAAATGTCTCATGAACTGTCTTAAGCCCAGTTCCTGACAGGTTCCTTGTTTCCCTCTGAAACTTTACAAGCCCAGTCTCCACAATCCACATTTCTCTTGGTCTTCTTGTCTTCAGAACACCCACCAGAATGATCCACTAAGCTATACTTTTGTAAGACTTCCTTACTCCAAAGTTTCAGATCTTTTCACATTCCTCCCACAATCCAATTCCAAAAAATTGAGAACCACTTGGTCAAGTTTATCACAGTAATGACCCCACTTCTCGGTAACAACTTTCTGCATGAGTTACTTTATTGCTACTATGACAAAGTACCTAGCCAGAAGCAGTTTCAGGAAGGAAAGTGTTTATTTTCAGTTTACAGTTTCAAAGGGAAGTTTGCATTGTGAAGTGGAAATCATGACCTGCCATTCCTGATTAGGAAGACTGTCTTATGTCATCACATCAGCAGGTAGAAACTAGAGAGAACAGTGAGTGCAGGTAGGGCTGGGTTATAAAACCTCAAGGCCTGCCCCCAGTGACACACTTTCTCCAGTAAGGCTCTGCTTCCCAAAGGTTCCACAATCTTTTTGAACAGTGTCACTAACTGGGAACAAAGTATTTAAGCACATGAGTCTATAGAAGACATTTTACATTCAAACCACCACAATGTTGTTCTGGAAATGCAGCTATCTCTCGCATTTAAGCACAGTGAAATAGGTTAGTTCATTTTCTCTCTCTGCCATGTAGGAGCTTCAGTTCTTTTGTCTGGGTGAATTCAGCTTTCTCAATTATGAAAATGTACTATTAATACCTACCTCTTGAGTGGTTATTAGATTAAATGAGTGAGCACAGGTAAAATCCTATGCCCAGGGACAGAGATATGGGGAATTTGAAATAAGTGAAAGCTATTACTACACATTTGCCTCTCTTGACTTTTTTTGCATGTATGTGTGTAATATTTGTGGTGTGATGGTGCCTGTATGGTGTATGTATGTCTGTGTGCAGATGCATGCATTCCTCATGTCTTGCACATACATGCAAAGGCCAGAGAATAATGGCAGAACAGAGGTGGGTGCTCTCTACTGTTCATTTGCATATTCATTTGAGAAGCCAAAAGAGCTGTTGTTTTCAGTGAGACTGCCTGACCAGCAAGCCCCAGGGGTTCTTGGCTCTTTGTGCCTCACGGGATTGCCATTGTAGGCACACATGGTCATAACCATCTATTTATGTAGGGGATGGAAAATTAAAGTCATGATCAACCAGGCCCACCTAGGCTCCCATGCTTGTACAACAAGCACTTTTATCCATTTTGTACCATCTCCTCATCCCTCTTTTGACTTTAGCAATAATGAACCCTTATGGAGAACTCTTCTGTCACACGTATTAGTAACTTTATCTATGTTGCCTTGGTTATACAGCAACTCTGTGTGTGATTAATATTTCTATCTCCTCATTTAAGATGAGGATTAAGATGGCTGAAGTTTATATCTAGCATATAGTTACTTAAGAGGCAGATCTTGGAATTAATGGGGCTCTGAACTTGATGGTAAGAGGTTTCATCCAGGATGGAATTCTGTCTTATCCAGGTAAAGGGCTGTTTGGATGACCATAGGTCCAAATTTTCAATTTGAATTGCTTTGTGGACCATAAAACATGTAAACACCAATTGTGGTAGTTTTGAATAAATGTCCCCCAATATATTCAGTATTTTATTAGTTTGTAGTTTGCATCTACATCGACCTGGCTAGAGGCAGTGACTCTGGGTGGATCTTAAGATGTGGTGGTGGGTTTAGGATTTCAATCTAAAGATATGCAAAATGTGCCTGGCTGGAGTTCCTGAAGTGTGCTGTGCTGTATGGCTTTTGGCTTTTGGCTTGTGGCTTTTGCTCTCTGCGTTTGGTCCTGTGAAGGAAGGCCAGCTTCTTCTGTCATTATGGAACTTCCTCTGGATCTATAAGCTTCAATAAATATCCCTTCCTCCATAACTTTGCCTGGTCTGGAAGTTCATCTCAGCGAACCTAAAGCTGTCTGTTACAGATGTTGGTACCAGAAGTGGGGTGAGTGAGTTGAATCTGACCACGTGGATTTTGGTCTTTTGGAACCTTTGTTTTGGAGGAATGGGCATATACTTGGTTATTGCAACTGAAGATGCCTTCTGGAGTGGTAAACCAAGTTTAATGGACTATTCTGATGAGAGTTTGAGAATGCTAAGTGCAGATAGTATTGAACTTCGAGGCTTGGCTTATGAGATTTCTAAGGGGAAGGAAAGAATGCAGAGGTTTTTGTTGGAAGTGGACTACTGGCATAAGGGATGACTATGTTCTGCTGCCTAGGCACAGAGAATTTGATCAAGGTTAAATTTTTAATGGACTGATGTGCTTGGATAAAGAGATTGGACTGAAAGATTTAAGATTTTTAAGTTGGAAAACTTCAAGCAAGTTAAAATTAGAGGCACTGAGACTGGCTTTGGGTTGCTGGAGCTGTTATTGTCAAAGACATTAGCAATCTTAAGGAATATGACCCAAATGCTTTACATTACAACGATGGAGAGGATGCCTGAGGAAAGACTATGATAGAAATACAAACTCATTTGGAAAGGGTTAACTGAAGAATGAACCTGCTTTTCAAGGTTACAATTTATTTTGTCCCTGAATTAAGAATATGGCTGTGTTCTGCATATCTGGTATTAGTTTTAGAAGCATGAAAAATGCATGGAGTGGTCATGAATTACACATGGTTCCAGGACCCGCTGCTGAGATGCAGCATGAGGCAGGGCATGATGCCCTTATATGCTGAAGCTTTTGGAAGATGGACCATGGTTTGCATGGAGACCTGAAGGTGTTTTGCATATACCAGGACTATGCAAGGGCTACCATGAAGTGCAGATTGACCTGGCATGGAAGTTTTCCCTGGCTACTGCCAGCTGAAGGGGCATAATTGGAAAACCTGGAGACTGTCAGTCTCTGGTTATATTGAACTTGAACTGTAGAAGTTTGATGATTGCTTGATGGTGGTTAAATTTGCATTGTTCTAGACTCTCTTTGGTATGCCTTATCAAGTTGAAAATGTTTACTCTGTGCCTTTATAATTTGAAAGTATTTAACTTGTTTGCTTTTATAGGACCCACTATCTTAAGTTGGTAAACACTGTGGGGACCTTTGAAATTGGACTGAGTACAATTTATAGTGTGTGATGGTTATGAATCTATTGGAGGCCAGGGGTGGAATGTGGTAGTTTGAATAGATGGCCCCCAATATATTCAATATTTTATTAGTTTGTAATTTGCATATGCATCCACCTGACTGGAGGCAGTGTCTCTGGGTGGATCTTAAAGTGTGGTGGTGGGTTTAGGATTTCAGTCTAAAGATATGCAAAGTATGCCTACCTGGAGTTCCTGAAGTGTGCTATGCTTTGTGGCTTTTGGTTTTTGGTTTATGGCTTTTGCTCTCTGTGTTTGGTTCTGTGAAGGCAGGCCAGCTGCTTCTGCCATTATGGAACTTCTCTTGGATCTATAAGCTTCCTTCATAACTGGAAGTTCATCTCAGTGAACCTGAAGCTATCTGCTACACCAATGAAACATAATATAGATTCATTTTATTCTCATACCCTAAATATTTCTTACTCATTCCTTTTCTAAAAGTCACATTAACTTATTGATTATCAATGCATTTCTACTGATTTTTCTTTTCCAAGTGATTGGCTGTTATCTAGTTAAATTCAGCCAATATTGCAAGGCTATATCACTGTGGATAAGGATGATCACTGTAGCACTTATATGTAATATTAAGACCAAAAACCAACAAAACTCGGCATACAGCATTAAATAGATCAATATATATCAGAACTATGGTCCACTACACTCCTGCTGAAAATAATGCAATAAGTTTATATGTTTATATATTGCTTAAGAATACACAAAGGGATAGAATCCTCAATCTGCTGTCTTCAATAAACCCACCTCACCACTAAAGACAGATACCTCCTCAGGGTTAAAGGGTGGAAAATGATATTCTAAGCAAGTGGAAATAAGAAACAAGCAGGCGTAGCTATACTAATATCAAATAAAATAGACTCTAAACCAAAAGAATTCAAAAAGGCCAAAGAAGGCCACTTTTTACTTATCAAGGGAATGATCCAACAAGAGAATATGACAAACATCAATCTTTATGCAACAAGCACAGGTTCACTACAATTCATAAAATTAAACCTCCTTGACAACAAAACAGAAATAACCACCAACACCATCATAGTTGGGGACTTCACTATGCCACTATCCGCAACTGATAGATCATCCAAACAGAAAATCAACAGAGAAGTAAAAGACCTCAATAACATCATAGATAAACTAGACCTAATGGATATGTACAGAACATTCTACCCAAAATCTACAGAATACACATTCTTCTCAGCAGCCCATGGAACCTCCTCTAAAATACATCATATACTGGCCATAAAACCTGCTTCCAAATATTTAGGAAAACAGACATAATTTCCTGCGTGATACCAGATCACAATGTTGTAATGCTAGACAGCAAGAACAAGATATGCGCCAGGAACTTCATCAGCTCCTGGAGACTGAACAACATACTTTTAAACAATAAATGGGTAGTGGGTGAAATAAAAATGAAATTGCAAAATTTTTAGAATTGAATGATAACAAGAACACACTGTACCAAAACTTATGGGACACAATGAAGGCAGTCCTTAGGGGAAAATTCATAGCACTAAATGCCTTCATAACAAAGACAGAGAGATCCCAAATCAATAACCTAACCATCCACTTAAAGGCATTGGAAAACCAAGAAGAATTCAACCCAAAAAGATCCAAACAGAAAGAAATAATCAACATCAGAGTACAAATTAATGAATGGAAACTGAGAAAACTAAAAAAATTAAGAAAATTGATGAAACAAAGAGCTGGTTCTTTGAAAAAATAAACAAGATTGAAAACCTCTGGTCAATCTGATAAAGTGAGAGATGCTTCAAATTAACAAAACTAGAAAAGAAAAAGGAGAGATCACAACAGATATAAGTGAAATTGGGAGAATAGTCAGGACTTATTTCCAAAACCTCTACTCCACAAAATTGGATAATATGGAGGAAATGGATGAATTCCTGGACATATACCACCTACCAAAGCTAAACTGAGAGAAGATTAATCTTCTAAACAAACCTATAATACCCATAGAGATTGAAAAGGTAATCAAACACCTCTCCAAAAAGAAGAGTACAGGACCAGATGGCTTCTCAGCCGAATTCTATCCAACCTTCACAGTAGAACTGAAACCAGTTTTTCTCAAACTGTACTACATAATCAGAGAAGAGGGAAAGCTCCCCTACTCATTTTATGAAGCTAGTACACCCTAATACCAAAACTAGATAGAGATACAACAAGAAAACTATAGGCCTGTTTCCCTGATGAACATAGACACAAAGATCCTGAACAAAATCCTTGCAAGCCAAATTCAACAACACATCAACAGCATTATTCACCTTGATCAAATAGGCTTCATCCCAGGAAGGAGGGTTTGGTTCAACATATGGAAATCAGCCAATGTAATATACCACATAAATAAGCTTAAACACAAAAACCACATGATCATTTCAATAGATGCAGAAAAAGCCTTTGACAAAATACAACATCACTACATGATCAAAATGATGTTGGAGAGAATAGGCATGGATGGCTTATGTCTCACCATAATAAAGGCTATATGTAAAGCACCTAAAGTCTAAATAATACTTAATGGGGAGAGAATTAAGGAATTCTTATTGAGTTCAGGAACAAGACAGGGGTGCCCACTCTCTCCTTTGCTCTTCAACATAGTACTAGAACTCCTAATGCAAGCAATAAAACAGAAGAAAGAAATTAAAGGGATACATATTAGAAAGGAAGAAGTTAAGTTAGCCCTATTCACAGACAACATGATTCTACACATGACTCAGGAATCTCCATTTCATGAAAGTTAAAGGTGATTAATTCTTTCAGCAAAGTAGCAGGATACAAAATCAGTAGCCTTCCTCTATGCAAAGATATGGAGAAAGAAATTAGTGATATTGTTCCATTTTCAATAGCAACAAAAATAAGTAAATAAAATACCTTGGAATAACATTAACCAAGGATGTGAAAGATTTATATAATGAAAACATAGGAACACTCAAGAAAGAAACTGAGGAGGACTTGAGAAAATGGAAAGATGTCCCATGCTCCTGGATAGGCAGAATTAACATTGTGAAAATGGCAATCTTACCAAAAACAATATATAGATTTAATGTAATACCAATAAAAATCCCAAAATTTTTCTTTACAGAGATAGAAAAAATGATCTCAAAATTTGTATGGAATGGCAGGCAGCACAGATATCCAAGGGTATCCACAGCAAAAACAAAACAAAACAAAAAAAGAAAAGCCACTTTTGGAGGCATCACCATACCTGATCTAAAGCTATATTACAAAGCCATGGTAACAAAAACAGCATGGTACTGGCATAAAAAACAGTATAATAGACCAATAGAAAAGAATAGAGGATCCAGACTTTAGGTCAAGTTACTATAGCTACTTGATATTCAACAAAGTCCCTAAACATGTACACTGGAAAAAAGACAGCATCTTCAACAAATGGTATTGTGCAAACTGGATAACCATATGCAGGAAAATGAAACTAGACCCACACATCTAGCTATGCACAAAAATCAAGTCCAAAGGGATCAAAGACCTCAATGTAAGACTGGAAACTTCCAGTATTAACTGGAAGAAAAAGCAGGAGGAATTTTCCACAATAAAGGAGAAGGGAAAAGACTTCAGTAGTTCAGGAACTTAAGCAATCTCTTAACCATGGGGATCTCAGGAAGCCGAAAAGTTTTTTCACAAACAAACATACCATAAGCAGAACCAATATACTACCCACAGAATGGGAGAAATTTTTTCTCAGCTATACAATAGATAGAGGCCTAATTTCTAGAATCTACAAAGAACTCAAAAACCTAAACAATAAAAATATCAAAAAACCCTCTCACAAAGTGGGACAGAGAAGTGAACAGAGCATTCTCAGAGGAAAAAATACAAATGGCAAACACACACTTAAGAAAATATTCAACATCCCTAATCATCAGGGAAATGCAAATTAAAACAACTATGAGATTCCACCTTACCCCAGAAAGCATAGTAAACATAAAAAATCAAATGAAAACAAATATTGACAAAGATGTGGAGAACTAGGAACTCTCATTCCTATGTTAGTGGGAATGTAAGCTTGTACAACCACTATGGAAAGCAATATGGAGGCTCCTAAAAAGGTTGAGTATGGAGTTACCAACACATCCAGTTATTTCCTTACTGGGCATTTACCCTAAAAGCTCCATGCCTCAGTTCAGAGGTATTTGCTCAACCATGTTTATGGCTGTTCAATTCATAATAGCTAAGAACTAGAATCAACCCAGATTTCCATCAATGGATGAATGGATATCCAAGATGTGGTATATCTACATGATGGAATTCTACTCAGCAGTTAGAAAAAAATGACACAATGAAATTTGTAGAAAAATGGTCAAACTTGGAACACATCATTCTCAGTGAACTCACCCAATCACAGAAAGACAATCATCACATGGTCTCACTCATCTGTGGCTCCTAACCTGGATCAGCCTGAGCTGCTGACATATCTAATATGCATCTTGAGGACTGGACAATAGGGAGGGTGTGGCTAGATTGGAGAGTAAAGGTGGTGAAGGCACAAAACTGAACCCAAATGGAACTGGTACCATAAAATTCTATATACTGGAAGACAGAACAGTCTTCATGACCTTAGAGGGAACACCTGAATCAAAGGATCCTGGACAGCATAAGATGAAGCCTAACCTTAATTTTCTCCTGTTTCTCTCTCTCTCTCTCTCTCTCTCTCTCCTTTCTGTTCTATATTACCTATCTTTTTCTTCCTTCTTTTCCCTTGGTGTTGGCCTGTAATTCCCTTTACCAGGATATGGTTAATATCCACAATGAGCTATTAATCAGAGAGACCTAAAAGTTTTACCAAAGGAAGACAGGCTTATGTCAGAGCACTTGACTACCCACTAGAGGTTAATGGGAAGACCCTACTGCTCAAAACACCATATGCTGTTGGTATGGAACATGGAGAGACCTAGCTGGAATCTGGAAAAGAGTCAGTCCCCAGAAAGTTAGCTTGTCTACTTCCAGAAGCTGCTACATGAGCTACTGGGGAAAATGGCCAACATTGGTCAGAGCAACTCGAGGTCTAAGCTACTCAGCAGCAAATAACTTGACATGATGCTCACCCAAGTGCAATAGTGGCACATAGCCATGGTGGGTAACCAACTACTCTTGGATTGGCTAAAAGATGCACTCAGTGTAAAGGAACCCATATCTGTAACAGGAAAACAAGTCAAAATCATATCTAAATAACAAGTTCACTCTAATATCAAGCTCCCACCAATCTTGGGCTATAAGAGGGCCTACGCTTACTAAATTATCTCTAAACTAATCATGGTTATCCTATTTAACCTGTGCTGAACCCTTTGGAGGAGTTCAGGGATGATGGTAAGGATGGTACCAAGATGTACTGTTTACATACTGAGTATGTCCATAGCTAACAAAAAAGAGAGAGAAAGCATGTGTGTGTGAGAGAGAATTGATGTGCTAGGGCCTCCAGCCACTAAAATTGATCTCCAGAGATATGCACCACCTTGCGCGCATGTGTGCCTCATGAGTTTGTATCACCTTGTATGTCTGGCTTAAGTGGGACCTGGATAGTCAAACATGGGTCCTTAGGCTTTGCATGCAACCACCTGAAATGCTAAGCCATCTCTCCAGCCCATGTTGAACTTCTTGAGTTACTCAATGACTCCTCACTTTCATAGAGAGATGTCTATTGTGGTTAATATAGGGCCCCTTGTTCTGGCTCTGTCCTTATGAGACAGTTGTTGAGATGAACAGAGTCAGAAACACTAGGTTTATGTACACTAACATTTAGAATATCTGTTGATTTCCAAAGAGAGAATGACTTCTAAATTGAGTTGGTGCTACCTGTGCTTGGCAATTCTGCTCTAACCTTACATCTTTCTAGCTGACTGGGTGAATCATTGAAAGTGAAGGTTCTGTTCCTTCATGGAAGCTACAATAGTGGTGGCTGTGGTCTTGGGTTCCATGTCTGGGCCAATGCAGACAGCTTTCTGGTGTGTCTATGGCTGCTTCTCCAACACCAGTGAGGCCTGCTCAAAAGCAAAGCAGTTCCAGGTTACACCCCAACATGGTACGGAAAACATGGCAGCAGGAGTTTGAATCAGCTGTTCATATTCAGTGCACAGCAAGGAAGCAAACCATGATGAAACAAATCCTTATTTTCAGAGAAAAGTCATGGCATACTATTTGGATGTACTGAGAGAGCTTGATGTGGATTCCAGCATAGGGGGCTGGGAGCCAGCTGAAAGTTGGACCCAAAGAGGCACAGTCCTCCCCATCTCAAGCACACAGGCTTCAACTCTCGCCCCAGAGAATCTAAGGTTCTTTGCACTGTGCTCCTTTCCACCCCCGCCCTTCATTAGAGAATGGAAGACGGGTTGGGGATGACCACATACATCCATAGCAAGTCAGACTTCCCTTCCTGGAAACAAGAAGCAGAGTCTTTCCAAACAGACTTGTGCTCACATCTTTCAGTCTTGAGAATGATCCCCATTACCCAAGAAGCAGCGATAGTGGCACTCACAGCTGTAATCCCAGCACTCCAGAGTGGAAGCAGGGAGACCAGATGTTCAATGTCATCCTTAGCCAGTTCTTTCCCAGTCTGGACTGCATGAGACCCTTTTTTTACACAAAGCTCCTTAAATATTTGCTCTTTCTACCAGTTTTCTTTTCAATGTAATCTTTAAACCTTAATAGGGACATGTAACCTAATGATAATAGTGTAAAGGAAATTACTGCTAATTTAAATATAAAATATAACATATTTCTTCCAAAAAATACACAAAATGAGTGCTAACTGTAAGTATTGTAAGGCAGTGGGAAGGAGGTTGTTATGGTTCATCTCTGATTGCCTACCTGACAGATTTAGAATCACCACAGAAACAAATCTCTTGGCATGTCTGTTAGGGATTTTTTAAGTTGTGTTAACTGAGGTGAGAAGATTCACTCTAACCATGGGTGGCAGCATTCTATGGGTTGTGATTTTGGACTGAAAAAAAGCAAATGAGAGAGCTGACTGAGCACCAGCATTCATCCCTCTGCTTCCTCACCATGGGCTGAATGTGACCAGCTGCCTCAAGCTCCAGCCTCTATGCCTTCCCTGCCATGAGCTACTATAACCTTGAACTAGTCGCCTATTAGAAGGTATTACAATGATGAGAAAAACACCAACATAAGGATCATAGTCACACACACAGGCCTGCGTGCGCTCGTGCCTCATCTCACACCACTCTCTTCCCTTATCCCTGTACTTCAGACCTGGTAATTTTTTTTTCGTTTCCTTAAACATGTCTTGCTTGCTCCATCCTGCATGGGGGTCTTTGCATCCCTCTCTCTCTCTCTCTCTCTCTCTCCTCTTTATCCTTAAATTTCCCTTGGTCTTTACTTCTTTTTTTTTTTTTTTTTTTTTGGTTTTTCAAGGTAGGGTCTCACTGTAGCCCAGGCTAACCTGGAATTCACTATGTAGTCTCAGGATGGTCTCAAACTCATGGCGATCCTCCTACTTCTGCCTCCCAAGAGCTGGGATTAAAGGCATGCGCCACTATGCCCGGCTGGTCCTTACTTTTTGCCTTAGTAATTTCTATGAATATACCAAAATTCAGCTCAAACTGCCCTTATTTTCAACAGACTGGTCAGAGCAACACTGCTTTACACTCATTCCACCTGTGAAATTGTTGATTAATGATTATCAGCTTGCTGGAAGTTAAGCTCCTTGAAGGCTGAGACTTCCTTTCCTGTCATTTTTGCCATGTGTCCCCGTGGAATAATTTGTGTATTTAATGTAAGTGAAAATCCTGTAGGTTCCTTGGTAGCAGGTATGATTTTACTCCTGAAAATTGATGTTATTTGGACATATGTATTGAAAGATAATTTGTGGTTTCAGTGTAAGTGAATAGCCGGAAGATACTGTGCATGCTAGGCACCACGGGAGATACTAAAAAGCCAGCAGCAAACTGTTGATGTGTTTATCTTCAAGAAACTGGTAACCTCCTGGAGGAGAGTCAGGTTAACAAACGAGGACATTGTGTTAAGAGGGCTGTGCTAAGAGAGGGCAACAGAGAATTCTGGGATCCAAGGAGGGTGTACCTGAAGGCTTCTGGGTAGTCAAGAAGGTTTCTGAGAACTTGGAGGACTAAACTGAAGTTAGGTGAAGAGTTCATAGGAAGATCAGGTCAGTAGTTGCAGCCCATAGGGCAAGGGTGATGGTATAAGGGTGGGGCAGTTGAAATCATAGGACTGGAAACTTACGGTACCTCAGAGGGCAGTTGGAAGACGACATCTCTGAAAATAGGTCTTTCTCAATGGCAGAACTTCTATAAGGTTCATAGTCTCCAAATATCCCCACATAGCTGTGTGTAGAATGGTGATTGGATGGTGCCGTCTTTTCTGTCTCCTTAAGCCTCATACTGAAGTTTGAAGCATGCAATGATCCCCCCCACCCACCCGTGTTGTTTTAATAAAATTGCAAAGACCAGAGATTAGCCCATGGTGATATGAAAAGTACTCTGCAGACACAAAAGCAATCAAGTTAAGACAGTGGGTGACAGCACAGAATTTCTTATACATTAAAAGTTAATTTAGGGCTTTTATATGAAACCCCCCAAAGGTCCTGATAATAAATTCCCATTCTCTTTTCCACAACCACTCCTCCTTCCCCATCCCAAACTTTTCTCAACTTCAAAGTCTCCCTGTGCCCCAAAGGCACTCTCTGACCATTAGCAGGGCAGTGAGTGTGGGAAAAGGCAGATTTAGGGCTTCTCTATCCCTTTTCACAATGAGACTGCCTGTCAGCCAGGGTCATTGTCCCCCTGCATGAAGGCACATTTTGAAAACACTCTCAGCCAATGACTCTGGACGTTTTGGTCTCTAGTTAATATAGGATAATAAATTTCTAAATTCAGAAATGACAAATAACCCTTTGTGAGTTATTAATACTTCATAAAACAAATATTCCAACTTTTGTTTAGAGTCTGGCTTTCCTTTGCTCCCTTCCCTCCTATTGTTCTGCCTGTCTCTGAACATTTCTTTACTCATTTTGCATCTGTCTTTTCTCAGACTCCTGTCATAGTTCTGAATTTGATTTTGATTGTTCACATGCTATTCCCAGTATATTTTTGCTGGCTTATTTTGATAACATCTTTGAATTTGCAAATCAGTTTTATTTTAAATGTGTTGTCTTCATTCTTCAACTGTTGTGGCATTGCTTCAAGGATTTCTTGCATTATGGAGTGAGAGGGATTTATTATTTGTCATTTTTTCCTTAACCAAGACCACTTTTAAAACTGTGTATGTGTGTGTGTGTTATAGTGTTCATGTAGAGGTCAGAGGACAAGCTGAGAGTGTTGATCCTCTCCTTATACTTTGTTTTTGAGACAGGGTCTCTCTTGTTATTTGCCCACTACTTTCTGGATTTGTCTGGCTTCACCTTCCATTGCCACAGGTATGTTGGTATTATAAATATTTGCACCACTTTGCACCCAGTTTTACTTGGATTCTAGGGTTGGCAAGCTTGCAGAGCAAGCACCTTTAACCACTGAGCCATGTTTAGTTGTCTATTCTTTTTCTTTCTTTCTTTCTTTCTTTCTTTCTTTCTTTCTTTCTTTCTTTCTTTCTTTCTCTCTGAAATTCCTTTTCTATTTCTATAAATATTTCATTTCTAATTTACCTAACAGTCTCTCCCCATTTCTTCTTTCTCTTCAATTTCTCTTCTCTGGTGTTGATTTTCTTGTTGTTGGTAAGCTTTTACATCAGAAGAAGAAAAAAAAAACTGTTTGATTATTCATTACAATACCCAGTAGCCCAACTATGCCTAGAAACAGTAAAAACTTACAAAAAGTTTCTTCTAAAATTCATGTAATAGGATTAAAAAAACTTTACCATGAAAGAGTGATCTGACCTCTACAGAAACACTTTCATACATCTTGTGCAAATGAGCAGTCAAAGTGAATAACTAGTTTCTATGTAATATGTCTTATCCTCTGGCCATCTTGACTTAAGTTCTTTGTAAACATGAGTTTAAGAACAAGAACTGAATTTTAGTGCCAATCTTCCCTTTTGAAACATGCATCCTACAAGTTCTAGTGCTTGCTTTTTTAAACAGGCGTCACTAGTACTTTCCTGCTACATCTTATCTCTCTGTGTTTTATAGTTTTGCAGGGAGAAGGGAGCCTGCCTGCTTAAACATCCCTTAAGGCAAGATGGACAGCATCTCCAAATATCTAACAGATGTGGTGCCCCATCTCAGGATGAATCCATTATTGACTCAGAACTCTCACTGGGGTAACTTTTGCCAGATTTCCTTTTACACTTGTGTTAAGGAAATGGATTGAGCATCAGTGAGGGGACAGGACAATAACAGTAAACAGACCCAGGTTAAAAGCAAGGCAGTAATAACCAAAACAATCCCTGGTCTCCTTGACAGTCCTGTTATTGCTCTTCTAGGTTGCAAAACACTTTCCGTTTTCTTCTCCTTCAGCTCACATGCATGCAGCACAGAGATCTTCAGACATGCCCTATGTGAGTTGTGGTCCAAGTAATGATTTGGATAAGAGCGACAAGACTAAAGAAATTCAGAGTCGTTTTGGAGGAAGTTATCAAGAGGTGGGTGTATTAGACTGAGAAGTGCAAAGGAAGGAGGACTTCATCTTCCATTCCCACTTAATCAGAATCACTTCAAAGGCAGGTCTTGATTACAGTGGATGCCAAAGACATATTTTCTGTGTTCAAAGTAGAATTTATCATCTTCTCCCCCTCCTTCCAAACCTATAGTCTCTCATCCAATCTGCAGTTAGTACATGTTTTTTCTAAATTTCTTTACTTTTGGTAAAATTTGGAAATTTACTTTGGTACTTTATGTATTTTCATGGACTTAGTATTATGACAATACATAAATTGCTCATCAAGCCATTCTCTATTGTGTGTTGTATTGAAGCTGATGAAAGCAGTGAGGAATAATACTTTCTAGAGTGGAAGAAGACAGTGATGTACATAGACATGAAGAAATGTGATCAGTGTCATCACAGAGCTCATACTGGTGCTATGGAGAAGAAGAGAGGACAGGCTGGGATTGTGAAGGAAGGCTTTGCAGAAGGTGTAGCATCTCAGTTGAATTGGCAAGGATGGGCAGTATTTTCCCAAGGAAGGAAGTATCTGGGTATGATAAATTAGTATACTTAATAAAACAAGGAAGAATTGCAGATTTGAGCAGAGGAGTCCTGGAGGATGTGTGCTTGAAGAGAATGGTAGGTAGACAGGCATATAGGTAAAGTTTCTTATTCTATAGAGAAAGGTGCCTACTGATAGATTGGAAGCTGGGAGAGTTGTTACCATTTCTAGTAAGGCTGATGACTTGTGGAGAAGTGGACAGACAGGGAGCCTACTGTGGGCTGTCCTGGAAGGACAGGTCCTGATATGGGATGCTAGGACCAGTGTATTGCAGCAAACATATACCAGGTAGCCAAGCTGGGGAGCAACTGGGTGTAAGAGGGTGAGTAATTATAAATCACAGTGAAGAATGGTAAAGCACACACACATACTTGCATGAACATTTGTGTGTGTTGTACATGTATTCAGGCGCACACAGATGTTGATGTTGGGTGTCTTCCTCAATTGCTCTTCATCTTATTTATTGAGGTGTAGGGTCTCTCATTTCAACCTACAGTTCACCAATCCAGCTAATTTAGCTAGTGAGTTTGCCTCGGAGATTCTCTGGCTCTGTTTTCCATGTGCCAGTGCCTGGATTACAGATGGGCTGCTACACTCAGTTGGCATTTACATGGATGCCAGAGATCCAAACTCAGGTCTTCATGCTTGCTCTGCAAGTGCTTTATCCATCCAACTGTCTCCCACCCCCTAACTCATAGGCCACTGATTTGCTAAACACAAAAACAAAGACCACAAGGTCTCCCATGGTTTATCAGCTTAAACCCACAGTTTTTTGTGTGGTATTCAACACTCTTAAGAATTTGGTTGCAGAGATGGCTTAGTGGTTAAGGTGCTTACCTGCACAGCCAAAGGACCCAGGTTTGATTCTCCAGGACCCATGTATGCCAGATAATCGAGGCAGTGCATGCGTCTGGAGTTCGTTTTCAGTGGCTGGAAGCCTTGGTGTGTCCATTCTCTCTCTATATATGCCTCTTTCTCCCTCCCTCCCTCCCTCCCTCCATCTCTCTCTCAAATAAATAAAAAAATTAAAAATATAAAATATAGAAATATAAAAAAGAATTTTGTTGAATACAATTTATCACATTTTTATTATTTTATAGTTGTAGAGAGTGAAAATTATACAGATAAAGAGAGACAGAGAAAGAGAGAGAAATAATTGGTACATCAGGGCCTCAGCCACTGCAATTGAACTCCAGATGCTTGCACCACCTAGTGGGCATGAGTGACCTTGCACTTGCCTCGCCTTTGTGCATTTGGCTTATGTGGGATCTGGAGAGTGGAACACGGTTCCTTAGGCTTTGCAGTCAAGCATCTTAAGAGCTAAGCCATCTCTCCAGCCTCAATTTATCTTTCTACCTCCATTTCCCAATTGTTTGCTGCTGGGAGAAAATTAAGAGAAATGCTAATTGCTTTCTAGTTATTTTCCTGACTCCCTATCATTGCTCAGGTTTTTGATTGTCCTTGACAACCTTCTAAACTTTCTGGTCCAAAGTCTTCCATTGGCCAACCTTTCCATGCCCACTTGTCATTTGCCCAACTGAAGAGCATCCTCCCCTTGGCAATTTGAGAGATTCCAGTTTATTTCTCCCTTTCTGCTGTATCTGTGCTTTGTTTATATTCATCTTCTCACATTCCACTGCATCTGTTAAGTATGATGTGTGATATTATTGAAGTCTAGGATTCATTCATTCTTTTACCCTCTTTCACATCTTGTGTATAAAGCATTGTGCATAACAATTATATAACACTTTTTTTCAAATTAAAAACTTACTACAGCTAAATTTCCCTAGTTTTACGAAGTAAAATGGAAAATAAGAGCTTTTAGCTGAATAACCCAAAGAAAGTATCTACTTTGGCTATGATATCTGCCCACTGCTAAGTGAAATCTCATGGCAGTATTAACTTAAATGAGATTTACTAATTGAGTAAAGGAAAACATGTATAAAATTTTATACTCCAAAATATCACATCTATCAATAAATTGTAGTTATGTTTGGCACATTTCAAAGAGACCAAAAATTATAAAGATATTATTGATAAGATTCTATAAGTTTATATCCTGCTATTAATTTTTATGCAAAATTCTTATTGGTCTTAATGAGAATTGTGATTTTTTAAAAAATATACTACAACTCCATAAAAGTTTTAAGTGGACTTGTTTTAAAGTTCTGTATGAGGTATGTGTGGGTACAAGTGGAGAAAATTTCTTTTGGACATATTTATAGACCATATGTATTCATTCACTAAGGGATATTTGAGTAAAAACTCCCATCAAAGTCCATAAACATGAAACATTACATAAATGCTTGCATCATTGCTATTTCATTCCTCAATGTGATTACTATTATGATATTTATATATTTGTCTTTGAATGGCAATCAGTATATTTATTAACAAAATAAAAAGAATTGTTTCATCTCTATGTGGTGCTCAAGGGTCAGACATTAGGGATATTTAACTGATAAAGACCTTTAAAAGCCCAAGAGGTGAATCAAATTGCGTGAGCTCCCTCAAAGCACAGTTCAAATCTATGTCTTCTCGACAGGTTTGCTGAGTCATTTGGGTCAATTTTGATCCTCTTTATGATGCATTCAGGACATGGCTCTGGTACCACCTCTATTTTGTGGGCAGTGTTCTTGCTTTCTCATTTAGACTTCAACTTTCTTTAGAGATATGAAGGCTCATCTTTGTACAGTGCTTTGTAAGTACTAGATCAAAGGAAGAGAAGGAACTAACCCAGTATAGTACCTTCCCAAAAGCTGTGGTTGCTACAGGAATGCATGCAAAATGTCAGTCTAGTGAGGAGAATTATTTATAGAGAAAATGCTGGGTCACTCCCTGGCTCACTACAATTGCTCTGGCTTTTTGTTTGTTTGGTTGGTTGGTTGGGTTTTTCGTTTTGTTTTGTTTTGTTTTTCGAGGTAGGGTCTCACTGTAGCTCAGGCTGACCTGGAATTCACTATGTAGTCTCAGGAAGGCCTTGAACTCATGGTGATCCACCTACCTCTGCCTCCCGAGTGCTGGGATTAAAGGCATACACCACCATGCCCGACTTTGTTCTGGCTTTTTGCTCGGCAGTGACAGTGCTTTCAACCTTTCTGGTCCAGAGTCTTCCATGGGCCAGCCTGTCTTCTTTTTCATCTGCCCAGCAGAACAGAATCCTACCCTTCTCTGGATATTTCATAGAGACCTGAATTTATTTCTCCCTTTCTGCTATGTCATTGGTTTATAGACACAGGGCTCCTAACAAGCTATCCATTTATAATTTTTGACACAGAGGCTCACAGAAGGTATGTAACTTGGCCACTCTAGTGGCCCAGGAAATGCCCATTGTAGGAATTGAACCCCAAAACACAGGTTTCTTTCTCTGCACGAAGCACTTTCCCCACTGGGACACCTGTGTCTTCTTTCACATCTGTGTACTTCTCTTGAGCTACAAAAAAGTTACCATCATGTAGGCAGCATTTGTTTTCTTGAATTAGTGGAAAGGAAGTGCTCTTTCTTGCTGTGTTTCATGCTAAATATTAAGTTAATGCTAAATGACTCACAAAAGCATGTGTGTGTTTTCCAAAGGTGAAAAGCCTGGAGGCATTCTTTTCAGGAATTGGGGATTTGGGGGGAAGGTCGGGACAGACTATTACTCTTTTTTGTGCCAATAAAATTGAAAGAAAAAAAATAGAACACAATTTAACCTTTATGTATGGATGGGATCTTCTAATGCGTGATGAGTAGAAGGCTGTTAGAGAGCTGAGGTGAGGAATACACTGAAAGCATAGGGTTGTCTGTTATATATTCCATCAAACTCAGCTCGGTTTTTATATACCATGCAGGGAAGATTCAAGTGCAGTGTGGGTTTAGGGCATAAATGTCCCCTTCTTTATGCCCATTGCTCCATCATTAACCTCCCCGCTCAGTCCTGGAAATGCAAAGCCTAGCATCTTCCATCTGCTCCACGTTATTTATGATGATGCCTCTAATTATGTTCAATTGAGTTGCTGTCGGTGATTAAAGGTAATAGGTAATAATAACTTGGCCTCATCATTACCACCATTATTATTAGCTCATTGATTGCAATAATTTCTAAAATTACCCTTTGGAATAAAATATGTTAAGCACCTGGTTTATCCTTTTTAGGAACATCTGCTCTAAATGTGTGATAGCAGAGGACTGAATGTGTCTTGATCTGAAAGGAAAGAAAACAGTGTTGACGTGGGGAGTCTTGTCTGTGCTAGGATGCATTGTGAGATGATGAGAGGAGGAAATAACAATCATGATCAAGTTCAATACTGGGATTACAGAACTGCTAAAGTGGGGTGGGGGGGGTATACAACCTAGCATGTTCTGTGACTACTGCAATATTTACTCCTTCTTTGAAAAGATTCCCATTTTCACTATGTCCCTGATCTATGTCATTGTGGACCTTTCCTGGTCTATATGGCCAGGAGATAGATAGATATATATATATGAAGTGTATGATAGGAAAGATGGTGCTATTAGATAGCATTTACTTTCTTGAATTAGTGGAAAGGAAGTGATAGCTCTTGTTGATTTCATGCTAAATATTAAATTAATGCTAAATGACTCACAAAAGCATTTGTGTATTTTCCAAAGGTGAAAGCCTGGAGGTATTTGTAAAGATGGAAAGGGAAATGGTCTATAGGGATCCCTTGAGGAGACCCTTTATAATACTAATACTATATTCTTGTTTTGCTTTCAGGAATCCTACCACTGACTGTTCTCAACATTCTTTGGCAGTGAGAGTCTTCCATTGGAGGCTGAGGCTGTACTACTTCAGTATGCATCACACACACACACACACACACACACACACACACACACACACACACGGAAATGTATGCATTTATTCCCTAGATGAATTCAACTGTATCAAGATCAAGACAAACCCAGATTAAGTCTCATGAATAAAAGGAAAAGAATTTTTGACTTAAAATTTTTGACTTAAAACACTCTGAATTAGGTCATATTTTCCAATTTTGTTTTCTTTGTCTTTCCTCTCTCCCTCCATCTTTCTCTCCTTCCTCTCTTCTTCTTCTTCTTCTTCTTCTTCTTCTTCTTCTTCTTCTCTCTCTCTCTCTCTCTCTCTTTCTCTGCAGTGCTGAAGATTGCACTCTGGGCTTTGCGAATGCCAGGCAGGTACTCCACCATTGAACTACATCCTCAACCAAAAATTCTTAATGGATCAAGAAAATACAGTTATCTTTTTAAAATTGCTATTGATTGAATAGGACAAAAATATTCATTAATTTAATGACAAAACTGGTCATCTAGTTTTACACGTTTTATTCCATTACGAAATCACAGCAGTGGTGTTTTAACTTCCTTTCTTGCTTCCTTTTTGGCTTTTCTTTTCCTTTCTCATTGCTTTGAGCAGGTCATTAGTTACCTATGGATGAATGTGAATCTGAGCTGCACTGCCCCGATCAAGGCAGCTCCCAAATCTTGTGCCATGGTACCTCTGGTTTTTCATAGGCTTTGCATATAAACTTTCTGATTGAATTCACAGAAACCAAGGAATATATATGTCATTGGAATATAAGTACCTATGGAACTTCTATGTGGCTCCAGGGGTATGATTTGGCCCTGGCATACAGTCTCTTTAATACCTTCAGAGTCCCTGAAGAATGTCATATTTCAGGAAAGAGTTCTAGTCACATTGTATCATTAACTTTATGGAGTGTTGTGGAATAACATTTAGTTTGATTCTGATAGAATAAAGGTGCAAATCCACATGCATAATTTAAAATAAAAATCAGTTTTCTGGTACCATATAAATGCATGCCAGGTGTGAAAGGAGAACCAGAATGGTCTCCAAGGACACCATCATGAAGGAGGCTGCACTTTCCCTGTGAGCTGCTCCCATCCCCGAGGGCATTTGTGGAAATTGCTGCCCATTTTCAACATTTCATCTCATGTGATTCCTAGGGATTTTTCTTTAGCAATTTCCTTTACCCTTCCTACCTTCTCTTTCTACTTCTTAAGTAAAAAATCAAAAGTGAAGTTTAGAGGCTCAATTTGATATATCTTCTCTCCTTTATTGCACTATAATCCCAAAACGATGAGACAAGACAGTCATAAGTGGTTTTTTTTTTTTTGTAGTTTCCAATTATTTCAGCTTACTAGTCAAAGTATAAGAAATTCACCAAAACACAAGAAGCATAAAGAAATTCAGTGAAGTTGTAGGGTCTAACATTGTTAAAAATTCTATTTCTATATGTTAGCTATGAATCATCTGAAAAGAAATTTTCAAATAATACCATTTATAGTAACATCAAAAGGAATAAAATACACAGGTATAAGTTTAACAAAAGGGATGAATCTATACAATGGAAATTACAAAACACTGTAGAATGAGATTAAACACAAATACTTTGAAAGATTTCCCAGATTCACAGGGATTAATAATGCTAATATGTCCATACTGTCCAAAGGGATATAAGAATTTAATGAATTTTCTATTAAAATTTCAATGACATTTATCACTGAAATAAAATAAATAAATGAATAAATAAATAAATAAATAAATAAATAAACAAGCCATAGATTGAGATGGAACCACACACACACACAAAAAAAAAAAAACTCTGAAAAGCCAAAGCAATATTGGATATTCAATAAAGCTGGGGGCATCATTCTTGATTTCAAATGACACTACAAAGCTATGGTAATAAAAACAATGTGATAGTGGTATAAAAATAAACACAAGAACCAATGGAATAGAATAGTGGATCCAGAAATAAACCACACATAAAGAGTCAGTGTATTTTTGACAAAGACATCAAGAATGCACAATGAGGAAAGAATAGTCTCCTTAATAAGTGACATAGGGGGAAATGGAAATGCACTGGAAAAAGAATGAAATTAGACTCTTATCTTACATCATACACAAAAATAAATTCAAAATAGATTAAAGATTTAGAAATAAATTCTGGAACTCTGCAACTCCCAGAAGGAAACATGAAGAGAAAATCCTTTGATATCGGCCTTGGCAATAATATTTTGGTTATGACATCAAAAGAACAGATAACAAAAGCAAAAATAAACATGTAATATCACATCACATTAAACAGCTTCTATAGCAAAAGAAACAACTAATAAAATGAAAACAAACCAACCTATGGAATGGGAGCAACGTTTGCAAGCTGTACATTTGACAAGATGTTGTTATCTAGAATATACAAAGAACATAGACATCAAAGCAGCAAGCAGCCACAGAATTCAGATCAGAAATAATCTGATCAGATATTTCTACAAAGAGGAAGTATAAGCAGACAGTAGCTGTATGAAAATATGTTCAGCATCACTAGTCATCAGGGAAGCACCTGTCCAAAATACCACAGAAGCTCACCTTACTGCTGTGAGGATGGCTATCACAATGAAAGAAACTTGTCTATGTGTTGATTAGGATGTTGATTAAATAGAACTGTGTACTGTCTGTGATAATGTCAATTGGTAGAGTCATTATTAAAAACTGAATAGTGGTCACTCAAAAAAGATAAAAGTAGAATTACTACATGATTCATTAATCTTACTTCTAGATATATATCCCAGGGAATGGAAATCCACATTATTGAAAAGATATGCATGCTTTCATGTCCACTGTAGTGTTATTTGTAATATCCATGATATCAAATTACTCAAACTAAGTATCTACTGATGGATGGACAGAGACATTAAAAACTTGGGGTGCACACACATGCATGTGGGTATAATTCAGGGTTCTAAAAGAGATGTTAGCACTTGAGAAGTCATAGAATCAGGTCTCTCCATATTATTTTATTATGTTAAGTAAAATAAGCTAGATACAGAAAGACAAATGCTATATGACTTTATTTATACATGGAATCTAAAATAGTCTAATTCAGAATCAGAGAGAAGACTGCTGTTGCCAGAGTCTTGATGTGGATGTTAAAATGGGGAGGTATTCATAGGCCTACCACCTCCTTCTCTTCATCATCATCCAACCCTATCCATGTTTAACCATTTCCCTCCCATTATTCCCATTTTCTACCTCTATGCCACATGTATTCTACTATTCCCTTCCATAGCCCCCCCCCCCATGGCCTATTTCTAGCTTCCTAGCCTCTACAGACACTCTTTCTGACTTATGCTGACTAATCTAGAAATTCAAAGCTTGGATCCACATATGACAGAGAAGATGCAGTGCTTGTGTTTCTGAGCCTGGGTAATCCTAGTATGATCTCTTCCAGTTCTATCTATTTTCCTGAAATTTTCATTTTAATTTGGGTGGAATAAAACTCCATTGTGTATATGTGCCCTGTATTCACAATATATTCATCATTATGTGAGTATCTAGGATTTAAATGAAGGGCCCCTACATGGGTGGATAAAGCTGCCCTTTAAAACCATATAGTATTAAGAATTCTAAGTGCCAGGGATGACATACCTCACAATGAGTTGTTGATCAGGGAAGCCACAGAGGCCCCTAAAACAATATTGGCTATTGCCATTGCTCTTGGTTGCCCACTAAAACTAGGTGGTGAGTCCATATGGTTAAAAACATCACAAGCTTTGATGGTAGGACATAAAGAAACCAAGCTGCAACTACTCTGGAAACTCTCTCCCTGCCAGCTACCTTTCTTTGTGCCAGGAGTCACTATGCAGGCTGCTGGGGAGGAAAGTCATCAATAATTGTATGCAGTTGTGGGTTCTGGGCGCTCCACAACCCATCGTCCAGGCAAGATGTGTCAACTGGTACAAAACAGGACATGAAAATTTTGTAACAAATTGCTTTCCAAGTGGACTTACGGCCCATTCTATAGGAGGAAAATAATGCCTGGTAGTATAAATATGTCCAAAAGCCTGTGGCTAGAGACTTAGATCCTGAGGGGAGGGGAAGCCAATACTGTAGTTATTCTAAACAAACAGCATGCCAAACAGCTTCCTAAATATCTATGTTTGTTTCCACAGATTGATACTGTTTGCAGCCTTGATCACAGAAGTTTCTTTATGAAAATGGAGTTGGTTAATGCTGAAATTCAAAGTTGGAAAAGTTGCCCAGGGTAAGGAACAAGTGTATACTCAACCCTAAACACGACCTCTAAATCATATCCCCCTAGGTTCTGGGAACATAGTAGAAGAGAGGGTAGAAAGCATCTAAGATGAGGAGGATGGGAAAGGAGGCTGTGGGACACTGTCATGGCTATGGTATGTCATTAGACTCTTGAACTCACAGGGAGTGTGGTTTTCTGCATGAGATTGATCCTGACAGTGTTTCATCATGGATGGGAGGATGCATGAGATCCCACACCTCCCAGAGTAGCTAATGCCAGCTGATTGCCCATGAGAAGCCTCGTTCTTCAGTGGTGTAGCCCCTGGTGGGTTGCCCATTCTCCAGTAAATAACCTCCCACCGTGATCATAGAAGTGACCCTTATTGAATTCAGTGGGTCAAAGGAAAAGAAAAGGAAAAAAAAAAAAAAAAAAAAAGGCCAGGTGTGATGGTGCATACCTTTAATCCCAGAACTCTGGGAGGCAGAGGTAGGAGGATTGCCTGAGTTTGAGGCCACCCTATGAGTATATAGTAAATTCCAGGTCAGTCTGGGCTAGTGGGAGACCCTATATAGAAACCCTTCCTCTACCCCCCCCGCAAAAAAAAAAAGAGAAAAAAATGCATTACAGTAAGATTAGGGAATAAAATGGTAAGAAGAAGGATTTTAGTCGGAGGCGGTGAGAGAGGGTAATGGAGAGTGGTGTCAAAATGCATTTTATATATGAATGAAAGTGTCAAAAATTTTTTAAAAAAATATTGTGATATGTTGGTTAAAGGGCATATGGTTTCTATTATACAAGATAAGTAGGTTCTGATGATCTAGTAAATAGTATACTGCCTATAGCTAACCATACTGTATTGGACTCTTTTTTATATTATTTATTTATTTATTTATTTATTTATTTATTTATTTAAGAGAGGGGGAGAGAGAGAGAGAATGGGCATGCCAGGGCCTCTAGCCACTGACCCTATTCTTATCACAAAAAACAGTAGATAAATAAAATGACATCAATAGTAGTAAAAGGCATAGGAAGAGACTTGGGAGATAATGGATATATTTATTACCTTCGTAGAGGTGATAACTTTGTGAGTGTATACTTATTCCTAAAGTCACTGGGATGTGTATTTAAATGTATACAGATTTTTATAGGTTAATAATATTTCAATAGAGTGATATAAAATAAAAACTCTCAGAGGTAAGGAAATTTTGAGGCTTCATTCCACAATGTTGGATGTGTGGCTTAAACAACTTAGAGGTATGGAATGCAAGTATATCAGAAACCATTTAGTTTATTACTCAGTATCATCTGTATCTATCAGACTTCCTTATCTTTGACCTGTGTTACATTCTTTTAGCATTCAAAGGTAGTTTAATGCATACATGGGGCAACCCTTTAAGAAATAAGATACCCAGTAGGTAACAACCTGACATAATGATGCTCATAAAAGTGCAGTAGTGGCAAACAGCCATGGTGGGTAACCAACTGCTCGTGATTTGGCTAATAGATCCACTCAGTGGAATGGAACACATTGCTGGAACTGGGGAATAAGTCAAAACCAGGTACAAAAAATGAGCTCAGCCTCGAAGATCAAGATACCACCAAATGTGGGCTAGAAGAGAGCAGACGCATATAAAATTCCCTCCAAAACATATATGGTCATTCCTTCTATCTAGTACTAACTTCTCTCTCCGTTGGAGAATTTGCTTATCTTTTTTCAGGTGGACAACGAGCCTGAAGGGAGGATCAGCTAATCGCACCTCACCAGGGCCCCAGCTGAAACCCTATAACAACGTAGGGGAAGGGCAAGAATACAGCGTTCATGGCGATCATGACACCAGAAAAAGGCTGAAGGAGATAAACACAGAGAACATACAACTCCAACTAAGCCAGATATCCAGAGACACAGAGGCTCCCAAAACCTCATCACTGAAGCAGAACTAAAATGACCCCAATGTGACTCAGGGATACTCGCGGAAGAGGGGGCAGAAAGATTGTTAGAGTCACGAGCTGGGGCATTAAGCACAGAGACTGGGGCCTACCCCCCAGAACTCTTGACTACCCCCACAATGCATGACCCACATTCCCCATTGATGAGGGTCCCTTTGGAAGAGGGAGGACAGGGAAGAGGATCATGGAACCAATACTATGAATGTAAAATCAGAATAATATAAATAAATAAAAAGAAATATGATGGGTAAAATGTATCCCACATGAGACCTTCCTTCTCTCTTTAAGGGTTTCTGTCTTCCTTATTACTTAATTATTTTTCTGCTTCTCAAGGTCATAGTGAGAAAAATAACATCATTTCTTCACAGAGAAGTGTTAGGGCCTTTATTCGGAACATCAATATTTAATGGAAAATACTCGTGAGGAAGGTGTGTTTAAAGCAGTGAATACAGTCTGTCTCATGCATCATAGATGATGAATCTGAGAAGTGCTGAGGTAAGTGAAGCTCTCTGACAATTTTGGAGATCTGTTATGTTTGATCATCCTTTCCTGTGTGTTGCTGAGTGAGAGGAGAAGTGAAGAAGCTCCTGTGGGTCCTGAGTGTCAGTCAGTAGGACCTAGATGGGAAATTTGGAGCTAAGGCCCATAGCCACAGAGTACTTGGACGATGAAGGGAACATGTGGTCCACTTGGGATCTGTGTTTATTCGTCTGTCTGGTTGTTCTGAGAAGAAGACACAGGCCAGCCAGGGGTCAGCGAGTCAAAACCCTTTGAAGACAGATCCGGCTTCTGAAATGGATCTGGAGTTCCCTTGCTGGCTCTGTGTTCCACAGTAGTCTGAACATTTTCTGGCCCATGACCTTTTGGCACAAGTGTTGTCTACAAATGTCACTTGTAGAAAGTCAAGGGTGCAAAACTGTGACAGTCTCTGGTTTCTTGGAACTAAACAATTACCCTCTTCAGCCCTATAATATATCACTTGGGAAAGCTTAAATTTCCACCTAATTGGTCGAACACTGTTCTTTTCCCTCTCTTGATCAGTCGTTAGCTCAGAGTGGCATAAACAACTTTGGAAGTTGGTAAGTACATTGGAGTGAGAAGCTATTATAGTGTGCATCATTGCCTTGTCCTTTTCTGTCATCAATGGTTTATCACCTTGATACTATTGTTGGCGTCTGCCCCTCCTAATAGTACCAGGTCCCATAAGATCTTCTGGTATGTCCCCCTTGTGCCCTCAGTGCTGATGGCTGCCTCTTCTCATCCCTTAAGGACTGATGGTGTGTTTGGGTGTTCCTTCTCATCTGAGAAGGATCATCTAAGAGGCTGTGCAGTGTAAACTTGAACAGGAGGTAGATACCGCTGACATGTCTTGAACTACCTCACAAAGTCTAATTCAAATCACCTCCATTTGTTTTGTCTTTTGTTTTTTTAAATATATTTTATTTATTTATTCATTTGAGAGAGAGGCAGAGAGAGAGAGAGAGCATGCCAGGGCCTTTAGCCACTGCAAATGAACTCCAGATGCATGTGCCCCTTTGTGCATCTGGGTTATGTGGCTCCTGGAGATTTGAACCGGGGTCCTTTGGCTTTGCAGGCAAATGCCTTAACAGCTAAGCCATCTCTCCAGCCCTGTTATTTGTTTTTTGATGGCAGGTTTTCACTCTAGCCCAGGCTGACCTGGAATTCACTATGTAGTTTCTTGGTGGCCTCGAACTTGTGGAGATCCTCCTACCTCTGCCTCCCAAGTGCTGGGATTAAAGGTGTGCCCAACCACAACTTCCCTTGAGGGCTGGACCTAGCTGGACACAAGAGGAAGGCAGGACATGAAATCAAGATCCCCAAGTGAATGCTAAGTCTTAATCCCTTTTCCATCTCAGTTTTTCCTCCTGTCAGCAGACTGAATTCATGTAATTTTGAAAGAAAAATTAATGAAAGTTGTATAGCAAGAGTAAGTAAGTTTATTAAAATATATCTCATAGTTTAACCATGTCATACTGTGGACTCTTGCCATTGAAAACAAGGAAAAAGCACTGATTAAGGTAGTGTTGGTTGCAGAAGATAACCAGTTTTATTTTGAGCCACATCAGAAGTTTGTAAGAAAATCACCAACTGGAAATAAGAAATAATAGGAAAATCAAGAATAAGACTGGCTCATTCAGAGAAATAGAAGAAGCTTATATGATTTAAATGGCATATGTCTTTGGGGGTGGTTAGGGGAATTCAACCAGAGAATTGTGGAAGACCATGATATCCAGAATGAGAAATTTAGTTTGCTTGGGGTTGGGAGCACAGGGCTATGAGGAGTTTTGCCTGGAGTTGTGGTTGGAGGTTATGGATACAAGGATATGTGATGTGATAAACATTGTCTTTAGAGAATATGATTTTGTTATGTGTATGCATGTGTGGTCATACATGTGTGTATAGGTGCATAGGCATGTATATTCACTTGTGTATGGAGGCCAGAGAACAACCTTTTGTGGTGTTCTTCAGAAATTGCAGTGCTGGAGAGATTGCTCAGTGGTTAAGGTATTTACCTATAAAGCCTAACAACCTGGGTTTGATTGCACAACAGCCACATAAAGCCAGATGCACAAAGTGGGACATGCATCTACATTTTGTTTGCAGCAACAGGAGGCCCTGTGCCCATTTTCCGGTCTCTCTTGCCTCACTCTGCTTGCAAATAAATAAATTTTTTTAAAAGAAATTGCATCCACTTTTTGTTGAGACAGGAACTTTCATTAGCCTGGAGCTTGCCAAGTAGGTCAGACTAACTGGACAGCAAGCTCCAGGGATACACCTGTCTCTTCCTTCCCAGTGCTGTGAAAAACAGGCAAATTATGTTCTTGGATGTAGAGTGTCACTTGTATGATTTCATAGGATGGAACTCAGGTCTTCATGCTTGCATGGAAAGCACTTTGCCCACTGAGTCACGTCTCTAGCCTGAGAACATGGAATTATTTTTGTATATTTTGAATCAATATAGTCCAGTATAACCTCATGTAGTCCCGTATAACCTCATATTGGCTATATAATAGAGGGTGGCCTTGAATTAAATTCTTCTTCCTCCACATTCCAGGTTCTGATATCACAGGTTTGTACCATCTTGCCTAGCTGGGCATATGGATTGGTTGTCCTCAGGTTGCAGGCAACAGGAAAGATTACACAATTACACATGAGTTTCCATTTCCATTCTTTCCTTCCTTCCTTCCTCCCTTCCTTCCTTCCTTTCTTCCTCCCTCCCTCCCTCCCTCCCTCCCTTCCTCCCTCCCTCCCTCCCTTTCTTTCTTTCTTTTTTTTTTTTAAGGTAGGGTTTTGCTCTATCCCATGATGACCTGGGATTCACTGTGTAGTCTCAGGCTGGCCTCGAACTCACAGTGATCCTCCTACCTCTGCCTTCTGGGTGCTGGGATTAAAGGTGTGCACCACCACACCCAGCAAGTTTTCATTTTCAAAGGACCTCACACACTGAAGAAGAATGTAAATTCCCTAGACAATTGATAATTTGTATAATGGTGTAAGTCTGGATTAGAAATTTTTTTTGATCCAAGTAACATTTAGTTAAACAAATCTTAACTGTGTTAATGTCTAACTTATGCAGATATGTGTAGTGCATAGCTGGGTATGTGTACTTTCATAACATTTGCATGCGAGGCAGTGGATGGGGGCTTAATGAAGTGGCATATGATTTACCTTGTTGGATTTACCATGTCAGGTTTCTGTTGAACATCAGGGACAAACCATAGGAATATATCCTGCTTAGGAACAGCCACACCGCACACAGAAAAAAAAAAAAAAAAAAGGCTTTGGTATCAATTTAAGAACACTATTTTTGATCCATTGACCAAGGACAAATTGGTGACCGTGCAGTATATTTTCAGAGAGTCTTTAGAACTTATATTTAAAAAAACTAATCAGAGTAATCAGACTTCTATTGAGAAGTCAGACCACAGCAGCCATGTGTTTTACCAGCCTTTGCTTTATTTCAGAGTGGAGGGTTTCTTATGCCATTAAGACTAGGCTTTGGTTAGGGATAATGTGGTTCAGGTTTTCCTATATTTGTATGGAAATTCCCTGGGTAAAATGTATGGGTCTGTGGAAGATCCACTTTGACAATACTCAGTAACCTCTGATTTTCTGTCCTTCAGAATGTCCATGGACTCTCCTTGTGTATCTCCTCAGCCAGTGTTAATCTTGAATGGTCATTTATAGATATAATAATGCTTCTCACCATGAGCTGTCACTGAAATCTAAAAGGAATAGAATGTGTGTTTGGTCAGTGGAATTGGCAAACAGAGCGGGCTTCTGGGCATCTGGACATTGTTCTGACTGAAACCTTTTATTTGTTCATTTAGGAATGAACAATCACAAAAGCTTCTGCATTTGGGAGATATTTGAAAACTGAGTTCTTTCAGGTTGGGTTTGGCTCCAGTCCCATGTGAAGCAATTGTACTTTGTATTTAACAGATTTTGCATAAACCAGGAAAGCCCTGCTCCTCACACTGCATCTTTGTGGCATAGCTTGCTTTTGCAGATTTTGGCATCTGGAATGTAAATCACAAAAACACATTTATTATTTCTGTTTCACGGTCATGATTGGGTTCCCTTGAAGATTTCTATTCAGAATTGGCTACAAAGGGGCTGTTGCTTGAATTAACAGAGGTCTCATCCAGCTCTCCAGTTATTCTTCTTTTTGATTAGAGTAAAAAGCAAAAACCAATCATGTATTTCTTCAGCTTTCTTTGAAAACAGTAGGCCATCAGAGATGTGTAAGATAGTTTTGTGGTGAGCATTTATAAAAGTTCCCTGGACAAGCTAGTCTAGAATCTTCTGAAACATTTACTGTAAGTGTCTTAGTTACATTCTAAGGACTTTGGAAAATCATTACACTAGATCCTCCTAACATACCAGATACATATCATGTTTCACTTGATTCAGTAAAATTCAGTCAGTGAATACTAGACTTTGTTCTTGAAGTGGTGTTGGAAATGTGATTAAAAATAAGGAACAGGGCTGGAGAGATGGCTTAGTGGTTAAGGTGCTTGCCTGTGAAGCCTAAGGATCCATGTTCGACTCTCCAGGTCCCACGTAAGCCAGATGCACAAGGTGATGCAAGAGCACAAGGTTGCACATGCGCACAAGATGGCACATGCATCTGGAGTTTGATTGACATCACTGGAGCCCTGGCATGCCAATTCTCTGTCTCTCTCTTTCTTTCTCTATCTCTCTCTCACTCTCTCATATAAAATACAAAAAAAATAAGGAACAGTGTCTATGCTTGAGTAATTCTACTAGTTTGCTAAAGCCATAGTAAAATGGTATAGACTGGCTGATTTAAACAACAAAAAGAAATAATTTTCTTACAATTGTGGACAATGGAATTCTAAGATCAAGATGTTGGCAGTTAATTTTCCTTGAGGTCTCTCTACATGGCTTAATGAAGGCCATCTTCTACCTATATCTTTATCTGGTCATTATCATACACACAACCCTGGCATCTTCTATCTTTGTTTTTCAGTGGGTGACAGGATTTCATGCTGTAGCCTAAAGTTGACCTGGTAGTCCATCCAGGCTGGTCTCAAACTTAAAACAATCCTCCTGCCTCCTCCTCAGTTACATTCTGAGATATTGGCAATTGGTGATTAAACATGTGAATTTTAATTAAACAGCAACAGTATTTTCCAAGTGTAGAGGTGAAATTATACATTTAGTGACTATTAAACAAACAATGCACCAAATCTAGAAGCCAAGTTCCATTGAGAGATGAGGGGCCATTGTCATGAAAGGGGACCTTTCTAGATGAAATGGTTTCTAGATAGACATTGAAGTACAGAGCTCCAAGAATGAACAATTAAACTGAATTGCATGAAATTGAAATTTTTAGATTTTAGATCAAAAGTCAAAAAATTCATATATAACATATTTCTTTTCATGTCACCTTACAGGACAAGGGTCTGGCAATTGTTTTCTGTAAAGAGTCAGAGAGTAAATATTTAGCTTTGTTGGCTACATGTTTTTATCACAACTACTCACTCTATGGCCATACTATGAAACCATCTATAGACAATATGTATACAACTATGTGTATAGTTGTGTATGTTGTATTCCAGTAATCCTTTACTTATAAACAATGGCAGCTGAATTAAGTAGTTAGTAGAAGAATGATTGAAAAGAATTATGTCCACTGATTTCCAAAAATTCTCTATGCTGTATTTACCAGCAAATTACTAGATAAATACTGGAATTTTTATGTTCAAAAAGTCTTTTTGAAAAAACAAAAATTACTAACATCTCCCTAAAAAAAAAAAGATGAAGGAAAATAAAAGGGGGTGGGGAGAGCTAACAGGGTAGATTTGTCCTCTGGGCCATGCTTATTCTTGCATAGCGGGAAATTTTATTTCCATAACTTGTCTTCCTTGATGCTTTCACACTCTTCTACTGAGCATGCAGTTCTGTGACATGCTTATTCCCTCTCTCTTCCAAGGAGAGCTTTCCAACATGCAGGGAACAGAAAATACCTTGGCTCAAAACTCAGTGTTGTCATGTGGTAACAGACCACAAACCTAAGCCACTTCCGCCTTGTTGTTGAACTCTTGGCACATGTGTGTTTTGTTTCTATTTTATTGGCTCTTTAGTGGAGCTGCAAAAAGACTTGTGGCCTCCTTTCATCCAGCGAGGAAAAACAAGCAACCACATCTCTTTTCACAAGCTAGAGAACTTTTGGTATTTGTATTGTAAGAAGGGCTCTTGCACAATGTCTGAATCTTCCAGGTACTTGAGAATTTCCAGTAAATACAAACAATGCACTCAGGGTGGAGGGTATACTAAATGCACACAATGGCTCCTGCCTTTCTATAAAGAGGAAAATAACAATGAAACAATCATACAGTGGCATCCTGCAGATTCCTTCTTCACTCTTCTTTTGCTAGCATTTAGAGAGTGGCTGATCCTTTCTAGGGCTGGAAATAGATTTGTAACTAAGCAAAGCCAAGAGTCCTCTTCTGATGAATTTCTCATTCAAGGGGAAAAAGACAGACAGAAAAGTGGATAAGTCGTAACATTTCACATGACAAATGTTATTTGTAAAGAAGGCAAAATGGGATAATAGAGTGCAGGTTGAGGTAGCTACTCAAGAAATGGTGAAGTAATCTTGGGCAGGGAGGAGGCTGGGCATATGATGGACTACCTTGGGCATTACAGCAGAGACCAGAACAGTGCAAAGACAAGAGCAGAAAAGTGCCCTGTTGTCTCAGGGCAGTAAGACCACTATTCAGGTGATATGATTAGTTAACCCCTGAAGATCCAATTTGCCTTCTGTCAAATTTCTAGAGGTATACCATCTCTTCTAAAGTGCAGTAGGACTACAAACTTCAAAATTTTATGTATGCTTTGGCCAGTAAAGGTTACTGGTATTGCTCCTGTTCCCAGCTCTTAGCTCAGTAATTTTCAAATTGCATACTAGCACATTGTACTTTAAAAAAATCTATATTTTTATTTTATTATATTTTACTTTATTTTATTTTATTTGAGAGAGAGAGAGAGAGAGAGAGAGAATGGAATGGGCACACCAGAGCCTTCTGCCACTGTAAATGAACTCCAGATGCATGTGCCACCTTGTGAATCTGGCTTATGTGGGTCCTGGGGATTTGAACCTGGGCCCTTTGGCTTCTCAGGCAAATGCCTTAACTGCGAAGCCATACTTCCAGTCTGACATTGTACTTTTTAAGTCATTAATAGTAGTTCTAAAACAAAGTTTTGGAAATATCATGTGTCTTCTTTAATTTAATTTTTTGCATAAACATACTATTTGTGGTGTGGTGTTTGTATGGTGTGGGGGGGTGCTGGAGGGGTTATGCACTGCTAAGGTGCCCAGTGCACTCACCTGCAGTGCCTTCTGGGCCTGCCTGTGTGTAACAGGAAGAAGATATTGTCTGTCCTCCTCCATTACACACCTGCTTGTTTTTCTTTATAATGATGTCTCTTACTGATTCCAAAGCTTTTCATTTTTGAGCCCTAGCAATTCTCCTCTATCTACTTCCCACAAACTGGAGTTTCAGGCATGCATGATCACATCAATCTACATATGTGCATTTCTGAAGATTCCATCTTGAGTGGTCTCGTGCCCCCTCCAGGCTCTTATGCATGCACAGGAAGTGCATTTAACCACTGAGCAATCTCTCCAACACAATGTGTCCTCTTCTTAAGCACCTTTAATGCAAGTAAAAAGTAAAATGTGCTTTGTTTTTTGGTATGGCAATTAAAATATTGTATTTAATAATTTAAACATATAATTGGACATAATATTGGCTATATAAACCCTTTTATAGAGAACATCTTATAAGACTCTAGTACCATGTCCTCAGAGTGGAATTTACTGATCTTTTAGAATAATTTTTATTTAGAATAATTAGGAATTCTGTGTGTGTATGTGCATGTTTATGTATATGCAGGGACACATGTTTTCAGGTACATATGTGTTCATGTGTGTGAAGGCTAGAGGACAATCTTGGGTGTTATTCCTTAGCCTCAGACCACTTTTATTTTTCTTTTTAAAAAATTAATTTAATTAATTTATTTATTTGAGAGAGAGAGATAGTGAGAGGTAAGCACAGAGAGAGAGAGATAGAGAGAGAGAAAAAGAGAGAGAGAGAATGGGTGCATTAGGGCCTCCAGCCACTGCAGTTGAATGCCAGATGCATGTGCCACCATCTGAATCTGGCTTACATGGGTCCTGGGGAATCAAATCTGGATCCTTGGGCTTTGCAGACAAATGCCTTAACCACTAAGCCATCTTTCCAGCCCTCTGATCACTTTTCCTAACACAGAGTCTCTCAGTGGCCTGCACTTACTAAGTAGGTTACTCTGGTGTGCATAAATCATTCTATTTATGTATTTCCAATGCTGGGATTACAAGTGCATGCCACTAATTTTGGCTTTTTAAATATGGGTTCTGAGAATCTAACTCAGGTCCTCATACTTGCCATATAAGCACATTATCAACTGAGTCATCTCCCAAGACCCCTAGAGTTCTTTCATATATTTGTGCACCCTTGGCTTGTCTCAGATACTGACTCAGATTGTGTCTTGGAATCAGCATTTGAAAACAACCAAAGAACCTAATTCTTATGCAACCTGCTATTACTGGGGGCATATGCACTACTACTTGACCTTGTGTCTGAAGGAACTTCATTTTGAAATACTTCTCTGGCCCCATACATTACACATTCCACTAGACGTGTTTTTCCTAGAACTGGGCTTGGAAAAGAACACGGGACAGACTGAATTCAGACCCTATCTCTCTCCCCACTTTGCATCTGCCTTGCTATGAGTTTTGCTCTGTAGGAATCACTTCTACCTGGAAGGAGGAAGCTGGTGATCATCTCAATATTCCAGAGATTGGTGGGAGAAAGGCATCCAATCATAGCTTAACATAATACAAAGTTCATTTTCAAAGCTAAAGGTGGATAGCTTATTCTTTCTTTAAAATACTATTTATTTATTTATTTATTTATTTATTTATTTGTGAGCAGAGGGAATTATGGGTGTTCCAGGGCCTCTTGCTGCTGCAAATGATCTCCAGATGTATGTGCCGCTATGTGCATCTGGCTTTAAATGAATACTGGGGAATTGACCCCTGGACAGCAGGTTTTGCAAGCAGGCACCTTTAACTGCTGAGCCATATCCCTAGCCCTGGATGGCTTATTCTTCATGTAGCTGTGATCATCTCTCAACCGGTTCTGAATTGAGCACTGCTATGTTCTGAGAAGACTGTCAAGTACTGAGTACCTCTGCATGTAAACCCAAATTTACATTTGAAAATAATTGGCCTAGAAGCAAGTTTTTAAAAATATGACATATGTACATAATGCAAAGCTGTATAAAGCACATAGCTGTTCATTTTACCTTTCCACAAAAACTTGGATCCAAGAGAAGAGCAGACAAGTTAAAGAAGTAGTAACTGAACTTCACTTATTTGGAAGTAATTCCAAAAGATTTGAAGATAGCCAGATCTATCCTTCATATTTCTTTCAAGATTCCTCTTAAGACAAGCAGAGAGATAGGAGACCAGCATGTGTAACATCTGGCGTGTTTAGGGGTAGACAAGGTGACGTGGAGGGAGTTTTTGGAAGCATTCTTGAAGGGTATTATTGGAGAGCACCTGGAAAAGCCCTCTTTATTGAAGGAAGGCTGCAAGGACCCAAAGCAGGGGAGGTCATGTTCCACAAATCGGGTGGAGCGCCTTGAAGATATCCCTGTCAGGAAAGATGAAGGAGGTTTAGTGGCTGTACAAAAAGCACTCTGATTTTAAACAAGACTTGACAAGATTCCACATCCGGGATTAATGGTCAAGGGGAAGAGTTGTTGGATGTGGGTAACATAGGGTGCAAGATGAAAAACTGTTTGAAGAAGAGGAGAAGGATGAAAGACAGGGAAGGTTTTGTGGCTTGGAAAGGAATCACCTGGATGGGGGAGGGGACAGCAATAAGAGAAAGTGGTCAGCTAGCGTTTGGAAAGCCTTTATTTAAAACATGCATTGAAGGAGATCAAACAACAAAATGAATGCAGCAAGCCTTCATATGAGTCAAAAACCCGGACCTAACTCACTGGATGAGCCTTACCTCATAGAGGCATAGATGTATAGCTTTGACATGCTGCCTTGGGCATAAGGCTGAAAACCATACAAACCAAAGTGATCAGGATTTAATGAGCCAAAGTTGGGAACACTTAGCCTAGTGGTCTTATGTGAGTCCAGATCTAAGTGATTAGAAAATCAGATCCATTTGTCTTTGGTGTGTCCAATCTTTCCTTTAGAATCTTCCACCTCAATCTTCCTTGCACTTCCACCAAAACTACCCCCCCCCCAACCTCAACCCCAGCTTTCTGCGTCTAGGTCAGGCATTCTAGCATTCTCTCACTCTCCTCTCCCCCTATAAAAACCTAAGGTCAGTAAAATAACTAACTGGCCCTGAGGGAGAAATGCTTAGATAGTTAAGACATTGTTCTTCCCTTGGGTATTTACATTTTAATGGAAGTCAAATATTTAAATCAAAGTATTATAGCTATTGAGATGGAATTTCAGAGGGAGGCTTGGGAGGATACAGAGAGATTACATGTCCCCAGAGGTCACTCATGGATGCTGGCTCCTGCACCTGGTGGTAAAATCAATATTGGTCCTGCAAACAGCATTCTGATCTTCAGTGCTTACAAAAAAAATAAAGTCAGAGAAAATATAACTTTAAAAAACTGCCTTGGTAGAGGGAAAATGCAGTAATGGCAGACTGATTCTGGCTAAAGGACCCTATGGTAGAACATCATAGGGCAAGAACATGGGTGAAGAAAGAGCACCAGGGAAGGCGATGAGACCCAGAAATGGTTGTGAGAGGCTGAAGAGCTGTTTAAGGTTAGAGGGCACATCTAGATTCATTCCCTGTCAAAACCTCACCACAGTGCCTGGGACAGAAAATCATAGAATTCAGAAAAAAATGAGAGCAAACAAAAGCTATGCCTTTGGAAGCTGGGACATGTACACTCACCAGAAATGAAGTCACTACATTAAAACAGCAGAATCTGAAACCACAGTGCTGTGAACTGGGAATCAGCATGTTGCCATGACAATTTTCTCCAAACTTCTGGGGCTCCTAGGCCCCACTCTCAGGAAGGGACTGCTCCAGCTTCTGTCCAAGTTCCTCACCCATAGAATCCAAAAAAAAAAAAAAAAAGTAAAAATAAGCAAAGCTTGTTTTAGATTGTCCATACTTGATATTTGTAAAAATTAACTAAACATTTAAACAGTTAAACGTAAGATAGTTATTTTGGAGGTCATCATCCCTAAAACTTTCAAGCCCCTTCTTAAATGAGAAACAATTTCTCATCCTGGAATTTATAATTTTGTAATGTGGGGAAAATCATATCATGTGGGAGGGTAAACTTTTGTAGGATTCATAATTCTCTTAAAAGCTTTTATGAAATTTTTAATTATTTCCTCTTTACTTTGATTAAGAAATGGAGGAGGAGATATGAATTTATTGTATAGTAAACAAGTTTCAGGATATGGTAAAATGAAAGAAAGTTTGAATATGTAGAGAAGGAATTCAAGTACTGCTTGTCATACATTCCAGACCTCTGCATCCTTGGCATCCTTTTTTCTTTCTTTCTTTCTTTCTTTCTTTCTTTCTTTTCTTTCTTTCTTTCTTTCTTTCTTTCTTTCTTTCTTTCTTTCTTTCTTTCCTCATATTGCCTACTGGCTATATTCATCACTTCTGCCCTCAGTTACAGGTGGGGATATTACTTTGGAAACATTTCTTTGTATTGTCTTTGTAACTTAGATCTATTACCCATGACATTTTAGCTATTTAATAATTCTACTGTTCCAACAAAACATCCCCAAAGAGTAGTTCCAGCTCCCAGTGTCCACCCCACTAAGCTCTCCACAGGAGCAATGAAAGCCACAGGTGCGAGAAATCTGAAGTTTCCTTCTCCTAGGACTCTTGTACAGTTAGGTCTGTTTTTCCTTTAAAATAGATTTTAAGCTCTCTGGGATAGTTAATCTTAGATATTCAGAAATGGAAGATTAGCTCTCTAAACACGAAATGGCTATCTAAATATGGTAATTCCACGTGATTAGTCATTTGTTACCTTTTAGCCTTATGACAAATGATAATCCACTCTGCAAGCATAATAGAGATTATTTTAATCACATGAGAACAACAATCACCTTGTGAGTAAGGAAAACCCATATCTTTCTTCCACATGAGCAATAGAAAATCAGCACCATACTTGTGTAGCTTATACAAGGTGAGAAGGAAATTCTGAAGTTCCATGACTCATTCAGGTGTGACATTTTTCATTTAAAAGAATATGGTTTCCGTTTGAGCTTATTATAAAAGCATGATTTCAATATTTGTAGAAATGAAATTTTTTCCCAGCGATTTTCCCTCAAAGAGTTGATTAGGGCTACTAAATTACTAGCAAACTCAATTGATCAAGAGATTCTGTATGCCATTATTTTATTTTATTTTTTAAATTTAATTAATTTATTTATTTGCAAGCAGAGAGGGGGGAAGAGGAGATAGACAGAGAGAGAATGGGTGCACCAGAGCCTCCAGTCACTGCAAACAAACTCCAGATGCATGTGCCTCCTTGTGTATCTGGCTTACGTGGGTACTGGGGAATTGAACCTGGGTCCTTTGGCTTTGCAGGCAAGTCCCTTAACCGCTAAGCCATCTCTCCAGCCCTGCATGCCCTTTTTAAAATTAGGCTTTCTGAATAGTTCTTCAGACAAAATCAAAATAGTTAAACATTAATTCTGCCTTCAAAAAGGCTTGAGTCTCATAGGGAGGCTAATATGCAATCCAGTGCCAAGAGGAAATAAAAGGGCTTAGGAAGAAAGAGCCTAGCACCAAGGAGATATCCACCACCACCATCACCACCCCACCATGTGCAGCGTATGACCTACGTAGGAGCACTTGCGGCATGAAGTGATCTCCTGCCTTGATCTCTGACAAAGTGTGAGCTTCATCCCCACTAGTAAAAGCCAAGAGGGGGAGGTATGCTCAGGGTTTGCATCCATTTTATCAGCTGGGCTAAAGGTGATTACAAAGGACACTGAAAAGACCAGAGGGAGAGATGGTTTCAGCTGCTCTCCACTGTGCATTTTCGTTTATCATTTGGCTCTCCTTATTCCTCCAACTTTTTTTTTTTTTTGGTGTGTTTCAGACTGCCCCTTTGATCCCCATGCTCATATACCCCTAAAAAGCATGGTTGGGGGTTCTCCCTGTCTACCACCCCACAGCTGTGATCTAACCCCAGGTGCTCTGCAGCTCAATCCATCCCACTGTACCCAAAGTTGGGCTGGAGCTACAGGCCAACATGAGAAGTAGAGAGGATACAAGAACCTGAACCATGTCATTGCTGTGATCCCCAGGAGCTCAGCACAAAGATGGACAAGACTTGAGGTAAGCAACCTGCACCAGTTTTGCTGGGTTGTATCAAGTCTAGGACACCCTTGATTGGACCACACAGTATTATTTTATAGGCCTATAAAAAGAACAAATGCAGGGAAACAAACTATGACACACTATAAGCTATAAGATGCTTTAAATAATGCAGTAATTCAAAAGTAAAGCATGAAGTGTGAATTTTAGAGTTAATAATATGAGCTCCTGAGGCATGAAAATGGCATTACTTAAGAGCAATGACCAAATGCCTTTTGGCAGACATATGGTTTTCTATAGTGATTTTAAAATTTGTAAAAAAAAAAAAAAAAAAAAAAATTCAGTACTGACCAAGAAAGAAATACACTTTCCTAAATGGTCATTTATATAGCTAGATCCAGGCATGGTGGGCTTGGGATGTTGACATAGTAGAATGGCAAGTTCTAGGCTAGCCTGGGCTCCACAGCCAAGTTCCGTAACCAACCACCACACTATACAATTGAGGCCACACGCATTTCCCCAGTCCTAAGTAATGAAGGCGTGAATTCAAGGCAGCCACTGTTCAGAGATCTAAGTGAGCATCTTTGCCTGTGCCACTTGGATACGAGGCTGCTTTCACAGGCTCCTGCTTTCCCTTAGAGTTGTGTTTGGTGCTTCAGGTTGCTATCCAAATCCTCATGATCTCACTTCTTATTACTTACAAGAGGCTGTCTAGATTTTGATCACTCTTTCACTTAAAGTAGTCTCATATATCTCAATTCTGGAATGCCTGTTTCTGCCTACCTGAAACCTAGGAACCATCTGCATTGAGTACTCTTTTACTGTCTGAGACTGAAGGTTTCCAGACCCAAATGGAACTTGCCAATGAAGAAAAAACAAAAAAAAAAACTAAGTTTATGCTCAGGACCATACTGTGTTACTTCACTAATTAATTACTTTCCTATACAAAACTCTGGAAAGTCTTTCACTGGAAAGCTCCATTGTATAATTGTAAAAATGAAACAGGTTACCTTATTTTTCTGACTTCCTTTTCCATTCACGGTGACAGAGATTATAACTACTTCCTGTGGTGGTATGAAGACTAGATGGGATGGGTCGATGTAAAGGTGCAAGAATGCTCAGTGTTTCAGGTGGGCCTCACACCTACTGCTGGATTTCTCTCTGCCCCCGACACATGCAAACCCTTGCCACTCCGTCCCTCTGCCCTAACGATGCTCCTTGCCTACTAAAGGAGGCTGACATCCCTAGACTACATCATCCTATCACCTGCCTTGATTTTTGGCACCTGATTTGTTTTAGTCAATGGGAGCCATCAGTAAAGGATATTGGGGGGGATGCAGTGAGGAGATAACACTTTGGGAACTTCTTTGAATTTTTCTGTTCCTCCATGCTAGACTGTTGTTTTACAATGACATTGCATCCTGTAACCAGTTCCTTTCAGGGAGTCCTTCTCCCATGGCTTCAGCTCTGGCTGGATCTCTTCTGGTTTAAAAGCCATGTATATCTACCCCACTGTGTCCTTGAGGGCCGCCATTCAGCCTGTGTTGGCTCCTATCATTCTGCCCACAGTTTTGAATAGTTCCTCTGTTCACATCTCCTGATGTTTTTCTTTAAAGGTGCCACCGTTTTTCTTCCAGGGTTCTGACTGGTACCCTCTCCCAAACTTATAGACTCTGGATTCTGTCCTCTAATCTGTAATTTACAGAAGAATAACCTAATTAGAAGATTTCACTATTTGGAATCAGGTTCTCTGCAGGCTTAAACACTTTTTATGTGACAAATATAAGGAAAACATCCTTTTTGAAAAAGAATTTCTTTTTAAACTTTTGGCCAAACAACCCTTTTCTTTCTCCACTTTACCTAAATAAAATGAAAAGAAAAGGATGTTCTGGCTTGTATTTATGAGGGAGTTGGGCATGCAAGTCCCTTTTCAAAACTGTTCACATGGAAAGGAAACTGGTCTTGACATTTACACAGTCCAGGAGGATTCCAAATAGAATTTGGACAGATTGGGATGTTACCATCTTGGAGTGTGTGGGGAAAGCAATCCTGGTGGGAAGATGTGGTGACATATAAGAGACAATCCATAGATGTGAGGAATGTGCTTCTCTGAATGTGTCTCCGCTTCACAATCCAATGGGATTGCCAAAAATACGCATATGTTCTTTATGATATCACATGAAAAGGCCATCCAATTAAAGCACTCCACACTAAATGCAAGGAGTATAATTTCTGGGTATATTTATGATTGCATAATGTCAACAAAGGGTCTTTTAAACACAGCACATTCCTTATCCTGCTCTCACAGATCATGCTAAACGCATCCAAATGCACAGACCATAAAAGAGGGAAGAGGCAGGATCGGCACCACGCTCTTTGGTTTCTGCATCTGGCCAGTGTCCACTGGGAGAAATGTAAGTCAGAGTTTACCACATGGATTACAAATGTGCTGAATTGCAAGAATGATTATTAAATGAAAATATCCACAGCACCTGCAGCTTGTCCCGGGAAATTCCCCTAGAGGATTGTGGGTGCTTTTAAAAAAAAATGTGAGGGAAAAAAGTAAGACAGTAAGATGCAAATAGCAACTCCAGCTGCTTATGGTAGTGACTCCATGAATGTTCCTGAAGGGTCACAGAGTCAGCTCAGTCCATCTGAGCTGCTTCCATTCACAGCGTGAGTGTAGTGACGGATGGCAAAGTAGCGGCTGGGGGATATCATTACTTCTTTCCTTTGAGATTTGAATGATCAAGACAATGAAAATAATAGTAATGTAAATGCAAGGCGCTTTCATAAACATAAGAGCAGGGGGGAAGCATGAGGCTAGCTCTGTGCTCTGGGCCAGCAGTAGTGTTTATACTGTGATAAGGGCAGGGTGCCTCCTGGGAAAAGATACAGAGTGCACATGGATAGTGTTCCTTGAATACTTGATTCTCTCTCTCTCACTCTCTCTCTCTGTCTCTTTCTCACTGACTCTCTCTCTCTCTCCCCCCTCTCTGTGTGTGTGTGTGTGTGTGTGTGTGTGTGTGTGTGGCTATGCTTCAATTAACCTCTGTGTCCAAAAGTATGTGTGTACACACATTGTGAAAAAAAATAGAGATGTCTAATTGGGTGATAGATTTGTTTTAATTTATAAATCAGAATACCTGGCGTCAAACTAGCACACTGCAACCTGTACTAAGTACAAGTACTTGGAAGTCATTTGATCATTCTTAGTTCAATGCCCACAGTTTAAGACCATAAAGATAAGGCCCTGATGAGGTAATTAGTATGAAAATTCCATGAATATTATGATTGTTCATTGGATATTGGTTATTATTGTCAGGAATAGGTTCCCACTGCCACAGTTCTCACAGTACTGATACTGCTACCAAGTCATGTCAATGTGAATGTTACTCCACAAATGCCTGGAAATGGAATCTGACTGGAAACCTTTCATTTCTTCCATGAGCTCTGTTTGGTTATCTAATAGTAAAGAAAATGCATACATTTAGATATAGTCCAAGGCTATTGAATCACAGGTAAAGTGATGTAATAAGTGCTTTTTTAAAAGAAAAAAATCATTTAATGATATGTATGGAAGCAAAGAAGGCTTAATTATAACCCTTTTGATAGTTACAAGACCCACAGTGATGGAAATGAGATAGGCTCAACTTTGCAAGTGCAAGTCCATAGCCATGGAGCAGGCCAGGGGCCAGAGGATAGAAATTACTGAGGAAATTTCATGAGTTAATGTGCTTTGGTAGGAGGTGTCCCTGAAAAGGCTCACATGTTGAAGTATCGTTTCATGTTGATGGTGCTTCTGAGAGCTGACTGGAACATAAGAGCACTAATTTTATCAATGGATCAACTAATTGATGGATTCATAATTTGATGGTATTACTGGGAAGTGATGGAAGCTCAGAGGTGGGTTCTGGTTGGAAGAAGTTGGTCACTGAAGTTGTGTCTTTGAAGAGCATTCCTTCTGCTGAACCTGTTTCTATGTCTTTCTGTTTCCAGGATCTAATGAGCAGAGTCATTCTGCTTGGCTGTACTTTCTCTGCCATTGTCCTCTGTCTTATCACTGGCCCACAGAGAGGAACAAGTGATGTAGACTGACCTCTGAAACTGAGCAAAAATGAATCTTTCCTCTTAAATTTCCTTCCTCAAATATTTTGTTACAGTGATAGAAGAGTAAGTCAGGAATCTATTAGCTTTGCATTACTATAACAAAATACCTGGGCTGAGATACTTCTGAAGAAAAAGAGGTTTACTTGGTTGTCAGAGTTTCAGGCGTATGGACCGTGCTGGCATCAGTGCAGTCCTAGCAAGGGCCCTCTCAGCTCTATCACCTCATGGTCGGTGTCAATACTCAGGAGCACATGCAGGAGTAAGAGATAACATCTTGAGAAAGAAAGCTGAGAGGGCTGGTGGGGTAGGCTTATGCTTTTATAATAATTCTTTCAGAGAAATATAAAGAGGTTATGCTGACTTACCATAACATTTCCTCAATCAACCCTCAGACTTCTTACTATGGTCTGCCTCAGCCACCAACATATGAAAGCAACCAATCATAGCCAAACCATAGCAGGGGATGAAGGAGACTCTGGCTGAACTGACCCAACAAGATACTGCTAAAGAGGGGCCAGAATGGTTGGACAGCACCTGAGGGATGGAAGAGGACAAATGTCCCAACCAGAGACCAAGGATGTTGTGATATTAAAGGAGAGAAGATGTTCTTGATGACCTTGCATGACAAGGATCTTTGCTAGAACTAGATTTTTCAAAATAGTATTAAAAATCTTCACTGAAGGGGCTGGAGAAAAGGCTTAGCATTTAAACGCTTGCCTATGAAGCTTAAGGACCCCAGTTAGAGGCTCAATTCCCCAGGACCCATGTAAGCCAGATGCACAAGGTGGCACATGCAACTGGAGTTCATTTGCAGTGGCTGGAGGCCCTGGTGTGCCCATTCTCTCTCTCTCTCTCTTTCTCTCTCTCTCTCTTTCTCTGTTGCTAATAAATAAATAAAAATAAACAAAATATCTTCACTGAAATGTGGACAAAAAGAATCCCTCTCTGTCCATTTCTACCTCTAAAAAATTAAAAACATATCAGGTATTTTAAAAGACTTTAGAGAGATAGTTTTTGACCACCTTTCTCACCTATTTACATGAAATGCAAACTTCTAAAAAGGGGGTATATGGTGTCTTGAGGGACCTGGGATTTGTGGTACCACTTTTAGTATTTGGTGGAAAGAGGACTAAAATGAGCCTAAGAAAAGTTGGATTGATTTATAGTACAGAAGGATCTAGAATTGTGAGAAGAGGGAGAGCCAGAGAAAGGTGAGAGCCACTGGCAGTTGAGATACAGGATCAATTTGGATAGTTTTGAGGTAGAAAAGGCACTTGGTTAAGATGACCATGTAGCAATGAGCAAAATCTTTGGAAAGACAATAGTCAAAACCCAATCCTGATCAATTTTCCTATATGTTGCATATTGTTTTCCTGTTTTTCAAGCTTCAGTAAATAATTGAAAGTTTTTGTAATTTCTCTTGGGAAATCTCATCTGAATGTTATTGAAGGTTGAACTGAAGCACTAAGTAGCTTTATATGAGTTACATAAAGATCATTTGAAAAGTAACCAACATGAGTTTCAGCCTATATTTTTGATGTAGAATAGATGACAAGTTGTGTTTCCAGTTATGAAAATATTCTGGCATGCTCTACTGAGGAATATAGTTAGAGCAGTGAAAAAAAATGAAAACAAAATACACAAGGCATATAGGAATCTATCTGTGTCTCTTGGGAAAATATTGAATGGCAGAGGCAGAGAACAAAGCCAAAATATAAAGCAGATTGAGAAGTCCTTTATTATAGCACAGACTCTCTGCCTTTCTGCCTGACCTGAGCTATCCAAAGGGAATTCTGGACCTATGGGCTATAACAAGGGCATGGGGTTGTTCATGTCATTGCCTCATGCCCCACATTTAATACAGAGAATGATTAGACAATAATAGGGAATGGATAAACTAAAATACAACTAGGGGCATCTAAGCCACAGTTTACCATTGTAAATCTCCTCACAAAGTATCCTCATAAGGATGCCTAGGACCAGGGAGATAGGGACAGAGAGAAAAGAATCCTGCTACATACTGAACCACTTTCGGGGCAGGGCTGATGTCTACCATTCTCCAAAACTCAACAGTGGCAGACAGCAAGCTGCTGCAGGCATGGAACAGGGAGCTTGTCTATGCAAGCTGTAGGTCTCCTGCTGAGAGGACCTCCACTTATAGATTGAGCCTGGACATTACTATTTGTCCTGTATAAAGCCTGTATAGTTATGTTAATAACCCCCTGCCCTTAACCTGAATCACTGAGATTTTATACATCTTCCATTTACCTCCTACCTAACATAGACACTCAGTATTAGACAGGAAGTATGCTTGAGGTTCTCTCTATGAATACAAATGATTACACACACGTAGAATTTGATTTTCTGTTTTATTCATAATGGAATGACAGAGATGTGAGTTGGTGTGAGTGTAATGTCGCTGAAAAGTCTGAGTTTCATCTTCATATTCCTGAGAATTTTTTTTAAGATTAAGTAGCAAAAAAGTTGAGCTGGGCATAGTGGCACATTCCTTTAATTCCAGAATTTGGGAGGCAGAGGTATGAGGATTGCCATGAGTTCAAGGCAAACTCTGAGGCTACATAGTGGACTCCAGGTCAGCCTGGTCTTGAAAAAAAAATTACCCATGGGACTAAACAAAAGTACAAATACACCATATTTCATTATTATAATCAAACATGGAGCTCTTTTTTTTGCATGTCTATATGTATATGATGTGCAGGTGTTTGTGTGTGGGCTTATATGTGTATGCAGGTACATGCATGTATATGTGTGTGGGGACAGAAATTGATGGAAAATGTCTTGCTGTATCTCTTTAAATTATTTTTATTGAGGCAGTATCTCTCCTGAACCCATAACTCACCAATTTGACTAGTCTAGCTAGCTCTCTTGTCCCAGAGAACTTCCTGTCTCTGCCTACTAAGTACTGGTAATACAGGAGTGCAAGGTTATGTCTGGCATTTACATGAATTCTGAGGATTTGAACTCAGAGCTTTATATTTGTGTGGCAAGCACTTTACCAACTGAACCATCTCCACAGCTCATATGTTATTCTTCTACCCTCTGAGTTATGTGCCAATCCCCAAATGCAAACTGTGGGAAGAAAACATATGATGCTGTTCAAATTCTAAGTGTTTAGATATCGAAAGGATGTGGAGGTCCACAGGTCACAGGAAATCATGGACAGTTATTTTGCAGTCTTGCCTTTTTCTCCTATATCTCCCTACTGCACACACATTTTCAATGATCTCAGGTCCTTGAGTTTCTTTCAGCTGGCTCTTAAAGGAGGCAGAAGACCACTCTGCATTTGATGACCCAGTATAGCGTTCAACACAGTCACAGAAAGAATAGAAGTATTTTCCTTATGTCTAATATAATTTCTAAATATAGATGTATGCTTCTGGCTGTGGTGCAGTAGCTTGTAGCAGACTTCAGCTCCTGCCAAGAATAACTAGAAGTTTGATTTTGACCAGTGTCTAGAGAAATGCAAGAGTTACTAACACACAAGCCAGACACTAGAAGACAGGAAGCAAGTTGAGGGGAGTCAGTTGCTAGTCTACTTAGGATGCCTGGCAATTTTTAGTATGAGGTAAGAGGCTGAAAACCAGTCAGAGGACCATTCTAGTTGGGGGAGAAGAGTTGTAACTTCAGGCAATGTCAGGGGAGCAAAAGATCAGAAATTATGGGCTATTAAGGCAGCTAAACCATGAAGGCTAAGACCTTGGAGAGAGGGAAATACAGGGAAGTCAGCTATTATAGTTTTTCATGCACAGTAGCTGACATTGGATAACAAGATCATGTATGCTGAGGAACAAGACCAAGAATTAAGTAGATAAGAAAATCAGATGATATATATTTTCACATAGTTAGATATGGCTTAAAATAATGGTGGCTAGTATGGTGGCTAGTAGAATAGATATTAATAAGGAAATAGATGAACAAATTTCATCATATAACTAAAATTTATGTAAAATAATTGGAAGTTCTGGGTCTAACAATTCTATAAGATGTAATTCATATGAACTTAGTAGCATGGATAGAGCTGGGAAAGAACTGAGTCAGCTGGAAGATAGGTTAGTAGAAAACACCTAGAATGAAGCGTAAGAGACAAAACAAAAGGTAAGAATTAGTCCAAAAAAGAAAAAAAGAATTTAGAAGTTCCATCATGATGAAAGGTCTGACACAGGGATTATAAACATTGTTAACATTTTGAGTCAAATGTTTATTTCCTACAGGGGCATTTTTCTCTTAGAAACAAAACCATTCCATGTGGAGAAACCCTAGTGAACCCCAAGTTCAATGCCATAGAGACAAGGGAGACAAAAGTTATACTTCAACAAAAGTGGCTGAGCAATGACTCAAGAACTCCAAATACAACACCTAGGCACTTTATAATAAAAGGAAAGAGAAAAATCATAAAGGTAAGCCAGAAGTAAGAGTTGTTACTTTGAAATAGCAAATTTAAGAACAGCTGCTTTGCAAATAACCTGATGTGATGCTCACACAAGTGCAGTAGTGGCACACAGCCATAGTGGGTTACCAACTGCTCTAGATTTGGCTAATAGATCTACTCAGTGGAACAGAACCCATACCTAGAAATGGGAAACCAGTCAGAACGATATCCAAAATGAGCCCACTCTCCAATATCAAGCTCCCACCAATAGTGGGATACAAGAGGGCCTACACTTATTAAATTATCTCTAAAATAATAATGGTTATCCATTTATCTTGCACTTACCTCATTCTCCATTGGAGAATCTGCTTCTCTCTTTCAGATGGACTCAGAACCTGAGGAGAGAATCAGCCCATCGCACCTCACCAGGGCACCAGCTGAAGCCATAGAGTTATAGGGGAAATGAGCAAGAGTGCTGCTTTATCAATGAACCTGGTACCAGCTCAAAGGCAAAGGAGATGGACACAGAGAACACTCAACTCCTACCAAATCAGATATCCAGAGACACAGAAACTCACAAAACCTCATCACTGAAAATGATCTAAAATGAACCCAACATGGCTCAGGGAAACTTGTGGAAGAGGGGCCGGAAAGATTGTTAGAGCCATAAGTTGGGTCATTATGCACAGAGTCATTGCTCTCCTGCATAACTGATGGCTACTCCCATAAGGCAAGACCCACATTACCCATGGGGGGAGGACAGGGAGAAGGCTAATGATGGTACCATTGGCTGATATGTACTATATACATTACTAATAATAAAAAAAAGAATAGCTGCTTTTTACCAGAAATGAAAAAACTGTGATGGTGAAATATCTCTAAAGCCCTGAATCAAAATAAATGCCATGTTAGAATTTTATAGTCAGCATAAATGTAGGAATAAAAATATTCCACAAAAACCTAGAGGCCACATTCTCATCAATATAGATGCCCAGGAAATTTTAAAATAAACTCTTCAGGAAGAAACACAGAAATGGAAGAAATGAAAAAGTGGAATGGTTAAATATTTGGGTAAATGTAACTTAATATTGATACTATAAAATGATAGGAACAATAACTTAGGAGATATTAAGCATGTAGAAACAAAATATATGGTAACAAGAAGACAAAGGATAAGGTGTTGGGGATGGTTGTGCAGGAAGAACTCACAAACAGTTAAAAACTGCTATCTTTAGAAAGACCTACTTCCAAGGTTGAGTGTGCATTCGAGTGGATGCCAGGAAGATTCATATTACCCAAACTGGTAAAAGCAGCTCACTGTATCTAAATAATCTCTATGAACAATATGGCTTATACTGAACATGTGCTTTGTTTCTGTAACTCCAGGACTTTAGACTAGAATACATAGAAAGTGTTTATATAATCAAAGCCCAATAAGAGTGTATCAACTTCTCTGGCAGATGACATTTTACATGTGCTATCAGCACTTATTGTTGGATGAATTAAATACCACTGGAAGGAAGCCTTTCATGTCTATTTCCCTCCGAACTCTGCCACTGTACATTCTCAGTTTGTTGGTTGTTTCATATCATTCACTCTCATCAGATAGCTGTGAGCTGAGTCTTGTGAGTACTCCTAGAGAAAAATCAAAACCCTGGGTACTTTTGTAGACTCCTAGATGCAGAACCTTTTAGCTTTCAAGGGTCAAAGGTGCCCAAGGCTCTTTTGACATTGGCAAAATAATAGAAGCACAAATTTATATTTCTAATAAATTAAATATGCAATGATTTATGTTATTTTAATCAATCAAGACATGTAGTTCTCAACAGAATCATGAAAACAAGAGCAAATAAATGTTTACTTAATGAGTTAATAGAAAGATGGTATAATAATGAGCCATTGATTAAGTCAAAAAATGGCAACAAAGAAAAAAGGAACAAAATCAATGGATAAGATGGAAAACAAATACCAATCTGACAAATATAATCCAAAAATGTCATTACATTAAATGTAAATGAATCATATATTAATTAAAAATTGTATTACATTAGATTTTATGTAAAGGTTTAATCATATAATACTCAAGAGGTTCCTTCAGTATGAGAAGACAGAATGATTGACAGTAAGAACATGTAAATGATTGGCAAACCAGTAGCATTCTGGGAATGAGCTCATAAGTGCTTACAAGATCTGTCTATTAGACACTAAGAGATTTTATCAGTAAGTATTTAAATCCTTGCTTGAGATGGGCTACTCTGAAGTCTGAAAATGCTGTACATCAGGGATCTTGGTTTTCCTGATTCAGAGGGCTAATTAGCAATATGCCACCATGCAAACTCAAACAAAGGAAAGATGACGTGGCTGCTTTATTATTCATCTTCTCTAAGGCAAGAAGCATTGTGAAGTTAAATATGCTTATTAGTGGCAAAATAACCATGAGCAAGTTGTACTTCCTTAAAATTTTCTTACATCTAAATATGATATCTTCAAAATAACAATTGAAATTTGGGCTGGAGAGATGGCTCACGAGTTAAGGTACTTACTTGGAAAGTCTGTTGACCCATTTTCAATTCCCTACTACCCATATGAAGCCAGATGCACAACGTGGAATCTAGATTTTCGTTTGTACTGGTGAGAGACTCTGGAGTGCCCATTCCCTGTCTCTTTCTCTGATTGTAAATAAATATATTAAAAGGTTAGTAAATAAATGAAGTAAAAGTGAAGTGAATAGAACTGGCCATTGAACAGATGTGAAATGTCCCTTTCAGGCTCATGTGATTGAACACTTGGTCCCCAGCTGGTGGTGTTGTTTGGAAGGGTTGTGGCACTTATAGAAGAAGGAGCTGCTGGACAAAGTGAGTCACAGAAGGTGGGCCTTGATGTCTGGCTCCACTTTCTGTTTGTCCTTTGTTTCCTGACTGCCATTGGAATGCAACCAGGAGCCTTCTGCTCCTGCCACCATGGCCACCCTCTCATGACAGACTCTACCCTCTGTAACTGTGAGCTGAAATAAACCCATCCCTTCTTAAGCTGCTTCTTGTGAGGGATTTGGTCACAACAATGAAGAAAATAACTAATACATGTGAGAACATTTTAGGAATGAAAATTCATGGACCTCATCCTAAACTCATTGAATCAATCAGTCTCTGTGAGCCCGGCAGTCTGTCTCAACCAACCCTCCTGGCAGCTGGTGCCCAAGAAAGCTGGAGATGTAGAGCTTGCCCTTTACTCAAGCAGTCTCTCCAGCCTGAGCCATCCCATTACTTTCTTCTGTATCCATTCAATCTCCTTATTTAACCTCTCACTCTGAAGTGAGCCTCAACTTCCCCAGGAAGTTTGTGGGGTCTTGCTGGAATGTTGACACACCTGAGCTAATTCATATTCAATTTTAACTTGATCACTAAATGGTTTTATGTGTGTGAGCCAACAAACTTGAATACTTGTTGAGGGCAGAAGTTTTGCAGACTACTTTCCATCTCTCAAGTAAGCTCACATATTTTTTTATACTGAATTGCATTCACACAAAACTCCTTTGTCTTTTTATGGAAAATAGTGATAATCCCCTTTCCTGTCAAGAGTGACATCCAAAGACTTACTTTTTGTCTTTTTCCTGCATTGGATAATTTTGTTTTGTTTTGTTTTGTTTTGTTTTGTTTTGTTTTGTTTTTCAAGGTAGGGTCTCACTCTAGGTTAGGCTGACCTGGAATTCACTATGTAGTCTCAGGGTGGCCTTGAACTCAAAGCATCATTCTCTTCTTTTAAACATGTTCTCCCTCACTGGCAAATGTACCAGGAAAGCCAGGCTTCCCTCCACCCTCTGCTTAAAACACTGGAGTGTTGTTGTAACTTCAGAAGTGTTGCTGGATTTTAAGAGAACCTCCAAGAAAGAGATAAGGCTTAAAAGTCCTCAACAATTTTCTTGTTCCCTTTAAGACCTTAAGAAATTCTTGTGTATGTTAAAATGTTTTCCTTTAATTTTTAATTTTTGTTTTACGATAAGACTAATTAAAATAACACCTGTTTAGAATGATATAGTTGGTGCTGGGTCAACATTTCCATCAGTTTATATTCCAGCTGTGAAAACTCAATTTGAACTAAGACTTGGGTGTATAATATGCAAACCCAGGGGAATTCAAAAGAAACACTAATATACCAGTGTGCATATTAGGGGGCAAAACAAATAGAAGCAAAGTGGTTTCAGGTGCTCTTTAGCCCTTGTGTAGCATGCAAACTTTTTTAAATGAATCTAGTTTGTAGGCCTTCAGCTCCTTATGTAGGCAGGATGCCTCTGGGTATTTAAAAAACTAAAAAAGGCCAGTTAGTCTATGTAAAATACTAGCTACTGTGCACTTATGGTAATGAGCTCTGTCTCTCATCAAAGGAATCTTGAAATGGCAGCTCCTATGTTTCTCTGAATTTAAGACAACCCTCCCCCATCGCCCCGCCAGGCATTGTATTTGATAAAGAACAATGTGTCTTATAGACCAATGGTGACTTCTGCTTTTCTATTGAGAGGACTTGAAACTGAGATTTATTACACATGTCATGAACTTGGGTTAAGGCTGGAAATAACACCACAGACTACAACCTGCCCTGTAGTAGTTTACAAATACTTTTAACACCTGAAGGGGAACCAATAAGAACAATGGATAAAAATGGAACTTCTCAAATTGAATTACAGTGAAAGCCTAGAGCCCTTAGCTTCTCAACTCAAAGACACATAGAAGTTTGAGAGAGCCAGCACAGACCACAGCCTTAGAAGACTAGAAAAAGTGGAATTTGAAGCTACTGTCTCACAAATGATATGAGCAGCAGAACTAACTCTAAGCTTTATTTTGATAGGTTCTTTGGAGAAGAAATTTGACTGTCGAGGAATGAGGTTAGTATGTGTTCAGTATGCGTGGCAATTTAATGCTCTAAATAACTGGGTGTGTTAGAGCAAGGAGTGTTAGGATAGGATGGAGATTAAAGTTTTGTCCAACAATCTCTTGTCTTTTTTTATTAGTTATGTAGATAGTGTGTATACAGTCATGCTGGTACCATTGTTAGCCTCCTCCCTGACTTCCCCCCTTTGAAAGGACTCTCCTCGTTGGGGAATTCGGGTTGTGCACTTTGTGGGTAGCCATCAGTTATGGGGAAGAGGCAATGTCTCTGTGCGTAGTGTGCCAACTTGTGGCTCTAACAATCTTTCTGCCCCCTTTTCCACAAATTTCCCTGAGCCATGTTGGGATCGTTTGAGGTCTATTTCAGTGATGAGGTCTAGGGAGCCTCTGTGTCTCTGGATATCTGGTTTGGTAGGATTTGAGTGTTCTCTGTGTACATCACCTTCACCCTTGTGTTGGTACCAGGTTCGCCAAGAAAGCAGCACTCTCACTCATTTCCTCCATTTATCTATGGTTTCAGCTGGGGCCCTAATGAGGTGTGATGGGCTGATTCTCTCCTAGGTTCTGAGTCCATCTGAAAAAGAGAAGCAAATTCTCAAGTGAATAGAGAGGGCAGCACCAGATAAATGGGATAACCATTATTATTTTAGAAAGAATATCATAGGTGTAGGCCCTCTTGAAGCCCACAATTTGTGGAAGTTCAATATTGCAGAGTTGACTCATTATTTGGATATGGTTCTGACTTGTTTCCCAGTTCCAGCTATAGGTTCTATTCCACTAAGTGGATCTGTGAGCCAAATCAAGAGCAGTTGGTTACCCACCATGGCTGTGTGCCACTATTGCCCTTATGTGACCATAACTTCAGGTTGTTAGCTGCTGAGATAAGCGGGATAACCATTATTATTTTAGATCATATCATTGTTTGGACAGTTATTGGTCATTTTGGTTCTGACTTGTTTCCCAGCTCATCTAGCACCTCTGGCACTGTGACCATAACTTCAGGTTGTTAGCTGCTGACAAGCTATCATTGTCTGGACAGGGACTGATCTAGCACCTCTGGCACCAGATTCCAGCCAGGTCTCTCCATGTTCTGTCCCAACAGCATATGGTGTCTTTGGCTGTAGGGTCTTACCATTAACCTTTGGTGGGTCATCAAGAACTCTGACAGAAATCTGGCTTCCTTTGGGAAACCTTGTAGGTCTCTCTGATCAATAGTTCATTGTGGATGTTAACCCCATACTGGTACTGGGAGTTACAGGACAGTGCCAAGGGAAAAGAAGGAAGAAAAAATATGTAATATAGAAGAAAATGAGCAAAAAGAGAGAGAAGAGAAGAAGAGAGAGAGAGAGAGGGAAGCAGGGGAAGCTTAAGGTTAGTCTTCATCATACCCTCTCCCGGGCCCTGTGAATCGGGTGTTGCCTCTAAGGACTTGATGAAGGTTCAACCATTTAGTCGGTCTCTCAGGATATAGGATTTTATGGTGCCATTTCCATTTGGGTCCAGTTTTGTGTTGCCCCCCAACCCTAACCTTCCCCTCCCATGCCACCCTCCCTATTGTCTGGTCCTTGAGATGTTTATTAGGCATGCCAGCATCTCAGGCAGATTCAGGTTAGGAGCTACAGATGAGTGAGACCATGTGATGATTATCTTTCTGTGATTGTGTGAATTCACTGAGAATGATCTGTTCCAGGTTCGACCATTTTTCTTCAAATTTCATGGTGTCATTTTTTCTTACTGCTGAGTAGAATTCCATCATGTATATATAGCACATCTTGGTTATCTGTTCATCTAATGATGGACTTCTGGGTTGATTCCAGTACTTAGCTATTATGAATTGAGCAGCTATAAACATGGTTGAGCAAATCTCTCTGAACTGAGGCATGGAGCTTTAAGGGTAAATGCTCAGTAAGGGAATAACTGGGTCTATTGGTAACTCTATAGTAATCCTTTTTAGGAGTCTTCATATTGCTTTCCATAGTGGTTGTACCATCTTACATTCCCACCAACAGTGAATGAGGGTTCCTATTTCTCCACAATCTCACCAGAATTTGTTGTCATTGGATTTTTTTAATGTTTGCTATCCTTACTGGGGTAAGATGGAATCTTATAATCGTTTTCATTTGCATTTTCCTGATGGTTAAGGATGTTGAACATTTTCTTAAGTGTGTGTTTTCCATTTGTATTTCTTCCTCTAAGAACTCCCTGTACAGTTCTCTGCCCAATTTTGTGAGTGGTTTGACTTTATTGTTAAGGTTTTTGAGTTCTTTGTAAATTCTAGAAATTAGGCCTCTGTCCATTGTATAGCTGGAAAAAAAATATCTCCCATTCTGTAGGCTATCTGTTGGCTTTGCTTATTGTATGTTTGTGAAAAAACTAGCTTCATGAGATCCCAATGGTTGAGTGATTGTTTAATTTCCTGAGCTGCTGGGGTTTTGTACAGGAAGTCTTTCCCCACTCCTATATCATGGAAATTTCCTATTTTTCCTTCCAGTAGTAGCAGAGTTTCCAGTCTTATATTGGAGGTCTTTGTCCCATTTGGATTTGACTTTTGTGCATGGCGACATGTGTGGATCAAATTGCATTTTCCTCCATATGGTTATCTGGTTTGTCCAGCACCATTTGTTGAAGATGCAGTCCTTTTCCCAGTCTACATTGTTAGGGCCTTTGTCAAATATCAAGTAGCTGTATTTACTTGACCCAGAGTCTGGGTCTTCAATATTCTGTTCCATTGGTCTATAATCCTGTTTTTATGCCAGTACCATGTTGTTTTTATTACTATGGCTTTGTAATATAGTTTTAGATCAGGTATGGTGATGCCTCCAGAGGTGTTACTTTTGCTGAGGATATATGCTTGGATATCCGAGGCCTTCTGTCATTCCATATGAATTTTGAAATCATTTTTTTCTATCTCTGTGAAGATGTTGGGATTTTTACTGGTGTTGCATTAAATCTGTATATTGCTTTTGGTAAGATTGCCATTTTCATATTAATTCTGCCTATCCAGGAGCATGGAGGTCTTTCCATTTTCTCAAGTCCTCCTCAATTTCTTTCTTTAGTGTTTTTATGTTTTCATTGTAAAGGCCATTCACATCCTTGGTTAATGTTATTCCAAGGTATTTTTTGTTGTTGTTGCTATTGAAAATGGGACAATGTCACATACTTCTTTCTCTGTATCTTTGTCTTTTGCATATAGAAAGGCTACTGATTTTTGTACATTGATTTTGTATCCTGCTACTTTGCTGAAGAAGTTAACCACCTTTAAGAGTTTTGAGATGGAGGTTCTTGGGTCATTTATGTACAGAATCATGTCAGCAGTGAATAGGGCTAACTTTACTTCTTCCTATCCAATTTGTTTCCCTTTCATTTCTTTATCCTGTCTTATTCTTTGAGCTAGGACTTCCAGCACTATGTTGAAGAGCAGAAGTGAGAGTGGACATCCCTGTCTTGTTCCTGATTTCAATAGGGATCCCTTCACTTTCTCTCCATTAAGTATTATTTGGGCTTTAGGAGATTTATATATAGTTTTTATTATGTTGAGATGTAAACTGTCCATGGCTAGTCTCTCCAATGTTTTGATTATGAAGTGATGTTGTATTTTGTCAGAGGATTTTTTTTCATCTATCGAAATGATCATTTGGTTTTTGTGTATACACTGACAGATTTCTGTATGTTGAGCCACCCCGTGTTCCTATGATGAAGCCTACTTGATCAAGGTGGCTAATTTTTTTTATGTGTTGTTGAATTTTGTTTATAAGGATTTTGTTCAGGATCTTTGCATCCATGTTCATAAGGGAAATGGGCCTTTAGTTTTCTTTTCTTTTCTTTTCTTTTTCTTTTCTTTGACTGGTTTTGGTATTAGGGTAACACTAGCTTCATAGGAGTTGGGGAGCTTTCCCTGTTCTCCCATTGTGTGGCACAGTTTGAGAAAGATTGGTTTCAGTTATTCCATGAAGGTTTGATAGAATTCGGCTGAGAAGCCATCTGGTCCTGGACTTTTCTTTTGGGGGAGGTGTTCAATTACCTTTTCAATATTAGTGGGTGTGATAGGTTTGTTTAGGAGATTAATCTGTTCTGAGTTTAGCTTTGGTAGGTGGTATGTGTCCAGGAATTCATCCAATTTCTCTAAATTATCTAGTTTTGTGGAATAGAGGATTTTGAAATAAGCTGTGATGATTCTTCCATTTTCATTTATGTTTGTTGTGATCTCTCCACTTTAATTTTTGGTTTTGTTGATTTGAAGTATCTCTTTTTTTTCACTTGATCAAATTAACCAGAGGTTTATCAAACTTGTTTATTTTTTCAAAGAGTCAGGTCTTTGTTTCATCAATTTTCTTAATTGTTTTTTTAGTTTCCAATTCATTAATTTCTGCTCTGATCTTAGTTATTTCTTTCCATCTGGATCTTTTGGGTTGGATTCTTCTTGGGTTTCCAATGCCTTTAGGTAGATGGTTAGGCTATTGATTTGGGATCTCTCTGTGTTTGTTATGAAGGCATTTAGTACTATGAATTTGAATTGTGGTGCACCTGTGTTTGGTACATAAAGATTGATGATTATGATATCCTCTTATTGGATCATTCCCTTGATAAGTAAGAAGTGGCCTTCTTTGTCTTTTTTTAATACTTTGCTTTGAAGTCTATTTTATCTGATATCAGTATAGCAACACCTGCTTGTTTCTTTTTTCCACTTGCTTGGAATATCATTTTCCACCCTTTCACCCTGAGGAGGTGTCTGTCTTTAGTGGTGAGGTGCATTTCTTGAAGACAGCAGATTGAGGGGTCTAATTTTCTGATCCACCCTGTTAGCTTATGTCTCTTGATGGGTGAATTAAGGCCATTCATATTCAGGGAAATAACTGTGAAGTTTGATTTAATTCCTTCCATGTTGTGGTGGTTTATATGGTTTGTTGTTTTCTTAGGTTTTGTAGGTTTTTTTTTGCCTTCTCTGTGTTTGTTTATTGTGCTTTGCTTCTTGTAGGCACATGAGGTTGGTTGTTTGATTATTCTGTGTGGAGATTCCCTATAGTACTCTGTAGGTTTGGCTTTGTGTTCATATAGTTGTAAAGCTGACTTTTATTGTGGAAAGTTTTTTTTTTTTTTTCTACCATCTATTAGGAGTGATACTTTTGCTAAGTAGAGAAGTTTGGGTTAGAAGCCATAAGTTCTTAGACTTTGCATTGTTCCATTCCAGGCTTTTCTGGGGTTTACCTTTATATAATGAGTTGTTTCTCCCTAGCTGCTTTTAGAACTTTCTCTTTGTTATTGATGTTTAGAGTCTTAATGATAATATCTTTGAGAATTTCTCCTTTGGTCCCATGTTCTGTTAGCTTCTTGTAACTTGATGGGAGTTTCTTTTGAGAGAATGGGAAAGTTTTCTTCTATAATTTTGTTTAATAAGTTCTTCATGCTTTTGGTCTGAATTTCTTCCCCTTCTCGTATCTCCATGATCCAAATGTTGATCCCACAGTTCCTTCATGTTCTGTTCAAAAAATTTTTGAACTTATTGAAACATTTGGATACATGAATTGTTTCTTTTGTTTTGTCTTCCAGTTCTGAGTTTCTATCCTCCACATGGCTGACTCTATTCTTGAGGGCTTCTATAGAGTTTTGGGCTTGTTTGATGTGGTTTGTATTTTCTACTACATTTTTTAAAAGAAAACACAAATGAAACATTTATTAATAACTCAAAAGAAATACTAAGAGATTAAATATAAACACAAGTTCCATTCCAGCCCTACTTCTCCAAGGGTATGTAACCAAATGGAACCTTGGAAAGACCACTAGGGCAACAGTGGATGGGTCAATGTTGTCTCCAGTCTGGACTCCTGCTGAGTCTTTGGCCACCTCTACTCTTGCCCTTGTATGGACCTCAAACAAAACACCAGTCCATGCTGATAGGTTGTCCCATCAAACCTTGGCCATTGAGTCCCTCCATGGCAGCTTGGGCTTTCTTGTAGGTTTCATATTCAGCTAGAGTATACACCTTTAGGTATCCTGTACACCTGTCCAGGATGGGATGTATGTTTTTTATTTCTCCATATTCAGCAAACTTGTCATGGATGTCTTCTTCCATGTCTTCCTCTTGGACACCAGTGACAAAGAGAATCCAGCCTTCAACAGAGTGTTGTGGTCCAGGCTCATCACCATTCTGCTCCACATTGTCATAATCCTCCCACATCCATGCTCGGGACCCCTGGGAGCCAAAGCTGTGGCCTTTCCATTTCTTTGCTTTTCCTTTCAGCTTGTAGATGCTGTCATGCCCATCCTCATCCATAGCGAAATCATCGCTGCCCTCCTCGTGAAGGTCCAGTGCATCCACCATCTTGCCTGCTTCCATGCTAAGCACCGCTCAGGATCCTTTCTACTGCTTTTTTACGTATAGTTTTCATTCCTCTGTTGAGTTACCTTTTCACATCATTTTCTTAATGCTTCTTGGAATTCACCCCCGTATTTATTTATGTCTTCATTGAGCTTAGCTAGCTGGTTATTAAGGTCCTCTCTTTTTTCACTCTCCTTCAGGTCACTTACCTGTCTTTGTAGCCCTTCCTGGTTCTCTTCTATTAGGTCTAAATCTAGCAGCACAGCATTCATACAATTATTGGCCCTTTGTTGATTTTCTGAAAGTTCTGCTATTTTCTTGGCCAGGGTTTACATTGCTTATGTCTTCATTTGGGGGTTCTGATCCTATTGTCTATTCTGTGTTTTGATTATAGACATCCATTGTGGGACTGGGTGGTCTTATTGGATTTACTTGCATTTCATTTTTCATGTTAATTCTTTTGTGCTGTGGTCTGCCCATCACAGTGAAGGAATCTTATTAAAATTAGGAGGAAGTTATAGTTTACCTTTAACCTGGGTCCACACATGGTGGGGCGACTGTGAATGGGATGGCTTTTGTGCATAGAGCTCTGTGGGGGTGGAAAGCCTAGGTTGGAATGGGGCAGGGCCAACCCTAGCCTGCTGGCCTGGGTCAGCACAAGGGAGGGGTGGAAGTGCGGGGTGAGCAGAGGTGGCAGTGAGTGGGATGTGGTTCATGTGTGGAGCTCTGCAAGGTCAGGAAAGCCTAGGTCAGGATGTGGAGGGATGAATGCTAGCCTGCTGGCCTGGGTTCACTAAGCCTGAGGTTGGTACCAAAGAAACCTGTGGCTGGGAGTACAACTCAGATAGCTGTTTGAGGGGACTGGGGGCCTGGTGGGCTACCCGAGAGCATGGGAACCAGTAGATTCCCTATTTTGCTCCTCTACACCCTCCCACTAGAGGTCTATTAGAATCTGCAGACCGTTAGAAACCCCCTGAGCCCTAAATGTCTTGGATTTCCTTCCCCATGAGGTGAGGCATGGTTAGGCAAACACCATCTTTCCAATCTCTTGTTTAATTTAAACAAACTTTTGTCGGTCACTGAGCTCTAGCACCTTCCTCAGGAAATGGTGATAGGAATTCCTGTCAAAATCACAAGTCTTTCTTCTTCATCCTCCTCCTTCTCTTCCTTTCTTTTGCTCCTTCACTCACCCTTTATCCCCACTCATCTTTTGTGGAGCATTGGAGTGAGGAAACAAATAAAATGATGGATTTTAAAACTTTTTCTACATTGAAAGAGTGGAATTAAAGCTATTAGGAGAGTTTTAAACAAAGTTGAATGAGAGCTACTATAGTAGCACCTTAACTCAGAGGATAAGGGAAGAAATTTTTCCTAAAGCCATTACAGAAGTTTGTGGATTGCATTTAGAGAGTGAAATCAACACTACATGGATCTCCATGCATTCTACTCCTTTCATCTTCTCTTTTTGTACCTCAGACTTTCCTGCTGTCCTATTTCTCCTAAGTGTCCTAGAGAAACACACTTTCTCCCTTTAAAATTAAAATATACTCTGTTTACTGCAGGCAAGACATTAGAAGTTAGAATGATCTGCTATCTAGAAATCCCCAATTTTGTTCCCCTCATTATAAGTCCAGGGTCTTTGGGCTGATGGTGGAGGTTCCCAGTTTTCTCATCACAATGGATAATAATATATATGATGCTGGTCATGTCTTTTGGTTTCTCTTGCATTCTCTCTGGGGTCATGGGGAGCCAGAGGACCTCACACTCTGAGTCACTGCTATGAAGCATTTTGCCAATTTTTACAGAACTTGTATCACACTATCAGCAAGAGTTTGTGCCACTCATTTCATCTCAGACTCTTGATGCTTTACCAACCTCTAGGAAATACCCACTCAATGTCAAACCCTCTGCCTAATGGTATCAATGATTGAAAACACCTTTTAGCCTAGATTCACCTTGGGATTTTGTTTAATTATAGATAAAAATTGATGTCAAAATTCTGAGTTCTGATGGCTAGATTTTAGGTATTAGCAGATATGACATGGGAACTCAACCCTCTAATCCCACAGAATTGTCTGTCTCCTCCACCCACAAGGGATTTTGACTAAGTGTTTTCCACCTTTCTCTTTTCATGTTAATAGTATTTTAATTCTTTGAAATAGGGATGACATGGCAATAAGAGGAAAAGAAAGAGAGAGGGAGATGCCCAAAGAGCATCCTCCCAAACATTCTAAAATCCTTCATTTTAATTATCTTTGGTTACTCCTAGTACAGAGGTTAGAAATTACTAGCAATGTGGAAACAATAATATCTTAGTATCAAACCTGCATTTGCCATAGTGTCTGTGTGCTTCAGGAAAAATGGGGTTGATACAGAGAGAGGGTAAGAGGCCCACAGATGGTCAAGGAGTATCTTATGCTATAAGAGATTATGATGTTGGAGAAATTCAGGAGAAAAGGCAAGGGCAATGAATAGCTTTTGTTTGCAGCTTGACAATGTGGTGATGATGGGAGAGCACTCTGGAGGCCCAATGAGCCATCTGTTATGTGAAATCAACAGCACACTAACCCCACTTGAGCTATTGGGGCTGGAGGCAACCCAGGACTGCCAAGCCTCCATCCCTTTGGGAAAAGCATGGACTGTCTCTTGAGAAGTTAGGAATCTCTTTTGTCCACATTCATCTCACACAACTCACCAAGCTGGAATTTGACCTGTGTAGTCCTAAATCCTTTTCTGTGGGACTCTCCTGAGGGATATCTTCCATCACAGCAAACTCAAGTCCCTTTACACTGTTGAGATAATAACAGAGAAACCCCAGAAATGAGGCAAATGGTTGATTCTTACTAAAGCAGGTGGTAGGTTAAACTGAATTAGTTAGGATGAACCCAAACCCTTCATTTTGCCAATGCTGAATTTAAAGTATAGATGTTGCAATGGTTAACCCTGGCTTCCAGGGTGAGTTGGTGTCTGTACCATCTTGGAACCTTTTTCCTGCTCATCTTGGGTTTAGAATAGACCTTCCTTTTCAGCCTGCAAGTACAGTCACAGAGAAAGGAAGGTTCTTGTTCCTGAGGATTTCCTGTGCAAAGGAGGTCAGAGGTCTATGGTTGCATTGTGAGCCCATCCTGTTTGACACATAGACTGGTGATCGGGACAGAGAATGTTTCAGGTTGAGTGTTGTTGCCTTTGCTAACCTTCTGTGTATACACAAGTCAGGGATGAGAATTGGGTACTACCTGGAAGAAAAGGCAAGGAACTTGGGAGTATTGTCTTTTATTACCTGTTGTTGAATTTACAAGATGCTTAGTAACTCAGAATTGTAATACATGGTAACTGGATGGGTTGAACAAAGAGGTAAGGATTAGTTAGTTCTTGACTGTTCCCTGCTTTTTTGCTGGGAGCCTTGAATAACCCATATGGGATAACAAGTAAACATAAACCCTCATGTGATTAAATGTCATTTTGTATGCTAGACTCTTCAAATGTAGTTTTAAATTAAAGGAGACAGGAATGGAGATGGATGGTTGAATTGGGAAGATTTTTCACACCTTAAAAATACAACAAGGTCTGGAGGGATGACTCAGTAGTTAAAGTGCTTGCCTGCAAGGCCTAAGGACCCTGGTTTGATTTCCCAGGGCACAAGTAAAACCAGATGCACAAGGTGGTGCATGCATTTAGAGTTTGTTTGCAGTGGCCAGAGGACCTAGAAATCCATTCTCTATCTATCTATCTATCTATCTATCTATCTATCCATCTATCTATCTTCTTCATCATCATCATTATTATTATTATTATTATTATTATTATTATTATCTATCTATCTATCTCTCCTTCCTTCCACCTCTTCCTCCCTTAATAAATAAATAAATAAATAAATAAATAAATAAATAACAAGAGTACTTCTCCCCACACTGTGGCTCTTTCATTCTTTCCTGTCATGCTTCCACAATGTTCTTGAGCTTTGGAGAGTGTGTCTCCCTTAGTGTTGAGCTCTTTTATTTTCATCTTTGGTGTATTTTGAGTCTCCTCGGTGTCTAAAGCCATCTTCACAGTGAAGCTTCCCTGGCTTGTGGTGAGAGTATTGCTCAAAACCTTTCTGCTACCTCCTCTGCAATGTTCTCTGAGTGTTTGGGGACCTGTCATCTGGATATAATCTGATAGCACATTCAAGACCTCATAGTGGTTGTCATTGCCCCTACAAGACCTCCACAATTTTGAGCCCATTAACATTTTGACATAGGGAATGGAGGAGGACAAAAAGAATGAGACATCAAACTAAGGACGACTTAGAAAGAAGAGAGTACTCAAAACAACAGAGATGGGGAGAAGAGGACAAAAGTATATAATGCTACAGGAATATGATCCAATTAAAGTATGTTAATGTAGTATAATTCTTAATAAAAGCATGTAAAAATAAAACATGAGGTAAAGCTTAATTCTTATACAGCACCCCCACCTGAGTATGAGTATGTGACAACTTTGTAAGTCATTTCCAAAGAAGAGTATGGTAAAGGAGAAGTAGGACCTTTTCAGTGGAGGAATATTTTGCCTTATCCTTGAGTGAACAGAGGTACACCAAAGCTCAGAAGCACACTTGTTCACTCTTAACTTATCAGCAGAAGTTTTGGTCACTGAGGACCTTGAGTTGGTAAGAGCTTTTCAGTTTAGATTTGTTCAGTGATGGCGTCCCATAGAAGTTAAAGGGGTTGAGACATATGGTTTTCTAGTCATCAGAATTCTCTATGAAGGGAAACAGGGAGACCTGGGAAGGCATAAGTAGACGCTTTGTAACTTTGAGACAGGTAAGATTGAGAGAAAAAGACAAAACACTTCCGAAATGGTGGACTAGCCCCGCAACTTAAAACATTAATATATAACAATAATCCCTAAAGGAAAACATCTTCTTTGGCAACTTATCCCCAAATTGGTATGTCTGATGGATGGTCAGGGAACCACTGCTGAGATGAGGAATGGTGCTGTGTATGACGAAGACATGCAGATGACAGTGAGTTATAGACTCTAATTCCACTTGGGACTGCAAGTGAATAACACAGCTCTGGAGTGAGGCTCCAGATGGTTTGTGTAGTGAGTGTGACCAGAATGCCACTGAGGAATTGAAGCCTGGTAATTCAAACCGGACCTGCCTTTTCATGTTGTAGCAATTCACAAGCTTGCCAGAGTGTGTCTATTGGGTATTCTTGTAGCCCTGTTACAAAAGCAGTTGACAGCTAATACCAACATTTGGAGGTCCATGCCACATCCTAACTTAGGCTCATTGCATGCTGGAGGATGGTTCTTGATAATTTTAGGGAATTTCAGTCAGGCTCACTAAGATTTTATGCCCCTGTCAGCCCATTTCACCTCATGCAAAGAGAAAGATCTAGGCTGGAGGAGGCAGTACTACAATAGGAAAGGGAAGTAGCAGACCACTTAAACCCACCCTTTCATTCCTGGTTATACCTCCCACAGCTGGGGCCACTATTGTGTGTAGCACTGGGGGCTTGTTGTCACAGACAGAGCACCCAAGGGTCTTGTGCTGATTGTAAGTCACAGGTGCAGTTCTCCAGCTAGAATGTAAACCAGCATTTCATTTGCCTGGAGCTAGCAATCCTGAACCTTGCAGTCCCAGGGGTTCAAGCACCTGGAATCAGCAATGCTGCTGGGAGCCAGGCTGGTTCCAGTGTCACTCAGTGAAAGGAGCCTGCAAAATTATCCCCACAGCCAAGGCAGGAATTAAGACAGGAAGAAGCACAACTCTAGAGTATTCTCTGGGGACTTATGGTACAGTAAGGTATAAGTTCAAGACCCATGTTACATCATTGGCTGTCAAATGTGTATATATCTGAGGACAGAACACAAACACTCTCATTTATTGTGATGGTCAATCTTGATTGTCAACTTGGCAGGAGAGCATACATCTCTGGATGTGTCTAGGACATTTCCAGAGAGGTGTAACTGAGATGGTACCCACTCTGAATGTGAGAAGCATCATTCCATAAGCGAGGGTCCCAGATGGAATAAAAATGAGAAAGCATGAACACCTGTGTTCCTCTCTCTCTGCTCCCTGACTGGGATGCAGTGAGCTCAGCTACCTCTCAGTACTGCCACCCTGACCTCCCTGCCATGATGGACTGGACCCTCGAACCATGAGCCCACATAAACCCTTTCTTCCTAAAGTTGCTTTCATGAGATTTTTTTTCTATTTTGATTATTTATTTGTGTCCATCTCTATGTGTGCACATGCATGCATATATATGGGTGTATGCTTGCTTGTCATGGTTTTCCAGGAGGTCACAGAACAACCCCAGGGTATTTGGGGCATTACCCCTCTTCTTCCACATTCCTTTGAGGCAAGGTCTTATACAACTGCTATTGTGAGTATCCGGATTCTCCTGGCTATGCCTCACATTGTAGGTGCACTGGTAACACAGATATGTATTGTGGTGGCTTGATTTAGGTGTCCCCCATAAACTTAGGGGTTCTGAATGCTAGGTCCCCAGCTGATGGCAATTTGGGAAGTAAAGCCTCCTGGAGGTGGTGTATTGTTGGAGGGGGACTTATGGGAGTTACAACCAGCTCCCCCTTGCCAATGTTTGGCACATTCTGTTGTTACTGTTGTCCATCCAATGTTGGCCAGGAGGTGATTTCTACTCTCTGCTCATGCCATCATTTTTCCTGCCATAATGGAGCTTCCCCTCAGTGTGTAAGGCAAAATAAACCCCTTTTCCCAAAAGCTGCTCTTGGTCCAGTGTTTTCTGCCAGCAATGTGAACCTGACCACAACATGTATATCACATTACATCTGGCTTGACATGGGCACCAACGAGGATTGAACTCAGGCTGGTAAGCTTGAAAGCAAGTGTCTTTAACTGCAGAGCCAAATCCCCCTGTGAGGTATTTTTCTCACTGCAAGAAGAAAAAGAACAAAAACTTGAAGACATAAAGCTTCTTTTGTTTTCTTCCCTCATTCACAATCCACTACTGAGTGTCTCCTATGAAGTAAAAAATAAAAAATGAATATAGCCCATTTTCCACCCTTAAGTGCCATCAAATCAACATATGTTGAGCAAACAAATTGCATAGTATTTATAGTTGCTGGTGTAGAGACATAGGAACCTGTTAAAATATTTTTAAATAATTTTTCACTATTTATTTTGAGAGAGAGGAAAAGAGACAGAAAGAGAGAGAGAGAGAGAGAGGGGAGAGGAAGAATGAGAGAGAGAGAATGGGTGAGGCAGGGCCATCAGCCACTGTGATTAAACTTCAGATGCATGCACCCCTTTGTGGCACATGTGCAACATTGTGGGCTTGTGTCTGGCTTATGTGGGATCTGGAGATTCAAACATGAGTCTTTAGGCTTCGCAGGCAAGTGCCTTAACCACTAAACCATATGTCCAGTCCTCTAACACATATATTTGGTAAGAGATATTTTAAAACCTCAAATCTACCATGGCTTACTTCTATGGCCCAACAGTGGTGAGGTCAGAAAATATGAGACAAACATTTGACAAGACTGTTTGCAGACACCACATGAGACCTTTATGTTGGAGATTCAAGGAGCACTAGAAAGCCAGGCATGGTGGCACAAATCTGTAATTCTAGAACTCCAGAGGTAGAGACAGAAAGTTCGAATTTAAGGCTTGGTCTATACAAGACCATATCTCATCCCCACTGAGTAGGACCTTCAGTGGAGAAGGGGCTGGGGAGAGGGAATATAAGCATATAACCCAATGGGAATATGACACTTATGCAACATTTTCATATATTAAAATTCTAAATGAAAATGAAAAACTTAATTAATTAAAATATAAGATCTAAAAAAAAACTATAACAAAAAGAGCCCTGGGTAATCCTTTGTAGAGCATGCCTGATATGGTCACATGTGTGTTTTATGTCAATTTTCAGTTGGGTGGAGAATAAGAAAGGAAGAGAAGATGAGAACCCCACGGGAATTCAGAAGGTGGAGAAAATATACCACAGTGCTTTCTTTTCTTATATTTAAACATCTCATCTCAATCATTTACACAGATTCCACAGCAAACAACACTAATTTCCAACAACTGCCATGCATGGCTTGAAAGTATAATGGCTGGTCCATCTATGATTTCCCAGGCTACTTTCCACAGAACTGGAGGCCCATCTGCTTCCCTTGGCTTAAACGGAAGAGAACAGTACAGGATAAAACCTTCTTGGCGTTGTCGTCCAGCCAATCTGTGGCATGCCTCTTGGTCCTGGAAGGGGAAGATGGCCTAGGTCACTGAGAGTGAATTAGTGCCAAGGAAAGGGGGCATGGGGGTGGGGGAAAAGCTCCTGTGCTGGCCCAGGCTCTTGTTTTTCTTGAGCTGACTTGCTGGAGAAGTGGGTGAAGTCAGAAACAAAATGCCACATTGCACGCCCACTGAAGTCTGGGCTCAAGGGAAAGGAAAGTGATTGCCAGAGCGTTAGCTGTTCCCAATCCACTCCTGGACCTTAAGCTGTCTTGAACAGAGTTGCCAATCATCTTGGTAGAGACTGGCCTTTGGGGGTGTGGGCAGGGGAGAGGGAGGGAAGGGAGTAGTCTGTGCTCTGTTTCCATTGCCTCATCAGAAGCAGCTCCCATCCCGCAAGGCTCTCATGTCCTCTTCAGCTGGGTGAGTCTTTGGCTTTACATGTGTACTTGTGGTCAGATGTGCCATTTGGCTATGGCTAAGCCCTTAAAGTGTCATTTAAATAAATTTAGAGTTGTTATATTTCATTTGTTACTTCAGCTTGGAATTTCTTGGTATTATCAGAATCCAGTAGTAAGAAGGGAATTATCTTGTGAAAAAATAACAGCTTTCTGTATGTGTTCAAGTTGAATTCTTTTTGTGCAAAAGAGTCTATGTCTGGGGCATGGGGTGACAATTTAGACACCTGGCAATGACAGAGTACTGTGGAAAGGAGATGTCCAAGGCTCAGGAGACTGGGGTCTGAGTACCAGTGTAACTCAGTGTGTTATCTTGTAAACCACCTTCATTCCTTCAGCCATGCTCTGCTGGAGGAAATGAGCACACCAGTCCTTTAAATCAGTGACTGGTAGATGGTACAGTGAAGCCAGCTGAGACCTTTCAGAACTGAAACTCACATTCAGAGCGTGCACTTGTCAGAACTGTGGAAAGCCATCACCCTCCCTGTTTCTAAGTAAAGACACTTAGGACCCAAATGCTCGATTTGCCATGGGGGGGGGAGGGTTGGTCACTACACACTTCCTTCCAGTCAACATGGCTGACGCTTATGTGGGTGGTGATGGGAACCAGCCTGGTTGTAGCTAAATAATACTGAGACGTGTTGGAAATAGCATCCTTATTTTCCTCATTGGGTGATGATGGTCTAGCATATGGAAAACTCAGGGGTGGAGAGGCACTGGGATAGATTGGGAGTGTCTCTTGCCTTTGAAGGGCTGGTAAAGAGTTGTCCCCCCACTATGCCCGTGTGCTTGTTATTCACGTGTTAAGACAGAGCACTTTGGGACCGCAGCAGTTCAGCCCATCATTCTCAGAACCAGGTGACCTAGACATTTTACCAAAAACTGGAGAAACTCACACCTGACGTCAAATTTGGTACATTCTGACTTCTCCTGTGGCCTCCATCTTACAGGAAGCTGATGGTTTGGGGTGGCTCCCTCAGGAACCCATTCAGCAAAGTGCAGGAGGAGAGCAAAAGCATTTTCTGTAGGGAATGAAGGGATACAAGCTGATATAGGCAAAAAAAAATGAACAGAGAATATGAAATACTCTTATTGTATATGAAAAGAAGAATGGGTGTTCTGGAGAAGAGTTCATACCCAATGAATCTACAACTTTGACCTTCTTCTGTTTAAAAAATGATTAGGATTATGCAGTTTCATATTAGAAAAACTTGGTATTTTAAAACATGCTTTATTAATTGATTCACAGCTTACCTCTCATGTAATAATAATTGCTATGCCAGTTTGAAAGTGGAAATTGATGTACACAGGGAATAAATATGTTACCTACTTTCCAGCATCAAGAAGTGTCAGAGCTGAAAACTAATCCCATGCCGTTTGGCTCCAGATCTGGGCTTTAAGTACCATACCATGCTGCTTCACAGTCAAAGGACAACTAAGTCTTATAGGGTACTTGCTCACATCAGGAGGCTCTGAGTTCGAGCCCCAGCACATCAGCAACAATGACAACCAAAACAACAACAAAAATTTCCAAGTACCTCATTCTACTCTTCTCCATTCCTGTCTTTTTCTTTCTCCAGGAATATCTTCATGCACTCCTTCTTCCTGTTGTTTGTTGTTTCTTTTGTTATTTGTTTCCATATTTTTCCATATATATGTGTGTGTGTAGTGTACATGGATATCTGTGTAACTGTTCATATGTGTGGGGATATATTGTGTGCCCAGGTGCATGTGGAGACTGGGGGCCAATGTCGAATTTCTTCCCCACTTGCTTTCTATTTTATTTTTTGAGACAAGACTTCTCACTGAACCTAGAGTTCACCAATTTGGCTACACCAGCTAGCTAGCAAGTCCCAGGGACCCTCCTGTCTCTGCCTTCCCAGAGCTAGGATTACAGGCAGGCATCATCATTACATTTAGGCTGGGATTTGATCCAGGTCCTCATGTTTATAAGGCAAACACTTTACCAACTGAACCATCTACTTGGCCCCTATTTTCATATTCCTATGTATGAAGTTAAATCAATATTCAGTGCTAGCATTATATAATAATTATTCAATAATGAAACATACAAGATTGTTACTCATTATCTTTCTCTATAATCTTTTGGCGCCTGGAGTTCCTTCTTGTTTCAAATTGCTATCTGCGCATAGCTCCCCTAAGTGCTACAAAGCACTTTCCAATATGAACAGATACTTCAGGCAGTCTTTGGGTTTGTTTCTCTCTTAAAGTCATTTCTTTTAGAGGCTCTGTCTTTCTATGCCAGTCAAGATTGTTTATGCTTTAGGATGGATCCACATCTGATATCCTAGGATTTATCTTCATCCTCATCCTGGGAATTTCCTTCATGGGCCTCCTAAGTCCTCTGAATCACATGACTTCCTCTTTCTTATGAGGAATCCTTCCAGCAGCTCCCTAAGAAAACTCTTAAAAGACCAAGATTTTAGAAACTAAGATGTGTGAAAATATCTTTTTTACTCTTATATTTGATTATAGTTTGGGGGTATAACTGTCTATATTACATATAAATTTCTGTTCAAAGTTGGGGTCCTTTTCCATTGTCTCCTAGCCCCTAGAAAAGTATGAGGCCATCCTGCATTCTTCATGCTTTGTGAGGGACTTATTTTGCTCCTGGGATCTCTTTTGGAATTTTGTTCAGCACAAATTTCATGATACATCTTGATAGGTCTTTTAAAAATCCAGTATTAAAAAAATAATAAAAAATAGTATTCTGGGCATGCCATATTCCCTTTCAATTTAGAAGGTCATATGAAAATGTTTTCTTCAGTTATTTTTCAAGTTTCTTTCTCTTATCATTCCTTTTGTTAATCGCCTCAGTTGCATATTGGTCTTCATGGATTTATCGTTTAATTTTTTCAACTTCCTATTTTTCATTTGCAGGCATATTTCTTGGTTTACTTTCCAGATTTATGTTAGTTTAATCATCTATTTATTCCATTGTGTTTTAAAATATTATTTTTAAGAACTATAACACTTTTATTTCTAAGGGATTTTTGTGTGCAGCTCTTTTAGAAATACCACTTATTCCTTTTTAAGACTTACTGTTTTGTAAAGATTTAATATTTTCATGTTTGAGAATTATTTAAAATCATTTATTTATTTATTTATTTATTTATTTATTATTTGAGACACAGAGTGTTTATTGGTTTATTACTTATTGAGAGACAGAGACAGAGTGAGATAGAGAGAAACATACGGGTGTGTAAGAGCCTCTTGCCACTACACAGGAACTGCAAATGCATATGCTCCTTTTTGGGGGCGGATTTCGAGGTAGGGTCTCACTCTAGCTCAGGCTGACCTGGAATTCACTATGCAGTCTCAGGGTAGCCTCAGACTCACAACAATCCTCCTGCCTCTGCCTCCCAAGTGCTGAGATTAAAGGCGTGCACCACCACACCAGGCACATATGCTCCTTTATGTATCTTGCTTCATGTAGATATTGGGGAATTGAACCCAGGTCATAAGGCTTTGAAAACAAGTGCTTTTAACTACTAAGACATCCACTTAGTCCAGAGAATTTTTTAAATGTCCTTGTTTATCAATTTTTCTTTCCTCTGAGTTAATTTTCCTATTTCTTTGGAGAGAGAAGGCTCCATAATAGAAAACTGGTACAAACGTCTTAGTACAAATGAGCACCACAGATATTCATTTCTATTAAAGTTCAAACCCTTAAAAGGCTATGTGTGTGTGTGTGTGTGTGTGTGTGTGTGTGTGTGTGTGTGTGTGTGTTTGGTAGCTGTGACAGTGGAAAGGAGTGTTTGTAAACCTGTGTATGGACTTTGACCTAGGGTTGCTGGGCAGTATGCTGGCTGTTTAGTTGCCTTCCCAGAGTGAACATGGATTTTCTCCCCTTGCTGCTCATCATTTCTGCTGAGAGAGGCTCATGAAGCCTCTGATGGGAAGTACAAGGATGATTCTTGGAGTTCTGGCTGGTAAATAAGGAAGAAAATGGGTTTATCATTTTATGGGTGGTGTCTGCTTATACTCTTCATTTTTATTTTGTTGCCTCAGTTCCAGTATTCATCTTGCCCTGGTGTCTTCATGTCCAAAGTCCTTCCAGAGAGAGCACTGGTTTGTGAGTGGATGGAAGGAAGGCAGTTGTTTGACTGTGCTTGTGTTCAACCAATTGTCTTTTCTTAAGTCTCACCTCCTCTCCAGTCTTTAGAGACACAGAATGCTCTCCAGTCTTGGAGTCTTTCCAGGGTTTCCAAGATCATGTCAGATGAAACAATACCTATTTTTATCCACCCAGTCATTCACCTAATAGTTGGATTGGATTTTGGTTCCTTCCTTTATATATCTGTTTTCTGTTTCTTAAATTTTGTTGACTGTCTCATACCTTCTGTAATGACTTTTTCCCCACTTTTTTAAAAATTTATTTTATTTTATTTTATTTTATTTTTAGAGAGAGAGAGACAGAGAGAGATAGACAAAGAGGGAGAGGAGACAGAAATGGGCACGCCAGCAGTCTCTCAGAACGAAATCCAGATGCGTGCGCCCCCTTGTGGGCAAGTGCGGCATTGCGCCCTTGCCTCACTGCATCTGGCTAAACGTGGGACCTGGAGATTGGAACCGCTGGACGTTGGAACCAGCATTCTTAAGCTTAGCAGGCAGGTGCCTTAGGCGCTAAGCCATCTCTCCAGGCCTTCCCCACTTTTCTAACATTTTGAGATTATGACTTTCACACTCCTTTATTGATGTTCCAGGTGAGTGGAGACAAGTGCATCTTTGACCTTCAGCAAACCACTTCACCTGCCTGATGCTGACTTTCTAAGTATAAAATGGTTGGAAAAACCTGACCCCATTTTCCTTATAGAATTATTTCTAGAGTTTGTAATATAGCCCGATCTTGTGCTTGTCTAGTGATTAGAACTTTAAGGCATTTAAGGCATGCACTTGACCAGTGTCTGCCCACAGGGGAGGAATGATTGATCACACAGACAGAAGATACACTTTGTGAACAATTAAAGAATTGGAGAAGCACCTTGGTTAGGAGGTGATGTGGAGCGAAAGAGCAGGTGAACCTGGAGTTGAGTTTGAAGTGCACAGAGCACTCTAAGTGATTCGAGCAGGTCAGTGTGTCCTTGGAGAAAGAAAGTGTAAGGTAGTAAGGGGAAAGCAAAGAGCTGGGCCACCAGAAGTCCAGAGCTTACTGTGGCTATTTGGGAAAAAAGGACTAGCAAAGGCAACAGGACTGGTAGGCATAAGTAGTATATTTTCCAAAAGTAGGCATGAGTCTAATGGCTTGGTTTCCTTCTCTTACTGTATTTTGGAGGGTGAAGCTATTGCTCACATTAATGGAAAAAGAAGAGTAAGTGTGTCTTTTTTTCGGGATAAAAGAAAACCAAACACCCCACTTGCACACAAAATGCTCACACGTGGAACCATGTCTCCCATGTATCAGTGGAAGATACTGGAATTGTGGGAAGCTCTGAGCAGAGAGCAGCCTTCCTTCAAGACACTGTGATGGGCATGAGCATGCCCTCAAGTCCAGTGTGCTTTACAGACTTGTTCAATCAGTTCAAGTTCTAAGTGTCTCCAATAAGCTTTGGTTTTTAAATCAATAATAAGTATAAACAACACAAGAATGACCAACAGAAACAACAGTAATTGTCTACTTAACCCATAAAATCTTGTTTTTACATGATAGGATTATAAGAATACAAAGTTCAACAATGTTCTCAATTGGAAGATTTATAGCCCAGGTGTGATGGTGCAAACCTTTAATTCCAGCACTCAGGAGGCTGAGTTTGAGATTATCCAGGTCTACAGAATAAAATTTTAAAGAAAAAAATTGTTACTGAATTTTAAATTCCTCAATGTACCTAGCGCAGAATCTTGCAATACAGTAAATGCTCTATGGGTGTTTAAGTAGCTAGATATAGTCAGTAGTACTTTCATTAGTAAAATTAATAGTTACCTTCTAGATTATATGTCTTTCTTAACCACATTTCATAGTGTTACTATCCATAGAATATAATAACCAGATTTTAGCATGGTGTTCAAAGTCTCTTAAAATCTTTTTTTTTTTTTTTTCTGGCCAGATATAAAGATCTTACCATCCCCATTCCCTATAAAATGTAACTTCACACTATTTTTTGGTCTGTTCAAAATTTTTAAATTTTCTTCCCCCTGTGTTTTATCTCATTTTGCTTTCTCAGCCCAAAATGTTCTTTCTCTTTGACTGCTAAAATCCTCAAAAACCAAATTCAAATTAAATTTCCTCTGTGACATTATATCCTGTTGTTCCCAGGCAGGATTAACTCTGGCCTCTCTTTGGCATAGGTAACAAGTTGTGTATAGCTGTACTGTGCACGAATCTCCATGGGACATGGGCTCCACTCAGATGTGGGGATTTTGAGTCATACCCTACCACTCTGTGTTTCTTGAATGCAGTCACATTCTCTTGCCTCAGGCTCACAAATAGAGAAAGTTTCAGAAACACTCATTTAATTCAATTGTTCTAGAACTAGACTTATCAGGGAAGAATATGGGATTAACTTTTTAAGATATCAATGCATAAAGCCCACCTAAGAATAAGTCAGAGTCTGTAGGAGTGGGACCCAAGCACTGATATGTTAGGACTTCCTTAATTCTATTGTAGGCCAAGTAAGGCAGCCACAGATAAACAGAAAGTGATTCGACCCTTATTCATAGGTCTTGATCACCACCCCCTCTGAGGATGAATCAGTACACCTGGAAAACTTTTGAGTGCAACATAGCTTTGAAGTGAACTTTAACTTCTAAAGAAATCTGTGATGACACTAAAGGCAGGTAGGATATATCATTAGGACTCAGCCCCCACATGTGGAAATGGTTTGCTGCAGTCTGGAATGTACCTGAGAAAGAAGCAGCTTTGAAAATGCTAGTAGCAGATGCTCCTGTTTATGCACATGAATTGGCCAAAGATGGCGTTGGTTACTCCTCAGAGACAGACTCAATTGTTTTTTCCTTAGTCAACTCCACAGAACTCACATGTGGATTATCCAGATGACTCCTATTTTGCAGCAATGTATTCTGGACACGTGTCAGGGGAAGCCATGCACCTCTGTCTCTCATGCTGGGCTCCCTGCCCTGTGTGTACAGGTGTAATGGCCAGAGCAAGAGCTGATTCTCAAAGTGTCAGTCCACCATTTCATGTAAATCAAGGCTACTAGCAAGGCCTAACAATTTTCTAAAGAGTATTCACCAGTCATCTGGAGAGCATGTTAAATCATATATCACCAGCATGAATCCCAGGATTTCTGATTTAATACATTTGATTAAGACTGGTGTGTTCATGACCCCACAGTGAATATCAATAAACCCACTGATGAGTGTCCTCTGTGGGGACCAAGGGAGAGGGGATATGGAAGTATAATCCAATAGTAATCTGAACAATAGGCAATATGTTTATACAATAAAGTTCTTAATAAAAAATTAAAATTTTCTTTCCTAAGCAACCAGGTGATACTATTGTTGCTGGCCAAGTGACCATATTTAAAAGTACTGTTTGAGGTACTAGACCAAAAAGGAGGGAGAAAACAAGCAGAATGGGTTAAGTTTACCAAGTGATCTGGACGAAAAGTACAGACGAGAGAGGAGGGACTCTTAAAGTTCAGGAACATTCTGTGGCTAATCAGTGCTGCCCCTTAGCATGCAGAAATAGAGCGCGTATACGTGGCTTTTCCCATGGCCTTCTCTGAGGTGTGAGTATACAAATGAAGTTACATTATAGAAGAGAATTTCCAGGGCAGATATTTCTCTTTGCTATAGAATTTTTTTAGTTTCCTCACAAATGTGAAACATCATCAAAAATGTAGCAAACATCCCTTTTCTAAAAAGAAAATCAACTTTGTTGATCTCCATCCTTATGAAACACACAAAACACTCAGTTTTGTTGAGCTTCTGACAGAGACAGTCTCAACTGCATCTAGGACTGTCAAGGCAGCAGAACATGGGCAAATAACAATAGCAAAATAGCAAAAGAAGGACCTGTATATATATATATATATTTATATTTATATATATAAATAAATTTATATAAATAAATTTATATATATAAATAATATATATATAATATGATATAAATAATAAATATATAATAAATTTATATATATGAATATATATATATATGTTTTTTAAATTTGAGAGAGACAGAGAGAGAGAATGGGCCCTCCAGTGGCCTCTCAGCAGCTGTGAATGAACTCCAGATGCATGTGCCCCCTTGTGGGCAGGTGCGGCATTGCGCCCTTGAGTCACTTTTGCATCTGGCTAAACATGGGACCTAGAGAATTGAACAAGCATTCTTAGGCTTGGCAGGTGGGTGCCTTAATGGCTAAGCCATCTCTCCAGCCCAGCCCACATATATATATATATTTTTTTTTTTTTTTGAGGTAAGGTTTCACTCTAGCCTGGGTTGACCTGGAATTTAGTATGTACTGTCAGAGTGGCCTCAAACTCGTGATGATCCTCCTACTTCTGCCTACTAAATGCTGGAATTAAAGGCATGCATTATGCCTGGCCTAATATTCAGCTTATATTTTCATCTACTGTTTGTATCAAGTAATAATTCTCTTCTAGATCACCAAATGGGGTTTGGGAAGATAGGTTAGTTGCTAAAGTGCTTGGCCTCTCAAGCATGAGGACCTAGGTTCAATCCCTAGCACTTATATGAAAATGTTGGGCATGGTGATATATGCTTGTATTCCTACCACTGGGAAGGCAGAGACAGGGGGAATTGCTAGGGCTCCCTGGCCATCCAGTTTAGATTAATTTGTAGGCTCCAGGTCAATGAGAGACCCTGGTCAAAAAAGAGAAAGCACACCTAAGGCTGTCTTTTGACTTCAGCAGGCAGAAACACACATGTATATACCTGTACATAGAAACTCATAAACACACACATAAAGCAGAGGTGACCCACTCATGATGAGGTACAGTCTGTATTATGTACTGTACTGTAAAGATAGTGGCTACAAATCAAATGCTATCACAGCATTAAGGGAAAGCAACAGGAGAGAGAAATAGATTGTTGGAGGAATCCAATTCCTATATAGAGCAAATAGTTAAACTGATGCCAACTAGAAAGCTAGATAAATTCATAGACTTCTAGTAGCAGAATAAGATTTTTAACCTTTACAAAAATTGTACTGAGCTTTTCTAGGTCTTTAAATTCTTCTTTTAGCATTTTATTCCCAAGCTTGCTTCCATTAGTTCCATCCAACTTTTTCTTACCCAATAGCATGTGGATTATTTCCTGATACAAAAGGCTCATGGTTGGAAAGGACAGAACACTTGAACAACAAATATTCATGGTCTTTGGGAGGATGATTTACATAGCCTGGTCTTGCCAAGCAGCTTCTGGAAAACCATGTATCTTGGTGGGGAAAAGAGTAGTGCCTGTAGAAAGAATGGGAGGCACAGCATGCACATGAGTGCTTATGGTTACAACTATATAGGAATTGTGTCTGTTTTTCTAGATCTGTCTGGTTCAGGACCAGTGGAGAAGCCTCCATTGATACCTTCCTTTTCTTTCCTGTGCAGGTGAAAATACCCCTGTGTACTTCCTATTCAGGACATCCTTCAGATCTGTTTGTTTCTGACACAGCAAAATGTACAGAACTTTTTTTTTTTTAATTAAGGAGAAACTTTGTATAGACACATCATGTGTTGAGGCCATCAGTTCCTTCCTTCCTTCCCCCATTCCTCTGAGGGCCCTCCTCAGTGGGATTACTGGCATTCACCATGGGGTTGTGGGTTATGAGATGTGAGAGCAGCAGTCAGTCATTGTAGGTGGCAGGGGCAAAGGCTCTGGACATTACCTTCCTCTCTGAGTCTCTTACAATGTTTCCACCCTCACTTCTGCAAAACTCCTTAAGCCATAGTGGGTGTGTTTTATGTCTACTTTAGTGCTGAGCTCTCAGCAGCTTCTGGATTTCTGCATTGGTACTTTTTGAGTATCCTCAGTGTCTGTTTCTATCACCCTGGTGCTGGTTGTCAGGCTCATCATGGAAGCAGCACTCTTGCCCATCTGACCAATTCCTCTGTGGTTTCACCTGGGCCCTGACTGGTGTGCTAGGGGTGGCTTATCACCTCAATTCCAGCTGCCTTCTGGAGAAAAAAAGAGATTCTCCAATGGAGAATGAAGTCAGCATAGGTTTACGGGGATAAGCATAGTTAATTAAGAGAGATTTTAATGGGTGTGGCCTTTCATTTGGCCAAAAGCTAGTGGGAGCATCTCACTGGAGTCCATGATCCCGGTCTCCATAGGATTTGGATTTGGTTTCCAGTTTCAGCTATGAATTCCTTTCCACTGAGCTGATCTCTTAGCCAATCAGAGAGCCATTCATTTTCCACCTAGGTTGGGTGCCACTATTGCACATGTGTGTAAATCTTGTCAGGAAGGTTGCTTTTGTATAGTAGTGTCCCTGCTAGCATACAAGGTTGTTGGCCAATTTCCCCCAGCAGCTCATGTAGAGCTTTCCAGAACTATATGGACAGACCATCTGGGAACTGGCTTCTTTCCAGAATCCATCCATCCAGATCTCTGTTTTTTTTTTTTTTGTTTGTTTTTTGTTTTTGAGGTAGGGTCTCACTCTAGCTCAGGCTGATCTGGAACTCACTATGTAGTCTCAGGGTGGCCTTGAACTCATGGCAATCCTCCTACCTCTGCTTCCTGAGTGCTGGGATTAATAGGCCCGTGCCACCATGTCTGGCTCCTTAAAAGTCACGGCCCCAACTCTCCTATTCCTCTTCTCCCAACCTTGTCCATCTCTATTATCTGTCCCTCAAGTTGCCTGTCAGGTATGCCTGCAACTCTAGCTGTTACAGGTTGGGAATCACAGATGAGGGAGAACATGCAGCATTTGTCTTTCTGTGCTTGTGTGAGCACTTGGTATGATCTGTTCCAAGTTTATCCATTTCACACAAATTTCATTATATCATTTTCCTTCCTGCTGAGTATAATTTTATTGTGAATATGTACCATATCTTCATTATCTAATCATCAAATAATGGGCATATGGATTGATTCCAGTTCTTAGCTATTGTGAATTGAGCAGCTATGAACATGGTTGAGCAAATATCTCTTAATTGAGAAGAGCCTTTAGGGTAGATGCCCAGTAGAGGGAAAGCTGGGCCAGTTGGTATCTCTATTTTCATCTTTTTCAGAAATATCCATATTGATTTCCATAGTGGTTGTACAAGTTTGCAATACAACCAGCAGTGAATGAGGGTTCCTCTTTCCCCACATCCTTGCCAACACTTACTGTCACTTGATTTTTTTTAAATGCATTCACATGCACAACCAGCCTACACCATCCCATTTGAAGTCCTTATGTGGTCCATGTTGGTTCACATTTTTTTAAAAGATTTTGTTATTTATTTATTTGAAAGAGAGAGATACAGAAATAGGCAGGTAGAGAGAATGGGCGCACCAGGGCTTCCAGCCACTGCAAACGAACTCCAGCTGCATTTGTACCTGGATTACATGGGTCCTGGAGAATCAAGTCTCTAACTGGGGTCCTTAGGCTTCACAGGCAAGAGTTTAACTGCTAAGACATCTCTCCAGCCCCTGTCATTTGATTTTTTAATAATAGCCATCCTGACTGGAGTAAGATGGAATCTCATAGTTGATATAATCTTCAATTCCCTAATGGTTAATGATGTTAAACATTTTCTTCAGTGAATATTAGTCATTTGTATATCTTCCATTGAGAATTCCCTATTCAGTTCTCTGCCCCATTTTTTGAGTGAGTGGATTGTTGGACATATTTATTGCTTAGTCTTTTGAGTTCTTTGAAGATTCTAGATATTAGGTCTCTGTCAGTTATATAGCTGGTGAAGATTTTCTCCCATTCTGTGGGTAGTCTGTTGGTGCTGATTACAGTATGTTTTTACAGAACCTTTTTGAATTGCATTTTTAAGTACTACCCAAGTGTTCTTTAAGGCCAGTAGGGAAAGATATTTAGACTTTTTTCCATTGGCACCTTATGATCAAAATTCTTGCCTGTTAAATGCAAAAAGCCCTAAACTGATTTCTTTAAAAAGACCTAACTTAAATACATCTGTGGAAACTAAGCATAATTTATTTTAAAATTAGGTTAAAAATATTTGCAGTGTATGCCCAAACTTTTCCAGATGTTAAAACAAGTAAACACCATTAGATCAAATTTAATTTGGTTTGGTGTTTTAATCAACTTTTACCTTGATTTTTATTTTTGCTTATAACAAGGTTTACTCGTGTGTTGGAGGTGGTCTTAAAAGTGTTAATTTTAACTTTACTTTATAACACAAATACAAGCACCAAGGCATTTTCTTATTATAAGCTGAGTTAGATAAACTTTCAGCATGGCTCTGCTTCATTAAACCAGGAAGTTTATACACCCTAACAAAAAAAATATGTATTTCCATTTCATGTTGGCATCAATGGTGGTACTGTGTATAATGTCATTAGTACTGGTAGCTGGAATTCTCCATGGGAGACTGATGAAAGACAGATGACAATAAAAAGGGCATCAGAAACCAAAAATAAATGTGGGGTGTGGATTGAGAAGCAAGGGCACTCGCTCCTTGCTAAGGCAAAAATTGTTTCTTGGTGGCCTTCAGAGCTTTAAGGAGACTGAGTTTGGCAGTTTCTATATGATATGGCAGGTAGCAGGGTGATCTTGGACAGACACAGGGAAATGGATTTTCCCAATTATCATATGTATATGTAGTATTTATGGGCTGTGTTGTGCTGCATGATATGTTTTGTTTGTCCTAAAGGTTTATCAAAATTATAGCATGTGTCAAAACTTCATTTCTTTCTTGTGTTTTTATTGGCATATATTAATTTTACTCCTTAATGGGTTTCATTATGACATTATTTTTAAAAATATTTTGTTTATTTATTTGAGAATGACAGACAGAAAGAGAAAGAGGCAGAGAGAGAGAGAGAGAGAGAGGGAGGGAGAGAGTGGGCTCATCAGGGCCTCTAGCCACTGCAAACAAACTCCAGATGCATGAGCTACTTTGTGCATCTGGCTTACGTGGGTACTGGGGAATCGAGCCTTGAACCAGGGTCCTTAGGCTTCTCAGGCAAGCACTTCCTAAGCCATCTCTTCAGCCCTCGTTGTGACATTCTTATGTATGTATGAAATGTATTTTGATCATATTCATCCCCTATTTCCATTTTTTCTTCTCTTCCCACTCCAGATGAACCCCTTCCTTCTCCCAACTAGTTCCCTTTCTGCTTTTGTGCCTTTTGTTGGATGAACCACTGAGTTTTATGAGAGTTTGTGGAATTTGAATGTAATGCCAACATACGGTCCAGTTCATGTGTTTGAACACTTGGTCCTCAGCAAAGTGGCATTGTTGGGAAAGGTTGTAGAACCTACAGAAGGTAAGGTTTTGTTGCAGGCAGTGTGTCACTGGGGTGGGCCTTGAGGAGATACAGCTTGGCCCTGTTCTCTCTCTCTTTCTCTCTCTCCTTCCTCCCTGCTGATGTGATAATTTGACAGGGGTGTCTTGTTATAGCCTTGTTTTCTCTGCCATGATGGATTCTATTCTTAGAACTATAAGTCAAAATAAACTCGGTTCTTCCCTAAGATGTTTCTGATCAGGTACTTTGTCCAGGCAATAAAGAAGTTTCTGATACAGGGTTGCTTACAGGCATGGGTGATAGTTTATTTATAGGAGCATGGGCCCCTTTTGATGGCTACACTGCTGAAGAAATTTTTTCTCCCTCCTTCATTAACCATTAACTGTGTATGAATCCTCAAGGAAGGGTGGGCCCTCTTGAGCTTCTCCTCTCTCCATAACAGGATGTTTATGGGCTCAAAATTGTGCACAGCTTGTGCACTTAATCATAATTGTTGTGAGTTCAAAGTGCAAGGGCCATGTCATGCCTGAAAGTCAGTGTTTCACACCACATACCCTGTGATAATAGATGTTTCATTTATGTTTTGAAAAGTAGTTTTCTGAATCATCTTGAATATTCAGGAAGCATGATGATTAGCACCTGTGTAGAAATCAAAGAATAAAGAGGTGAAACTACACAAAAATTGACCCTTGACCCTTGTAATTGCAAGCCTTATCTGATCAAGTCTTCTGTATTGTTTGTTTAAAAAGCTACTAAATATATCTCTGTGTGTATTCTAGTTGTTCATATCGCATATCTATGTGTAATTGAACAAATAATAAAGATGTTGTTAATGGTTTCTACCATCCTTTTCATTTTAATCTTGTCAGTTTGGTTCCTAGGGGTTTGGAAAATTGGGACAATTTTGAGTCAATCTTGTGATAGAGAAGAAAAAAATAGACAAAGTCATCACATTGGGCTGGAAGGGCTTTGGGTTGTAGACAGAAAAGAGGATTTCAAATTGTTCTATGTTGTGCTATGAAAAGGCTATGGAAAGACTCACTCGACATTTACAGTAAATTCCCTATAACTAAGCACTGTTCTTGACTTTCATTATGAAACTCTTTGCTTGTTTTCTTGTGGCACAGTTGACCAACCCTCATTTTCGAAGTATCTTTTCTTGGGTTTCTAAAGACTGCTTGATGACATGTTCATAAATATGTGTCTCCTAGCACCATCAGTTAGTCTAGCATAGACTGTAAGTAACATGTGATCTTGTTCAATGTGCCCATTTTTCTCACATAACAAGCAATCTGGTGGTTGCAGATGAGGTACAAAGTAGTAGCTCAAGAAAATCATTTTTGTTTTTAGGGTTTTTTTTTTTTTATCAAGGTGTCTTTTTACCTCCAGACATTAGAACTATGTCATGAGTAAAAGACAATTCAGTAGAGGAAGGGAAAAAAAGGATATATGCCAGTGGAATCTCTTTACTAAGAGAAGAAAATTTGAAATATGTAGTAGACCTCCCTTTAATTCTTTTTAAGTTCTTCATTGACAATCTCTGGACATATAGACAATATACCATGATCAAAATCCTCACCCTCATCCTCCATCCTGAAATCCACCTCCACTGAATGCTTCCTTCTTTCCAAGTAGTCTCTCTTCTAATTTGATGTCTTCATTTTTTCCTCCTGTTATTCATGTCTTGCATAAATAGCGTCAGCCACTGTGAGGTCATGAATATCAAGGTCACTTTGTGTCTGGAAGACAGTATTGTAAGCAGTCATCCCTTCCTTTATCTGTTACATTTTTATGCCACTTCTTCCATAATGGTCACTGAACCTTGAAGGGTGTGTTAGTGATGTCTCACATAGTGCCGATCATACTACTGTCACATTTCTAATTAATTTGGTGAGTTTAGAGTCTTCCCAATGGTCACCACCATCTGAAAAGCAAAGCTATTAAAACCCAAAATGAGAGCACCATTAACATATAAGAATACACCTAAATATTTAGAGAGCAGTTTGGTGAACATAATATATCCATTAGCCATACAACACTGGTAGTTTCCCACCTATGGCTTATTATCTCCCTAGCCATAGGCTTTGATTAGGTTTTCAACATCAAGCATGAATTCTCTTCCCTGGAGTGGTTCTCAAGTACAGTCAGAGAGCAGATGGTGTCCCCCATAACAGACATGCCACCATTATACCAGTTGGTATACTTGACCTGCATGTCCACCAGAATAGCTTCAGGGTCCACTGCTGGTTAAAACTGTTGATGATGTTTCTCCCCAAAAGGTTGCATAGGTTTGTGTAGCTTTCCTGACAGCTACTCAACAGGGAAGAGGCTTCCAGTTCAGATTCATCTTGATTTCTCAGTGACCTGCATCCCTTACACCCTCTTGTATTCTACATGGTATTTCTAACTTTATATTGTCTGGGTTAATTGGATAAAGCCAAAGAAATCTCCCTACCACCATATTGAAGTTTTTGTGCAAATACAAGAAACAGATAATCTATTACACCCCTGCTTGTCCAGTTAGAACAGTCCATTGGTTTATGGTCCGTAACCCAAGCAGAAACTCCTAAGGAAAGAAAGTTGGGTGCAGTGTGAGAGAAGGTCACTTATCAAGCAAGTGAAAAAGCGTTGAGATCAGAACCTCTCAGTGCATCTCTAACCACACCATGTACTTGATGCTTTATTAACAGAAGGGTCAATTCTAGGTGAAATCTGCAAACAGGATCAGAGGTCCATGGCTGTGACAAAGAAAAGCTAACAAATCTTTTAGTGGTCTCAGGGGTCAAAGTGAATAGAATTAGTGCCCTGAGGATCTAGATTATGTTGTCATTTTTCTTCCTTATACACTCGATGAATTTCAGGTTATGTGGGGAAAAGATTAAGGTAATATGTATTCTGAATGTTAGGATATAGTTGTAGTTTCTAGTTTTCACTTGAAATATTCTTTTCATAAATTCTTGATTAATACACATACTTAGTTTTGGTTGACCTTCCCACTCTTTCTCCTCTGCCCCACCCCTCTGCTCCTCTACCCTACCTTTCCACCCCCAGCACTCCCCATTTGACTTTTATATCACTTGAGTTTTAAAATCTAGTGTTTAAAATCAAAGAGGTACTGAGGGACATTATATGGAAAACCAAATAGAAAGGAGTGATATTCCTACAAAGTGATAAATTAGTTACTTCTACCTGGGTACCATGCATCAATTCTGAGTAAGCAAAGAGAGAGGTAGAGAGAGGCTGGGAATCCAGAATTGGCCAGTGTCAAAAAGTTTCTGCAGAGGGCAGGAATTTAGCAAAGCTCCTGTGATCACCTGAAGCTAGAATTCTGAACTGGGAGAAATAGCACAAGACTCTGAGCTCTTCAATATATTTTTAAAAATTTGAATCATATAGTAGGGTAAGGGAGCTAATGAGTCAAACTGCAAACCTCAACAAAACAACATTGATTAACTCTCAGTTTTTCCTAGTAGATTACAAAAATCCCAAGTTCTATAGGGAAAAAATTTGTAACATTTGGTTCTAGACAGGAGCAGATCAGATGGACATTAACACAACAGTTTCAATCTGTAATCCCAGATTGATTTGATTGAATTTGAGTGTTTAATTCCCTAATAGATGCCTAGAGGGAAAAGCAACAGTTATCTGAAGAAAATTTACTACACATAGACAAAAACACATTTACTTCTGAGCATATAGTAAATTACTAAGCATGCCGAGAAATAAGGACATTTGAAGAAAAACTAAGAAAAACAGTAAGACAATTGAGACATAGTAATTAGCAAGCAATGACTATTTTAAAAACATGGTTAATTACTAAAGGAAATAGAAGAAAAACTAGAAGAATGAATAATTTACACAGAGTATTTGTAGGTATAAAAACATACTTCAGGGGCTGGAGAGATGGATTAGCTGTTAAGGCATTTGCCTGTGAAGCCAAAGGACCCAGGTTCAATTCCCCAGTACCCACGTAAGCCAGATGCATAAGGGGCACATGCATCTGGAGTTTGTTTGCAGTGGCTGGAGGCCCTGCCATGCCCTTTCTCTCTCTGTCTCTCTCCTATCTCCTCTCTCTCTCTCTCTCTCTGATTGCAAATAAATAAAATTAAAAATATATATACTTCAGAAATGAAAAATAGATTGAGATTAATAATACCATATGTGTATAATGGAAATTTGCATATTCAGTCTTTAGTATTGAACTCAAATACAGGTTAATACAAAATATTAAAGCCTAACTGCAATTATTAAAACTACCAAGCAAACAAAATAAACAAACATGAGATTAAGAGACATTTGAGATGTGTCAAAATTTTTGATATTTGGTTTTGGACTTCCCACAAAGGAATAAATATGAGGGCAGATGCAGCAATATAAATTATAATTGTGATGAATTTTCCAAAATTAATGAAATACATCAATGCACAATGCAAAACCCCAGTGAACCAAGAACTGAATAGACACAAAGAGCAGATTTTAGCACATCATATCAAATTGTTACAAAAATTGAAGATAAACAAAAGGTCTTAACATCTAAGATAATATTTTAAGCCTAGTAAAAATTCATTTTTAAGAAAATATCCCAGTGTGGTGGCTCACAAACTATAATTCAAGCACTTGAGGACACTGTGGCCAAAAGATCACCCTAAATTCAAAACCGGCCTAATTTACATAATAAGTTCTTGATAAGACTGGGCTATAAATCTCCTCAAAAGTTAATAATTTTAAAAAGAATGCAAGGAAATTAAAGATGTTTCTCCAGGTTAACAGAAATTGAGAGAATTTCCCATCAACAGATCTGAACCAAAAGAAACACTCAAATGAATGCTTACTATGAGCAAAAATTATCTCATGAAAGCATAGTGTGCAGTTTGAAATAGAGTACTAGAAAGGATAAGTATATGGTAAACATACAACAATAATCATGAAACAATAATAGAAATGCCTCAAAAAGCTTAAAATATCTGAAGAACAGAGCTGCTTGACAGTAATGTATAATTCACAAATTATTAGCAAGTAAATTAAATAAAAAATTAATTAAAAGAAAGAAGAAAAATAATGTAAAACATATTAATTGAATTGATAACTATGTAAATGCACAATGTATCTATAAACCCAACTAATTAGACAATGAGCAAGCCTGACAACCTTCACAAGGATGAAGACAGACACTAAGAATACTCAAAATGTATCAAAGCAAAAATCCAGAAGCTGCTGAGAGATCAACACTAAAGTAGGTTTAAAGCACACCATGAAGGGTCAGAGAATTTTGTGGAAGAGCGGGTAGAAAGATTGTAAGAGCTGCAGGGTGGGAGGGACTATCCAGAGGCATTGCCCCTCTCCCACAATAACTGACTGCTGCTCTCACCACTCATAACCCACAACCCCATGGTGAATACCAGCAACCCCACTAAGGAGGGTCCTCAATGAAATGGGGGAAGGGAGGCCAGAAATGATGGTAGAAACACATGATGTGCCCATGCAACGTTTTTATTTAATAAAAATAAATAATTAAGTGAAAACTGTCATACTGAATTTTTAAAAGCAAAAGCTCCTCAAATACAGTATTTAAGGAAGAAAGAAGCCAATATAAATATGGAAAGATTGGACTATAGAATGATGGAAAACATCCTATGCAACATTAATGAAAGAAAAACTGATATAACTATGTTAATAACTGACAAAATAGACTTTAAGATAAAGAGAATTGTGGAAGTCACAGAAAATATTTCCCATAAGTAGAGGATTGACTTCATCAGGGAAAGATAATTAAAGATATAAACATCCATTGGTGTGACTTAAATGTATATTCAAGGCAAAATTTAATTGAAAAGTAATAGAAAACCTAATTAAAGTAACTACAGAAAGCCATGGTAAGAGGCATCAGTATACCTCTCAATAGCTGATAGATGAAACAAATGAAGACCTGCTTCCTAGGAGAATCTTGAATGAAGCAAACTTGACCTGGAATATTTAGAACACAGATCCATTGATATCATGTTGACATTCTTAACATTCTCATATGTCACCTTTTCTAGAATAACTGTAATGTTGTGCCATAATGAATCTCCACAAAATCCAAATGGTAAAATCATTCGATGTGAATAGCAGAAACAAAAAAATCAATGACAAAAAAGATAACAAATATTTCATTGTCTGGAATTTAATAGCATACTTCAAAACTATCAATAAGTCAGAAGTAGTAAAATCAAAATTTAAAATAACATATTTTATAGCAACTGATAGCGAAGTTAAAAGAAAAACTAAGAGCTAGTGATTTGCATTGAAAGTCACCAAAAGTAAGAAACTAACAAAAATAAGTATGGAAATTTATTTTAATGTTACTATAATGTTAATAACCATAAGCTGATTTTTTTGGAAAGAGATAAGTGATGAAATATAGCAAGACTGATCAAGAAAAAGAGAAAAAAGTGTGGGCTAGAAAAGGGCCGACACACATAAAATTCTCTCTAAAATATCTATGGCCATTCCATCTATCTAATAATACTAACTTCTCTCTCCATTGGAAAATTTGCTTATTTTTTTCAGATGGACAACAAACCTGAAGGGAGGATCAGCCTATCGCACCTCACCAGGGTCCCAGCTGAAACCATACAGTAACAGGGGAAAAGGGAAAGAGTACAGCTTTCTTGGTGAACCTGGCACCAGAATAAGGCTGAACGAAATAAACATAGAGAACATCCAACTCCTACTAAGCCAGATATCCAGAGACACAGAGGCTCCCAAGACCTCATCACCGAAGTAGAACTAAAAGGATCCCAATGTGGCTCAGGGAAATTCACAGAAGAGGGGGCGGAAAGAATGTTAGAGCCCCATGTTGAGTCATTACGTACAGAGACTTTGCCTATCCCCCATAACTGTTGACTACCCCCATAATGCATGACCCATATTCCCCAATGATGAGGGTCCCTTTGGAGGGGGGAGGACAAGGAGGAGGCTACCAGAGTCACCAACATGAATGTAAAAATAAATAATATAAAATAAAATAAAAAGAGAAAAAAGGCATGCTACCAGTATTGGGAATTAAAGAGAACATATCATCACTATAGATCATACGTGTGTGTGTGTGTGTGTTTGTGTGTGTGTACATATATATAGTATAATACTGCATGTATAAAGTATATATTATATATATATATGGTATATATCATATATATTTTACACATATAATCACTTCACAAAAATACAGAGAACAATCCCGACAAAAAAGGACATATTCTTCAAAAATTACTTAGCTATAGCTGAGAGGTGAAGCAATAGAAAATCTTTTTTCTGTGTTTTTTATTTTTTACATATTTTTTTATTAATTATGGACATACTCAGTATGTAAACAGCACATGTTGGTATCATCCTTACCCTCATCCATGCCCCCCTTCAAAAGGACCTTCCTCATTGTGGATGCTGGTTATCCCCATGGGGATTGTGAGTCGTGCATTGTGGGGGTAGCCATCAATTATGGCAAAGAAGCAGTGTTTCTGTATGTAATGTCCTAATTTGTGGCTCTAACAATTTTTCCTCCCCTTTTCTGCAAGTTTCCCTGAGCCATGTTGGGTTCATTTTAGGTCTACTTCATTAATGGGCTCTTAGGAGCCTCTGGATCTCTGGTTTGGTAGGAGCTGAGTGTCCTCAGTGTCTATCTCCTTCACCTTTGTGCTGATATCAGATTCACTGAGAAAGCAGCACTCTTGCTTATTGCCACAATTCCTTTATGTTTTCAGCTCAGACTGGTGAAGTGCAATGGGTTATTTCTCTCCTCAGGGCTTGCTTCCATCTGAAAAAGAGAAGCAGATTCTCCAGTGGAGAATGAAGTTATCACAGGTTAACCATTGTTAGTTTAAAGAGAATTTAATGGGTGTAGGCCCTCTTGTAGCACAAGATTGGGAGGAGCTTGATATCGGAGAGCAACTTTTATCTGGATATGATTCTGACTTGTTTCCCAGTTCCAGATATGGGTTCCTTTCCACTGAGCAGATCTGTTATCCAATTCAAGAGCAGCTGGTTATCCACCATGGCTGTGTGCCACTATTGCATTTGCGTGAGCATTAAGTCATGTTGTTTACTTCTGAGTAGCTTAGACCTCCAGTTGCTTGGACAGATGTTGGCTACTTTCCCCCAGTAGCTCAAGTAGCACCTTCTAGCAGTAGATGGACTAACTGTCTGGGAACTGGCTCTCTTCCAGATTCCAGCCAGGTCTCTCCATGTTCCCTACCAACAGCATATGGTGTCTTTAGCAGTAGGGTCTTACCATTAACCTCTGGTGGTAATCAACTGCTCTGATAGAAGTCTGTCTTGTCTTGGGAAACCTTGTAGGTCTCTCTGATCAACAGGTCATTGTGGGTGTTAATCGCATCCCAGTACAGGGAATTATAGACCAGCACCAAGGGAAAAGAAAGAAAACTTAAAAAAAGAAAGAAAAAGAAAAAGAAAGAAACAGGAGAAACTTAAGGTTAGGCTTCATCTCACCCTCTCCAGGGCCCTTTGATTCAGGTGTTCCCTCTAAGGTCCTGATGAGGGTTCAACATTTTAGTCTGTCTTCCAGGATATAGGATTTTATGATACCAGATCCATTTGGGTTCACTTTTGTGTCTCCCCCCCCCCTTACCCTACCTCAAGCCATGCCCTCCCTGTTGAGCAGTACTTGAGATGCCTATTAGATATATCAGCATCTTGGGGTGATCCAGGTTAGGAGCCACAGATGGTAAAACCATACAATGATTGTCTTTCTGTGATTGGGTGAGTTCACTGAGTATGATCTATGCCAAGTGCAACCATTTTTCTACAAATTTCATTGTGTCGTGTTTTTTATAACTGCTGAGTAGTATTCCATCATGTAGATATACCACATCTTGGTTATCCATTCGTCCAATGATGGGCACCTGGATTGATTCTATTTCTTAGCTATGATGAATTGAGCATTATAAACATGGTTGAGCAAATATCTCTGAACTGAGGAATGGAGCTTTTAAGATAAATGCCTAGTAAGGGAATAACTGGGTCTGTTGGTAACTCTATACTCAACCTTTTTAGGAGTCTCCAAATTGCTTTCCATAGTGGCTGTACAAGCTTACATTCCCACTAACAGTGAATGAGGGTTCCTATTTCTACACACCCTTGCCAGCATTTGTTGTCATTAGATTTTTTAAGGTTTGCTATACTTACTGGAGTAAGGTGGAATCACATAGTTGTTTAAATTTGCATTTCCCTGATGGTTAGGTATGTTGAACATTTTCTTAAGTGTGTATTTGCCATTTGTATTTCTTACTTTTAGAACTCCCTATTCAGTTCTCTGCCCCACTTTATGAGTGAGTTGTTTGATTTTCTTATTGTTTAGGTAGGTTTTTGTGTTTGTTCTTTGTAGATTTTAGAAATTAGGCCTCTGTCAGTTGTATAGCTGGCAAAATTTTTCTCCCCTTCTGTGAATAGTCTATTGGCTCTGCTTATAGCTATGTTCATCTGTGAAAAACCTTTCAGCTTCCTTAGATCCCAATGTTTGAGTGATTGTTTAAATTCTTGAGCTACTAGGGTTTTGTTAAGGAAGTCATTTCCCACTCTATATTGTGGAAAGTTCCTCCTCCGATTTTTTCTTCCAATAGTAGCAGAGTTTTTGGTCTTATATTGAGGTCTTTAATCCATTTGGACTTGATTTTTTTATTTTTATTTACTTATTTATTAGAGACAGAAAGAGGGAGAGAGAAATAATGAAAATGGGTGCACCAGGGCCTCTAGCCACTGCAAACGAACTCCAAACACATGTGCATCTGGCTTATGTGGCACCAAGAGAATCAAAGTGGGCTCCTTAGGCTTCACAGGCATGGCTTTAACCACTAAGCCATCTTTTCAGCCTCCTGGACTTGATTTTTTTGCATGGCAAGATCTGTGGGTCCCATTATCTACTAAATAAATCAAATAATTTCCTAAAACTTTGTACACAAAGAAAGGAATAGATGGTTTCCAAATGCATAATACAAATAGAATAAAAATCTTATATGGCTTTCAGATAATATAAAATGAGGCTATAATTGAAAATTCTTTTATATAACCAAACAGAATATCCAAATTTGGCCAGGTTACTATAAACAAGGAAAATTGCAGTCCTATCTACACACACACACACACACACACACACACACACACACAGTGACTAAAAGAGAAAACTATAAGGAAAATTTTAGTAGAGATAAGTAATATATTAAAAAGGTTGTATATCCTGTTTAGTAAGTTGGAATAATTTAAGAAAGCTCAAGATTGATCAATGTGTGGAAAATGAGAAAAATCACATTTCAATGGATGTAGGAAAAAGCATTTTAAAAATTGAATACCTATTCATGATCTAACTTTAGACAAGCAAATAATGCTCTGATTTTGAATACCTTTTTTTAAAAACCTACAGCCAACATCAAACTAAATGTTGGAATATTTACAGTTTACCCCCCTGAGTCTGCGTACAAGAGAGGGATGTTCTTTGTTACTTCTTCTAATGAACATTCTCCTGGTGGTCCCACCAAGTGCAATCAAGCCAAGAAAACAAATCAGTCATAAGAATTGGAAAGGAATGATAATGACTGGAGTATGAACTTTAACATTTGCCTAATGGCAAAACAATATATTTAAAAAGTAAATATAGCCAAGATACTGGATAGAAAATTAGCATAAAAGCATCAGCTGTATATATATGTGTGTGTGTGTGTGTGTGTGTGTGTGTGTGTGTATAGGTAGGTATGTAGAAATGATAAATGATATTTAAGAATGCTACATGGGAAACTGCAAATGTGTTGAAATATTTTGAAAAGTTTTAGCTGGGCTTGGTAATGATTGTCTGTGATCCCAAAATTCTGGAGGATGAATCAGAAAGATAGAAAGTTCCAAGCCATAATTGGCTATACAGTAAGTATAATCTTAGCATAAGACCTAGTGTTTAATTTTAAAAAACCACGTACACACTTTGTTAAAGATCTAAGTTAATGGAGAGAGACAAAGTCATACTTATAACTTATAGGTACTATGTTGTTTAACATAGTCAATTTTCTTTATTCAATCCAAAAGTTTTGATTTCATTAAACCCCAAACAATTGTAGAAAATAATAGGCTGTTTCTAAAATTTGTTTGCAGATGAAAGTAAATGTCTTAAGGTGTTTTTTTTTTTTTTAACTTTGGAGCAAGTTTAGATTTATATAAATTTGCAACTACAGTACAGAGAATTTCTTATGTATCTTACACCCAGTTTTCCTCATTGACACCCTACACTAGCATCACAACTAATCAATGTATAGTGATACACTGTGAACAACCAAAGCCTATACTTCATGTGATTCTCCTCAGGCAACCTAAAATCTAGAGATTTTACCACATTTGAAGACTTATTATAAAGATGTTGTAATTAAGAGTTTATAATTAGGATTGGGGAGAAGGCTCAGAAGTTAACAGTGCTTGCTACATGATAGACTGAGAGGGCTTGATACTGCTTAATTTTGATTCCCCAGCAGCCATGTAAATAACTGGGCATGGCCAGTCCTGTAGGGGACAGAGACCATAGATTCCCTGCAGGCTTGCTTTGTGAAAAAGGTGAAAATGGCTGTTCTGGGTTGAGTGAGAGATCTGGTCTTAAGGAAACAGGCAGATGAGCAAAAAGAGGAAGACATCGGACACTCCCAATGGCTCCCAATTATATACACACAGGATGCACACATCTGCACACAAACACACATGTATACACTGCACACACATCACAACACACACCACATCACAGATAGTCTACATACACACACATGTGCATGTATGCCACAGAAAGAGAAGTGGTATCATTAGCAAAAGCACAGACCAATTTATCAATGGTCCAGGACAGAATCTAGAAATAGACTCATACTGTCACTATTGTTCTGTCGGTAATTCTGATTATATTTGTCTGATAAAGCTTTTGAAAATCATATTATTAAAGAATCCTTTTGCTGATGTTTTTGAAAAGATTATGCTAAAAAACATTCTCTCTGATAGCCTTTTTTGTAAGTCTTTCTTTATAATTCAGTCATATTGAGTTTCTATGTCTTAGAGGTGTTTGGATAGAATTCAGTAAATCTGGATAGAATTCACTGTTGTTCATTTCTTCATTCCTTCATGTTATATACCATGATGGATTTTCCCAATGTCATACTCCAAGGAATTGCTCTTTCTTCAGTGTACTCAGTCTATTCTTTTTCTCATTCTTCTATTTCATTTCCAATTTTCTAATGGTTTTTAATGTCTACGTTTAATCTTTCATAACTTCTAATTCTTCCATGATGTTCGTTCCTCCTTCAGCTATTTGAGAATTTTAAACATCCAGTGTTTATTTTAAAGTCTTTTCCAAATACCTCAATCATCTCTATATTGTCAGGAGTAAACAGTCCCATCTGTTGGTTCTTTTGACGTCCTTTCTTGGCACCAAAATCCTCATACACTTTGCCGCATTTCTTTCTCCCTTTCCATCTACTATTGGAATGTTCACTTTTTAAAATTCCATTTCGTCTTATGCTCCCCTGGGTTGGAAGTTTTATTTTACATTTTAATTTTTGAAATGGTTAGACTTCAATTTTTAACATCGATGATTCATTTTAAGATGTCAAATAGTGTCATCTCTACATTTGTAGCAGATTTGTATCACTTCAGAACGACATGGGTACACTTAAGCCTCTAGTCATGTTGGAAGCTTAACTGCTAGTGAACTTTCTCTCACACCATAAACAATGAGAAGTCTTGGTTTAAAATATGTGAAATAACTGTTTTTGGACCTTGGGCAATTGGCTGTACAGTACTAGGTTCCCTGAGGGAAGGAAATAAACAAAGTGAAACTAATGAGCATCTTGTTTTTCTCCCTGGAGATATTTTTTATTCTGAAGTTGGGGTGTATGGGAGGGGGTCTCAGCAAAACTTGGTGATTTTGCTGAGTTGAGAGATTGAAGCACTGGAGGCTGATACTCCTGGAATCTGATAACAGAGCTCTGGAAAGGAAGAAGCTACAAATGGGAATCATAGTAGACAACTGCTATTCTAGTCCATTGAGACTGCTATAACCTGGGTCCACTATAAACAATGGAAATTCCTCTCTCACAGTTAAGGAAACTGAAAAATTCAAGATAAAGGTGCTGGGATACTGCACTTGATTAGGGCTGTTGGGCTTTCTGAATGATAGACAGGTTTTTGTTGGGGTCCTTCTAGGGCCAGCCCAGGAGGGACAGCGGGGTCTCTGCTGAGTAGGGGGTGAGAGGCACAGAGTCATGACACAGACTCTGGGAGTTGGCTGGAAGCAGGCAGAGGGTGAGCTGCTGTAAACTCATTTATTCAAGGAAGTGTAGGGGTTTAAAGGGTTTGGCTGGCCAATCATGGTATGAGATGGTTCCCTTCTTGTGACCAATGACAGCCTGTCTCCAGGCAGATCATCTCACAGCAGGTTTCTCATGAGCATGGGACTGTAGCTGTTGTCATGGCAGGCCTGTGTAGGATGCCACATCCACAGAAGCCACTTCCATAATTGTAGACAATATCCCATGGTAATTCCTTCCCTTCCCTCACTTTCCCCTTTGAAACTCCACTCTCCATCATATCCCCTCCCCCTCTCAAGCAGTCTCTGTTTTAGTTATGATGGTCTTGAAAGAACACTAATCTGGATTCAGTGGTTAAAGCACTTGCCTACAAAGCCAAAGAACCCAGGTTTCATTCCCCAGGGCCCACAGGGGGTGCATGTATCTGGAGTTTGCTTGCAGCAGCCCAAGGCCCTGGCATACCCATTCTCTCTCTCTCCTTCTTTCTCCCCCAATAATAAATCAATAAAATAATAAAACAAGATGAATACTAATCCATCTATGAGAATTGTGCTCTCTTGACCTAATCATCTTCCAAATGCCCCATCTTCTAGCTCACCATAGGTGAAAGGATTCCAATACACAAACTCTGAGAGTTGAGGGGAACATATTCACACCATAGCATCTGCTTTTAAAACTTTTTTCCTGAATACCCAAGAAAGCTTGATTAAGATACTACCAAGACAGTGAAAGAACTAGGAGAGAGTTTGGGTTGGATAATTCCCAGAGCTCACATAAGAATAGGAGAATTTTAAGTTCCATCTAGTCAGACCAGTGAGAATTTGCTGAAAACATAATTGCTTGATATATTTTTATTTCATGAATAACTCTTAGTAAAGCAAATTTCCTAATTGCAGAGTTCAGCTACCTTTGTTCTTCTATGGTAGCAATAGGATGATGACAATAAGTAAAGGGGCCAACCAAAGAGATCACCTCTCCTGTGACTTCTGTTGCTACCTATATGCAGTGGGTCTTATCTTCCATTTTCCCTCTGTCACACTCAACCATCTACTGGATATCTTTACTGAAACACATCTCAATGGATACACCATATTAGATAATGAAAGAATGAGTTAAAGTAACATATAGTGATATATCATAGGATTTACTAATTGCTTCATGTACTTATGTTTTGCCTTTTAAACTTATCTAAAATATTGTGTGTGGGGGAAGAGGGTAGTCAAGCATCTAGGTCCAAGACCTTGTTTGCCACTTCCTATGACCCCTTGAGAAATCATTTAACCTCTTTAAATGTTTTCTCATTAAGCATACACAATTGTCAGATTTGAGGACAAATGTAAATGGTCTTGTATATCTCCACTGCTGGTAAGCTGAAAAGAATTATACAACTATATGGCATGTTTACATGCTTGCACTCCCCAGCAGCAAGCAAGCCTCCATACCTTCATCAGTACCAGGCACATGAAAAGTGCTCATCCAGATATGATGAGCGAAAGACTGGCTGTATGCTGAAGTTTGAGGAGCACTAAAGCAAAAGGATCTGCTTTCAAAAGACTGAAAACAGGACTAGTACAATGTCTAGTTACCCCATTACTCATATGTCAATGAGATACCTGTACTGGCATGTTTATTGTGACATACTCAAAACAGCCAAGACAGAGAATCACTGAAAATGTTCATTAATAGATGAATAAGGAAAAATTTGGTATACATACTTAATGGAATATGAGTGAGTTTTATAAAAAGAATGAAATCTGTAATTTGTAGCAACATGATAGAAGTAGAGAACATTATGTTAACTAAAATTATCCAGGCACAGAATAATAGATATTACATGTTGTGACTTGTACATGGAAGCTGAAAATAAGTCTCCCAAAATAGGAAGAATAAGACCTACTGTTTTAGAGTGTGGTGGGTGACTATTTTTCACAACTTGTTATTATTTCAGACATAACTAAAAGAGAGGAGTTGAAAAATTCCCAATCTCTCTCTCTCTCTCTCTCTCTCTCACACACCCTTATGCAAGTGTTTAAAGAGATGGAAATGGTACATATATTTTATATAATATATTTATATATTTTCTATATAATATATTTTATATATTCTATCTTATATGTATTATATATTATTACTATATCATATCTAAAAAATATGGACAATTATATAGGTCAATTGTCAATTTAAAATAATAGATGAAGATGCTAAATTTCTGAAAAACCCTAGAATCATCTCTTCGTCTTTGCACTTCTGTTACTTTAACTCAGTAGGGATTTAAATTACAGAAGCTACTGATTTCCAGGAGAGGGGGTCAAGAGGAGGAAGAGAGGAAATATGTCTTTTTACTAAGCTATATCACTTACATCCTGGATAGCATGGACCAATCTCCTACTCTCTCTAGACCTTTGCTTTTTAATCCATATAACTTCTTTCTATAGGAATTTCTGTTAATCTTACTTTACAAAATTCAAAACAAGAGTCCAGGGACCCTTCCTACTCTATACCCTATCTTCACTGCCAGGAACATGCTATTTTCTTGACTTCCTTGGATGTCTTGGGTTAGTGGAGACTCCATTGGAATATTCTTAGAGATAAAAAAATAAGTGTGAAATTCTTTATTATCCTAGTGGCAGCTTTAGATCCCTATTCCTCACAAATGAATAACTAATAAAATACAACCAGTTGCTTATTTCTTTAAAGTCAGGCAACAAGTTTCTTGACTTAGCTACACCACGTTGTTTTCCTTTCCTTCCTGTCACAGAGTGGGGTAGGACTATGTTTCTCTTCTAGGCATGGGGTGCTGTCTACCTTTACATACTAATCTCCTCAGGATTCACATTTGGCTCCATCATTTCTTGGCTGTGTTCACCTCAATGGCCAATGACCAACTTTCTGTCTGACATCTATTTGTACTTAAGGCAGAAATGAGGGTCCCATGAGCAAAGCCTCTTCCATTTCTGGAGTTATTCCCAAAAATAAAGTTGTTGTAATACCCAAAACACCAGGCAAGGGACAAACCTGTCACAGTTGTTCTCTGGCCTTTCACCTCCTGGTGGACAGCAGCCAGCAGCCTGCAGAGCCACTGAAGGCTGTGTGATGAAACTTGGTCCCTAGGATCTTCCCTTCCACATTTTTAGACTCATCATGAAATAAACTGCCCCAGGATACCACCTTTCTCAAGCCCTTCCCAGGGCTTCCAGTGGGCACGAGTGACATAAAGATGGGTCTTAAATTTTCCTCTCACAACTGCTGCTTCCTAGAAGCAGTTCCCTTGGCATTCTAAAACTAACCTTTTCTTTGCTGTTCTTAAACTCAAAATCCCTAAACATTTGCAAAACAAGTTTTTCATTCAAAGGCAAAAATTAGTACACTAATTTCATGCATTCAATTTACTCTCTACCATACTCACCCCACTCATTCTTATCTTTTCTATCCTTCTCCCCTCTCCACTTTCCCCCCTTTGCCTCCCCTCTCCTTTCCTGTCTTCTTTCTCTCCCTCCTTTCCCCTCTCCCTTTCTTTTTCTAGCATTTCAATATCACCTGCAATCAGGAATCTGAAATCCTTTGCAAGATATATGAAAATTAAGAGACAGTAAAGTTGACACAAAACCAAGTAATGTGCATTAATGTTTTGAGTCCAAAATGCCAGCTTCCTGTGAAGCCCAAGTTTTTACCAGCTGAGTATCCAGAAGTGGTTTGGGACTCCAGTGTGTCTATGTCCCAGCCTGGGGGCCATGTAACAATGTAAATCTTCCTGGAACTTCAGCCATCCTTCATGAGAAGAATCAGAATTCTTTTGGGGATCTGGACTTAATATATGGGTTATACATTTCTGGTGGCAACGGTGGCTGGAGATGACATGGGATGACTGGGATCCCCTTTGTGCAGATAGATGACACATACCTGGCTATGCTAAAACTGAGTAGAATGTGGCAGAAGTTGCCGAACTGAGTGGTATGGTATAACTGATATGCTATGAGGATAAAAGGTGAGATAGTGGGAAATGATTCCTCTCATAAGCTGTTCTTATGCAACAGCTAACAGGGAGTCCTTGAGTGTTTTGTAGTCTTCACATAAGAAAATTATCCAGAATACAAGCCCTTTTAGAGAAGGATTAAAGATGATACTTCTTTGTGTCCTCAGCAAAAATATATTTACATCTTAGAAAATTACCATCTCAGCTGGAGAGATGGCTTAGCAGTTAAGGTGCTTGCTTGCAAAGCCAAAGGACCCAGGTTCGATACTAGAGGACCCAAGTAAGCCAGATGAAAAAGAGGGCACATGTGTCTGGAGTTTGTTTGCAGTGGCTAGAATAAAATATTTTTTAAAAGAAAATGACTATCTCAGTTCAAAAAATGTTTCCCGTTTTTAAAAATTTAAAGAAGTCATGTTTTAACCATGCTCTATTTTTCATACTTGCAGACTCAGGCCTGCAACAAATCTAACTGGCAGCTGTACTTCCCCAGCTTGACCATGACACAATGTAGGTTTTTCCTTTTTCATTATTTTAATTAAAAGACATAATTCTTTACAAAAATATTTTGAAATATTTCTGATATTAGAGACAATTTATCAAAAATGAATTTGGTGAATTATAAATCCTACATAAATAGTAGTGTTCAAATGACACACAGCTGTTAATAAAGTATACTACTTGTAATAGACAGCTTCATGTGCTGGGATGAACATCCAAACAAGACACAGTTTAGGGGAGGAAGGGATTTATTTCAAGCTTACAGACTCAGAGAAAGTCCCATCAATGGGTAGAAGAAGCTGGCTCCCTTTCACAGGTCCAAGCATAGAGAAATAATTAAACAGCCAGCAAACACCAAAGTATAGCAAACACAAAAACCCACCAGAGCTCAGACTGCTCTCCAACACCTTTGGGCTATAACATTTGCCCCTAAACATACCTTTGTACTGGACCTCAGGATCAGCCCCTAGTGACACTTCCTCTAGCCAGGTGGCTGAAGACCTAAGTTATAAGCTCTAATAAAACATCTCAGTCTACTACCACTGTACTCAAAAGGAACACAGCCACAGGCCCACAGATTTCCATAGTGAATTCTAGGAATTCAAGAATATCTCATTTATATCATAACTAAGTTATTCTAATGGATCTCTATGAATTTTCAGCTTCTCAATACATTGCCAAAACCAGAAATACCAATACTGGTTTAACACCAAAGTTTCCATACTAAATACAAGAAAGGAGTTATGTATAATCTTTTCTTATAAATGTAGACTCACAAGTATGAAATATATTGTTAGCTCTTTACATTAAGAACAACTTGCTATCTCTTAAGTTGGATTCACACCAGATATGACAATGACATTTCAGTAAAGATGTTAAATGACACAATCCATCTTGTGTTTTGGTGAAAGAGGGAAAATCATGTGATTATATCTAGAGATGTTAAAAAAGGCATTTGTCACATATTTATTTGTAATAAAGTTTTTTTTAAATCTCTTAGAACTGAATGGTGATAAAAATCTGGAAAACATAAGCATTTTATAATTAATAATAAAAGCCAAAACAATATTTCTTTTTAACCATTTTTGACATTTTTGTACATACATATCACATTTTGACTATATGTACCCCACATTATGCTCCCCATCCTTCTAAGTCTTATTATATTCCTTCTTCCCTTCACTTACCAGTGGCTAGGCCACAGAAGTGAACAAGGTGCCTTTGCTCTGTCCCTGGCAACCTTTAACTGTCAATAGCTTATCAGGGAAAGCAGTAGCCTGCCTAGAACAGAATGTTGACTGGTCCCATCATGTACAGGTATTGTACAGGTAAACACAGCTAATGTGAGTGATGATATTTCTTAAATGCACACTTACTAGAGCTTTATTTACTAAGGCTTCAATAATGTAGTTACAACAGTGAACCATTCACCTTTCCCCATGGCCCTTAACATTTTCTCTGTTAGCATGCCCCTTTCATACTTTATGAAAACTTTATTGAATTGAATTAGATTATCACACTAAATTCATAGATTTACTTTTTGGAAAACAGAAATATTTATGACTATTTTGCCATGAATAACTCTGCTATATTTGTCCATAATCAGGTCTTTTTATTTTCTTTTAATAGGCATTGAAGTTTTGTCAAATTTTTAAATATATATTAATATATTAGTAAATAAATAAATTATCATTGTATATGCACACATATGTATAAGACAGACAAAGTCAGAGACAGTGACAGCAAATGAGCAAGCCAGGGCTTGTTGCTACTGTAAACAAACTCCAGACTCATGTACATACCGATTTGTGGGTCTGGCTTTACATGGGTACTGGAAAAATCAAACCCAGGCCAAGTTTTGCAACCAAGTGCCTTTTAACCACTGAGCAATCTTCCCAGCCCCAAAATTTCTTAATCATGTTGAGTTTATGCTTTGAATAGTCCTTTGCTATTTTGTTGCTGTTTTGAATGGGATATTTTGTTTCCTGTTCATTTGAATTGGATTCTATTAATTTAGAAGACAGCATTAGTTTGCAAGGGCACTAGTGGCTGTATTATAACAATAGAAATCTTTTCTTACACAGTTCTGAAGGATAAAGTACAAGATCAAGGTGTTGGCAGGATTGGTTTCCCCGAAGCCTCTTCCCTTGGTTTGCAGACAGCCACCTGTTTTTTGAGTCTTCACATAGTACTGGCACCCTTGATCTAGCTTGTGTGTCCAAATTTCATGTCTTTAAAGGGACACAGTCTGAAGAACTTTGGGCTAGGACTTCATTGGTAGGGGGCACAATTCCACCAATAAAAAAGACCGTTATTTCTGTATATTAACCTTCTTGTTAAAATTAATAGCTCTTAGGCTCTATTAACTTACTTAACATACTGTCTGAAAATAAAATTTTCTCTCTCTTTCCAGTTATTATTATTCATGTAAATATTCTTCTAGCCTTATTATACTGGCTACTTTCCAGGAAAATGATGAACAGAAATTGGGACTGTGATCACTCTAACCCTTCCTTTACATCAACAAAGGATGCTTCTAGGGTCTTACTATGTTTTCAGTGGCTTGTGATAGATACTATGATCAGGTTAAGAGAGAAGACTCTTTTCCTGGTTAACTAGTGTATTGGACAGAACTCAGCAGTATGCTAACATAAGTGAATTTTACTTTCTTTCCTCTCCTCATCCCTCAATTAATTTAGCTTTGTTTGTTCCTATGTGAGAAAATCATCAGAATGAGCTGACCTCTGGTACAAAGCACTAAAGAGAGAGGTAGAGTTCATCTGTTTTTTTTTTTTTTTTTTTTTTTCTATGCCTCATGGTTATTTGTCTCACATAGGACACTTAGTGTTTTGGCTTTTCTGGGATTAGTTGAAAGTAGAAGGAATGTTTTGGTAGGAAATGTTTTCCTTGACTAGCACTGACTGCATCCATTCTCTGGATGCAGGACATATTGAAGAGTGATTTCTCTTTCTTGGAGTGATTTGCGGCTTGCTGAAGCAGGCCTGTTGTGATGATTAATCTTGATTGTCAATTTAATTGGATTGAGAAATGCTTAGGAGAATAGTAAAACACACTTCTGGGTGTTTCTTTGTGGTCTTTCTAGATGCAATTAGAGCATTAGATCTCTGACCAAAGGAATGGATTAACCCTTTTATGGTTAAACAATATTATGGCCTCATTGAGGAGTGATGAAAAGGAGGAAGTGGGGCTCATGGAGGAAGTAGGTCACTAGGGGAGTGTCCTTAGGAACTATAACATGTCCTAGCCTCTTGCTGTATCTCTGTCTCCAGGCTTCCATGCTGTGAACTATTGCGTTCTACCACATCCTCCCTCCAAGATGGACTGACACATTTGAAACTTTGAACAAAAATAAATCTTTCCTCTTTTAAGATGTTCTCTCATGCATTTTGGGCATAGTGATGCAAAAGTAACCAACACATCTGGTCATTGTGATTTTTTGCCTTCAATTCCCATCAATCAAATAAATTCTTTTCTATCTGGTCTTTTGTTGCTCTTTACTCAGGGCACTGATGTCTAAGGGTCTACCACTCAATGGGACATTTTCATTTCTCCATCACATTTTTGAACAGATCTCTTTTAAGATGACCCACTCCTGGGTCTACTGTGTGGGGCTGACAGATGGACTTATGAAACCATCACTTTCCCTGCCCTCACCAAACTAGGGGCCCACGGGCCTTCCCAGGAAAGAATTACCTCTTTGTTCACCCTAGGCACCTCTGGACAATACTACTTTTTTTTTTTTTTTAAGTTTTCCCACAAGGCAGGAGTCAGGTACAGGTCTTCAAGTTCCCAAATCAAGTTCCCAAGGCTGTTTTGTAGGACCGCTCACAAGGCTTGAAATACAGACAAGTATTTTCCTTGTATGTGTAAAAACTGAACAGCCCAAGTCTGGCTGCTCCATCTTCTCACTGAAATGTTAGAGTTCTTTTTATCCCTGGAGATGATGATCACTGATGCTGACAGTATGGAAAGGGATGACTCTATTTGCAAATACTCCCTGAGTGTTCAGTGGAATAATTTGCTTTAGAATGTGGAGTTATTTTAAACCCATCATTGTGTTTGAGCTTTCAAAATTCAGAGACAGTTGGAAAGATCTGTTGCTACATTCTGTCAAATGTTTTTTTTTTCAGTTAACATTAATGAATATGAGAACTTTATCAGATTACTTTGTTTCCATGTATACAGATTATTATGCAGTTTTCCTCATTTAATCACACAATGGAATTATTTATGGATGGCTTTTTTAAATACTGGATCATAGTTGTACTTCTCCAAAAAAAAAAAAAAAAAAAAAAAACACTTGTTCCGAATGTATTATTATTATTGTTGGCTACATTTGACTTACTCACTAATTTGTAAACAATTTATTTTCCTGAGTGTAAAGGGATGCATCAAAATCAGGTGATGGAGCAGCTGGGACAGATCAACACTGATGCACCTCAATGCAGGCTTCTTTGGGTTTATGATTCTTTATGTTCATTTAGCACAGTCTCTGTGACATTCTGTCTCTTATCAGATTGTTGTATTGCACTGTTTGTTATGACCTAACAAGTCCCTAAGGCTCTGCTCTTTGTTGCTCTGTTCTTCACATTAATTTCTATTACCTATTCTTCAAGTTTATGTACATTTGATTTTTTTTCATGTATTTTGAGCTGTTAATTCCATCTAATGATCTCTTTTAATCATTAAATTGCATTTTTTCTGATCTAGGATTTTGTCTTCTGTTTCTATTGATCTTATGCAATTTTCTCTTCTGCTGAGAATTTTATTCATGGAAGGAAAGTTCTTTTTATATAATTTTATTTAGTTTTTTCATACTTCACCTGTGTATAAAATACATTTTTATTCCACTTCCTCATTTAATCTCTCTCTCATTCCCTTTCTTCCACTAAAACCCTTCTCCCCACTAAATCTCCATCTACTTTTAGATTTGTTTGACCCACTGAGTTAAAGAGTTAAATTAGTGTCACTGCAGGATCATGAGTGGGAGGTTATTTACTGGAGAATGGGCAACTAACCAGTGGCCACACCACTGAAGACAAGTTCTTTTACTTCATTAAGGATAGCTATACCAATCATAAAATTATTATTTGTTGCTTCTAGCAACTGAGTCATCTCAAGTAAATTTTTCTTTTGAGAAAATCTGACAGTTTTGCCAAGGTACTATTTCTATGTACTAAAATTCTGTTCTCCATTATTTCTCTTTAATATTGGCAACTAGTTCATATTACAGTTATTTCATTAGATTCCAATATTCATTTTTTTGGTTATTGCATGTGAGGTAAGTTTAACCTAATTCTTGTTTTTTTTTTTAATAATTATTACACAACTTTGAGATCATAGGAAAAGTTAATACATTCAGTTTATATTCTGGATGGCCTAAAGGGATATATTCATGTTGTGGTAAATAGGAGAAATATCATAATTTTTCTCTTTTTCAAATAGATTGGGTCAAGTTCATGTCAGAATGAAGCCAAAGCACTCCAGCTTGAAGGGATACTGACTGCAAAGCTGCATTTTCTTATCTCACTGAGTGGAGGAAAGAGTCATGCCTATACAGAAATGAACATGCATATTATACATACATGCTCACCACATACACACACATGCAAAAAAATGATATTATTTCAATTTGATAAACTTTTGTTCTCCATTATTTCTCTTTCATACTGAAGTTACTTCATTTGACTCATTTATCTCATTAGAAAAATATCAATAATTGGTTCTAGAGAGACAGAATTGTAAAAATAAATTTCTCTAGTGTATTTGGCATTAACTGGAACTAGCTCTCCAACTCTAGCCTCACTCCTAGCAGTACCATCTGTATTAGTCAGGGTTTTCTAGGGGAACATAACCAATGAATGAATATGAATTATAAAGGAGGTTTATTAGATTAGCTTACAGGACACAGCCTGAACAGTCAAACAATAGATATGTATAGGCTGGAGAGTCAGAGAACCTGCTAGCTGCTCAGTCTATGAGGCTGGGTGTCTCAGCAGTCCCCATCTGGTACTACAGGCCTGGAGGATTCCTAGACAGCCACTGTTTTTCAGGTCATGCACATACCAGCAAGCAGCAAGGGCGTCCAGGCAAAAGACACTGTGTTCTCTCCAGACTTTTAAATATAATCAGCCTTTAATTAGTATTTCATGAGTTTATAACTGGAAGGGTCACCCACTCTGAGGGAAGGCTTCTTTCCCTCCATCAATCCTTCCTGACCTCCCAAGAGGTAGGCATGTCTCTTACTTTTATTCCTAAGCTGATCAAGTTGACAGTTGAATTTTACAATCACCAACATGATAGTGGTTTTGTTATGGAAAATTCTATTATACCAATTCTCTTTTATGTTTGAAAACTTTCATACTATAAAGTTAGAAAAGGCACATCTTTATATAGAAGAAGAAGCATTATAAATGTTGCAGTGAATTATCATAGAAAGATGAATTTCAGTATCACTCTTCAGAGCATAGCACTTTGGGTATAAGTATGAACTTTGAATTATGGTTTAAGTGACCTTGCACAAATTAATTCACCTCTCTATGCCTTAGTTTCCCTTTCCTTTTCCTTCTCTTTCTCTTTTTTCTTGAAGAGAAGGTACTGATAGAGCACTGGGTATGGCTATAGGTCCCACAAAGTTGAATTCTAATTCATTTGCTGATATCCCATGTTTAAATTGTTTATCTACCATTTTTGCAACACTGAAGGGCTACCTCCCCAACTCTGCCTGCTTGAATCTTAGCTGTACTTTTTGTCCCAAACATGACTTGTTCAGATAGGTCCTAGTAACCCACCAACCCTCCCCATATTCTCTGAAAGATCTCAGAACTTATTGTCCCCTGTTTTATTTAGTTATTGGTTACCAATGATTTATGTCTATCTCTCACACCAGACTGTGATTCTATCAGGATGGGGACAATCTTATCTTATTACCTTTGTTTTCTGAGCATGACTATATTTACTTTGTAAAATATGAGTAATAATAATTCTCTTAAGCTTACAACGGTAAATGAAACAAATATTGTAAAGCCTTTAAGATAGTGCTTGGCAATGAGATTAGTTTTCGGAATTGTGATAGGTTCCATATCAAGATATAATTTTCTTTTTGTATATGTGCAATCTGTAGTCTAACAAAATGTTTATGACCTCTTACTCAAAGTTGTTGCTGATACATGTAGGTCAATGTCTTTTTTAAAAATATTTTTTATGTATTTATTTGCAAGCAGAAAGAGAGGATGGGCATGCTAGAGCCACTTATGACTGCAAAGGAACTCCAGAAACAGGTGTCACTGTGCATCTAGATTTACATAGGTACTGGGGAATTCAACACACCAGCTGTCAGGTTTTGTAAGCAAGCACTTGTAATCACCAAGCCATCTTCCCAGCCCAAGTTCAATGTCTTTTAATAGCATCACCTGTCACATAATCATTTTTAGCCTGTGCTTTGGAAAAATGAATTATGTTAGGAGAATAAAATAAATCAATGTGGAAATGGGAGCTGGTTTGCCATCATGTAGTTTAATTAATTGATGTGTTCATTTGATTGCCAGGAGACTACTTGCATTCATTGGTTATTTTGACATGCAGTTGACTTATCTCTTGGAGAAAAATATACATTTTAAGCTTGATTTCCTGCTGTGTCAAAATTCACTTTTAATCTTGGGTTCACAAGGACAAAATGGTGAATTTGAAAGGTGACATGCTCTGCTTTGTACAGTTGCTTTCCCCTGATTGCCCTAAGCCTTCACATTTTTCTAGGTGGCTGATGTTTTTGCTTGGCACCAGGGTGCAGAATCTCAAGCACATGGAACAGTTAAAGTCAAGTCCCATTAATGACTTCATTGCTCAATTCCATTTGTAATGTAAATCCTTTAGAGGTGCTCCAGCACTTTCTATTCTTAGCTTTAAAGTCACCAGCCAGAGGGTGCGTCACCTTCACAATCAGCACCCCTTTTAGCTTCTAATATGGAACATATGGTGGTTAGAGAGGTTACAGTGCTACAGAAATGTCATTACAAAATTTCTCTACATTAACATGTATCATCTGTCTCACAATTATTTGTTTTACAGCCCATACCTATAATGGACTAAGTAAAGGACTATTTCTATCACTTAACAATGAGTGTCTTTAATTAGTATTTCATGCAACTGGAACATGTTGAGGAAGCTGACACAAATCTGGCTGGGATGGGAGATTCAATGTGAATTTCCTTTTGGAATTGCTAAGATACTACAGTTGCACAGGTATCAAGGATTCTGAGGGGACCTCAGCTGCTGTCATACATGCTATGGTCATCCAACATGTATGAAAATGACACATCATTATGTTGGTGTTCACTCAGCTGATGAATATGTCAGACTTGTTTCACTTTGTTTCTCAAACTCCAAACTCCTTGTGATAGCTCATCCAGAAGCTTGCAAATGTCATAATTTGGAGCATGTACAAAGATGAGGTGGGGAAACTGAAAAAAAGAAATGAGCCAAACTTTAGAGGAATAATGCTTAATGCTAAAGGAAAGGTTGGCAGTTGGATAAGGTATTTTTTTTAACTTGTGCAAATGGCTTCATTTCCTTCAGTTTTACAAACTTTATGTTTCAAAGACATGTCAACAGCATCTTAGACTGACACTAAACTTGCTTTGGTAGACAATGAAGACATAGTTATTTATTTGGACCTATCAAAGAATATTCAATTAAGTATATTGAAAAAGATAGCCATGTCAGAAAATCATGCTTCCAATCCTTTCAAAAGGCATCTGTCTTTACTACAATAGATGCTGGTTGTCCGTGCCATACAGACTGGGAGTCATGCTGTGTGATGGATCCTCACCCACTTTTAGAATTGTGTAAGGTGTACACAGTATATTCCATCTTTGTATACATAATCAGACAATATTTTCACATGTGAATCTCAGTTTCAGAACGAATGATAATTATTTTGCCAAACTAAAATGTGTTTCAAACAGTGGGGTTTTATATATAGTGATTTATTATTGCTTAGTGCAAAACAATTGCATGGTTGGTACATGGTAGTTTTGTTTTGCTACAATGTGTTATGTACAGAATTAGTAATAGGCTATATGATTTTTTTGTGTGAAATCTTTCAAGTATTGCTTGGTGACAATTTATGCTCTTTTTTATTATGAACATACTTAGTATGGATACATCATGCATTGGTACCATCCTTTTCCTCTTTCCTGTCCCCATTTCACTGTGGGCCCTTCTCAGAGGGGTTGCTGGTATTTCCCATGGGGTTGTGGTTATGCATTGTGACAGCAGCAATCAGATAGGGTGGGGCAACGCCTCTGGGTATGATATCCCATCTTGTGGCTCTTACAATCTTTCCACCCCCTCTTTTGTAAAATTTCCTGAACTATGGTTGGTATGTTTTAAGTCTATTTCAGTGATGAACTCTTAGGAGCCTCTGGATCTCTTCTTTGGTATGTGCTGAGTATCCTTGGAGTCTGTCTCCTTCACTGGTGCTGATTATCAGACTCACCATGGAAGCAGAACTTTTGCTTGTCTCCCTAATTTCTCTCATGTTTCAGCTGGGCCTTGGCTGAAGTGTGAGGAGTGGTTTATTTTCTCATGTGCCTCTACCTTCTAAAAAAAAAAAAAATCAGATTAACCAATAGAGAATGAAGTCAGGATAGGTTAATGGGATAAATATTATTAATTTAGGGAGAATTTGATGGTTGTAGCCTCTCATGTAGCCAAAGACTAGTGGGAGCCTGTCATTGGGCAGCATAATCTCTTTTTTTGTTGTTTTGTTTGGTTTGTTTTATTTTTTCGAGGTAGGGTCTCAGTCTAGCTCAGGCTGACCTGGAATTCACTATGTAGTCTCAGGATAGCCTTGAACTCATGGCAATCCTCCTACCTCTGCCTCCTAAGTGCTGGGATTACAGGCATGTACCATCATGCCAGGCTGGAAAGCATAATCTTTGTCTCCATAGGATTCTGACCTGGTTCCTAGTTCCTTATATGAGTTCCTTTCCACTGAGTGTATCTCTTAGCCAACCAGTTAGCCAATTGGTTACTCAGCAAAGCTGTGTGGCACAATTGCACTGGTATGTACATCTTGGCAGGGTGTTTGCTTCTGAGTAGCTTAGACCCCTGGTTGCTCATGAATTGTTATGCTCATGTTTTGGTGAATATATCTGTAACCAGAAGCTACTTATGCTAACAAAATGCCTTTTCTCCATAAATATACATAGACCATGGCATAAATCTACCATCACAGAAAATTCTGGAATCCAAACCACTGGAAATTACTAGCAGGTCTCTGCTTCTTATTACCTATGTCAATCCAAAGAATATAGATTAATACAGCAAGTTCCTAGTGAGCACATTACCCTGCCTGACAACAACTACAGGTGGCTTCATTTGTCACTGTCTTTCACAGTTTCACTTCCTCTAGGCTGCTTAGAAGGGGAACATCTAGTGCATAGGTTCATCTGGTGTCTCTGGCTCTGACTCTCTGCAAATAATTTGCTTTGTTTTTATTTATTCCCAAAGAAAGACAACTGCTTCCATATCTATATAAGTAACTACTCTCTGTATGTAAATCCATCAAAATCTACCCCAAGCAGTCATAGACACCTCTGACATTGGACCATTAACTCTGAGTATCTTTGTAGCTCATGTAGCTCATGATTGTAATTGTTTTTCATGTTCACAGTAAGCAGTAAAACTATGAGTTTTTACCATAGTCAACAACTTTAGAAGCTTTATCTAAATTATATTTGGAGTTATATTTAAAGATGCTCATAATCTTTCAGTGCTGTACACTTACACACGAAGTTGTCTTTATATATTTCCTGTTTTGTATGTGTATTATGTGTGGAAGGATGTGTGTGGAATGTGTACACATGTATGTGCAGATTCATTCACAGGCACCACGAGGCCAGAGGAGAACATTTGGTGTCCTTCTGCAATCAATAATCTGCATATTTCCTTGAGATAGAGTCTCTCTCTGAATGAAAACCCAACAATTTTCCAGTGTCTGCCCTTCACAATGGTAGGGTTACAGATGTATGTGGCCTTACCCAGCTGTTTGAACTCAGGTGCTCTCAGATATTCTCAGGCCTTCATGAATGCTTGTGGCAAGCACTGTTACACAGTGAGCCATCTCCCTAGCCTATATATTTTTCTTTATCCATGAATAGTGTCCATAGTAAACTTTTTATTTAATTCAGGATCATATATTAAAATAACCTTCATTTATAGTTGTATTTTTCTAATATCTTCTCCATTAACACTTTTACATAAATGCTTTCAATAGTTCTTCTAGTGTGTCATATTAAAAAGCACAAAATATTTTGAATTCCCATTAAGTGACATACAGTACATGGTATAAAAATAAATTATAAACTAATGATTTCACATAAAACTATATCCAAGCCCTGTGTTGAGATTTTTTTAGGGACTCTGAGATTACCATAAAATTTCCACTTTCCAACAGGTCCTTCTGGGATTTATGCATCCTCACTAGAGACAAACTCTGCAATCAACGTCTGCGCAAAATGTTAACCGAGTTTTCTGGATTTCTGGAACATTATAATAAATGCTACTGTCATATTTGATACCAAATGAAAGCAAAGCAGTCCAGTTAAAGAAGAGGACCAGATAGGACCTCTTCTGAGCTGGATGGAGTTTCTGTTTCTGCAGCAGAAAGGTGTTAGTGAGCAAGTGGGTCCTGTGTATTAAAATTGAAGAGAGGGCTCCAGAAGTAGGCAAAGTGCACTAGGAAACTGGCCTAAATCATTACATGGAAAGCCGCATGTGACATAAAATAGGCAGATAAAATGTATAGGGAGGAGTGTGGCTCAGGATGGTGTGAGGGGCAGGCTGGGGCTCAGGTCTTCTGCTACTCAGATATTCTCTTCCACTAACTGTGTCCCTTGGACCAAACAACACAATCAGTGCCATGTCTCAATCCTGCTCAATGACAAAAATTGTTAGGATGTTTTGTTGACAAACTGTAATCAAACTTGAGGATCATGCTAGGAAAATGTTCTTCAACTTTCAATATCTTTTTGCTAAATTTAATTTTTCCCAACTGCTAAATTCTAAATATCTACAGAAAATATGACAAAAGACAGAAATACAAGTCTGAAAATAATTTAGAAGCAAGATAATACAAAACAAAGTATCAACTTTCTTTTCCCCTAGGTAGGGCCTTACGCTAGTGCAGGATGACCTGGAACTCACTCTATAGTCCCAGGCTGGACTTGAATTCATGGAGATCCTCAAACTTCTGCCTCCCGAGTGCTATGATTAAAGGCAAAGGCATGCACTACCATGCCTGGCTAAACTCTTTATTTTTAAAACTATTTTATTAATTATTTTTAGCATAGGTTGTAGTATGTCCCCTCCCCCACCCCTCTTTCACTGAAAGTCCTCTTCAGTTGGGTTATTGGTGTTCACCGTGGCATAATTAAAACCTCTGTCTCTGGGAGAGATACAACTCTTAATTTAAAACCTTTAGAGAGAGACACAGAGAGAGAGAGAGACAGAGATAGAGGGAGAGGGAGACAGAGATGGGTGCGCCAGCAGCCTCTCAGCCGCTGTGAACGAAATCCAGATGCGTGCGCCCCTTGTGGTCAAGTGCAACATTGCGCCCTTGCGTTACTTTGCATCTGGCTAAATGTGGGACCTGGAGATTGGAACCAGCGTTCTTAGGTTTAGGAGGCAGGTGCCTTAACCGCTAAGCCATCTCTCCAGCCCTATTTAAAACCTTTTTTTCAAGGTAGGGTCTCACTCTAGCCCAGCCTGACCTGGAACTCACTCTGTAGTTCCAAGTTGGTCTTAAACTTACAGTGATCCTCCTTCCTCTGCCTCCCAAGTCCTGGGATTAGAGGTATGTGCCACCATACCTGGCTACTATCATTTTTTATCTAATAGCATCATGTTTATTAATAGAGACCAAAAACTTAATTTTGAAGTCACTAAGATATAGATAATAGATAAGTTTGTTTTTTATGTTAGTAAAGAAATGAGTAGGTTATGCTTAATCCCTTCAAATTCTCTTGCTTAAGTAAAAAATATAAAACCAGGAAAGGAAAAAGACTGAAAGTAAGACAGTACAGTAGATAGCAATACAATTCTTTGTTAAAAATAATCACTATAAACACAGTAACTTGTGCATTCCTGAACAAACAGCTCTCTGTTCTTCATTATTACATTCTTATCACTGACTGATTGCTGAGAATTTTTCTGTTTGTGCTCAAAATCATGCAACCCATCAAGAGTTATAAAGAATTCAAGATGATGTCAAACTGCCTGCCATATGGTCTATAAAAATTCTGAGCTATCAAAGCTCAGTACTCAGGCACTGGAAGTTATTCCCCTGAGTACATTTTGACATAAATAAATTTTCTGATTATCCACTCTATCTCTATATCCAATACCATCTCTGAGAGACTAGGTTTCCTACGACAGTTGGACTGTCCAGCCTGTATCCTATAAGCTGATCTAATAAATCCCCTTTATATATATATATTCTATCAGTTCTAGAGAATCATAATTAGTACTACTAATAATAGAGATATTATTGGTGGTTCTCCAAAAGATTCTAACTTTTAGAATTCAATTCACATTCTAATTTCCAGAACCTGTGAATGTTCTCTTTTACATGGCAAAAGAAACTTCATAGATATGATGCATTTAATATCTTGGTATGGAAGATTATGCAAGGATATATAGGTGATTCTACCATAATCCTAAGGATATTTTCTTTTAATTAATGAATTTATTTTATTATGCATGATTTAATTATGGCTATTTTCATGTAGCTGTATTGTACTTTCACCATATTCCCCTGCATACCCTGCTACCACCCTTTAGTCTCCTTTGTTGTTCTAGCAATCTTATGTGGCTATAGAACTGTGTAAATTTTTTGCCTTTGTACTTACTTTGGAGATGGTATAACTTTCTACAAATAGTTATTTAACCCTTTAGGCTTCCTGTATTGGGATTTTCAAAACCCTTGTGTTGCATTTGCTGTATTCTTTTCTTTGGGGACTCCGCTCATCTTTAGGTTACAGTGTGGCACTGTTTTCTATTTTTTTTTTTCCTTTAAAGTCATTTAAATTATTTCCAACCTTCTTCGTGTGTCAGTAATTGAGTTGTAAACTGTGCTGCTGTAGATATGACTTAACTTTTACTAGTTAGATTCTGCTATTTGAATATTTGTTGCTATATTCTATTGTCCAAGTATCTCACCTATGAGTACTATGTTTATCTGATGTCTTGACTTAATTCTGTGGCATTTTTCATGATGTCGCTTTTTGCCTCCCAATTCATAGTCATTCTCCTCCCCTTCTATAATGTATATGCAAACTTTTCCCTTGACATCTTTCTTGCTAAAGAAGATCCCCTCTACCCACCCTTTGTTTGTGCTGGCACAATGAGGGTAAATTGTCTTTATCTCCTTTTTCATCTTGACTGGAAATGGTCTAATTTCTTTGAAGGTAGAGTTCATGTGGGATTATGTTCATTTCAAAGCCAGAGGATGCAAGAAAAGACTCCTTAGTTTAAGGAAAAACCTCAACTGGTGCTTTGTACAGCTGTGTTTTACAGCTGGTTTCTGTCTTCTCATCTCAGATTTTGTTAAGCTCTCTTTTCTACTAAATCCCATAGAGGATCCTTACAAAATTACTTTATCCATTAAGGTTTTCAATGCCTCATAAACGACTGAAACATAAAATGATTGTACCTAAAAGACAAACAGAAGGAGAGGGTAACGAATATGAGTAATGATTTATGAGTGGATGAAATCCATGCTTTTTCTGTATCTTTTGCATGCTGGTGAGGGGTACTAGAAGGATAGTAGATCAAGGCAGAGACACAAGAAGACATCAGACGTAGGGGTTTCAGAGGTCTTATGCATAACACCCTTGGTGCAGCATCTATGGGAAATCCTGCAATGCCTGGAAACAGTCCCTGGGAAATTCCTTCATAGTTCAGTGAGCTTCTTGAGTGTTCTTCCAGGCTGCCTGGCCACCTCTTCTGGAATTACTTTGGGCTTCCCTCAGTAAATAAGTTTATCCTTAAATTAGCCAGAGTGTCTGATTGCTCTCAGGTCTTGACTCCTGTGATAAGCATACCCAGGGTTGGGAGGGCAAGCTCCTCTGGTGTTCAGGGTTCTGCTTTTGCTATCTGTTGCTTTGAACTATTTTGGATTGCATTTTCTTATGGCTGGAATTATTCTTCATGGTCCCAGACAATTAGATCTAGAACAGCTCATCAGTGCTATCAGATTTAAAAAATAAAAATACAAGTCTCACTGCATGGTGTATGATTGTATTATATGAACTATCCAAAGACTACACTTAGCAGTGGTACAAAATGAGCAAGTGTCACAAATACAGTTGAGTGTTCATCTGGGGCAGAAAGAGGACTGGGGCATCAGAAGTGCTAATGAGTACTAAGTGATTTCCTTGTAGGAAGTGGGGGAATGAACTAACTATTGAAGTAATGTATAACTCTGATATATCATTGTGCACCTTAGTAGCTGAATTTATGCTATGTTAATTAATGATACAAAAATTATGGGGCACCTAGTTAATTTAAATTTCAGAGGAAAATAAATTTCAATATGACATTTTATATATGATATATTTATACTAAAAATTATTTTCTACTTATCTAAACTTCAGATTTACCTGAGTGCTCTGTATTTTCTAAAAAACTGATGTTAAATGTTTGCAATGCTCTCATTTTTATTTGCAAGCAAGTGCCTTTAATTGCTGAGCCATTATCCCCAGATCCTCACTTTTCTTTCCTACTTCATTTCAAGCAAAAAATCTCTAGAATGGAAAACCTCTATCTATTATTTATTTTTAAATGGAAAATATCTATTCTTTCTTTTTATTTTTTAAATGCCAGACTCTTAGCTGCACCAAATGACATCATGTGGATTCTTGGAAACATATGCCTCATTCTTTTGGTGACTAACTCAGTCTTCCCATTGTATAGTTGTTTTATCTCTATGAATATATGTAGTTTATTTCATACTCAGTTTTTTTTTTTTTTTTTTTTTTTTTTACATTGACTCTTAACATATTTCCCAGGGTTGGTGTGTAAAGGTATACAAAGTTATGTTAGAGAAAATGTACATTTAACTTATAAAAAGTAAATAATTATGAACAATGAGAATATAGTCTTATTTAAAATTTCTATCTATGTTAGTAACTTTGTGCCCAAGGTGGGGAAGAGTGGAAGTGAAACAGTAAATAAAGCATTAAAGCCCCAGAATGGAGATACCTGAGAAAGGGAAAAAATATCCCCCAGACTTAAGCTGGGACAAACTCCACACCATGTTGGAGAAGAACAAGTTTCTATAGTAATTAAGGAAAAACATGTAGGAAGGGAATTGCTGTTCTGGCTATCATCTGAGAAGTACCATGTAAGGGCCGAGGAGATGGCTCAGTAGATCAAGTGCTTCTACCACAAGCATGAGGACCTAAATTCAGATTCTCCTATATAAAATTCCAGGTCTGGTGTAATGCACCTATAATCCCTGCACTGGGGAAATGGGGAGAGTTAAATTTCCTAGGGCGTGCTGGGTAGCTAATCTAACTAGGTTGGTGAGCTCTAGGTTCAGTGAGATATCTTGTCTCAAACAATAAAGTGAAGAGCAACCAAGAAGGACACCCAATGTTGACCTCTGGCCTCCAAAACACAAACACACACACACACACACAAATGCCCACACACATATTAACATGTATACACATATGCATGCACACCACACATATGCATACATGCTAAAAAATCAGAAAGAAAATTACAATATAAGGAATGTAATGGATGATTATTTAGCCATTAATTTTTTAATACAAAGCAAAGTCTTACTTTGGTATGGGTTCATTAACTGAAGTTCCTTTGTGTGTCTGTTCATGAGGCTTACTGCAGAACCTGATCTTTCCAGTTTCTTTAACATATTATCAAAACCCAAGGGGATGGAGGGATGGCTTAGCATTAAGGCATTAGCCTGAAAAGCCAAAGGACCCTGGCTTGATTCCCCAGGATCCACGTAAGCCAGATGCACAAGGTGGTACATGCATCTGGAGTTTGTTTGCAGTGGCTAGAGGCCCTAGTATGCCCATTCTCTCTCTCTCTCTCTCTCTCTCTGACTCTCTCAAATAAATAAAACTTTTTAAAAAATAAAAAATATACATTAAAAAAAACTAAGGTTGCTTTGGAAGGAATCTGAGTTTACAACCATTTGAGATTTTACAATGTCCCCTAATCTTTTGCAGCAAATTTCACCAAAATTGACAGCAATTTTGTTGGCAGCTCAACTTGACTATATCATTTGTCATAGAAACAATTGTTCTCTTGAACTACTATTAATTAACTAATGAATAGCATGAAGTAACAAGTACAACTTCCATATCGGGAACAAATGTGACTAAAATTTGACACATTTCAGGCCATCAACTGGAAATCAGTGTGTCCTAGAGGTTAGAAGTGTAGGAGAATGAAGCATCTCCAATCACCCACCAGAATGTAGAAGGAAAACACAGCCATGCTAAAAAGTATTTGATTAAATACTTTATTGAAAATTTTCTTAATTTAATATAAGTAGATAATATAAATATAAACACACATATATGTATGTATCCCAAAAAGCTAGCACCTTTGCTAATGTTAGAAATAGGCAGAGATGTTTAAGTCTACTATTATTTAAATCTATTGGATGTAATAGCCCATTGACTGTTTTCAAAGAAGGAAAAAAATCATAGGTATAATAATGAGATAAGATGTTTCTGAAGAGGATATAGTTGTATGTCAGGAAAGAAGATAGATACATGGAAAACTGCTGTAAATAACGGGGGAATTTAGGAAAAGAAAAATAATAAAATCTAAAAAATATCCTCAAATTCATGAACAATTATCATTTGTGATGGTAAAATAAAAACAGAAATCCTTGACTATTTATGAAATTAATAAATTAAATTAGCAAATTAACTAATTTAAATTAATCAAAAATTGACCAGGAAAAATCAAAACAAATAAAAAATTAAATACTCACAAAAGACATAAATGTTGGCTTAAAATGAATAAAAGAAAACTTCATTCTCAGAGAAGATGACTTTAGCATTATGAATATGTCATTTTTCTGAGGTCATTTAGAAATTTTTTTAAGAATTTATTATTTTATTTATAGTATTCTAATTTTACATTCATATTGGTGACTCCATTATCCTCCTCCCTGTCTTCCCCCTTCCAAAGGGACCCTCATCAATGGGGAATGTGGGTCAGGCATTGTGGGGGTAATCAAGACTTATGGGGAATAGGCCAGTCTCTATGCATAATGCCCCAACTTGTGGGTCTAACATTCTTTCCGCCCCCTCTTCAGTGAATTTCCCTGAGCCACGTTGGGATCATTTTAGTTCTACTTCAGTGATGAGGTTTTGGGAGCCTCTGTGTCTCTGGATATCTGGCTTAGTAGGAGTTGGATGTTCTCTGTCTTTATCTCCTTCAGCCTTTTTTGGTATCATAATAACCAAAAAATGCTGTACTCTTGCCCTTCCCCCACATTACTCTATGGTTTCAGCTGGGGCCCTGGTGAGGTGTGATAGGCTGATCCTCCCTTCAGGTTCGTTGTCCATCTGAAAAAGATAAGCAAATTCTCCAATAGAGAGAGAAGTTAATACTAAGTAGACAGGATTGCCATAGATATTTTGGAGAGAATTTTATATGTGTAGGCCCTCTTCTAGCCCACATTTGGTGGTATCTTGATCTTGGAGACTGAGCTCATTTTTTGTACATGGTTTTGACTTTATTTCCCAGTTCCAGAAATGAGTTCTATTCCCCTGAGTGGATCTATTAGCCAAATCAAGAGCAGTTGGTTACCCACCATGGCTGTGTGCCACTGCTGCACTTATTTGAGCATTACGTTAGGTTGTGATGGGTAGCTTAGACTGCGAGTTGTTTGGACAGATGTCGGCCATTTTTCCCCCAGTTGCTTATGTAGCACCCTCTGGCACTAGACTAGCTAACTGTCTGGGGACTGACCCTCTTCCAGATTCTGACCAGGTCTCTCCATGTTTGGTCTCACACGTGTATGCTGTGTTTGACAGTATGGTCTTACCATTAACCTTTGGTGGGTCATCAAGAACTTTGACAGAAATCTGTCTTTTTTGGGAAACCTTGTAGGTCTCTCGGATCAACAGCTCTTTGTGAAAGTTAACCCCGTGCTGTTACTGGAAGTTATAAGTCAGTGCCAAGGAAGGTGAGGGAAGAAAAAGATAGATAATATAAAAGAGAAAGTGAGTATAGAGAGGAGAGGGAGAGAGGGAGAATGAGAGCAAGAGAGAGAGAAACAGGAAAAGATTAAGGTTGGTTTTCATGATGTTCTCTCCAGTTTCCTGTGGTTCAGGTGTTCCCTCTGCGGGCCTGCTGAAGGATCAATGTTTTAGCCTGTTACTCAGAATATAGGGTTTTATAGTATCATTTCCTTTTGGGTCCCTATTTGTGTCCCCCCCACCCTTGTCCTCCCTCCAGCCCTCTCATTCCCTCCCACCCTTACTCTTCCCCCATCCCACCCTCCCTATTGTCTGGTCCTCAAAGTGCTTATTAGGTTTGGCAGCATCTCAGGTGGATTCAGGTTAGGAGCAACAGATAAATGAGACCATGAGACGATTATCTTTTTGTGATTGGGTGAGCTCACTGAGGATGATCTGTTCCATGTTCGACAATTTTTTTTTCAAATTTCATTATTTCATCTTTCCTTACTGCTATGCATGATTCCATAGTATAGATATACCACATCTTTGTAATTGAATCTCAATAAAAAAATCATTTTTTCTGGACCTAAACCAGGTTATTATAAAATTAATTTGGAGGAATACATAAGCAAGATTATCTAAGAAGCTCCTAAACAAAGAAAAAAAAAACACAGTAGGAGCTAGCTCAACTAAATTAGATTGTAGTATCTATAAGAATGTATATAGGTGAGAGGCCAATTTTGGATAAAACATATAAAGGCAGACATGTAACCAAACCCAAAAGGACACATTAAAATGTAAACAGAAGGGAGGGAGGGGGATTTGGAGATAAATGAGGGGACAAGAATAACAAAAACAATGTATTTGAAAATGCCAGAATCAATGATACCTAAATCTCTGTATGCCAACTAAAAATAAATAAATTTTAAAAACAACACAATGTTCAATATAATGTCAATACCTGAACAGACAGACCAGTGGAAAGGAGTTTAACCTCTAAAACTATGTTTCCTTTTTCTCAAGGCAAGGCCTTAGGCAGCTCCTGCTTGCCTTGAAGGCCCTATGAAATTGCTGAAATTAGCCTGGAACTCCTAATCTTCCTACTTCACCATGCCCAGCTGTGGAGAACATAGGGTGGTTATCTCAAATTGGAGAAGAGAGCAATGTTATTTTTAATAAATAGTGATGAAATAAATGGGTACCCACAAAAGTAGAGTCAAAATTTGGTATAGTCTTCACATCATACATTAGGAAAAAAATATCAGGATGAAGTCTAAAATGATCAGGTATTTAAAATATGTTGAGAGATTGAATTAAACCACAGAAAGTACTGAAAGGTAAATTCCTCATTCTGGGTTCTTTGGGCAAAACTTTTCTAGCTCTGAATAAAAATTCAATAACAAATTAAAAGGAAAAGATATGTTTGATTACTTAATATTTAATTTTAAACTTTTACATGAGAAAAACTAAAATTGCAAAAAATATTGGCAGCTTATACAAAAATCATAAGGACAACATACATATTAAACTGCCAAGATTTGTTGTTTTTGAAATTAAGACAATTTTATATTGACTAATATAATGTAAAGAGTATCTTTAAAAGAATTTAAATATTAACAACAAAACAAAAATGTCAACAACTGTGCAGAAAAAAATGTTCCAGAAAAAAAAGCTTAAGTGACACAATTCATTAATAATAATAATAGAAAATAAGTGATATGTGTGTATGTGATATTGGGAATTAAACTTAAGGATTTGTTCATGCAAGGCACATACTCTATCATATAGCTGTATCACCTTCTTTTTACTTTTTATTTTGAGATAGTCTCTTGCAGTAGCCCAGGCAGGCTTTGAATTTATAATCCTCCCCTCTTAGCCTACAAATAGCTGAGGTTACAATCCACTCTCACCATGCTTCCTACAAATACTACTTAAACCATATAATAACTGTTCAACCACACTCACTTTTTGCATATAAAACTGTAGTGACATAACCATTTTCACCTGCAATTTTGCCAAAACTTTTAGATTGATAGTAAATATTCCTGGTGACACTGTAGGGGAAATTAACACTCCTCATTGATATTAGTGGATATGTAAATTATATTAAAAAAGAAAGGAACACCTTTTAGTAATTGAGGATTTCAGAGTAACCACATCTGTGACTCTTACTGAATCAATATTCCAGTTCTCCTCTGCAGTCAGTAGTGTATCTTCCAGAGGAATGAGTCTGCGAACACTTTTAGAATGGGCCTCACCACCACATTGCTTTTTCTGAAACTATCCCTGACTTCTGACTGCTAGACACTGTTTCTCACAGCAGAAGACTTGATTCTACATTCTGAGGTTGGGGGTCTGTCATTGTGGATATACATAATGTTTTAGAGTTTTTAGAAATCCCAAATGAGAATTCATAGGATGGCAAATATGAATCAGAAAAAACAAGGATGCTTGGAGTGGTGGCACACACCTTTAATCCCAGCATGCTAGAGACAGAAGTAGGAGGATTGCTGTGACTTCAAGGCCAGCCTGAGACTACATAGTGAATTCCATGTCAGCCTGGGCTAGAACAAGACACTACTTCCAAAAACCAAAAATTAAAAATTCAATAATAAAAATACCAGGAGTGCTCCAAACATGACCTTTTTGTTTAATAATAAAACAATTCCTTTATGAGTTACAATAATTAATTTCATTCAGTTCTCTGCGCATTCCTTTCCCCTGTATTATGCAGAAAGCTGAGGGGCTCATACAGTGTAAACTCTGTGGGAGGTGGGGCTGTTATCTAGGGCCGCTGTGTACTGTACTGATGCTCCCCCAAGTCTTCCTCACTGAAATTTGAAGGCCCCTCTGTGGTGCCTCTGCAGCAGGGTCTGTCCCAAGCTGAGGTTCTCTTTGCCAATTTAATGGTGAGTTCAGTGCTTCAACACTCACTGCTAACATCACTGCCCTGACCTGTGAAGACAGACATAGGACATCCAGAGTTTGGCATATTTGCCTAGTTCTGCCAATAATTTCCACCTTGAATCTTGTTCCTTCTTCAAGAATGTTTCCACACTGGGGCCTGGGAAGATGGCTCAGCCCTTACACATGTGACCACACACACACACACACACACACACACACACACACACACACACAAAATAAATAAGTAAATAAATAAATAAAAAGTTAATATATTTTTTTAAATTTACCCTCAGAAGGCATTGATCCTGAAATAGAGATTTACTTTCAGGGTCACCAAAGAGTTCTGAGTGGTTTTATATTTTTGGTGTGTGTATAGTATTGTGGTATAGTTTGGTGTGTATGCATAATATATATAGTGTATTTATAGTGTGCAGATGTGCACTTTGTGGACTTGTATGCAGAGACCAGAGGACAACATCAGGTGAAAACTACTTTTTGGGAGGAGTTTCTCACTGAACCTGGAGCAGCTGTTTTTTTGGTCAGGTTGGCTGACCTATAAACTCTACAGGGCTGTTTTGTGGGTATTATAGTCAAATTCATGTAATTACTGAGCCATTGTCCCAGCCCTGAGATCTGGGATTTTTACTGTCCTTTCCATCACCAGCTGTGCTGCCTCCTTTTCAACGATACACAGTTTCCACTCATTTCTAATTCATGTCTAACTTTTTTGCCTCTTTCTCTCTCTTTCTCTCAAGTTCTTGAAGTCTTTTAGTAACTGGGCTGTCTATACCTACTCACCATCATTTTGGAAATTGTATGCCTACCTAAGGACTTTACAAGGAAGATTTTAATAGCACAAGTGGAATGAGATGAAACTAAAAGGTTTTTGCACAGCAAAGAAAACTATCAGCAGAGTAAACTGAAGACTACAGAATGGGAGAAAATCCTTAGCAGGTATTCCTCAGACAATGGGCTGATTTCAAGAATATATAATGAACTGCAAAAATTGAATGCCAAGAAACAGGACCACTAATCAGTAAATAAGCTAATAAAATGAATAGACAGCTCACAAAAGGAGAAACATAAATGACCAACAGACATTGAAAAAAAAACATTCAAGATCCTTAGTCATGATGGAAATATAAATTAAGATCATTTTGAGATATCATATTTCATATTATCTCAGTCAGAATGGCTACTATCAAGAAAATTTATAGCAGCTAATACTGGAAAGGTGTGGAAAGAAGGGAACCTTTATTCACTATTGGTAGGAATGTAAATGGATGTATCCACTATGGAAATTGCTGTGGGAGGTTTCCCACAAAGCTAAAAATTGAACTACCATGTGACCCAGCTATACCAGTCCAGGGCCTATGCCTAAAGGACTCAGTATCCTGCCACAGAGATACTGGAACATCCATGTTCATTGCTGCTTTATTCATAATAGCAAGGAAATAGAACTAAGCTAAATGTCCATCAACTGATGACTAAATTATGAAAATACAGTAGTTATGCATAATAAAATTTTCTTCAGCTACAAAGAAATATTAAATTATAAAATTTTCAGAAAATGGATATAACTGGAAAAGATTATAATAAGTTAGATAACCAAGGCCAGAAAGACAAAAAAATCACATTTTCTCTCTCGTATTTGGATCCTATATTTTTAAAGCTTGTATACATGTAAGTAAGGGGATGTAAGACTGAGTAAAGATTATATGCCAAGATAGGAGACAGGAGGGGATGGTGATGATGAAAGAATGAAGAGATAACAAAGGAAATGTGGAGTATGAAAGCAGAAAGGAGGCTATGGTGGGGGGAGGGCACAAGTGGGAGGGAAAAGGAGAAAAGAAAAAGAAATGGAAATGAAAAACAAAATCTATTTGAGTCATTACATGTATAAGATCTACATAATAAGGGCCCATCAACATTTAGACATGGATGTGGAGGTGGGCAAAACAAACAAACAAAATTTTAAATGAGATACAAAAATAGAAGAGTTGAAAAAGAACAAGGGATTTGGTAGAGGGAGGATGGGAAGGTAGCAAGAGAAGGTATCAGGAGAGAGTTATGACCATAATACAATATATGCAATGTACAAAAATTATCAACAAATATGCACAATATTGGGCCCATCAACATGTCTTTGTGGATGATGGAGGAGGGCCAAAAAAAATGACATCCAAATAGAAGATGACTGGTTTGAAAAAACATGGAATTCAGTGAAAGGGGTGGGGAGGGATGAAAAACAAAACAAAAAAAAGAGAGAGAGAGAATTGGGCTGGAAAGATGGCTTAGTGGTTAAGGCACATGCCTGCGAAACCTAAGGACCCAGGTTTGATTCTCCAGGTCCCACATAAGCCAGATGCACATGGTGGCACTTTTGTCTGGAGATCGATTGTAGTGGCTAAAGGCCCTGGTGTGTCCATTCTCTCTCTCTCTCTCTAATAAATAAATAAAAATAAATCTTAAAAGAAAGAGAATAAGGAAAACAACAAAATAGAAAAAACTTATAATGTCAAGTAAAACAATAAACTATAAGCATATTTTAAAAAATAAATAAAACTTGCCCATAAAAAGTTTAAAGAATTGAAAGATAACATAATGAAACTTAATCCTTTATATACCATATATATAATTTTGTACCTATGTGTAAATGCAAAAAACTCTGGACATAGTAATACAACATTAGTTTGTGTCTAGGGATGATAAGGGACAAAATGGGATTGCAGAATGTCAGTTTTCTCTGCAGAGTTCTGAATTTATTTTCTTATAAAGAAAGGGTTATCACGTTGAGCTGGTGACCATTCATTCTATTGGTTGTTTCTCTGGAGAACAGCAAACAAAACAAAACAGCAAAACAAAGAAAACTCACACTCAATATGATAGAAATAATAAAACAAGACTGCATTTTCTAGAATTGTACATGAGTATACAAGAACTGGATATCAAGTAGAAATATAGCTACAATGGTGAAAACTGTCCAACTGCATGAGAAAATGACTCTGGGCTTGCATACCCAAGGTCTTAGAAAGAGATCACTGACATACTTGCATTGCATTCGTGTTAATATCACATTTCCTAATTTTTTGAAACAGATTAAGGCTTCCAGGAAAAAAAGAATCCAGCAGAGTTTTAGCAATCTCATGAGATTAAAAAACAAAAATAGGGGGAGCTGGACAAATGGCTTAGTGGTTAAGGTGTTTGCCTGTGAAGCCAAAGGATCCTGGTTTGATTCTCCAGTACCCATGTAAGCCAGATACAAAAGGGGCACATGCATCTGGAGTTCATTTGCAGTGATATAGACCCTGGAGTGACCATTCTCTCTCTCTCTGTCTGCCTCTCTTCTATCTATCTCTCTGCTTGCAAATAAATAAATAAAATTTTTTTTAAAAAAAGACAAAAAATTGGAGTCTGAGACTCAGATGGTATCCAGGGTTTCAGAAACCAAGATTGCCAAATAGAAATGAGCTCCCTCAAATTCAGTACTCTGCAGCTTTCCCCTCAGGCATGTGAGTGGCAAAATTGTACAAGAAAAGACAATGAAAAGGCAAACAGCACTCCACCTCTGTTCAAGAAGGATGAATGAACTGCTGTGGGAACAGCTTTTCTTTCATAAACAAGTAGAAAAACAAATAAAACATATGTAAGCAATGTAAACCAGTGCAGCAGGTAAAGACATAAAGCTTATAGATAACAACATTAAAAAATAACCTCATGATGCTGGGCGTGGTGGCAGATGCCTTTAATCCCAGCACTTGGGAGATGGAGGTAGGAGGATCTCCATGAGTTCATGGCCACCTTGAGACTACGTAGTGAATTCCAGGTCATTCTGAGCTAGAGTGAGACACTACCTCAAAAAACCAATAATAATAATAATAATAATAATAATAATAATAATCATCATCTCAGGATCTTGATGTAAGCAAAGATTTTGTAGATAGGGCACTAAATGGGCCAATAAAAGATATAGGCTCCATTACAGGTAAGACCTATTTTTGAAATAATACCTCAAAAAAGCATGCCAAGTAGTAAGAGTAAATATTTTCAATAAATATCTATGAAGGAGGACTCATGCACAAATGACATGTGTAATAAACAATATAAAGAATAAGAGAAATATAGCCAAAGAGTAAAATGGACAAAACCTTACCTAGGAACTTAATGAAGGAAGATATACAAATGGCCAGTTAGTATGCAAAGCACTCCTCAGTGTTCTTAGTCACTCATTAAAGCTTCAGTGACATTACATGTCATATGGTATGAAAATAATGCAATGAAAAGTTGGACAGCACAAAACTGCTGTTCGTTTGTTAAACAACTGTAACTCTCACGGTAAAAGTTTGTAGGTTATTTTGGTGTTTTGTGTTATGCCAACCTAACTAAATTTAAACTACACTTTATGAAATTTCTTTCTTTGAATGGTTCTAGGAGAAGACTGGGCATAACATACACCTGCTCAAACTCAGGAGTCAGAAGAGAGGAGATGGCATTTGACCCTTAGGAGCTGCATGCCAGTGCAGCTGTTTTCTAGTGCTATTACATAGAGCTCACAGGCATTATCCATGATCTGCAGATTGCTTTGTTAGTGAAGCAGTGTGAAGGCCCACAGCACTTCAGCTCCTGATAGATCTACATTCTCCAAAACCTAAGTAAGGGGCATGGTCATATCTATAGAAAATAATCCCAACATACCTTTTGATACCCACATCACAAAGACTGGAGACAGGAAGAAACAGAGTTCCAACTTGTCATTTGATTTCCCATTTGGCATCCATTCACTAGCCCTACCTACTTGTGGGCCAACAGTAGGCTCCAACAAAAGTCTATGAACACTGCACAGCCTGGTCCCAACATAGCAAGAGGTCTTATTCCTATAATAAACCTATGATTATATACCATTCGTTACTCTAATTCGCTGAGCAAGCCCTAACTGACTGATAAATCTCATTCATTATTGGAGATAACACTTTTTTTTTCTTCAGAAAGAATCTAAGTAATGGCCATACTTAGGAAGGGAAGAAGAGAACAACTGATGACCTTATAAGGGCCTTATTCTTAGCATATATATTTGGGGTTTTTTTTCCTTGCTTCTCTTCACATTTTAATTGTTATTTTCAGAGATATTCATGACTCCCTCTTGGATGCCATGGGTGGGGAAATCACAAGGACCTTAGAATTCTAGTGTTTAGAATAGGTGGACACTGTGTTACTGTCCATGTGGGTTGTGTCCTCTTTGGTGGTTAATAACAGATTTAAATTTTTTGAGTTTCCAACTTGTAGGTCCTGCCTCACCTTGTTCTGAGGAAGCCTTGTTCCAGGAAACTGCTCCTATATCAAGAAGCCACGGATTCCTTCCCTATGGGTAGCAGTGGATTAATTTAGCTCTGATGAATCTCTTTAAAGTAAAAAGGGAGGGGTCTACTATGAAGATTGCTCTGAGGAGCTTATGATGTATAAACTAAAATACCTTTTCCCATGTGCCCAATAGAGGCAATATCCAAATGGAAGCCTTGTGTATCCACACTTGCTTTTTATTTCCTAACTCAAGGTAGATGCAATTTATATTCAATTTGGAGAGCAGAAATGAATTCGCTACAATAGGGAGTGGCTAAAAACACACTTACTTACATGCTCCTGCTATATAACCAGGCCTCTGAGACTGCAAAAAATAATCCATAGCTCTGAATCTCCATTTTCTCATCTATAAAACAAGGAGTTTGGTTATGATGGCATTGAGCAGTGCTTCCAAGGGAACATCTGCAAATTCCATGCGGCTGCCTCTCTGGAGGCTTGGCCTCACATGTGTTAGCACTTGGTGGCTGCAGCAGAAGAACACTTGAAGTACCACTGAGGCAATGTGAGGTAACATGCTGTCCTCTAGGCTCTCCCTTCTCACTCTGACCAGATCTCATAGAAGCTGCCTGATGCTTGAGCTCTGCTCAGCATTTCTTTTTATGAAGACCATTTGAGTGTTTCTGTTATACATCTTGGTTGCCATGCAAACTTGGCTCAAGAAGCCTGCAACAAACCCCAAACACCTCCTTACATACTTGCTTTATGACATTTCATTTGAATGCCAATATAACAAGTTTATAGTAAATGGAGGATATGGCAGGAGACTAAAATAACACCATAGGCTTTGAATACTCTAATCTGAGCTTAATAATTTTAAGAATTTTAGACATTTGTAACTCAACCTATGGGCATAATCTCGTAGTAATGGTACTTGGGTAAAGATGTTATGCATGGAGCTCAGAAAGATTGTACTGGATCAAATAACACAGTGGTTCCAAAGGAAACTAAATCTTTTTAAAACCCTCAAACATCAGTTTAAACTGTTAACTTTAATTTTATTTTAAATTCATGTTAAAGTAATTGCATCAAGCTGGGATTAGGTACTGTCTCTAGCTTTCCTTCTGTGAAGTTAACCATTTCATGCATCAGAAATACAAATAGAGTTAAAGGGGAAGAGGTTAGAGAAAACTAGAGTTTTTTTTTTTTAATTATTATTATTTCCTACTGTGGCTTTACATAAGCAAGAACCCAGGTGTTCTACCCCCCAAATGAACATTAGTTACGTCTTTCTAGTTCTGAAAGACCAATGATCCACCTAAGCAAATCACCAGAGAGAGACCACAAAGCAGGACCAGAGTCTTTGGACAGAGTGACTCTTGCCAGTACTTTGCTCATGAAGAATGTGTGTTCAGGGCTGGAGAGATGGCTTAGTGGTTAAGCACTTGCTTGTGAAGCCTAAGTCCCCAGTTCGAGGCTCTATTTCCCAGTATCCACATAAGCCAGATGCACAAGGTGGCACATGCATCTGGAGTTTGTTTGTAGTGGCTGGAGGCCCTGGTGCACTCATTTTCTCTCTCTCTCTCTCTCTCTCTCTCTCTCTGCCTCTTTCTGTCTGTCACTCTCAAATAAATAAATAAATAAATAATAAACAAAAATTAAAAATGCAGAATGTGTTTTCAAACTCAACCTGATGATTCTTTTCTGCATTTGTAACACCTTCATACATGTTTATAATGTATTGTGGGTTTATCCCCACAATAAACCCGTAATTCTCCTCCTATACCTCCCACTAAAACCCTTTTGCTTCCCAGTTAATATCCATCCTACTTCCATGTTTTTTTTTTTTTATCCACTCCATTAATTTAGGGTTGCTTACATGAGCATGTGTGTGAGTTTATTGCTGGAGTATGGACAAATTACCCATGGCTACACCACTGAAGAACATGACTCTCCTCCTGTAGCAACTATTAGCTGCTATTAGTTACTTTGGGAGGTGTGAGTTCTTAGGAACCCTTCTCCCTTCCATGAAGAAATACTGGCAGGGTCAGTCTTATGGGGAAACCAGAGCTTCTGTGAATTTATGAAAGTAATGGCCATGTTATATCCATTAGATAGCATTCTGCAATGCTCCTACCCATCATCTTGTAGATGATGTTTTGAGGGCAAGGTCTCTTACAAGATACAGAATAATAGAGTACAGAGCTCTGGCCAGAGAATCCTCCAAACCATAATTCCAACACCTGCTAACAGTCTCTAATTTTCTACTCAGAAAATATATCTTTCTGCTCTCATGATGCTATGTTATAAAATTGGGGATTAATAAAATATCAAGGGTCCTATCAAAGTGTCCTAGAATTTTTCATATAGCAGAGCTCTATAGAAATTAGCAGCTAGAAAGGGGGCCATCTGCATGGAGCATATTACCGTGGCTTTTCCCATGACTTAGTTTAATCTTGTAACCTCAGACACAGTTCCATCTAATTTGGCTGGCAAGTGCTCAGGTATGCTGACTTAGGCAGCCATTATGTAGAAAAACAGGAAAGCATAGGAAAGTCTATATTTCTACTTTCCTCAACAAAATAATACTCCACATTCCTATCTGTGAGCAGGCACTGAACTACCAGGGTGGATGAAGAGCCTCCAGCAGAAAAACTACTAGCAGTTCATCAGTGTCTGAGCCTGAGCATGTTGGCTCAGGTCCAGGATAGATTTACTAAAGTCAGGCTCTTGGAGGACAGAGTTCAGCCAATGGTGAGGCCAAGAATGTCCTAGGGAAGTCTGCAAGCCAGGAGGGAGGAGCAGGCTCTGTGGTCATCTGAGACCAGCACCAATTCTGAAGTTCTCACCAAGAGTCACAGTCTCTTACTTCCCCACACATCTCACTCTTTTTCCCCGGGTGGTACAGATGAAGGGACTGTCTCCCAGAAGGAGGTTAGAGCACCTGTGTCTACTTTCCATTATTCCAGGTTTCAGGTAAGCATCCATGTGCCCTAGAAAAAAATGTCATTTCTTGGAAACCATCTCTCTAGCATCTCATTCAGAAGAATTCCTACATGATTGTCTTTTGTGCTCTTAAAATTTAAGTGTCAAGATGTGATTTTACAGTTCCTACATCCTCTGATATAACTGCTTCATGCAGAGTCCAAAGTCTTTGCTTTTTCTTTTTGAGCACAAACATAAGCATTTGACTAGTAACTCTTTTCCATGTGTGGCCTTCAATTTTACTTACCTAAATAACCATTATTTTGCTAAAGACAAAGCAAGGGTACCGATTGATTAACTTTGGTATTTATTTATTTATTTATTTATTTATTTATTTATTTTGGTTTTGCGAGGTAGGGTCTCACTCTGGTCCAGGCTGACCTGGAATTAACTATGTAGTCTCATTGATTAACCTCTGCCTCCCGAGTGCTGGGATTAAAGGCGTGAGCCACCACACCTGGCTGGTATTTATTTTTAATTTATTTATGTGTTATATAAAATTAAATAAAAATTTCCTCTCAATATCTTTGTTATGAATGATGATTATAAAACAAACAAAATTATAGAAGATGGATGCTTATGCTATTTTACAAACTGATATATTTTATTTATCTACATAGACAAGTCCTTCTTAGAGTAGAAAAGGGTAAAATGATTGAAACTATGGTTTATTTAGATTATAAAATTACATATAGCCACATATATACATGCATAATTATAATAATATATCTAGTCTTCCTTTGGTAAAATAGTTAATGCCTCAACAAATTATATTCTTGAACTTCTCATGAGTTTGTATTAATTTGTGCTTATGATATAGCATATGGACTGAGATAAGACTTTCCTGTATGAAACCCTGTGTAGCAGACAGCTTCAGGTTCCTGAGATGAACTTCCAGACCAGGCACAGTTATGGAGAAAGGGATACTATTTATTGAAGCTTACAGATCCAGGGGAAGTTCCATAATGGCAGAAGAAGCTGGCCTGTCTCCACAGATCCAAGCAAGAGAGCAAAGCCAACCAGGCACACAGCACACAGAGCAAAACTACAGCCAAAAACCACAGCACACTTCAGGAATTCCCATTAGGCACACTTTGCATATCTTTACAATGGAATCTCAAACCATCACCACACCTTAAGACTGGGCCCCCAGTGACATTGCCTCTAGCAAGGTGATTGCAGATGTAAACTATAAACTAATAAAACACTGAATATATTGGGGGCCAAATATTCAAACTACCACACCCTGTGAGGAAAACACTGTGAGGCATCACTTATAACACAGAATGATTATTCCCAACATGAATTTGTGTATTTTCTTGTATTCCATACTGTAGAAATGAAGAGGTTTTAGGATTATTAAGCTCCATGTGTGTGTGTGTGTGTGTGTGTGTGTGTGTGTGTGTGTGTGTCTGTGTCTGTGTGTGAGAGAGAGAGAGAGAATGTGTGTGTGTATATAATTTTTTTCTATGTAACAAAGGTTTAGAAAAGTGATAGTTCTTAAAAAGCCCAAGAAATGTTTTAGGTGCTGCCTGCAAATTATTCAACACTTATTAAGTACAACTTGACACCAATGGTGTGAATGGTGACAGGGGACATGTCCTGCCCTGTGAGAAGTTCAATGTAACTATCATTATATGAAGCAAAAGAAGCAGTAAAAATGAAAGAGGGAGACCGTGGGAAGTCAAAGATAATGAATCCAGAATGCAGCAGGGAAGTCAGGGCTGAATAAACAGTACTACTGAAAGAAGATACACTAACTGATTTTTTTTTTTTTTTTTTTGAGAAAGACACAGAGAGAGACAGAGAGAGAGAGAGGGAGAGGAAGACAGATAGAGATGGGCATGCCAGCAGCCTCTCAGGTGCTGCAAACAAAATCCAGATGTGTGCCCCCTTGTGGTCAAGTGGAGCATTGTGCCCTTGCGTCACTTTACATCTGGCTAAATGTGGGACCTGGAGATTGGAACCGGTGTTCTTAGGCTTAGGAGGCAGGTGCCTTAACTGCTAATCCATCTCTCCAGCCCTGATTTTTTTTTTTGAAAGGATTAGGTAGGAAAATTTTGTTTCTCTAGACCCTGTAGTACTAATTTGAGTTTTTCCTCATGTTCTTCTTTTACAAGAGCTAAGCCAAAAGGGACGGAGGGCTGTGATGGTTAATTTTATGTGTCTACTTAAATGAGCCACAAATGTTGCCATACATTTGGTCAAATGTTAATTTGGGTGTATCAATGTGGGAGGTTCTGAAGTAGATTAACATTAAATCTGCGAACTGCAAAAGCAGATTGTCTCTTCTTATATGAACACCTCACCAATTAAATACAGAAGGAAGGCTGGGTAAGAGACTTGCTCCTTCCTAACTGCTTGAGTAAGAACATTTTAAAATCTAACATTTTAAAACAGGTTCTTTCAGTCCCTAGTGTGTGGGTTATGAATTAAGACAATGCCATCAGGTCTTATGAGTTTTAAACTTTGGGACTTAGACTTAAATGGCACACTTGGCTTTTTTGGTCTCTAGCTTGATCACCATCTGATCTTGGGACTTATCTGCCTCCATTATTGTATGTCTGTCCCGTTATTAAGAAAATGTATTTGTTCTGATTCTCTAGAGAATGTTGACTAATTGAAGGATCTTTGCTTTTAGTTTATCAATGTCAAAAGCACATTTTTTGCATTTGTTCCAGAAGGAAACAATGTGAGAGGCATGAGGATCTGTTTTTGCAAACAGATCCTCAATCCCAGCTCTGTAAATGACTCTCACATACCTTTTGCAATTGGCTTTGTGTTGGGGAGTTCGGTATGTGCATGTGTATGCATATTCATATGTATGTGGGCACAGGTGTCTGGTATGTATATCTCTGAAAGCCATAGGTCATTGTCAGGGATCTTCCTCAGTCAACCTCCACCTTGTTTACTGAGATAGGACCTCTTACTGAGCCTAGAGCTCAGTGATTCAGGTAGACTAGCTAGCCAATAATCTTCCACAGGACTCCCTGTCTGTGCCTCCCTCTGCTGGGATTATAGATGTACAGAATTGTAATTGGATGCTCAGAATTCAAATTCAGATACTCATGCTTAAGTGCATGCATTTTATCTATTGAGCCATCTCTTTAGCCCCAGGGTCACTAGCTTTCATGGGGTAGAGAATGTGGCCATTTTTCCCACTGAGACCCCATGCCTGGTGTTATGCAGGATCTGAGATTCCACTAAGTGCTGGCAGATCCCACTTCTCAGTCATCTGGAGGTGGTTAGAAGCTGCTCTGCCTGATTTTGACAAACATTCTCTTTACTTGTCCTGTCCCTCTAAGATTGTATAATGTCCACATGCTAGCCTGGGCCTCCTTTTACATTCTGAACTTTACTTGAGGCTTGTCACCCAAAACCTTATGAAGCACAATGTTGTGCTTTCAATATTTGTGCTCCCTCCAAATTTCAGGTTGAAACTTAATCTGTAATGTAATGGTTTAAGAGGTAGGGCCTTTAGGAGGTGGCCATGTCACAAGGTCTCCTCATAAAAGGGCTGGGGTAAACTGACTAAGCCCTTTTATGAAAAACATTCCTGTTCTTTCCACTTTAGTAGGACACAGTATTAGTCCCCTCTATAGGTTGTAGCATCATCATGTCATCTTGCAAGGAGAAAACAACTTTAACCAAACACCAGTTTTGCTGGTGGCTTCATACTAGACTTCCCATAACTGTGAGAAATAATGTTTTCTTGGTGATAATGTACACATCCTGTGCAAATGGATGAGGACAGGAAAAAAAGCAGAGATAGGCATTCCCAGTTCTGCCCTTATGCCAGCTGCCAGCCTACCAGGCCTTTGGCTTCTTCACCAACAAACTCTCCCAGTAGACAAAACCCTTCCAGGGAGGAATCCAAGCTCCTCCAGCTCTCAGGGATATCACTCCAGGCTCAACTTGCTTCTTGTCTTGGCCTCACCATGCAGTGCATTTAGTCATTTTATGGAGCTGCCATGAGTGTCCCATGCACAGATTTCTTGTTCCATGTCAGCCCACAGCAGTAGCCTGCCCATGTATCTCACAGGAAGATATAAAAACATAATCTGCTGGGACAATTGAGGCTCCCACTGAAGCTTACAATAACCTTCAAGTCCAGGAGCATTTTCCATCCTCTTGGGAAATCTCTCTAACCCTCTGCCTCCCTGGTTTTCTAGAACAAGATCTAATAAATCTGCACTTATCCTAAAGTCAGTGCCAGCCATCATAATGGAATGATTAGATGTGTTCTGTATGTCAGAAACCTGACAGAAAGATTATACAGCACAGTGAAGCAATCTTTGGGGTTTTGGCAGAGGAAGAAGGAGAAAAATATGTGTCCGGGATAGAAAAAAAATGGCAGCTCCTGGAACCACTGACGTGATGTCACTCAATCTTTCAGCAGAAATGTATTAAGTTTATGTCAACAAACATTTATCAAGCACCTCCGAGGTAACAGGCACTTTGAGTACCAAGGCACACAAGACACATCATTTATCCTTGGAGCTTATAGAGAAGCCTACTCAAAAGAACAAGCATATAAGAGATGGTTTCAACATAGTTTGGCAAGTGCAATGATAGGGGTTGTGACAGAGGACAATGGCAGTACAGAAGAGGTACATTTGGCTAAGCTTGCAGTCTCAGAGGAAGTTTATGAAGGAGGATGCAGAATAATGTCTAGGGTAAAAGGGAGGGGGTAAATTCCTAGCTGAGAAAACAGCATGAATGAAAGTACAGAAGTGCAAAAGATCCTTGTATGGGTGAGTTTGTGAGTTAGGGAGGAGAAAAGAGGCTTGTGAGCATAAATCAAATAATAACTTGAAGTAGCTTGGAAAATATATGATTCTTAATAAGAGAGTGGGGGCACTAGTTTGACCAGAAGTACCCTGTAGGGAGAGAGAGGAGAAACCTTTACCCTAAAACCATAGGCTCTTTCTGATAATCCCGGTGTCAGAACTGGGTTATTTCTCACAATGTGCTGTCAGTCAGGCAGGCCCATGAGGCCCCCAAAATCATGCAGGCCATTGTCAAATCACTTGGTTACCCACCAGATCTAAATGGTAAGATGCTAGTGCTGAAGACACCACAGGCTGAAGTCATGGAACACTGAGAGATCATGCTGGAACTGAGAAGGGGGCAGGAGACTTATGCCAAGGTTTAGGGAACATTGTGAAAATGGGGGCAGAAAGATTGTAAGAGCCACAGGGTTGTAAGGAGGAATTGTTCCTACCACAGAGATTGACTGGTGCCTTTCTGACCCCACAGTGATTACTGATGACTGCACAGAGGAAGGCCCTCAGTGGAATAGGAGTTTTGGAAAGTGAACATAATAGTACAAATCCAATATGCATATGACCAATATAAAGTATATTAAGTAAATAAATAAGAAAATTGGTGCATTCTAAAAATGAAGCAAGGTAAAAACACAGACAGTTCTACAAAGGGACTTACCAAATGTTAAATTGCCAAGCTCAAGATACCTTTAAAGTGATGGTAGTGTAAGATAACCTTAGGAAAGACAGTAAGCCCACTAATTACAGGTTGGAGAAATATATAGTATGAGGTGAGGAAAAAAAAAAAAAAACAGCTAACGTAAGAGTCAAAAGGGGCCAATGATACTGAAGTAAAAGAGAGAGTGCTATGAGAATGGGTAGAAAAGAAATGGAATATTATTTCAGGAAAAAAGAATACCATGATCAAAGGCTTGGAGGTGTGAGAATACTTAGAAAAGAAGTGGAATCTGTTCCAGGCAAAGAAAACACCATGATCAAAGACTTGGAGGTGTTATCAACTCTAGTCACTTTTGGATTGCATACAAACAAAGATCACAACATTAAAATAATATAAAAGCTAGAGTCTTTATACATAAAACATTATAAGGGCAATGTCTTCCTTCAAAGGTCAATCTGTGATGGGGACATGAAGGCAACATTCATGGGCTGACTGCAGAATTATAAGGAAGGTATGATGAACTGTGTCCATGAATCCCCAACACTAGGCCTCAGTCAAACAGCTCCTCCTTTTATGCAGTCAAGGGGAGGAACCCTGTTCCAAAGTGAAAATAAAAAGTGTGGCACAAAGAGAAAATACAAAATCTATAACCAGTAGTCTAGGAGTTTGCATATCAATGGTTATTCTAACATTATTCTTGATAGTTAAATTATAGAGCCAACATAGGTGTCCAACAAAAAAGGACAGAGTAAAGAAAATGTGATATATATATATATATATATATATATATATATATATATATATATATATATATATATATATATATATAGTGGATTTTTTACATCCATAAAGAAGAACAAAGTTAAGTTTCAAAAAAATGAATGCATTTGGAGACAATTAAGTGAATTATGCCAGTTTCAGAAAGACAAATATGTATGTTTTCTCTCATATCTGGTACATGGATTGTGTATAGATACATAAGGTCATGTATGTATATATATAACAGGAAAGTAAAAGGGAAAATGACTAGGAGAACAAAAGGAACTAATGGGAGGGGGAGAGACAATAAAGGGAATGGTAGGAAAATGGGAAGAGAGTATGCCCAATGTACAATATGTACTTGCAGAAAATGTCCTTATGTAACATGGCATTACACATAATGAACATATACAATGAACACTAAAATTAAAAAAGAAAAGTATAATGACTCCCACATATGAAAGTGTCATCATGAAATCCAGTCCCTACTATGCTAATTAAAAGATTAATTAATTTAAAAGATTAAAAAGAAGCCTAGTAAATGCATATGTCTTTCCCTCATGGCCTATTAGGGGGGAAGAATATACCTAATGTGATCTTACCAGTGATCATCAGAACCATGACACTGTTGTCTGGGACAACTGCTAAATTAAACAAGATGCCAGGAAAACAAGGGAGAATGAGGACAATCATAGCAAACTGGGACATACAGTTCCTGTGACAGTCAGGATCCAGCCAGGAAAACAACCACACTGGGCATCTTAACGGAGAGAAATTAGTGTAGAAAAGTATTGACTGATGAAAGAGTGTGAGACAGAACTGAAGGTGAGGTTGCTAGAATGAGGGTGAAGACAGCAAGGCATAAGTTGGGGTTATCAGAATACAGAAGCTCAAAGGATGGACCTTGTAGAGAGAGCTGGGCTCAACTTTATAAGGGGAGAGCAACACATCTGTAGAGTAGGGATTGAGCTATCTGAGATAGGCTGCTACCTGGTATGATGGCATCCTCCCATAGCAGGTGAAACAGGTTCTGGGCATGGGAAGATGTTGGAAACGGGAAGCTATTGATGATGCTGAGGGAAGTGCTCTTGCTAGGGCAACATAAAAAGAAGTAGGACCAAATTTCCTTCCAGTCTCCTTCTGATGCCCCCAATTACAAAGTTTAACTGAAAAGCAGCTGACAGGAACTATGATGTCATTTCTAAGTTTCTTGCCTCAAATCATAGGACAGAACTGAGCAAGTCTGAAGCAACAATCTGCTATGATCAGAGCATCAGGCTTAGAAACTGTCCTGAATTTAAAGAGGGCCTCTTCCCCAAAGAGGAGTTTGGTGCAAGAAGTGAAGGAACTACACTGTAGTCTCTGGTAGAACATGGAAGAGTATTAATCAGTTAACCTCTCTATGGTAGCATCGCCAAATGTTGGCTCATCGATCACAACAAAACCAGAGAACAGGTGTTCTTCCCATTTTACAGATGAGGATGTGGACGTTTCAAGTGGTTAAGCAGTTTTTTCAAAACCAAGCAGCAGGAGATGAATCTGTCGCTTGCAGTCTCCAGGTGAAGCTGCTTCTTCCCAAAGGCCTTGGATGGAGACAGAGAGCCTGGACTACTCTGAGAAGTCCAAAGTCAATGATCTATGATGACTTATGGACTCTTGAATGCTCAGGCCCAGGAGAAAACCATCCTTTGAGTTCCCGGTACCCAGTGGTTTTCTTTTGTCAGATGTGGCCTCATTCCCATGGGATGGAATCAGGACTTAGAATGAGCTCGCCACCTCTTGGAGGAATCCTTATGCTGCAGCCACCCACATCTCTGTTATGTGGAGACAGTGCTGGGCCTGTGAGTTCTTTTATGCATTTGTGTGTCTTATAAATCCAACCTTTCTCAACAGGATGACATTCTTGGATGACAAGCCCCTCAGCCAGGCAGCCAAAAACTGCAAAGGCAAGAGTTACTTTTTGGCTGAAGGAAGTCTTCAGGCTTAGCAGAGAATGGAAGCAAATTTTACTTGTACTTTCTAGATGCTGATGTCGAGATGGGACCTTATTGAGGAATTCATCAAGGCCCAAGGGAGCTGAGAAGATAAATGCTACCAGGCGGCTGCAAGTTGAGCAAAATTCAAAAACAATAGAATGTCAACCCAAGATCATAGAAGGCTGTGGCAAGTGTGACAGAACGCAAGGGCAGCAAGTTGGTCCCGGGACAAATGAGGATGTGGGTAATGGGCGATGGCACTACAAACGCTGCTTTGAAAGAGGCTTGAAGGGCAGGAGGCAGAACTGGCTCTCTCTGCCGAGTCTTCAGCTCATCATGGAGGAAGAAACAAGCACCACCCCAGGTTTGGCAACTTGCCCTTTCCAAGCCCCCTGCTCCAGCATTCACAGGGTTTCCCAAGGAGCTTGGGAGGGCCAGGTATGGGTTTCTCCTAGAGATGGTTTTTTTGGGCCCTTTTGGAAAGTGACTTGGCTGGAGCCACATTCCTGCCAGCGTGGCAGCTGTTACCACTTATACCAGGAACATCTGGCCTGAAGACTGCAGTAAAAGTGACACTTGTCTACAGAAAAAAAAATGTTGAAGTATACATTTTGGACATGAAGAAATAAGTAATGACATTTAATGTTTTCATAAAGCTGCTACACTGAGCAGCAATCACCCAACCCCTGGGCCCAAGCATGGGGGCAGCTATATGTCCCTGTGTGCCTGTGGGGATTTGAAGGGCCTCCACCAGGAACACTGCTGTGGAACACAGGCTTTTTTCCTCTGAAAACTAATAGAAAGGGTAGGTCATTGGTAAACCCCTCCTTTCAAGACCTAAACCATAAAATTGGGGAGAAGGTACAAAAGATAACCTAATAGTTATGGGGGAAGCTAGCTCTGAGTTGCAAACTTGTTACTGGGTGGGTAGTATTTCCAGCTTCAAAATTTTCATCTTCCAAATGGGAGTGTCAAAGATGGTAAATTTCAGGTACCTCCAATTTTTTATTCTTGAAGCATTTAAACACAGAGACAATTCTACTATTTCTGTGGTTAAATATGATTCTTTCCAGATCTTGCTATTATAATGCACAACCTCCCCCTATGTAATGATGGTTGTCTCTCTCCAAGCCCTGACCAAAGAAAAGTATCAGAACCAGTCTCAAAGCACTGGGCTTCTGCAGAGTAAGATACACATAGAGAAAGGCAGTGCCTTCTGGACTCTACACACCATATTTCCCTGCAGATACTTCACATAGCTGGATCCCTAGGACTTTGCTTCAGTTTAGGCATTTGATTGAAAAAATGAGATGGAAGAGATGACGCATACTTGCTGTAATTGGCTTTCTTTTTGTTGATAGTGTCAACTGTTGATGCTATCATACCCACACTGAGTTTGACAGGCATCTGGATAATTCAAAAGAGTATATGCTTACATACTTTGTGATTTTTAAGGAATCAGTCCTTTGTTTAATTTTAACATCATTAATCATCAATGCCTCTCAAATTTAAAAGTGTTATCTGTGCCAGGATTATGTAGAAATGACGCTCTATTAATGAACAAATTTGTCATTGCGATGCATGTTACTCTGTAAGTATGTTTCTTCACACAGAAGACTTGTGGACCCTTCCTTACTTCCTATCACACTAGGAGGTAGCAGAGAGGAAAGGTGTTAGTGCTTCCTAAGGACCATCAGGCGCACACTCATGCATCTCCCTCATTTCCTGAGCAGCAAGTTCTGTAGAAGCTTCTTGCCTTTCTCAGTGACTCTTTGCTCAGGCAATATGACTTACGTGCCAGGAGTGAGGGTAACCACTCGGGAGAGGAAGAGTCAGGTTTTTGGCCCACCAGGACTACTTCACTGTCAGGCCAAAGCAGAAGTGTGAGTAGATTTCGGGCTTGTTGGTCCACAGGGCACATTTGGATTGGCATTGTAATGATGCTCTGGTCTAAGCCTTTGGTTTGATTTGGTAGGGTTTTCCTTCTGTTGTAGAAGCTGAGAGTGAAGGAAGGACACTGAGAAATACTAATTCCCTGGGCCTGGGCATCAGAATGGTATGTCCTGCACATATTCCTGTGCCTGCCTATGGAGACAGGGGTTCCATTAAAATGCACACTCCAGGTAAGTGGTCCTAAGACATGACAGTGCTTTTTCATTTTTAGCAAGTCACCAGCTGGTGCTGATGTCATCAGCAGAGTCTGATTGCTGCCATTGGGAATTTTGCTTTGGAAACATACCTGTGTTTAAGTTATGGCTCCAGACTTACCTAGCTAAGTGCATTTGGGTTGGGTTGTGTATTACTTCTATACCATGATTTCCTTGGACATAAAGTAAAACAATCATCACACTATTATTTGCTGAAATAATTCACCAAGCTCCTACAAGTCCACAGGGCCTTTGAGCTCTGGGGAAGAGAGAATCCATGGAATTCCTTTGTCTGTTTTCAGATCCCTGATGCTTCATTTCACCTCTAGGACCCAGGTCAGTAGCCTGTGTCCACCCATAGCCACCAAAAGGCCCATTGCTCTCACTTCTGTGTTAATACATCACAGATGGATGCCCCTGCAGGAGGCAAGACACAGAAGAGCCTTATTTACTACAGTGATCTTGACTCCTTCATAGCCAAAGTCACTCAGGCAATGCTTGGGGTTCAAATCAAAGATGCTTTATATGTTACATCAGGGGCCCTGTACACACACAACCTGACATCATCCTTTAAAATGCTTCATAAACATTTTGTGTGTGTTGTTACCTCATCTATGTATGATAGGTGACTAGAATCAAAAGTGCAGAGCAATTTATACTACTTGTAAAATTATAGACATGTAAAGTGAGGTTTTACAAAAAAAAAAAAATTTAAACACTGTCAAAATAAAAGAAAACCCATTTGAAAAACAAACAAATCCATTGGCTAGTGCCTAATGTGCCAACCCCAGTTAACACAGGAGGAACAATTAGCTAGCCTAATGTTTCTGCTTGGCTGTGTGAACTGCCTCTGTGTGCAGAACAACTGTCCACAATAAGAACATCTGGAACATGCAGAGTGAATAGACACACCAAAGACCTCTCATTCAGCTGGCTGCAAATTTCTTCTTGCAGCTTCTGATTACAGTCACAGACATAACAAGCTGCAGTTAAAGTTGGGGGACCCCTGAGTGAATTCTGATTCTGACTTCCTCTGCAAATGTGACCAGCTTTCTTTCCTGCACCAAAGCTAACTTCATACAGCTATATGATCTCTGACCCGCCTCAGGCAGCTATTTAACTACTGGTCTCCTGGTCCTTTGATTTTCCAAAGGAGTTCCCCACTCACCAGCATGCAAAAGTGACTTTTCATCTTGGAACAGAGATGGATAGTTCTCTAAGACTTAGGGAGGCAATTCACTCACTCAGATAAGTCCTACATCTTGGCAGCCTAGGAGCCTCCTATATTATGTGATTGTTAAGGAACCCATGTACCCTGTCCCAAATCACTCCCCAGTTTCTCCCAGTAGGCAATGGAGTCTTAATGTTTAGAAATTGAAAATGCTTTTAAAGAACACGAGATCCAATCTGATTTTATAGATAAAGAAAAGAGGGTTTGCAAAAAGTATGTAAGGCTTTACTGAAGAGCCATGTCTTTGGATGTGGATAACTTTTCGATCCTTGGGACTGTCTTTAGCAAGACCCAGCCAGTGCTGGGCAGAGCTGTATTTGGCTGGTGGTTTTCTACATGTGTGTATCCCAAAGACTTCTCCTGTCAGAATCATTTGTGGAGATTTTTTAAAAGGCAGACCCCCTGGGGTTCACTGTGGGCCTCCCAATTCAAAAATACTGAGGATGGGACCTGGGAACTGGATTTTGACAATCTCTCTGAGTGATTTAGCTGCATGAGGTTTTAAACAAAGACTTTCCATTGGCACCATTTTAGCTGTCAGTTACCACTCTAGCAAGAACCATCTCACTTAGCTGCTCTTGAAAAGTTGAGTTTGGGGGAGGGGAACATTAGCTTAACTCTCCCTGTCCTCAGTGAGTGGCCCTGGTACTAGATTAACTAAGGTTGACATTTCCTGTATCAGGCACCCTGTGCTGACACCACAAACTGCCCATCACTTTGCCACCTGTGTAAACCCTGGACATTGCGACCCAGGCTCTTCTGCCATACCTGTGAACCTGTTGACCTTTTGCACATCCCCATCCCCAGCTATCATCTCAGAAAATTAAGAATGAACACTTTCCACAGCAATGCATGGTGTATTTCTCTTTATATCAATTGTCTGAAATGTTTGTTATTGACTGAACATTTGGCAAATCACATTTTGATTCCAAAAACTTTTTGTCTGTAATCTATAGATAATAGTGCTTCGTTTTAAGGTTTTTTTTTTTTTTCAATTTCTTTACTGTTAGTATATGATATGGAAATGAATACTTAAATGTACCTTTTATCATTTTGGAAAAATCACAAGGGTACGCCAGGGCCTCTAGCCACTGCAAACGAACTCCAGACGCATGTGCCATCATGTGCATCTGGCTTACATGGGACCTGGAGAATTGAACTGGAGTTCTTAGGCGTCACATGCAAGTGCCTTAACTGCTAAGCCATTGTTTTGTATCTGCTATAAGGGTTTTAGTAAAGGCTTTGCTTTTTCCTGGAAAGGCTCTCTTTAAGGAACTTGGTTCATGATTAGCCTGGAGTCACCTGGAGAGACAAAAGCTACATTTAGAGCTGTTGTTATTCAAAGCACCTCTATCCACTTTCTGCTTAGACCACAGAGGAAGGGTGCCTGGACCTTGTAGTTAAAGCAAGAAAGGGGTTTTCTTGTTCTATGTACATGTTCCACTTCAATTTTAAGTGCCACAGACTTGTATCTGTGCCTTCTCTTCCCCCACATTTTGTCACAAGAATCAAAAATATTAGGGTTCCTCTAGTAGAGTTGGCTTTTTCCTTAGTTTGCCTGATAACTGGATTTTCTCCATTTATGAAATGTTCTTGGTTCTGTTTCCTTGCTCGCATCCACCTGATGTGGGTGCTCAGATTCAAGTCACACTTGGTGGCAGAGCACTGTGGATTAACACTACATTAGGTGGGACATTTTGCAAGTGGCCAGAAGGCAACAATGTCTCTTCCACTTGGACTACTACTTTGGGGGCTCGGCACCTCCTCATGACAGCCTGGATTCAAGAAGGCAAGCACTGAGGAGTAAAAGACACCTGGTCCCCCTTAAGGAGTATTATTATTCAAGCACAAAGGTGAGGCTCTGTGACTTTGTCTTACTGAAGGAGCACTGGGGCATGTAGTGATTCTTTGGAATGTCTACTTTGGGTCCCCTCCCTTGGCATACTTTATTGCAAGTTCAGGATGAGGAACAAAGGGGAAGGATCTAATTTTCAGTGGGTCAAAGTAAATGGTGGATGCTAGGAAGAGCACAGTCTTCTGACATCCTGGAGTAGTGCAGAGTTGCTCTTTACCCTGCTGGTGGCTTGTTTTCCCTGAGGGTTTTTTTTTTTTTTCATTTTTCCAAGGAGTAGGGTAAGAGCTAACTATCTGTCTTGGAAAACCAAAGGAATGCAGGAACTTGGTCTTGAAATGGCCTTAATCTAGGACTTTGTGTTCTTCCTATTAAAAACATGATGTTCCAGCTCTGAACTTGCAAGGAGACCTGAACGGCTTGCTACAGGTACCCCTGATACAGTCAAGTGAGCTCAGCGGGACCATTGCTGCCTAGTGGTCTGAGATCCTTGTGCTTTCTTCCCTAGGTGGACATCTGACTAGAGTGGTTAGCAGGTTTCTGTCTTCAGGTCTCTATCCACAGAGTGAAAGTTTTGATGTCAAGGGAGAAAGAGGGTCCCTTAAAATACTCTGAGGAAATTGTCAGAGGAAAATGGAGCCACAATGGTCATGGTGAAAGGAAGGCCCTGGGAGCCTTCAGTTTTGGGGAAACTGATCCACAAAACCAGACTCCTTCAATCCTGCCCAGATCATTGCATACCCACAGGCAGGCATTTTGAGCTAGGCACTCACCTCCAGAAAGCCCTGGAGGGAGGCCCACTCCAGCCCTGATGAGAGGTGTGCAGAAACTCCCCAGAAGACCTTCGAGTACAGTTTCCCAAGACCAGAAGATAATGGTGGCCAACACTTGCTGAAGAGTTCAGATTTAAAAGAAGAAGAAGAAGAAGAAGAAGAAGAAGGAGAAGGAGAAGGAGAAGGAGAAGGAGAAGGAGAAGAAGAAGAAGAAGAAGAAAAGAAGAAGAAGAAGAAGAAGAAGAAGAAGAAGAAGAAGAAGAAGAAGAAGAAGAAGAAGAAGACAGACAGAAAGAAAGAAATCAAGTGATAAATCAGAGTGATATTGATGTATCTTTGGTGCAAGGGGACGGAAACCCTCTTGGAGAGGAAAGAGGAAATATCTCTTCCTCTTCCATTCGCATTCTGGAAAGACAAATGTTGTTTAAGAAATAAAGGCAAAAATCGAGGAAACAATATAAAACAGAAGATTGAAACCACCCTCAGGGCAAAATGAAAAAGGAGTTAATGGATTTGTGACTATTGTAGAAAGGACCACGGGAGATATCGCATCCTCGCCAGCAGGGGGCACGTTTTCTTTAGGATCCAGTTAAAACCTCTCAGCCAGACTTGCCCAGAGCCCCCAGCCGGAAATGGCTCTGCAGATAATAACCCTCCAGTGTCTGGAAATGTTTAATTACCCGGGCACTCCTTCCTCCAGCGCCCGCCTAGCCAAGGGCCGACGCCCCGCCGCAGGTGCGGTCGCTGATTCTAATCGCAGAATGTCACCCCAGATACTCACGATTCCGTCCCCATAACTTTGGTTTTTTTTAATCTTTCAAAGTTTCGTAAACACGGCATTTTTTTTTTTTTCCTGATGCACTAATTTCCACCTTGGAGAAAGAAAAAATTCAGTAACCGCTGAAAACAGATCTGTTATGTATTGGAAATAATTGTGACAACTCGAATTTGTTTTACAAAAAAAATCGACTGTATTTTTTGCACATATGTAAACTTGGTTCCCAGCATAAATCATTATCATCATTACAATTTACAGAAGGTATATATGACCAGAATCAATACCATCCCATGCATGTATTGCGGTTTTTATATATTCTTTTTTGTTTAGAAGATGCCGCGTTTAAGAAACGGCAGAGGATTTTTTCTTTTAAGGTAGCTATGCACATGTGTGTCTTGTTACATGTATTAAGAGGACAAGATACCTAAGTTCTCATAAAGAACTTTTGGGAAAAAGGAACTGAGAAAACTCCGGCGCACTTTCCTTTTCAGTATGACACTGAAACTTGCCCACTGCTGTCACACAGTAAACATCCGCTCTTGTGCCCACCCCTCATCTCTCAGAGCGTGCTGGCCAGTGCACATTCAGAGGTGACCTTGTCGCAAGTGTATAGGAAGTTGTTACCTATCCCCCACCACCACCGAGTTTACACTGCCCCTCCTCCAAGCTGGATTTTGACCTGATTGACCATAATGGTTCCAGAGGAACTATTGCGCCGTTAGAATCCATCATCTAAATGAATACAGAGGGAGCCTAAATCTCCTTGTTATTTGAAAGCTGTGCGCATGCATAACTGGAGGAGGAGTTAATGAGCGACCCCCAAATGCCCACAAAGTAGTTAACAGGAAAGCCAAAGCTTGCAAGTGTTAAGTAAATTTCACTTTAAAAAAAAAAATGAGGTCACTTTTGTGTGTCTAGGGATTGTGGAGAGGTGGGGTTCAATTTTTAAAAAAAAAACAAATCTCAAACCACCCAACGCAAAGGAAGCTTCTCGATTTTCACTGGAAGATGGGCTGGGACTCCTTTCCTAGTGAGAGCGACTCAAACCCAGGCATGCCCAGGAAGGAACAGGCGGCAGGCCAGGATTCACAGCGGAGCTGAAGGAGTGTGGTCCAGGGCTGGAGTGGGTTCGCGGAGTGTGGTTCCTGGCTGCAGCCCTAGGGGAGGTGACGGCAGGTTGGGGAAAGCGCGCTGCGGGAGCCCTGCGGGACGGAGTTCTTTAGACTGCAGGAATGACATGGGAGTCTCAACAGTTTTGCCACCTTCGCTGGGTTCTTGAGCTGGCAGGGTTGGCTGGTTCGGGCTACATAATGGCATTTATTACATTTAAAACGACGTCCTCGGAGAGACCTAAACGAATCTAACTTGGCCAGAAAGTGCCCTCATCTCCCCAGGTGTCCTGGCTCCTGCCCTCTATCCACCCTTTCCGATGCTGCATAGTCCCATCAATTTCTCTTACATAGGCGGAGGAAAGGGATTCTGGGCTTCATCCCGACTTCCCGCCGGCGGGAAACAGGACTTTGGATGGACTCCAGTACAGAAGGAGGCCAAGCTTTGGGGGTCATTCGCTAAGGAACTCGGCGTGGGACGGAGAACATGTCCGCTCCTAGCGAATCCTGAATTTCGTTTTCTTGGGTTCTGAGGTTTGTGGCCCTGAGGAAGCCGCTCCTTGAAAAGCAGGAGTCAAAAGTAGGTGATCCATTGCAGAGGCCCAATGACATGACATTGGCACCCAAGTACATTCTGATGCTGAATCCTTTCTTGCTTTGTTCCCTGTAGAAATGGCATGACTCCTCTAAGAGGCACCAACTTTGTTCACTATCCTGACAACATGCTCTAAGTTATAGTTTGGCCAGAGACCAAGTTAGTTTTCCAGCAATATTAAACAGTTTGGCTGGCTCGAAGTTCCTTTCCTTAGGGTTAGAACATGTTCACCAAGGTAAATGGAAAGATAACATGCAGCTCTCCAGGGATCCTGCTACTTACAGCTTTCTGAAATGCCTGAGGGAAAGGTCGTCTGTAAGTAGAAAAAAATGGAAACAGAAAGGACCTATAGGAACTCTAAGCAGCAGATAAAGTATATTTGCCCTACGAGGGTCAATTTACCTCGAAAGCCCAGTCATTCTAGGTGTCCAAATAGCTGACAACTGACAGCCAGAGGTCCTGTTTAGTTCACCTATTTTGGAAACTTTGACTGCTTATATGAAATGTCCTCATGCTTTGTCTACTTGATGGAGTCAAAGGCTGGTACGCTCAAACCCTCTTAGCCAAAGGGAGAAAATTCAGTGAAGCATTGGAATGCTGTCTGTGCCTGCATGTTTCTTCCATGCCTTCCCCAGTTGCTGAAACTTACTGCCCTGGAATCTTGTGGAAGGGGTGATTTTAGTCCCCTTCTGCTCCAAAGGGCAGTTGTAAGGATGCTGCCTATACTGGCAGTTGCCAAGATTTTGGGTACATGGGGACATTTATGTGGGTCTTTTACTTGTGAACTAACATGTGGAATAAATTGCATGAAGCGCTTGGGAAAAGACTACGACTGACTGGCTCCTAACACTAACCAAAGTTTCTGAGGGATAAGAGGGCAGCTTCAGCTCTAAAAGGCTTCTGGATGTCAGGAGAGGATCTTTCTGTTATGCTGGGTGTGTGTTGTGAGGGTTACGGAAGTGGGAGGAGGATGAGGGTCATCCTTCATGACCACCTGCTAACTCAGGAATCAAATTCTTACTAACTTCAAGAAAACCAGATTAGCAGATCAGATTTGCCAACAACTTGAGGTTTGGAGAGCTGAGATGTCCCTCTGAAGAGATACTGTCCCAATATACTAGAGCTGCTCCCCCCCCCGCGCGCCCCAGGAAGCACAGAGGGGTCCTTGCAGCAGTAACAATGGAAACCTGCACCTACTTCTGTCCAAAACCTAGACTGGGTGTTCCATAAAGGTGGCAGATAAAGATGAGAGTCGGAGGGAGGAGAAGGTCAGCTTCTGAGGGCTCTGGTACCCTCCAAACGACCTGGACAGTGAGGACAGAAATCTCCTAGGCCGAAAGTATGACTCCACCTGGACCAGCTTCTGGGCCCAGAGGTCCTGATGCCCCACTAGCTCTCAAAATTCCTACCCACCTTAAAACTAGTAAGTGACTCCAGTGCAATTGTGCTTTGGGGTGGAATCTGAGAGGGGTTGGGGTCCTAGAAAAAAGTCTTTATCATCTTTCCATGTGCTCTGCCGGGTACCTTCCTGCTGGACTTCACAGCCCAGGCTCTGGGGTCAGCCACAGACACTTGGATGTTTTTTTCTCTCTGGAGTTGATAACCTTGGTCCTTCCCTCACCTGGAACTATCCAGCTCTGCCACCGTTACCGCTCCGAGCCTCGAGCTTGCTTGGGTGTCACACCAGGGGTCTGTCACCTTTGGAACGCGTTTCTGAAAGGAGAGATGAGTGTCAGCTACAGAGTGCGCAGAAGGCAATGCTATGGTGCGGGTGTCCCCACACCCACAGCTCCTCCGCAACTTCATCCGCACAAGCTGCGTTCCGAATCGCACAAAACTCCAAAACGCGCCGTTCTAGCTCAATCTTGTCCCGCTAGGAGCTGCTTCCTCTAGTGCATGCCCTAGTAGCCCTAAAAAAGCAGAAAGTGTCCTGTGGGATCGGAGGGGAGGGGACACAGGTCGCGAGAAGCTGAGGCCAAGCAAGCGCAGCTGCCAAAGTCTGCTGCCGGGGTCAGCAAAACTTTGTTTCTCAGTGCGCAGGCGCAGGGCAGGGTTGGTGGGCAGGGGAGGGAGGGGAAGAATCCTGAGGCAAGGGGCGGGGGGGGGGAGGGTGGTGGATTAAAATAAGTAGGCGGCTCGGTGCTAAGGGATGAGTGAGACGCAACTCGGCTTCTCCCCTGCCCGTTCTTCCCGGCTTGGGTGCAGACCCTGAAGGGGAGCCGGGAGCAGACCTCACCATCGCCGGGCCCGTCCTGCACTACCGGGCGGCTGCAGAGCGCTCCCGCGTGCTGGGCGCCCGGAGTCCCCGCGGCCAGAGACGCCCCAGGATTCCAGACCTCCAGGGGTGCCGGTAGGCTCCGGGATCTCTGGTTTCCCGGGTCGCGCGCAGCGAGCCCCTGAGACGCGCTAGGTCCCGGGACCGCGGCGGAACAAGGTAACTGCAGCTCGGGCGCCTGATTTGAGGGCAACTCTCCCGGGTTCCCAGAGAACAGCGGGCGCCTCCTCTTTCTCTGTGTCCCCGGAGGAAGCGCCTCTAGCCAGAAGCTGGTGGCGGGACCATTGTGAAAGTGAGAGTAGCTGTAGTTCAGGGGAGCTGGTGGTGCTAGCTCAGGGATTTACTCTGCCGGGTCCTTGGCCTCTGACCTGGGGGAAGACGTGGATCAGCCTCCACCACAGAACCCAGCCGCGCTGAGCTCAGCGGAGTGGCAATAGGGAGCCCCCTAGACTTTGGGTGCCCTTCTGTGGGTTCCCTGTAAGCAAGGGAGCTTCAGGAAGCACGAACTTTTGCAAGACCTTCCTTTGGCTCGATCTGCCCTTGCCTTCGCTGAGAACCGAGAGGGGAGGGCAATGGTCAAGGCCTGAGCCTACCGCACCAGGGACAGGTGCACTTCCCAAGCCCTGTTGCGCTTCAGTTTGAGTGTCTTTTGAGAATTTTCCCTGAGATTAGATGCTAGGCCGGTTACAGCCAGAAGCTCTGGGCTGCGGGTCTGAAACCTGCCTCACGCTGCGGCTCTGTGTTTAAAATATTTTCTATAGGATGATTTCTGGGCTCAGGCCTGGAACATAACCCGCCTAGTTCCTGGCTCCAGGAGGCACTCTGGGGATATGAACAATCCTTCCCAGTTGGAGACCAGCGACCGCCCCAGAAACAGAAACGATTTGTCTCTCAGAGGTGGGGATGTGAAGAGAATTGTTTTGCTCCCCTACTTGTCCCATAACCCGGCCTGCGGGAGAAGGTGGGAGATCCGTGGAGACAGGGAAGGTGAGGGTGGCTGGCTACTTAACTAATATCCCAACCCAATGTCGCCGTTAAGAATGAAAACTCACACTAAGTCTGGTTCCAGCGGCTCGGGGAGAAGTGGGGTGGGCTCCGGAGCATAATCTCGCTGCAGGGGTTTCTTTGTCGCAATCATTTGATAAATTTCAACCGGTTTTGAAGCTGCTTGTTGGCTCCTGGAAACAGAACCATGTGCGAAGCTACTCTCCTGGGTTTACGGCCTCACAGGAAAGAGATGGACTGGTGATGGGGAGCGACTGACTGGTGGGTAGATGGTCTATCTTAGGCTTCTGGAAGTGACTGCAGTTTCATTAAGCCTGGAGAGCAAATCACCGAGGACACAGCGGGCATCTCGGTGCAGCGGGACGGCCGGCTTTCCCGTGGGTTCCTTTGATCTAGTTTGTTGGGAAAATACGAAGGAAGCATCTGTGCTGGTCAGTCCTCTTGACAGGGGTCCGGACGGTTGTCACCACTCTTGTTAGGGATTCCATGTCAAAGATGATTATCTTGGGCGGCTGCTGGGTTCCTTCAGGCACAAGCTCATGGAGTTCCCTCCGTCTTCATTATTGCAAGCAGTTAACTCGCTCACGCTCAATTAGCCCCGAATAAACCACTTTAATAGACTCTATACACTTCATTAATGCCCTACGTAGGGCTGCCGGCAGACCCGGGATTGGCGCTCCGCTGTGATAGGGATGCAAAAGCCAATGCCGGGCAGACCAGACTCCCAGGCGCAAATTGTCTCTATGAGTCGGGAACTCATACTATTCCTACAAAAATCTGAGGCCCGAACTCTTTGCGGAATGGTGGATGCTGGACCTGAGAAGAGGGGATCCCAGCGCTGCCAAAAGGTCGAAAGTGTGCACACTGCAGTTGGGGTCAGGGCCACTGACGCTGGAGAGGCCGGATTGGGGCTCTCAGCCTCTCCAGCTGCAGAGGCAGAGAAACTGTGTTTTCCTCTTAGCTGACCTATGACTAGGGGTACAGTCAGCCTATTCTTGGTACTGGTGCAAAGAGCCACACGTTTCGAACGAATTTCGTACACGACAAAGTTTGTTGAGAGCCTGGGAAGCCTTGGCCTTTGAAAGCTGCAGAAAATAAGACTGGCTGGGCCATTTAGGAAAATAAATGGAGTGTTGGGGGAAATGAGGTCGGGCAGACAGCCTGGAAAGGGGGAGCTCTGATGGCGGCAAGCACCTCACTTCAGGCTCCCAAGGCCACTGGGATCTTTTACTCTTCCTGGGGGCAGAAGAGGCAAGGCCAGGCGAAGTTGGTGGGTTCTACCACTGCAGGTCCTGCAGTCTTGGGCCCCTGTTCATCAGAGTCCTGTTGTCACCACTGCTAGGTTGGCTCCATATAGCGTTAGCACTAAAGAAGCTAGCGTGATCTCCTTTTAGCTAGCCAAGGTGGCTCCAGAAAGCAGGCGATGGGGGTCTGACTTTCTGTACCTGGAAGGGAATAGGGTGACCTGGAATCTTAGTGCTGGGCCCTCCTAAGTTCTACCACACTTTTGAAGTTAACAGTGTTCTCTCTCCCTCTCCAACGCAACAGAGTGCTAAGTTCCTCTTTGGTCCACTTGTATGTTGTTTTCCCTTGTCCCAGAGCTCTGGGATAGCCTTGGTTTGCTCAGTGGGGTCTGGTACTTTGAGCAATAGAGAAGACTGGTGTCCACGCTCTATGGTGGTCTCCTATGTTTGCTCACGAAGCTGGATCTCTGCAGATATGTGTGCTCCCCCCCCCCCAACACTGTGGCTTAGTTAATTGCAGGGGAATCTCTACCGGCTCATGGTATTTTGTGCACCCTTGCCCAGAAATGCCTCTTTCCTTAGAGCCCATCCTACCATGGCCATTCTCTGCCAGCTCCTAGCAGAAAGGGTTTCTACGTGCACAAGGGCAGGCATTGTAGAGCAGCACTGAGTCCATGCCTGTGCTTTGCCCTTGGGCCTGAGGGTGGTGAGGCCTGTAGGGGTGAGTCTGTTACCATGAAGTGGAAGCACTGTGGCAGCTGGCACACCTTAGAGGAGGAGGATACATGGGGATACTCCAGATTAGAGGAAATTTTGAGAAACAGAGAAAGGCACAGAGTCGAAGGAAGAAACCAGAAGCAGGGGACTGACACTGAGTAAAGGAGAAGGGAGTCATAAAGACCTTGCTCTGACAATGATGTATAGAGTAGTTTCAAGCTCAGAGGTCTCCAAGGGGTCTGTTTTTCTCCACCACTGAAGAAATCCAAGTTAGAAGTGTCTGGAAGAGGTAGAGGCATAAGTCCTCTTTGCAGAGCCTAGGCTTTCCATGTGGTCTGAGGACCCTGGGAGCAAAGGAAGCCAAAGACATGCCAGCCCCTTAGTTTCCTAGCCACTTTGGCATGGCTTTCCTACGACTTTTGTCTAGAACCTTGTATCTGAAGTGTCTATAGAACACTGTAGTGGAGGCCAAGCGTTACTACTTTTGCCTATACATACACTGACCTGCTTGCTCAGGGATTTCATCACACATACACAACCTGAACATCCAAAAACCTGTGCTCCTCTTTCCTATGGTGAAAGGCACTTCAGTCTCCCTCATACAGGAGGGACTGCAGATGTTTTACAGCACATGAAGTGAAAATACATATAAATACCCTTATTGATATAAAAGTGCCCCCTCTCAAGGGCTCTGGTATGGAGTTAGCCTGCAAGTCACTATAGAGAGAAGCAGAGAGGTTCGTTCACCAATTGTAAGGCACCACAGTAAAATTAAGGTCAAAGGTGAGAGTTTGTAAGAAGTTAACGTGGTTTCCTTAGCTTCTGGAAGCAAAACCGGTCAGCCAAAAGACAACATGCAGGGGCTAGGAGGTGTGTGTGTGTGTGGGGGTGTGTGTAGAGATTCATCATTAATGTATGATGGACCACACATTTCTTACAGTTTTGCTCTATTAAACACTGGCTGTCCCAATTTGTCTGAGTACCTTCTTGTTAATTCTGCCTCTGAATGTGTGTCTGTGTTTGTCAGTATATGGATGTGTAAGTGTGCTTCCCAATTCGGTTATATTTGCAGGAGTGATTTTGTTTGCCTCCAAGTTTGCCTGGATGCTAGGTGTCCCTGCCTGCCTTCCAGTACTCCTGTGTCTTTATAGCAGACCACATTAGTTGGTTGCATTGCTAAGGATTTGGTTTCCTGCTGGTTTCTCTGTCAAAATAGTATGGCTCTGCCAGAGGCCATTTGGACAGTCTTTACATAAGGGAGAGTTTGGACAAGAGGATTCACTGGCCTCATGTGTTCCCATCTGTTTTGAGATGGCAGTAGGATTCACGGGTGGGGTCTCAGACTCCCACCTTCTGCCTTGGGGGAAGGAAAGGGTGTGACTGGGTTGGAGTTCTGGAGGAAGGTGACCTGCCCTGAACTTGTTTTCCTCTCCCCCTCCTCCTTCTTTTCTTTGCAGATTGATACTGAGAACAGCCTCAGCCACCATTATGGGCAGCAAAACCTTGCCAGCACCTGTGCCCATCCACCCGTCCCTGCAGCTCACCAACTACTCTTTCCTTCAGGCAGTCAATGGCTTGCCCACAGTGCCCTCGGACCACCTGCCCAACCTGTATGGCTTCAGTGCGCTGCACGCGGTGCACCTGCACCAGTGGACGCTTGGTTACCCGGCCATGCACTTGCCCCGCTCCTCTTTCTCCAAAGTGCCTGGCGCTGTGTCTAGTCTGGTAGATGCGCGCTTCCAGCTGCCTGCATTTCCCTGGTTTCCCCACGTCATCCATCCCAAGCCTGAGATCTCCGTTGGAGGCAGCGGTCCAGCGCTTAAGACCAAGCCACGCTTTGATTTTGCCAACCTGGCCTTGGCTGCCACACAAGAAGATCCCACTAAACTTGGCCGTGGGGAGGGTACTGGCTCCCCTGCTGGTGGGCTGGGTGCCCTCCTGGACGTGACCAAGTTGTCCCCAGAAAAAAAGCCCACGAGGGGACGTCTCCCTTCCAAGACCAAGAAGGAGTTCGTCTGTAAGTTCTGTGGCCGCCACTTCACCAAGTCCTATAACCTACTTATCCATGAGCGGACGCACACTGATGAGCGACCTTATACCTGTGACATCTGCCACAAAGCCTTCCGGAGGCAAGACCACCTACGAGATCACAGGTGCAGCACTCCGGGTATCCCAAGAGAGATCTGTTTGGTTGCCTCTGGCCTAAGGGGGAAAAAAAAAAAAACAACCCACCCCACCCAGTGAGGTTCATGAGATCCCCTAGTGGTTCTAAGGCTCCTTCCACTTCTGGGTCTTATGAAGGAAACTTTAATTAAGAGTCTCCCAGATAGACTTTGAATATGGCTTCAAGAAAGATGGAGGCGAATAGAACCGAAGTTCAGTCTTGCCTTCAGCCGGTCCAGTCTCCTGGCTTCTTCCTCCATCCCCAGAGCTGTCCAGTATGCAGTTATAATCACTACTTGTGCTAGTGCCTACAGCCTTGGGTAGTGCAGTTCTAGGAACTGCCTCATCTCAGTTGAGTCATCCCTTAATAAGGAGGAGGTGCTCACCCACTGTCCCCAGCAAGGCAAGTTGTGTTTGCCAGGGTCTGTTTGGGGCTCACAAGGTACCAAGCTTCCCCTTTGCCCATCTTACACTAGCCACAAATTTGGCATTTTGCCTCAAACACACTGGGTGTCCCACAGCCCCTTTGGTGACAAGCACCTCACAGCAGTGGGAGGGGAATCCTGGAGAGCCTTTATAAACAGCATTGCATTATGTTGCAAGGATTAACTGTTTGTCTCTGCCCTCAGATACATTCACTCCAAAGAGAAGCCCTTCAAGTGTCAAGAGTGCGGGAAAGGATTCTGCCAGTCCCGGACTCTGGCCGTCCACAAGACGCTGCACTCACAAGTGAAGGAGCTCAAAACCTCCAAGATCAAGTGCTGACTGAGTAAACAGAGCCTGTGGGCCCTGGAGCCCGGGGCCAAGCCACCCCCTCCTCTAGAAGGACCCAAAGCTGGAGGCGACTCTGCAGGCGGCGGGAGGGGCTCTCGGGATCCTCCTTCAACCCAACAGTGTCCCTTGGGTCCCTAGCGCACGCGGCGCTCCAGAGCCCCGCCCGGGGCCGTGACTCCGACCGCCTGGGCGGCTCCCCGGGGACGCGGCTAAACTCTTGGCCAAAGGGCGGTGCTCACGTGGCGGAAAGGAAACTTTATTTCAAAAGGGACGAAAGCTCCGCGGAGCGGCACCGGCGCCTCTCCCAGAAGTATTACTTTTTTTTTTTTCTATTGTTATTTTATACGTTTTCTCTACTTTTTTATTTTCTTCCGTTGACCATATAAGCTTGTAAACTCTTCACCGCGGAGAGGGTAGAAGAAAAGAAGTTGTGCGCGCAGGCAGCTTCCAGCCTCTCCTCGCGTCCCTATCCGTCCCCACCCCGGGAGCCTGCGCAAGTGTAACCCGTGTATCTGCTTGAGTCGTCCCGCCCCAGGGAACCGCGGGCTCGGGGCGCCTCTTCTGGGCTCCCGCGCTGCGCACACTCCGGGCGAGTCCCTGGAGCCCCGGGCTGGAGCGGCTCGACCTCCGCTTCCCGCTCCGCCGCTCCGAGCAGCCCGCCGGGAGCCGGGCGTTGTATTGCGACTGGCACTTTATGCTGACCATCGGTAACGGACTTTTATCACTGGAGTTTTTTTTTTTTTTTAACAAAAACTATTAAATAAACGGTTATTTTACAGGCACTGCAGTGGGTAGTTTCCCTCTTGAACCGCAGGAAAAGACTTTTTTTTTTTTTAACTTCCTGGGAGAACAGATATATTTTAGGATGCTAGTGCTGGGGATGGTGACGAAAGCCCCTTTGATTTGGGGTTGGTTTTCCCCCTGCCCCTCTCCAAACTTTTCTTTTCTGCTTTGTATGGCAGTCTCAACCTTCAAAGAGTTGTTTCAAAGAACCCAGGCAGCCGCCCGCACACCAGCCTGGGGAAATCCCAGCATTTCTGGGCTCTGGGATCCTGTAGGCTAATTAATGGAACAGTATTCCCCCTCCCCGCCCCCAGCCCCAGCCACCACCTCCAAGTAGCAGCTTTGCCACCGGCCTCTGGCTTCTGCTTTGGAGCAAGAAGGCCTGTTCTCCCAGACCCTCCCTGCCCCCCCCCCCCCAATACACGTCTGCAAAAGTGCAACCACCGCTGCTTCTCCAACATCTACAACCTAAACGCCTCCATCTCTTTCCTTTGGGAGCCCCTCTCCCCCAGTTCTCGGCTTGGGGTTTGTCGTTCCCCACCCGGATAGCCGCTCCACACACGCTAAGATTCTCTGCACTTTAAAGCCTTGAGAAGAATGGCGGGGGCGGGCGCCCCGGGAGGCCCCCAACCACTTAGGAAGAGAAATCCGAGTCCGCCCTTCATAAACTGAACTTTCCCCGGGGCGTATAACTTTCCCACAATTAGAGACCCGGCCGCTGGGGGCTCTCTAGCCCGGGGGTGGGGCGGGGCTCCCCCAGCCCCAGCTCCCCTACTGCAGCTCCGCGCGGACGGGGGCGCCCTCGGCCTTTCTCAAACCCAGCGCCTCCGCCTCCGCCAGGGCTTCAGTCCCTGGAGCTACGCAAAGGCGGAGACCCCTGGGCTGTGCTTCTCTGCTAGAGGGCCCCCCAAAACCCCAGCCACCAGCAGCGGGGTCCTCCGGATTGAGAAACCTGGTCCAGACTGCAGGAGTTAAAATACTCTCACTTTCACTGCCGACATCACCCCCATCTCCTTTGGGACTGCTCCCCGCAGGCAGGAATCCAAATGTCCAGAGTGGACCCTATATTCTTGGCCCAGCCAGCACTGAAGAGCTTTGCCTTGCGCATTCTGGTCCTCGCTGCCCCCTGCTGGTTAGGACTGGAGGAGCGGTCCAGGGCCCAGTCAGGTCACTGTGTCCGCCTATAATCCCAAGGATCTCCAAGGCATCTCTTAACCAACATTCATCTATGTACCAAAAACCTCTTGACTGACTCAGGCCCCTCTCCCAGTGTAGACCACCAAAGGCGCTGCCAGGTAGGTCAGGGACGGTCTGTGAGATCTTCCCCTGACTGGAAATAACCCAATCTGTTTAACACCAGGACCCCACAAGGTTAAGAAAGAACAAACCTTTCACTCTGAGTCTAGTGACTTACAGGTTCCTAGGAAGGTTAGTAAGTACATTTGGGGCGTCAGAAGCCTGGATCAACCAGGGCAAGCCGTAAGATGGTCTGTGCTTAGTCTATGCTTGTGCTAGGGTCCGCTGCAGTGGCACACAGCTTTCTTTATGCCGCCAATCAAGGATGGAGGCTGTGGTTGCTCCAAGAGGATGGCCTGTTCAGACACACACACACACCCCCACACACACACACGGGGAGACTAGAAAAACTCTGGGCACTTCTTAAAATATGAGAAAACACACACACACACACACACACACACACACACACACACACACACATACACACACCAGAGAAATAGCCCTCCTCTGTCCTTTCACTCTTTCTGTGATTCTACCTGGTGACTGAGCTACCACTGCTGTTCCCTTAACTCTCTCAGGACAACTCGAGCCTCTGCACTTTGCCAGGTCTCCTCATTCAGAGCACCATCAGTGCTGTGGATTGGGAAGGTTTGCAGGAGATGTTCCCCTTTCTGGCTTGCTCCACTTCTGGCATGATGAATCCCAGCCCTATGCTGGGTCCAGAGCCTGGAAATTCTTCAATATCAAGCATGTATTCTCAGAAGAAGGGCTTCCGGCGAACAGTTTTTTTTTATAGAGCACAGGAAATGGAGCACCATGCTAGGTAGACACACCTAGCCCCCAGAGGACGCCTGGGCTTGTTTCTCAGGTTGCTATCCTGAGGTGAGTCCAGAGACCACTTCTTGTTTGCTGCAGTGAGTCACAAACTACAGGAACAGCAGCTACAGATGGAAAGACAGGTCATGCCCACAGGCCACAAGACCATTCTGAGGCTACAGCTGCAAAGTAACGTGGCTGGGCCAGTTTCTCACTGGTGGCCAGTATGCCTCCTACAAAATATACATGTGACTGAGAAGGGATCTTCTTGCCTGCTTTTGCTAGGCTCCTAGAAAGCCCCAGCTTCCCTCTTCTCTCCTAGTCTCACTCCCTAACAGTATGAGCTCCTGCAATCTCTGTCTGACTCTATCCAGTGCCCAACATGGCTGAAGCAAAAGAGGTCAGTGGCTCTGGCCAGCTGGGGCCCATGGCATGCGGATTACGTGCATGCAGGACTTGAGGGAGCTACCACCCTTTGGCTGATTGTGGCTTGTAAGGTAGAAGACTCCAGAAACCCTGAGGGCAGAGTTGAGCTTGCTTTGGGAAGAGATCAGATGTGGCATAGGTAAAGAACCGCTTTCAAAGGGCTTCTCCCTAGGAGGAAAATGTTGAGATCCTGCCTCCTTCCCTCTATTCCCATACTTCAGCTAGGGATTTGCAGAGCATTAAAGAACGTCCATCCCATCCCCTTGTTTCTTTGCCCTGGATTCCTTGCTCAGTCTGGAAAGGAGGTGGTGGGACCCACGCTCCAAGAATCCTTGACGTTACTTCAGCTCCAAAAATGTGAGACCCTTGACATCTTAAGTAGCCAAGAATTTTGGTGTGCTGCTCAAAGGCATCTCTTTCCACCTTCCATATCACTAGGGCGCTGTGAAATCACGGCCCTCTCCTGTAGTCATTCTGTGACATCAGGAAGGCTTCTGGCCAGAGCGGAAGGTCACCATGCCACCTACAAGTTCAACCTATGTACGTTCTATTATGAGATCCCAGACTTGCTCCACCTGAAGCCATGGTATGCAGTGTCCGCCCTCCAAAGCTTGCTGTCGGAGGTGGAGCAAATCCTTAGGTCTCCACCAAAGACAAAAGCAGACCCTCAGTATTGGCAGGCACCCTGAGGTGTGGGGCGGCGGTGACAGCATCTTCCTCTGGATTCAGTGGCTTAGAGTCGTGTTAAACTGCAGGGGTGCCAGAGCTCCCGGCCTCAGCTCAGTCTCTGTGAAAATTGACCCCGCCCACTTTGGCTGCTCCCAGGGCCAGAACAGCTTCGTGCGCAGGCGCAAAATAAACTCAGGCTAGGGCAGAGAACGCTGGAGCGCAAAACTCAGCGGAGGTCCTGGGCAAGCGCTGCTGGATTCCGTGTTCTACCTTCTGGATGTAACAGTGTTCTCGAGCCGTATTTCGCCACGGGTCTGTGTGAAAGCCAGAGCTTGGACGTCATCGTGAATGCAGCCCTGAGAGTCGCGAGATGCTGTCGCTTCTCCAGTCCTGAGGGCGTGTCCGCAGAAGGGGTGAGGCGGGACCCTGCCCTTCACCAGAAAGCCTATTGCGGTTCAATCCTATTAGAGAATGGTCTCTGAAGCAGAGGGCTAGCTCCCAAGCACCACGGAATTTTTAGACGCATGGCCAGACTGTCCTACCTATTTAACCCGGTTTTCTTTAGAGCTAAGCAGACCCACCTTGCATGTTTCATATGAAAAAGTTACCAGGAACATGAGATACTAAGTTGGGGTCAAAACTCATGTCAGTGGCAGAGGAAAGATTAGAAACTATGTTTTCTTTGAGGTACGGAGCCAAGAGACTGATTTCTGGCTTTTCCTAAAGCACACACAAGCTTTGGGCAAGACCTTGAATTTCTGAACCTCAGTTTTTCTCTCTCGGATAGTGAGGATTACGCTCCTTCATTCCTCATTCAGTTGATGAAGAGGCCAAGGCCATATGAATATTGTAATGTGTTTATTACTGGCACCCCAAACTAGGCCCTAATGTGTTTCAGATCAACTTTGACAAGTATGAACCATGAAGATGTATTATCAAAAATTCTTCTGTCTGCATCCTATGGCAGCTTGCTTTTCATGCTACCTTATTTCAAGGAGTCTCCCCCACAATCTTCACTTTATCAGGGGTCCCAACATACGGCAAGAAAGGGAGACAGCAACTTGGGACAGTGGTCCTCTTGACATCTTTGGGAAAATTTGGAAGAAGTCATATTCAGTACTATGGGGACCTATGAATTGTATATGGCTGGGAAGGGAGTCATGGCCTGTGTAGGATTCCTGCTCATTATCAGTTTGTGGCATAGTTCAGGGAGCAAAATGACACCAGGGCAAATATAGATGTGAGACAGGGTTCATGCATGCGGCAAGTGTGACTTCTTAGGTGGGTGCTCCAACACCTACCCGAAGAGTGAAAGACCCCTGAGGGTTTGTGCTTTCTTTGCAGCAGTGAAGAGGAGGATGTGACACCATGTGATTACATGGGAACAGCTGCAGAAGTCTTCCTCTTACCAAGTCACTGTCACCGTAGTCCTGTTTGCTGTCATTCTAAGACATATTTTCTGGCCAGCATTCATTTCAGTTTCAGTGATGAGAATACAGGATTAAACCTGAACCGTGGTAGGGATGGATGGGTTACGATTTTTTTTTTTTGCTTGTTTGTTTTGTTATTTTCTTTTTCAAATACTGAACTGGCTCTCAAGTGTTCACCTGTCTCTGGAGATGTATAAAGTACAGTCAATTTATTTTAAGTGTTTAGTTTGAACTCTTCTTTCAGTGAGATAAGAAGTTTTTGTCCTGATAAGGCAGGAATTGATTGAATCCTGCCAATTGCAGGAGTGGGCACTACTTAGAGCCTCAGGTAGAGATGGTGGCATACATGATGGATAAGAAACTACGGGGATATGGATGGGTAGCAGCTGAGACAGGGTAGGAATGGCTATTGACCAGAGAGAGGAAAGGAGCTTCCAGATGTCCTTGCCTTAAATAACAAAATTTATGTGGAAGGTCTTTCCACATCCTGCTAACCTCAGTTGAGAGCCTAATGTCTCCGTGCAATCAGAACTAATCGCTTTAGTATCTTGAAGCACACACCACCTCCTCTAGGCTTGGCTGTAGGCCAAGAACCAGAGCAGGTGTGAAGCTATGACCATCAAGAACTATAAAGACAATGGTCTTGTTGCAGAGATCAGTCACCAATAAGATATTTGATTAAGGATACTCTAAGATATTTGAAGAAACTACAACAGTTATTATTAAATGTTAGAGAAATTCATGCATTTGTAAGATCCACACTTTTAATTGTACTCATATATTTTATATATTTCTAACTTTTAGAAATTTCTTTGTTGATTTCTTGTTATTTTAGTCTGTACACACACACACACATATATATACATAGATGACTAATCCATCTACATTTACTGTGATGATGTATATTTTGCTATTAACTTTTCATCTCATTTTATGTTTCAGGTTGCCCTCTTTGATGCCATTTATTGACTTTTGATTAAAATGATTTACTTTAGCTCAGTTTTAGTAGTGACTCTTCATGTCCTAATGGAAAATATCCCTTAACTCTTTAATAATACGAGAAGTACTCTAATGCTTGACAAGAATCAAATTTATACACACCCAAGCTTCACTTGCCTCTTACTACTGCCACCATTTTCATGACTTCTTGGCCTTGAATGCTCACTAAAGGATATTAATCACTTGAAACTGTGGGTACATGATAGCAAAATCAGCCTGTCCATGAGACCAGCCTGAGTGAACCCAGATTTGTCTCTTTGTCAATCAACAAGAGATAGACAAATAGCATGCTGGGGCCTCCAGTGACTGTAATCAAACTCCAGATGCATGCACCACCATGTGCACACGTGCAACTTTGTTCTTGCATTACCTTGTGCATCTGGCTTATGTGGGATCTAGGGAGTCAAACATGGGTCCTTAAGATTTGAAGGGAAGTGCCTTAACTGCTAACTCACCTCTCCAGCCATCATTATTCCTTATTGCTGAGTAGACTTCCATTGTGTGTATGCACCACATCTTCATTATCAGTTGATGGGTATAGCAGTCAGCCTCAGTTACTGGGATGAACCTCCAGACCAGGTACAGTATATGGGAGGAAGAAAGGGATTTATTGAAGATTACAGATCTAGGGGAAGTTCCATAATTATGGAAGAAGTTAGCCCCTCTTTCAGAGATCCAAGCAGAGAGAAAAATAACCCCCACTAGTACCATAAGCAAGCACACTTCAGAAACTCCAGGCAGAACTCAGGCACATTGCATCTCTTAGACTGGAATTTAGATACACTCCCAGTGACACCTCCTCTAGTCAGATAGCTTTAATACAACTCTTGAATCTATTGGGGGTAAATCTATTCAAACTACCACATTCTGCCCCTAGATCCCAATGGATTCATAACCACCCCCCACTGTAAGTTGTATTCAGTCATTTTCCCCAGGGTCACTCATGTAGCACCTTCTGGCACTAGGCAAGCTAACTGTCTGGGGACTGACTCTCTTCCCCATTCCAGGCAGGTTATTCCATGTTCCATCCCAACAACATATGGCGTCTTTAGCAGTAGGGGCTTGCCATTAACATTTGGTAGATCATCAAGTACTCTGACAAAATCCTGTCTTCTTTTGGGAAACCTTGTGGGTCTCACTGATCAACAGCTCATTGTGGATGTTAACTACATACTGGTACTGGGAGTTATAGGTCAGTGCCAAGGGAAAAGAAGGAAGAAAAATATAGGTAGTATGAAAGAGAGAGAGAGAGAAGAGAAGAGAAGAGAAGAGAAGAGAAGAGAAAGAAGAGGGAGTGAGAGAGAGGAACAGGACAAGGTTGAGGTTAGTCTTCTTCATACCCTCTCCAGGTCCCTGTGATTCAGGTGTTTTCTCTAAGCACCTGATGAAGTTTCAGCCTTTTAGTATGTCTTTCAGGACATAGGATTTTGTGGTACCATTTCCAATTGGGTCCAGTTTTTGGCAACCCCCTTACCCTTCTTTACTGCCCCACAATCCCTATTGTCCAGTCCTAGAAATGTTTATTTGGTGTGTTAGCATCTTGGGGAAATTCAGGTTAGGAGTCACAGATGAGTGAGACCATGCAACATTTATCTTTCTGTGATTAGGTGAGTTCACTGAGAACGATCTGTTCCAAGTTTGGCCATTTTTCTTCAAATTGCACTGTGTCATTTTTCCTTACTGCTATGTAGAATTTCATTGTGTAAATATACCACATCTTAATTATCCATTCATCAAATGATGGACATCTGGGTTGATTCTAGCCCTTAGCTATTATGAACTGAGCAGTAATACGTGATTGAGCAACCTCTCTGAACTGAGGCTTGGAGTTTTTAGGGTAAATGCTCAGGAATAATTGGGTCTGTTGGTACCTATATAGTCATCCCTTTTAGGAGTTTCCATATTGCTTTCCATAGTGTTTGTACCATCTTACATTCCCACCAACAGTGAATGAGGGTTCGTATTTCTCCACAACTTCATCAGCATTTGTTGTCATTAGATTTTTTAATGTTTGCTAGCCTTACTGAGGTAAGGTGGAATCTCATAGTTGTTTTAGTTTGCATTTCCCCAATGATTAGGGATGTTGAACATTTTCTTAAGTGTGTGATGGCATTTGTATTTCTTCCTCTGAGACCAGGATTGCCTGCATGGGGCTCAGGAAGGCTTGGGTGGGAACCTGTCCTGCTTCCCTGTTCCCTGATAAGAGGTGGAAGGGGGGGTGGTGGTGACTGGGACCATGATTACCCATGTGGGGCTCAGTAAGGGTAGGGCCAGAACCCTGGCCTGCTTCCCTGGATCCCTGCTCAGAGGTGCCAGGGGGCATGGTGATAGGAGCAGGGGTGGTGACTGGACCTTGTTTGGCCCAGCAGAGCTTTGGAAGACTTGGGCAGAAACCCTGGCCTGCTAGCCTGGGTCACTGATCATGGTGGGATGGGGGACTGAGATTGCCCACACAGGGCTCAGGAAGGGCAGGATTGGACCTGACTGGTGAGTGGGACAGCAATGGTGCATGGGGATCAGGAAGGCTAGGGCGGGACCTGACCAGTGAATGGGTGATGGTGCATGGGGCTCAGAAAGGCTAGGGTGCAATGGGAGAGTGGGACCATGATTGCATGGGGAGTTCAGAAAGGGTAGGGCAGGTCAGGTGTGCCTGTGGAGCTCTGTATGATGGTGGGAAAGCCTGGGGTCGAGGTTCTAGCCTGCTAGCTTGGGTCCACTGGCCTGTGGTTAGTGCAGGAGGGTCCTCCAGCTGTGACTGCAGTTAGGACAGCTACTTGGGGGGGGGATTGGAGAACTGTTGGGCTTCCCAAGAGTGTGGGAATCAGTGGATTCCCTATTTTGCTAGTCCCCACCCTCCCACTGGGAGCATACTAGAGCCAGCAAGCCCCTAAAAAATCCCTTGAACCTTAAGGGTCTTGCCTGTATTTCCCTGTGAGGTGAGGTGAGGTTAGGCAGAGGCCATCTTAACCAGAAGTCCTCAAGCCCCACTCTTGTTACCAAATCTGTAGCACTCAGCTTCAGTTGCTGGGATGACCCTCCAGACCAGATATAGTTTATAGAAGGAAGAAGGTATTTATTTGAAGCTTACATATCCAGGGGAAATTCCATAATGGTGGAAGAAGTTGTCCCTGTTTCACAGATCCAAGCAGAAAGAGAGATAAAAAAAAAATCACCACCAGTACCATAAGCAAGCACACTTCAGGAACTCCAGAAAGAACTCAGACTTTTTGTATATCTTAGACTGGAATTCAGATCCACCCCAAGTGACACCTCTTCCAGCCAGATAGCTGGAAATCCAAGAAGGTTTAATAAAACTCAGGAATCTATTGGGGGGCACTTAACTCAAATTACCACAATGGCCATATGGGCTGATTGCATTTCCTATATGTTGTGAATAGGGCAGCAACAAACATGGCTAAGCAAGTGTCTCTGTAGTAATGAGTAGTTTTTAAGGTGCATGATGAAGAGTAGTATAGCTGTGTCATATGGTAGAACTCTTTATATTTTTATATTTTTGAAGAACCTCCATGCTGATTTCCATACTGGCTGTACAAGTTTGCACTTTCTCCAGCATTTGATTTTAGATGATAGCCATTCTGACCAGAGTGAGATGAAATCTTAAAGTAGTTTTAATTTGCATTTCCCTGGTGGCTAAAGCATTAAGAAAAATCAGAAAATGACATGAAAAGGGAACTCAACAGAGGGATGTAAACTATACATTAAAAAACAGTAGAAAATATGAACCAAATTGAACAAGCCCAAAACTCTATTGAAGCTCTAAAGAATAGAGTCAGTAAAGTGGAGGATAGAAACTCAGAACTGGAAGACAAAACAGAAGAAACGGTTTGTAGGTCCAAAATTTTTAACAAGTTCAAAAATTACTGTGAACAGAACATGAGGGAAATGTAGGATACCTGTAAGCATCCCAACATTAGGATCATGGGTATACCAGAGGGGGAAGAAACACAGACCAGAGGTGTGGAAAACTTATTCAACAAAATTATCATAGAAAACAAGTCCAAAAATTTCTGTGAACAGAACCTGTGGAAAATGTGGGATACCCTTAAGCATCCCAACATTAGGATCATAGGTATACCAGAGGCAGAAAGAAACACAGACCATAGGGGTAGAAAACTTATTCAACAAAATTATCAAAGAAAACTTTCCCACTCTCTCAAAAGTAAGTCCCATCAAGTTACAAGAAGCTAGCAGAACTCCAAACAGACTGGACCAAAGGAGAAACTTTCCAAGACATATTATCATTTATCTAAACATAAATCACAAAGAGAAAGTCCTAAAAGCAGCCAGGGAGAAACAACATATTACAGATAAAGGAAACCCCATCAGAATTACTTCAGACTTCTCAATGGAAACCTTAAAAGCCAGAAGATCCTGGAATGGAACACTGCAAATTCTAAGAACTTATGGCTTCCAATCCAAACTGGTCTACACAGCAAAAGTATCCCTCATAATAGATAGTGAAAGAAAAATGTTCCACAATAAAACCCAGATTTACAGCTATATGAACACAGAGCCTAGCCTAAAGAGAGTACTTCAGGGAATTCTCTACACAGAAGAATCAAATAACCAACTTCAAGTGCCCACAAGAAGCAGATCACAATAATCAAACTCAGAGAAGGCAAAACAAAAGAAAACAAAACAAAACAAAACAAAAAACTATAAACCCCAAGAAAACACCAAACCACATAAACCACCCCAAATATTAATGGCATTAATTCATCCATCAAGAGACATAAGCTAACAGAGTGGATCAGAAAACTAGACCCCTAAATCTGCAGTCTTCAAGAAACCCAACTCACCACTAAAGAGAATCTAGAATCCTTCTTCCACATGTGATTTTTCAGTTTCTCCAGCACCATTTGATGAAGATAAATATGTTGTCTCTTATTTAGGGTGAGTTTTTGGTCCCTTTGTCAAAGATCAGGTAGCTGTAGTTACAAGAACTAATACCTTCTATTACATTTCATTCTGCCAGTACTATGCTATTTTTATCATTATGATTTTGTATTATGTCTTAAAATCAAGAATTGAGCCAGGAGTGATGGCACATGCCTTTAATCCTATCACTTGGGAGGCAGAGGTAGGAGGATCACCATGAGTTCGAGACCACCCTGAGAGTACATACTGAGTTCCAGGTCAGCCTGGGCTACAGTGAGATGCTACCCCCCCCAAATAAAAAAAATATTGTAATACCATCAGAAGTATTTCTTTTTGTTCTCCCATATGATTTTTTTTTATATTTTTTCTATTTCTGTGAAGAATGGTGCTGGTATCGTGTTTGCAATTGCATTGAGTCTGTATATTGATTTGTTTGGATGGCCATTTTCATTATAAAGTTCTTTCCCTTCCTTAGTTAGGGATATACCCATGTATTTAATCTTTTTTGCTATTGTAAATAAGACTACTTCTCTGATTTCTTTCACCATGTTTTTCATTTGTATATATAAAAGTCACTGTTATTTTTTAAAAATTAAATATATACATTGTATGGACACATCATGTGCTGGTATCATAATTTCCCTCCTACCTGCCCCCATTCGGCTGAAGGCCCTCCTCAGTGGATTGTTGGCATGCCTCATGGGATTGTGGGTTATGAGTTGTGAGAGCAGCAGTTAGTCATTGTGGAGGGTGGGCAATACCTCTGGATATTCCTTCTCACACTGTGGCTCTTACAATCTTTCTGCCCCCTTTTCTGCAAAATTCCTTGAGCCATCAGTGTTGAGCTCTAGGGAGCTTCTGGATTTCTGCTTTGGTTTGTGTTGAATATCCTCACTGTCTGTCTCCTTTGCCCTGGCACAGGTTGTCAGGCTCACCATGGAAGCAGCTTTCTTTGTCATCTTACCAATTCCTCTGTGGTTTCACCTGGGCCCTGGCTGATGGGCCAGAGCTGGTTTATCTTCTTGGATTTTGTTACCATTAAAAAAAAATTTTATTGACAACTTCTACCCTTACATACAAAAAAAAATGCATGATATTTCCCTCCCCTGCCCCCATACCCCTTTAGAACTCCAATCTCCATCATATCCCCTCCCTCTCTCCATTAGTCTCTCTTTTAATTTGATGTCATTATCTTTTTCTTCTATTATGAGGGTCTTACAAAGGTATTGCTAGGCACTGCAAGGTCATGGATATCGAGGCCAATTTCTGTCTGCACAGTTGCATTGTAAGGAGTCGTACCCTTCCTTTGGCTCTTACATTCCATTGGCCCCTCTTCTGCAATGGGCCCTGAGCCTTGGAGGGTGTGACAGAAATGTTTCAGTGCTAGGCACTCCTCCATCCCTTCTTCTCAGCACTATGTTGCCTTTTGGGTCATCCCAGTGGTCATCGCCATCTGAAAAGAGAAGCTTCTCTAACCAGAAGCGAGAATAGCATTAATATGTGAATATGAACATTAAGTGTAGTGCTTTCAGGGCATCTTGGTGGGAATAATATATACATTTAGCCAGACAAGAGCAGGCTTTATACCCCTAAGGCTCATGACCTCTCCTGCCATAGACTTTTGCTTAGTTTTTTTCAGTACCAGGCATGTATTCCCTCCCATAGAGAGGACCTTCAGTCCAAGTATGGATCAGTTGGTTACCCCAAGAGCAGACATGCCACTATTGCACCCATTCAGTCATTGGGCCTGTATGGCCAAACTTGAATATTCAGTGTCCTCTGTTTTCACTGCTAATGACTTCTGTCTCCCATATGGCTGCATGCAGTGCAGCTTTTTCCAGCTTTCAGTTGGCTGGTCTACAGGGAGAAGGTTTTATGCTTATCACCAGTTTGCTTTCTCAGTGACCTTGCCTCTCAGGCCAGAGATGTCTTCAGCAAGAGGGTCTTACCATCTGTTTCTCAAGGGTAACCAAGGGCTTTGGCAATAGCCTTTAATGTTTTGGAGGCTACCAGTATGTCCTTGGCCAACAACTCACTGGAAGGTATCCCATCCCAGGCACTGAAAAATTTCTAGTAACAGTCTACAGCTTCTGGATGTGCAATTATTCAAAAAAGTAGGTTTACATAAGTCTTATTCACAATATCTTGAATTTTGATTGACCCTCCCCCCTGCCCTTCTTTTATGCATTCTCTTCCCATGGCCTCACTCAGGCCATTCCCCTCCCCGTAATTTGTTCTTCTACTTACATATGTGCAATACCATACACTTAAATCCTTCCCTCCCTTCCCTCCCTACAGATTCTCCAATGGAGAATGAGGTCAGCATTGTTTAAATGGGATATGGATTGTTAAGTTGGAGAGATTTTGATGGATGTAGCCCCTCTTTTGACCAAAAACTAGTGGGACTTTGAGGGGTTGTTTTGTTTTGAGTGCCTTCTCTGAGTTTGGTTATTGTGATTTGCTTCTTGTAGGTTCTTGAGGTTGGTTATTTGATTCTTCTGTGTGGAGGATTCCCTGGGGTACTCTCTGTAGATTTGGTTTTGTGTTCATAAAGCTGTACAGGTGGGTTTTACCATGGAAAGTTTTTCTTTCACCATCTATTAGGAGGGATAATTTTGCTGGATAGAATAGTTTGGATTGGAAGCCATAGGCTCTTAGACTTTGCAGTGTTCCATTACAGGCTCTTCTGGCTTTGAGTGTTTCTGAGAAGTCTGAGGTAATTCTGATGGGGTTACCTTTATCTGTAACGTGTTGCTTTTCCCTAGTTGCTTTTAAAGAGACTGTGTTCACCAAGTCTCTCTACCAGGAATTCACTGACCATCTTGTAAAAACCCACACCAGAGTCTCAGTGCAGAGAACCCAGGCTCCAGCTATGGCTACCACATAGGGATTTTATACAGAAAAGTAAAAGCGGATTAAGCCTGTTTTTTAAAAAACAAAAACAAAAACAAACAAACAAAGAAAAACTAGTGGGAGCTTGTCATTGGAGACCATAATCTTGATCTCCATAAGATTCTGACCTGGTTCCTGGTTCCAGATATGGGTTCCTTTCTACTGACTGGATCTCTTAGACAATTAGAAAGCCATTGGTAACTCACCAAGGCTGGGTTACACCATTGCACAGGTGTGTAAATCTCGTGAGGAAGGTTGAGTTTGAACAGCAGTGTCCTCTGCTTGTTCACAATATTGTTGGCCATTTTCACCCAGCAGCTCATCCATGCTTTCCAGCACTATGCAAGCTAACCATATGGAAACTTGCTCTGTTCCAGATTCTAGCTGGATCTTTTAATGTTCTGTATAGGCAGCAAGTGGTGTCTTCAGTAACAGAATCTTACCCTTAATATCAAGCAGATAATCAGGTGGAAAGCCTTTGATCTTTGTGTTTTTGTTTTATATCCTGCCACTTTTATGAAAATATATCAGTTCTTAGAGTTTTTGGTGGTCTTTCAGGTCACTTAAGTATAGAATCATAATCATATTTACAAATAACGCTAGTTTGACTTCTTCCTTTCCAGTTTGTATTCCTTTTATTTCTTTCTTTTGTATTATTGCTTTGCTAAGACTTCAAGTAGTATGTTAATTAGCAGTTAGGAGAGTAAACTCCCTTATGTTTTCCCAGAAAATACTGGGAATGCTTCAAGTTTTTCTCCCATTAGGGATGATATGGGCTTTACAGGTTGATTGAGACATGATCCCTCCACCTATAGTCTCTCTTGTGTTTTAATCATGAATGCATGCTGTATTTTGCTGAAGGCCTTCACTGCACCATTAAAATGATCATGTGGTTTATGTTCTTATATCTATTTATTTGATGTACATCTCAGTTTCTACATTGTGAACCATCCATGCATTCCTGAGGTAAAACATGTTTGAATAGGTGGATGATACTTTTGGTGTGCTCTTGGATTTGATTTGCTCCTCCTTGTGTGCACAGTCTACGTGAGAGTCTGGGCTGGAGAGAACTCTGGCATTTCTACTGTTGACTGGACCCTGTGCCAGGATGTGAAATGTGGCTTGGAAGTGGAACCAGTTTGGGTCTCACTACTTAGGATGATTCAGGTGGGCAGGCTAAATATACTTTTGACTGAAAATTTTAACACAATATCTTGAGTTTTCTTTATGTATGTTATATTGATTCATGTATTTGCCACATAAACTATTCTGAGAAGTGTGATAAAAAAGTATAGGAAGAAATAAACCATGAGTATCAGCAGTGATCTGCTGGTCACAAAGAAGGAATCTCTAGATATATTAGTATCACAACTGAGGGAACCAGATGAAGCCCATCTGCTTTTACCTGCTTGCTATTCTATTTTTTTTTCTAAAATGGACAATTGTTCTGGAGATGTCTGGCAGACATCAGGCCTTTTGATGTCCCAGAAACATCCCTGAAAACCCACAGCACATGAAATTAATTGTTCCACAGCTGGCCTTGTACCTCAGTTGTCCTTTGAAGCACCCTCATTTCTTCTTTAAGCATATCCATGCTTTTGGATCATGATAAAAACTATCTTTTTTTCACTTTATTTATTTATTTATTTATTTATTTATTTATTTATTTATTTATTTATTTATTTGCCTGTTATTGGTTTTCTAGCTCAGGCTGATCTGGAATTCACTATGTAGTTTCAGGGTGGCCTTGAACTCACAGTGATCATCCTACCTCTACCTCCTGAGTACTGGGATTGAAGGCATGCACCGCCATGCCTGGTTTAAAACTATCTTATTGTAAAGTCTCCTGTTATCAAGGTAATATCACAGACACTACAGTATACTTCTTCCTTTTGAAAATCAACCAACCAACAAAATGACTAACTCTCACTTGCTTCCGTGGATCTTATGATCCCTTACTTTCTCATGAAAACCTCCTTTGTTGGTTAAAGATGCTACTTGGAATTATGAGGAGGGGATATACCTTCCACCCCTTTATCCAATATATTGTACTTTGTAATTTATGACCCAAAACATTCTCATCTTTAAAATTTTTATTTTATTTATTTATTTTGGTTTTGCGAGGTAGGGTCTCACTCTATCCCAGAATGACCTGGAATTCACTATGTAGTCTCTGGTTGGCTTTGAACACACAGCGATCCTCCTACCTTGCCCCCAAAGTGCTGGGATTAAAGGCATGCATCACCATGCCTGGCTTCTCATCTTTCTTTAAATGAGGAAACTGAGGCTCAGAAATATATACTTATATACATTTATACAAGGTGACAAATCATATATTGTTTTCTGTTAGTATGAATGCTCCATATTCTTTCTTTTGCCATGTATTCAGAATGAAACATTTCAAGTGATTGTTTTGAAGGTCTTCATCATCTGATGTGATGTAGATGAGATTGTAGACATGGCTCTTACAGAATGGTAACCATTCACTAGGGAACTTGGTAGCAGAGGATGTGTAGGGGAGGAGTACCCTCACTACCCAGGAGTTGGGCATATTTTACTCATTTTCTGCAGCACGTAGGGCCAGCAGAGTGTAGGGATTCTGCTCTTAAGAAATAATCCAAGGCTGGGTAGATGGTTCAGTGGTTAAAGGTGCTTGCTTGCAAAGCCTTCCAGCCTGAGTTCAATTCCTCAGACATCCATGTAAAAAATAAGAGGGTGCAAAAGTGTTGCAAGCATCTGGTGTTTGTTCACAACATAAAGAGATCCTGGTGTGCCCATTCACACACAACACAAATATACCTGCAAATACCTAAGCAAATAATAAAAAATAAAATTTACAATAAAGGAATAATCCCAACATATCAGTCTGGTGAATTTGGCCTTTAAATTTCTCTCCTTTCATGATGAGAATGAAGCGTGGCCAGGCCATCCCTTAAGGTGACTGAACATTTTCTTGCATTACCTCTGTGCCAAGTGGTTGGTGCCAAAGATAAGCATCTGATGGTGCTTTTTGTGGTATGTGTCCTATCTACAAAGCTAGAATAGGGAAGGCTCTGTTCTCTCTGGCGTCCTTTCAGTAATCCCCTCATCACAGCCACCTCTCAAGTCTGCTGCCCTCACATAGGGAAGTGATGGGCAGTCTGTCAAGGAGATTGTGAATGCATTAGCAGGATTAATAGAGGAAGCTGGCAATGTAGTGTTTTGAAGTTCATCTATGATAGAAGGGACCTGGTGGTTTGGCTGCCAAACTGGGCAGTACAGGCTTCAGAATTAATGTCACACCTAGAAATGGTCCCAAATTAGTCAAAGGCACAATACTTTCATTGGGCTTGACTTATATTCATGTATTTTTATTCAGTAATAGTGTTTTATTTATACTTTTAGCTGAAAGATGGTGACTGTTCTTTTCTATCTCATTGATAAACTGGCTGAAATATATTTGCAGCCCCTCAAAGCCAGTTGTTTTGTTTCTGGCAGTTGTGTAAGCATGGTGGATTTTATATCTACTTTTTGGAGTAATTTCCAATGAATAAGAAAAAAAGATCAGAAAGTTATCTGAGATTAGTTAAAAATACTCAATCCTTTCATGTGATATTACCTATTAAAACATTTTGATATATTTTTATGTAGTCTTTCTACTATGTAACAAAATTGTACTTATACAATATTTTTGTGCCTGTTTCCTTTTAAAAATTACTGCATAATAAATAGTCATCTATTTTCTTATACTTCTGTGAAAATATAATATTGACTCACTAAGGAATTTAGTTATTTATATGACTCACCAGAGATTATCATATCAGATTATCATATATATTTGCATTAGTGTTCACTGATGTGTAATAAATTATCACAAAACAATTCAGAACAAAACCCAACTTGTTAACTCACAGTTTTCTAGGTCTAAAGACTACATGGCACATTCTAGCTCTCTCTTTACTCAGATACTCACAAGGCCTATATCAAAAGTTGGGTTGAGCTCTCATCTAAAGATTCTAGGAAGAATTTGCTTCCAAGCTCATCTTATTGTCATAATTAAGTTCCTTGAGGATGTAGGCTTGAGATCCTTAGGTTCTTCCTAGTTCTTATCTGGAGATTTCCCTTAACAGATCAATGCCACGTATCTTCCTTGAAATATGTCTTAAGCCAGCAACTATGTTCTGAATCATTTTAGATGTTTTGGATCTTTGACTTCCTCCACTGTGACCTGCTGAAGAGAACTCTCCAGTTTTGAAGGCTCAATTATTAGGTCAGGTCGGTGATCCAGCATCCCTATTTTACTCAGTTGTGTCAGATCATATAACAGAGTGAGGGAATAAAAGTCCACTGCATTAATTCTCCTCAACATTATATATGGCATGTGTATGAAGAACAAGTCAACTTTGGAGCACTCTTAAATTTAGGGCTATTATATTATTATAATTTAACTGCTTTACTATTACTGAATTTTTTTGAGTTTTTAAAATAGATTTTTTCATTAGTTATGTATATAGTATATATACAGCCATTATGGTACCATTGTTAGCCTTCTCCCTGTCCTCCCCCCATGAGTAATGTGGGTCTTGCCTTATGGGGGTAGCCATCAGTTATGCAGGAGAGGCAATTATTTCGAGTATTTTAGATGGATATATATATAAGAATATATAATCAATTACATAATCAGTGCTAATTTGATAAATGAAAATTATGTGATAGTTTATGCTTTCATTACTAATAAAGTTCAATATATTTTTTATATACTGATTAGTCATTTACATTTCTTACACTAATTATTTTATTATTATTCTTATTTTTAAATGTTTTTATTTTTTATTTTATTTTTTTTATTGACAACTTCTATACTTACATACAGAAACACATGATATTTCCCTCCCCTCCCCCATTCCCCTTGAGAACTCCAATCTCCATCATAGCCCCTCCCTCTTTTCATTAGTCTCTCTTTTAATTTGCTGTCATCATCTTTTCTTCTATTATGAGGATCTTGCGAAGGTATTGCTAGGCACTGCAAGGTCATGGATATTAAGGCCAATTTCTGTCTGGACAGTTGCATTGTAAGGAATCGTACCCTTCCTTTGGCTCTTACATTCTTTCCTCCCCCTCTTCTGCAATGGTCCCTGAGCCTTGGAGGGTGTGCCAGAGATGTTTCAGTACTAGGCACTCCTCCATCCCTTCTCAGCACTATGTTGCCTTTTGGATCATCCCAGTGGTCATCGCCATCTGAAAAGAGAAGCTTCTCTAACCAGAAGTGAGAGTAGCATTAATATGTGAATATGAACATTAAGCTTAGTGCTTTCAGGGCATCTTGGTGGGAATAATATATACATTTAGCCAGACAAGAGCAGGCTCTATACCCCTAAGGCTCATGACCTCCCCTGCCATAGACTTTTGCTTAGTTTTTTCAGTACCAGGCATGTATTCCATCCCATAGAGAGGGTCTTCAGTCTGAGTATGGATCAGTTGGTTACCCTAAGAGCAGACATGCCACTATTGCAACTGTTCAGTCATTGGGCCTGAGTGGCCAAACTTGAATTTTCCAGTGTCCACTGTTTTCACTGCTGATGACTTCTGTCTCCCATACGGCTGCATGCAGTGCAGCTTTTTCCAGCTTTCAGTTGGCTGGTCTACAGGGAGAAGGTTTTATGCTCATCACCAGCTTGCTTTCTCAGTGACCTTGCCTCCCAGGCCAGAGATGTCTTCAGCAATAGGGTCTTACCATCTGTTTCTCAAGGGAAACCAAGGGCTTTGGCAATAGCCTTTAATGTTTTGGAGGCTACCAGTACGTCCTTGGCCAACAACTCACTGGAAGGTATCCCATCCCAGGTACTGAAAAATTTCTAGTAATAGTCTACAGCTTCCAGATGTGCAATTATTCAAAAAAGTAGGTTTACATAAGTCTCATCCACAATATCTTGAATTTTGATTGACCCTCCCCCTGCCCTTCTTTTACATGTTCTTTTCCCCTGGCCTCACTTAGGCCATTCTCCTCCCTATAATCTGTTCTTCTACTTACATATGTGCAATACCATACACTTAAGTCTTTCCCTTGCCTCCCTCCCTTATAGCCTTTACCAGCTTATTGGTTTCTGGTACTGATTTTTGGTTCCAGTTCACACATAAGTCTATACATTTGTAGCTAGGATCCACATATGAGAGAGAACATGTGATGTTTGGCTTTCTGAGCCTGGGTTACCTCACTTAATATAGTCCTTTCCAGATGCATCCATTTCCCTGCAAATTTCATAATTTCATTTTTCTTTACCACTGAATAGAACTCCATTGTGTAAATGTACCACATATTTATTATCCATTCATCTGTAGAGGGACATCATTCTGGTTCCATTTTTCTAGCTATTGTGAATAGAGCAGCAATAAACATGGTTGTGTAAATATCTCTAAGGTAGTGATAAGAGTCCTTCATATATATGCCTAAGAGTGCTATAGCTGGATCATATGGTAAATCTATTTTTAGCTGTCTCAAGAACCTCCACACTGATTTCCACAATGTCTGGACCCAATTACATTCCCACCAACAATGTAGAAGTGTTCCTCTTTTTCCGCATCCATGCCAACACTTATTGTCATTTGTTTTCTTGATGGTAGCATTCTGACAGGAGTGAGATGGAATCTCAAAGTGGTTTTAATTTGCATTTCCCTGATGGCTAAGGATGTAGGACACTTTTTTAGATGTTTATATGCCATCTGTATTTCTTCTTCTGAGAACTCTCTATTTATTTAGTTCCATAGCCCATTTTTTAACTGGGTTGTTTGATTTCTTATTATTCTATTTTTTGAGTTCTTTGTATATTCTGGATATTAATCCTCTGTCAGATGTATAGCTGGCAAAGATTTTCTCCCATTCTGTAGGTTGTATCTTTGCTCTATTCACAGTGTCCTTTGCTGTACAAAAGTTTTGTAATTTCATGAGGTCCCAGTGGTTGATTAGTGGTTTTATTCCCTGAGCAATTGGGGTTATATTCAGCAAGTCCTTGTCTATGCCAATATGTTGAAGGGTTTCCCCTACATTTTCCTCTAGCAGTTTCAGAGTTTCAGGTCTGATATTAAGGTCCCTGATCCATTTGGACTTGACTCTTGTGCATGGAGAGAGATAAGGATCTATTTTTATCTGTTTACATACAGATATCCAGTTTTCCCAGCACCACTTGTTAATGAGGCTATATTTTCTCCAATGAATATTTTTTGGCATTTTTGTCAAAAATCAGGTGGCTATAGCTGCCTGGATTAATATTTGGGTCTTCTATTCTGTTCCATTGATCTACCTATTTTTCCTTGTGCCAGTACCATGCTGTTTTTTTTACTATGGCTTTGTAATATAGCTTAAAATCGGGTATGGTAATACCACCAGCCTGCTTTTTGTTGTGCAGAATTGTTTTGGCTATTTGAGGTTTTTTGTGTTTCCAGATGAATTTTAAGATTGTTTTTTCTATTTCTGTGAAGAATGCTATTGGGATTTTAATGGGGATTGCATTAAATGTGTAGATTGATTTTGGTAAGATTGACATTTTCACAATATTGATTCTTCCAATCCAAGAGCATGGGATATCTTTCCACTTGCTTGTGTCTTCTGAAATTTTTTGCTCGAGTCTTTTTAAAGTTCTCATTATAGAGATCCTTCACTTCCTTGGTTAAGTTTATTCCAAGGTATTTTATTTTTTTTTTTTGAGGTAATTGTGAATATAGGTTTTTGAAATATACCCTAATGATTTTCCCAATTTCATTAGTATCTGTTGTAACATCTTTTTAAATCTATAATCTTTTTGATTGATTAAAATCTTCTCTCTCTTTCTTTTGATAATTTGGCTAGTACCATGTCCATCTTGTTTTTCTTAAAGAATGAGCTCCCATTTCAAAACCCTTAAAATTATTTTCATTATTTCTAATTTATTGATTTATACCATGATCTTGATTATCTCTTTCTATCTTGTATTTTTGGGTTTGGATTATTCTTATTTTTCCAGTTCCTTCAGATAGATCATTAAGTTATCTGATGTATCTCTATTTTTGTAATGTAGGCATTTAGAGCTATAAACTTTCCTCTTAGGACTACCTTCACTTTGTCCCATAAGTTTTGTATGCTATATTTTCAATCCTTTTCAGTTCTAGGAGCTTTCTGATTCTGTTCTTGATTTTTTTCAACTAACCATTCCTTGTTCAATGGTCTGTTTTTCAATCTTTAGGAGTTTCTGAATATTTTGTTGCTTATATTATTGTTGATTTATAATTTTATTGCATTGTGGTCAGATATAATACATGGAGTTATGCCAACTTTCTTAAATTTGTGGAGAAATATATCCTCCTGTAATATCCTCTTATTGACTTGTTCCCTTGGTGAGTAAAAAGTAGCTTTCTGTATGTGTTTTGATTAATTTTGGTTTGAAGTCTATTTTTTCAGATATTAGTATAGCCACACCTGCTTGTTTCCTATTTCCATTTGTTTGGAATATCTTTTCCCATGCTTTCACCCTAAGGTAGTGTGCATCTTTAATGGTGAGATGCATTTCTTGAAGACAGCAAATGCATGAATCCAGTTGTTTGATCCAGCCTGTTAACCTGTGCCATTTAACTGGGGAGTTAAGTCCTTTTATGTTCAGATTTATAGAGAAATGCGAGTTAATCCCTATCAAGTTGAAAACTTTGTAAAGTTTGCTCTTTTCATGGTTGTCATTTGCCTTCATGTCTGTTCTAGTTTTGATTATTTCCCTTCTCATATCCTCTTGAGTATGTTTATTCTTGTCTTCAGTGTGAAGTAATCCATCCAGTATTTTCTCCAGGGTTAGCTATATGCTTATATATTCATACAGCCATTTTTCCATGTAAAGTTTTTGTTTCTCCTTCAAATATGATGAATAATTTTGCTGGATGTAGTAGTTTGGATTGCCAACTATGGTCTTTTAAAAGTTGAAATACTCCATTTCAAGTACTTTTTGCTTTTAGTTTCCAATGAAAAATCAGTTGCAATTCTGATGACTTGCTCTTGTAAGTGATGAGCTGTTTTTCCTCTTGCAGCTTTTAGTACTCTGAATAAGTTTCCCATGTTTAGTGTTTTATGTATAATATGACATGTTAAATCACTGATTTGGTCCTGTTTATTGATGTACAATATGCCTTTTGTACCTGAATGTGCTTCTATTTTGTAAGATGGAGAAAGGTTTCTTCTATAACTTTATTCTAGACATTCTTTTTGCCATTGGCCTATAGTTTCCTGCTTCTTGTATGCCCATGATTGAGATTTTTTTTTCTTTTTAATGCATCCCACATTTTCCTCTTGTTCTGTTCATATATATCCTCTTGAACATGTCATTGATATTGGCCTCCTGATCTAACGGCCCTGTCTTTTCATTATGTGATCTGTTTTGTTGTTGAGACTTTCTTGGGAGGCTTTATTTGGATTATTCCATTTTGTAAATTTCCATTAGTATATTCCCCCCAGTGGATCCGTCTCTTTATTGAATTCCATTTCCACTTCTCGCTTTGACCTTTTTAATGCATTTATTTTGTTGTCTGTGCTCTCTTGGATTTCATTCATGCATTTGATCATGTCCTCTTTGAGTTCATTCTGCTGTCTATTGAGTTCATTTTGTTGATTCTTTTCCATTTCATTCAGCCATTTGTTCATGGTTTCATTTAAGTTTGTTTAATATACTTATTATAATTGCATTTCCGAATTCTTTTTTTCTGGAGTTTTCTCTCAGTTGTTTTTATTGGAGGCTTTTACTCTGGGACTAAGCATTCTTGAGGGGATATCTTGACTTGTTTCTTGTGTTATTAGCTTTGTGTTCAAGTTGGCTCATCTGGAGATAATACCTTTGTCTTGCTAAGAATGCAGCATGTATTGGAGCTGGTGTTGAGTGTTTTGGTCAGCCCTGATCCAGTTGACCATGGCCTGGAATCTATCTATGGTTCTAGGTGGGCACACTGGAATTTGAGCAGCTTACTTTGTATGTGGATGTCTCCACAGGGGTCTGGAAGGGTGCTCTGGGGAGTATAGCCATTGTTAGAAAGGCCTAGTTTAATAGTCCCTGCTCAGGGTGGGTGTTGAAATGTGGGAGGAATGGGGATAGTTCCAAATGTGTCTAATCTCCAGTCTGGGTGTGCACAGGACTGCTTATGTTCCAGCAGTCTTCACACTTGACTGGGAATGCTGGGATATGACCAGCTTTGCAAAGGCAACTAGCCCAGGGAGAACTTGTCTAGTTCTCTCTACCATGATTGCTGTGTTTGGTAATTTTAGAAAGCAGTTAAAAAATTAAGTAACATTAATTCCTTATCCATAGCTGAAAGATCTGGGAAAATGATAAATAGAAGTTTGTGGTGTTTAGTAGGCTACTGTTTTTGCCAAGGTTCCTAGTTGACAGACCCAGAAGGTAGGTTTGGAGGTCTGTGCTATCTCTAGGATATAAAGCCAGATTTCCCAGGGCCCACCTTCATGTCAATTTTTAGATCATTTTGTGCACATGTTGTATCCTCAATCTACCTTTAAGTTACCTTATTCTATGTACAGATACTTTTATTATATATATCCTAAGTTTAAGAGTTCAGGGAAGAATTAGACACAACTATTCTTAGGAAGTCAACAATCAGGAGGCATAGGTAATGTATTTAAACACATACATACATACATACACACACACACACACACATACACACACACACACACACACACACACACACTCATGCATATGATTGGGCACATCTAGCTGCATATATGTAAATGTAAATGTGCATATATACATCTGGGGAAAGGTACTTTAAGTAAATAGACAGCAATGTGTGAGAACCAATGTTGTGAATGTATTACTTTGATGATCATGCCAGAGTAGAAATTCGTGGTTCTGCAAGAAGAAAGGTCTACAGAAAGGCAAAAGAATGAAGCTGAATCTCAAGTTATCCCAGAACTGAGGCTGTCTCCCTACAAGAGGCTTTGTGTCCCAAATGTAAAGACTAGCCAAAGTGATGATCAGATTCCTGTTTCTGAGAGTGCTGCTGTGTAGATGTCATGGAGGAGTGAATAGAAAGAACCCAGAGAGAGAGAATATGCTTTCCAGACCCATGGGAGATGACAAAGGAAAGGGAGAGGGCTCAGTGTCCCTGTGCAGAAAAAGGCTTGGGAGAAGGGGAATGCTCAGTCTGGAAGGACATTATCCAAAGGCCTGGCTGAAGTCTTTTCCAAGAGAGAAGATCAAAGAGCCTCTGAAACTCTGTGGGACTGAAGATGAGGCATGCATCTTTGAGAGCCAGGTGCCGCTGTGGCCAAGGACTTTGCAGCTTGTCTGGCTGGCTTTCACATATGTAGCTGAGAACAGACATGTGGGACTGATTAGGAAACTGCAAGGTTTGGGGAAAATGTAGACATCAGAGACACGAAAACAAAAATATTCGATTGTTTTTAGGTAGGATGTACCTATTATTGAGGTTTATGTGCTCAACAGACCTCATGGTGATCTACCTGCAGATTTGCCTAGGGAAAGGATCTACCTTCAGAGGCTCCTGGACAATTTCTCATCCAATGAATGAAGTCATCACTCACACTTGCATGCAGTTGATGGTTGTCATCTTTTCTGTGAGACAGGATCTTCATTTTACTCACTGCTCGCAAGACATGAGCTAGACATTCCTTAAATGGAGTTACACGAGACAGACTCTCAAGAGAAAATCTTGTATGTGTGTGTATGTGAGAATGTGTTTTTAAACACACACACATATATATATAAGAATTAAAGCACTCATACTTAATTTATTACTTAATTTCTCACTTAATTTCTCCAAGTCTTATATTATTTGTCTGCAAGTGGAAATAATATATGTCTTTCAGGGTGAGCTAGTAAATTAGAATGGTGCTTAGCATATATAAAGTATTCAATATACTTTATACCAGTATTCAATATACCAGATATTATCATTGCTATTATTAGGCACACATGCATATCTTTGAGTATATGTAGAACATACTTGAAAAAGTTTTGGGGGTATATATAAATACACATATTGCTGTCCATAGTGCTGAATTATCACTGCACTGGGCGTGGCTGGGACTTTTAACTCCAGGCCACTGTTGATGGCTACTTAGCTTCTTCCTGGGACTTCTGAGCCAGAAACAATGTGACCAAGATGGAATAGAAGCAAACTAGCAGTTGGAATTTTAATGTAACTTAGAAATTTCTAGGAGGATGAAAAAAACCTTTGTAATCTGTTTTAGGCATTTGAATTTTCAGAGAATGAATCCAAACTAAATGGATGAAACAGTGACAAATGTCAAACGAACGCTATGTGATGGAAGATTGGTCAGGTACTCATGTAATAGTCAAGTAAGGATAGTTTGGTAAACTTACATAAGTGGGTTTTTTTAGCTTAAAATGTTTGTAACTTTTATTTTGTCATAGGAATAATAAAACTATTACTCTACAATGTGCTTGTAATTTCATGTAGTATGGAAAATTCAAACATGTATTTGACTGTGGTAAGTTTTTACTGAACATTTAGCCATGGTGAATGGCAAAGTGTCTTTCCCACATCCTTCTCATTGTGTGCTCTGGTGATGATTCTGTATAGATTATTTACTTTCGGCCCTCTTTTCACATCTTCATCTTTTTTTTAAACCTGTAACCTCATGTCTTGCTACTAGTTTGTTCATCCATCCCACACATCCATATATTTATTTGTCTGTCTATCTGTATGCCTCTTCATCCACAGTTAAGAATTTATCAAGCATGCAATGCTTTTTATATTCTTTGGTGATCTGTTGTGGTTATTTGTTTTGTATCAAGAGGATATCTTCTCTAATCTGCCTTCTGTTATGATAAACACTGTACATTTTCCAAGAACTTCTTGAATCTGTTCATCCTGTGTTTATTCTGTTACTCAACAATTGTTGAGCATGTATTATGGGCCAGATGTGATTTAGGTTAGGGGATAAAGAAATAAGTGTTGTTGTGAAGTTTGTGGATTACTGAATTCAGCTGGTGATTAGCTCCCTGTTTCTTCTACAGATCCTGTATCAATAAAGACAGAGGTTCTTTTAAGTCTAAACTCTATCATGATTTTCTCTATTTATGATTCTTGGAATAGTTTCTCATTGCACTAACTTGGGAGTAGTGGCAGAAGTGATGAAAAATGGTCATATTTTGAAGGTGGATCTGATTTAATTTGCTGTTAGATCAGGTAATTGGAATAAAAAAGAAGTATCAATAATGTCTTCAAAATTTTTGTCCTTAACAAATGAGAAGAGTGCTGTCATTTGCCTAGTTAGAAAAGACTGAGAAGAGTAGATTTGAAGTTTAAAATTCTAGATCACTCTTTGGCGAGATGCAGTTCAGGTACCTACTTAGTATTTATATGAAGATGTTGACCAAAGAGTTGAATATATAAGGGAGTTCAGTCTAGAGATACACATTTGAAGCCATTAGTATAAATATACAGTTAAAGCCATTAGTCTGTAGAAGTTGCCAATATAGAGAAAATAAAGATTCCTAGGGCTTATTTTTTTTCAGAGTGCCCATAATAAGCCAGAGGTTAGGAAGATGAGGACAGATTCATAAAAGAAAGGGACTAGGAAAAGGTGACAAGTTTGAAGTTGAATCAAGTAAGTGGTGTTAAGAGATATCATGCTTAATAAGCAGGAATGATGAGGGCTTAAACATTTCTTCAGCAGATCACAGGATGTGATAAGAACTGTTTTAGTATAATATTAAAGTTAAAAACCCAAATAAGCTATGTGTCAAAGAGAAGATGAAGAGCAGAAATGAGGCATAAACAACTCTTTCAAAGTAACACCTCAGGAAACCTCATGATTAGCAAAGACCACAAGTTGGCCATTTTTGGTGCTATCAATTACCAAACGTTGGATTGGCCTAAGCTGGGCTTTACAGATGTGGTTCCATTCACCACCACCATCATCTTCACAGTAAAAAATGTGCAAACTAAAACATGCACTGAATCACTAGTAGAAAATTATACTGTATGTGAAACTAGAAGTGAGTGAGTGTATATGTGTGTGTATGTGTGTGTAAACTAAGGGAGAGGGGGTAGTGAAAACTAATTAGAAAGGTATTGAGTCAGCAAAAGGCTGCACACACCATACCAGCTTCTCTGTAAACAGCTCCAAATTTCTTAACATAATACTAGCAATGGCATCCAAAAGCAGCAACTGAGAGCAATGAGTTAGCCTTCTCATTCTGTGCTAAGTATTTATTTGCATGTTTTCTTAATATCATAAATCAATGAGGTTGAAATCACTTGGATTTGTATCTTGCAGACATAGTAGCTAATAGAGAGAGCTATAGTCCTTCCTTCTGAGTATTTGGTAATAACCTGGCTTTTAAAAAATCATTTTTATATAGGCACTGTTTCAAAGTTTTGCTGAATAGTAGTGATGTGAATTCATTTTTCAGACATAATATCTGGATAAGAAGAAAAGATTGCTTTCCCCAAGGGCTGCTAGGTGGGGTAAGGCCACACTATTTCATCCTACTTTATTCTGATATATCAGATGCTGTTTCTAAAGGAGGCTGATAGACCATCCACAAACCAAGCATGCAGTAAGGGCTTAGTGTAGTTGTTTGTGCCTTCACTATGATCCACCTCCTTAGGTACCTCTGACTTTCCTTGCCTCTCATAGAATGAAGGGCTTGCCTTATTCGGAAGGAAGCAAGGTGCAACATGAGGTCACTCTTTGGTTCCTGCTAACTGTTAAGTCTTTAACTCTTAGAAACATTTCAGAAATGTTTCCTAAACATTTACAAGAAACAAGAGGTATTTTGATAGGGTTATAAACTTTATTCAGTTTTCACAAATACTGAAGTTACTCCTTTATTATACCAATAGGAATTACATGGTGTGCTATAAAGTCAAAGGCCAAAATAGTTCAGGGATATCTATGGCTCTAATTAAGACTTCAGATCATGTAGGCGAGTGGGGAAAGTAACACTGCACAACCTATGGTCTATTCTTTTAAAAGCAGTTGAGATTATCAAGTTCTGTTTTATTTAGTATGAGCCCTTTATGGAAAACTTGGAGGACACTGAATTCATTAACAACAATTTTAGGTTTCCACAAGGAGCAGATGGATCTACTGGGAAGTCCAAAGAGCAAACATGGGTAGATGATCATCTCCAGAAATTAAGGGTCTGCTTGAAGCCTGTCAGTGTGTCTTGTTCAGTAGCTTTAATCATTGGATAATTAAATGCACATTTCCTCCTCCTTCTTATTTATTATACCATTCTCCCTAGTTTACATGCACAGCACATATAACACTCTTAATTTCACATATAACAACTCTTCTTATTATTTCAATATATGTTTTCCTGTGAAGATGATACTGATGATGATGAAGATTCTAAATGGAACCACCCTCATGCGTATAATGTGATTTTTTTTTATATTCCTCCAATGGATATGTTAGACTTTAGAATCCCACTTAATCCAGTAGGATCAAGCCTAGAAATGTATAAGGAAGCTTTATATACTTATTTTCATTCAAAAAAACATTTTTTTGAGATTGAAACAACTAAAAACATCAAGGAAACAAATGAACTCTGTGAGTCTGGCTTCCTATTATGTAATCCTTAGAAGATTCTCAGCAGTTGTGGGATGCTAGTTCTGACAATGATGAAATATTCTATTACTATCACTAATTTATCTCACTTTTCCTTTTTATTCTTTCTTCCTCCCTTCTCTTCCTTACTATTGTTTATTTACTTTGGAAACAGTGACACATTTTAATTTTTTTTAGCCTACACTTAATTTTAAAAGTTCTGGGGCAAAATCCTTCCCAGAGTTGCAAATGTCTTTTGTTACGATATAGATATTAAGTGTCCCTTGGTCTTTTTCTCTCTCAAAGGTTAATGTGTTCAATGTTTGTTTCCCAGATGGCAAATCCAATCACTGAGAGGGAACCAAATCAGGGATGCTCTGGTCTAAACCACAGATTCATGTATAGATGATTCATAATTTGTTGATGTGATTGGAAGGTGATAAAACTACATTAGATCTAGTTAGAGGGAGTCATTACTGGCTGCTTTCTTGTGGGTTATTATTTATCCTCAGTCCCACCTATGTCCTCTGTCTGCTTACTGGTGCCTATGAGATGAGCAGCTTTGCTCAACCCTGTCCTTCTGCCATAATATTCTGCCCACTACAGGCCCAGGAATAATAAACTTAGCTAGACATAGACTTAAGTATCTGAAACATGAGCTAAAACAAATCCCCTGTCAAACTGTTTTTCCCAGGTATTTGTCATAGCAGTTAAAACTAATCAACACATCCTTGCTCGTTAAGTGAAATTGTATCAAGACTGGATTTTAGATCTTGTTATTGATCAAATGAAAATAATTATCAGAAGCTCCATTCAACCAGGTTTACCATTTCTTTGTGTGTCCCTACTCCCTCTATCTTCTGAGATGGGATGTACATAAACTTTGTAGGAACCTGAGTTAGAATATCTTCTCTGCAACTTATTAAGTGTCTGAACTAAAGCAATTCAATGAAGATTTTTGATAATCTTTTTTCCTTATTCACAGAATGAAGACAATAGCTCAGATCACATATTTGTATTAGTCGAGATAGCTTTAATGCCAAAAAGTTCATTAACTGTTAACTTCTAGTTAATAATTCTATATAGGTTGCAGGCTATAATAATATCAGGAATAACAGTTTAACTAGAAAAACCCTCTTCTTGGGGAGTAAAATTTTTCACTGGACTCAATGGTGAAGTATAGTTAGACCACAAATTATTGAGAATATCTTCTGAGCTTGAACAATTCAATTGTTTGAAGTTCTTGGGTCTATAAATAGTACTGTAGTTAGCATACTTCAGCAAAAATTATTTATCTCCATTTCTGAATACTTCTTTGGAGCCTGGTGGCAGAGGGCTAGCTGCTTTCTTGCATAGCTCGTGCTGCTCTGATCTCCTGCCCCATCCATGCCTGTTGCTCTGCTCTCCAGTGAGTTTTGATTTTCTCTTTGAACTTGGGGCATGAGCTTTGTGGTTATTTATTGGATGATAGTGAAGCAATATTAACAACACCCTTTCCTCTGGGGAAATCTGGTATAGGGAAATACTGGACTCTGCCTGGGGCCTAGATGGTCACAGGGGAGAATAGGAGAGAAGGGCTAAATTTGAGTCTTAGGTACATGTTCCTTGTCTTGAGTCTCCTTTGGCTCCCCATGGCTTTCCATGCTGGGCTTTATAGGATTACAATTGAACTCCTAGCTCAATCTCAACAGAGAGCAATCCTGTCTGCAGCCCCCCTTTTAACCCCAATGTTGTCTCAAAATGAAGAGTGGGGGCAGTAACCCTCTGTGCTGTTAGCAGCTCCAATTTTGAGTGGATGGCCTGTGAAATGTTCGGGAAGACCTGAAACCCTCCTCCCAGGGCGGATATCACCTTCTTCCTCTGGATTTTATACAGAACATGATCCTCCTTGCCTGAACTGAGCCAAATAAATGGGAGTCTCAGAAGAGCTTGATGGCTCAGCTATAGAAGTCCCACAGTGAGGTCTGGTTTTGATGTATTGCTGAAGGATACGATCACGCTTAGAGAACTAGATCACTTTTGCCAGTTTGAGAGAAAGGTCATGTTTTTAATTTAACTTAATTTCCTACACCAAAGAGAATGTTCAATAGGATATTCAACTTTTGCACCTTTAATGAGACCAGATGCTCTGAGGCCTGAAGCAATGAAGAGAAAACAGATTTTCTAGTTTACACTCTGTGTCGTGCATTTTCTCCATTGCACATGAACAGTTCCTTGAGGATGCCATTCTCATCTTGTGTTTCCTTCGTCCCCCCTCTCTTTTCCTCTTTTCCTCACTCTTTTTAAAATGTCTCCCTGTCATCTTTTCCTTCCTTCTTTCACTCCTTTTCACTGCTTTCCCTTTTTAAATGTCATCTTTATGCATTTATAGGCTAATCAATATGTTTTATTTAATTTCCATTTTACAGATGAATATAAGATTTGGTGAGATTTAAGTAAAAGCTTAGTACATACTGAGTAGAATGATAGGCCAAAGAATATAGTAATTTTAAGTTCTGACTCTGAAACTAGAGTATGGGCTCAAGGATAGGCTTGGTTCTTTATTTGTGGAATGATTTTAAAAGTTACTGAACTTTTTGTTTATTGAATTATATTTTTGTCATAAAGTTACAGGTTTAAGGTTTTTTTTTAGTTATGATATCATGAACATGAAAGGACATATGGAAAGTTTATAAAATAATAAGACAAATTCTTGATTACCTGCCCTGGTATGACTGTACCCACTCCAAAGTTCATGTGTTGAAGTCCTGATCACAAGGTGACAGTGTTAGAAGGGGGGGGCGGTCAGTGGGAATTCATAGAAGTGGAGCACTGGTGAATGGTTTAGGGTCTTTATGAAAATGATTGCATAGAACTAGCTAGTCTCTATCAGTTGTGCACACCTAAACTTTCACACAATAGTCTAATATTATCCTTTAGAGCAGGAACTAATGCAGAAGTGACTAATATTTCTTGCACAGCTGCATTGTCTATTCCTTCTTTAGCCCCTGATCATTCTATAAGACCTGGGGTCTCTGGACCACAGAAATAAAAAGTAGCAAGGTAGCAGATCAGAAGGCTTGGGGTAATTAAGCATCCAGTAATACTGTGACATTATCTATAGCTGACTTGTTACGCTGCCAAGCATCTGAGATGAGAACTTTGCACCAGAGGTAGCGAGTACTTCTGATGAGGATGGTGCAGGGTATATATGTCTCTAGATAGCACCTTGATGTACATGTTTTAGGAGCACAGGCAGGTTTATTTAACTTTCAACCACTTGATTTATCTATTTTTTTCTGTGATGGGATAGAACCCTGGTCCTTTTGCCTGGCTGGTTAGATCTCTTCCACTAAGCTACACTTGAAGCCCTCTTTAACTTCATGGCATAACATTTTTACAAGGTCTATTGAATACTTTCATAGCTGGAAGTAGGGGTTGGTCTCCTCCTGCCCTCTATAACCAGAGACATTGTTTTTCCATTTTACTTTTGCATTAAAGTAAAAAATGTCATTTAACACAAGCTCCAACATTTAGCATAGAGCAAAAGTTAAAAAAAAAAAAGATTCATATTATAGTAATGGGGCCATGATAGTTGTGAGGACATTATGTAAGTTGTGATAGAACTTCTGGTTGATCAATGTTCCCAAACATGAAGTCATTATCAGAAATGACAAGCTTAAGCATAGTTAATTCTTTAATTGCTAGAAAGCCTTTGCATGATATCAAAGATTAACATGATCTAGTCTTTAAAAAATTCATTCATTTATTTATTATTTATTTTATTGACAACTTCTTTCATTGTAGGTAATGTCCCATGGTACTTTCCCCCCCCCCCCACTTTCCCCTTTGAAACTTCACTCTCCATCATATCCCCTCCCCATCTCAATCAGTCTTTCTTTTCAGTTTGATGTCATGATCTTTTCCTCCTATTATGATGGTCTTATGTGGTGTCAGGCACTGTGAGGTCATGGATATCTGGGCCATTTTGTGTCCTGAGAAGCATGTTGTAAGGAGTCCTATTCTTCCTTTGGCTCTTACATTCTTTCCACCCCCTCTTCCACAATGGACCCTGAGTCTTAGAAGGTAGGTTTGAGATGTTTTAGTGCTGAGCACTCCTCTGTCACTTCTTCTCAGCACCATAGTGCCTTCTGAGTTATCCCAAGGTTGCCACCATTTGAAAAGTGTACAACATCTAAGGGTGTAATGTCTGCTGGTGTCTCGCTAAATGTATACCCTATGCTCACCAAACTGCCCAGTAAGCACTTCTCTTAATGTCCACACCCCTATATTAATGCTACTCTCACTTTTGGTTAGAGAAGATCTAATTTTTTTTTTTTTGAGAGAGAGAGACAGAGATAAATAGAGAGAGAGAGGAAGAGGCAGAGAGAGAGAGAATGGACATGCCAGGGCTGTGAACCAACTCCAGATGTGTTTGCCCTCTTGTGGGCAAGTGTGGCATTGCATGCTTGCATCACTTGAGTCTGACTAACTGTGGGACCTGGAGAATAGAACCAGCATTCTTAGGCTTGGCAGGCAGGCACCTTAACCACTAAGCCATTTCTTCAGCCCCAAGATCTGAAAATATTATCTTTTTTTGACATTAGATATCACATTTATGCAACTGAGCTTGGAAAAAGCAAAAATAAGAATGCTCCTTAGCTCCAGGTGGGCCCTAAACCATGGAGAGCTGGGGGTTGGGTAAAGCATTGCTAGGGCCAGGCTAGGCAGGCATGCTCACTTTAACCACTAAGCCATTTTTCAGCCCCAAGAATCTAAATTTTTAACCACCATTATCTTTTTTGACATTAGATATCTTTTTTGACATTAGATATCACATTTATGCAACTGAGCTTGGAAAAAGCAAAAATAGGAATGCTCCTTAGCTCCAGGTGGGCCCTAAACCATGGAGTGCTGGGGGTTGGGTAAATGTTGCATAGGGCCAGGTATTTCCCTAGGACTAGCCTGGATGCTCATGCCTTCAGTGAGCTAGGTCACTTTTCTGAGCCTCCTCTGGAACTTGGATTTGAGGTCCAGCTCTGGCACAGATGCTGCTGTGTGGCCTTTCTTTAATCAAGCACTCCTCTCTGGTCCTGCTGTCTGTAGACCACAAGAGGAGGTTGGGCTCATTTGCTTTCAGATTGGGATGTGCAGTTGGGGCCTTGGAACTTCTTCAGTGAGATACCTTCCCTACCTGCCCCCTACCACCCTGAGACAGCAGGGCTAGTCTCCACAGTCCTTCAAGATCTAAATGTTGAATGAAAATATTCTTAATACATAATCTTTGTGATTTTCTGACACTGTGTGTTTCTTCCTTTGCTATCTTTTACTATACACTAATTTCATAATTCTATTTTTATAGAGAAAGAGAGAGAGAATTGGCTGCGTTGGGACCTCAGCCACTGCAATTAAACTCCAGATGCTTGCACCACATAGAGGGCATGTGTGACTTTGTGCTTACCTCACCTTGTGATCTGGCTTACATGGGATCTGAAGAGAGATTGAACATGAGTCCTTAGGTTTCACAAGCAAGCGCCTTAACCACTAAACCACCTATCCAGTCCTAATTTCATAATTCTTAATCTGTTTGCACCCTCAAATGCTTATGACCCTCTGTTATAGTGTTTTGGTCAGTTCATCTTCATTGTTTGTCTCTTTGCTATCCATTGGAAAAAAAACAAGTTATGCTGCCTTAGCTAATTTACTGCTTAGGATTTTTTATTCTTTTTGTGTATATTCTAGATAAATGCTTCTGAACTTTTAGTGAGCAACACCTGGAGCACTTTGGCATACTCAGCTCCCAGGACCCTATTCTCTTATACTAGGTCTGGAGTAGGGCCAGATAATTTAGATTTCTCACAAGATTCTGGTTATAGTAATGTAGTTAGTTTGAGGGCTTTGATTCGCTCAGTTCTATTATAGATTGAAATTTAAAAGTCAATAGAAAAACAAAAAAATAAAATCAATGGAATCTACTTACATGTTTAGTATAATATAGGGTTATCTAGTGGTTTCAAGTGAAATGACATTTTTTTATTAGTGGAAGAATTTAAAATCACTTGTTATTTCTCACTAAGTTACTACCTCTTTGAATTTTGTGCATTGTAAAGTCAGTTCTCATTATGACCTGGAAGCTTGTATTGACTGAAATAAAAGAAAAGGAAGAAAATGATCTGTGGATGGAAGCCCACAGCATTTGGGGCACCAGGCTCACCCCTCACACCCTTATGCCACATTTCATCCAAACCTTGGAAATTGTGATTTCCCTCACTTCCTGCTGCAATTCACTGGCAGCCTTGGGACCACCCTGCCTTAGGCTGAGAAGTGAGAAATTCTGAAAGCAATCGAACACTGTAAATTTTCACAGCAGTTCAACAGAAAGCTGTTGGGCACAGATGTTTCTGTAATTGTGATATGCTGGGAACATTCTCTGGGCTCCAAGTACAGAGGGTCTGCATCTCATTCTCCACCTGGGTGCCTCAGTGGGCGAGTCTTGCTACAGTGAAGCTGTAATGGGAACCACGTGGCAGCAAGTGGTTGTTTCAAAAGACCTGAGCAAAATTCATATCCCAGATCTGTCCCTTCCTCCCCGCTGCCCCAGCTAACTCCCGAGGAGCTGGCTTTGGTGGTGGCAGAGCCTTCTGTTCATTTCAAGCAGGGGTGGGTGTTTCTTGTTCCTTTGTCCAAAATGGGAGTGAAATATCACGTTTGCTGCTGGGCAGGGATATAGAGGCCTTCCATATGCTTTTTGATGGGCTGTAAGAAAAGAACCAGGAAAAGGCTGTGGTAGTGTGAAAAAACAGGACTACTTCAAGAGACCTTCATGCAATGTGGATCACTACCATCATTTTAAAATGGATAGATTTTGAAACTTATATTCTTTCTAAGTGGAATTTTTGGGTATGATATTGCTTTTAGCTAGAGATATCCCCCTCATTTCTTTTAGGGATTTTCCTATGTATGGAAACATGGGGGAAAGTTATGATCAGCACAGGGAAATATCTGCCATATTTGGAATGTACCATGCAAAACTGACAAAAGTTTAATGAACTTGGAACAGTTTTTGTGAATGTTTGCCATTGGAGAACTTTACCTGAGCATACTTTATGCAGAGGTGTAAGAGTATGAAGGGTGTAGACCTGTGCAGGTAGGACAGAACACGGCGTGCTACTAGATATGGACTACATATTGTGGTTAGTTTGTAGCCCTTGGTCTTCAGGAGTATTTCTCCTCCTTGCAACTGTAGGCACTGCTTTATAACAAATGTTTTTTTACTTTTATTTTTGCCAGACATTTACTTAAAATAAACTATAGAAAGACTTATTTTTCCAAACCCTAATATAACCTTTATGTCTCAATTTTATCATCTATGCATAACACCATTTACAAAACCACAGGACAGTACAATTTCACTCTATACAGTGTTCACACATCTTTAAGCAATCCAGGCGAAGTACATACTTTATGTTGTAACTTCCTAGTAGAACACATTGCCCAGTAAAGTATGCAATTGTGGAAGTACTCAAGTTTGAGTCAAGTCAAGCTGGTGGTTAGAGCAGCACCCATACTTGACTTGCCATTTCCTCTGTGGTGTCACCTGGACCCTGGCTGATGTTCATGAGGGCCTCATCTCTTGATAGGGACACAGCTTTCGTTTCTTGTCATGTTGATGGATTTTGGTTCTCCTCAGTTTTTGCTGCCTTCTGTAATAAAGAAAACAGATTCTCCAACAGAGAGTGAGACTAACATGGATTAAAGTGGTAAGCATAGTTAATTAAGGATGGGTTTAGCCAATGATTACTGAGACCTTCACCTTCATAGGGATCTATTTTGGTTTCCAGTACCAGCTATGAGTTCCTTCCCATTGAGTGGGCCTCTTATTCAAACACAGAGCTACTGGTTACCCACTAGGCTGAGTGCCACTATTGCACAGCTGTGTGCATCTTGTCTGGCTGCTTGATTGCATATATCTAGAAGGACCCTCTGCTTGTTCACAATGTTGGTGGCCGTTTTCCCCCAGCAGCTCATGTAGCACTTTCCAGCTCTATGAGAGCTAGCCCTCAGGGAATTGGCTTCCTTCTAAATTCCAGCCTGATCTCACAATGTTCTATGTATTCAGCTTATGTTATCTTCAGTGATAGGGTCTCACCTAATAGCTCTGGAGGGGACCTCATAAGTCTCTCTGAGCAATAGCTCGCTGTGAGATGTAATTGATTTCTGCCCCTGGGAATTACAAACCAGAGACCATAGTTTTGGGATTAGACTTTCCCCCATCCTCTCTGGGGTCCTTCTGCCCAGGTGGTTCCCCTTTACTCTTAATGAGGGTTATGTATTTTAGCTTGCTATCCAGAAGAAAGTTTTCTATGGTATTAATTGTTGTTGACTTTAGTTTTGTGTAAGTCTTCCCCCACTCTTCCCTCCCCCAAGACCCTTCCATTCTCTATTTTCTGTCACTCAAGTTGACTGTCAAGTGTATCTGCAACTCCAGCTGTTCCAGGTTAGGAACCACATATGAGGGACAACATGTAGTGTTTGTCTTTCTGTGTATTTGTGAATTCACTTAGTACGATTTTTTCCCAAACCATCAATTTTCCTGAATATTTCAATTTTTCTTACTGCTGAGTAGAATTTATTTCTATGAATGTATATATATATATATATATATATATATATATATATATATATATATATATATGAATTCACATTTTTATTAATGACTCATCTGTTGAGCAGCTATATAAACATGGCTGATCAAGTGTCTCTGAGGTAAAGTGTAGAATCTTTAGGGCATATGCCCAGGAGTGGCATAACTGGATTAAGTGGTAGGTTATATTTTAAGTTTTCTGAATTTCCATGTTGATTTCTATAGTGCCTGTGGTGATCTAGATGTCCTCCATAAAGTTAGGTGTTCTGGAAGCTAGGTTCCCTAACTGATATCAATTGGAAATTAAAGCCTCCTAGAGGCAGTATATTTTTGGGGGTGGGCTTATGGGTATTATAGCCAGTTTCCCTATGCCAGTTTTTGGCACACCCTCCCTTTTCTGTTGTCCACCTGATGTTGCCCAGGGGATGATGTCCACCTACTGCTCATGCCATTGTTTTCCCTGCCACCATGGAACTTCCCCTCAAGCCTATAAGCCCAAATAAACTTTTTTTTCCCCACAAGCTGCTCTTGGTTGGGTGATTTCTACCAGCACTATGAATCTGACTGCAACAGTACCTGTACAGCTTTGCACTCCCACCAGCAGTAGATGATGGTTCCTCTTTCTCCACACCCCTGTCGCATTTGTTACCATTTGATTTTTTGATAGATGTCATTCTGAATGCAGTGAAATGGTTTCTATAAATTATTTCAATTTGCATTTCTCTGGTTGCTAGAGATGTTGAACACTATTTAGGTATTTATAAGCCATTTGAGTTACTTTGCCTTCCACATTTGTGAGTGTTTGACTTTTTATTGTTTACTTTTGAGTTCTTTATAAATTCTAGATCTTAAACCTCTCTCATATTTATAGCTGGAAAAGATTTTCTCTCATTCTATAGGTTGCCTGTTGATTCTATTGATCATTTGATTATCTGTACAAATGCTTTTGAGTTTAATTAGATCCCAGTGGATGAATGCTTGCCTCATTGTCTGACTACCAGGGCCTTGTTCAGAAAGTCCTTCCTTATGCTTATATCTAGAGTGTTCTGTCTGTTTCTTCTAGCTATTTTAGAGTTTCAGGTCTTATATTCAGTCCTTGATTCATTTGGAGTTGATTTTGTTCAGGGTGAGAAAAGAGGTTTCAGGTTCATTCTTCTTCATGTGGCTATCCAGCCTTCCCAGCACCATGTGTTGCAAATTCTGAATTTACTCCAGTGTGTATTTGAGGTCCCTTTGTCAAAGGTCAGGTAACTGAGTTGGAGGAACTTATATCTGGATCTTCTATTCTAATACATTGATCTATATTTTTGTTTTTGTGCCAATGACAGGGTATTTTTATTATTATAGCGTGAGAATATGTCTTGAAATCCAATGTCACCAGAGGTATTCCTTTTGCTGAGGATACTTCCAAGGCCTTTTATGCTTTCAAATGAATTTTGAGATGATTCTTTTTTATTTATTTTTTATATTTTTTTCTTTTTGTTTTTTGAGGTAGGGTGTCACTCTAGCTCAGGCTGACCTGGAATTCACTCTGTAGTCTCAGGCTGCCTCCTGTGTGCTGGGATAAAAGGCACATGCCAACACGCCTGGCCAATGATTCTTTTTTTAATTATGTGAAGAATGCTGCTTCAATTTTAATTGGAATTGCATTGAATCTGTATATTACTTTTGGTAAAATGGCCATTTTCACAATAATAATTCTTTTGACCCATGGGCATGGGAGGTCTATCTTTTCATGCATTCTTACATTTCTTTCAGAGTTTTTATGCTTTCATTGTCTTTTACTTCCTTATTAGGGATATTCCTAGATATTTAATTTTTTGGTGGCTATCGTAAACATGCTTCCATTGATTTCTTCCTCTCTGTTTTTGTCATTGTTATGTATAAAAATATACAAAAAATTTGTGTGTTGATTTTATATCCTGCCACTTTGCTAAAAAGTATAATTTCTAGGGCTGGAGAGATGGCTTAGTGGTTAAGGCACCGGCCTGCTAAGCCTAAGAACCAGGTTCCAATCTCCAGGTCCCTCCTTTAGCCAGATGCAGTGATGCAAGGGTGCAATGCCACACTTGCCCACAAGGGGGCGCACACATCTGGATTTAGTTCTCAGCAGCTGAGACTGCTGGTGTGCCCATTCTCTGTCTCCTTCTTCCTCTCTGTCTGTCTCTCTCTGTGCCTTTCTCCAAAATAAATAAATAAATAATAAATAAATAAATAAATAAAATAATTTTAAAAATTAAATAAAAGCATAATTTCTAGGAGATTTTGGTGGAGTTTTCTTTTTCTTTCTTTTTCTTTCTTTCTTTTTGGTGGAGTTTTTCTGATTACTTATGTAAAGAATAATACCATCAGCAAATAGGGTTAGTTTGACTTCTTGTATACATGTAAGCAGATAAACAGATTACTGGAGGTGGAAAGGCCTATGTGAGGTCAGGGGAAGAGATTGAGTAAAGGAAGGATGGGGGAAGGGTTAAGTCTAAAATGTAAGAGGGTATGAATAAGTCATGGGGTAACCTACTTTTTTGGAATGATGCACCCTGAAGCAATAGATAGTTACTAGAAAATTTTCAGTGCCAGGGATGGCATACATTCCACTGCATTGTTGGCCAGGGAGGTCCCTTATACCCCCAAAACATTAGAGTCAATTGCCAAGGCCCATGGTTTCCCACCAAGAATAGACAGTTAGATCCTATTGCTGAAGACTCCACATGATTGGGCAGAATACATGCCTGGTACTGAAAACCATGCCAGGGAAGTCATGAGCCCTAGGGGTGTAATATCTTCTGGTGTCTGGCTAAATGTATATACGATGCTCACCAAACTGCCTGGTAAGCACTTCTCTTAATGTTTATATCCATATATTAATGTTACTCTCACTTTTAAATTTATGTTTATTAGATACGGACATACTTAGCATGTAAATAACACATATGGTTACCATTGTTTCCCTCATCCCTGCCCCTTTTCTGAAGAGGCCCTCCTTGGTGGGGATGTAGATTAACCCCATGGAGATTGTGGGTCATGCATTGTGGGGGAAACCGTCAGTTATGGACGAGAGGCAATGCCTGTGTGCATAATGTCCTAACTTGTGGCTCTAACAATCTTTCTGCCTTCTCTTCTGTACAATTCCCTGAGCCATGTTGGGTGTATTTTAAGTCTACTTCAGTGATGGACTCTTAGGATCCTCTGGATCTCTGCTTTGGTAGGTGTTGAGTGTCCTCAGTGTCTATCTCCTTCACCCTTGTGCTGATATCAGGTTCACCAAGAAAGCAGCACTCTTGCTCATTTCCCCAGTTCCTCTGTGGTTTCAGCTGGGGCAAGGGTGAAGTGCTCTGCGTTGTTTATCTCCTCAGGTATTGCTCCCATCTGAAAAAGAGAAGCAGAATCTCCAATGGAGAATTAAGTCAGCACTGGTTAAATGGGATAACCATTATTAATTTAGAGAGAATTTAAAGGGTATAGACCCTTTTGTAGCCCAAGATTAGTGGGAGCTTGATATTGGAAAGCAAAATCATTATCTGGATATGATTCTGACTTGTTTCCCAGTTCCAGATATGGTTTCCTTTCCACTGAGCGGATCCATTAGCCAATCCCAGAGCAGCTGGTTACTCACCATGGCTGTGTGCCACTATTGCACTTGTGTGAGTATCACATCAGTTTGTTTGCTTCTGCTACTCACTTTTGGTTAGAGAAAATTCTCTTTTCAGATGTTGGTGACCTCTGTGATGCCTCAAAAGGCACTATAGTGCTGAGAAGTGACAGAAGAGTGCTCGGCACTGAAACATCTCTATCACACCTTCTAAGATTTAGGGTCCATTGCAGAAGAGATGGTTGAAAGAATGTAAGAGCCAAAGGAAGAGTAGGACTCCATGCAATGAACTTTTCCAGACACAAAATGGCCTGGATATCCATGACTTCACAGTGCCTGGGACTACCTACACAAGACCATCATAATAGGAGGAAAAGATGATGGCATCAAAATAAAACAGAGACTGTTTTAGAGGGGGAGGGGATATGATGGGGAATGGAGCTGTGAAGGGGGAAGTGAGAAGGGAAGGGAATGATCATGGTTAATTGTCTATAATTACAAAAGTTTTCAATAGTAAAGAAAAGAAAAAATAAAATATTAAAAAATTAAAATAAATAAAAAATAAAAAAAGACTCATGCCACTACAATTCGGGTTCTTCTGACTTCTTCCTTTCCAATTTGTATCCTTTTTAATCTTTAAAAAAATTAAATTTATATACTTTATTTACTTGAGCGAGAGATAGAGGGGGAGAGAGAGAAAGAGAGAGAGGGAGAGAATGGATGTGCCGGGGCCTTCAGCTGCTGCAAAAGAACTCCAGATGCATGTGCCACCTTGTGCATCTCACTTATATGGGTACTGGGGAATTGAATCTGGGTCTTTTGGCTTTGCAAGCAAGTGCCTTAACTGCTAAGCCATCTCTCCAGTCCTAATCTCTTTTATTTCTTTCTCTTGTCTTATTATTTGAGTTAAGACTTCAAGTACTATGTTGAAAAGCATTGTGTGAGTGAGCACCCCTGTCTTGTTTCTGACCTTAATGGGAAAACTTCATTTTTTTTTCTTTTTATAATGATGTGGGCCTAAGTGTGGTATATATAGCCCTTATTATATTGAGCTATCAATATTTTTAGTCTCTCCAGTATTTTACAGCTTTTTAAAATTTATTTTTATTTATTTGTTAGAGACAGAGAGAGAAGGGGAGGGAGGGGGAAAAGAGACAGAGAGAAAGAGAGAGAGAGAGAGAGAGAGAGAGAGAGAGAGAGAGAGAGAATGGGTGCACTAGGGCCTCCAGCCACTGCAAACAAACTCCAGACCCATGCACCACCATGTGCATCTGGCTTATGTGGGACCTGGAAAATCGAATTTGGGTCCTTAGGCTTTGCAGGCATACACCTTTACCGCTAAGCATTCTCTCCAACCCCTCTCCAGCATTTTAATCATGAGAGATGTTGTTTTTTGCTGAAGGACTTTTCTGCATCAATTGAAATGATCATGTGACTCCTGTCTTTATGTCTGTAAACTATCCCTGCATCCCTGGGATGAAGCCTACTTAATTGAAGTGGATACTTTTTATGCATCCTTATAATCAGTTTGCAAGAACTTTATTGAGAATTTTTGTGTCTAAGTTCATCAAGGATATTTGTCTATAATTTTCTTGTTGGGTCTCTGTCAGGATCAGGTATTAGTGTATTGCTGGCTTTGTAGAAGAAATCAAGGAACATTCCCTCCTTTTTAGTTGTGTAGAATAACTTGAGCAATAATAGTATCAGTTCTTTAATGATGATTTGGTAGAATTCAGCAGTGAAACTGTCTGGGCCTGACTTTTTGTTGTTGTTGGGAGGCTTTCTATTACATTTCAATTTCATTTGGTATCATAGCTTTATTCAGGAAATTAATCCCTTCTGGGTTTAGATTTGGTAGGTGGTATGAGTCAAGGTTGATCCATTTCTTCCAGATTTTCTAGTTTTATGGAATATAGGTTTTTTGAAATAGGTCCTGATGACACTTCCAGTTTCATTTGTATCCATTATAGCATCTCCATTTCTTACAGACCATCATTTTCATTGGTTGATTTGAGCTTTTAATTTTTTTCCTTTTCATCAATCTGGCCAATGGTTTATCAGTCTTGTTTATTCATAGTGAAAAGCCAGTTCATTTCATCAATTTTTTTTTGGGGGGGTGGGATTTCGATGTAAGGTTTCACTCTAGCTCAGGCTGACCTGGAATTCACTATGTAGTCTCAGGGTGGCCTCGAACTCATGGTGATCCTCCTACCTCTGCCTCCCAAGTGCTGGGATTAAAGGCATGCACCACCATGCCTGGCTCAATTTCATCAATTTTTAAAAATTATTTTTTTAATTTCCAACTCATCGTTTTCTGTTCTGCCATTGATCATTTCTTTCCATCTGGAACTTTTGAATTTTGATTCTTATTTTTACAATACCTTCAGATGGGTGGTTAAGTCATTAACTTGTGCTGTCTGACTTGGTAATGTAGGCCTTTAGTGCTATAAGCTTCCCTCTTAGAACTGCTTTCATTGTGTGTCACACTTGGTATGTTGTGTTTTCATTACCATTCAGTTTTAGAAAATTATGGATTTCCTTTTTGATTTCTGTGATAAAATTTTATAAAACCAAATTTACTAAACAACAAACCAGAAATACATCCCAATACAATAAAAGTAGGAGAATTAAACAGCCCACTATTGTCAAAGACAGACATTCCAAGCAGAAAATTAAAAGAGAAATAATGGGGCCAAAAAACACCATAGGCCAATTGGACTTAACAGACATCTACAGAACATTCTACCCTAACTCCACAGAACACACATTCTTCTTAGCAGCTCATGGAACCTTATCTAAAATAAATCATATATTAGGACATTAGGCATGTCTTCACAAATTCAGAAAAATTGTCATAATTCTGTGCATTAATCTGACCAAAGTGCAATAAAAGTAGAAATCAACAAGAGAATCAACAAAAAAATACCAAGTCCTGGAGAATAAAAAATTAACAAAGAAATCCCATTCATTGTTTAATATCGGGTTATTTTTCTTCAGGACTTGGTGATAAAATTGGTGCTCCTATGCTTGTTGAATATAAATTTATGATTGTAATGCTTTCTTTTTGGATTGTTCTTAATGAGTAAGAAGGATCTTTCTTTATCTCTTTTTATACTTCTGATTTAAAGTCTATTTTATCAGATATTAGTATAACTACACCTGCTTGTTTCTTTCTTCATTGGATTGGAAAATCATTGTCCAACCTTTTACCATAAAAGGTAATCTTTTATGTACAATACAATCTTTGATTGTAAAATTGATTTATTGTGGATAGCAAATGGAAGGACCCATTTTTCTGATCCAACCTGTTAACCTGTGTCTTTTGATTGAGGAGTTGAGTCCATTAATATTCAGACTTATAACTGTTAGGCTCAAGTTAATCACTGTTGTGTTGAAGGCTTTGTGGAGCTTAGTGTATTTTAAACTTTGCATGTTTTCATGTCTGTTCTAGATTTGGTTGTTACTTTCCCCCTCTTGTGGCCTCTTGTGCATGTTTGTCTCTTCTATGTGGAGTATTATCTGCATTATTCTCAGTTGAATTGACTCATGTATTCATAAAGGTGACTTTTATCATGAATGTTTTTATCATCTATTATAAGGGATAATTTTGCTAGATATAGTGGTTTGGGTTGATAGCCATGGTAGTATGCTCTCTGCATGCCTGCTTCTGGATTTTTAAAAATTTTTTTATTCTTTGCATGCAGGACTCCCTTCCCAGGTGATCTGCAGATGCTGTTTGAGTCAAGGCTGGTAAGGCTGGTAGGGCTGGCAGCAGCCCTTCCCAGGCAGGGTCTTGAGATTCACAGCTGCAGCTCCCAGCGGTGGTAGATTCCTGTCTACAGTCCTCTGGAACTGTTCTTGCTGGTAGTATGGTTGCTCGGTGTTCTTTGCTCAATCTAACTTCTGTACAGGGGGATAGCCAAGGCAAATAATTCTTTACATACTTTCTCTTTTTTGGTAGAAGAGTATATTTTGTGTTATCTTGGATCTTTTCCTCCCTAGCTTTTTTTTTTTTTTTTTGCATGTCTCTTAGTCTGCTATCTTAACCAGCTCTCACCTATCACATATAATTTAAAAGTGCTTTTCTATGCATTTAAGGAAATACTGCAGCATTTTGAATTCCTCTTTTCCTGAAAATCTACTCCTACATCTTAGATGGCCAATCTTGAGGGATTAAATAACCCTTGTTGAGGAATCAGGATGACTCCTATAAGGCAGTGATCTCAATTAGTAGTAAATAGCTTAGGGAAAGGAAAAAAATTAAATCCTGTTCAAAGAAGAGATCCAAGTTGGTTAAAATATGGGAAGTCAGTTTTTTTTGAATCTCATAAGTGAAGGGGAGCAGGCAGTAATTTCAAGAAGTGATAAGAGAGCACAGGAGTTTTGCCTTGAACAGAAAAGAAGTGGCCAGAAATGTATTGTTTTCTATGTTTTCAAGACATAGGGCTGGGATTGACAGCAGTGGGACAGTGATTGGTATGTATCTCTTCCTGCTTGGTCTGCCTCAGAGTCTGGCCTGGGTTCTGCAGTCTTTCCTCTATAATACTCCATTATGGACTTTTGGAAGTAAGGCATTGGAGTAAATTTCCTTGTGAAGAAATCTGTGCTCACAGGAATCCAAGGGAGTGTTGGGGTATAGATATTCTTCCTGGACATGTAGTGTGTTTTACCAGCTTCTTCTAATCTCTACCTTCTGCAGTGGCTCAGTTGGGCTGTCTCAGTCCCCTTGAAGGTAGGGACATGTGACTGCAAGAACCTAACTCTTCCTTTCCTCCCCCTCCCCATCTGATGAGGGATGAAAACCTCCCAGGTCTAGATCAGCTCCCTGGAGATGATTGCTTGCTGGTCTTTCATGTCCTCTTCCTCTGGTTAGTGCTCTCAGACATGACTATTGGGCCTCCATGTCCCCTCCCTAAGTTGAATGCTGCTGCATCCTTGGTTTTAGACACTAAATGCCTGGTGGTCAGTGCTACAGAAACCACCCCTTTTTTATACACAGTAATCTAATGAGAGAAAACTAGCAAGGAGAACAATCAGCTTTCAAATTTGTTTCGAAATGATTTTTCCATAGTCAGGCATCTAGTAAAATATACACTTAGGACTTTTGAGCCCATCAGAATGTAAACTATTTGCTTCATTCTCTATGCTTCTAAGCAATTTGATGGTCCAGATTTCCTTCTTGTTAGCTTGAATTCTTGGATTGCTCACCAGTTCCACAGCAGGAGCTTTTTCTTTTCACTATTCCTCCTATCCTATCTATGATGACTCCTATATATGTGTTTTTGCTCCAGTCTTCGTAGCTTGACTTTGACTCCATGACTTTGGGAATTTCTTTAATTCCCTTCTTGCTGTGTTGGTCCTTGCAGGCAATTGTCAAGTTGGTAAATTCCAGCACCTGCTGCTTTCTATAGTCAAAATTCAAGGTCTCAAGCCGGGCGTGGTGGTGCACGCCTTTAATCCCAGCACTCGGGAGGCAGAGGTAGGAGGATCGCATAGAGTTCGAGGCCACCCTGAGACTACATAGTTAATTCCAGGTCAGCCTGGACCACAGTGAGACCCTACCTCGCAAAACAAAACAACAACAACAAAAAAAAATTCAAGGTCTCCAGCCCATCTCTATAGACTTTTAAAAAATGTTTTCATCTTTAATGAAATGACTTTGTAAATAATGTACATTTCCATGACACCAATACTATAGTTTTTGGAGTCACATTAAGATACACAGAATTACATCTGTAATTACTAGGAATGCCAACATTTCAAGAAGAAATTTCTGTTACATGACAAACAAGATCAAGAAAGCAACCATCAAACAAGAGACCCATAGCTTCAGACAAGGCAAATCTCAGGACAGCATATGAGAACAGCTGCTGCTTCAGTGAAAGGTGTGTGGCATAACCAATACAAAGACTGCCAAAGACTATTCCAATACCAGCACCTGAACCAGCAGCTCCTATTGTTGCAGCTTATGCACCAATATATTTAGCACTGGTATCAATGTTTCTAGTGACTGCACTGGTCTGAAACTTCCTTTGCACAAGCTGACACAACTATTCTGAGTCCCATTAAATACTGCAGAGCGCTCTCCAGTGCTAGCCTCTGGTAAAGATAACACTGATGCAGAAATTGGTCTATATGCAATGTTGGATACAGCTCAGACCAGAGCAGCCTTGGGCTTTAAACTACCCTTCACTTCCTCTTCTAATATTAAGACTCTTACTCTGACTTGAAAGACACTCATCCTTTTTCTACTTGTTGAAGACCAGTGACATGGAGTTCGCAGTTGTCCTCCAAACTCCCCTTTTATTACAAAACTATGTTGTTGCAGAGAATGTTTTTCACAATTTAGAGTTTTTACTCTATCCTTTGCATCCATTGGATTTTAGCATTGTCCTCTTGGGGATTAATAAAAGCAATAAAATATCAGCCCCATCTTTAAACAAGAAACTTTTTTCATATTACAGGCAGCAATGGGCTTTATGCATGAACTATTCATCAGCAGACTGCTTCTCTGGGCACAGTGGATGCCAAGAGAATTGAGCACAGGGCTACTCCATGAGCTTTCTGGAGCTACTGAGTGTTCAAATCTAGGGAGATCCATTCCCAGAGATCAACATCTGCACAAACACCATATACCTCCTGCCCTAGAGGCACTTGTTGATTACGCAGAGGTCTCCCAATTTTTATCCAGATTTACCTTCTTGGAATTCTTAACTATAATCTCTTAGAAGAGGGCTTTCATCTTCTGAATATGTTATCATCGAGCAAGGGCATTTTTGTTGGTATAAGGCCTGTAGATATAGTGTGAGCACATCAGAATGATTTAGGGTGATGATGTCCAATTGGGAGTTTGAACCATTGTTAATGCATCACTCAGAAAGAGCCACTTGCTAAGGTCTTGCTTGGGTGAATTTTTTTTTTCTGGAGATCAATAAGAATTGGAGATCACTCAAGTGAATTAAGAGGAAGAGAAACCACCATTAGCTGCATTTAACATTGAGTAAAGAACATTATTTACTCTTTGTTGCAATGATTTATTTGAATGCTTGTTTGCATTTCAAGTTTGTGAGCTTCTTAATAGAAGGGGCTGCATTTCATTCAGTGTGCATCTTCTTAGGTAGCAGCATGACTGGCCCAGGTAACTTGTTGGTGACTGTGAAACAAATGACATGTACTATGTTCAGACTCACTGGATGTGCTTGGGATGCAGGAATCAAAGTTGGGAAGATACAAAACCTGCTCTTCTAGAGGCTGACCGTGGTTTTTCATGGTGGAGTGAGTGGATGACTGGAGGATTTTTAGGGCTGAGCTTGAGGGGGTAGTGTTCCTGAGTGGAGCACATGCCAACAAGGTGGTGTCTTTGTAGAACTCAGCAATGATGCACAAGCAGAGTAGTGGAACTTGAATTAAATTCACTGGCACCACTGCAGGTACTAAAAAGAAAAGTTTTGTGAGACTCAGCTTCACATGAGCCTCAGTGATCCTGGAGGTTAAAGATCAATTTCTTGAGGGTTTGAAGGTCTATGGGGGTGTAGCAGACAGCTTCAGGTTCGCTGAGATGAACTTCCAGACCAGGCACAGTTATGGAGGAAGGGATATTATTTATTGAAGCTTACAGATCCAGGGGAAGTTCCATAAAGGCAGGAGAAACAGCCTGCTCTCCACAGGACCAAGCAGAGAGAGCAAAAGCCAACCAGCCACCACAGCACACAGAGCAAAACTACAGCCAAAGGGTCACACAGCACACTTCAGGAACTCCTGCTAGGCACATTTGCATATCTTTACAATGGAATCTCAAACTCACACCTTAAGACCAGCCCCCAGTGACATTGCTTCTAGCAAGGTGATTGCAGATGCAAACTATAATAAAACACTGAATATATTGGGGGACATATATTCAAACTACCACAGGGGGCAAGATAGAAGTATGAGTGACTTGAAGTGTGCTTTTACCATGTCTTCTGCTCAGAGATACCAATGTAGGCATCTACTTGGTGAAACAACATATTGAACAGTTAAATCATGAGAGAAAATCAGAGGTTGAGTGGGATTTTCTAGAGATAAGAGGCTGAGAAGGCCAATAAGCTCAGTGTAGGAAGGTACAGATTTTGCCTGAATGCCTTCTTCAGGAGGCCAACCTGATCACCAGATCCAGGAAGTGCTTTCCTGGTGACTCAGGGTCAGTTATAAGCTGCAATAGCTTCTCCCTTGCATTCTAGCTAATTCCTTCCTGGTGCTCAAGAACATGGCATAGCCAGACCTGGACTTCAGCTCTTCTGACCCCCAGGTTATAGTTTTCCCCAGCAACAGATGTGTCCTTGTTTTTCCATAGTTCCGTGGCATATATGCTGGCTCTGGTCAGACATTTCTAATCAACTGGGCTGAAGGCAGATCACTAGATTCTAGATTATGACAACAAAACAAAGCAACTCATTTCTGGTGTTTTTTTCCCCCTTCCTCACCTCTCATACTCTGCTGTTCTGATTAGTTCCAGAGTGCCTCTAACTCATTTTTGTGGTATTTTGTAAATTCAGCTTGAGGTTGGATTTATGACAATATTTGGAAGCTTCCTTAATTTTATAATTAAAGATTAAATGACTCATCAAACCTTCTCTTCCTTGCTCAAGGAATAATCTGGCACTAAAACAAACCTCTGCTATTAAGTGGTATTTATTTAATTATGATTTGCTGTAGAGCTCTTTAAGAGCAGGTCATTAGGTTAAAGCCATTGTGCTAGTATTCATAGGGGAGGGTGCTTTGTGCTGACTTACATTTGGGTGTGCTTTCCCTGACGCTGAGCTAACACAGTCGTGTTTACATTATATACATTCTCTAAGCTGCTGCCATTTTTTTTTTTTTTTTTTGTTCTTCCAGAAGGAAAAAGATGCAACACAGACAAATGACTTTATTTGATGTGATAGGTCAGGTCATGTTGGGCCAGTGGCTAACACTATCCATTGGAATTAACTGCAGTGTTTCCCCATCCTTTCCACCCATCCTCACTCCCAACTAATGTTGAAGAATCAGCTAGTATTTTCAAAAGACCTAAAGTCATTATAGCTTCTACCAAGTCTTTTAGGTTAGACAGAATTTTAAGGAGCTAAGTGAATGAACTTGTGTGTGTGTATATGTGTGTGTGTGTGTGTGTGTACACGCCAAAGTTCAACATCAAATGTCTCTATCACTCTTCACCTTGTTCTTTGAGACAGGATCTCTTACTGACCCAGTACTCATTGATTCAGCTAGATTAGGCAGTGAGCCCCAGAAATTGTCTGTCTCTACCTCCTCGGCCCTTGGGTTACAGGTGCATAGCACCTCATCTGCCATTTTATGTAGATATTGGTGATCCAAACTCAGATCCTTATGCTTTTGTGGCAAGCACTTTACTTAGTGGGCCATCTCCCAGCTCAGTGAATGGATTTCTGAAAACAGCTAGAAGACCATCTGAATCCCTGGGTTGTTTCCAAGTGAGTAAGAGTTTGAAAACCTGCACAGAACCTGTTTGACATGTCTAAACAAGGCAGAGTTTACATAAATAAGTATAAGAGTAAGTGATATAGCAAGGCTCCCACAGAAGCCTTCCTTCAACTAATTTTTCCAGTTGTTCATCTCCTTCCCCTTCAGAATCATTTTGGCTTTGCATTCCATGGGCAAATGTGAGAAATGTCAGCAGATTTCTTCAGAGAAACTGAACAAGATAGATGGTCTCTACCCCAGCAGGACACCTGGATGGCAGACTTATCTAGAGCCAAGATGGGGCTGCAAGCGTCTGCCTGTTTATTTATTCTCCTCCTGTTTGGAGACTTTCCCTGATTAATTACTTTCTAGTAATCGAGGCTGCTAACTAATGCCTCATCTGATTAACTTGTAGCATGGCCCTTGGTTCCAGAGGGTGGGCTGGCCATCCTGCCTGGGGAATGAAGAAGGTCATTGGTCAGGGTCCTATGGGATTCCAGTTTGGGGTTGGTTTATTTGCTTTAAGTCTTGTTTGCTATTCCTGCTGCAGTGACTGGAGACAGCTCCCCCCAAGTTCTATCCATTCTAATTGGTCTGCTGAAATAGCAGTGAACACAAGATTTAAGAAATGTTTTCTTTGAAAACTTCTGGTCTGACAGACACTTTGAGCTCATATTTCATCCTGTTTCTATTGCACACCATTCCCTGGGACTTTCAGGAGAACTTTCGTGAGCCTTACTGAAGGGACTGCTGCTCTGTGAGTTGTGGGTGGTGGTAGGAGTTGGGGGTCTGATGTGTTGGAGCTTGGAGGGGAGGCTGTGCTGAGACAGCCCCGCATCTTCAGAATCTCGAGAGCATGCCAATGTTAACACATCCGAGGAGGTATTCAGTATCAAAGTCTTTAATATTTGGCTCCATAAACACGAGACTGGTTGCAAAAACAAAGCTAAGGAGCTCATGCTGATTACTTCAATAAAAGCTGTTTAATTATGAACATTTGGGAAATGAAGTTACCAACAAGATCAGGAGTGCTCTGGTGTCCCAGTGTTCCTGCCTCCAGCATCCTGCTGCTAAGCCAGATTGTCCACTCAGCTGAAAAGTCTGACATTGAGCAGGGCACACCCTCAGCCCTACAGGAGACCATTTGCTTGCCAGTAACTCTCCCTCCTGTTTCAGTGGTAGTTCTCAGGTACTGATTAGCGGTGGAAGCATCAAACGTTATCAGTCCCATTCACAGGCTACCCAAGGGTTCCTTGGGGTGGTGATCAGAGCTCCCAGGAGATGGGCATTTGGGAAACCAGTTATTGTTTGAAGGTAACCAACTGACCTCTCCCTCCAGAAGTCAGGGCTCCAGGACCGAAGAATGCAGAACTGAACTGTGAGAGGGATCCTGTGCATATGACTATGACAATGATGTCTTAGGAGTTCAGAAATGAGCTCATTTTAATAACTTGTGAGGAAATATAAGTGATTCTTTATAATTTCTCTCTTTTGTTGTTATAGACAGATATTTTACATAAAATGAAATAGATCAAATTATCCATATTAATTTTTAATTAACAAAAAATTCATCTGAAGTATGTACTGGAAAAGAACTATAGGGACAGACACATCATCAAGGAGTGAGCTTCTTTAGCATATTATTTATATATTGATTTTTAATCATCAAATAGTAACTCTTTGTATTTTAATTATTTTTGACTAAAACTTTTGAACCCTCCATATTTTTTCCTTTGTGGAGAAAGGTTTATTTATTTATCTATCTTTTTTATTAGATATGGATATATTTAGTAAGCAAACATCACATGTTGGTACCAGGCATAACTATTTCATGGAGTTATGATATGAAAATGATAATAAACATGAAATTGTGAACATAAATTAGAAAATATAATGTAGCATGCCAGTTGACCTTATGATGATATTTTAATTGCTGCCCATAACTGCTCTATTATTTAATGCTAGAATGGGCAATTGAAGACTTGAAGTCACAAAAAAGTAACAGAAATTTTGAATCACTGGAGCTGCCAATCACTGGACAAAACAGAGGACCCAGGCCAACTTCTTCAAAGGATGCATCAGTAGGACTTTTATCTATCAGAAGAGTCTTCCCCTGGTAGATTAATGGCTATGCCCTTACTGGTTGGGGCTACTGACATTCTGAATACCATGAAGTAACACATATTCATGGATATTGTGCATGTGTGTATATGTGACTGGGTTGAGATTTATGTCATGAAGACCTGTGCTCCTGCCATTACTGAATATGTTCTTTCTTGTTGTTTTAAATCTTAGTTCTTTTTCAGCCATGTGGCAATAATAATTTCTCAAGGAACAAGACAAAGACAGTAAGTCATAAAGACGTTTTAAGAGTTGGGTTAAAGTTCTACATTCACACTGCCTGCTTAGTTTGGATCTCAAGTGCTCCTGAAAGTGAAAGGCCAATATGGAAAATGCTTGGTTTCCAGCATGCTGTTATAAGAAGGAGGTGGAAATTTTAAGAATTAAGCTCAGTAGCCGGGCGTGGTGGCTCACGCCTTTAATCCAAGCACTCAGGAGGCAGAGGTAGGAGGATCACCGTGAGTTCAAGGTCACCGTGAGACTACATAGTGAATTATAGGTCTGCCTGGGCTAGTGTGAAACTCTACCTCGAAAAAAACCAAAAAAGAAATAAAAGAAAATAAAAAGAATTTTGAGCTTAGTCTAAAACTTTAAAGAATTTATACCACTGGGGCGCAAGCCCTAAAAAGGTCCTTTCCTAGTCTTTTCTCTTTTAATTCTCACCACAAGGTGAACAGAGAGCTAGCTAACACACTGCCCAAAGAACCCATGCAGCTCACAGGTGGCTGGAGAGAGGAAGCAGTGAAAAGGCAAGAAAGAAGCTGGGTTGGTGGGAGACAGAGGGAATGCAGAAGGTAATAAGGTTAGTATTTTTGGTGTGTGGGGGGGTTGGGTTTTGGAGTTAAGCTTTAGACCTTGAGGTATTTGCCTAGAGAACATGCACCTAGAATTTTGCTTTAGCCTAACATTAATAAATTCAGGTTTGCTTAACTTTTTATGCATGGTATACAAAGTTAAAATAACACCTTAAATTCCTTTGTGCACAGATTTGTTTTCTCTCCAAATGGTCAGAGTTATTGAGAAAATTTTAGACAGAAAGAATGTTATATGTGGTGCAACAGACCTTCTGGGAAGAAACTATTTAAGTAAAACCAGCTACTGGGACTTAGAGAAGGCAGTGCAATATCATCATATCTGGCACTAGTTGGGAGGGAACACTACCTGGGTCACTGGACTTGCCTGTACTATTATTAACTGAAAATACTAGAATTAATTTGTGGAGACCATTCTGGGAACCAAAGTGTCTTGATCCAAGCTTTCTTACTATTAGTGTTTCTTGGAGTTATTCATTAACTTTAGTCTGTTTTCTCATTGGTTTAATAAGAAGGTGCCATACTCAGAGATAAACTAACAATGGATGTGAGAATTTTGAAGACTGCAGAATGCTTTGAGTTCAAGGGCGAATTCATTTTACACAATTAAATTGAAGACTCTATATGTGATGCAATGAATGAGACTCCATATATGATGTGATGACTGAGGATAATGATAGTTTTACATGTCACTTCATTTATGGCTATACTATTACATAAAGGGAACTGAAGGAGAGAAAAGAACTTGTCTACAGAGTCATAAAGCATATTAATGCCAGAATTACAAACAAGGCAAGAAATCTGGCTCCTATTAGGTGATTTTACCCAATATTGTATGATTGCCTCTTGTATAGCAGGCATGAACTGGTGGAGTTCAAGAAACAGCTTTTCTTTTTGTGTGTGTGTGTTTTTTTTTTTATTGATACCTTCCATACTTACATACAAAAACCATATGATATTTCCCTCCCCTCCCCCCATTCCACTTTAGAACTCCAATCTCCATCATATCCCCTCCCTCTCTCCATTAGTCTCTCTTTTAATTTAATGTCATCATCTTTTTCTTCTATTTTGAGGGTCTTGAGAAGGTATTGCTAGGCACTGCAAGGTCATGGATATCAAGGCCAATTTCTGTCTGGACAGTTGCATTATAAGAAGTCATACCCTTCCTTTGGCTGTTCCATTCCATCCGCCCCTCTTCTGCAATGGTCCCTGAGCATTGGAGGGTGTGACAGAGGTGTTTCAGTGCTGGGCACTCCTCTATCCCTTCTTCTCAGCACTATGTTGCTTTTTGGGTGATCCCAGTGGTCATCGCCATCTGAAAAGAGAAGCTTCTCTAACCAGAAGTGAGAGTAGCGTTAATATGTGAACATGATCATTAAGTGTAGTGCCCCCAGGGCTGCTTGGTGGGAATAATATATACATTTAGTCAGACAAGAGCAGGCTTTATACCTCTAAGGCTCATGACCTCACCTGCCATAGACTTTTGCTTAGGTTTTTCAGTACCAGGTATGTACTCCCCCGGGTAGAGAGGGCCTTCAGTCCAATTATGGAGCAGCTGGTTACCCCAAGAGTAGACATGCCACTATTGCACCCATTCAGTCATTGGGCCTGAATGGCCAAACTTGAATACTCAGTGTCCACTGTTTTCACTGCTGATGACTTCTGTCTCCCATAGGGCTGCGTGCAATGCAGCTTTTTCCAGCTTTCAGTTGGCTGGTCTACAGGGAGAAGGTTTTCTGCTCATCACCAGCTTGTTTTCTCAGTGACCTTGCCTCTCAGGCAAGAGATGTCTTTAGCAATAGAGTTTTACTATCTGTTTCTCAAGGGCAACCAAGGGCTTTGGCAATAGCCTTTAATGTTCTATATTTGGCATAATTCTTTGTGATAATACTTTATTGACGATTTCAGTTGAACTTCATGAGGTGTGTTTACTTGTGATTACCTTTACTTGAAAGCTTTCCCATGGGGTTTTTGTTAAGGGTAATGCTAGTGCCATGACATGACCTGGGCTTTTCCCTTCCTACTGCTTGCTCTTAGTTTGCATTTCCAAATATATCCATTTTCCGTTCTCCTGGTTGTGTTCTGTTCCTCATGAGGTTCACTCCAGTCATTGCTCCATGGGGTTCTTTATCCTCTGGCTGTCAGATGGGTTTTGGCAAGTACCGAACAAACAGGAGACAGAAATAGGAGGGCAGGACAAAAGTACTGTTGGGGCAAGCATTCTTGCTTCCCGACCTTTATCTCTCAGTCTTAGGTAATGACTGCACTCCTCTACATAGGACAGTAACTCCTGGACAGGTGGGAATAGACTCCAGTAAGGAAGGGGACACAATAGCCTTTGTCAGTAATCCAGATGAGAGGTAATGTGTCAGTTCTACATGGCTTCTAGAACTTTTTTTCCTCTTGGCCTTTTAGGACCAGAAATAATAATGACTTTTTGTTGTTTCTCCTCCCAAGATACTACCCCTTAAATATTCCTTAGACTGAGTTACTTGGTCCTTCTGTGACCTGACTAAAATATGAAGGCAAATTGGATGCATATTTCTAAAACTTCAGTTTGAGGATAGTTGATAGTTACAATAAACCCATTTGCATATTATTTATGTGTTAGTAACTACACTAAGATATACTTTTATGTGAATTATCTAGTTAAATATATACCATCCATTTTATTATGCAATGACTATAATTAACTTGGATGTAGAAAGAACTTAGGGGTTTGGAGTTAGTCTTGAGCAATTGGGTCCAAAGTTTGCATTAATTTTTTCCTAAATTTTGGGTATAACTTTTCTGTCCCTCTCATATTTATCTGATCAATTTCAATCACATAATAATCTTGGTGCAGTAATTAATTTGTATAGTCCAGTATATATATATATATATATATATATATATATATATATATATATATATATATAATTATATATATAAATTAATTATAAATATATAATATATGAAATAAATATATAATATTAATATGTATTTATATAAATATAAATATTATATATGTATTTTTTTGGTGTTTTGAACCAAGGCTTCATGAAGCCTGAAGCCTGGCTGCCTTTAATTTTCTGTTGTGGCTGGCCTTCCACTTCTGTTGGTCTTGCCTCTTTCTCCAAAGTGCTTGGATTACAGCTGTTTGCCGTCAGGCTTGGCAAAGAAGTACCTGTGCTGTATTCTCTTTGTTGGTGCTAGAGATTGAATCCAAGGCCTTGCACAAGCTAATCAAGTACTCTACCACTAAGCCACATCTTCAGTGGACTACACCTAGTCCAATAGAATATTAAAAGAAATTTTATCTTGTGCTGATATTTCTTTTCTTCCAACTCAATAGTCCTTCATACAGAGAAGTTTAAAAATGGAGGTGGGGGCTCTGATGATATTCTCTGGTTTCCGTCTTGCACAACTCTTCTTGATAGCTCCCTCTCAACTGTTTGGCCATTAGAGTGATAACAAGAGAATATGGGCACGAGTCAAGGAGTAAGAAAGGTGTTGCTAGATGGACCTGCGAGGTTAGTTTTCTTCTTCTGTAATATTTTCATTGGTTCATTAGAGCCACTCCTATATTAGGGAATTGATTGTTATTCCCTTAACACAGTCAATATTTCTTCAAACTGGCTACTCAAATAGTTCAGATGTCACTGCCCACCCTTTTCTTGGTAGGGGCTTATCTTTCTAATATCTTATGGAAAACTTTTCATTACATGGTGTATTTTGGTGTTTTTCTTCAGAGTCTATACTAAATCCAAAGTAAACTCTGAACCCAGGTCACTTCTAGGACAGCCATTTTTTCTCCCTGTGCTTTTAGGACAGGTAGCACAACACTGCTTTTTCCTTTTGGGTTTCTCAAAGCTGTGATCCATCACTAGTCTTTAATCCTTTAGACCTCATACCAGGCTCTGCAAGATGTCCTCCTGGAAGTCTGTCATCCTTACTCACCTGATAGGAGGTAAGAGGGATGCAATATTTTCCTTTCCTCGTGGAATGTATGTGCAGTGGTAGTTGCAATACTTAGCATTTTGTCAGAAGAATTCTTCTCTTTGAGTTCTTTCCAATGTCAGATATTTTCAGCTTGGATGTAGGTGATAGATTAAGGACTGAAAATCTGATTTGTGAAATTTTTCCTTTGCAAGTCCTATGTTAGGTACTAGCACTTCATTTTAAAGTGTGCTTTTAAGAAGACTCACATTTAACTCCTGCTGCCCCTTCATTTGAGTTGGAGGTAAATGATGTAGGAGTCTTCTTGCCTACCTCATAGGACATTAGAGATTCCACAAGAGGGCAAGGGAGGAAAGAAGTTTTGGAAGCTGACATCAAAAGGAAACATTGGGCATTAACATTATTCTTATAAATATAAATCAGAAAATCTGCATTTCTATCCTTCCATTGTTGAATCTTAGTGGATAGTGACTGATGTGTTTGGTCAATGATGCAATTCACTAACCAGGAGAGATTTCCAAGATCAACCAGGTTCAAAACATACATCTGTTTCTTTAACATAGAAACTTCTGTTAATTCTTGAGTAGCATCTTTTTTGTAAAGTTATGGCTTCTAGTGATTCAGGAAAAGTTCCTAATTTGCACATAACAGAAATGTTTCATTGTGGCCTTTGATATGAACTTTTGGTACCCCACAAAGAGGAAATATGTTTTGCTGCTTGCAAAGGAATTCAAGACCTTTATGGGCACCAAGAACTCATAAAACTAGTGAGACACTTAAATAAAAATGATCCCTGAGTTTAGTCTTCAACAAGCCAGTGTCTGTTGAAAAAATTTTGTAAAATAAATATAAGCATCTAGGGCTTTGGGATTGAGATCATGTAGTGTTGATTGGTAACAGGATTTATCCTAAAGTCCACACATACTTTTCTGTTTTCCTGGAAGAGTCTAAATAGGTTTGTTTTAAATTTGCTGAGTAACATGTAAACAACAATAGTAACAAAATTTGTAAGAAAAAGCAGATAATTGAATATATGCATTTAATTATCAAATTTTAAAGTCCACTTGAAGTTTCAAGTTAGAACCAAAAGCATTACATAGCATTTGTACACTTTTAGCTATCTCAAATGTGCAATCTCTCAAGAGAACTAAGCATCAGAATGAAAATCTTGGGTCTTTCCTGATATTTTTGTATGTGTGCCTGTTTGTTTATGGATATGCAAAGAGAAGAAATCAAGTGTGGAGGCTAATTCTATTCAATGTTGGCACACAGGCTATATAATGTGTCCCCAAGTGGCCAAGTCTTCATTTGATTGTTCAAAAATATTTATGTCTTCCATGTTTCGGGAATTCTGCTAGTTCTGGGTTTTCTCAATTAATTAAACCATGGTCCCTCCAGGTGCTTATAATGGGATACCTTCTACTTTGTGTGTAGAGAACAGAATTTAAAAAATATCCATATTATGTACTTATATTCCTTATTTGGTACTAAAACAATGAGATAATTCTTGTTTAATTTAAAAAAATCATTTGGAAGTACTTTTCTCATATAACATTCCTATATGTGGAGGTCTTAGTTTTATAGGAATGGGAGTTTTTTGTATGCATATTTTCTTTATATATTTGGAGTCATTGATGAAGTGGCAAGGTTGGGTGATTTAGTGGGTGGCAGAAAGATATACACAACATCTCTTGAAGTTGCCAAAATCAATATGAACAAGATGTTCACTATCATAGCTTTCAAATTTTGGACCCATAAAAGTACTGTGGTTATGTTTAGGACCAAGAGGCACTGATTTTTATTTCATTATAATATTGTGGATTGAGCCATTGGCAGCATAACTTATCATACCATTCTTTTGGCAAGATAAAATGAAATCTGGTTCTACTCCATTTTGCTTTGGGGTTGTGTATGGATATGGGGTAGATTAACTTTGCTGATGGGAGTGTAGGGCCAATGAATCTTCATTATACTTCAGACTCCCAACTAGACATAACTTTCACACAAAAGCAAAGGATACACATTTTCACCTGTAGCTGCTTCAAATATGGGCCATTGTGCATAATCTAGATAGCCAGACATGCATGAGTGTATGGCACAATACAGGCCTGGTCCTAGCCACACCACATGGCAGAAGAAACCAGGAAGTGGTTTCTGTGAACATGGTGTTCTGCGCAGGCTTGGTGTGACAACAGTTTCAGTCCCATGCTCGTGAGAAACCTGCTATGAGATGACCTGTCCAGAGACAGGCTGTCATTGGTCACAAAAAGGGGACCACCCTATACAATGATTGGCCAGCCTAGCCCCTTAAAACCCATGTTCACTTCCTCAATAAATGAGCTTGTGGCAGCTCGCTTCCCGCTTTCACCCAACTCCCAGAGTCTGTGTCGTGATTCCGTGCTGCTCACCCCAATTCGGCAGAGACCCTGCCGTCCCTCCTGGGCTGGTCTTAGGGGGGACCACAACAGATGAGGACTTGGCTTCTCCAACTACCTCTCCCAGAAGAATGATTCAGTGCACTGTATATAATGATTTTTTTATCTGTATGGCTTTAAGGGTTTGTGGAGTGGACCTTGGAAGCATAGTAGGGTAAAACCTAGCCCAATCACATCCAACACACCCAGTTGTTTTAATTTTCTTTAAAGCAGATTTATGGAGAAATAATTAATGTATCATACAATGCACCCACTTGAAGTGTTTAACCCAAAGATTCTTACGGTGATAGACTTGTGCAACTAACATCTCAATTAATTTAATAATATTTTAATCACATAAATAAGAAACCCTAAGCAAATCTTCATAAACAAGATAATATGTTCTTAAATTTCCCATATTTATATTAATATATATATATATATATATATATATATATTTTTTTTTTTTTTTTTTTTTTTTGGAGAGAGACACAGAGAGAGACAGAGAGAGAGGGGACAGAGAGAGAGGGAGAGGAAGACAGATAGAGAATGGGTGCACCAGCAGCCTCTCAGCCACTGTGAAGGAACTCCAGATGTGTGCACGCCCTTGTGGGCAAGTATGGCATTGCACCCTTGTGTCACTTTGCATCTGGCTCAACGTGGGACCTGAAGATTGTAACTGACATTCTTATGCTTAGCGGGCAGGTGCCTTAACCACTAAGCCATCTCTCCAGCCCTAGTGTATATTTTTGTTAGTATACATTATACTAAAATTGAGTTTCATTATAACATTTTAATACATGTATATAATATATTTTGATCATATTTATGCCCACATTATACTCTTCTTCCCCCTCTTCACTTCTTCTGGTCTCTCTACTTTTGCCTAAACTTTTCCCTCTTCTCCTCTTTCACTTTCCATCTAAAGTCTTGATTACACATAGGGGAAAAGAAGTAGAGTAGGATATCTGTCTTTCTGAGACTGGACACTTTCACTTAGCTCCAGTTCCATCCTCTAGCGATTTGACTGTAGAATGAATACCCAGCCTCATGTGTTTGAATATTTGATCCCCAGCTGGTGACACTGTGAAGGTTGTGAAACCTTTAAGAGGGGAGTTTTTCTGGAGAAAGTGTGTCACTGGGGACCTGTCTTGAGATGTCCTGGATCTTCGTCCTCTTCTTTCTCTCTGCTTCCTGACTCTGGGGAGATGTAACACTGACTTCCTTTATGTCTTACCTTGCTGTGTCTTACCTACCCTGATGAATATTCCCTTCAAAACTGTAAGTTTAATTAAACATGTTTCCTTTCATAAGCTGCTCCTGGCCAAATATTTTGTCACAGAAAGGAGAACATAATTAATATAGGAAATTGATAGTAAGAGTGGAGACATGTGGTTTGTAGGTCTTTAGAGCTAGCTCTCAGGAGGAATGTGAGAAACTTTGAAACTTTGGTCTAGAAAAGCCCTGGAATACTGTAAGAAGAGCTTTTCTTAGAACTTTTTTATTGACAACTTCTATAATATAAATAATATATGATGATCATAATTTCCTCCTGTCATTTCTCACCCCTTGAGCCTTCCCTCCACTAAATCCCTTATTTCAAACTAGTCTCTCTCTTTTTTTAAAATTTTATTTATTCTTATATATATTATTCTGGTTTTACATTCATAGTGGTGACTCCATTTTCCTCTTCCCTGTTCTCCCTCTTCCATAGGGACCCTCATCAATGGGGAATGTGGTTCACACATTGTGGGGGTAGTCAGGAGCTATGGGGGACAGGCCAAGTCTCTGTGCATAATGCCCCAACTTGTGGCTCTAACATTCTTTCCGCTCCCTCTTCTGCAAATTTCCCTGAGCCACATTGGGGTCATTTTAGCTCTACTTCAGTGATGAGGTTTTGGGAGCCTCTGTGTCTCTGGATATCTGGCTTAGTGGGAGTTAGATGTTCTCTGTGTTTCTCTCCTTCAACCTTTTTCTGGTGTTGTGATCCCCAAGAGCGCTGAACTCTTGCCCTTCCTCCACATTACTCTGTGGTTTCAGCTGGAGCCCTGGTGAGGTGTGATTGGCTGATCCTCCCTTCTGGTTTGTTGTCCATCTGGAAAAAATAAGCAAATTCTCCAACGGAGAGAGAAGTTAGTACTAGATATATGGGATGGCCATAGATAGCTTGGAGGGAATTTTATATGGGTAGGCTCTCTTCATTTTGGGCCATTCTGGTGAGAGCTCAGAAGAAAGAAATGAAGACAGTGGAGGTCCAGCTCATGAGATTTCAGAAGGGACCAATGATTCAGTCAAGCATTGGGCTAGAAGTCATTCATGTTAGATACCATCTGCCCATGTCCTAAGAAGATGAATGAAGCTGAACTGAAACATAATGGACTAATTTGTTTTTTAGAGGAAATTTCAAGACCACACAATATTCATGTTAGTGCTGAGAAAAGAGATGCAATTATTAAATATGTCAACTATTGAAGAAATACCCCTACCTGCACTGGGACAATACAAAAAGTGTCCTGAGGGCAAAACCTAATGCATCAGAGGTTCCACCCTGTGAAAGTCCAAATTCACTTGATGGAAGGAAAACTAAACTGTGAAGCTCACTTGCTTAGACACAACTACCCAGGGAAATGTTTTGCAAAGGTCAGCCTGAAAGACCTCTCCAGTTCTAGTCCAAGCAGGGCAAGATTGATTCTATGCTGACTGCGGAACTTGGCAGTGTCATCCATGGTTTTGGAGGCATGAAAGATTCAACATTGAGAGGATCATGGAATCCTGCACCATGGTTCCAGAGAACACCTGAAACCATGAAATGTATGGCAGGGTTGGAATCCCTCCAGGAAAATCTTGAAAGGCAGCTATATGAAATTGTGAAGGTGAACCATAAGATGCAACGAAGACCCTAGGATTCTAGAACCATAGGACGCAAAGCTGCAGATTTGGGTTAGAACTGCCCCCAAGAGATGCATTGCTGGAGGAATGGAGTGACCTAAGAGCTTTGGAGGTCAGATGAACCCATCATAAATAACAGATACCAGATGTGGAGCTGAAAGACTTAGAGTTTGTCCTGCTGGGCTGCATTCTTGCTTTGGCCTGATCATTCCTTGCTGTTCAGCCATTCTTCCCTTTTGGATAAGGAATGATTGCTTTGTACCAATGCATGTTGTAAGTATGTAACTCTTTTTGTATGGTATTGTAGCTCATAGGTATAAGTTTGGATGAGTCTGAAAAGAGACTCATCTGTACTTTAAAAAAATTTTTTTGAGGTAGGATCTCACTCTAGCCCAGGCTGAACTGGAATCCACTATGTAGTCTCATGGTGGCCTCAAACTCATGGTGATCCTCCTACCTCTGCCCCCAAATGCTGGGATTAAAGGCATGTGCTACCATGCCTAGTTTGTACTTATACTTTTAAACAGTATTGGAACTGTTAAAACTATGAGGTCTTTTGAAGTTGGCCTGAATGAAATTTGCATTATAACATGGCCATAAACCTATGGAGACAAAGAGTAAAATGTTATGATTTAAATATGATATATTTGGGATCAAGTTGACATGGGGTTTATTTATGATGACTTATATTTATTTTCCACTTGATGGGTCCTAGACTGTCTTTGAGGGATTAGAATAATTGGTGTGCACGCCTTGAGGTATTGTCTTTATTAGGTTAATTGAGGTGGGGGGAGAACCTCATTCCATGGTCTGGGATCTTAAACTGTAAAAAAAAAAAAAAAAAGGAGTGAGCAGGCTGAGGACCAGAATTCATCACTCTCTGTGTCATCACTGTGCCATGAATATTATTAGTCTTCTTTGCCATTATGAGCTGTAATCTGGAACTGTAAGCTGAAATAAACCTTCCTTTAAATGAAATTTTGTCAAGTATTTTGTCCCAGCAACAAAAATACATCTAATACACACCCTTTTCCTTCAAATTATATAGTATCATTTTGTAAAAAAAAATATTGATTGTTAACCTCACTGCATGAACATATTGGTCATATTCTCATAGAGTTATACTTTTAGGTTCCCTTTGCCCCACCCAGCTCCACTGAGAGCCCTCCTCATTGAAGTTATTGGTATTCACTGTGGGGTCATGAATATACCAGACACTCTCTGGGGGTCTGGGGGTGGGCATTGCTTCAGATTGTTCCTTCCCATCTTTTGGCTCTTACAATCTTTCTGCTTCCTCTTCTGCAATGTTCCCTGAACCTGGAAAGGTGAGTTACAAGTTTTCTAAAGTGTGTGCTCTCCTCTCTACATCCTCTGATTTTCTTCTTTGATGAGCTTTGTGTCTACTTGGTGTCTACTATTATCTTTCTGATGGAGATTTATAGTCTAGAAGTGAGAGCAGCGCTCATATTTAATCTGCTGTTTTCTCTGTGATATCTCCTGAGACCTTGAAGATGGCTGTCCTTTGGCCATAGCCTACATTGTTTTGTGAACCTCTGTGACCAACTGCTCACTGTGGAAGGTAACCCAGTTTAGCCACTGGGATTTACCAGCAAGAACTTATGGTTTAAAGGTTAAGCTTTATCCACTTCCTATAGGCTACTTTTTCTCAAACAAATCCACACCCCTCTTATTAAGAGTTATATCTTTTTATTTGCTAACCAGGAGGAACATTTCTATGGTACTGATCATTAGTTTTATAAGTTTTCCCCCTTCTGTTCTCCTTTACCACGGTTCCTCACAAGATCCTTCTACTTCCTGTATTCTGTTTTTACACTTGCCTGTCAAATATCCCCTTCTTCACTTCTCCCTGTTTCCCTCTCTCCAAGCCTCATTCAAGCTTCCTTGCCAATACTACTAATGCTCTCACTACAACTTGTAAAGAAATCAAACTGTTCCATGTGAGAGGCCATGTATGTGAGATAACATGCATTTATCTTTCTGATCCTGTGTAACCTTGCTTAGCATGACTTTTTTCAGGTCCATCCATTTTCCAACAGATTTCATAATTTCATTTTATCTTACCACTAAGTATAATTCCACTGTGTATATTACCACATCTTCATTATCCATTTACCAGTTCATGGGCATCTGGGATGATTCCAATTCCTAGATATTGTGACTAGAGCAGCAACAAATATACTTGAGCAAGTATCTCTGTAGTAAAGAGGAGAGTCTTTAGGGTATATGCCTAGGAGTGGCATAGCTTAATCAAATGGTGGATCTATTTTCATAATTTTGGGGAGCTTCCATACTATTTTTTCCTAGTGTCTGTACAAGTTTGCAATTCTACCAACAGTGAAGGAGGGTTTCTCTTTCTCCACACCCCACTAGCATGTGTTGTCATTTGGTGTTTTGATGATAGCCATTCTGACTGGAGTGGGATGTAATCTCCAAGACATTTTGATTTTTATTTCCTTGATGGCTAAAGATGTTTAATATTTTTTCAGATGTTTATTGGCCATTTTTATTTCCTTTGAGATCTCTCTGTTCAGTTCTTTCACCCATTTTTAAAGTGGGTTGGTTGATTTTTTATTTCTTAGTTTTTTTTTTTTTTGAGTTCTTTGGATAGTGTAGAAATTACACCTCTGTTAGATGTGTAGATGGAGAAAATTTTCTCCCATTCAGTAGGTTATCTATTGACTCTGTTGGTGGTTTGCTTATCTGTAGAATAGCTTTTTAAGTTCATGAGATCCTAATAATTTAGTGTTTGTCTAATGCCCTGGGCTACTGGTGTCTTATTAAGAAAGTCTTTTCCTGTGCCCATATCTTGGAATGCTGCCCTTATTTTCTTCCAGTCATTTTGGAGTTTTAATGTCTAATTGAGGTCCTTTATCCATATAGTGTTGGCTTTTGTGCCAGGTGAAAGAAGGGAGTTTAGGTTCATTCTTCCACATGTTGTTATCCAATTTCTCCATCACCTTTTGTTGAAAATGCTGTCTTTTCTCCAGTGTGCATTTTGACCTCTTTGTCAAAGGTCAAGTAGCTGTACTTACTAGAACTTATGCCTAGATATTCTATTCTATTCTATTCTATTCTATTGATATTGATATATGTGTCTGTTTTTATTCTAGTTCTACTGTAATTTCATTTTTAATGACTAAACCAAAACTCCCTCCTGTATATATATCACGTTTGCATTGTTCTGATAGAGCACCTAGGCTGATTTCATATGTTGGCTATTGTGATATATATCATGTTTGCATTGTTCTGATAGAGCACCTAGGCTGATTTCATATGTTGGCTATTGAGAATAGTGTTTGGGTCATGACTGCTTATGAGTTGATCTCCACTGTATTCTCCTCACAGTGATAGAGCTAGATGACTCTTCAGCACTGTACACTGCTAGCTGATATTTGGTTTTCCTGACCTAGATATCCAGTGAGGATCAAAGCCTTTTATGTAGAGTAGAGAGTAAATGTCTGCTTACAGAACAGGCTTCTAGAGATTTCTTTTCCAAATGTTACCCAAGCTTGTGGACATGCTCTCAAGCATGATTTTCCTTAAGACCTCACAGTGTTTTGCAATGGTCTTCTTGGAGAAAATGACATTTAACTATAACCAGCTTCTTGCCAAGCTGTTCTAATAAAATGCACAATAAAGCTGCCTTGTAAACATGGAACATATGTGTTTGGCTTTTCTTGTTGGTGGAGTAGTTACTCAAGGTTTGACTTTTGGCAGGAAGATTGAAACAAGGGGCTGGTGGGCTATTAGCTACATGTGATTGAGGTAGGAGGTGAGATGACAGATTTAGATATTTGTATAAGCATTAAGGAATTGTTGGATGTGTAGAAGAAAACAGGAGACAGTTGAGCAGTTGCAGTGACACACATGGTCCTGTTCAATGCAATTCTACACTCTGTGGTTAGGACCTAGACAGAGAAAGTGGCTAGAGAAGGAATCATGGAAATGGGCTGTACATTTGTTTAGTAAAACCTATTGGCTATATAGGGGCTAAACTATTGACGCATTCATGCCTCGCTATAGTGAATATATATATTCTCTCATTTTTACAATTGAAATCATGTACTTATCCATTAGAGAGAGAAAGATAGAGGGGAGAGAAGGAATGGCCCTAGCTCAGACTTTTTCAGTATGAATTACTTAATATTCTTCGACAAGTGATTTTTCATTTTAATTTTTAACATCTGCCCATACCTATTAATCATGTCCCCACCCATCCTTTATTTTTTATTAGTTATGAACACAATGTGACTATATTCATGTTGGTGCCATTGATAGCCTCCTCCCTGTCCTCCCCCCTCCAAAGGCACTCTCCTCATTGCGGTAGCCATCAGTTATGTGGAAGAGGCAATGTCTTTGTGCATAATGATGACCCAACTTGTGGCTCTAACAATCTTTCCATCCCCTCTTTTGCAAATTTCCCTGGCCATGTTGGGTTCATTTTAGGTCTACTTCAGTGATGAGGTCTTGGGAGCATCTGTGTCTTTGGATATCTGGTTTAGTAGAAGTTGAGTGTTCTCTGTGTCTATCTCCTTCATCCTTGTGTTGGTATCAGGTTTACCAAGAAAGCAGCACTCTTGCTCATTTCCCTACTTACTCTATGGTTTCAGCTGGGGCCTTCCATCCATCCTTTTGAGATCAGGCTTTACCTAAGTGTAAGTTTTCTAATTCTATTCCCCAGCCTAACCCTGATCCCAGGGGCATTTCATAAGGATTATATTTGTCACATGGAAGCCCACTCATACAGGTGGCCTGCCTTTAAATAGATCAGTCTGTGAGTGACATATCAATCAAGTGCATTTGAGTATTTGGCAATAGAGGAGATGGGTCAATGGACTCAGCAGAAGAGTGGGGCTTTGTCCTCTTCTGTGGACATGTGGTGACAGGAATCACTATGGTGGGCTTGGGATTTTTTACTTGAGATAGGCAATGGAGTTTGTAGGGGAAAGTTAACCCAAAGGCTGCCTTCCTTTCATTGAGGAACAGTGGCTTCTAATTATCATTCTTGTCCTCTAACTGTGCTTTGCCTTTGTGAGCAACAATCAGAGACTCAGAGGCTCCTTTCTCTGCTCGCCTTGAACTGCCATTTGATCTCTCTAGGGCTTTTCTGGATCATTTCAGTAACAAAAGGAAATTTCCTGGATGGGGTTAGAGACTATATTTTAGAATGAAACCTATTAAGAAAACAAGGCAACTACTGCAAGACTTTGAAATTTGACAGAAACAGACAACATTCCCTATTCCCAAGATGAAGCTTTGCCCATTTTCTTGGACCTTTAAATACCTCAGATAAGCTTTAACTTTCTAGCCTGCAGGGAAGGGGTTCATGGAGAGATCTGTAGAGGCTCAAAGTGACACCTGCACAGAGGCTGCCAGGGAATGTGATGTTTCAAGGCCACATTCCCCCTTTCCCTAATTAGTTTACTGCCTCCTGCTATGAGATTTAGCATCAAAAAATCCATTTTTCAATTCTAGCTTCAATCATGTTACTTGCTGTGTGACCTTATATAAATGGGCTCACATCTCTTAGTCTCTGTTCCATTTGCAAAGTCAGGATAAATGACATCCCCACTTCCAGACAGCTTGTGGGTATCACAGGTGAATTCATTTTGCTGAATTTTAAGTCAAGTACAAGAAGAGAGACCAAACACACTTTCAGTTTAATAAGGATACAGACTGTCAAACAGTAATTCAAGTACGATGTGAGGAATGTGAGGCAGTGTTGTGAGTGATTTTATAAGTTCATATGTGCATAGCACAATACATTCACTGAGGACCAGAAAAGGCAGAGGTCATAAATCAGACAAGTACTATAGCTCTCAGAGTCCTCTAACATTGTTAAATGTCAAAAGGACAAGGGGAGGGGTATTTGATATCTTCACTAATCCAAGGAAGTTGGTGATACATTTTTGGAAAGAAAACCATCAGATTGCACTTGTACCTGTTTTCTGTAACAACTATATTTCTATAAATTTCTTTGTAACATATAAGGAATTATTATTTTTCTATTGACATTTCTGTGTAGCATTAGTGCATGTGTGTGTGTGTGTGTGTGTGTGTGTGTTTGTGTGTGTGTGTTGAGGTCAGAAGACAATCTTCGGTGTCATTTCTCAGATGTCATCCACTTTTTCTGAGACAGGGTCACTCATTAGCCTGGAGTTCATCAATTAGGTTGGCCAGTGAGCCTCTGGGATTGTCCTGCCTCTTCCTTCCCAGCCCTGCAATTAGCAGCACACACTACCACGCCTGGCTCATACTTACAAGGCAAACACTTTACTGACTGAGTTGTCTCCTTAGCCCTCTATTTGATTTTTTTCCAAGAGACATATTTTCCAAAGCTATGAGAGCTCTTGAAGACAGTGAGTGTTGCCTACTGCTGATCTTCCTAGTCTTTTCCATGGCCAAGGAACTGGGACTGATCTATAGATAAAAGGTTAATGAAGAGATTACCTTCAGAGTGGTGAAAGGGTTGAGTGACCAACAAGGGGTGTGTACCCTGGGATTTGCAAGCATGGAAAGCCATGAAGCCTGGGACAAGACAAGAGAATGGTGACATTACTGGGTCCTGCTAAGAACTCAAGTTGTACAGGTTGATCTATAACCTAGAAACAAGGGTTCAAGTAGAAAGCAGACAAACCCAGAAATAAGAAGTTGTGAAAATGTAAATATAATGGGAGATAAAATATATAACCCAACATATCTCTTACCCTACCCTTTTCTTTCGTTTTGGTGCCTCATATGGACCAAAGTAAAATATAATATCCAGAGCATAGAACAGAGCTCTCCAAAGAAATAAACTTGTTCATTTAAGAACTGGGCATTAAGAACCTTCAATTGCTAATGTTGACCCTAGAGACCATGGAGTGTACTCTTGGGTCTCATCTTCTTAAGTTTTTCCTCTGGAACTTTCTGCTAGTGAGAACATGAGAAATGAAGTTGACTTGTAAATATTTATCTCTCTGATCCACAGGCATAGTGACTCCAGAGCTCCATACCTTTTGTGACATTAAAAGAGTTGGTTTCTCAGCCAGAAGTAGAGCTCCAGGTTTGCTGATTTTGTGCCTAATGTCTTGTCTATGCAGCATTCCACCTCCTCCGATTAAGGAGCTCTTCACCCCATGGTTAAGCTAGGACTTTATGATAAAGTATGCTATTATTGCCATTCTATGAGTTAACAGGCTTGGGAATCTTGAGTATCTTGCTCAAGCAGACTGCTAATCAGTGGATGGCTATCACTGTGTGCTCATCAACTTTCTGCCACTGTGACAAAATACTTCAGTGTGAAGGAGGAAAGGTTTATTTTGGCTCATAGTTTTAGAGTTTTCAGTTCTTGGCTTTGTTGCTTTGTTATTTATGTCCTATGGTCCTATGGTGAGGTGAGGCTGTAAGTCATTATAGCAGGATGTGGTACAGTAAGATAATTCTCACCTAATGATAGCCAGGAAAGGAGGGGAGGAGGGATGGAGAGAGAGAGAGAGAGAGAGAGAGAGAGGGGAGAGAGAGAATGAATATGAATATGGTCCCCAAATGTATAGCCCTAAGGGCCCACTTCCTCAAATGAGGCCCCATCTCTTATGTTTCCATCACCTCCCAGTAGCCCACTAAATTATAATTCTATCAAAGACTGGAGGCATTGCTCATAGCTGAATCACCTACTAAATCCCCTATTCATGAACATAGCTGCATTAGGAACAAAGTTTTCAATACATGAACTTTTAGGGATCCTTTCAGATTTAAAGCATAAGCACCTCACAGTCAAGTTTGTTGACTCCAGAACTTGCCTTATGCTATCATTGTTCTCAGGGGTCCTAGGGATTCCAGTGCTGTAGGCTGCTATGCCAGTCACCCACACTTATCAGGAGGTGAAGTCAAAGCAGCTTGTTCAAGAAAGTGCAACCCACCTGTGAGTGACGGCCAAAGAGAACTTATGGAAGCAGAGTGATGGTGAACATCCTAGCATAACACCTTTGCCCTGGATGAACAAGCTCAAATTGGAACTTTGTCCACTCAAGACCTTATTGATTTGTTAAAATTTTAAATTAGTACACAAAATAATGGGTTCATTGTGGAGTTTTCATATGTACCTGCCATTATACTTTATTATCAGGACACTACTCTACTCCTTTCCCGTCTCTCCTCCCTCCCCATATGGTGCCCCTTCTGCTGTCATGCCACATACATTCCATTGCCCTGTCTCAGCCCATTAAGATCTCTTCCTCCCTTTTGACTTTCATTGTTTATGTCTTTTAGAATTTATTTTAGTAGGTCCCATGTGTCAAAGAATTTGTCTATCTTTTAGATTTTCCATATTCTTTGTAATAAAATTTTCAAAGTATTCCCTTATAAACTTCCATATTTTACTGAGGTCTGTTTAAAATCTCTAATTTTATTAATTTGAGTCCTTTCTTTTGATGAGTTTGGCTAGAAGTTTGTCAACTTTGCTTCCCTTTGTAAAGCATCAACTTTTTGTTTAGTTGAGGCTATGTATTGTTCTTTTAATCTCCATTTCATTAATTTCTGCCATAAACTTTATTATTTCTTTCTTCCTGCTGCTTTTGGGATTGGATTCTTCTTTTCTTAAGAATTTGAAGTGAATCATTAGATTATCTGAGATCTCTTTGATTAACTGTAAGCACTTTTAGTTATGAACTTTCATCTTAAAACTGCTTTCATTCATTTTATTCTACAATGTTTAAAATTTTCTCCTTAATTTCTTCAATGTCTCACTGCCCACTCGAAAGTGTACTGTTAAGTTTCAAAGTATTTGTGTAGTTTCTCTTGCTATTTATTTCTTGTTATATTCCATTATAATCTGATGAGACACAATGACTTGTATTCTTTAACTTTTTTTTTTTTTGGAGAGAGACAGAGAGAGAGGGAGAGGAAGACAGAGATGGGTACACCAGCAGTCTCTCAGCTGCTGCGAATGAAATCCTGATGCGTGCGCCCCCTTGTGGTCAAGTGCAGCATTGTGCCCTTGCGTCACTTTGCATCTGGCTAAACTTGGGACCTGGAGATTGGAACTGCTGGAGACTGGAACCAGTGTTCTTAAGCTTAGGAGGCAGGTGCCTTAACCTCTAAGCCATCTCTCCAGCCCTCTTTAACTTTTTATCAACAACTTCCATTCGTATAGACAATATATCATGATAATAAACCCTTCTTACTACCCTTTCTTTTATCCTCCCTATATGCCCCTTCCACTGAATCTCTTCTTCTTTCCAACTGGTCTCTCTTCTATTTTTATGTTATCCTTTCCCCCTTCCTATTATGAAAGTATTGTGTAGGTAGCATCAGCAACTGTGAGGCCATGGACACTATGGGTACTTTGTTTATGGAAGACAGTATTGCAAATCACTCTTCCCCTTCTTTTGGCTCTTACATGCCCTGAGCCTTGGAGGGTGTAATAGAGAGGTCTCCTGTAGGATGAATACACCATTGTCATTACTTTAAAGCACTTGGATAAGCTTTGAGACATCCCAGTGGTCACTGCTTTATGAAAAGAAGTTTCTTTAGTACAAAGTGAGAGTAACATTAATATATGGGCACAAACCTAAGTATTTAGAGGGCAGTTTAGAATATATCCATTTAGCCAGACAACAGTACTAGTTTTCCTCCTAGGAATTATAGCCTCCCCAGCCATAGACTTTTCATTAGGTTTGCGGTAACCAGTAGAATTCTCTCCTGTGGAGCAGGCCTCTAGTCCAATCAGAAAGCACTTTGTTCACCATAGCAGATATGCCTCCATTGTACCTGCTGGCACAGTGGCCTCCTTATTCAGCCATAAAGCTTGCAGAGTTCATTGCTGGTTAAGACAAATGACTACTTTTCTCCCCATACTGGGTGCATCACTTTTACCAGCATTTTGATATTTAGTAAGATACAATAACTTGTTTTGATTATTTTATTTTTGGCTAAAGCTTCCTCCATGGCCTAGAATGTGATCTACTTTAGAAAAGGCTCCATGACCTGGTAAGAAGACTGTATACTTATTTCTGTTGAATGAAATATTCTGTATATATCTGTTAAACCCAGTTATTTTATGATGTAGTTTGATTTTGAAGTTTCTTTGTTAAATTTCAGTTGGATGATCTATCTAAAGATGACCGTAAGATATTGAAGCCACCCACCATTATACTATCAGCACTTGGGTGATATTTTAATGCTCATTAGTGTTTGTCTGTGATAGCTAGTCTTGATTGTCAACTTGATGAACTTAGATTCACAATGGAAACATAGTTCTGGGTGTGTTTACAGGGTCTTTAAAGAAAAGTTTAATTATAGAGGGAAGACCCACCCTAAATTTGAGTAGCATAATTCCATGGGCAGGGCTTCCAGACAGAATAAGAAGCAGTAATGTGTGGAGCAGCAATATTCAAATTTCTCTGCTGCTTGCCCATGGATGCAATCTGACTGGCCACTGGGCTGCCATGCCTTCCCTGCTTTGATTGTCTCTATCACCCAATGACAAAAGTAACTATTATAGAGTCTGAACACTCAAAAAATATATATGGTTATATCTTCTTTCTAAATTGCTTACCTGTATGTGTTTATGTGGGTGGGTGTATATGCATGTGTATGTGCATGTGTATGCATGTGCATGTAGAGTCTAGAGGGCAGCCTTGGCTGTCATCCCCAGGAACTCTGTCCAATTTTCCTGTCACAGGGTCTCTCATTGAGTTGAAGCTCATCAATAAGACTAGACTGCTGTTCAGTGAACCCCAGGAACTCTACCTTATCTCTACTGCTCCATGATAGGATTACAAGCATGTGCCATCATGCCCAGCAATTTTTAAAACTTTTATTTGCTATCTATCTATATATAGATAGATATGATGCACATTTTTACATGTATCCTGAGGTTTAACTCAAGTCCTCATGCTGATGAGGCTAACGCTTTACTAAGCTATCTCCAATGTCAATTTTTATAGCTTCTTAATGAATTGTTCTTTTGTTAATACTGACTACCTTTGGCTTACAGTTTACTTTATTAGATTTCACAATAGCCTCACTGGCTTGTTTCTTTGTTACTTCCCCTTGATAGGTTAACCTCCATCCTTTGATTCTGAATCTGCATGTGTGTTTTCTTGGAGAAACAAATAGCTTAATCTATTTTTTTAATCAAGTCAGCCAACTTTCATCTTCAGTGGTCAAATTGAGTCCATTTTCATTTATTGAGAGACTCTGACTAATTCCTGTGTCTTTTGTTAGTTGTTTTTCTCATTGGTGGATTATTTGTTCTTTTATTACTCCACCATTAGCATCAGATGTTTGTAGGTTTGCTGCAGAGGTTGGACTCTTTCTTAGTGCTGCCTTGTTCATGTATTTATCTTATGAAATTTGTTCTTTTCTGAGCTCTTGTGAGGAGACTCCTGTATATAGCATTCCTTTATTTTCTGCAGTGTCAGCTTGGTTGTCCTGAATTGGTTTGGTTTGTGTTTCCTTGCAATGTTATAATTCTCCACTTTTAAAAGACAGTAATATTGGATATAACAATTCTGGTTGAAAGTTGCTTATTTTTAGGGATTAAAATATGTCATTGCACACTTTCCTGGTTTTTAGGGTTGCAGATGAGAGACCTGATGTTATTTTGATGTGTTTTCCTTTGTAGGTAAGTTGGAAACTTTTCCTTAAAGTTGTTAATGTTGTTTTATATTTTTGACATATTGATTACATGTCATACAGAGATTCTTCTGTTGGCTAACCTTTATTTTTAAGCTCTGAGATGAAGTAAAACTTTTACATATTCACGTTCTGGGACAGAGACTGATTGTTTTGTGAGAAAGATGGATTTTGAAGCAGGTTTAGTTCTTTCTGAGCACAGCAGGAACCTTTCATCAAATTCAGCTGTGGGAAACCTTTTCACTGGACCACATTGCTACTGAAAATGTCATCAATCAATCAGCAGATATTTCTTGAGACAGCAACCTGAGAATTCAATGAGGTCATCTAAGTGGCAAGTTAGAAGGCAACATGGTGCAGAAGAAAGGCATGGGCTTTAGACACATTCAGAAAGAGGCTTAAAGTGTGGGGACATTACTTACAAGCTACACAGGTGTCTCAAAATTACTCAAAATTCACTAAGTCACTGTTGTTCTGTCTGTTAAATAAGACAAGTTGCTACCTCATCGAGAAAGAAAGCACTAAATATTTTCCAACATTAACAAAAGTATAGAGTGATAAATAATGGATAATTATCAATTATACATTCTTTAGTGCTTAACATTGTACATGACAGTGGGAGAATTAAGAAAGAACATCATGACCTGCTCTGTCCTTACAGAGGCAAGACAATCTGATAAATGAGAGAGCATAAAGGGTTTGTAACTGCCGGGAGTGGTGGCACATGCCTTTAATCCCAGCACTCGGGAGGCAGAAGTAGGAGGATCACTGTGAGTTCAAGGCCACTCTGACACTACATAGTGAATTCCAGGTCAGCCTGGGCTAGAGTGAGACCCTACCTTGAAAAACAAAAAACAAAAAACAAACAAACAAAAGGGGTGGGGTGTAAGTGGCTAAAATAGAAATAACTTTATGGAAGAGATGAGAATGGACGTGGTTGAGTGGATGAGAATGGGGGCCATAATAAGGAATATATGAATTACAAGTAAGGAGAAATTTATGGAACAACTTAAAGTGTACTGTAGCCAGACTAGTCAGGAAATGAAGAAAAATAATGGTAAACAATGCTCAATGAAGATCACTTAAAAATGGGCTAGCACAAGAGGAGTAATCTCTATCACATCTGCCCAGTCCCAGAAGATATAACAGAGGAAGTGATGGATTAAATATGAGTGCTGCTCTCACTGCTAGCCTGAGAACCTCCACTAGGGAGATGGCAGTAGACATTAAGGAGACTCAAAACTCATCAAAGCAGAAAATGAGGGACTGCTGAGAACTCAATACTAAAGGAGACTAAAACTTACTCACCAAGGCTCAAGGAACACCATTTAAGAAGGGTTTTAAATATTACAAGAGCCATAGGATGGGAAGGAGTATCCTGAGGCATTGACCCCCACCCCACAGAGATTGACTTGTGCATTCATGAACCCACAGTGAATGCCAATAACCCACTGAGGCAGGCCTTCAGTGGATTGGGGACAGGGAACATAAGAGTATAACCCAATGGGAATATGACCAATATGTTCATACAGTAAAGTTCACAATTACTTAAAGAAATGGGTTAGCAAATTCAGACTTATTTTATCACCTTACAAAGAATGGTTTGAGTGCTTTCCAGAAAGATCATATGACTGGGAGCAGGACCTATGTCTTTTCTTCTATATCAGATTGACATAATCTTTTTGGCATAGAGCTAATGTTTGTGGATGCTCAGTGATGGTGTATAAACAGTGATGGGCAGGTGTTTATGGAAGACCAGTCTGACCATGGTGTGTGAAATGTCAATAGCCCTATGAATGTAGAACCTCACACTCAATTCCAAACCACTAGTTAGGCTCAGTGGAAACAGTGAATGGTAAACAATTATTGATGTACATTGGGGCTGGGTTAGTGGCTGAATTTGGATTTTAATACTGATTTAGGCTTAACAGCAATGATTCCCCCTCTACCAGTGATAGTTTTAGCTTGTGTTTTTAAATACAAAAAGAGCAAATTTGGGCAGGAGAGATAGCTTAGTGGTTAAAGCGCCTGCCTGCCAAGCCTAAGAATGCACGTTTGATTCTCCAGGTCCCACGTTTAGCCAGATGCAAAAAGTGATGCAAGGCCACAATGCTGAACTTGTCTACAGGAGGCGCACAGATCTGGAGTTTGTTCACAGCTGCTGAGAGGCTGCTGGCGCACCCATTCTCTCTCTCTCTGCCTCTTTCTCTCTGTCTTTGTCTCTCTCTCTCTCCCAAATAATAAAAATAAACAAACAAACAAAAAAGAGTAAATTTGTGGGAAAAATATTAATAACACATTTAATCCTTTTCTGGATACCAGCTACTTTTAAAGTTATTTTTGTTTCCTCTCAGATAATTTCATAGGCATAAAAATACATATAACACATCCACTAATTAGAATACATACCTATGTACATATGTATGAATGCATAATAATCAATAAACAATCACTTAAATTGTAATGAAATATAAATTTCATGAAATAGAAAACACTGAATTTTCAGTTTAGTATTTATTGAGTTTTAATAAATATTCTATATTGTATAATTTAAAAATTTAGGAATAGGATCATACTATACAATGCTAAGCATACTTAATCCAAAAATTTAAATTCAAAAATTCTTCTGGACTGGGTGTGGTGGCGCACACCTTTAATCCCAGCACTCAGGAGGCAGAAGTAGGAGGACTACGTGAGTTCAAGGCCACCCTGAGACTACAGAGTGAATTTCAGGTCAGCCTGAGCTAGACTGAGACCCTACCTTGAAAATCAAAAAAAAAAAAAAAAAAAAAAAAAAAAAAAAAAAAAAAAAAACAAAACAAAAAAATCTCCTGGGCTGGAGAGGTAGGTAATTTGTTATTGATTTAGGCACAATGGAAATGATTCTCTCTCTAGCAGTGATAGTTTAAGCCATTCATCCAGTTGCCTATGAAACCTAAGGACCTAGGTTTAATTCCCTAGAACCTATGTAAGACAGATGCACATGGAGGCACATATATCTGGAGTTTGTTTGAAGTGGCTAGAGGCCCTGGTATGCCTGCTCATTCTCCCCCTCCTCTTCTCCCCCCTTTCTCAAAAATTAATTAATTAAATAAATAAAAATATACTTTCTAAAATGTTCCAGGGCTGGAGAGATGGCTTAGCACCCAAGATGCTTGCCTGTGAAGCCTAAGGACCCAGGTACTATTCCCCAGTACCCATGTAAGCCAGATACACAAGGTGGCACATACATCTGGAGTTCATTTGCAGTGGCCAGAGATCCTGGCATGCCCATTCTCTCTCTCTCTCATAAATAAATAAATAAAATATCTTTTAAAAATGTTCCAAATTCCAAAAGTTTTTGAGGGTCAACATGCTACAAGTAGAAATTCCACATCATGAAACTTTGTTTTATATACAAAATTATTAAAAACATTTTTAAAACTATTTAAAGTTACATTTAAAGATATATATGTGAAAATAAAATAATTTTGTGTCTAGTTTTTTGAAAATAATTCACATGTATGTAAATACTGCACAATTTGATAAAAATTTCCAAATCCAAAGCATTTCAGATAAAGGATAATTAATCTGTACTCTTCTGAAATTTGTTCAGGCATTCAGTAATATGCAATGTACAGTTTTGTATGGTATTGATGTTTTCTAAGTTGTCACATAGCTTCTTAGTATGAATACTGCAATTATTTAGCTGTTGTCTTTTGTTGCTGTGTGTTGTGCATGTATGCTTGTGTGTTCATCTGTGTGAGTAAATGCATGTGTGTGGAGGTCAGAGGGCAACTTTTGGGTATTATTCCTTGCCTTCCACTTCCTTTGAGGCAGCAGCCTAGCTGGCCTGTGAACTTCTCAGGGAATCTCCTATCTCCGCCTCCCTTCTTGCCCACAGACCTGGCTTGGATTACACATGCCTGCCATTCTTGCTGAGCAAGTGCTATATCTACTGAGGCATCTCTCTAGCCTCATAACTAGTTCTTTAAAGATGGTTACTTAGCTTCTTTTCACTTTTCACAATTCAGATGGCGCAACGAAGGGCCACTGTGTACCTTTGATATCTTAGCAAATACTTTTATAGATTAGAATCCTTGGTCAAACTCTGGAACTTGAAAACAACAGGGGCTAGATTAACTATTGTCTTCCTAAGAGACTATAATAATGAGGATCCTATAGTACAAAGAATTACTCTTTCTCAACTCTTGTTTTTGAGTTTTGGGTATTATCTACCTTCAAAATCTGTCAATATAGACGGTGAAAAGTGATACCATGCTGTTGCCTTAGTTTCCATTTCCTGAATCACTGGCATCTGTGAATGCTGATTATGTTCATATTCATTCGCACTTCTGGGAATGGCTTGTTCTTACATTGTGTTTGGTTTCTCCCTAGTTTTTTCTTTGCATTATTTGTTGAAACTCATATGAGTTCATTCTTTTCCCTAGTAGTCGTTCAAGTTAAAATGCTGAAAGTCACCCACAGAAGTTCTGCTCACACTGCATAAGTATCATTCATGGATCTTGTTAAAATCGAGAATCCGGGCCAGTGGGTCAGGGGATAGGGCTGTCAATCTGCATTTTTAACAAACTTTGAGGAACTTCTAGTCTTGTTAGTCGACACCCATACATTAAGTAACAAAGTATCAGAGTTTGAGTTTTGTCTGGAAGGATCCTACCATGCTTAAGACAATGTATAGTAGGTTTCTCTTTTGTTAAATTAAAACACAAAGAATAATCAGATGAAAGCAATCTATGTGGAAATCAGAAATCCATAGCAATTGGAGAGAAGGCTGTACCATTTCTAGGTAACAGATGGTGTGCCTTTGAGTTGCATGTTCAAGTTCCATGTCTGTTTAGCTCTAAGGTAAGAGAATTATTAATACTCTTTGTGAAATGTAATAAATTGAAGGCAGTGATTATTTTTAAGCCTTTGGGACTCTGAAAAGTAGATACTGACTACATGAGCATTCAGTCTCAGCAGTATCTATACTGAAGACAGAGTGCTCTTCAAAGTGTATCAGTCCTCAAATCCTCAAGGTTTTCCTTAGGTAAGCTTCTTGCTTTAGAAGTTGGACTGCATTGAGTATGTGAATTGCTCCAACTTGATCTTGAGTGTGTTCAGGAGTTGAACTCTGTATGATTCTGATGGTTGGCCCATTGTGGTCAAGTTATTCTAGATAATGCTCATTCATTTTCACCCCCTACCCCCACCACACACACACACACACACAAAACCAAAATATGATTAGTCAAAAATCAATTAGAACACAACCAGACATTAGAATATGGTATGTTCTATTGCTATGTTGGCTATTTATGTCAGACAGTGACAAACTTTTTAACTAAACATGTTTCTTCTTCAACCAGAACAGACAGCGAGACGATGTTTCACAGCCTTCTTTGCATTTTAGTAATTGAGTTCAAACCAATTAATTATCAGTAAAAATCATGTGTGCCATTCTGTACTAATTGTTTGGGTACTGACTAAATACAGAGGGCTTCATAGTTCTAGAAAATAATTTAAGGACTGGAGAGATGGCTTAGCGGTTAAGGTGCCTGTCTGCCAAGCCTAAGAACGCCCGTTCTATCTCCAGGTCCCACATTTAGCCAGACACAAAAGTGATGCAAGGGCACAATGCCACTCTTTCCCACCAGGGGCTCGTGCTTCTGGAATTCGTTCACAGTGGCTAAGAGGCTGTTGGTGCACCCATTCTCTCTCTTTCTGCCTCTTCTTCTCTGTCTCTGTCTGTCTCTCTCAAATAACAAAAAAAGAAAAGAAAAGAATTTAAAATAAAAAGTATCTTGGCACTCTGACTCCCTGGTGGAAGGCCAGTTTATAAATCATTATCACCTATTTTAGAATTTAGATGAGCAAGTTATTAATGAAACTATACTTTTAGCTTGTTTGTTATAGCAGAGTTACCTTAAATTAATGAACTTTCTAATTCCTATAGACCAGTAAGATTCTTTCTAATTAAGACTAGCATGAATATTAAATTTCCTGAGCAACCTATTAAGTGTTTACATAGGGCATATATAAGAAAAAGAGGAGGCAAGTAATTCCTTGATGCAAACATGGTTGGTGAGTTAGTTTGAGAAAGAGGACTTAACGTATGGGAAACTATCAGTTGTCCTTAATCGTAAGGCTTTATTAACTCCCTGTTAATAATTGTCATGAAGCTTAGAAACCAGGCAGTGAGGGGCTGAGGAGATGGCTCATCTGGTTAAGTATTTGCTGTGCAAACATGGGGACCTGAGTTGGATGCACAGAATTCACATAAATGTCAGGGTTGGCTAGCTAGTCTGGCTTCACTGGAGAGCTTCACGTCTAGTGAGAGTCCCTGTATCATAAATAAGGTGGGGAGCGATAGAGGAAGATACCCGAAGTGAGCTGTCAGTCTCTCTAAATATGTGCACAAATGTACTCGTGAATCTGCACAGAGCATGAGAACCCACACATATGTAAACATGCACACAAATATGCATGCATACCACACACACAAACATACACAGGAAGATTTTAAAGAATGATATAAGGTGGCAAGTAATAGTCTAAAATGTTTCACATAGCCTCTCCCTTTACTTTCCTTCTGCCCAGACCTGGAACAAGATGGCTATTCTTTGTAGCATGAAAACTGAGGGAAAGTCATGTAATGTTTCCATTTGATGTTTTTGGCAGTGATGATGAAATTTTTACACTGAAATGATATTGTATGAAGTCTGGACTAATTGCCATGTTAAAGTAGAATGGATTTCCTCTCTTTTTGCTGTCTGGATCAATTCTTGGAGGACCTAGAGAATTTGGTCTCTCATTTGAAGCAACATATTGTAGTGATAACATGTGAGAGCACAGTCTGATTGGACTCACCAGGCTTTTCCAACTCACCACTAATGTGAGCTTTAGGGGGGCTTTTGCAAAATAAATAGAGCTTGCTGAGGTTTGTTAAGAAAGCTTCCAGATTCCATTGAGCGAAAGTGGAATGTTTAATACTCTACTGTAAAAATAAAATAAAATAAAAATAAAAACCTCCTTGGAATGCTGAGTCCCACCTGTTAAATTATTTGTCCTTCTAATAGAAGCAGGAATGAGAGGTGAATGTTCAACATCATTTTGGACCCATTTTCTGTGGCGGGAAACCAAGGTAAACACATTTTTCCTGATGTAATTGTTGATATTAGTTCAGCTCATGTGATGCAGGCATTGCTGCATGAGCCATTTCATTTTGGACCTGTTCTCAGCTGGAGTTGGACATGATAGGAAAGCCTGCCTACAAATGGCAGCAGTCTGAGGGTCTTGAAGTCCAAGCATTGTTCTATGAAAAATTTTTTTGTGTTCTTGGCCTTGGTTCTCATTTCTACCCATTTGTGTTTGGGAGCATTCATCCAATTTATTACCTTATGCTGTTTTTTTTTAATTCTTTTTCCAAAAAAATATTTTATTCATTTATTTGCAAGCAGAGAGATACAGAGAGTATACATGCATGTACACACACACACACACACACACACACACACACACACACAGAGAGAGAGAGAGAGAGAGAGAGAGAGAGAGATTGGGGAATCCAGGTCTCCTGCCACTGCAAATGATCTCTTGATGCATGTGCCATTTTGTGCATCTGGCTTTATGTGGGTACTGGGGAATTGAACCCAGGGTCGTTAACTGCTCAGCCATCTCTCCAGCCTGGTTTTTATTCTTATCTGCACTGCACAAGAACATTGTCATTCTTTGTTAATTTCACATAATTATACATACACATGTTGTTTACAAATATAATATTTTAACTCACCATTTTACTGCTTACTTTCTGTCTTGTCTTCCATCTCAACCTCTATCTCCCCTTTAAAATATTCATAAACTAGTATGTTTTAACCCCAATATTTTTATGCTCTCATACTTATATACAAACACAAACCCTTTTCTTTTTCTCATTTAACAACAGCTCTCAGGATTGGGTTTGCTCTCATGCTAGACTTCCCAAGCACATTATATAGTTTATTCTTTTATTTGTTTATCGCAGAAATTATTTTTGGATATCTTTGTGCCCACTTGGCTCAGGCACTCTATCTACAAATAGGAACTGGATGCTGACTCTGCTTCCAGTGAGGTACAAATGTATGCATTTAGTGCTATGAGAAAGTGCTCATGGGAACTCAGGGAAGGAGCATCTGGCTAGTCTTTCAGGCTCAGAGCCTATTAATGCCACTAGGCATGTTGCTTCTTTACAAGAATGTGTTCCAAGCCTTAGCTTTATGTTCAGGATGGGAAGAGGAACTGTCATGTGCAGAGAGACTGAAAGGTGTGAGAAATGGCACCTTTGCAGGAGTGAGATAAGAATGGGAAACACTGTCTAAAAGGTCTTTGATAAATATGATGATGAAAGAGGTCAGTTGGGCAATGGCCATTGAACACAAGTCTAATTTCTAATGACAGGCATCACTCTATTTTGTAGTGTTAATAGTTTACCAAGTATTTTCCACTACTTTATTGGATCTTCATAATTCTTGGGAGGTAAAGATCTTTGTTAGGATCTTTGCTCTACTTTGTCACAGATTTTTATAATCCTCTAAGACAGCAGAGACTGCTGTCATTGGGAAGACCTAGGACTCAAGTTCTATCATTCTGACACCATCATGCACTCATCCCACTGTGAATTGTGAAGTTACACAGACGCCACCTAGGGAACAAGGCAGCTGTTATGGCTGTGATTTGTTGAAGAACCCCTTAAACTTGTAGGAGCATGGATTGTAGTTTTGGCAGCTAGTCTTTACTGCTATTTGTCTGGGTCAAACATGTGGGTAATGAGGCGCTTATTAAGGCTCAGAGGGTAGTACACATTCTATGTCCTCAAGTACCAGACTGGGATCCCAGAGCAAGAACTGCCATAGTTGACAGAGCCATCTGTTGAGCCAAGCCTTCCGTTTAGAGACATCTATAGCAAGGGAAGATAGTAAAGTGGAAGGCAATCATTGTTACTATGTGGCATCTCTAGTCTTAAGTTGCTATATACGTATTTGTTTACTTTAGGAAGATGATGTATCCATGACTGGATGTAGTGACTTCACATTTTGGAAAGCACAAAGTGAAAACAAACAAATCCAGGTCATGAAAGAGTAGAAAAAAGATGCATTACTTGAGCAATGTGGGAATTATTTCCAAAGAAATTTCTTCCTCATATAAAGAAAGCATGAAGATTTTATTCAGGAAGTGTATACTTATTTATACAGATAAGTACTTTAGGGTTGGGCACATTTTAGAACATGCTTAGGTAAGGAGTACATGCACAGCATGTTTTGTTTAAGGTCATAATTCAAAAAAAAAAAAAAAAAGAAATGATGGTAAACACATTTTGGGACACGTTTAGCTAGGTAATGGAGCATTTAAAATATTTTTTTATTTATTTGAGAGAGAAAGAGGCAGAGAGAAAGTGAGAGAGAGGGATGGGAGAGAGGGAGGGTAATAGGCTCACTACATGAAGTCCAGATGCATGCACCAGCTTATACATCTGGCTTACTTGGGTTCTTGAGAATTGAACCTGGGTCATTTGGCTTTTCAGAAAAACACTTTAACCATTAAGCCATCTCTCCAGCCCTGGAGCATGTTTTTGATAAGTTAAAATAGTGGAAAGGAACACTTTTGGGCATGCTCAGATTTTGTCAAAGTTTTAGCTGGAAAGATTGCAGATACTTTCAAGGTGCATTAATATAGGAGTTTGCCTCTCAGGGTACCTGTCTTATTTAGCAACTAGCAGATTTACAATATAATATAGGAAGGTAGAGCTATTGACATATCGTAGATGATAAGAAAAGGGTCTTGGAGGCTAGGAGAGCCAGAGAACATTTCGTCACTTGATGCTTGTGCTTCTGGGAATGAGGTTTTGAGATCATCTGATTCTGGAAAACTGTTCCATAAAATGGCCCTCAGATGCCACCTCCACTTGTCTGAGGCTATCCTGGGATGGTGTAAAGGAGAACAAAAACTTCTTTCCTGCTGATGGGTGTGGCAGTCAGGTAGGCATAAAACAGTATCCAATTGTCCCACCATTTGAAGGGAACTAAGTGGATTCTCTGGTTACTTTGGAGACGCAATAAGTGGTCTCGTGATTTTCGAAGCAGGGCAGCTTCCTGGGCTGGTGGCCAAGCGCTATGCAGTGGGTGTCCTACCATCAAGGGAAACTACCATCCTTAGCCCTCTGTGGACCCTATGACAATCATAAGCTGTTTTAATATGACTTCCATGGAAACAATTAGTGCATAAGTTAAAAGCCATGGTTCCTGACTGTTGCTTAACTTGACACAGGTGGGCCCTCGCTGAAAACACTTCATGCTTCTCTAGGTCTGTTCTCTTGAAAGCAAACAGTGCCGTTTGGCCAAGTTGAGGAAGTAATCTGGTCTCTATGAGCTTCCTGTGAACTCTACACTTTAACCAGACTCTCCCATAGTGGGTGAGAATTTATACATCCATCTCAGAGTTCATTTTGGACAACAGAAGAGAGCTCCTGCTATCACCATGTGAACTAGATGGGGGTGGGGCTATGAGCCCCTCCACACAGGCCACACTGTAGCTGCACCAGGGAGATCTCTTAGGCTTATCAGTCTTCCCTTACAGACTCATAAGTATTCACTCCTTCTCCATATCACAACTGCTATCCTAATGTGAGAGTTCATCATAAAGCCCCAGAGACAACAGAGGAAACTGAGATATGGAGCCTGCCTCTAAATGGTAAGAAAAGCAAATAATTACTAACAATAATAGTAGAAATAAATTAGAGCTCTGTGTGGTAGTCTATTCCTGCAATCCCAGTACTGGGAGGAAAGAAAGAAGGGGATCAGAATTTAAAGGCCAGCCTGAATTACATACCAATTATAAGTCAGCCTGGACTACAGGAGCCCCCCCCCAAAAAAAACAAAAAGAACAACAAGAAGACAGAAGACAGCGTGCAAAATCTACAGCCATATGACCTTGTACAAGTAAGTAAACTTTGTTTCTTCACCAGTGAAATATAGATAAAACTAGCAATTAACTTATAGGGTTCTTTTGAAGATTAAATAAAGTTATACTCAGGGATTTGAGGATATATAAACGTGATAATCATCTTAAGTTTTTATAAAGATTTTATTTTATTTTATTTTATTTATTTGAGAGAAAAATGCAGGTAGAGACAGAAAGAGAGAATGGGTGCACTAGGGCCTTCACCCCCTGAAGATGAACTCCAGATGCATGCTCTACCTTGTTCATCTGGCTTGTGTATGTCCTGGGGAATTTAACCTGGGTACTTTGGTTTTCCAGGCAATGCGTTACCTGTTAAGCCATATCTCCAGCCCTCATCTTAATTATTTTTAACAAACATTATCAATACATACAATGTTCTAAACCAGATATTATATTTCCAGAATAGGTTTAGGTTTACAGAAAAATTATGGAGGAAGTACAGAGACTCCTCATAGGTTCTCTGCCCTTGCATGTTATCAACCAATAGTTGAAATATTGTTACAAATGATAAACCTGATGAACCTACTTAGAACTATAATAATCATCCACAGTCCTATTTATGTCAGGGATGCATCATTTTGGGATGTGGGTATGATGGTGTATACATATGTGTGCAGATGCATACACCATGTGGGCACAAATATAGAGGTCATTTAATTGTGTACATATGATTTGGTGGAGGGGTTATGTAAGGTCTTCTAAGGTTCTAAGGTGTAATGTTTGGTTGGAAATGTGGTAAAACTAGGCAAAGATTTAAAATAAGCAATCCTGATCAAAATAAATTTAAATTTTAAAAAAGGACAGCAGTGCATGGTTAGATTGGTCAGAAATGTATAAGGAAGTTGATGCATTAGTCTTGGGCATAGAAAGATTGATTGACTGTGAAATGATGATTTCAAACAGTTTTGAAGAACTAGTACATGATTCATTTGGAAAGGAGGCTATATTTATATTTGAAAAATATTCAAACAGTACTTAGAAAGAAGAGCAGGAAAGAATGTTGAAATTATTTAGACAATAATGGAGGAAAAGCAGGGTAGCCTTATCATTTCAAACAAAGATTTCCATGAAATATATCAAGTTATTTTCAAAAGCTGAGATTTGATAGAGTACTCATATTAATGCATGAGAAACTGGAGATACAGATTTTAATGATTGACTGATTTTCCTTTTGATATTTGTATCTAATAGAGTGACATGGCACAATAGCTCCTGGACTTGACTGTGGCCATTTCTTGGGAAAATGTCTGTGATTCCCTCCTCTCACACTTGATTGGAGGCCCTCCTTGCTCAGTGGATTCATAAAAGCTTTTCTTTTCACTTGCTTTATGACATTGTCACATGAGAGTTTTGTGTCCACATATGTGCAATGAGAGGAATGAGGGCATTAGACTATGTGAATGTCTAAAAGCCTTCTTACTGCTTATGAATTCAAATATTTTGTGCACCACCAACCTCCAAAGTGTAGATAATTTGGGGGGGGGCATGCTGTCTTTCTTCATAGCTAGCAGTTAAGGATAATTTTAATCATGAATTCTCTAAGGCCCAAATCACCAAAAATGATGGGTAAGGTTCTGAGGAAGGTTACAAGATCTTGTTGTGAGCAAAACACCATGGCCTGATAGTAAAGCTGATTAAAATAATAGAAACTCTGTCTCATAAGGTCATGATTTAAAAATTCCTACATAGATCATAATGGTTCAGCTTCTTTATATACATCCATGGCCAGCCTCTAACTGCTATTTTCTGGTTATTTTACCTTCCAAGGTTGTTATTAATACCCACTCTAACTAATTTTTACCCAGTAATAAATTTCTCCTTTCTCATACTTTACACCAATAAATCATGTTTATTCTTATAAAAAAATTACTTAGCACTATATGTGCATATGTTCTATCTGTATATCTCTTGTTCAAAGCAATATAGAATTATGCTTTGTCAAATATATTAACCTTCACCCCTTGACAGAGTTAATTGGAAAGCACTACCTACAACCATTATGCCTTTCTCTTAAACTATATGAAATATATTGAGCACATAGATAGCAAGAACTTTTGATGTTTTATGGTAGTATGTGGTGTCATCAACCTATCATTTTATGTTTCATGCTTATGTTTGAAGAATTTGGGACTAGAATAATGTGCCCACTTGTACACAAAAAAAACCCACATTGTTTTGATTTGCTGTAGTTGATCAAGGATGCTTATAATGACAATCTTGTATGAGTAGATATCTTTATCATCTTGAACATACTAGACATCAGGCCTATGAAGTGAAATCTTCCCTACATGTCTGAGTATGTAGGCATGAGCACACACTGATGATCTATCCTGAAACACCCTTTTCCTGAAGTCCTTCCTAATGTAATATATCCTGCAGGGCAGCAGCATCTAGGCCAAAGTAACTTGATAGTAGGTGGCAGTCATCCAAGGAATTACTGGTTTCCCTAAATCTCAAGTTCCTTGCTTGTGTGAATATTAAAGCAAATTGAGTGGGGTATTGCAACACGGGGTTATCACTCACATGGTAACTTGTATGGGAAAATGTCTGCCCTGCACAGATTAATTACGAACCCACCCTTTGGAATTCGGTTCCTTGGATGAATTTCTGGTGGTTTTTGTGAAGTTAAAGGGACAGAGACTGCTATTTTGTGGTTGTTAACTGAAAACTGTAGAGGGGTATGTAAGTTAGTGGGCACTGCAGCTGCATTCTTAGAATGCAGGTTGATTTTAATTAATGACACATGAAACATCTAACCACAGCATTTTCTCCAATTTGGTGATGCCCATAGATATTGCGGCCTAGAATTCTCCAAATTACTCCCATGCTGTGCTAGATGCAGCAAAGATTGAGTGTCATGACTGAGCGTGGCTGAGAGAGGAGGAGCCTCATCAGTCAACTGGCGAGGTGTGGACAGTAGATTGAGGTGAAAAGGTGAAGCTTGATCCATGGCTGATTCCAGAACAAATTGCTCACTGGCAGTCAGCAGGGAGTGAGGATTTACTTGGCAACTCACTTAATTGACCTTTCTGACCTGGAAAAGGGAAATTCTTCTGGGTTTGATGGCCTGGGAGAGCTGGGGCATCAGTTCAGGAATCTGAATCTTCATTGTCGCTTTCACAGCTGAGCAGGTTACACCAGGGCTTCAAGGTTCAGAAGTGCAGGTTCCTGCTGCCATTGCTGCCACTGCTGCTGCTTGTCTTGCCTCTGGGCAAGGGAGGGTGCCTCAGGTTTTCAGTGGAAGGTTTATGTGAATGTGAAATATGAAAGTGTAGGCAATTTTGATGTCACATTGAACAGGCCTAGGAGACCCATGAGAATTATGTCACAGGCCATAGAACAGTTGAGTGATTATTAAATATGAAATCAAGCCATACTGATTTGAATCAGTTGGCCTGATTATAAAGATTTAATAAGAATTGAATCTCAAGAAAATGAGATGCAATCAAGATACATATGAATTTAAATAATTAGTCCTTTAGAGTGTTTCTTTTTGTGCAGTATTTGGCATTGAACCCAGGGCCTCATGCATGTGAGGCTAGTACTCTACCATTGATCTATACACCCAGCCAGTATTTTATTTTAAATATGGGTTAAACATACCATGCTAGCTACTTTTCACTATTATTTACGCCTTATGTTGATATTGCATTATGAACATAAGACTATATTTTGGCTAAATTATCACATATTCAGATTAGTGATATAGATCTGGCATGCAATAGTATATGATAAAACCAAGGTTTATTTTGGTGGGTGCAGACATAAAGCTTTGGAATCAAGATAGACATATACAATAGATTCACAAATATTTAATGATACCTGCTATGGGCAAAACATAATGCCAGTCTGTGAGAGATAATGATACAGACATTATAACTTAATATAAAATATACATCTCTATAAGATAATTTAATGATGACTAGCATGTGTGGTATCAACAGGAGATGAAATAACAACGGTTTTCCTAGTCTTGAAGTCATGACTGAGGAGGTCATGAGAAGACATGGCAAATTTGAGCAGGTGAATAACATGAGCAAAGTTATGTTTTGACTACACATGTGGTCACTGAAGAAGAAGTAGGAAAAAGCTGCACAGTTTGAATGAGAAGCATGGTCGGTGAATCATAAACCCTGGCAGCTAATTGTTTGTAAGAAAGAAATGAGATCTCAGGAGGAAGACATGAGAGATTTGACATGGTCAGCTGATTGACCAAAGAGGGGACTGAATTGAGAATTGAGTGTTTTTTTTTAAAAAAATATTTATTTATTTGAGAGCAACAGACAAAGAGAGAAGGAGGCAGATAGATAGATAGAGAATGGATGCACCAGGGCCTCTAGCCACTGCAAACGAACTGCAGATGCATGTGCCACCTTGTGCATCTGGCTTATGTGGGTCTTGGGGAATCAAGCCTCAAATCAGGGTCCTTAGGCTTCGCAGGCAAGTGCTTAACCACTAAGACATCTCTCTAGCCTTCAAGAATTGAGTTTTGACAATGACTTTGGACATCTGTCTGAGTGTGTGAGGATGATGCCTCTGGAAGGGTGCAGTTGGTGTATGGGCTTGAGCTTGGTGAAGCTGGATATTAATTGCAATGCAAGAATCCACAATGCAGAGGTGAGATGTGAATATGGGACTTGGAGGAAAGGGAACAAAGGCACTAAATTGAGTCTAGACCTTGAGTAATTAATCCTGTGGTTAGAAAGTGGCATATGGGATCTGTTTCTTCTCTTTACTTCTAACTACAGAGACTCTGAGCCCATGCTGTAGTACCTGAGGATAAATATGGGGCAGCTAAGTTTCCCCAGAATGAATTATACCATTACACTGTGTAGCTAATGACTACATTTCCTCCATGCTGACAGATTATCTTTAAATCACGATAAAAATGACCCTATTGGTCATTTCCAGACTTTGCTTTTCTCTTCTCTGGCTCTGTCCTTAATGTATTTTTGACTCTTGATTTACTGTTAGAAATTTCCTGTGTAGTTTGGGGCTGAGAGTTGGGGGTCATATTTTGGGATTTGAAACCCAGACAAGTCTTTCAGTACTTCCTACAATACTCTCAAATTAATTTAGAGGTTAAAGGATATCCTGTGAAAATATCAAGAGCATCCTAGACATTTATTTCTTCATAGATCCAAAAGAAAAGCATATGTGAAGGAAGTTCATTCTAGAGTAGTGGACCCATACTATTGCTTGCTAATAAACCTCAGAGTCAATAAAGAGTAAACACACTGAACGTTATAAAATAACTAAAAAAATGAGCACAGAACAGTAAAATTAAGAACTTTAATCAAGTAATAAACCATTAACAAGATTGGTCAGTCTCACTGCTGACCAATCCAGTTTAACCAATGCTACCCAAGCACCTATTATGGGAAAGCATTATGTATTCCCAGAATGTGAAGAGGTATTCTCAAAAACTGGACCTGATTCCTGTTTTTAAGGAACACAAACACTAAGGGATGAGCTTTTGTATAGAAATAGCAACAACCAAATAAGAGCAATGTCTGCAACAAACAGACTGTACTGCTATGTAAAATAAATCAGGAACTGAGAAAGAAGTACAGTGTGTGTATGTGTGTGTGTGGGGATTTCCATTAATTCTGACTATGGGATCAAGAATATTTTCTGAGAAGTAATACTTGAACTTCATCTTTGATGTGAGCACAATGGTGGGAAGTAGCAGTGGAACACAATTGGCACTAATGAATTCTTAGGACTTACCTGAATATAGTACATGCAGGACATAGTATGTATTAGTAATGTTTCAACAAATAAAACAAAAGAAGGAGAGTTAAGATGTCAGGTGGAGAAAGAACCTGAAGGGAAGCATTTTATGTATTAGTCAGAGTACAATGGTCATTTGGTATGTTCAAGGCCAACTGTGCTGGAGGTTTTTAGTATTACATCAGATTAGTAGAGGAACAGAGACCAGGCTTGCAAAAAGCTCAAAACACCTTATGAATTATACATGTCATACTTATAGCTCTTGTGACACATGTGGAATGCTGACTCCATTTAGATTAAGTAGGACAAGCCTGGAGAATGCTTTCTGGCACTGCATGATCTATAGCAAACCTTACACCTAAGGTCTAAGAAGGAAAGACCTGGAACTCAGTTTGGGGGTGGCTCCAGAAAAGATGGTTTTGGTGAAGGCTCAATTGTCATCATTAACAAAGGATAGCCAATGTGTCAGAAGCAAAAACATGAACTAGATCATGCTGTCTCAGAAGAGATGGCATTCTTTTTCACTTTTATTCTTTTGTTTCCTGAAACCACTGGGATTCCTTTTCTTAAACTAGGCATTCTACATATTTCTGAAATGAACTTTTTAAGAGTAACTGAACATTTTGATAACAAAGAATATTTTAAAGTTATTTTTCAGATTGACGGATTCTAAAGTCTGTGAAAAAGAAATCCTATTTATAGTGAAGGTGTCTTTATGGGAAAAATTTGGAGAATTCTAATAGCTCTGAAAAAAGATAAAACAACAGAAAAATAATGACTCCAGGAAAGGATATTACATTTTTAAAAAACAAGTAGAAATATCTTAAAGATACCAGTTATGGTCTTTTTCATTAAAGTATGTGGTCATTTGGAGAATGCATGTGTGTGGTGAGGTTTTAATCAGTATGATAACTTTAATCCAGTTGGGCTGACTCCAGCAGAGATTAAGAAGGAACAGAAACGTTTGTAAAACCATTAGTCGCTTATGAGGAACATTCATCTCTGATTTTTAGTTTTACTAAATCTCAGGCAAAATTCTGAAATAATAATACAAAGTAAACTCAACAAAACATTAAGATATTCATATTTCCATTTGTGCTATATTTTAGACACAGCAAAAAAAGCATATATTTGGACCTCACTACTGTCAATCATGATAAAGAAAATACTTGCTTGCAAATGTATTCAGATTTCTTGCTGGTGTCCTTGGACACTCTGGGAGCATAGATGCATTTAGATGCAGGGAACAGACACATTTTATGAGTTTTCACACACCCATGAGGTTTCGTTTATAATGAACAAAGTTATCTCAAAAATTCCAGAGATTTCTCGGCAAGTAGTTAGGATGAGGACAACTGCTTAATTATGTCCTTTCACATTCACCTTGAAGCGATTAATAGAATATGTGAAAACTGGCAAAAAAAAAAAAAAAACTTTAGCCAAATGAATTGATCAAATTATTCAGGGATCAGATGGTCACATATAAACTTAAATGCCAAGCATCATACTTTAACAAAGATGAATATATTTGGGTTATTTCTTTAGATAAAGCAAGCAAAACAAAACAAAAAACAAGGGCTGAGGAGATGGCTTGGTGGTTAAAAGGGATTGCTTGTAGAGTCACACTGGGCTTGATTTCTCAGTATCCATGTAAAGCCAGATGCACAAAGCAGCACATGTGTGTAGAGTTTGTTTGCAGTGGCAATAGGCCTCTCCTTCACTCCTCACAAATAATTAAAGATATTTAAAAAAATCTTTAGCAATGAGTGAACAGTGAAGGGTGAGGTACACACAGCTCACTCTTGGGAGATACAATATGTCCAGATGTATCGTGAAAATGCTGGAATGCTTTTATGCTGGTTAGTGGACAGACATGTTGGAGGTTACATGAGTACCCTTATGCTACCCTTGCCAAGCAGGTGGTTCCTATATCTGAGAAATTCTCACTCTTCTTACAATCTAACAAAAAACAGGACAAAGTTCTACACAATAGAGTAGTCCCTCAAGCCTAGCTTCATTGCTCTGAGCATATTACATTAGTTGCTAGTATGAATGTCAGTGCTGTTGATTTACCAGCTAAGATGGTATATAAGGGAGGCTACTCTTGTTAGTGTTTATCATCTCAAAATATCAACCTCTTCTTTGTTGGAACTATTTCTTCCTTACATCAAATGCACAGTTCTGAAGGCAGATAATAAACAGTTCCCATTTGAGTCTCATGTAACTCCACCCAGGCCAACCAAATCATTAGTTTGTACATTTGTTACTCATTAAAACAGGAGTCTCAATCGTGCATCTCTCTTCTACCCCTGTCACATGGGGTTTATATACAAGAGGAAGAGAATCTATAGAAGACAACAGAAAACTGAGTTCCTGGATCTAGTTGTTTGTGAAGCTCCATTCTATTCTTATCTTTTAAGATGTTTATTATCCCTTTGATGTGGAGTTTGATTTGGACTTTTGTTTAAACCACAGTCTTGGGACAAGAAGTGGAAGAGAGCTAGTCCTGGCAGACCCTTGCAAGTACTCCACATGGTAAATGGACATTGGCAGGAAGGTTCTCCTCCAAGAGGTAGTGAGGGTTTCCCATGAGCAAATTGCAAAACCACTGAGTAGCTCTTGGTGGAGGTGATCACAGCTCCTGAGACCTGGTGGAGGAAGCTGTCTCCACGCTCTGGGTTGAGAGGAAGCTCTAGCCATAACTGAGCTTTGATTAGTTCCATTTCCTAGTTCCACATGCTCAGGATTCTGGTTATGGAAACTGGTGATCTACTATTGGAGTGTACTTTCCTCCTGTTCTGCTTTCTTCAGTCTAGAGTTTCTTCTGTTAGTTTCCAGTAATAGGATGCAGGCCTGGGTCACATAAATCCCAACTTAAATCTTACCTGAACATGAGCCAATATCAGGTAACATTATCACCTTTATTATGTGCTAGACACTATAATATGCATTGGGTACCTAATTTATTACCTGCAACAATTTTATGAGGTAGATGTTGGTATACTAACCATTTTATAGATGGAGAAATAGGGATGATGAAAGGTCACAGAAGAAAGACATGATGGAGGCATTACTTGAACCTGAGCAACTGGGCTGTTAGCTCTACTGTGATACTGAATAAAGTACTGGGCAGGAGTCCTAAGGACTGTGAAATCTTGGAGTTTGTTGTCACCAAAACATCACTCTAACCCCATTCATTGTGACGCATTCCTAGTACTGTCCTTAATGTAGCTTGAAGTGAACTTTTACCACCTTCAACTTCCAACCAAAGAAGCTTGGCTAAAGGGTAAGAATGAGAAGCCCCTAGGATGCATCTATGGACATTTAAGTCAGAGAGGTAATTACTGGCTGCAAGGCAAAATAGGAGACTTCCTTTTAGACAAGACAATTTCCAGATTTTTCAAGCCTTCTGCACCTCATCAAGGGGCTGCTAAAGCCCCCAACAATTCAGAACTGTTCTCTTTGAAGTAATTTCACTGTAAGAAGTATAATATCTGTGCTGAGGAGATTGCTCAGTGGTTAAAGGCACTTAAACTGCAGGCCTGCTTTCTAGAGCTTCTATTACCAGCATACATACAAAGCAGGTGCCAAGTGGCTCATGTTTCTGTCATTCCAATGCACCACAGCAAGGGTAGGAATAGTCAGGAGACTCTTGGAACTCATGATCCATCTAATATGGCCTTCCCAGTGGCAAACAACAGAGGAACCCTGTCTCAAAAAAGATAGAAGGCGAGCACCAGAACTCTGAGGCTGCCCTGAATTCCACATGTGTGTTGTGGCACACATACACATGCATATGCACACAAATTAAAATAAGGAGAGTATATGAGGAGGGATTTGTTGAGTGTTCATTGTGTGTATGTATGTGTATGGTGTGTGTGGGGGGGTACACTGCCATGGCATGGGTATGGAGGTTAGAGAGCAACTTCAGGGTGGCAGCCTTTTACCTTCTACCTTGTTTGAGATGGGGTCTGTCTTTATTTTTGCTTCTGGGATCTCCATATTAGCTGGCCCATGAGCTCTGGGATTCTCCCGAGTGCCACCCATTGTCATAGGTGTGTTGGGATTACAGATAATACTACTTGCACTCAGCTTTACATGGTTCTGTGGATCCAAACTTTGATCCTCCGGATTACACAGTAAGAACTTTAGCCACTGCACAATCTCCCAGCACCTTGGTGAGCATTCTTAAACTCAGATGGAAGCAACACCTGTCACTGCATCACTGAGATGTGAACCCATATGAACACTTGTGACAAAATTGAAAAGAGTCTATGAAAAAAAATCCCAGTGATACTTTGGAGTAATCAATGATGAAATAAGAGGTTGAAAAATTGTTCCAAAACTCTAAGGAAAAGCAGAAAGAAATTGATGAGAGAATTGAAAAAGTATTGGGAAAATATGCATGGAAAAAGCAATAAAAATTTTGCAGGGGTAACATGTCAGAAAGGAACATTGCCTTATTGAATAGGATGGCAAGAAAATAAAAAGAGAAAAGAAAATGTGTCTCTCTAAATATTTATGACAAAGGGAAACAGAACAAGTGTAGCACATTTTATATTAAAAGTAAAAGAATATTAGTTTAAATTAAATAGAATAGAATATAAAATATTAAAGAGACCCAGTTAAGATAAAACAACTGAAAGACTGAAAAATTGAGCAGTGGGGATCACTGTATCAGGGAAAAATAAACCAAAGAAATTAGGAAACTGACATTAGAATCAAATAAAGTAGAAGTTTAGACAAAAGCACTGAAAGAACCCAGATTATTTCTGTATTGACAAAAAATTGACACAGTCATCCAGACTCTATTCTCTCACCATGCACAAAAATCAACTCCAAATGGATCAACAACCTCAAGGTAAGTCCTGTAACCCTGAAACAACTAGAAGGAAAAAGTAAGGAGAACATTTCAAGAGATAGGCATAAGATAGGCCTTTCTGAATAAGGCTCTAGTAGCCCAGGGAATAAGTCAAACAACCCCAAAATAAAATCTCTTTAAATCCCCATTATTTAACTAAGGAAACCAGAAACTGAGTCAAGAGACAACTTACAGAGTAGGAGAACATTTCACCAGATATACATCTGACAGAGAATTAAAATCTAGAATATATAAAGAAATCAAAAAATAAACAACAAAATACATCAAAAAGCCAATCAAAATGGGTTATAGAAGCCAGGCATTGTGGTACATCCTTTTAATCTCAGCACTCGAGGGGCTGAGCTAGGAGGATCACTGTGAGTTCGAGGCCAACCGAAGACTACAGAGGTGAGGACCTGTTTCAAAAAAAAAAAAAAAAAAATCTAGAAAAAAAGCCTATGGGGATGAACAGAATTCTCAAAAGAAGAAATGCAAATGTTCAATATCTTTAACCATCAGAGAAATGAAATTAAAACTACTTTGAGGTTCCATCTCACTCTGACCAGAATGGTTATCATGAAAAAAGCCAGATGACAACAAATGTTGGCAAGAGTGTAGGGAAAGAGGAACCCTAATCCACTGTTGGTAATAGTGTAAATTAGTTCAGCTATTATGAAAATCAGTGTGTTGGTTTCTCAAAAAGCTAAAAATAGATCTCCTATATGACCAGCTATAATATTCCTGGGCATATATCCTAAGGACTCTACACTTTACTATGCACACTTGCTCATCCAGGTTTTTATTGTTCTTCTCACAGTACCTAGGAAATGGAACCAGCCTAGATGCCCATCAACTTATTAATGGATAATGAAGATGGAGTAAATATACACAGTGGAGTTTTATTAATCTGTAAAGAAAAAATGGAATTATGAAATTCACAAGGAAAGCAATGGATCTGGACAAGATTATACTAAGGTAATCCATGTACAAACATACAAATATTACATGTTCTCATATGCAGATCATAATTTCGAATTTTTAGATTTGTATGGTAGTTTAAGCTAGAAATGAGCCATATTGGCTGTAAGCAGGAAGGGCTTAAGGGGAGAAGACAGTAGACATGTAAGTAGAGGGGTGAATAGGCTAAACAGGATTGGGAAGGAGATGGAGGGGAGGAAAGAACTATGGAGATGGTTAACTAAAAGTAAGGATGTTATAGGAAAAGTCATTTTATAATCCATCTCTTTGTTAATATAATTAAAATATAATTAAAATTTAGAGGAGAGAGAGAGAGAGAGAGAGAGAGAGAAAGAGGGAGAGATTGGGCAAAATCTGCCTACGGAGGTAGACAGTGCTGGTCTCTGTAGTCAAAGATTGTTGCAGAAAAACCCCGTGCCAGAGGTGGGATATCTCTCAGTGAATTGTTAGTCAGGTAGTCCCATTAGGTGCCCCAAATTTTATAAGCTATTACCAAGGCTCTTGGTTGCTCACTAGAACTAAATAGTAAGAGCTTATTACTAAAGACATGGCATGTGTGGGTTGTAAGGCACTGAGAAACAAAGCAAGCACTGATCTGGCAAGCGATCATAGTGCAGGAAAGTGCCATGCAGCCTGCTAGGGAGAAAGTCATGACCAGTTGTACATAACAGTGGTTCCTCCCTGTTTACTACACAACCAACCATCCAGGCAAGGTGTACCCTCTGGTAAAAAAGTGACATAACTGTTATGGAGTAAACCAATTGCTCTGATGGGATTTTAGGCCTGTTCCACAGAAGCAATTCATGTCTTGTAGTGAAAACCTAGTCAAAAGTCTATGTCTGAGGAGGTCATAGACTCTCATGAGGAAGCAGATACTATTATTTGTCTAAATGGATATGATTGCTCCTTAGGAATCAAATTTCTCCTTAAAATTTATATCACATTGATACCAATAGATTATTGCTGCTCTCACATTTAGCCAGGAAAGTTTATTTTGCCAATGACATTGGATACTGGGGAGACACAAAACTTGCCAAAGGGCTGAGACTAAGTGGCTGTTGAATGTTCAGCTCTAAATGAGACATTTCTAGCACACACTGTAAGATCCGGGAATGTTGTAGAAGAGGGGCTGGGAAGAACCACAGAGTGGAAGGAGTATTTTGGTACACTGTCCTTCAAGCATGAAGTGATGGTTGTGCTCATGACCTCATAGCAGCTATAGTTGGTCTTTACCTCCACAAGACCGGCACAGTATTGAGCCTGGCAACATTTTGACATCAATGAGAGGAGGAAAAAAACAAAACAAAACATCACGGCTGGAGAGATGGCTTAGTGGTTAAGGCACCTGCCTCCTAAGCCTAAGAACGCTGGTTCCAATCTCCTGCTGTTCCAATCTCCAGGTCCCACGTTTAACCAGATGCAAAGGGATGCAATGCCGCACTTGACCACAAGGGGGCGCACACATCTGGATTTCGTTTGCAGCAGCTGAGAGGCTGCTGGCACACCCATTCTCTATGTCTTCCTCTCCTTTTCTCTCCCTGTCTCTCTCTCCCCCCAAAAACAACAGCAACAAAAAACATCAAAATAGTAGTGGGAGTAATTAGAAAGAAGAAAGGGTTCAGTGAAAGGTGAGTATGGCAGGGGCAGCAAAGAAGTCAATGGGAGAGGATTACGATCAAATTACAATATGTTTTTATATGAAAACACTCAATAGAAAGAAAAAATTGAGTCATAACGAAATCATGAAACCCCAGATTCACATGTTATAAAGAGCATAACATTCACATTGGAATTACTTTAACAGAATTTTGAGGAAAAATCACTAATACAATTGTATGAGATTTAAACATAGCACTATCAATTTATTAAGGTTGAAGTCTACAGCAATAAAAGATGAAAAAGAAAAAAAATCAGGAATAAAGACCAAGAAGATGAGGATAAAAACCAAGTTGTATTTCCATATTAGGGATGTATTTTTATGCCTAGAGATGAGGTACTTTCTTTTCAAGTGTCCCTGGAACACTCATAACATTGAATTATTCCTCTTTTATGCCACAAAGAACATCTCAATAAGAACTGTCTCCCACCCTCAGGGCCAAACAGAAAGTGTTCTGACCACAGGGTCTGACCCAATAGCTCTAATGAAAACTAACTAATACAGCACTAAATCATTAGATGCGGCCCTGGGTGAATGCCTAGCCTCTGTTCAAGCTGTCATGGCCTTGACTTTGAGGACAGGCATTTTGTGTTCTGTGCTGTTGTAATGTTCACAATATGGGGAACAATCTGAAATAATATATCTCAGCAGGGGAGCACAGAAATTTACTGCAGGCAAGGTCTTGTTAGTTTTCAGAAAGGAGAAAAATACATCAAATGATTTTTTTAAAAAAATACCAAACTACAGATTTGGAAGGCATCTTTAGCCATCATCTGTCCAGTTGTCATTTTACAGAGGAGAGAATGGAGACCCAGAGAGGGGAACAACCTGTTTGTCAAAGTGCAATAAAGGGAGGTTTCTTCATTCTGGAGCAAAAATGTAGGCACACGTGGGTTCTCCCAGATCTAGGTCACTGTGGTGTGCTCATTTGCTTCACAAAGTTGAGACTGGCTACTTCCAGTGGTCTCCTTGGAGCCAGAGTACCGGCTCCACTTGTGAGGGCAGCCAGAGCAATGTGGCTGTCATTACTGGAATCACAGGCTTCCCACCTCTGCCAGGTAACCTGTGTAACAGCCCCTGACATTGTTACACGCTGAAATCTCTACACTGTAAGTGTGTGTTAGGGGCTGGTTTCTGGCAGACTTTCATGACCTCGAGGTTCATTGTGTTGTTATTTTTCTCCATGATTGGACCGTATCTCTATCCCCTCCCCTTCCTTGCTTCATTGCAGGTGCCCCATAGGTCAAGGGCTGTGCCTCTGCTCTTGGACTTGTGTTGCAGACAGCCTTGTGTGTTTCTAAGTCACACCAGGTGGGGGCAGCTGCTTTTTCACATCACTGGGGCGAGTTGTATTTTCTCTATTGTTGTTCTGTTGGACTGCAGTTGCATACCAGACCTTATTAACAGAGCAGAGAGAGCAAAGATGTAAAAGTCAGGCTCATTTCTCAAGGCTCTGCTGAGCTAACTCTTTCAAGGGGACTTTGTTTCCAGCCATGAACTTATGAACTGAGGATTTTATGAAATCCTATCCTCATTGTTATTATAGCATAATCCTCTTTCAGTTACCCACCCAATATTTCTGTAACAGCCATTTCTTCCCCGCTTTCACTGATAAGGAGCTCTGGGTATCAAGGCTAAGGAGAGCTATCCATTGCTCCCTTCCTTCTGCTAAGATGTCCGAGGCTCAAACACATAGAAGCTGATTTTTCTCTAAACTCTCAGTGGTGAGCACGGTGTGCTACTTACAAAGACCCTCTATGCAAGCACAAGGACATCTCCTGAAATACCTTTATCTTATCTTGGATATTTTCAAAATGAATATTTTGTGAGGAAAAACAATTTTATGCAGGGATGTTAGGACAAAGGAGATCACAGAGATTATTTCCTCCACACTCTCCATATCAGTTGTGTTTGCTGCATCACAAATCCTCCCAAGACGATATAGCTGTTTTAGCCATCCCTTATTGACTCCTAATTTTGTGGTTTGGGTGGATCTTGGTGAAGCTATCTTTGATATAATAATTGAGTGTTTATGATCCTTGGCTCTCTTCTGTGTGGCCTGTCTCTCCACGTGATTGCTCACCATTCAGTTCTCTGACCTGTCTTCAGCTGGAGGGGTAGAGTTCAAGGGACACACATAGAAGCTGTCCAGCTGCTGCATTTGGTTGGTTGAAAGCCAACACATTTGGTTCTTCTGATGATGCTGAACCAAATCATCCAGTTCAGCTTCTAGGCCGAGGTAGCTTCATCTCTGTTTGGGGCAGGGGTTGCCTTGAACTTTCAGGAATGGAAGGAATGCTTGGCACCATATTTGAAGACAGCCTGTTGCATTTTGTTTGCACAGAACTGCAGTTATACTCCCTCAGCACTGAGTGAGACAGTGGTAATATAGTTGGAAATTCTCCCGAGTACTTTTGATAAAAGACTTAAAGTTTCCTCTTAGGCTAATCAAAACAAAAACCAAACCTTTAGGGAGCAGTGATGATGAGAGATTAAGGTACAGGAGAAAGGGACACATGGTTCAAGGGACTCTGCCAGTCTCATAGTTCAGACCCATCAGGTAAGCCAAGTTTATGATTCCATTTAAGTTTCTCATACCTCCTCCCATACCTACCATGGAAGGTATTCATGAAGACCAGTTTTGATCTAGAAATGTGTTGGAAAGGTACCAGACAAGTGAAAAATGGAGGTGTTCATTCCCATACCCAAGGCAATGTGAACATAGTACTCTAGCATGGAAAGAGATGTAACAAGATGTAGAAGCAAAGCTAGCATATCCGGGCTTATGTTCTCAGACACGAATGTTGCAACCTTTGAGGTCAGTCAGAACAGTCTTATAATCTTTTATAATGAAAGCTAAGTTTTCCAGTCCTTTGTTCATTGGGAAGAGGTTCCGTTGATTGATTGGACATGAATTAAGTCTGATATTGTGCTATGCATGGTGTTTTACACAATCTTGTAAGCTTTTTGCTTCTGGTCCGGGACAAAAGGCCATTTGGAGATTCAACTTAGCTGGTAGTAAGGAGGAGATGCTGGGACACTGTTCTTGGTAGCTAAACATTTGGGGTTCTACTGTTCACCTAGTCTGAGGGAGAGGCTCCATCCTATGTCTGCATTGCAGTCTTCTTGGGTGGTAGAAAGGCACAGTTTTGGAAATGCAACAGATAGCTCCCCCAGATTCAATAAAATTCAGTTGAGGCCCCATTATAACAATTATGCACATAATTGTTTCTAAGACCTTGAAATCAATAGCTAGATGGACTCCTCTGGTGTAAATGTTACTCAATTCAGTACTGGGAGGGATTATTTAACTTGGAGCTTAAGAAAGAAATTATAAGGATTTATTCAGTTTATGCTAAATATTTAACAAAAGCCCATTAGCTGTCATTCATCACTTTATTCAGCCCATATTTGAGTTCATGAGCATCTGTTAGGAAAAATAATACCAGAAAAAAAACAAAAACAAAAACAAAAACAAAAAACCTCCTGAAGTAGTGTGCCTCAGCAGAAAGTCTTCTAATGTTTCCTAACTGAAAAGTGGGAGAGGCTGTGATGGTGAACAAGGCAGATGAAGTAAAAGTGACTGATGTGACCTTGCTGTGGAGCTTCACTGTTTTGAATGTTTCTTAATGATGCTGAAACAAATCATCACTAACTTAGTGGCTTAGAACAACACAGACTTATTCTTTTACAGTTCTAGAAGCCAGAAACCTAAAACAGGTCAGCAGGGCCATGTTTCTTTGGAGACCCCAGAGGAACATCCATTTCTTTGTCTTTCCTAGCTTGTAGAGGCTGCCTGCATTCCTTGCTTTGTAACCTCCATGATTCTAACACTGACAGTCGTCACTATATCATCTTTGTGACTCTGGCATTCCTGTTCCTCTTATAAAGATCTTTGTAACTACATTGAGCCTATTAAGGACAACCAGGTTAATCTTTCCATCTTATGAGCCATGGGTTCACTGCACTTTCAAAGATCTCCCTTTATGTTTTAAGGTAGCAGAATGTCAGATTTGGGGAGTTAAGATATGGACATCTTTGAGGAAGGATCCTTTTCTGTTTATCACACAACTGATACTTGAGTCAGTTATATTGTATGAGTTGCAAATGTCTAACTGGTCTTTTATGCTGCAACACTTTTTTTTTTTTTTAGTAGAAATAATGATGCCAGCCTAAAGGTGATTATTTTCCTACTTGCTTTTGTTCTTTTATGTTTGTGTGTATAATGTCTGAGGTGTGTATGTGTGTGTGTGTGTGTGTGTGTGTGTGTGTACCTGTGGTAGTGAAGGTTGCTCACCTACAGGAGCCAAAGTGGAACTTTTGGTGTCTTGCTCCATGCTCTTCCACCAGGTCTTGTTTTGAGCCAGAATTTGTTTGCTGATTCTGGATCTTGTAAGGTTCCAAGGATTATTGTCTCTGTACCCCTGGGGGGAGTGTGGTTACAGGTGGCTATACCCAGCAGTTTATATGGGATATGGAGATTTTAACTTTGGCCTTCACAGGTCCTTATTATTATGGAGAAATCATGCTTAACTGCTGAGACATCTCTCCAGCCTTAATGCTGATTTTCTAATTCAGCATTCCAATGTTAATTTATGGTCTGCAATAAGCATCACTACATATATATATATATATATATATATATATATATATATATATATATATAATAACTTGGTATTTTGAGAAGTCTTTCCTTAGGATTGTTTCTCCCCATCTCCTGCTACTTTAGTGTGTAGTTTTATACAATGTGAGGTTTATCAAGAACAAATATGTGCCACTATCACTGAAAGTATTTCCTTGGAGTTTTAAAGACCTTGCTAATTCTCCTCCTCCCACATTTGTGGACAGAACAATGACTGATTTTATTTTTCCTAATATAAAATCCATTAAGGGAGAACACTTATATAGAATGGAAGAGTATTTGGAAAATGTGGGAAGATTTGGCAACTTTTTGATAAGGTAACATTTGAGCTAATTATAAAAATAAGTAGGTATTGCTTAGGCAAGAAAAGATAGTGAGAAAATTCAGAGGGGAAAATGATAACAAATATCTGTTGCATTCATTCTTATGGTTCCAAAGAAGCTTCAGTTTGATTGTTTATGCAAAATCAAATGGCTGGACTTGTTTGTTGTACCTTAGTTAGCATCTAGTTGAAAGGGTCATTAGAGATTTCCAGGATCACACAAATTTTGGTTTGTTGCTGAATTGTGCATCAGCGTCCAGAATAGGCTTTTTCTTCCTGCCCTTACTTGGCTGTCTGGCACTCAGCTGCTAGTGGTAGATCTGGTTTGGAAAAATCCACGTCAGCACCAGCAAAGCAGATCCATGGGGCAGTCTACATGGAGGTGGCTCTAGGCAGGTCCTCAGAAGTTAGGCTCTTTCCAATTGTGCAAGAATACTTTCATTTTTCTAAATTGTGTATGTCTGCATGTGGTGTATGTGCTTTACTTCTTGGAGATAGATCCTTTCCCTGAACCTAAAGTTGCCATTTTCAGTCAGATTGGCTGACTATCAAACTCCAGCGACCTTTCTTTCTCTTTCTCCCCTCAGCATTGAGGTTATAGGCTTGTGTGGTCATGCCTGCCTGAATTTTTATGTGGGTGCTGGTGATCAAACTCAGGTCCCTATATTTGTATAGCAAACACTCTTACACATGAAGCCATCTCCTCAGATCCAAGAACATTTTCATTTTAAGTTTAGAATTTATTCTTTTTTTCAGAAACCATGGAAGTGAGGATGGGGAAGAATAAGAAAGGGAGAGGTAGAGAAAAAGTCAGAGGGAGGGAGGAGAGAGAGAGAAAAAAATGAGTGGGGGGGTTGTAGAGAGAAATAGAAAAGGAGAGAGAGAGGTAGAAATGGGGGAAGAGAGTAAGAGTGTGAGAGAGAGAGATTGAGATTCATTGAGACTTTGCCCATAATTCTCTCACTATACTGTAATTGATTTGGAGAAAGACTAGCAGGAAGACAATCTGTGGCTGTGGGGTTAGCAGATCTGGAATGGGAAGTGAGACTGGACACACAGATTCCTGCCCGGCAAGGTGGGATCAGGTATTCACACAGACTCTCCTGTCTTTCTTCATTTTGAATAGTGGAGGTAAGAGGGCAAGAGAAGGTGAACTTTGGCGATGCAGAGAGACAAGTCAGACAATGTGAGTTTTAATTGAAATCATATCCCCAGCATTTTACTTTTCAAAAGCAGTTAGCCTGATCGAGGTTACATTTTCTTGTGACTACTATTATTACTGTCATGCTGACTGCTCTGGGCAGGGGCTGAAGGTTACATGTGGGCTGAGAACACTGAGCTGCATGGGCGGGGGTGGTGGGGAGACCCAGTGCTCCAGCGTTGGAATGCTCTACCCACCAGGATTTGGACATCCTGCCTCTGGCTGCTCCAGCAGCTGGGGGCAGGTTGTCTCTGGCTGCTGGGTGCCTTCCTCTCCAGCACATGGTGGTGGTGCAGTCCTTTCTCTGCTCTTCCCTGCTTTCCATATCTCCTGTATGATCAGTGTCTTTCTCCATCCTGGGAGCTAGGTCTAGCTCTGCAACTCATGGATCATGGAGAAAAAGACTTCTTTGAGACTTCTCTGCCAAAGAAAACACATTCTTGGGTCTCTGCAGGTATCCCATTCTTAAAGGTAGGGGAAGCTATAAGTTAAGTGAAATTCCCAAACTGTGGCATACATATGAATATCTAAAGATCTTTCTAAAATGTACAGACTGATTCTGTGGGTTCCACATAGGGCTTAAAATCTTGTGTAGGTACAAAGTCCTGGGTGAAGTCAATGTTGTAAGGGAATAAGCCATATTTTGACCTGCAATGGTTTACTTACAAGGTATTTTGAAGAAGTTTGATGTGGCCTCTAAATTGTGTATATACTTTGGAAATGGAATCCAAGAAGACAAAGTTCAAAGGGGCCTTCTGTATTTACCATAGGTTTGAATATTGGTACTCTGTGGTAGAAAATCTACCAGAGATGGGCATCATAATCTTGCCCCAAATGCTGGATAGTGAGTGCCCTAGTTGGGCAGACAAGCTTTTCAGGCATGGAGTAACCCATCACCGGGCATATTTCACTCCTGCTGAAGTGCTAAGGTGCTCTGATACTGACAGGGGCAGACATTCCAAGGAAGCTGAGGATTTGGTTTAATGTGTGGCTTGTTTGAATGGAAGTGTGGTTCACTCAAAGGAGCTGTGTAAGGGACAATGTCCTTCTAGTTTACCTTGTCTCCTGGAATATCAAGTCCCATCATGTTTCCTCTTCAAGATAGCTCCAGTGGCTTTTTTATTTATTTAAAAATTTACTTATTTGTTAGGAGTCAGAGGATACACACACTCAGACAAAGAGAGAGAAAGTGTGTGTGTGTGTGTGTGTGTGTGTGTGTGTGTGTGTGAGAGAGAGAGAGAGAGAGAGAGAGAGAGAATGAATGAATGAATGAATGAACAGGCACACAGGCTTCTTGTGACTGCAAGAGAACTCCCGACACATGTGCTACTTTGTGTATGTGGCTTTATATGGAGACTGGGGAATCGAACTCAGGCCAGCAAGCTTCACAAGCAAGCACCTTTAACCACTGAACAATATTCCCAGCTGTTCAGGGGTTTCTCTGTGGGTTCCAAGGGACCAGGGGAGGGAAAGAATGTAAGAATGTTCTCAGGATCTTGGTCCACTAGGGTTAAGGTACAACAGGAAACACATCCTTCAAGACACATGTTCAAGCAACATGTCCCAAAGACTCACTGTGTTCCAGGCAAAGTTTCCTCATAGCCTTGGCTATGTAGCTGTGAGTAGACATTGTCCCAATAGTTTAAGAACCTTTAAGTTGGGGAAAATGAAATAACATGGCAGCTCATGTCTTGTGAAAAACAAGGGAACAAGCATTTTCCTATCCTGAACATCAATTGAGAATTTTCAAAACCAGTTCAGGGGGTAAAAAGTAACTGAAATCAATCAGGCTTGATTGGGGTTGTTCCAACAGACTCACTCATTTCAGAGGTGGTGCCCCCATAGCTCTCAATGCTTCAATGGTTTTAGGGTATTGAGGAAAAATAAGAATGTGGGCTCTCCAAAACCTAAACAATTTAACCTCTTAGAGTTTTATGGTATGAGTAGATAGAATGACAGGATTATTTCATAGGTTCATGTACTTTTGTGGCCATGGGGCAACTCTGCAATGATCTTGTGAGTAGCCATCTCTGATGTGTGCTGAAGCATATGCCATCAGCAGTAAGGTCCTTGCTCTCTGAATCACACTTTTAGGGCTGATATTGCCTTAACTGTCCTTAGGGGAAAAAGAAAACATTTTATCATACTCCCCTTGAAATGATGTGAGGACTAAAGTGACTTTGAATACAGATGCTAGGAGTTCAGAATGTTTAATGGGGCTTGTGGCTGTCAGGCTAACATGCCTGTCACGTAGTCTCTCTAATGTGCATGGAACATTCCTGCCTGGAGTGAGAACCACGAGTGTTATTTTTTTGGCTCGGATCTTGGCAGGTGTGTAACATGACTCCTGATAGCAGGACAGCAGATTACATTCGGCTATAAAATCATTTCTAAGGCTCTTGGCACCCAAACTGTTATTGCATGTCTGCAGGTGTTTAGTAATTGGATTAATGCAGAGCCCAAGGAATGTCTGCTCCCCGGCTCTGAGAAGCATTGAGGAAAGACAAATTCATTTCAGAGAGTGACCTGGAATGCACGATGACAGGCCTGCGCTCACACATGAAGCCAGATCTAAGCCCATACGTTTCAAATGAACTGCTGTGAGCAGTCACCTTCCATAGGAAGGTTTATCCAAAGCTAAATACAATAACAAAGGCCTTGTGAGTCAGGCGGGAAGGAGCTTCAGCGTGAGTTTTGATCCCTTTCCAAAAGCAACTCAGACAACTTGAGCTTAAGCCTTCCTATCACGCAGCTCATGAACCCTGCAATCCTAGGTGTGTAATAATAATAATAACGTTTAAAAGGCCTTGGTAAACAGAAGAGGATGTTAAGCCTCCCACTGGAAGTGCAGAGACCACACTAGCATCCTGGATCATCAGACTTTTGCCAATTAATTCCCATCTTGATTGTAAAGAAACAGACTTCATTGAGTGACAGAACTCTGAGGATATGCCTGGTAAAATGACAGGCAGTGTTCCTACCCTACAGCAATCAGCACTAAGAAGTGGCTGCCCTCAGGGTATTTTGTCATTTTGACTAATTGAAACTTATGCTGTCCTCTGAGAGCAAGAAGCCAAACTCCCAGAGGCTCCCATCTGAGTAGATAAACCCTAATGGTTTGGCCTTACACAACAAACCTCTCTCTCAGCTTTACAGCCCAGAAAGGGGGGGCAGGAACATTTGGAGAGAGTCCAAGTTAAAGGAAGATAACAGTGAAAAGGAAAGTTTTGTGAAGAAAGCAAAAGAATTGGTACTTCTTAGTTTAAGTCCTAGAGGGGTAACTTGTAGTTCACAAATATTATTACAGTAGGTGGTGAGAACAGAATGGGGACAGGAGAAAACAAGAAGCCAGTCAGGGCGGGCAGAGCATGAGTCTCAAAAGGGCCTTTGAGGAAGAAGAGAGATCTGCATGTGGAGAAAGAACCAAGACCTAAATGGTGAACAGATGGTACAAACCGTAAAAGCCCCTGAATGTGGGATGCAGAGTGGCAAAGATAGAAATTTTGTCTGAGAATTGTCATCTAGGATGCATGGGCATTTGACAGGGATACTCAAGAGTAGGCAGCCAGGTGGTAGGAGAGCTTGTGGAATATGAGCATGAAGTCTCACCCTCCCTGTAGGCCCAGAGAAAATGTGTTCAGGAAGGCATGTCTCACTTTGGAGGTCATTGCTTCTCCTGGGCTGGTTGACAAGCTCTTAGTGACATGCCCCCTGGACTCCCAGCTCTCATCCAGAGGACAATGCTTTTGGGTTGGTGATGCACATATTATCACAGGTCTGATTATTTGGCATGGAAGTGAGAAGAAAGCAGAACCTGGAATGCTGTGGTGGTCACCTTGACAAAAGAGTCTTCTAAGCTCTGGGGGGAGAGGGATCCTGGTGTCAGAGAGACATGTCTGGAAAGCAGGATGTAGATAGATGGGATGTGGGAGTCTGTACATCACAAACAACTGAAACAGTAAGATAGAAGCTGAATTCTTGGTGTATTGAGCAGTGAGCCTCTTACCACTGAATTTGTTCAGGGGCAGATGGGGCCATACTAGAGAAGACTGGGGAAGAAAGAGAAGCATCAAGCTTGGGTGGACTAATGCATCCATGACAAGGCCATGAAAAAAGGAGTTCTGTGTAGGTCATTGGGGAAAGGAGAAGGCGAGGCAGTGTGTGGGGCACACTGGGTCTCAATAGATCACAGGAAACACTGAGAAAAGCCCCTGGTATTTATCACAAAGGTAGAAAGGAGCTTCGATAACCAAGACAGCAATAGGCAATCACAAGGAATGATATGATCAGAAAGATTTAATTTTCAGTATTCATTTGAAGGTTGAAAAAAAATCATGAAATAGTTACCTTTGAAATGTCCCAAGTTATGTAAATCCATGGAATTCCAGGAAGGTTTCTTACAGGCTGCATGACCAACCCAGTTGTTTTATAGCTGAGGAAACCAAGAGGAACTGTATCTATTCCAAATCTCATCACTAGCTAGGCTGACCTGCGACTACCTAGGGTTCCTGAAGGTATGGGATGAGATAGAGGATTGCGGGGGGGTTGTAAGTAGCTGAGGGCATGCCCCATAGATTCATGTACTGGAGTCTTCCAGTGTTGCAGTACTGAGAAATGGTGTAAGCACCAAGGTTGAGCTTCCAGGAAAGTAAATCTTAAGTCCTTAAAAGGGATCACTGTCTTATTCTGAGGACTTCATTGTTGCTCATGTGGGTCTTCTGGAGAGAGCAAGAGGAGATGGTTGGAAGTGAGCCTGGCATGTCCACTAAATTTTTCTGGCATCCTATCTTACTATATGGTCATTTCCTCTCTGTTTCTTGGCCTTGTTGTGATACAGCTGAGGGTGGGAATTGTATACCAAGACACTGGAATCATGTTCTTGGACCTCCAAAACTATGAATTAATTAAATCTTTTTTTTTTCTTTTTGGAAATTAACCAGTCTCAAGTATTTTGTGATTGAAAACCCTAAACAGACTCAGGCAAAGATACAAAGAAAGATGACAGGTGATGACGAATAAATGCTGTTTGCTGGTTTACTACAATGAAATGGTTCAACCAATCAGAATGTGTTAACTAAGTGCCAACTAAGGGCAAGGTACTTTGAAAGTTAGAATTTAGTTAGGAGCTTCCAATTATTTTTGGAGAAATAGGAAATATCTGGAAATTAGAATAATAAATTCTTTGGGAATTCAGATGATGAAAATACCACTGTGGTGGGCATTTACACCCAGAAGAGCTGGGCACCATCTCCATCTTTTTCAGATCTGAAAACTCCAGCAGGCTACTCCTAATGGGTGTTTTTCCAGGTTATGCAGTAGTGAGACCTCACTGGTGTGTACTATCTCTGGAAAGAGTCAGACTAAAATTTGAATTGTCAAAAGAGAAAGAAGAATGGAAGAAATGAAGAAAGAGAATGAAGAAAGGAAGGAAGGAAGGAAGGTAGGTACCTGAATATATACCTGAACTTGAATAGGATGTTTTCTATCAGTTGGTGGAATATGTTTCAATAAGTAAATTTAATTGGTTCACAATGAACATTGTTTATCCACACAATTCATAAAAATGTTATTTTCATTAAATCAGAAACAAATTCTACTTTATGATCCTGATTGCTCTGCTAGTGTAATTTAATCGAACACCTTTATCCAAGATATGACACAGGTAAATATTGATCCATTCCCTCAATTTTTCATATCACTGATATTTTCTTGTTGTCATAGAAACACTCTACAACACATGCTGTTGTGGCTCTCCTGCCCTCTCCAGGCATTATGGGCAATACATAGAAAACTGGCTAGAGTCCATTTTCAACCCACATTAAAAGCTGTGATCAATCTTGCTACACCTTTTCTCAAAAATGAAAGTAAGAAATGAAAGAAGCCTTCTTTATGTAAAGTTGGATGTCTACATTTTCCAAAGGATTGGCACTTCCTGGCTTACAGATAAGAAGGGCCCAGTTTCTTCAGAGAATAATGTGCGACAGAGAAGTCAAGAGAAGTGGCTTTCTTCATTCCCACCCTCTAGACACCTCCAAAAGGACAGAGGGAACACCTGGGTAACAAGGAGCAGAACTAGCAATAGGTGGGATAATATGAGAACCAAAGAGGTTGGAAGCTTGAGTCATGTGTTATGTTTTACTCATTGCTACCTGCTGAGAGTTCTAGGCAAGGCTTCCTGCCCTGCCTCCCATCTTTTCCAAGTGCTAAGAACAATTTCAAGGAGGAAGAAGTGGGAAAGAAGGTACTGAATCACTCTAACTCCAAGTCTGTGGTTGGTTGGTTGATTGACTCATTGATACTTTCAAGCCTCAAGCATCCTCCTGAGACAAACCTAAAGTCAAGTATGGAGTCTCAAAGGTTAAGTAGCTCATAGTTACTGCTTCCTGGAAGCTCCCAGTTGAAGGTACCTCTTGCCAACAGTTTTAGAATTCTGGATGCTCCATATTTGGGCTTCCTTACTCTCTATTTTACTCATCAGTCTTTATAAGTGGATTAGGAACATCAATATCTTAAGAGAGGATAGAAAACTCTAGTATCAAGAACACTGACTTTAGGTTGTAGCTCTGCTAGGACACCAAGTCTAAGGAGGTGCTACATCAGGATCATGCATGTTTAGCATTTCCTTGGCTTTGACAGGATTTTGCACAATGCTGAAACTTTCTGAATCTCAGCCTCCCATATGCATACCTCATAGTATTGTTGAAAAGTTAATCACAAAATGCTTGTGGAAGTCCATCATAAGCTAGAGCTATACAAGAGTGTGTACTATTGGGCTGGAGAGATGGCTTAGCAGTTAAGGCATGTGTCTGTGAAGCCTAAGGACCCCGTTTCAATTCTTCAGGTCCCACGTAAGCCAGATGCACATGGTGGTGTATGCATCTAGAGTTTGTTTGCAGTGGCTAGAGGCCCTGATGCTCCTGTTCTCTCTCTTTTTCTATCTCTCTTTCTCCCTCTCTGTGTCTTGAATAAAAAATAAAAAATAAAAAATGAATGTGTACTGTTTATTAATCAATAGTAACAATCAATCATTGTTTTTGTTATTTTCATTGATATTTGTGACTGAAACGGTCTTTGTGGCCAGTGCAACATATTATTTTAAAAAGTGGAGACAGAAATAGAAAGAGCTGGTCCCACACTTCATAATAAATAGCTGTAAACAAAGTGCAGCATTAAGTCCAGTAAGATTTTAAACTTCAGGAGTCAGAAGTGTATTTTATTGCCACTTGTGTCACCCAACCTCATTTGTGAAAGTGGAATAATGACAGCTAAATGGTATAGCAGTTATTAAGGATTAAATGAGATGGTTGTCCAGAAAGTAGAGAGGATTATATCAATGTGAGCTGTTATCAACACATGGGGATATGTCAAAAACAAGTTGTTGTATAGTCAGAATAGATCTTGACATATTTGTCTTCCTTCAGTTTCCATAGATGCATACATATCATACAGTTATAAAGTCCAAGTATGCTTTCTTCACAAGTTTGAGTTTTAGAATTATACTGTGTATCACTCCCCCTCTTAAGATTGTCCAGAACTAATTCTATGGTGTAAATGTTTGAAATGAAAGATTGAGACTTTTTTCTTAAAATATAACTAAAGGGGCTGGAGTGATTGCTTAGTGATTAAGGCACTTGCCTACAAAGCCAAAGGGTCTTGGTTGAATTCCCCAGTACCCACGTAAGCCAGATGCACAAGGTGTCACATGCATCTGGAGTTTGTTTGCAGTGGCTGGAAGCCCTAGTGCATCCATTCTCTCTTTCTCTCTCTCTCTGCCTCTTTCCCTCTCTCAAATAAATAAATAAAAATAAAATATTAAAAAACAGAACTAGAAAATACACTGTCAAGTTTTTAATCTTCATAGCAATTTAATGATTTACATATTTCCATTATACATTATTTTAAAATTGGGAATTCAATATTTGTTTTTAAAAGCACTGAGACAAGGTTGAGGAATAGTGGTGGAGAGCCAGTAGTGAGAAAAAAGCAACTGAGCAGAAACTGAAAGAGATTAAGTAACTTACCCAAGGTCACAAATATTAAGAGAAGTAGAGATCCAAATTCAGGCCTATTTAGCTTCTAAACCTATGTTCTAAAATGCTTTACACTACTACCAACTGGCAAAGAGCATTTGTGAAAATGGACTATATAACAAGGGATTGACCTGAGTGATGACAGCATCATCATTAAATATCATGTCGGTATAGTATCTTGGTTCCAGGAACAACCTGAGTGAAGGCTGCCACCAGGACTCTGGAGGCAAGATCACCTTTAGTGCTCATGAAGCTGAGGGCACCACCAGAGGAATCCAGAATGTGCTTTTAATATCCACAAAAATAGATGTATAACAAAACTCTGTGTGTGTGTATGGTGTGTATATGTATATTGCATGCAGTGTGTGTAGATGCATATACCCCATGCCTGATGATGTCTGTGTTCTCCTCTATTACACTTCTGCTTTGTTTCCTCGACACAAATTTTCTCAGTGAACCTGGAGCTGCCAATTTTGGCCAGGCTGGCTGATCAGATAGCTCCAGCGATTTTACAGTTTCCTTCCCTAACAGGATAGGTGATACAGATGTATGTGGCTTTACACATCCCAAGCTTTATACATTGGTATTCAGACCTTCTCTGTAACACACACTTACAGAGTAAGCATTCTATCTAATCTGCTGAGCCATCCCCACAGGCCTATCACATACGGATGTCCAGGCAAGTTATTTATAGTATAAAAACATAGGCTGAGGCCAGTGATCTTCAAGAAATGTAAGTAATTGCACACACATACACATTATAGCTCTAGGTAGCCATTCAACCTGGATGGCTCAAGGACATAAGCAGATAAAGAAAGAGTTCTGGTAATATTGCCAAAAAAAAAAAAAAGATGGGATACAGAATATTTATTTTTGAAAAGCATATTCACAGTTCTTTACAAAAGACTTAGGTATACAAAATTTTCACTTAGAGTGGCAGGACTCTAGCTGATTTAAGATTTCCTCCCAGTGTCTCTGCATTTCCCCCCCCAACCTTCCTGTAATGAGCATATATTATATTCATAATCAGAAAAATTTCAATAAATGTCATTTACTTAAAAAATTTCTAAAACCTGTCTGTCCAGTCCTCAGCCCAAGAGTCACATGGCTTTGTACCCTCCATGTAACACAGGAGCTCTGGTCTATAGCTATTTAAGAGACTCCCTCTGTAAGTCTTTAGTTTTGTACTGCCCAGAGGGTGGTCCACTGGGTTAGAAGACATATAAGTGTCACTTTGCCAAGATGTAGTACTTACTGTTCTCTACCAGACTTAGAGATTGATCTAAACTCTCACCTCAGACCCACTTCCCCTGAAGAATGTACTTCCCATGCCCTGGCGAGGGAGGGGGGTTCCTCATACTGTGTGATGTAGTGATTGTCCATATCCTCAGGACCTCAGGTAGGAAGCATTGGGCAGGTTATGGCATGCCTGACATGCTTGTGCTATCTTGGCTTTGTGCTGGTGACAAGGGAAACTCTGTTTTGCTCTGTCATCATGAATAATCTGCAAACAATCCTCTGAAGAGAGGTGAGGTTTGAGTCATGTGTTAATGACTATTATCCAGAATGAGCTATGTGCAGTCTCTTGCTCAAGGAGTTGAGGGATTCGTGACATGGTCTCCAGGTGGTAGCCAGCATTCTGTGGGATCAGAACTTTGAGAGATGGCTTTCAGCTTCTAGAAACACTGTTATTCTCTGAAATGAAGGACACTACCACTTTTGTTAAGGCTTTCCTGCTTGCTGGCATTCCCTGTTGATGTCTCACTTCAGGGGCTTTGGATGATGTGTGGGACAAGTTAGAGGCCAGTCTAGTGTGAATCCCAGCTGGAGAATGGCTGTGGCTATGAAGGACTGAGTCCCAGAGGACCAAAGCTCTCTGATTCTGTGACCTGATTTGAGGAAAGTGCCTCAGCTAGCCTTCAGGGGCAGCATTTAAAGCTCTGCTGTGCATGTGTTCCTTTGGTTTTCTTGTGTTTCCCTCTCCCTCTTTGAAATGAAAAATAAAGCCACCTGTCAAAGCTGGTGATATGTTCAAACCTGTAACCCACACAGATTCAGGAAGACTTCAAAGTGGAAACTCCTCGGATCTGATTACATTTTGCCACAGATGGTGAATTTATGCCCTGTGCCCCTACCTCTGCTCTGACTTCTGTATTTTAAGTGGCAAATAGAGTATACAGTGGTGTTATTTTCAGATTAATGAGTTAAATGTCATTTATTCTTTCAGACATTAGGCAGTCTCTCTGGATTTCAACAGGGGTGAGCTAAAACTTAGCTTCTTAGAAACAGTTTGAAAGAAAAAAAAAAAAAAAAAGCATTTGCCTATAGAAGACAAAACAGTCTCTTACCACAGTGTCTGTGAACATAGCACTTCAACTTGTAAAACTGGGGTACAAATAGGACATAACTCACAGGGTAGTTGTAATAATTGAGTCACTATGCACACAGCCTCAGGAACACTGCCTAAAACAAATGAAGTGCTGTGGATGTGCATGCTCTTGTCATCCTAGGGAAGCAAGCATAGGCAAGGCTGTGGAAACCAGACATCAGCAGCTCCGTATCTATTGTCCTGTGAACTCCACTCCACTGGCAGCCTTTCAGAGGCCACAGGATCTGGACCCGACTTAGAAAAAAGAGAAAGCCACAGGTGTCCCACAGTTCTCTTCTATGGTGATTTTATTCTGGAAAAGACTGTCATGCCACCTCCCCATGGAAGCACTACCCAAACTTTCCCCTCTCTGTGGTTTCTGAACTTCCACAATGTGTGCATTCTGTTCTATGGAATTCTGTCTTGTGATTTTACTGCTTAGAAAGATGGTGCCTCTTGACTCATGCTACTGCCTTTCAGAGAGAAACCCACATGGTTCCTCTGTTGTGCACATCAGCCAACAACTTCTCATTTATATTTATATCTCAGGTAAGATGGGTTTATTAAAAAAGAGTAACACTGCTTAGACAAGATGTTGGGTTTATCTTAGGACATCTCCCTTAGATGTTGGGTGGTATTGTCATGGTGAATGGGATAAAGCTAGCATGGATAAACGTCCATATTGGCAAGGGTGGGACTATTACCTCAAGGGTACAGAGTTTTCTTTATTTTTCTTTTTTTTTCATATTCACATATTTTTGACAATTTCTATACTTACATACAAAAAATGCATGATATTTCCCTCCTCTCCCCCCATTCCCCTTTAGAACTCCAATCTCCATCATATCCCCTCCCTCTCTCCATTAGTCTCTCTTTTAATTTGTTGTCATCATCTTTTTCTTCTATTATGAGGGTCTTGAGAAGGTATTGCTAGGCACTGCGAGGTCATGGATATCAAGGCCAATTTCTGTCTGGACAGTTGCACTGTAAGGAGTCATACCCTTCCTTTGGCTCTTCCATTCTATCCGCCCCCTCTTCTGCAATGGTCCCTGAGCCTTGGAGGGTGTGATAAATGTGTTTCAGTGCTGGGCACTCCTCCATCCCTTCTTCTCAGCACTATGTTGCCTTTTGGGTCATCCCAGTGGTCATTGCCATCTGAAAAGAGAAGTTTCTCTAACCGTAAGTGAGAGTAGCATTAATATGTAAATATGAACATTAAGTGTAGTGCTTTCATGGCAGCTTGGTGGGAATAATATATACATTTAACCAGACAAGAGTAGGCTTTATACCCCTAAGGCTCATGACCTCTCCTGCCATAGACTTTTGCTTAGGTTCTTCAGTACCAGGTATGTATTCCCTCCCATAGAGAGGGCCTTCAGTCCAATTATGGAGCAGTTGATTACCCCAAGAGCAGACATGCCACTATTGCACCCATTCAGTCACTGGGCCTGTTTGGCCAAACTTGAATTTTCAGTGTCCAGTGTTTTCACTGCTGATGACTTCTGTCTCCCATATGGCTGCATGCAGTGCAGCTTTTTCCAGCTTTCAGTTGGCTGGTCTACAGGGAGAAAGGTTTTCTGCTCAGCACCAGCTTGTTTTCTCAGTGACCTTGCCTCTCAGGCCAGAGATGTCTTCAGCAATAGGGTCTTACCATCTGTTTCTCAAGGGTAACCAAGGGCTTTGGCAATGGCCTTTAATGTTTTGGAGGTTACCGGGACCTCCTTGGCCAACAACTCACTGGAAGGTATCCCATCAACAGTTGGCCCAGCACAGAGTGCAATTCCTGGTGTCCAGGGACATGCCTGTATTTCCTTAGGCAGTAATCAGACCTCCACCAGTTCCCAGAACCTAGGGACTTTTGTGTGGCAGACACAAGACACTGCCTTTTGCTCATGACCTGCTCATGCCTGGCTCTTCCTCTGCCTAAGAAAGGATCTGAAGGATCAGATTTGATATTGAGTAGTTCCTTGTAGGCCATTGGATATTACTTAATAAGAGTCCCTGGTAGAGCAGAGGTTTCAGAGATGCTCCATGTATTCACAGAAAATAAGATTTGTTCTTCATTTGTCAGATTTACTCTTCTTCCAGTCATTACCTCACTCTTCATAAAAGCCAGTCCAATGATCTGGTTAATTGAAATAAAAAATGCTACCTTAGTTAAGTTGGATATGAGAAAAAAAAGACAAGATACTACAATTGCTGACAAGAACGTAGAGAAAGAGAACTCTTCTGCACTGTTGGTGGAAATGTAAACTGATTATGGAAAATAATTTGGAAATTTGTCTAAACATTAAAAATAGAACTACCATCAGATTCAGCAATCCCTTTACTGAGCCTTGACTCAAAAGAGATGAAATCAGCATGTTAAAGAGGTCTTGTTTATTGCAGCACTACTCACAGTAACCGAGATAGATGAATGGATAAGGAAAATATGGTACACATACACAACGACATGTACACGGGTCTCCAGCCACTGCAAACAAACTCCAGGCACATGCGCTTCCTTGTACAGTTAAGATGCTTGTTGGCAAAGCCAAAGGACCCAGGTTCAATTCCTCAGGACCCATGTAAGCAAGATGCACAAAGGAGCACATGTGTTTGAAGTTAGTTTACAATGGCTAGAGGCCCTGGCATGCCCATTCTCTCTGTGTGTTCCTCCTTCTGTCTCTTAAAACAAACAAATAAATAATATTTAAAAATAACAATAGAAATCACACTGTACCTCATAAGTTGTAAATCAATATATCATATATATTGCTTCCTCCATAAGACCTGCATAATATTAAGCCCATCAACATATTGATATACATAATGGAGGAGGAGAAAGAGGAGAAATCAAAATAGAAGAGGGGCTACATGGAAAGAGTAATGGGTTCACTGGAATTAGGTTGGGGGAGAGGGACTAATGAGGGTAATGGGAAGAGTTTATAATCAAATTATAGTATATGTTCATGTATTAAAATTGTCATAAAAATAAATCTGAAATGCTCCCAAGATTTCTTCTAGACTCCTTACCTTTTTATGCCCATCCCCGCCCAAACAGTCTGAACCATGAAGTGTTCATAATGTACTCATCCATCCTTAGCCCTTTCTTGACTTCCCAGGGCCAATGATGCTGGCATTCATGTAGAAATGGTTGCTTGTACCCTAGGCCAGTCTCCACTATTTTGGTCTTATTTTACCATAAGTATAAACTAAAAATGACATTTTCAGTGAATGTAAGAGGGCTGTGTTCATAGTATATTGCAAACACTTTAAGTATTAGTGTCAGGGTATAGATGTCTTATAATATTATTATGATAACTTGGCAAAGCAAGCATTATTTTCCTGATATTGCAGATGAGAAAACTCTGATGGTTGCTGCAAGAGTCTGAATGGGAAGGAAAAGAAAGGCATATGTGCTGCCTGTTCACTCTATCACTCTCTACATCCACTAGTGAATATTCCTTGGCCTGCGAGCAGTGGATGGCAAAGGAGGGCTGGGTATAAGAGAAGACCAGTATGTCATTTCAGAACCAGTGAGATTCCCTGAACTTCTATGTTATCATTCACCTATCCCTTGACAGTGTTGTGCTTCAGTCAAAACTTACTTCAAATAAAGAGATGACAAAAAATGTCCTGTTTTGATGTTTTACTTACCACATGACTTAGGTCTTCAATATGTATTTAGCACAGCTTTTATTTTTAATAATCTAGACCAGATTAAAAGGAATCATGTTTGAAATGTGTATTTTATTTAACAATGTGTTACTTATAGCACCTCTGACTCAAGTGGGCTTCTAAATTTCTATTGAGGAACATGCATGTATGCTCAGCAAGCTACAGTTTTCACAAAGTTTTTCTTTTCTTAATCTTACAAAAAACTAAGCTTCAGTAGCTCATGTGTCCCTCAAATAAATGAACACTAATTAACTTACACAGTTCAGTTCATTTAGTTTGTAAAATAGCTCCATGCTATTTTACTTTAAAAAAATCTTAAGAGATTTCCTGAAGAGATCATTACCACCAAGTTGGTACTGACTCGTGTAGGCAATAAAACAAATAAAGTCATTAAAAATAATTTGAACAAAAGGAGTAACTTGATATTATGCCATCTACATTTGGTTAAAATGACATTTAAAAGTTCTCTTTCATCTTACTAAACAGATCTCTAAAAGAAAAAATGTGATTAATAAATTATCCTTCATAAATCTTATGATAACTATTATAGTCTTTGGAGAATTATGAATCCACATCTGGAAAAAGTATTTTATATGCTACTGCCTGTAAAACAGCATGCCATGTATTTTACAAGTGCACGTTAGTAAGTAAAAATACGGTATTTTTTTTTTGTGTGTTCATCATTTTCCCCTCCAAAAGAAGTGTAAGCCTAGTTTATTTCATAGTAAAGAGTGCTAATAAAGTTTATATGACGCTTGTTTTCCTCCCTTACTTTGGAGCTAATGCAGTTTCACTGGGTTATTGGAAAGAGCTTTCTATCCCAGCTCAGGCAAGCCTTCATTATAAGCAGAGTCAGCCATTGGTCTTATAAGCTCTGAGTGAGCAAAAAGCAGCTGGGTGGAGGGAGTGGCAGAAACATCACAGGAGTGCACTGAATACATACAAGCCACACGCTTCACTCTAGGTATGTATGTGTATGTGCTTTTGAACTCGATTTCCTTTATTCCATTTTAAATGCATAGGTCTTATGAACTAGTGACTCAAAATGCAAGGTTGGCTCATTGTTAGAATTAGAAATTTGATTAAACTTAAGTATTTGTTAACTAAAATGAGCAAAGTACTTTGAGAGCCAGCAGTGTCCTTTGGAAATAGAAAATGTTGTTTTGTTTCCAAGCAGCTGTTTGCAATAAGAAGTAGCTGGTGAGTGAAAGGGAAGGACGCCATTAAGTGAAGGTAACCCCTCCAGGGTTTATGGAGTCCTGCAGTCATGTGAGCACCATCAGTGATAAATATTATAATAGCAGCTGCAGTGCGCCTGGTTTCATTTTCATGTGGACCCTTGAATATACTTCAATTCAAGTCACAGAACACATTTAATGACCATGGCAGAGCATGAGCTTAATATACACAAAAGCAAACTCAGAAAAAGAGATGTGCAAGCCATTTCTAGAGGAATAACCTACAAGGAGCCATAACAATAACACCTGTAAACCAAATTTTCTTTTGTTTGGATTTTCGAAGACCAGAGGACCACTCTCCTAAGTAGGCACCAGGCCTTCAGTCTCCAGTGGGTTTTAATGCATTTATCTTTTGGGCTTTGTTTTCAAACATTTAGAGTGATCAGATTAAGGGCTTGTGGTATTGTTGGAATGGTGAAGACCTTAAAATTCACTGAGTCCAGCTCAAATACTTCACAGCTAAAGAATCTGAGGAAAGAAATTTGCTTAAAGGCCAGAATCTAGCAAAGTCAAGACTAGGACCCATGTTGCCTGAATTTAGATTTTCCAATTCCTGTTGATTTCTGCCATTTGAAAATGTATCTAGCTTAAAATGCATGAAGGTGGGCATTTGAGGTCACCATTCCTTTACAAGGATCATCAAGAATATCTCTTAGGAATTAATCATATTCATCAACAGAGGTAACTGGTAGTGCTATTCAGTGTCATGCAAATATCATTTATCACTGTGAGGCAGGAAAATGTTAGCAATTCTAAGGCACACAGAACACCAATAGAAATAGTACTCTGTATTGTAGGCTTCTTGGCTTCTTTCTACCAATTACTAAATGTGTGAGCCTGTATAATCTTCAAACCACAATGTACATGTCCAGACAGAAATTGGCCTTGATATCCATGACCTTGCAGTGCCTAGCAACACCTTTGCAAGACTCTCATAATAGAAGAAAAAGATGATGACCTCAAATTTAAAGAGAGACTAATGGAGAGAGGGAGGGGATATGATGGAGATTGGAGTTCTAAAGGGGAATGGGGGAGGGGAGGGAAATATGTGTTTTTTGTATGTAAGTATAGAAATTGTCAATAAAATATTTAAAAAAATTCAATCAAGTGAGAAGGTTGCAATGCTTCTTTTTAGATAAAGATGATATATTAAGGAATTATTCCAAAACTAGTATCAGAGCATAGAAGAGAAATAATGACTGCTACCATCTGCTCCAACTTCTCTGCAGTGACTATTGCTGTGACTGCCTTTGTTAAGCATTCTGTGTTGACACAGCCCCTGTAAACTTAGAAGTTTGGGGCAGCAACCCATTTACTTAGTCTGTGATTCTGTAGGTTGCTGATTTGGTCTGGATTTAGTCATGGCTGGTGTGTTGGGAAAACATAGAAATGTGAAATCTTTCTATTACAGCCTAGCCTTGGGTTTTTTTTGCGTGATGGCTATAGGTTTGAGGGATAAGTAGAGGTAGGGAATCAAGGTCTCTTGGGGCTTGGACCTGCATATCAGTATTTCTATGTTGCTAAAGCACAAGATTAGGTAGAGTTAAGGAGGAGGGGAGACAGCTTCTGCCCATGGGCAAGAGAATTTGAATAATGCAACATTTAAGTGAGGTGACATGAGCACATATCCACGTGGAGAATTTTAACCACTTTTCAATCTGCCATAGTGCCTGACTCTTATTATTGAGATGACTCTTTCCATAAATCATTGATGGCTAAGACCTTCGGATTTCATGAATCCAAAGTTATTTAAAAAGTGTACAAAACATTCACAAATATTCATAAATTGAAATGTTTGTTGTAATGCATGTGAAAATTTAAAATCAAATGTGGGTTATACTCTATTTGCATTTTCATATATAAAAGATAGTTGACAACCAAAAAGTGCAAAGAGAAATGATATCCATAGACTAAAGAAACAGCAGCCATATACTGACATTTTCTGTATCTAATTTCATGGTCATGGGTTTTCTTACATGCCTGTGGACTGGTAGAAGTGTCATCAGGAGTGCCACAGCTCCATGTGGTAGAAAGTATAGTTGCCTCATTGGCCCAGTGTATTTGTGCTAATGGTTGGGAGGGGAGCACCTCATCCTGTGTGGATTTGCAGTACTGTCAACGTGAGTCTGTACTACACTCACATCTCATCTGTGGATTAGTTGCAGTAGAGCAGTGAAATGTTACCCTGAAGATCTTGCCCCACTGGGCTCATATTTAATTTGTTAAAATCCCTGGGACTGCATGAAGCTCACAGTTTAATGGCATGATATAGAGGCTTGGCACTATGGCTCTGTTCTTCCCTGGAGAGTTGGCAAGAAGGACTAGGCCTCTGAGAGCCTACTTCTTAGCTATGCTTTGCACTATTCAACTGAGAATTCTCTATTAAATTATCCACTTGACCAAACTTGAAAGTTTTCCCATCTGTGAAATGAAAGAGTAGTTAACACTTTTCTTTTTGTATTTTTGTATGTATTAAATGAAAAAAAGGATGTGTAAAGTGCTTGACACTATTCCAGGCTCATATAATGCACTATAAAACAGCGTGTTGTTAGATGATTAGTTTGTTTTTTTTTAATTGTTGTTGATTTTTGCATACCAGTCCTCCCACTACTGGGTTGAGTATGATGTGATACAAACCTTTTTTTGTAGTAACAGTGATTGGATTATATTGGGAAATTTATAACAGGTAAAAGAAATATGAAATTGTAGTAATATTTTGTGAAAATAAAAGCAAGTAGCTACAACTGGATACCTTACTCAAAAGATACCTCCCTAGTTCTACTCTCTATAGTTTTGTGGCTAACACACTACCCCTCCCCTCTTTAATCCAATACACAAGGAACCACTTGTAACTTCTGAAAGACTTGTGTTTATCTATTTTAGTACACTGATCTTATCTTGTAGTTCTCTTAGGAGGAAAAGACACAGAAAGAAAAACATTGTAAACTTGTTTGTGGTTAGCCATTATGAAGTAAAGGAGTATCTTTTTTTTTTTTTTTTTTTTTTTTTTTGAGAGAGAGACAGAGAGAGTCAGAGGGAGAGGAAGACAGATAGAGAATGAGTGCGCCAGCAGCCTCTCAGCTGCAGTGGACGAATAAAATCCAGATGCGTGCATCCCCTTGTGGTCAAGTGTGGCATTGCACCCTTGCGTCACTTTGCATCTGGCTAAACATGGGACCTGGAGATTGGAACTGGGGTTCTTAGGCTTAGCAGGCAGGCTCCTTAACTGCTAAGCCATCTCTCCAGGCCAGGAGTATCTTTTGAATATGGTATCCAAGCATAGCTTATATAGCTATATTATATAACTTATATAGCTGTAGTTTTTCTTTATATTTTTTATCAGTTGTACATGCAAGCATCACTTTTCTTTCTTTTTTTTTTTTTTTTGTTTTTGTTTTTGTTTTTCAAGGTAGGGTCTCACTCTAGTTCAGGCTGACCTGGAATTCACTATGTAGTCTCACGGTGGCCTTGAACTCACGGTGATCCTCCTACCTCTGCCTCTCGAGTGCTGGGATTAAAGGTGTGAGCTACCACATCCGGCTATTTATTTATTCATTTGAGAGCCACAGATAGGTACAGAGAGAAAGAGGCAGAGAAAGAGAGAGAGAATGGGTGCACCAGGGCCTCCAGCCACTGCAAATGAGCTCCAGATGCATGTGCCCCCTTGTGCATCTGGCTTACATGGGTACTGGGGAATGGGGCCTTGAACTGGGGTCCTTAGGCTTCACAGGCAAGCGCTTAACTGCTAAAGCCATCTCTCCAGTCCAACCATCACTTTTTAATTAGTAATTTATATGAAATAATCTCTCTCTTTTATGTGTGGGTGGTCCATGTGTGCATAGGCCTTAGGTTGATGTTTGGTGTCTTCCTTGATCACGCTCCACCTTATTTATTGAGACTGGGCCTCTCTTTTGGACCCAGACATCTCTGGTTCAGCTAGTTTAGGTAGCCAACTTGTCTTGTTGATCCCTTGTCTCTGGCCACCAGGCCTTCCAAGTATTTATATAGGTGTTGGGAATCTGGACTTCAGTCCTCATGTTGTGTGGCAAGAGCTTTTGCACCGAGCCATCTCCTTAGCTAACATTAAACTGTCTCTTAGCAGCTAAGACAGGATTACATGCAGAGCTGCCTCTAGTTTCTCATTGGAAATGTAAAGATTTCAATGATAGTTGAACCAAAAAGGCCTTAAAACTCAGACAGGATGATATTTCAATTTATTCACATTAATTATACCCTGTCACCAACACTTTTTCTCACTATTGGCATTATTTAATTGCCTTCCTAATTCTGATTGTGTGTGATTGCCATAAGAGAGGAGGGAAGGAGAAAGAGGATGCAAATATAATGAACACCATTGATCAACAAGTGTCCTTCTTGCAGATAATCACCTGGGGGGGGCGGCTAAATTATATGTTGACTTTACACAGTGCCATTCTTTTTCCACACTAACAGAATGGGCTTTCTGATCTCCTTTACCCTTATTTACAATCTTCTGATGTTCATGTTATCTCACCTCTTAGGAAGGTTCCTAAAGCAAAAAAGTTCATTCTTTTTGTGACTAGCTCTCTCTCTCCCTCTCTCCATATATATGTATATCTATAGATAAACACAAGTTTTTCAGAAGTAACAAGAGGTTCCTTGTGTATTGTATTTTAATGAATATTGTGTTAGCCACTATATATATATCTTGCCAAAGTTAATCTTTAACTTTACAGAGGTCAAAGAAACCTCCTCTGTAGCTATTTTCCTGCCACCACTGTCAACAAATTCTCCTCTTTCCTCAATAGATACATTTCTGTGTTTGTGTCTAAAAAGTGCATATGTGTGAATGCACACCTGTGACATTTCATCCACGTTATCACTTGGTGTATGTTATTTAAGATTCTTAGTCAAGTCTATTGATAATACTATTTTTGTATCAGTTATCCATCTGGGAAAATGAAATAACATTAGGCAAATAGATAAACAATAAAAACAAAGGGAAGTGACATGCTTACAATAGTAATAGAATTTATCACACTATGTTAAACTTTCTGTCTTTCTCTTTCCATACAGTATTGATGGAAACTACAGACTACAGCAGGCTGACCCTGTAAGAAAGTATAACTTAGGAAAAAAAATTATATATATATATATATATATATATATATATATATATATATATATATGACATATATATTTTTTTCAGAAGATGAATACCTTTGTGATGAGGTGGCATTAAATCCCTTACAATACAGAAAACCAGACTTAAATATATGCTCTCCTCCTTGAAAGGAAACTAACCTCCGTGGAATAGAAAGAAAACAAAATGCCTCTCTGAAACAGAACCCAGAAGCTAAAACCAGTCATTCTCTTGAGGGCTGAAAATGTTTCCCTTCAAATTAACTTAGACTTATGTTTCTACCACCATGGTTTAGCACTGGAAATTTGATGAGGATGGCCATTGTTCTGCTTCCAGATGGTCTACAAGAGCTGGATGCCACCCAAGCAATTGCCCATGTTCCTGAGCTGCAAGTCTGATAAAATTGGATGCATTTTACTCTAATGGTACTGACAACTGCTGGTACAAATTGAACTTATGCATCTTCTGAAGTTAAATAGTATTAGCCTGGACTGATACACACACATCACTCCTACACAGAAAGGTCTATGTATGTGAGATAATCAGTATCTTTGTAAAAATACATCCATAGTTATAGGAAGACTTTTCAGAAAGAGAAACAAGGAAGACAGCTGGAAGTAGGACTTCAGCTAGCAGAGGGCCTAGTCTAACTAGTTATGTGTAGGACCAAGTTAGGGGCTGGTTCTTTAACCTGAGTTACAAACTATAGATATTTTTCAACCTGAGCTGAATGTTCATGTGAAAAAATTGGGAGATAATTGATGGCTGGGGGCTGGAGGTATGGTTTCATGGTTAAAGGCACTTTCTTGCAAAGCCTGCCAGCCTGGGTTCAATTCCCCAGATGTCCATATAAAGCCAGACAAGCATTTGTTTCCAGAAGCAAGAAAACCTGCTTCCCTTATCCCCTCCTACCCCCACACATACACACATGAATGGGTGGTTGGAGTAAGCAGCTTCTGACCTGGCTTCCAAAGATCTCTGCCTCTAGTTATAAATGCTCTATCCCCTCTCCTTGAGGATAGAATAGATTTGGGGGCTTGGTTCAGACAAAAAGTATCCATCAGGAGCTACTGCTGTTCCTGCTTTTGGCAGAAGAGGGGCAGAAAGAATGAGAGCCCCAGGATGGGAAGGTGTACTCTGAGGCACTGTCTTCCCATCTCTCCCACACAGAAACTGACTAGGGCATTCATGATCCTATAGTGATTAATGATATCCCCACTGTGGTAGTTTGAATGGATGACCCCCAATAGAGTCAGGAGTTTTTATTCAAGAATGTAACTTGGTGTCACTGTGGGTGGATCTTGGAGTCTAGCCCTATTGTGTGGGGCTGGATCTGGAATTCCTGCCTAGGTATGAGGAGTGTTGGAGCTCTGGCTGGGGTTCCTGGAGTGTGCTTGCTTATGGTGCTGCTGGTGGTATTTCTTTTTCTCTGCATGGAGCTGTGTAATGAGGGCCAGGTTCCTCTGCCATTATGGCACTTCCCCTGGATCTATAAATCCCATTCTTCCCATAAACTGTGTCTAGTTTGAGGTTCATCCCTGGATGTGAAGCTGACTGTGACACACACGGAGGAGGGCCTTCAGTGGAATGACAGTAGGGGAGAGGAAACATAAGACTATAACACAATGTTAATATGAGCAATTTACAATATGTTCATATATTAAAGTTCTCATGAAAAAAGAATACAGCAAAAGTGATGGGATGTCCTTTTGATGATTATCTTCTAAAAGCCTATGACTGAAAACTCTAGCTATCTCTTTCTTCCTGGTTCTTCCTGTGGGCTTGCTCTGCTGCAGAATGCTACTGCATCATCACCTGCCCTATGGAAAGCACTATGTGGCTAAGACATGAGGTGTCCTGTGAATAACAGTCAGGGAATGAACGAGTTCCTCATTCAGCAGTACATAACCAACTGAATTCTGTCAACCAACCTACCCGGGAGCTTCCAATCAGATTCCTTTCCAAGTGAGTGTTCTGAGGGTTCAAACCCCTTACTACATCCTGGGGAGAGATCCTGAAGCATAGGAATCAGGGATGTGCTGGGCCAGGTTTCTTCCACAGAGACTGTGAGATAGTCAGTGTGCTATTTTAACTCTCCAGGCTGTGGATTAACTTGACATGCTGCAATGAACATTGTGTTAGGTGTTTCTAGAGAAATAGACCCCATGCATATATAACAGAAAAAAATGTGTTGAAAGCAAAGGAATTGGTTCACATACTTTTGGAGACTGGTGACTTCAAAGGTTTCAATGTGGGGCAGCAGGAGGAAGAAACAGGAGAACTGAGGGTGAAGTTTCAGTTTGAGAGACAGCAGATACCCAAGTGTTGAAAGTGGTACAGATGAAGTCCAAGGTCAGGCTACTCAATACTTCTTTTTTGCTCATGGAAATTCATGTTTTCATTGTATCCATGCCTTCAACTGATTGTATGAGATCTACCTGTGTTATGGAGGGCATTTTGTTTACTCCAAATTTATTTATGTGATTGTTTCATTCCAAAGTTTTCTGTACAGATAATGTTAACAATCATAGAGAAAAATATCAGATCATAAAGACAGGTTTGCGGAGAAATTAGAACACATTCTTTGGGAGAGAGAGTAGAGTTCTATTTTTAGCAGGCTATACTATGAGGGTAGTAGTGTTCTGGGAAGAAGAGTCTCACAGTATTGTGTGAAGTCCAGAAACACCACTGATAAGAGAGGCCATGTGGGAGTAGGGGTCCCATCCTGAAGTACATCATCCCAGCCTAAACTGGTCTATGATTGGCGAAAGCCTTCCATAATGGGGACCTGAAGTTTTAGGTACTCCATAACTTTTATTATGGTAATCAAAGAAATTAGCAAAATGTTTATTAATTCATAATTATGTATATCAGTGAAACACAGAATGTGTATTGGTCACTCTAAGTGTAAGATTTTCTCTCTTGGCTAGGTTAATTTTCTTTAAAGCAAAGATATTGTTTCATCCACTGTTGGGACTTATAGCTTTAAATACATGAATAGCCCTCTCTAATGGTACTCTGAAGTGACTTCTGGACAACTGACAATGGGAGTATTATCCATGCCTGTAGTTAAAATATAAACAAAAGGGGCACAGGCACCTTTTCTCTAACAATCTCACCTCTTAAAACGCATAAGCAATTATATGTTTCCACATCTTCAAAACCAGCTATCATGAAGTAGTCATAAAGTACAACATTTTGATGAGAGAATACATGCATAGCTGAACCCAAAGATCCATCAGGAAATTAGGATGTGAAGGAAAAAATTGTCTTTCAGTATAAAAAGAACCAGGGCTAGCTAGCCTAGGACTATGCTTTGTACAGAAATAGTTGATGGGACTGAAACTTTCTGTCTCATAATTTTAAAAATAATAGCTGGTTTCAGTGTTAAAAAGTTCAGCAACTAGGCTGGTGGCTGCATTCCGAAGTTAAGAGACAGGGATACCAGAGTTTAATTGGGTGGTTTGTGTGTGTGTGTGTGTGTGTGTGTGTGTGTGTGTGTGTGTGAGAGAGAGAGAGAGAGAGAGAGAGAGAATGTCATGAGGGTCATGCGTTTGTGTATGTGACTATAACTATGTGTTTTATGTGTATGTGGAGAAAGAGAGGCAGAAACAGGGAGAAAGGACAGACAGTGAATATAAATGAGATATCAAAGGCAGTTATGAGGTCAAATAAGTGCAGGGGAGGCCACTGTCCAGCCTGCAGTATTTTCCCAGGTGATAAACATAATCTGAATTTCTTCTATAAATTGTAACTGTTTGTTTCTGTGGCTTGCTGGCACTAGGATTTGGTCTGTCAAGGGTATAATAAAAATGAACATAATGCTTTGAAATGCCAAGAAAAACAAATGCTAAACAGGAGTCTGAGCAGTCTAAAATATGAAAACAAGCCAAGGGATTTTACCCCAGCAGCAGGACTGGGATCTGGGGACATGCAGGAATAAGGGAGGGAGCTCCTTAGAGTGCTTAGGATGTGGTGAGGACAGTCACGATGCAATCAGTGGGACACTATGTGCTTGTATCCACCTGAAGTTTTGCTAAGTTCACTGTGTGTCCATGAGCAGTTCTTCTGAAAGTTCCCAGCACAGTCAGATGGTGCTACTAAGCTGCCTCAAAACAGATGGGCGAGCCTTTTCTCTAGAAAGAGCACAAGGTGAAATGCCACATGTCAGGAGAGGATATTTCAAACCTAATTCACAACAGGCAGATGCAGTGTGGAAGAACTGCCTTCTCTGGTGTGAACTCTGAGAAGAACCTTGGAGTTCTGTTTCCAGCAAGCTTACTCTCTCTTACTGACCCTCTCAGGTTTCTAAAACTCACCTGTTGTGAAACACTAGCATTTGTTGCTGGAAAATGACACTCAATAATGTTTTCACCCTCAAAAAAAAAAAAAAAAAAATTCTCTGTTTTTATGAATTCAATGTGAGACCCAATATGTCATCACTTTTCCTCAGTGTTACAGAAAGAAGAATTATTTCAGCTGTCTTTATTGGAGTGGAGCATGTTTTCACACTACTTTGTGTCAATGTCTTCCATTTTAAACTCTTGTTTTTATTGGACACTGGATTTTTCAGTCCAAGTTGCACATATCCAAACCCACTAGATTGTAGGCCAGATGACTGGGCCAGGGAATGGCGACTTATTCCCAAATTCATGTCAACTTATTCCCAGATTCATGTCAGCTTATTCCCAGATTCATGTCAAGACTGATTGAACCAAAGATCTACACATGCCACCTGCATAATTTCCAGTTGTGATTTGCTGGGAACTGGGCTGTTTCCCAAGATGGTGAGTGTGGTTGTAACTACAGATTCCATTTCCACTAAGTTCCAAATTGATGTTCCTTGAGACTTGAAAGAAACTTTAGATCTCTCTGAATTCTAATATGTGTGGATTACCACCACTTAGGCTTCAAGCTGTTTTTCTGGACTGCAATCAGAATGAGGAAATAGCAGTGTTTATTTGTACTGTGAAGAAATTGCTTAGGAAGTACCTTATCTGCAAGGCCTAATGAGAAACTATATATATCAGGAGTGCTGGACATTTTAAATGGGAACTGACAAAGTAGAAAATGGGAACAACACATTTCCATATTTAAATATTAAAATAATTATGGATTAATGAATTTAATATAATATCTAAAACCACAGACATCTTCCAAACATGGGATTCATAATTCATAGGTATTATTCTTAATTATTAATAAATATTACCCTACACACTAGGTAAATTCATGTGTGGTATAATTAAAAGAACCCTGGGGTTAGCTTCAGAAAACATGGATTTTAATCTAACTTTGTTACTTATTACCTGTGTGACTTCAGTTAAGCAATTTAAGTATCTCTGTGTTTATATTTGATCAGTGGTAAAAATGGAGGTAGCAATAGTCATTTGACAGCCACTGCTATAATAACTGATATGTAGAAAAACACTTAGCAACATGCCAGGCACACAGAAGCCACTTAGTAAGCAATTGTTCCAGAATGAGCAGATGAACTTGCTATTTATAATGTGATCCGTGTTCTATATGCAATCCATATTGCTGTATATGCAAAGTGGGCAAGGAGCAGATCTGGAAACTTAGAGCTTGGGCTGTTGGTGCAGAGAGCTGCAGGTAAACCTCCTATCTGTCTTTTTAGAATGACAGTGGTCAGGATTAAGGAAAAGGTAGCTCATTTTGAATGTAGCTAGTCAGGTCACAGGCACAAGGGAATAGAAATATGAATATGTCCTAAGAAGACCAGAAGGCAATTCCAGTCTGGGAACTAAAATCCAAACAGCCCTGATTCGTAAAGATGGACACCACCTGTTTTCTCCTAACTCTTGGTTCTTTCTTCTGGTAACTTTTAACTAGGTTCCCTTCCCCTCTCCTACCACCTCCTTTTGGCTTTTTCTGAGCCTCCCCTTTCCCCCTGAATTCACTTACTAATCAAAGCCCTCTGTACACATTTAAGCTTAACCAATTAAATTCTGCTCACTTGCTCTTCTTCTGTATTTGCTCACAAGGAACTCAACTCTGACTTAGAAAATCTATAACAGCTGTAGCTTGGAGGATTGTACTTATCCACTGGTCACGTGTCCTGTCTTTGTGGACTCTTTCTCCAGCCCTGTCCCAGTGTAACAAGCCAGTGAGTCAACTATCACTGTGAATGAGTGGAGTAGCATAAAGTTAGAGATACACAGATAGGGTAGGCACAACTTTGAAGTTCTTCTATTCAGCAGTACTTAGATGCTACCAGGCAAGTATTTTGAAGGTGTTACAGTAAATGAGGTAAATATACAAGTCACATGCCTGCCATTGGCAAAGCCAGGGCAATGTATGAAGTCTTTTGACTCATATTCAATGCTCCTTTTTGTTCATGTTGCCAGCACCATCCATCATAAGAAAAGCCTGAATATGGGATAGATCCTGATCTTGTGCTTATTGTTTGGGTGAATTAAAGTTTTGGGAGACTTCAGTGACTTACAGATTCCAGGACAAAAGGAATGAAAAGCTCAGACTCATCACCAACATGTAATACAGTGCTACTGTTTGTAGAGGGAGGATGTGTTTCTTGTGAATTATATCTACACTCAAAGTTGGAAAAGAGAGTCTGGTGTTTGGTGTCAGTGCCAGGAGGAATTTGGTCACAGAAGGGTGTTAAATAAGGTAATGAGCAACCTGTGAGGTGGTAAGCATCCTATTAATAAAGTGCCAACATGGTTAGACATGCTGCTGAGCAGTGTTCTGCACTGTGTAGAAAGTTGGAATAAGTAGCTTCAGGGATTTCTTCTAGTTTTGGCAGTCTAAACATCCATGAAATCAGTGCCTGCCATGCCATTTGCCTTGTACATAAACTGTGTCCAGAAGCTCCGTTCAACCATCCTGCATGTATAGACAGAAAAGTGTCTTCATTTCTAGGACATTTCCTTCAAAATTTATGGAGTTGAGACACATTACTTAGTTTACAAATGCCCCATAACTCCCTAATAGTACATATTAGGTTTCCTAATCCTGTTTCCTGCTTCTCCTGTTCTAGCTCCTGGGGAGCCAACTGAGTCAGACAAAACACTGTCCTCCTTCCTCACAATGATTTTTGTGAGAATCCCCTCAGAAAAGAATAGACAAGAATCTAATTTGACTCTTTTATACCCTTAGGGCTGAGTTACTTGAGTTATTACTCATTTTCATGTTTGCTTTCACATCTGATCTAAGATGATTTTTAATCTGTATTTTGCAGGAATTTAGTTTCTAATATGTCAGCTCCATCCTGCTGAGTGTTCCATCAACACCCCTAACCCAGTTATCTGCAGGAACCTTGACCCCAGCCCAGGGGGAGCGCCAGATGAAGCCAGGACATTGCTTCAAGAACGACTATGAAAAATGCATATAAGATACAAAAATGTGAAGTATGTGTGAAACAAATAAAGCATCAGGCAACACGGAATTCATGTCAACAAAAGCTTACGGCAAGCTATTGCTTGCTCTAAGGGGGCTGACTCAGGCTTCTGTGAACAGTAGCAGGGAAGGACTTTTTCACAAGGTTAGAAACAGAAAAAATGACCTGTTTTGAATAAAATTGCATTTAAACACTCATCTTTTCCATACACCTTCCCAAACATTTGTTATGCATCTGTAAAAGTTACTGACTTCTGAGGTAATCTGAGCCATGGGAAGGGAAAACTGATATTTATGATATTTTGACACATTTAAGAAAAGCAGTTCACAAGGTAGGGCCTCCAATTATGTTTCAAGTTGACAAAAATCTACTGACATTCTTAACTGGATTTTTTTTGGGTGAATGTGTTTGTGCCAAGGTAATAGAGAAGATTCGTACACTGAGATATTCTATATATTCCATTGATTTATTGAATGATAAAAATATAATAATTTTGCTCATAAAATTATACATTTAACATATAACAAATCTTACTTCATGTGTTATATATATAATTTGATATGCAAATGCACAACTATTATATTTCTGTATTAAATTACAACCAATAATACTATCATGATTACAATTATTTATTAACCTTTAATAGAAATATTACATTCAATGTAAAGTATGAACAATTACTGAATTGAAATATCATGCATTTAATATGCAATATTATTGTAAATGCTCCAGTTATTATATTGGGGTCCACATTTCAATTAAAATATTAAATATGGTGATATAAAATTATATATAATTTTAATGCCACTCACCAAAAATAATAATGTATTTGTGCTGGTTTCCAAGCTAGCTGCAGAAATCCAAATTTATTCCCTCAATGGAAAGATTTCTAGAGACAATAAATATATTCACTTTTAAAGAAAATTATTTTCAACTATTTACAATTGTCCTGTTCCTGCCTGGATTACTACTGCTGGAGACCTGGCACCCAACTTCCACAAGCTGCTCTGTCAGATGAAATAAATAACATTCTGCTCATGTTCTAGGGGCCACACACAGCTCTAGGTTGGCTCGCAGCCACTCTTGCTGCCCTAGCACTGACTTCTCATGATATTCTGGAAGAAAAGAGCCCATGTAGTCCAACTGGTGAGACTTTTGCATAAATAGATCTCCCTTTACAAGGCTGATGAGATTTTGTGGTCTACTGGCCACAACCTCAACTCAAATCCACGACCACCACACACTCTCATTTATGTGAGAGGTACCTCTCTTTGCTCTTACTTCATCAAATTACCCTTGGGGCTTGTTGCAGCATTGTAAAGAGAATTTGAGGGCAGCAGTATGCCAGACCTAGAGAAACATGGCCCCCTGAATTAGAATTTGCCTTTGTGAAGTGAAGAACATATTTAGATTCAAGCCATTCCATTTATATAAGTCAGAATATTAGTGAGTGTCAACCACACACAGGGACTCTCTGCTCAGAATGCCTGTAATGGAGATTTCCTCACTTTTACTCACTGAAGCTGCTGGGTTATAGTGTCACTTCACAGGGTTAGAGGGAAATGGAATGAGATGATGTCTGTAGATTGCTTAGCACATTTAGTGCTGAGAAAGGTTCTTTCTCTCTGCCTCTCACTTTCTATCTAACCATCTACCATCTATCTATCATCTCCTATATATCCACTTATCTATTCATCATTTATTAAAATTATTTCATCATTGTTGACCATTTACGTGGCAGGAGGCCAATGGCCTGGATGTCCAATGACTTTGTATACCTCCTGCTGGATCCTTATGAATTTGACCAATAACTCATTTCCCTAACACTAAAAGAGCACCTGCCAATTGTCAGATACTGTGTTAAGCCCTTGGCTTACTAAGAAGGACTGAAGCACCAAAATTGTTCATATAAGTAGGATCTCTGGCTTCTTAGAGCATACAGTTTGTTAGGGAATCCAGAGAAGTTAACATATAATGTTTTCCACATGCAATAAACATGACCTCTGGCCTCCACATGTATATGTGTCCACACACATATGAACATGCATACACACATCCATGCATCTCACACACATATACATGCAAAAAAATCCATAGGACTGTGCAGGACTGAGGCATGCATCCCACCATGGGGCTAGTGGCAGAGATGTACACAGATAATTCTAGGCAGGAATGACTAGGCAATTGCACATTAAAGGAGAGACGTTTTTTCACCATTGAGGCCTAAGAATTACTATCGACATAGGTATTCTTGAAGGCCCAAAGACTAAAACTAGCAATAAATTTGTCTAAATTTTGTCACAAGTGTGAAAGGCATAAAAGCAGGCCAGGCATTCTGGATATTTAATGTTCATAGATAGAAGCACAGCCTATTCTTGCTTGTCCTCTCCCTGAAGACCACCTTTTAAATATTCATCCCTATTTCCCAAAATTCCTCTCAGAATTATCCACTGAAGGCCACTCTGTATATCATCCCTCATAGCTATGTCCCCAGGATGGCTCTTGGGGAAACCAGTTTACTAGAAGGACCAGATAACATACCCATAAATATATAACTCACTCTCTCTGGATGACTAAGAAGGGGTAAAGAACCCCCAGACCACCTGCTTCATCACAATCTGGTTATGTGTCATCCCTAGAGGCACAACTCTGCAAGACCAATGCCACCAAAGTGAAGGCAGGACATTCTTGAAACCCTGGGTATAAGCAATAATTAAAGTACACAAAGCCCACATATTCTGTCTCTTTTGTTCTGGGATAGAAAACAAATCTTTGGTATAAGATGGTTGGCTTTTTGGGAGATGCCTTTGACTAAGTGGTGTACATGTTCCTCATGACCCCAGAGAGAACATTTTGTCCAGTCTCTGACTCAGTAGTCTTGTTCCTATCTTTTTAAAAAACTATTTTATTTATTTATTTGAGAGAGAGAGAGAGAGAGAGAGAGAGAGAGAGAGAGAAAGGAAGGAAGAGGCATATAGAGTGAATGGGTGCACCAGGGCCTCCAGTGACTGGAAATGAATTCCAGATACATGCACCATCTTATGCATCTGGCTTACATGGGTTTTGGGGAATCAATCCTGGGTCCTTAACTGCTAACCCATCTCCCCAGGCCCCTTGTGCCTTTCTAAGACCAATGGCCAACTGGGACCTGGACATTCCCAATGCTGCATTTCTCATGTCCCTTTCCTACTACTGTGTTTTCCTCTGGCCCTTAACATCCACCTTAACATCCTGTTATAGTGTACTCTCTTCAGGATTCTCTAAACATTCTTTCAAGTTTCATGAGGAGTCAAACTTCCAGCTCATCTTTTAGGATTTATCAAGAAGCAAGTTTTGGTTTCTTTTATGACACATCCACGTTTCAAACTTTGAATAACATTATCATAGGTTCAAGGAAGGTGTCTTCTGCTCACTTTGAGAGTTTGGGGACTCTTGAGGTTATGTGACTGGACTACTGCACTTTGGGGGGAGGTAGGGAGTGGCTTTACCAATCTCCTCAGTTTTACTTTACTGACTGAATCCTCCACATCACTCCCCTAACCTTTTCCACTTTCCTGGTGAGGAAACCACCTTAATATAGCCATAGAGTGCAGCTAATTATAAAGCTGAATGGTGCAACCCAACAGGCTCTAATGCAGTCTCTGATATCAAGCTCACTACAGTGTTAGCATGGTCTATCCAACACATTTATTGAGCAAAGACAGTGTTTTAGGCCCTGAGCTGGGTTATAAGAGAAAGGCACCCCAGGGGATATGTTGGAGGAATATAAAGGTTATCCAAGCACCAAGGGTCACTAGCACCATCCCAGATCATAAGGTTGGAGGCAGCAGTGGTAAACTTAGACTGGAGTCAGAGGAGGCATCAAGAGCAGAAGTCTCTGGGCTGACAAGATGGCTCAGCAGTTAAAGGTGCTTACCTGTGATGCTTTCGGGCATGGGTTTAAATCCCTAGTACCCATGTAAAGCTAGATGCACAAAGTGGCTCATGTGTCAGGAGTTTGTTGGCAGTGGCAAGAGGCATGGCATGCCCCTGTGTGTGTGTGTGTGTGTGTGTGTGTGTGTGTGTGTGTGTGTGCATGTGTGTGTGCGTGCATGTGCTCCCATTCCCTTTCTCTCTCAAATAAATAAGAACAGAAGTTTCCTGATCTAAGATGGTCAGGAGGTAGGTAACAATGCAATAGGTAGAAACCTAGTAGGACATTAGCCAAATCCAGTACTACAGGGGGATCTCCCATGCAACTCTGCAGAAGGTCAGCATGTTAGGGTGATCAGATGGATATGAAAGAGATTCAGGAGATTCTTACAGCCCTCCCCAACCCTACACCCACATCCTCCTTTTCAGGCCTTGCCTTGTGCCAAGTCTAGCTCAGGCTTTTTTGGATGCAGTCTCTTGGTGGAAGTGGCTATGAGCAAACTGCCTGGGACACTCAGCACAGGCTACTTCCTCTGCTATTTAGCTGAAGAGTGAAGAGGGTCCCATAGACTATGTGCTAGTCTTAATCTTGTTGTCAGGAGGAGCATGAGGGCCTTAGCCATCTGCACCAGCTTCCTTTCATCTGACTGTTCTCAGATGTGAAGGACACAGAACAGAAAATACCTGAAGGTCTGGTTGGTGTGGGCTGGGAGGAGGAGGGTGGTGGTGCAAATTCAAAGCCAAGGCCCTCTGCAGCCCTGCTCTGCGGCAGCTCATCAGTTCTCTTCTCAGCAGCATGGGAGCCTGTGCACAGTTGTTCTTACTGGCTCAGGCCTCCCCAGCAGCATCTGTTAGCAATGAGTGAGAAAGGGGTTGTGGGGGCAGGGCTGGAGGTGGGGGCAGGAGAAAGGTCTACTTAAACAAAATGTGTTTTCTCACATACATAAAACCACAGGCCTCCTGGAGACTTATATTTCTCCGGCCCATCCCCCACCCCTTAGTCTTGAGTTTGTAATCAGAAGCATGCCATTGTAGGCTGGTCTCAGCATCCTCATTTTTTACACAGCAAGGAGCTGGGTAAGGAGCTTTTTGGCCTTTCCATGGGCTGATATACCATGTCCATCAGAGAAAGGCATACTGTAAGAAATCTGAGGCATCACCAGCCCTTACCCTGGTACCTGGTGCCAAAGGCCACCCAGTGTTTTGAGTCCATAAAGAGGGTGAGTCTTCTTTGGGCTCCCAATAGGGTTAAGTAGGCATTCTTGATAAAGGTTCCATATTGCTGCCCACAGGGTAATGTCAGATTCTTCCTCTTGGCAATTCAGGCCTCTCAGATTTGATGTGTGCTATCCTAGTATTTCCATCAAGCTATATTACGTTTACTTCAAACTTAAAGCCTTGAAGGAAATAAGAACTAGAAGAATACTGGAAAGTCCCTAAAAAAAGTTAATTCACTAGACTAGTCTAGAAGTTTGGACTGGTAAAGACAGTGTGCTCTGTGTATTCATAGCACCTAACTCCTCTCAGGAAAGTGTTAGGGCTGAGCCAAGAGTTGGACATTCACCTAAAGATTACAAAAGTGAGAAATGATACCACGTATTATACTATCATTCTTCTGTGCAGATCCTCTGTCTTCTCCCAGCACGCCAGGGGATGGACCCCAGGCATCCTTTGGCCAGGCCAATGAGAAGAACCAAGAAACACAGCTCACTCAGTACTCCACATGCTCTAATGCTCTGATTATTAGATATTCTATCCATTTAGGGAGGTGCAATGGCAGAAGATAGGAGGGAAGAGGAGCAGGGAGAAAACTAGTAGTAAAGGATAAGACAAGTATTCGAATGACCTGAAATCTTTCATATCTACTTATTTAACTATGTACAAGCAGAGAAGGAGCAAGGGAGAAAAGAGAGAGCAAAGGAGAGAATACGTGGGGCAGAGCTTCTTACCACTGCAAATGCCAGATGTATGTGCCACTTTGTGTTCCTAGTTTTACATGGGTACTGGGTAATTGAATCCAGGCCATCAGGCTTTGCACTCAACCACCTTTAACTCCTGAGCAATCTCTCCAGCCCCCATAACTACTTTAGAATAAGTGGATAATTCCACTGGAAAGGGAATTTTACTGAAGCAGGTTTATACAGGCAAAGAGGGGGGTAATTGGTGAAGGAAAACACCAGGTCCACTAGAAAGGGATGTATGTATGTATGTATGTATGTATGTATGTATGTATGTATGTGTATATATATATATATATATATATATATATATATATATATATATATATATATATCTCCATCCTCCGATGGCCACCCTTGAATGTGTCACATCTAGGTATTGATAAAGAATCACTTTTTGTTGAGCATAGTAAATATCCTGTACCTATGTTATAAACTCTGTAAGTCTGGACATTGCTGACTCACAGTGTGACCCTGGAAATTATCATGTTAGTTCACAAGTTCCTTGCATATTTATAAATGGGGGATTCCATTGTTTAGACCCTCAGCAGCTTTTGGGATTAATGAAAGCCTTGTTCACAAATGTCTTGGAATTCATGAAGGTTTAGATCGATAATTAACAAGAAAGAGAAGGCATAAACATTTCAAATATATATCAACTCCTCAATCTATAACAGCCAATAAGTCTAAGAACAGAGTGGCCACAATTTCCCTCAGTGACAAGCAGCCCATGCACTTTCAAAAGTAATTCTTCAATAAGCATAAATTACCACTTGGGGAAACCTTCCATGTATGCCATGGCTGTGGATTTATTATGTGAAAATGAAACTTTTAAATAAATATTGGGGACAAAAATGTACTTCCCATCAAATCAGGCCACAAGGCAAGAGGTTTTTTAAAGTACTTTGGAGTCTGGAGTCTGAGAGTAGGAAGCTGGGCACATTTTCTTAGATGATGTTTTGCTGAGTCAGTCCCTGCCAGGCCTTCTGCTGCCTCAACCTTCTAACACCTGGTCTCTCTGGATATGATCCAAGACAAGCAAGGGTAGAACAATCCTCTGCAGAAATCCTTCTCAATCCCTTAGGGAATCTACAAGGTTCAGAGACACCCTGTGTTCCTATAAAGGCCTTGATCTTAGTCCGTCCTCAGAATCAGCATAAGTAGGCTTTATTCTTAACTTCCCAACCTACTAGGTGAATTTTCTGTAAAAGAAGAATCAGTATTCACTGATTTTCATATCTTTTGGATTTTGATTAATTTTGTTGTTAGTAAGTAATGTTTATAAGAGAGCAATAGAATACAAAGTATGTGGTAGAAGGGACTCATCAAAAATGTAATCAGAACCACACATGTTTGATGATCATTCCTGCAGCTCAGACAGCAGTACTCAGTGTATGAATTGTCTTTGCAGCACTTATTCTGGCCCTAGTCTAATGTGGGGCTTCCAGGTTCCACACTGACATTACAGGAAATCATGCATGTTCATGCCCTCAACTCTTAAAAGCAGATGCTATGAGTCTTAGAACTTGGACCTATCATAATCACCCTGTGGCATTCTCTGCTAGCAAAGAAATTTTCACAAATGGAAAAGACATTTTTTTTCAAGCCATAACATGAGAGGATATTTTCTAGGGGCTGTTGGTAAAATTTTCCTTGACTATTAGAAAAACTCAAGAAGATGTGGTTTCTTACATCTCTTGACAAGAATGAGAAAGTGTTAGTCTCGACAGGCATAGCAAATGGAATGAGTCTTAGGATAAACTGTGGAAAAGCAAACAGTGATTCAAAAAAGAAATTATGGCTGAAGGGATGCCTTACCAGTTAAGGTGCTTGCTGGCAAAGCAAAAGTACCCAGGCTTGGTTCCCTGTATCCATGTAAAGCCAGATGCACGTGGTGGCACATTCATATAGAGTTCATTGACAGTGACTAGAGGTCCTGTTGCACCCATTATTTTTCTCTGTATCTGCTTCTTTTTCTCTCTCCCTCAAATTAATAAAATATTATTTTAAAAAATAGTTTTGATGACATTTAAGAGGGTCTGAGTTAATTCTACAACGTATTAGGAAGTTCAAGTTCTAATAAGTGTCTCACAGACTGATGATACTTCCAGCTCATGTCTGGAGAGGAATGTCAGCTAACAATGGTAGCTAGACTATCAATAGTATTTTAACATGGAAATGGAAGTGAGAGGGCACAAATCACACATACAAAATAATTTCCCTTGTACAAAACTCTGCTTAAAATTCGTCCTGGATAACAAGGAGATAAACCACCCATCGCACATCAGGCAGGTCCCAGGTGAAACCACAGAGGACTGGTGAGATGAGCAAGAGTACTGCTTCAATAGTGAGCCTGTCAACCAGTGCCAGGGTGATGGAGACTGACACTTAGGATACTCAAAATGCACCAGAACAGAAATCCAGTCGACTTAAAACACACCCACCATAGCTCAGGGAATTTTGTGGAAGAGGGGGCAGAAAGAATGTAAGAATCACAGAGTAGAAAGAAATGTCCAGAAGCACTGTGCCTCCCTTTACAATGGCAGATTGATGCCCTGACATCTCATAATGTGCAAACCTAGGGGGAATACCAGTAATCACACTGAGGAGGGCCCTCAGCAGAATAGGGAGGAGGGAAATCATGATGTATCCACACAACTTTCTACTTAATAAAAAAATCCTCCCTAGAATATTCTCTTTGGAAATTAAAAAAAAAAGATAGGAAGTCATTCAAAGAACTCATATCACTGAAACCTTAGCATATTTGCAGAATTGAAAATCTTATTGGGTTTGATAAACTATGCAATATATTATATCTTTTACTTTCTGTTCTCAAAACAATGGTGATAGTTTATTTTCCTTTGTTTGCTTGGAGTCTCAATTATAATAGTAAAGATTGGAATACACCATCATGTCTATATTGCTTAAAATCATTAAAGAAATAAACTCTTCAAGCCTCTTTCAGAATAATGGATAACCATGGACCCAAGCAAATATCCAGAAGAATAAAAATGTCCACAGTGGCCTGAGCTCTCAAGAAAGGGATAAATTATATTGGAGAAAAATATTATGATTTTCCTGTATAAACCCCATTACTACATCCAAAGGCAATGTTTTCTCATTTGCTGGAAAAACTGGCATTCAATTCTCTAATGTACACTTGAATTCCACTTGTATTATAGACGTTGTCTTTTAGTGACTAATAATATACATATAGTAAAGTCTTTATATTTTAGTATAGTGTTTTATGGTTTAGACAATCACCAACTAAATGAAATTATAGAAATCAGAACTTTTAAAAATGTATTTTCTGTGGTCCCTGGCCACCCTGGGGCCACCTCCCATTGGTTTCCCAGAGGCGTCCAGGCAACTGTGGAGCAGGGTCTTGAGTGGCCTGTGAGTGCCACGGGAAGAAACACCTGGGAGACTGCTTTAAAGGGCAGCTAATTTATTTGCCAGGAGAGTGGGTTTATAAGTGTTCATGTAGTGGGGGGAAGAGGTACAGGGTATGTGTCACAGGGGGATTGGCTGTGTGAAGGCTGATGGCTAGTACCTCATTAACATATAAAGACCTTCTAGGTGAGCAGTAAAATGTCACATGGTCATAGGGAAACCGAAAACTAAGTGTTATAAGGACATCTAGGTGCTGGGGGAGGGAAGTAGTGACCTCACTCCTGCAGGTCTGGAGGCAAGATTATCTGGGTCTAGGCCTGCTGTAACCTTCTGTGGCCTGGGGCCCTTAGTCATGCCTGACAGCTCAGGCCTGCTTAAACCTCCAGTGACCAGGGTCCTTAATTGTGTCCGGCAATTTTCAAGCAGAGAGAGAGAGGGGGAAAGACACACAGAAAGAGAAAAGAGGGGCAGAGAAACAAGTAGAAAGAGAGAGAAGGAGGAAGGAAGGGAAGAAAGGAGAGAGAGAGAGAAAGAGAGAGCAAGAAACAGAGACAGAGACAGAGAGAGTGTGTGCCAGAGAGACAGAGACTGACCATGCCAGGACTTTTGTTACTGTAAGCAAGCTCCACATATGCCACTTTGTGCATCTAGTTTTACATGGGTACTAAGGAATTGAACCCAAGTTGTTAGGCTTTGCATACAAGGACCTTTACCTGCCAAGCCAACTCTCCAACTCTAAGTGAAGATATAGAACATTCTTATTAACCATAATTCTTTCGACTCATTATAGTCAATCTCTTTTCCTACTCATTGCAGATCCAGGTTCCCCCTTATAATTTTGTCATAAAATAAATGGAATACAGAGTCTTCATTCACTTAGCATGGCAGATTTGATGTTAATCCTTGTTACAATGTATCAGTAATATGTTCATTTTAATTGCAGAATTGTGTTTCATAGTGTGGATAAACTACAATTTGTTTATGTATGCCAGATGAGGAATGTTCGAGATGTTTTCTGTTCTTGGAAAATTTGAATGAAGCCTCTGTAAACATTTACAGAGTTTTTATATGAATCTTGATTTCTCTTGAGAAAATATTTAAGAAGGGAATGACTTCCTCACATGTTATGTGTAGCAGTTTGAATAGATGGCCCCCAATATATTCAGTGTTTTATTACAGTTTGTAATTTAGATCTGCAGCCACCTGGCTGGAGGAGGTGTCACTGGGCAGATCTTAGGGTCCAGCCCTAAGGTGTGAGAATGGATTTCAGATTCCAATCTAAAGATATGCAAAGTACCTAATTCTGCCTAGAGTTCTGGAAGAATGCTGTGGTATTTGGTTTGTGGCTCTCTCTCTCTCTGCCTGGTCCTTTAAGAGGGGGCCAACTTCTACAATTATGGAACTTCCCCTGGATCTGTAAGCTTTAGTTGATATCCCGTCCTCCATAACTGTGCCTGGTGTGGAAGTTCATCTCAGTGAACCTGAAGCTGTCTACTGCAGTATGCATGATATTTAACTTTATTAGAAACTAAAATTGTCTTCAACAGTGACTGGAATATTTTATGTTTCCACTAGAAATAATAGAGCTTTATTCACTACAAAATCTCACCAGCACTTGGTATGATTATTAAAAAGTATTATGTAGGGCTGGGGAAATGACTTATTGGTTAAGGCCTTTGCCTGCAAAGCCTAAGGACCCCAGTTAGATTCCCCAGGATCCACGTAAACCAGATGCACAATGGGGCACATGCATCTGGAGTTCGTTTGCAGCAGTGACAGCCACTGGCGAGCCCATTCACTCTTTCTCTCTATCTGTCTCTTTCTTTCTCTCTCTCTCTCTTTCCCAAATAAATAAATAAACAAACAAAATATTTTTTAACTAAAAGTATTTTGTAGCTATTATAGCAGGTGTGTAACTTTTTGTAGCTTTAGTTTGGATTTCCATAATGATGTTCATGTAGAGCTGTATATTATGTGTTTATTTTTTATTACTCTTCTATCTACCATCTATTTATCTAACATCCATTATCTTATCTCTATCTGCTTGTCTATCATCTACCTATCACCCATGTATCATCTATCCTCAACAAAGTTGTAAAGCTATCATGTATTTATCTTCTCTCTCTCTCTCTCTCTCTCCATATATATATATATATATATATATATATATATATATATATATATATATATAATTTATGTATCTATCATCTATCTATGTCATCATGTATTGATCCCCACTCCCTCTCATCTATCATCTAACTCTCTATCAAAATAGCTACCTTGGAGTCATAAAGCAAGCTTGGAAGCATTACCTTGCCTCCTATTTTCTTGAAGAGTTTGTATATAATTACTATTTCTTTATTAAATATCTGGTAGCATTTATCACTAAAACTATTTGAGTCTGGGATATTGTGTGTGGGAGGGAAAAGACAGGGAACATGAATAAAACTTTATTTAATTTTTAATTACTATATAAGACTATTTAGATAACTTTTTTACAGATGACTTTAAAAGTATATAGTAAGGCATTTGTTTACTTTACATAATATTTAGAATATAATATAAATTAATCAGTATTATTTATATTGCATTACATATTTTATTATTTTTTTAATGTAATGATGGCTCTCATTACTGATGTTGGCAATTTGTGCCATTTGTTTCTTGTTCAATCTATAGATATTGTTAAATTTCATTGATTATTTTAGTCAATTATAGTGTTTGTTTTATTGATATACTTTACATTTTACATATTTTATCTAAAGGTTTTATTTTTTAGAGAAGCTCCTCAAAAGTTGGTCCGATTGAATAGAGATTTCTCATATACCTCTGCTCCACAAAATGGGTTGCTTTTCACAGAATAGCACATTTGTCAGAGTTCATGAACCTACATTAGTTATTAATGTACATTGAAGCTCATCCGGCTGTGCATTCTGTGATTTTGGACAAATAAATAATGACTGTATTGACAATTATAGTACCAAGTAGCAAAGTTTCATTGCCATAAGGATCCTCTGTGTTTCAACTATTTCTTCTTCCAAATGCCAGAATCCCTGACAATCACTGATTTTACTATCTACATTATTCTACTATTTCCAAAATGAGAGATAGTTGGAATGGTATAGCATGTAAATTTTTATTAAAAATTAAATTTTGGGGCAGCTGCAGCAGGCCAGGGCAGCATCACCAGCTTTCAGAGGAGGGGTCCCAGAGCCTGTGGGACCAATGGCAATTTCCCTCACCTGCTGTCGGTTGTGGGTACGAGACCATCAGTGCAGAATGGACAACTGCTGGTATCCACTGGGCTGCCAGCCCTGGACCAGCTCTTGGGTGGAGGTTTAGCTGTTGGAATAGTTCTTCTGATTGAAGAGGATAAACATAATATTTACTCACCATTGCTCTTCAAGTACTTCCTGGCAGAGGGAATTGTCAGTGGACATACCCTGTTGGTTGCATCTGCTAAAGGAAACCCTGCTGACATTTAAAGGTACTCCCTGCACCATTACTTGATGAGAAGGATAAAAAAGAGTTTGATGAAAATGTTTGTCATCATAAAACGCCAGAAGCTAATATGCCCATGAAAATAGCCTGGCATTACCAGTTATTACCCCAAGATGGAGATTGGTCCAGTATCATCTTCAAGATTTGGTCACTATTATGATGCATCAAAACAGATACCTCAAAAAATACTTGAGGATTCAAAATGGCATGGATTTTTTTCTTCCAGAAAAATTATCTGCAACTATGAATCTAGGATCATGCAACAGTTCTTCAACCCATGGCTACATGAAGCTTGTTCATTTTATCAAGAACATTGTTTATGAGTAAGGATTTGATGGATTTAAGAAAAAAACCAGAGAAACATTTTAAGAATAGGAATTCAGAATCTTAGCTCACCCTTTTGGGGAGATGATATTTGCTGTACAGAAAACTGTGACACAAGTCATAGTCTTACGAAGTTCCTGTATGTTCTACAAACTTCTCTGTCAGCCTGTATCATTACAGTGTCAACACACCTTATCCTGAATAAAGCAATTGTTGCCCGTGTGACTAATTTGTCAGATACAGTAATTGGCCTGGAATATTTTATCAGTTCTGAGAGAGAAACCAACTCTTTATATAAAGATTATCATGGTTTAATCCATATATGGTAGGTTCCTCGGCTTAATGACTTGTGATGAATCAGCTGTCAAAGACTTAACTTTTAAGTCAAAAAATAAGCTATTCACCATTGAGGGTGATAAAGACTGTTCCAGTTGTTATTGCTGTGTATCAGTGATGTAAAACAATCCTTTAGTTGTAGTCAAGCTGCCTTCTATAGGCCATATATGTTCCTTGGAGCCACATGGTCCTCAGCTGGGAGGATTTGATGCTAAAGGTTGAAATCAAGTAGGAACATATTCACTTTCATAGCTAATGGTTCAGCTGGCTGTCAGCTATGCCCTCTCAGCTGGGGATGTCCTCAGGAGCATCTGTGTAGAGCTCTTCCATGTGACCTGGACTTAGGCTTCTTACATGGTGGTAAGTGCTACAAAAGCAGCACAGAGATCTGAAAGCAGGCATCTATTACAAGGTAGACCCATGCAGAGACAACAATCATCATGTCTGCTGGATTCTATTCAAAGGAATAGTCCTAAGGCTATCCCAGTTAAGGGAGGTGGGGGGATTAACCCTGCCACTTGATGGTAGAGCAGCAAGGCCACATTGCTGAAGAAAATGTGGGACAAGTGACACTGCAAGTTTCTCCTTTGAGAAGACAGTGCACTAACACCAGTATCTTTCCACCTGTTGTATTTTGAGCTTTGAACCATAGTTTTGTGGCATAATTATAGTTAATACATCATTTTGTCTTTATGATTCATATTTAGAAATATTTACATCTTGTTATAAATTATTATAAAAACTCACTTTTCTCAATGGTTTGGAAGAAAGGTGTAAGATCTTTACTAAATTTGAAATTTCAATTTCTCTGTGTTTATGGACAGAAGTTCTCAAAACCACAAGTATTATCTGACATGTAATGAAAGAGGAAGAAATGTTCTATACTTATTCACTGTGTGTGGTGTACATATATGTGGGTTTGCATGTTTGCATGTGTGTGGCACACTTGCTTGCAGGAGCAGGTGCAATATGTGCATGTTCTTTATGAAGGTCAGAGATCAAAGTCGGGTACCTTCCTCAGTTCCTCTCCACCTTGTTTCTTGAGCTAGGGCCTCTCATTGAACCTAGAGCCCACCAATTTGGCTAGACAAGCTAGAGATTCTCCTGTTCCCACCTCCCCACCACTGGAATTGTAGACACATGTCCCCATACCCAACATTTTATGTGAGGACCTGAACTCAGATCCTCATGTTTGCCCTACACTTTTGCCGCTGAGCCATTTCCCCAGCCCCCACTAAAAGTTTTGTTATTAAAAAATATAGATAAATACTATATATGAATTATATATCAATTGTTCTTTAACAAAAAATAAACATTGAATTCTAGTTAATGATGCATAAGCTGAAGTACTTAGGCATAAAGTTTACTGATATCAGTAACTTGCTTTGTCATTTACCAATAATTTGGAAGACTGATTAATGGACAAAAGTTTAGATGTTTAAGGAGTTGATAAAAAAGTAAGTATACAGATCAGTTATACATTATAGGATATATTTATATGGATGTTCTTTTCAAATGATGAGCTTTTCCTGTGTTTTTAATTTTCATAATAAAGTATTGATGGAGAAAATTGTACTGAGACATAGTTAGTACCTAAGGTGGGGGAAGGCAAGGCTGAACATGATAGGACATGCAGAGGCAGGAGAATCTCAATTCTAGGTCAGCCTAGGCAAATCATGAGTCTATCACACATATTAATAAATAAACAAATAAATAAAGACCAAAAATTAAATTTTGTAGGGAACTTAAATATATGCACATATTGCAAACTGGTCTCATTCCTACTGGGTTATCCCCTTACGTCCCTCTCCCTTGTCCCCATTTTCCCTGAGCGCCTTTGTTGAGGTTAGTCAAGAGTTCTTGGGGTAGGCCCCATCTATCTAGCTATTTGTTTGTTTGTTTATTTATTTATCTATCTATTTATTTATTTATCTATCTATTCTATTAGTGTGAGAGAGAAAGGTAGATAGAGAATGGGTGCATCAAGCCCTCTAACCACTACAAATACACTGTGCATCTGGCTTTATGTGAGTACTGGGGAATTTAACCTGAATTCTTTGGCTTTGTAGGCAAGTACCTTAACTGCTGAGCTATCTCCCCAGCCCTAGTATGTAACCTTTTAATGTTGCTGTCATTCATGTAGCAGCACGTAACTAAGATTTATCCTCATCTCTTCATGATTTTATAACAAAGTTGAGAAACAATGATATCTTAAATCTACTCATTGTGAATATAGAATAATATTCCTTCATATCTCTAGTTCTTTGATTTTGTTCATCAAAGCACAATATTTTCTTTATATAAACATTCTACATGTTTTACTACATTTAGCATTGAGTATTTTATTGATGTTTTGTTATAAGTAGCATTGTGTTTTATTTTATTTTATTTGAGAGAGAGGGAGAGAGAGGAAGAGGCAAATATAGAGATAGAATGGGCAAACCATGACCTCTAGCCACTGCAAACAAACTCCAAACACATGTGACATCTTCTGCATCTATCTTTTGTGGGTACTGAGGACTTGAACCTGGGTCCTTAGGCTTTGCAGGCAAGTGCCTTAACCACTCAGCAATCTCTCCAGCCCAATATTGTGATTTTTAATGTCAAATTGTTACTTGTTCATTGCCAGTATAAAGGAAAGCATTTGACTTCTTTTAGTCAAAATAATTTTACTTCATTGGTCTTTGAATAAAAAAAAAACCTATAGTAAATATGTAAGCACTTGACTTTTGCATACTAATCTTGTGATTGGCAGCCTTGGTATAATGGATTACTAGTTTCTACTTCTTTTATTATTCTTCTGTGGGTTTTTTTTTTTTGGCAGATCATCAAATTGATGAGCTGAAATGTTTCTGTAGTGAGGACCTATCAATATTAAACTCGCATTTTGTATATATGTAGGTGAATTTGTTCCAGTTGCAGAATACAATTTGAGTTGTAGTTAAATTCTAGATTTTTAGATATTTTCTGTAGCACTTTGATTATCTTAACCCACTATTTCTCCTTCTTTTTCTCTGTTGAGAAGTCGGCCTTGAGGTCAAATACTACAACTTTGTCCTTGCCTACCATTGCTTTTCCTCCTCACTCTTAACATTCATGATACTTTCACATGACTTTCCATTTTATTACTAATTAGTTGAAGTGTGATTTAACCTCAGTGCTCATGCTTTCTTCCAAGTCTGTGAAAATTTCATTTCTTTCAGTTTTTTATCCCATATTCTTTTTAAAAATATACATTTGATTTTTAGAGTTACAGCTTTTATAATTCTTAAATGTTATTCTAGTTAAACTCCAATTCACTGTCTTCTTTTTAAAATTTTGTTTATTTTTATTTATTTATTAATTTATTTGAGAGTGACAGAGAAAGAGAGAGACAGAGACAGAGAGACACAGAGAGAGAATGGGTACACCAGGGCCTCCAGCCACTGCAAAGAAACTCCAGATACATGAGCCACCTTGTGCATCTGTCTTAAGTGGGTACTGGGGAATCAAGCCTCGAACCAGGATTCCTAAGCTTTGTAGGCAAGCACTTAATCATCAAGGCATCTCTCTAACCCTACTGTCTTTTTTATGATATATAGATTAGATATTATGTGTTCTATTTTCCCCACTTATGATCCTATTTGCAATCCTGTTTTTACTGAGTTTCATTCTGCCAATTAAAAAAACAAAAACATTTATTTATTTGAGAGAGACAGAGTAACAAACACAACACCCGGGCCTCCTGCCACTGCAAACAAACTCCAGATGCATGTGCCACTTTGTGAGTCTGGCTTTACATGGGCACTGAGGCCATCAGGCTTTGCAAGCAAGCACCTTTAATCACTGAGCATTCCCTCCAGTCCAATCATAATTTATTGTTTATTAGTTACCTTCACAAAAATTATTTATTTTTAAAATACTCAGTTATTGACTTATTTGTGTGTATGTGTGTGTGTGTGTGTGTGCATGCATGCATGCATAAGCTCATGTCAGAGTCTCTTGTAACTGTAAACAGAATGTCAGTTGTTTATACCCTTTATTTCACCCAGCTTTACATGAATGTCTGGGGAATTGAACACTGGCCAGTAGGCTTTGCAAGCAAGAGCCTTTAACCACTGAGCCATCACCCCACCCCAGTAACAATGATTTCTTTATCCCAGTGAATGTCCATATAAATTTATTTTAAGCTTTTCTGTGAATCCTAAAAGGCTAATTTCATCTAAAGGAATAAACTTTTAAAATCTATTAATATGTTTTGCTACCTTCCTTACCATAAGATTTGTGTATTTCAAATCTTAAATTTTAATTTCAGGTTATTTGAATATTACTTTTGTATATTTTAAATTTCTCTCTTTCTGTGTCCACACATATGCCATGGTATTTGTGTGGAGGTCAGAGGACATCCTTGTGTACTGATCCTTACCTTCACCTTGTTTGAGGCCGGTTCTCCTGTTGTTTCCAGTTTTGTATGCCAGGCTAGCTGGACATCAATCTTCCAAGATTTGTCCTGTCTGATTGTAGGTATGTTGGGATTATAGAAGTGTGCTGCCACATCTGGCTTTATGTACATTCTGGGGGGTTTGAACTCAGGTTGTCATGCTTGCGTAGCAAGGCATTTTTATCCAGTGAACCATCATCCTCCCAGCCTTCATGTGTCCTTTAGCTTGTATTCCTCTTCCTCTAGGAAGTGTGCCAGTGTTACCTTTTACCTCTCCCAACCTGTGGGTTAGCTCTGCATCTTCTCCTGGGCATTTCAGCATTCATTCTTTGCTTGTATTGCACTGTGTGAATGAGATACCATAATTGGATCAGAAGGTTTGCTCCATTTTTGCCCTTTGTTTTCTCCTGTAACACATGATGATTATAGGTGTCTATCAGCGTAAACTATCCGTAGTGTTTCTAATAGCTTGTTTTAGCTTGGGTGTTATGTTTGGAGATCTAGCATATATCCCTTGACTATGACACTGAGCCTAGTTTTAATGTCTCAGTTTGAATGGGGCACTTCTACCACGGTATTCTTGGAAACTGGAATGCTGGCTAGTACTATTTTGGTGTGGATCATGCCCCAGAAGTCCTTTTTTTAAAGTAGTTTATTTTTATTACTTTATTTTATTTGTTTATTAAAGAGAGAGTGACAGAGAAAAAGAGATGGAGAAAATGGCAATCTAGGACCTTCAGCTGCTATAAACAAACTCCAGATGCATGAGCCACCTTGTGCATCTGGCTTAAGTGAGTCCTGGGGAATTGAACCTAAGTCCTTTGGCTTTGCAGACAAGTGCCTTAACTGCCAAGCCATCCCTCTACCACAGAAGTCTTGTGTCTTTAGCTGTACTCACCGTTTTGAATGTATGTTTGATTTAAATCCATGATAATGTTTGTTATGAATCTGAGCCCAACTATGCTTTTTTTTGGATTGTTTTTTTTTATTTTTAAAAAAATTTCATTATTTTTTATTTCAAGGTGGGGTCTTGCTCTAGTCCAGGCTGACCTGGAATTAACTATGTAGTCTCAGGGTGGCCATTAACTTGCAGTGATCCTTCTGTCTCTGCCTCCCAAGTGCTGGGATTAAAGGCATGTGAATATCTCTTTTAATATTAAATTCATCACTGCTCTGTGTTCAAAACTAACAAATTTTAGTAGCTGTGAACTTACTATGTCATCTTCACCTGAGTGATTTTTTTTATATAAACAAAGAACTGAGACTCACAATGGAGAAGTGTTTTGTTCAAGGTCTTAGAAATGAGTTTGTGGTAGAGTCCACACAGAAACACATAGTCTTCTGGTTTGAAGCTCTGGAACTTTCACTGTCCCGGGATATCAAAAACTCACCCAGTGGATAGATATAAGTATTCATTTGCTTCCTGTTTGCTTGTAGGATTGAACTCACCTGATTTTGCATGATTTTGTGAAGAAAATGTTTAATAAATTTCAACATCACCAAGTTCAGGTCTGACTCACCAACCTTTCTTTCAGCAAGCTCTCATGGTTCTGAGTAAAGTGCCTCACCCCACAGGGTGCTGTGTCCCTTGCATCCAGGGATCTTTGCATTAACCACAACAAACAAGACTCTAGAAACAGCATTTTCCTTTTGGAGGTGGTGACATAGCTTCCTTTTAATGAAGAGATAAGGAATTAAATCAATTTATAATTTTAAATAGGCAAACAAGTCATTGTATGTTGTACAAATAAATCTAACTCAAATGTCAACTAAAAATGTCACTCCACTCAAGGAAAGAAATTCCATGTGGTTTGTGTATGAAAACAATGCTTTTCAAACCTGGTTGCTGGGAAATGTCACCTGCACAGAATCTCCTTCCTCATACTATTCTGTAGCTATGCAGTTAAAGGCTATCAGACTCACTCAAGTATGTTATTACTTGAAAGACTATGAAGATAAATTATTAAGCAAATTTTTGGCTAAAATATAGAAAGTAAAAGTAGATTTTTCCCTTTTAATTGCTTAAAAACAGCTAAAAATTATTTTGGTCTCTGTAGGCATAACTTACCGCCACTATAGTCTGAGAATGATGAGACATTTTCTACATGTCCCTGGCCCGGTGGTGTAAATTCACTGAAATTGCCTCGATGCATTTCTGCCTCGAGGTGGTTTGTTCCATGTCCCAATGTCCCCTCTACTTAATCTGTATAATTCAAAGTTCCAAATGAAACTATACAAACTCATAAAACTGTTCTTTTAATTGTAAAATGTGCTGGAAAGTGACTTGCTCAGTTCTGAGTAGGGTCTCCTTCAACATTCTCACCACCCAGCAGTGGTATGTGCAGGTATTCAGTTCATTGAATGCCAGGAGAGAGCTGATTGCTGAGAAAGGCAGTTACAACCCTCAGAAAGTTGTGATTAAAAAACATAGCTCAGGAAGTGGGTATTTCCTCCACGGTGTTCTTAGATTAACATGTACAGCAGCTGACCAAAGTGAACAGTCTAAGCAGAGGGTATTTAAAGGATCAAGTCAGTGCTTGTATAATTTTTTGAAGATACATGTGAAGATAATAAGCAAATTCCTATTATTATGAAGGATCTACTAATTACTGTAATAATTATCCTCATTGAACCAGAGACCCAAAATAGAGAAATCCCAGTTCTTGGGGGTTTATAGATTGTTGCATGTTCTTCAGCTGTAAATAAGGCACATTATGAATTACAATGCAGATCATAAAACCTTGAGCAGAAAGCCCATTCTGGTCCCTCCTTGTTGCTCTACCTCTCTATACCTTGCAACTCAGTAATACAGAACAGCAAATTCATAGGGGTTGGCTGTAGGGAAGCCAGGGATGGGAGTGGGTAACTCGGCTTCTACTTTGTTTGCTTCTTTTTTGTCTCGGCAGTCAGTCTTAACAGTAGGTGAGTTTCTCCAATGAACCAGCTAATGTCTTTGTGCTGAGGTGACAAGTTGTTTTGACATCATTAGACATAGCCAAACAAAGAATGAAAACAAATAGGTAGCTATGTTTCACAGTTTCTGGTTATAAGCACAAAACAGTTAAACACACCTGCAAGAAATTCTGAAATACAGACTTTGATCCTAGCTTTGCTCAAGGTCCCTACCAAGCTCCCCTTTCTTCATGAAGTATTTCCTGTTGGAGTAAACTTGGAATGTTGCCTAGGTACTGTCCTAATCACAGAGACACTCATCATCTCCTACTCTCAAAACAAGGGCTCAACTACAGCTGCAATGCCCCACCACAATCAGGAAGGTATGAGATGATGAAGAAGGGGTTGCTAGGTATAACACATTTCAGAATTTAGAGAGCCAGACCTGTATGTGGTAAAAAGTAACCAAATAAATAAGAAGTTTTGTGTTCTGTATTTTACATGTTCAGTCTAGAAGCTTGAAAACCTTATAGCTGGAAGTTTAAAGAAATTTTTATGAAAGGCCATGAGGTCCTGCCTAATATAGCAGAGATTTTAATGTTTGATGTTATAAAGATGGATCCAAGAGATTTGAATCAACTAAGAGACAGTTTGATCATTACATGTTAGGATGTGTGTTGGTTAATTCTCATTGTCAACTTGACTGGATTTCAAATCATCTAGGAGATTGGGACACACTTATGGGTATGTCTGTGAAGGTGTGTCCAGAAGAACAGATAAAGAAGAAGACACCTTGAATGTAGGTGGCACCATCCTGTGTGTTGGGGTTCTGAATGGAATAAAGTTGAAAAAGACAATGTCAAAGAATGTCAGTATTCTCATTTTTTACTTCCTGGCTAATTATATTGTTAACTGAGATCCTCTGGTATGCCTTCTATGCTACAACAGCCCAATTCTGCTCAAACCATGAACCAGAAGAAATCTTCCCTCCTTTATGCTATTTTCATCAGGTGTTTTGGTCACAGAAACAAAAAAGTAACTACTACATGAAGGAAGCTGTTATGTTTAGGTATCTGGTCTCAGTCCAACTCAGCTCTAATGGACTTCTTGGGGTACCATTTTCAGGAAAATCCAAGGCTGGCTGGATGATGGTCTTTGTAGGCGACTTTCTCAGATACAGCAGGGAAATTTGTGTTGGTATAACTTCAGCTCCATCTGAGATATGAGAGTCTTTCTACCTTTGTCCTTTGCTTTCCACCTTCTTGGAATGTAAGAATGAGTCTTGTTGCCATGTTCTCTCCAAGTATTTGAACATGGCCATCATTAAAGAGTCAAACACATGATCAGTGATCTCTCTAAATTCAGGGAAGATTGCACAGTGGGGGTTGGAAAGATTGTAAGATCCACAGGGTGAGAAAGAGTATACTGAGCCACTGGCTGCCACCACACAAACTGACTGGTGCATCCATGACCCCATAGTGACAACCAATAACTACAACTAAGGAGAGTTCTCAGTGGAATAGAGGAATGGGAAAGATTAGAGTATAACCCAATGAGAATATGAGCAATATTCAATATGTTCATAAAATGTATAATTGAGAAATAAAGGGGAAAAAACTTTAGAAAAATAACAATAACAACAAAACCCAAGTGAAAAAAAGTGTTGGGTGGATCAGAGGAAGGGGAAAATAGTGATAATTTTTCTAAAAGATTAAAGTTTTTCTTAAGAAGCCTGAAATAGAATGTTATCTATGTCATTAAGTGTGAGTTATAAGGAAATTCCTATAGAAGGAAAACAGAGAAACAGCATTATTTGCTTGGCCTATAGAGTTAGTATAAAGGTAGAAGGAGACAATCTTTTAACTTATGAGTATTGTTTTTAGTACATCATTTAAAAAATACTCTTTGTATTTTATTTTTATTTATTTGAGAAAGAAAGAGAGGCAGATAGAGAGACAATGGGGATGCCTGGGCCTTTACCCACTGTAAACAAACTCCAGACACATGCATCACCTTGTGCATCTGGCTTGTGTGGGTCCTGGGGAAGAGACCTGGGTCCTCTGATTTTTGTAGGCAAGTCCCTGAACCTCTAAGAAATCTCTCCAGCCCATTATTTTAAAATACTTTCTAAGTGTAGGTGATAAAGATAATTTTCTAATTTTGTTATTTTTTTATACTTGAAGACTGTTTAATCAGGTCATTATTTTTACCCTGCATGCATTGTCTTAATATTATTTATAGAATAGAATGTCTTTCCTTAGTGGTTGTTAATGCAATTTTCTATTATAAAGTATACCCCATTAAGATGCAAGCTTATTTCTGGCCTTTTTGTTCTTTTTAATATGCTTTTTTATATCCTTTTATATTTATTCTTATTTTGAGGTAAGTCTTGGATTTTGGTAGTTTTTTTTTTTTCAAATTGCTCCTCATTCTCCTCTTCTTAGTCCCTTCTTTAGATATTTCAATTTCCAAAGACTTTGGATATTTCTAGATTTTTGTAGTCTCCTTATTACATTTAGAAATTATTGGAAAGATTACACTCTCCAACAATCTTGTTGGAGTTTTGATGTGAGTTGGATTTCATTCACAGTTTAATTTGGGAGGGATAATTAATATTTTATAAGTAACATTTTCAAAGGTGAACATTATATTTTAGTATGTTCATTCAGGTTGTCTTCACTGTCTCTTAATTTTTAATTATTTTTTAGATATCTCACACTTTTTTAAAGCAGGCTAATTGTGGGATATTTCAAAGTCATGTTTTAGATGCTTATATCTAACTGATTAAAGAATATCTACTTATTTTTGACAATCTTGTGTTTGTCAAACTTGTCTCTATGAATCAGGATTTTAGGAGGAGAAGGAGAAACAATGAAATTAAAATGATTTGAGAAGAATTTAATAAAGGGAACATTTACAGAATTGTGAGAAAGCATGTGAAAGCACAAGAAAGAATGCAGTAGAACCTGATTGATCTGGACTCTCACCTCCCCTGTGCTCTCCACTTCTTCCATTTCTCAATGGATCTATTATTTTGCAATCTCAAGAAACTATATTTTGTGTGTCAGGTCACTGGAATTTCCAACTGGTTGAGTTGTATTGAAATTATGTTTTGCTATTGTGATCAACAGGTCAAGGAAACTAAACAGCAGGAGTTTACTCATTTGATAATTCTTTTTTTTTCTTTTTTTTTGGGGGGGGGGTGATTTTGAGGTAGGGTATCACTCTGGCCCAGGCTGACCTGGAATTAACTATGTAGTCTCAGGCTGGTCTCGAACTTACGGCGATCCTCCTACCTCTGCCTCCCAAGTGCTGGGATTAAAGGCGTGCGCCACCACACCCGGCTCATTTGTTAATTCTTACTGCTTAGAGATGGACTGTAGCTTAGGAAGATGCCTGGGCAAGGTGCAGGATAGCCATGATGTCATCATTTCTTTGACTAAAGACATGCTCCAGAGTGAGACAGCGGCATTAAAGATCATCCAACTCTTCATATTCTCTCCAGAAATTCAGCCAACATAAACTAAGATCAGCATTTCATGAGGATATTAAAACTGAATGATTCTCTGTGACAACATCAAATGCAACACAATTATTCAACATCATGTGTTGGCTGACACTAAAGAGAGGGTACCATTAAAGAACAGAGCTGCAAGTCATCTAGTAGCAAGTTTGCTGTAATGACTAAATCTTGGTGGCTGCCATTGTCTCACATGTCCCTTGTCTCTATCCAAAACTACAACCAACTTGTACATATGTTGACCCAAACTGACATTGCCCTTCTCTGATTCTACACTCAATGCTCAGGACTTCATTTATTAATTTGTTCATCCTCCAACCTTTATTCTAAAATTTCTGTGCTCTATATTCTGCATCATGTTGTGTGTGACAAAAATAAATGAGAACTCTACTACTTTCTAAGATACTTACTGGCATGCAAAAGTAACTGGTATAGCATTAGGAAATATTTAAAAAAACAAAGAAATGAAATCAGCCATGGAAGACAGAATATTTGTAAGCAAGACAATCCAAATTGTCAAGTATATTACTCACATTGATTTTAATAAATCTTAATAAAATTTGTATATTAGTATTTCATGTTTCATAACTAATCATATAATAATAGCAAAAGGGATAGCATAATGCAATTGTCCATTCATTCATTGACTCATTATTTTTTTCTTGGAGATGAGGTATTGCTATATAGCCCAGACTATTCTTAAACTTGTGACCCTCCTGCCTCAGCCTTCTGAGTGCTGAGATAACAGATGTACATTACCATACCCAATAAAATCTCTTATTTTTCCATAGATTATACATATAACTATCAAATATTTATGCAACTACAGTAAATAACACATAAATCTATAGACAGGAGACTGAGTTAAAATATCAACTTATACTATAATTATGATATGAAACAGAAATTCTTGTCTGAATTTGCTCACTTATAAAATTAGAACTAGGTGGGCTGGAGAGATGGCTTAGCAGTTAAGGCACTTGCCTGAAAAGAGAAAGGATACTGGTTCAATTTTCCATGACCCACATAAACCAGATGCACAAGGTGACACATGTATCTGGAGTCTATTTTCAGTGTTTAAAGGCCCTGGTATACCCATTCTAATTCCACCCCCATCTTAAATAGATAAATAAATTAAAATGTTTATAAAAAATTTAAAAATAATAAAAAATTAGGATTAGGAATTGTTTTAAAGTGTTACTGAAAAGACTAAAAGACTAAAAATGTGTGGAACAAATACACTCAGAGGTATCTCTAGCACCTATTTTGAACACAACATTTTTGGCTATAAAGACCCCAGATAATAGAATTATTTATATGCATATATTTTTAAATTATAATTTCTAAAGTAACTAGCATTCCCACTTAAAAGGTAATGAATCTTCAGCATAGTGAAAAAAATTTAAATGTTCTGAATATAATTCTCAAGTCAACTGGTACCTACAATATTCTAAAGAGATACAAACTACGTGCTTAGAATGTTCTGGCACTCATAACCCACATGTTTACAGCTGTGAGTATTTCCAAAGAGTCTAGTGAGGATTTCCATTGATAAAAATTTATGCAATTAAAATAATTAATTAAATTAAAATTAATAAACAAAATTCCCAACATCAAATAAATGAATAAATGCAATAGGCTTGGAACTCAATTGTTCAAAACTTAAAACAACATAACAAAAAACTAAAACCAATAATCCTTCTCACAGGAGTGAGAAGGCAGGATATCTCTAAGAAAGTAACAAATTCTACATGGCCAGAATACCATCATCTGCCTGAAACCAACTTGGGACAAATACTGAACAGACAAGGGAAGCTGGCCACTCCATATATTTCTAAAATAAATAGTCCTGATGTCTCAAGCTACATATTTGTATCAACAATACACAATGTAAATGTAGGGAAATGGTGGTTAAAGGCTATTAGTGGTATATTGGTATCAATATGCCAAATTCTAAGACATATTATAGGAAGATGAGTTTTCATTGTTAAATAGACACACAAAACTTGAGAAAGTATACCTGAGAAATAAATAGACAGGGAGATAGAGTGTAAGTGATCAAAAGGTAATAATATTTATATCATATATAAATATATATATATATATATATGTAAATTGTTACATATCATTATACTTATATCATTAAAACTGCTTCCAAAGTATGTGTTCTAAAATACATGGAAACTCACAATAAAAAAGCAACAAGCTTTATGTATGTTAGACACTGCTGTTTGAATAAAATGGCTCATCTAATCTTCACATACAAAAAAAGGGCAGGTTCTTTATTGATTTTATTATTTATTTATTTGAGAGAGAGAGAGAGAGAGAAAGTGGCAGATAGAGAGAATTGGCACTCTAGTCAGTGCCAAGAAACTCCAGATTCATGCACCACTTTGTGACTCTGGCTTGATGTGGGTATTGAGGAATAGAACCTGTATCCTTTGGCTTTGAAGACAAGCATCTTATCCACTGAACCATCTCTCCAGCCCAAAGTGACAGTTTTATTTTCTTAAATGGAGGGCAGAAATTCATTCACTTGCACTTCTAGTTTGAGAGCCCAGAGTGATCTATTTTCATGGAAGTGAAAAGGTATAAAGTAGCTCCTTATCGCTGGGCTAGAGTCACTTCCAAACCTAGGATTCATTCTGAGAGAGCATGGTTTGACATCAGCCAGAGATGAAATGAAGAATCTGCTGTTTCTCCTTTCCTAGGGAATAGAGAAATAGTCATCCTTTATGTCCATCCTCCACCTCCCCCAACACACATGTGCATACACTGCTGTGCACTTGCAGATCCTAGCCTGGTACAGCCCTGTTTCCTGTGTCCAGTCAGAGGCTTCCCACAGCTGGAGCAGGGAGCACCTGCATGGCTCTGCTTTGTGTCTGCTGCACTCACTCACAGCAGGCCTGTTAACCATCTGCACAGGTAAGGCTCCAGCCTGGCCTGTAACCACCAGCCTGGCTCCTACAGCCCCAAGTCAACATGGACATAAAGCAGGCATCCTGCCATACCTGACGGGCCTGCTTCATGTCTGTGGTTCCCACTCATGCAGAGAAACCTATTTGCAGGCCCCCTAGTCACATCTTTTCACATTCTGTGGTTTGAGCCATACTGGGAACTGCAGTATGAACTAAAGAGGAGTTTGAACAAAAGGGTTCTGTCATGGACCCATTCAATCATTTAAGAAACTATCCTACTCTTTGAAGAAAATCTGCATAGAACGTCAGCTCACCCCTTGACCTCACAGCCCAGTGGGAGAAATAAACTTGTGGCCTCCTAGTTTTAACCTAGGGGGTGGTGTGCTAAACTTCAGAAGATGGAAAGAAAGGACTTTTGCAGACATTAAGAAACAAGTAAGCAATTAATAGCTACAAACTTTCATCTGGAAGAATTTAGGAAATTTTTATAGAGTTGGGCATTGAGGAATGTGTAGAAGTTTTCATTCATAATGATTTGAAATATCAATGTCTATTTTGTTATTTTTTAATTTTTATTTATTTTATTATTTATTTATTTATTTATTTATTTATTTGAGAGAGAGAGAGATACAGAAATAGGCAAGTAGAGAGAGAGAGAGAGAGAGAGAGAGAATGGGTGCGCCAGGGCCTCCAGCCACTGCAAACGAACTCCAGATGCATGCACCCCCTTGTGCATCTGGCTTACGTGGGTCCTGGAGAATCGAGCCTCGAACCGGGGTCCTTAGGCTTCATAGGCAAGCGCTTAACTGCTAAGCCATCTCTCCAGCCCCATTTTGTTATTTTTTAATGGTAGACTGGAGAAGAGTAAGCCAGAGTAAGTGATTTATAATAGAACCAATAAGTGAAAAATATCAAGAAATCCCCAATATCTGAAAACAAAATAACATATGTCCAAGCATCTTGTGACTCAAAACATTCAAAATGGAAAGTACTTAGAATGGAATAAAAGCAAAAGGCAACATTCAAACTTTGTAAGCAAATATGTAAGAGGTATACAATGGAGATTTATAGCACTGTTTATATGCTCAAAGGAGAAGCGTCTCAAATAAGTTACCTGAGTTTCTATCTTTAAAAGCAAGATGACTGAGAGTAAATTAAATCCAAAGTACATAGAAATGCAGAAACAATAAAGATCAGAGAAGGCAATGAAATTAATATTGGACAAATAACGGAGCAAATCAATGAGACCCAAACCTGATTATTGAAGGAAGTTAACAGAATTAATAGCTCAAGACAGATGACGAGATGGAAAACACAAAATACACACATTGCAAGTATAATGACCAAGACAGGTAGACTGACTTTTGATTTTAAAGATGTTAGGAGGAAAACAAAATAATAAATCCTATGATGATAAATTTATTAACTTAATAGTATGAAAACTTCCAATATAGACACAAAATTCCTGAGTTCATGCAAGAAAAATAGGTTAGCATGAGTAATCTCTATATCTATTAAAGAAATGGAATTTATAGTTAAAAAACTTCTCTAAGAGAATTGTAGAAAGTGGAGCATCACCTCACATTTTCTTTTGTTTTTTATAATTTATTTTTTATTTATAGTATTCTAATTTTACATTCATATTGGTGACTCCATTATCCTCTTCCCTATCCTCCCCCTTCCAAAGGGACCCTCACCAATGGGGAATGTGGGTCATGCATTGTGGGAGTAGTCAAGAGTTATGAGAGATAGGCCAAGTCTCTGTGCATAATGACCCAACTTGTGGCTCTAACACTCTTTCCGTCCCCTCTTCCGTGAATTTCCCTGAGCTATGTTGGGGTCATTTTAGTTCTGCTTCAGTGATGAGGTTTTGGGAGCCTCTGTATCTCTGGATATCTGGCTTAGTAGGAGTTGGATGTTCTCTGTGTTTATCTCCTTCAGCCTTTTTCTGGTGTCATGTTCACCAAGAAAGCTGTACACTCCCCTTTCCCTGCATTACTCTATGGTTTCAGCTGGGGCCCTAGTGAGGTGTGATTGGCTGATCCTCCCTTCAGGTTTGTCGGCCATCTGAAAAAGATAAGCAAATTCTCCAACTGAGAGAGAAGTTAGTACTATATAGATGGAATGGCCATAGTTATTTTGGAGAGAATTTTATATGAGTAGGCTCTCTTCTAGCCCACATTTGGTGGGAGCTTGATCTTGGAGACTGGGCTCATTTTGTGTACATGGTTTTGACATATTTCCCAGTTCCAGCAATGAATTCCATTCCAGTGAGTAGATCTATTAGCCAAATCAAGAGCAGTTGGTTACCCACCATGGCTGTGTGCCACTACTGCACTTGTTTGAGCATTATGTCAGGTTGTTTCCTGCTGGGTAGCTTAGACTGTGAGTTGTTTGGACAGATGTCAGTCATTTTCCCCCAGTTGCTCTTGTTGCACCCTCTGGCACTAGAGTAGCTAACTGTCTGGGGACTGACCCTCTTCCAGATTCTGACCAGGTCTCCATGTTTTGTCTCACCCACATATGCTGTCTTCAACAGTAGGGTCCTACCATTTCTTACCATTAACCTTTGGTGGGTCATCAAGAACTCTGACAGAAACCTGTCTTTTTTGGGAAACCTTGTAGGTCTCTTGGAACAACAGCTCATCGTGAAAGTTAACCCCGTGCTGGTATTGGGAGTTATAAATCAGCACCAAGGAAGGTGAAGGAAGAAAAAGATAGGTAATATAAAAGAGAAAGTGAGTATAGAGAGAAGAGGGAGAGAGACAGGGAGACATGGAAAGGAGGGGGAGAGAGAGAAAGAAACAGGAAAAGATTAAGGTTGGTTTTCATGATGTTCTCTCCAGTTCCCTGTGGTTCAGCTGTTCCCTCTGTGGGCCTGCTGTAGGATCAATGTTCTAGCCTGTTGTTCAGAATATAGGGTTTCATAGTACCATTTCCTTTTGGGTCCCTATTTGTGTCCCCCTTCCCCTCCCACCCTTTTGCTCCCTCCCTCACTTACCCTCACCTCATCCCACCCTCCCTATTGTCTAGTCCTTAGGGTACTTATTAGGTTTGGCAGCATCTCAGGTGGATTCATTACCTCACATTTTCTACAGAGCCAGCATTACCCTGACATGAATGTCATGGGTGATAAGAAAAGAAAATCACAGACTAATAGCTTTCATGAACATATATGAACATGTACCCTTTTGCATTTTGTGCTTTGTGTGTGTGTGTGTGTGTTTGTACATGCTCATGCATGTGTGTGTCAGTGTGTGGAGGCCAGAGGCTGATGTCAAGTGTCTTCATTAATTGCTCTCCTCCTTACTTTTTTTTTCTTTCAATGATGTTAAAGTTTACTAATTTGGCTAGTCTTACCTAGACTAGCTAACCAGTAAGCCCTAGTTATATGCCTATCTTTACCTCCCTAGCATTGTGATTACAGGTGCAAGTCACCATGCCCAGCATTTTACCTCAGTGTTGTAAATCAAACTCAGGTCCTTATGCGTACATGGCATGCACTTTATGAATTGAGCCATCTTTCTGGTCCATACATACAATTTTAAAATATATTTTATTTCATTATTTATTTGAGAGAGAGAAAGAGGCACAGAGAGAGAGAGAGAGAAGAGAGAGAGAGTGGGTACACCAGGGCCTCCAGCCACTGCAAATGAACTCCAGATGCATGTGACCCTTTGTGCATCTGGCTTACATGGGTCCTGGAGAATGGAATCAGGATCCTTTTGCTTTGCAGGTAAACATCTTAACTGCTAAGCCATATCTCCAGGCCCAATACATACAATTTTAATAAATAGTTTATTAATGTAGATACAATATGATTACATGAATTAATGCAAAAGTAGGCTTGATATAATATCAAAACAATTTTGATTTCTCATATTAATGTGGTAAAAATAAAATAATATCAATGGGTATAAAGGGGTAGAATATGGCAGGTGATGGTCTAAAGGAAGGGAATAAAAGAGGAGAGGATTGGAGGAAGGTTAATTAAAATTTAAAATTTATGAATAAATCATAAGAAAATTTACTTCACTAGCTACTAATAAAAATGTAGAAAAAGAGAGAGTTTTGTTAGAATTATCTTGTGGAGGTAGATAATGTTGTGCTTTGAAGCTACAGATATTAGAAAAATGTCAAAGACAGGCTGGATGTAGTGGTACATGCCTTAATCCCAGAATTTGTGGGGTAGAGGTAGGAGGATTGCTGAGAGTCTGAGGTCACCCTGAGACTACATAGTGAATTCCAAGCCAGCCTAGACTAGAGTGACACAGTACCTCAAAAAAAAAAAAAAAGAAAAAAAAAAGAAAGAAAGAAAAAGAAAGAAAAAAAAGAAAAAAAGAAAGAAAAGAAAAAGGAAAAAGAAAGAAAAATGTCAGTGCAAAGGGTTGGATACTTTGCAGTAAGATGTTGGTCACAGAGGTCCTGATTCCCCAAGAATATTATAAGCCATTGCCAAGCTCTTGGTTGCCCACCAGAACTATAAGATGAGATCCTATTACAGATCCTATGCTTGGGCTGCAAGTCACTGAGAAATCAAGCCAGACCTGAGCTGGAAGCCTCCTCACTGTTCTTTAGCTGTCAGTATGAAGGAAAGACCTATTCAGTCTGTTTAGGCAAATAATAATAATAATAACCAGCTTAACTAACAGTGGACCCTACAAGCTTTAAGGCTAGCCAGATAGACCAAATGAGCCAACTCGTGCAATGGTAGCATGTCTATTATGGTTCAGGAAACCAGTTGCTTTTGGATTCCACAAGAGGGAATTCCTGCCTGGTATTGAAAACCTGATGTAAAGCCTATGGCTTGGGAAGTCATAAGCCCTAGTAGGGAAACCGCTACTGTTTTCGAGCTAGCTAAATGGATATATTATGTTCACCAAACTGCCCTCTAGCTATTTATGTTTACGTCCATATTTTAATGCTACTCTCACTTTTGGTTGGAGAACCTTCTCTTTTCATATGACAAAGACCACTGTGGTGACTCAAAACTCACCAAAGTGCTGAGAAGTGACAGTTGAGTGTTCAACACTAAACGAGGCCCAAAGGAAGTGGAGGGGTACTTACAATGCTGTCTTCCAGACACAATGTGGCCTAGATATCCATGACTTCACAGTGGCTCATGCTACCTACACAAGATCTGCAAACTAGGAGGTTAAAAGTGATGGCATCAAAATAGAAGAAACTCTAGTTGGAAAGAAGAAGGAATTGAGTGGAGGAGGAGGTGGGATTTGAGAGTAGGGAAAAGGAGGGTGGCAGGAGGGGTTATGATCATGTTATATTATTTATATTTATGGAAGTTGTCAATAAAAAGTCTAAAACCTTTAAAAAGGAATAAATTGACAAGAAAACAGGAAAGAGGCAACCTGGCATTTTGTACAAATTGAAATAAAAATGTTAAAATATGAAAAAACATAAAATAGTATCAATGTCAATAAAAATAGAGCAAGCATATTAAAATTCTATGTACCTAAAAATTTCTCTACAAATGAGGAACAGATGAATTTTTCTCAGCTTGATAAATGACAGTAGTAAGACCAGTAGCTAACATGATACTGGCAAGACTGTGTATAAAACTAGGGAGAAAATAACAATGATAGTTTTAAGTGCATCCATTAAACTTTACCCTAGAGACTTTAACCAGTGCAATAAGACATAGAGAAATAGTTACTGGAAAGGGAAATGGCAACTTTTTCTTATTCTCAGGCAGCATGATCACATACATAGAATATTTGATGCAGACTATTAAAAACTGACCCCCCCCACATATATCCAGAATTTCAATTTTCTTTTCTTTTCTTTTTATTGACAACTTCAATACTTACATACAAAAAAGCATATTTCTCTCCTCTCCCCCATCCCCTCAATTTTCTTTAAATTGATCTATTGATGTAATTCAATCTGAATTAAGATCTCAAAAGATTGTTTTGAAAAAATGTGACAAGCAGATTCTAAAATTTATATGAAAATACAAAATTTCCTAAAAACCAATGTCTCAAAACAAAGAAAATATTTTAAGGACAATACATTGCATAGAAAAATGAGGCAGATATTTAGTCCAGGCAATGGAAAGTCTTAAGTTGTAGATTAATCTTTAAAAAAAATGACTCCACAAAAAAGTCTGCACTGTTATGCTTTGAGCAGCCTTAGCCATAGCTGTCAAAACTTGATAGCATCTGATATATCCTTCTGTAGATAAACAGAGTAGTTCAGGCACATCCAGACAACATAGTATTTCTCATACAAAATAAGGTGTAAAACCATAAAAAAGACACCTTAAATACATTTTAGCAATGAAAGGGGCTAGTTGGAAAAGTGTGAATACCATACATGTCCAAGAATTCAGCAATCTGGAAATGGCAGAACCTTAGACAGTAAGATCAGTGATTGCCAAAGCCTTGGGAAGATGGGGAAGGAACGAATAACCAAAGTACATAAGATATTTAGGCCAATGCAATTATCATTATGTGATGTCATAATAGTGGCTCCATGGTATTACTGGGTATTTTCCAATACCCTTTGAACTGAGTAGCACAAAGAAGGAGGCCTAATGGAAACACATTTTAGCTAATAATATTTATTAATTTAGATTCATCAGTTGTAACATATTTCACACCAATGCAAGATAGAAATAGTCAAGGAAACTAGGTAAGAGGTAAGAAAGAGGCTGAAATCAGTTAGAAGGCATGGATGAGAACTTCATAATTTCTTTTCAATATTTCTGTATAACACAGTCTAGTTAACAAATAAAGAATCACTGCCCATTTATTTATTTTTTTATTTATTTTATTTTATTTATTTTATTTATTTATTTTTTATTTTTTTATTGACTTTTAATCTTACATACCAAAAAAACCCCACCTGATATTTCCCTCCCCTCCCCCATTCCACTTTAGAACTCCGGTCTCCATCATATCCCCTCCCTTTCTCCATTAGTCTCTCTCCTAATTTGATGACATCATCTTTCTCTTCTATTTTGAGGGTCTTGCAAAGGTATTGCTAGGCACTGCAAGATCATGGATATCGAGGCCAATTTCTGTCTGGGCAGCTGCATAGTAAGAGGTCATATCCTTCCTTTGGCTCTTCCATTCTAACCGCCCCCTCTTCTGCAATGGTCCCTGAGCCACTGGAGGATGTGACAGAGGTGTTTCAGTGCTAGGCACTCCTCCATCCCTTCTTCTCAGCACTATGTTGCCTTTTGTGTCATCCCAGTGGTCATCACCATCTGAAAAGAGAAGCTTCTCTAGCCAGAAGTGAGAATAGCGTTAATATGTGGACATGAACATTTAGTGTAGTGTCCCCAGGGCAGCTTGGTGGGAATAATATATACATTTAGTCAGACATGAGCAGGCTTATACCCCCATGGCTCATGACCTCACCTACCATAGACTTTTACTTAGGTTTTTCAGTACCGGGTATGTATTCCCTCCTGTAGAGAGGGCCTTCAGTCCAATTATGAAGCACTTGGTTACCCCAAGAGTAGACACGCCACTATTGCACCCGTTCAGTCATTGGGCCTGTCTGGCCAAGCTTGAATATTCAGCATCCACTATTTTCACTGTTGATGGCTTCTGTCTCCCATACGCTGCGTGCAGTGCAGCTTTTTCCAGCTTTCAGTTGGCTGGTCTACAGGGAGAAGATTTTCTGCTCAGCACCAGCTTGCTTTCTCAGTGTCCTTGCCTCTCAGGCATGAGATGTCTTCAGCAATAGGGTCTTACTATCTATTTCTCTAGGGAAACCAAGGGCTTTGGCAAAAGCCTTAATGTTTTGGAGGCTACCGGGACCTCCTTGGCCAACATCTCACTGGAAGGAATTCCATCCCAGGTACTGAAAATTTTCTAGTAACAGTCTACATCTTCTAGACGTGCCCTTATTCAAAAAAGTAATTTTACATATGTCTTATTGATAATATCTTGAGTTTAGATTGTCCCTCCCCCTGCCCTTTTTGTATGCATTCTCTTCCCATGGCCTCGCTTTAGGCCATTCCCTCCCTGAACTCAGTTCTTCTACTTACATATGTGTATTACCATACACTTAAGTCCTTCCCTTTCTTCCCTCCCTTATAGCCTTTTACCCGCTTACTGGTTTCTGGTACCTATTTTTGGTTCCAGTTCATACACAAGTCTATACATTGGTAGCTAGGATCCACATATGAGAGAGAACATGTGACGATTGGCTTTCTGAGCCTGGGTTACCTCACTAAGTATAATCCTTTCCAGATCCATCCATTTCCCTGCAAATTTCATAATTTCATTTTTCTTTACTGCTGAATAGAACTCCATTGTGTAAATGTACCACAACTTTATTATCCACTCATCTGTGGACGGACATCTAGGCTGCTTCCATTTCCTAGCTATTGTGAATAGAGCAGCAATAAACATGGTTTTGCAAGTATCTCTAAGGAAGTGAGAAGAGTCCTCTGGATATATGCCTAGGAGTGCTATAGCTGGATCATATGGTAAATCTATTTCTAGCTGAATAAACTTAACCAAGGAAGTGAAGGATCTCTACAATGAGAACTATAAAAAAACTCGAGTGACAAATTGCAGAAGACACAAGGAAATGGAAAGACATTCCATGCTCCTGGATTGGAAGAATCAATATAGTGAAAATGTCAATCTTACCAAAAGCAATCTACACATTTAATGCGATCCCCATTAAAATCCCAATAGCATTCTTCACAGAAATAGAAAAAACAATACTAAAATTCATCTGGAAACACAAAAAACCTCGAATAGCCAAAACAATTTTGCATAACAAAAATCAGGCAGGTGGTATAACCATACCCGATTTTAAGTTATACTACAAAGCCATAGTAACAAAAACAGCATGGTACTGGCACAAGGACAGACAGGTAGATCAATGGAACAGAATAGAAGACCCAAATATTAATCCAGACAGCTACAGCTACCTGATTTTTGACAAAAACTCCAAAAATACTCATTGGAGAAAAGATAGTCTCTTTAACAAGTGGTGCTGGGAAAATTGGACATCTGTTTGTAAAAGGATAAACATAGATCCTTGTCTCTCTCCTTGCACAAGAATCAAGTCCAAATGGATCAGGGACCTTAATATCAGACCTGAAACTCTGAAAATGCTAGAGGAAAAAGTAGGGGAAACTCTTCAACATATTGGAATAGGCAAGGACTTTCTGAATATAACTCCAATTGCTCAGAGAATAAAAGCACTAATCAACCACTGGGACCTTATGAAATTACAAAGCTTTTGTACAGCAAAGGACACTGTGAATAGAGCAAAAAGACAACCTACAGAATGGGAGAAAATCTTTGCCAGTTATTCATCTGACAGAGGATTAATATCCAGAATATACAAAGAACTCAAAAAACAGAATAACAAGAATTCAAACAACCCAGTTAAAAAATGGGCTACGGAACTAAATAGAGAATTCACGGAAGATGAAATACAGATGGCATATAAACATCTAAAAAAATGTTCTACATCCTTAGCCATCAGGGAAATGCAAATTAAAACCACTTTGAGATTCCATATCACTCCTGTCAGAATGGCTGCCATCAAGAAAACAAATGACAATAAGTGTTGGCGTGGATGCGGAAAAACAGGAACACTTCTACACTGTTGGTGGGAATGTAAGCTGGTCCAGCCACTGTGGAAATCAGTGTGGAGGTTCTTGCCCATTTATTTTAACTAGAGAAGAGCTGAGTTCACATGTTGCAGAAGGTCTTTCAAGGGAATACTAAGAGCCATTGCATTCACTGGGAGGTAATGGTGATAGTTTGTAAACAAGGCAACCTGGGTCTGAGTAGAGTGGGCAGCCAGGCTGTAGAGCCCTCTTGTGAGAAGGTTGGAAATGAGGACTCACAAGAGCTTAGTGATAGCTTAGCTGTGTCAATGAAGATAGAAGTAAGAACACATGGTGGTAGAATGAACACTTGATTATAATTCAGAGACTTGGTCTATTCTTGGCTCTGACTCTTATGTAATGAGAGTTCTGGCAAATGACTTGGTATTTCTGGGCCTTAATTATCTCAGGAATGTTCTGGTGGCATTACTCTGATGTACAGGGTAAAATTTCACAGTCTAGAGTTGTCCTGCCAGACACACTGGCTATTGACTAGTAGGTATTACATTCTGGAAATGCAGCTAACTTGACATGATATGCACTGCATATGTAAAACTTACATGAAAAACTTAGGATATCACATGCATAATTTTTATTGTGATCATATTTTTAAATTATACTACACTCATTATACCATGTTGAAAAAAATATACATTACTAAGTAAATTCCACCAATTTTATTTTACAGTTTTAATGTGTCTACCAGAAAATTCAAAATTGTATGTGTGACCTGAAGTTGTGGCTCACATTACCTATTGTAATGAACCAGCTTAGAGCTTCACTGGTTTCAGGGCATTCAGGAATATGTAAAATTGGCTTAGGGAGTTTCTGGCCTACACAGAATCCCTTCCCACTCCAAAATGATAGTAAAGTTGAAGAGGCAGATAACATTCCCAAGGTGATCTCAAGGTCACAGGGAGTCATTTTACCACCCACTTGAGGGGGTATTACCTGGAGAAATCCTTTTAAGCAACCTGGAATTCCCCCAGAATATTTAAATGGAAAGGCCAAAATTCCTTCCCCAAATGCAGAGATAATCCCTAATAACTCCACTCTTCCTCTGCCTCCATGCAACTAGCAACAATTTAGATCTGGGCCTGACCCAAATGGCTATATGTACCTCACCCCATCTTCAGACTTGGCAGCAAGAAGAAACCACAGCAGATGATTGCCATGTTGGTGCAACACTAGCATTGTTATGGAGAACACCCCACCTCTTTCCCCATAAGCATCAAGTTTGAGTCCTAACATGTTCTTAGGGCTCCTAGGACCAACTTACTTTCTTTCCAAGGCAGATTTAGTGTGCCATGTATGAAGCACATAAACATGATTGGTTTTACTTGCTCCAGCTCCACCGCACTGTAAATATATCTTGCCTATATCCATTCCATGTAGCACTTTTAATGGCATCCTATTCATGTTTGGCCTTTAGATAAAGACCCACACATATTCATATTCTCTGTCCATAAACAAGGAGGCTCAGAAATATGACCATCAGCTGTCCTTTGTGAGTCTTACTCAGCTCCTTAATATTCAGTCCCACACCCTTTCTTCCAATGCCATCAATGAAGCCTGAACCCCTTAGTTTGAAATTTACTCTTTCAAAGAATGGTTCAAATAAACTTACTTAAGATATATCTCATTCCCTCAGCAGAATGAGATTGCTGCTTTCTCATTCACAAACTTCAATATACATAAAAGAGAATGAATGGTATCATGGATGTCATGTAATGGCTTGAAAAAGAGGATTTGAAAAAGTAGGGCCATGTCAAATCTGTAGAGAGCATATTCCCAACACCTGGCACAGTGCCTGGGATAGAATTAACTTTTGCCAAGTATTTGGTTGACCAGTAAATGCTTAAATTAAGAATTAGTTATGACTTGTGTTAAAAGAAGATTTTCTTTTCTTGTGCATGAATGAGTGTGTGGTTAGGATGGTTGAGAATGTGAACTGTACATATGACAATATGACCTGACACTATTCCCTAGTAAGTTAATATGTGATTATTAGAATTTCAGTACTTCAAAGAAAATTTGTCCCTTAGCCACATGAGAGCAGAGAGAAGATGTGTCAAAAATCAGCAGTAATGTGGGGGCAAAGTAGAGCTTCATCTAAAACTAAGGACAGAAGTCTTCCAGTGATGTCCTGACAGTCAGGGAGACATGCACATATAATCGAACTCTCTATCATTCCTTCACCTATTAAATTCAGTGTGCTCACTTTTCACTAACTATAGTCTTTTACCATTGCAGTGTATCAGTGATACTGTTCAGTAACAGAACACCCTGTAACTTGGTACTTTCAGGCTGATGTGAGGACTGGCAGCCTTGAGTCCCCTGGAATCTCAGGCTTTACCCCAGAACCCACACATAACCACAATGTGAATTTAGTAATTTAGTCTAGAAAAGCTGTCATTGATCCCTGCTGACTGGGCTGCTTCTTTACACTGACCATTCTGGACCTAAAATTATAAGCACTTGAGCCTGTTCTGTTTCAGATCACATCTCCACATCTGGTCATCAGTGTCTTGTTTGCTTGTTTGTTTTCCTCCTAGCAGTCAGTTTCCTTGGCCTACTGCCAGCCAGTGCTACTCTCCTTCATGGGCATGAGGCATCCAAGGCTAGCAAGCAAAGAACAGCACATTGGAATCTGCGTCACTTCTTTATCCCCTTACTTAAATCACACTGCTTGTTTGTATTTTCCTCATGATAGCAGTCCCTAATTTACTGAAGCTATATGATGCTACATTTCAGAACATGACTTCTTAAAGTGGAACATTTACATAAAAAATCACTGTTTTGATATTGAGTGATTCATAAATGCTGATAACTAACAGAATGGCACACACAGAAGCTTTCACAGGCCCCTTTAAAATATTTTATTATTTATTTATTTATTTATTTATTTGAGAGAGGGGGAAAGAGGCAGGTAGAAAGAGAGAGGGAGAGAGAGAGAGAGAGAGAGATCTATAGAGAGAATAGGCTCGCCAGAGCATCTAGCCTCTGCAAATGAACTCCAGACACATGTGCTACCTTGTGCATCTGGGTTGTATGGGTCCTTGGGAATTGAACCTGGGTGCTTTGGCTTTGCATGCAAGATCCTTATCTAAGCCATATCTCCAGCCCTGTACTTAACATATTGAACAAAAATATTCATTAATTATTATAATTAACAATGGCTTATAAAACATAATAGAAATGAATGGAGATAGTAATTATGTTCTTATTACCAAGGACTTAAGTTATTATGGGAATAGCTTGGACAAAATAAGATTCCGTGTAAAGGAATTTACTGACCCTTTTTCTTGAGGATCCCATTGTTCTAATTATCAGAGACTTTAAAAAATTATTTATTTACTTATTCATGTTAGAGAGCAAGAGAGAAAGAGGCAGAGAGAGAGAAAGAGAGAGAGAGAGAGAGAAAGGGCATGCCAGGGCCTCCAGCCAGTGTAAACGAACTCCAGATGCATGCACCACCTTGTGCATCTGGCTTAAGTGGGTCCTGGGGAATCAAACTGAGGTCCTTTGGCTTTTCAGGCAAACAACAGCTAAGCCATCTCTCCAACCCCAATCAGAGACTTGTTCCCCCATTTTTTTCTTTATTAGTTATGTACATACTCATTCTCAGTGTGTAAACAATACTTGTTAGTTCCATCCTTACCCTCATCTCAGTCCTCCCCACTCTGAAGGGACCCTCCTCATTGGGGATGTCAGTTATCCCCATGGGGATTGTGGGATGTGCATCGTGGGGGAAGCCATCAGTTATGGGGAAGAGGCAATGTCTCTGTGCATAATGTTCCAACTTGTGGCTCTACCAATCTTTCTGCCCCCTCTTCCATGAATTTCCCTAGCCATCTTGGGTTCATTTTGGGTCTACTTCAGTGATGAGGTTTTGGGAGACTCTGGATCTCTGGATCTTTGGTTTGGCAGGAGTTGAGTGTTCTGTGTCTATCTCCTTCACCCTTGCAATGATATCAGATTCATCAAGAAAACAGCACTCTAACTCATGTCCCCAATTACTGTATGGTTTCAGCTGGGGCCCTGGTCAGGCACAATGGGCTGATTTTCTCCTCGGGTTCTGTGTCCATCTGAAAAAGAGAAGCAGATTCTCCAAGAGAGAGTGAAGTCAGTGCTAGATAAATGGAATAACCATTATTAGTTTAGAGAGAATTTAATAGGTGTAGGCCTTCTTGTAGCCCAAGATTGGTGGGAGCTTGATAATGGAGAGTGAACTCATTTTTTGGATATGATTCTGACTTGTGTCCCAGTTCCAGATATGGGTTCCATTCCATTGAGAGGATCTGATAGCCAATCCGAGTGAAGTTTGTTACCCACCATGGCTGTGTGCCACTATTGCACTTGGATGAGCATCACATCAGATTGCTTGCTGTTGAGTAGCTTAGACCTAGAGTTGCTTGGACAGATGTTGGCCATTTCCCCCCAGTAATTCATATAGCACCTTCTGGCACTAGATGAGCTAGCTGTCTGGGGACTGGCTCTCTTCCAGATTCCCTGAGAATACATAGTTAATTCCAGGTCGGCTTGAACCAGAGTGAGACCCTACCTCAAAAAAAAAAAAAAAAAAATTGTTTTTGAACTTAATCAAATTTTTGGACTCACAAACTCTTCTGTTTTGTCTTCGAGGTCTGAATTTCTATCCTCCACATGACTGACTCTATTATTGAGAGCTTCTATAGAGATTTGGACTTGTTCAATTTGGTTTGTATTTTCTATTGCCTTTTTATGTATATATCAATCCCTCTATTGAGTTCCCTTTTCATGTCATTTTCTGATTTTCTTAATGCTTCTTGTAATTCATACTTGCATTTATTTATGTCTTCATTGTGCTTAGCCAACTGATTTTTGAGGTCTTCTTTTTTTTTTTTTTTTTTTTTTTTCGCTCTCCTTCAGATCATTTAAGTGTCTTTGGAACACTTCCTGGTTCTTTTCTATTAGGCCTGATCTAGTGAGGACAGCATTCATACAATTATTGGACTTTTGTTGATTTTCTGAGAGTTCTGTCAATTGCTTGGCCAAAGTAGCATGGCTTGTGTCTTCATTTTGGGGTTCTGATCCTGCTGGCTCTTCTGTGTTTTCATTAGAGTCTTCCATTGTGGGACTGGGAAACCGTGTGGATTTACTTGCACTGGATTTCTCACGTTATTCCTTTTTTGCTGTGGTCTGCCCATCACAGGGTGGGAATCTTATTTAATTCAGAAAGAAGCTATAGTTTACCCTTGAAGTGTCTTCAGTAATTATTCCCTTTTATGTTTGCTTCAATTAGTCTTCTGATGGCAATGGGGCCTGTCTGCTCAGATGGGAGGAGGCTGTGAGGCTCTGGTGGGAGTTCAAAGACTTGGTGGAGGGGTGGTTGGTCAGTAGTTCTGGGTATGGGACTGTGTGGTCAGGTGGCCTGATGGTACAGGGGGCAGGGGGAATGGAACAAAGCAGTCTGGTGTTGCAGCTGGGTGGGGGAGGATGAGATTGCACAGTCCTGCAATGTGGTGGGGTGAGGGGATGGGATGGGGGTTCCCTTGGCACTGTGAAGTAGGGGTGGATGGGACCATGGGGTCCTGTGACATGGCGGGCAGCGACACAGCACAGGAGGGGGGTATGAGGCAGTGGCCTGGGTGGTGGGAAGGGGGAGGAAAACCAAGGAAAACCAAGGGAAGGAGGAGGAAATGCTAGCCAGCTGGCCTGGGTCGTTGAAGCCTGCAAGTAGTGCAGGAGGACCTGGTCAGCACACAGTGGGGTGGCAGCTGGGGCTAAGGTCCCAGTGGCGGGAATGGAGAGGAGGGCCAAAGGACAGAGTAAGGAATGCTAGCTAGTTGACAGGGGTCCAAGTAGCCTGCAGGTAGTGGAAGAGGAACCTGGTGGCACAGTGGCTGGGATGGCTGCTTGATGGGCTTGGGGAACTGGCGGGCTACCTGAAGGCACGGGAATCAGTGGATTCCCTATGTTGCTCCTCTGTGCCCTCCCTCTGGAGGTCTGCTAGAATCTGCAAACTCTAAGGGCCCCACTGATCTTTCCTTTCATTCCCCATGAGGTGAAGCATGGTTAGGCTGATGCCATCTTGACCAGACCTCTTCACAGGTCCTTTAATAAGTGGTCTGTTTGGCATTATTTCACAAGCAGAAAAGACCAGAACAGAGAGCATTCCCCTGTCTACCTTCAGCTACTGGAACAGCATAGTTAATACAACACACTGTAGGGCAGGGGTGGTGAGCTGGTTTGTACCTTGAGAGCAATGGAAACATGGTAAAATAAACAAACCTACTAGGCAGTGAAGGCAGGGTTGGCTGAGGATTTCATTACAACATAACATTGTTGTAATAAACACATTCTGATGAATAGGACCTGGGTTTCATCTCTTACAGTTTCTAATGTTCATGAAATGTACACTGGCTTTGGATCAACCCACAAACTTCATTGTTTCAGTTTGGTTTAAGAAGCTTGTGATTCTTTAAATTATTTCAGATAATCTGTCTATTAGATGGAAATGTGCCTCCTTCACATGGAGAAGGATGCAGTTGTGTAGCAGTCCATATTATTAACCCTGTGAACGCAGACAATTTGGAAAACTTCTTTTCATCATCTGTAAGATTTGGAATTTGATGACTTGTTATCTGAGGACCACTATGCCTCTTAAGATGAGAACTTTAGAGAAAATGAATTCATACTGTCTGACACATAGGGCTCTATTGATACTGCTTATTTCCTTACTTCTAAAATAAAGTATAGTAAATATGCATGTAAGAAATATTAATGGAATTCACTCTATCACTGAATTCATTATTTGTGTTGAAGGTAGATGTGCAATATTTTTTTGTTTGTTTGTTTTCCAAGGTAGGGTTTCACTCTAGCCCAGGCTGACCTGGAATTCACTATGGAGTCTCAGGGTGGCCTGGAACTCATGGCAATCCTCCTACCTCTGCCTCCCTAGTGCTGAGATTAAAGGCATGCCACAACCATGCCTGGCTCAGATGTGTAATAATGTAAAGACAAGGTCTTCTCTTAGGACCTTAATCTTGGAGTTTACCTTTTTTTTGGGGGGGGGGAGACAGAGAGACAGAGAGAGAGGGAGAGGAAGACAGAGATGGGCGCGCCAGCAGCCTCTCACCTGCTGTGAATGAAATACAGATGCGTTCGCCCCCTTGTGGTCAAGTGCAGCATTGCGCCCCTTTTGCATCTGGCTAAACGTGGGACGAACTACTGGAGATTGGAACCAGCGTTCTTTGGCTTAGGAGGCAGGAGCCTTAATTTCTAAGTCATCTCTCCAGCCCAAGTTTACCTTTTTAAGCAGTCCTCAACTTCGAGGTTGACCTTGCTATCCAGTTCAGTGAGTAAGACAGATTTTAGTGTGACAATTCTGGAAAATATTGAGTAACATAAGAATCCATGGATTTTGGGGAGCCACATTGATGGGACGATTTCCTGGTTTTAATAACTTAAGAGGAAAAGCATATCTCAATTTCCTGTCACAAATGTAGCAGCTGAGCTACAAGCTCTGGCATCTCTTTCCTCCTCAGCATGGACAGTCAGGCATTCCTGTGCATAGGATATTTGCATGGTAGGGGCTCATGGCACAGGGGTGCTGCAGGACTGCAGAAGAGGTCTGAGGTGGTATTTGGAAGATGTGCATGGTTCGTATAAGAGAGCTCGGGGGACAGCAATGCTTCATTCACCACCAATGACCATGAGAGATGATTTTAGTTAAATAATATATATTTTATGTGGTTTGATAATCCTATTTAAATGGAGTTAATATAATTAAGCAGCAGACAGTTGACGGATATACTTTTCTTATGAGGAGAATGCAGTTTGTGAAGAGAGATTTGAGTGGGCTTTAGGGAGGAAGGCAAGGTCCATAATCTGTGACCAACTTCTAAGTTTCTCTAAAATTGTAGCTCATAATTGAAAAAATATTTCTTAAATGGCCAAGTAATATATATTCATTCATATCTCATAATGACAAAATAAAGACATTATACAGGACAGATTTATTTATTTATTTCTGAGAAGCAATTTATCAGACTTGTGGATTTGTCTTTTTAAGGAAGAAATTTAAATTTTGACTCCTTTGGTAGTTTTGTTCCTTCCTTTAATAAAATGAGGAACATTGGAAAAACTGGCAAATACTTTTTCTATGTTTGTTTATGTAGTGTGCATGTATATATATGAATGTTCACATACATACGAGGACATGTGTGCAAATACAAGTGCACATGTGTGTGGAGGCCAGAGTTGGATGTTGGTTGTTTACTTTCATCACTCTCCTCTTCATTTTCCTGAAGTAGAATCTCTCACTTAACCCTGGAGATTGGTAGTCTGCTAGTCTAGCTAGCTAGCTGGCTGGCTTGTCCCAGGGATCCCCTATCTTTGCTTTCTGAGCACAGGGATTATGGGCAAGCTGCTGTACCTGCCAGATATTCAAGTGGGTGCTGAGGATCTGAACTCTGGCACTCATGCTTACATAGCAAGTACCTTATCCACTTAGCCATCTCTGTAGTCCAAAGACTTTTAGGAATTTAAAAAGATATTTTCCCACCTATAAACTCACACTTCCATGAAAATTAAATAGTTGATGAAAACATGCTATATGAGAGTTTTAGCTTCATCCCTTTTCTTTCCCCACATAAGATAATAGTCATGTTTAACATAATGTTATATCTTTTAGGAAAACTGTATTATATTCTTTATGGTCTACAACATGATGTTATGATGTACATGTAGACAGTGTATGTCTATATAGAGTGTGTGTTTGCATATCAATATACCTGTCTACTGCCTCAGGGTCCTGTTGCTATGTCTTTTCTGTCATGATAGGTAGTTTCCTCCAATTACTTTAAGTTGTTGTTTTACTCAGGGATTATATTATGGCAATTAAAATGTAATTAAAACAGATATCTAATGTTAATGTCTGAATTTAAAGAAAGAGGATAATAAAAAGTAAAGCAAAGTGCCAGATCAACCAAGTGCAAGTTCCCATCCTTAGTGAAATGGCTGTGATGCTTTGTCTTCAGCTTTTGAAACTGAGCTGTCTGCTGGCCTCTGCAGAACTGATGTCACACTCTGTATCCTCTGAGGTAAGAGAGTACATTTTGCCTTAAATTTGAATCTGAATATTGATATCTACATGATGACATAACTGTAAGCCATCATTAAGGTTTTCCCAGCTAGAAATAGCTATGGAATTATAAAGAACCATGTGATATCTGAATATCTTTATGTAACATTGAGAGATGAGTATGTACAGGATAAATGGATGAGTTACCTAAAAGTCACAAAGTAGTCAGAGAAAGTATCTTAAAAGTAAGGAATTTTAAAACATCAGGAAGAGGTAGCTGAATGAGGTGATAGACTGGACAAAATGGGTCAACTATAATGAATAAGAAATTGAGATTCAAAAGATGAATTATGTCCTTTGGAGGTTTGGCTGACATTGAAAGCATCATCAAATTAAAATCATCGGTATGGCAGGATAGGGGTCTTGTGACTGTCATGTCACCATTGGAAACCATACTAGCTGGCAGTTAGCATATGTTCATACACTTTCATTCAAACTGACATTTATATCAAAGTTTATCATTTCACACCAGGGGCAAAGGGTAAGGTCTAAGCCACAAATCATGTGCCAAGAGGATGGTTTTCTAAAACAATCCCCCAAGGTTTCTTTCCTTACCAAGGGCAAAGTGTTCCAGAGCTGGAATATGCCACATGTTTCCATTCGAGCAGATGGCAGAAAGGTTTTCCTGCAATGTGGAACTTGTTAAGGGGAAAGGCTTTTCTGATAGAGATCAAGAAGGCAGCTTAAATTTACTTAGTGGTGAGATGGTTTGTAATCCATTCATGCTAGTGAGTATAATTCCTTTGTAATGACTTGTAAGTCAATTGAGAGCTCCAAAATTAACTCATGGGAAAAGGTTGTTTATCTGCAGGATAGGTGTCTACAAAACACTTCAGACAAATATACCCAATTCTTTTCTGAGCCATCATAGAAAAATGCATACATACATCACCTTTTGGGATATGATTATAGAATATTATTATATTTGCTATAGGGAGTCCAGTAAAATGCTTAATTTAGGAAATTACTTGAGGCTCCCATGGGGTATGTTGTATAGGGGTTGGGCTACACACATTCCTCCTATTTCTCCTTCACTTCCAATGTATCACAAACCTCTCTCTCTGACATGGATTGGATGCAGGAAGCTTCTCTTTCAAATCCAGCCTTACTATAGTGGCCTCACTCTGTCCACACAGAATACCTGTTTTACCACAGTTACTCAAACACTTAGTATATAAGGTAGGTGACACCATTTTGTGTGTATGTGTGTGTGTGTGTATGTGTGTATGCCAGTAGCAGTAACTTTTGTCCAGTCAAATAAATTAAAAGATTTAAAAAGACTATGACATATTCTAGGTCTATTCTGACTAGGGACACAGAGTTAGGCAGCGCAGAAAATCAACTCAGCGTAGGACACATGATCTGGTTTTTCTTCAAGGACTCATGGTGAGAAAAGTTACTGATCCCAAAGTCCCAACATATTCAGACAACTACACATCTTGTGTGCTACCCAGTCTGGCTATCCCAGCCACCTAGACTGCTTCCTTTTGAAAACAGATGAAATGTGTATCATTGATATTAGAACTTCTCCTAAGGCAAATATTTTCTAAGCACCCAAAAGCATGTTGACCAACATGTGGACTTATTCAGAAAATTTCTTCCTCAAAATCTTCTGTTAGGATAGACAACCAAACTAATTATACCACAGAGAAGGAGAAAACATTTGTGCAACAAATATTTGACAGACAAATATATCTGTATTATCTAAAAATTAAACAACCAAAATAAATTGAAGACAACTTAATTTACTTTTTTAAATATATGTATTGAGAGAGAGACAGAAACAGAGAAACAGGCAGACAGAAAAAGAGCGAGTATGAGTGAGCCAGAGCCTCCTGTCACTGCAAACAAACTCCAGATACATATTCCACTTTATGCAACTAGCTTTATGTGGGTAGTGGGGAATTGAACCCAGGCTGTCAGGCTCTACAAGCAAGCACCTTTAACTGCTGAGACTTCTTTCCAGTGTAACAACTTAATTTTTTAGATATATTTTAACTGACTTGTTCACACTTAACAGATTATAATAGGACATGCCAATATAAGTACATAATATGCAATAATCAAATCAGGGTCAGTGGTATTTTATCACCTCAGAAAGATAACATTTCTTTATGTTAGGAGCATTCAAAATCCTCTTGGATAACTATTTCACATATTCAATTAAATATATCTTACATAGTAGTCCAACTGTGCTACAGAACAACAGAATTCCACCTTTGTTCCCACTATCCATTATTTCTCCAATCTTTCCTCAATACACTTCCGAGACTCTGGTAAACACCATTTGAGTCTCTATTTCTTTGAGATTAAATTTCTTATTTCTTATGTAAAATATGTGTCTTTTATGTTTCTGTGTCTGATTAATTTCATGTAATGTCCTCCAGTTCTATCCATGTTGATTCAAATGAGGGTATTCCACTCTTTCTATGGCTTCCTAACTTTCCACTCTACACACACACACACACACACACACACACAGACACACACACACACACTGACCTCACATTATCTGTATCCATTCATCCACTGATGGATACCTAGGTTGATTCCATATCTTGGATATTTGTAACAGTACTTTAATCAATATGCAAATGTACATGGCTTTTTAACATACTAATTTCAATTCCTTTGGATTTATGCCCAGTAGTGAGATTGCTGGATCAAATGATAGTTCTGTAACTAGCTTTTCTGAGGAACCACCATATTGATTTTCATGATGTCTGTAATTAATTTGTGTCAACAGTTAATGAGAGTTTATGAGAGTTCCCTTTATTTACATCCTGACTGTATCAGTTACTTTCTTATTGCTGTAAAAAAAAAAAACAACAAACAAAACAAAACAAAACAAAAAAAACACCTACCAGAAACAATTAAGAAATTGAAGTTTTATTTTTCAGCTTATAGTTTTCAAGGGACTTTTTTGTTTTATTGATTATGGACACAGTATGAATACATCATGTGTTGCTACCATTCTTTCCCTCCTCCCTTACCCCATTCCACTGAGGCCCCTCCTCAGTAGGGTTTCAGGTATTCCCCGTAGGGTTGTGGGTTATGCATTGAGGGAGCAGCAGTTAGTTGTTGGGGGAGGCAATGCTCCTGGGCATGGTGTCCCAACTTGTGGCTCTTAAAATCTTTCTGGCCCTCTTCTGCAAAATTCCCTGTGCTGTGGTGGGTGTATTCTAAGTCTACTTCAGTGATGAACTTTTAGGAGCTTCTGGATCCCTGCTTTGGTAGGTGTGTAGTAGCCCCAGCATCTGCCTCCTTGAAGGGAAGTTTGATGGTAAATAATTCATGGCAAGACCTAGGGAGATGCTCATTGCACCTGCAATCAGAAAGCAGAGGATGAATAGAAGTGGGGTTGGGCTACAACACTTCAGGACCTGCTCCCAGTGGCAAACTTTCTCCAGGAATGATCTACCTCTTAAATGTTCCACAAGCTTCCTAAACAGCACCACTAGAAGTGGAGCAAGGGTTAGAAACACACGACTATGGGGGTCATTTTATACTGAAACCACTACTTGTCCTATCATTTTTTTTTATCTTTTAAAGGATTGCCATTATAACAGTGGCGAGATGAGATGTTTTGTGTTTTTGATTTGCATCTTCTTCATGAATAGTTATGAACTTTTCTCCATAAGCTTGTTGATCAACTTCTTTTGAGAAATGTCTATTAATGTCACTTGTCTAGTTTTAATTAGAATTATTTTGCTATTGAATTAAACAAACTTCTTATAAATTATAAAAGTTAATCTGTTATCCCATGAGTAGCTTACAAATATGTTCTCCTATTACAATGGTTTTCTTTTTACTCTGTTGGTTGTTTACTCAGTGTACAAGAAGTTTGCTAGTTTGATGTGTCCACATACATCATTTTGATTTGGGGCCTTGATACTGGAGTCCCATACAAGAATCCTTGCCAAGGTTAATGCCCCACAAGCATTTTTCCTGACATTTTATTGCAGCACCTGCAATATTTGGGGTTTTATATTTAAATTTTGTTTAATATTAAATATTTTTGTTTATGAGGAGAGGCAGGGGTTTCACTTCTGTGTTCTGCATATTTTCTTTTCTCAGCACAATTTATTGAAGAGACTCCCCCTTTCCCAGAATACTTCCTTGCTGTCTGCATCAAAGTTCAGTAAGCTGTATGTATGTGGAATTGATTCAGGGTTTTCTATTCTGTTCCACTTATCTATTGCTTTTTTTGGCAGTCCTTAATACAAATATTAGGATTACTTTTTTCTATTGCTTTGATTATATCAGGTCTTTTGTGTATGAATGCAAATTTTTAAGTGTAATTTTCCCTTTCTGTAAATGTTACTTTGTAACCAAATGTTGATAGGAAATGCTTTGAATCTGTAATTGCTTTAGGCAGCACAAACATTTTAACAATATTAATTCATTCAATTTTGACTGTGGGATATCTGTTCTTATTGTTTGCTTCAACTTCTTTTATCATTTTGCATTTTCATTGTAAAGGTTATTAATTTCCTTGCTTATAAGAATTTCTAGGTATTTTTGTGGTTATGGTGAATGGAATTTCTTTATTTTTTCCTAATCAGTTTCACATTGATGTAGGACTTGCTTTAGCACTTCACCATACTGGTTTGATATTCTATACCTCCTGACTGAATCTATCAATTTAAAAAGTTTTTCATAGAATCTTTAGTTCTTTTTCTCTGTGTAAAATCACATTACCTTAAAAACAGGGATGATCTGTCCCCTCATTTTCTGTTTAGGTACCCTTTCTTTCCTTGCCTTACTTCCCTATATGTGACTTCCAATATTATTCTGAATAAAACTGGTAAAAGTAGACATACTTATCTTGTTCCTGATATCAGTGCAAATGATTTAAGATTTTCCATGTTTACTATGATGAAGACTCTAAGTTTTTCATATAGCCATTATTGTGCTGAGATACACACACACACACACACACACACACACACGCACGTGCATGCGTGTGTGTGTGTGTGTGTGTGTGTGTGTAAATTCTCGTTGGTGTTCTGGTGATCCAACCCAAGGAGTCAAACATCTCAGACAAGTGATCTACCAGTGAACTTCACCTCCAGATCCCTAATGTTTCTCTTTGAAGATTTTTTTTTATCATGATGTGTTGCTGAATTTTATTGAATGCTTTTCCTGCATTTATTGAGATGACGATATAGCTACTATTTTTCATTCTTTTGATGTGGCATATTACTTTGATCCATTTGAGTCTGTGGAAACATTGTTGCATCCCTAGAATAAATTCTGCTGATTATGCTCTTTTATTGTTGCTGAATTCTTTCTTTAAAACCTGAAATATTAAAAGAGTGATTTCTACTCAATGTTTCTTCAAATTTGTCTCAATTGGCTTCATCACACAGTTACCACAAAAAACAGAATGGAAGTTCCTAATAAAATTAGAAACAATAACTACAATATGATTCAGAAATTGCAGTTTTTGATATTTATCTAAAAGAATTGAAATCAGCATTAATATTTTCACATTCTTATGCTTATTTTGCACTCTTCACAAGAATCTGGATGGTGTTCTGGTGATCCAACCCAAGGAGTCAAGGAGTCAAACAACTCAGAAAAGTGATCTACCAGTGATTCTCTTTAGATAGATAAATGGATAAAGTCTTGAATATTCAAACAATGAGTATCATTTGATCATTATGATATTTTACTTATTTATTTGCAAGCAGAGAGAGATGAAAGAGGAGGGAGAGAGAGAGAGACAGAGAGAGATGAATATGAGCATACCAGGGCCTCAAGCCACTGCAAACAAACTATAGATGCATGTACTACTTTGTGCATCTGCCTTTAAGTGGGTATTGGGGAATCGAACATTCATAGTCAGGCTTTGCAGGCAAATACCTTAAGTGCTGAGCTCTTTTTCCAGCCCCTCATTCAGTACTTATTACAATAAAATAAAATTTAATAATATTTACTTTAATCAATATATTTAAAGATGCACAGATGTTTGGAAGTGTATTAAAATTATAAATTAATATGGGTATATTTGCCATATTTTCATAGTTTTGGTATTCAATATTACTGGATAGTCCACTGACAATTGTTGTTCTCACTAGTTTGCCTGATTATGATTCTTAAATGCAAATAGCAATACATCACAAAAGGATTTGACCACATATTAAGACATTTTAATGTTCCTTAATAATATTTATGTTTCTTTTAATTAAAATTTATCAATCTTTCTTAAACTGATTTAATGTATCTTATAATGCCACTGATGTTTGGAAATTACATCTATATATATCCAACTGCATTGTATTGTGATGTTTACTAGAGCTATCATTCCATTCCATTGTTTGTTTTTTTTTTTTTTTTTTTTTGGTTTTGCAAGGTAGTGTCTCACTCTGGTCCAGGCTGACCTGGAATTAACTATGTAGTCTCAGGGTGGCCTTGAACTCTCAGCAATCCTCCTACCTCTGCCTCCCGAGTGCTGGGATTAAAGGCATGCACCACCACGCCCGGCTTCCATTGTTAAATAGAAGTAATGATAACAAGCATCTTTTTCCTTGGGTTAAAAAAAATGTCATCAAAACATTGTTTCAACTATTACAATCCTTAGAAAAACTTATCAGGTTCATGTTGTCCTGTTTTGTTTGCTAAAATAGTCACACTAACTATTGATGTTAACCTTTCAGTTTTGCATTTGTCACAGTCATGGCCAGTCTTTCCATCTGATGATATGATGAATTATATTCAGTCACTTATTGTTTCCATAAATGTTTCCTGAATGTTTATGGTTAGAATTGGTGTTTTAGGAGATAGAACTTGAAGAAAAGAAATGATGGTTAGAGAATTGAATACATGCATCTGAGATTGCATAGAGGATGTGGTTATAGAAATGTCAGTCCTGGTGTACAGCATCAGCAATGAGTGTCTTACATAGGACAGATGATGTAAGAAGAGATTTCAAGGAAGCAGTCATCCACACTTTTATAACAATAATGTTGTAGGCAGTGAGCCATGAGCTGCACTCATTGTGACATGAAGAAGGAATGGCATTGGTGATATATTTTGATCCCATAGGATTCAAAGCTAGGAGTTCTAAAGAAGATGGAAGGGAGAATTGTTTAGACATGGTTATGAGATCTTCCTCTACATAACATAGCTAGCTCCATGGAGACATCACCTCAGCTGTAAGAATGGGAAGATAAAGAATGCTTAGAGGAGATTGTGCTTACATTGGGATTATTTTAAATTGAGAACTTTATTGTATGAACATATTGCACTTTGGTCATATTCCCATTGGGTTATAATCTTATAACCCTGTATCCGGCCCCCATTCCACTGAGGGCCCTTCTCGATGGGGATATTGGTAATCACTGTGGGGTCTTGAATGCACCAGTTTCTGAGGTGGGGGGATGCCTCAGAGTACACCTTCCCACCCTATGGCTCTTACAGTCTTTTAGCCCCCAATTCCAAAAATTTTTAAAAACTTTTGATTTTTTATTATTTTTTTGGAGAGAGACACACAGAGAGAGAGAGAGAGAGAAAGAGAAAGACAGAGATGGGCGCACAAGCAGTGTCTCAGCTGCTGCGAACGAAATCCAGATGTGTGCGCCGCCTTGTGGTCCAGTGTGACATTGCACCCTTGTGTCACTTTGCATCTGGCTAAACGTGGGACCTGGAGATTGGAACCGCTGGAGATTGGAACCAGTGTTCTTAGGGTTAGGAGGCAGGCGCCTTAACCCCTAAGCCATCTCTCCAGACCCAATTCCAAAATTTTGATAACATTGAATAGTAGATTCCAGATATCATGATAGAGGGAATAAAAGGGTTAGAAATGGGTTAAACTAGGACATAATAGGCTACAGTGAGGTTATAGACAGGACTTAAAGAGAGATCTAGGATTCTGGTTTTTCTAGCAGGAAGTTTTCATACCAGCCACAATGAAGTTAGACTGCAAAAACATCTCAGGTAATGAGGCCATGTGTACTGGAGTGGGAAAGAGGGGTGGATGCCTGGGTCCTCTTTTGATCCCTTTAAAAGATAGAGTTCCCGAGGATATATTCTTAGTCTTTCCTCACTGCTCATCAGACTATCTTTGATTTTTGCGTAAAGCAGAGGCAACTGAGTGCCTTAGTGTGGGGGTTTTGGTCACAGTCACAGTGAATGTGGCTACTCTTGGTCTCTTTGGAGGAGAGTGGCCTGCACTTGGCTTTATGGCTAATGAAGAATGGCTAGAGAATCCTGGTTTCTATCTACCATAGCAAGGTCCCCTTGGCCTCTGTGTTAGCTTGCTGTCTCTATGACAACATACCTGAGATAATTAACTTATAAGGAGCTACAGTTTATTTTGGCTGCCACTTGCAGTGGTTTCAATCAATGGTTACTTAGCCTTTTCATTTTACACCTGTGGTGAGGCAGATCATTGTGGCAGGGAGTGAGCTGTGGAACAAACTGCTCACCTCATGGCAGCTGGGAAGGATAGAAGAGTGAGGAGAAGGGACAGGGGCCAAGATATATACCCTCGATGACCTACTTTCTCTAACCAGGTCCTGCTTCCAGAGTTTCCATCTCATAATAGCACCATTAAGTGAGGGACCAAAACTGCAACACATGAGTTTTTGGGAAATAGTTCCAATCCAAATCATAATAACATCTGATAACAGTGGGATGCAAAGGATACATTTTATTTACTTTATATCAGGATGATAGCATGTATGTTAATAAGTGAAACCTGACTATGATTTTCCTTGGTGCTCATGTATTGGGATCAAGGTTATTCAAGCCTCATAAAATAAAGTTTGGAGAAATTTTTCTTTTATTATGCTCTGGAACAGTTTGTGTAATACAGGGCTTTTGTGTTCCTTGAAGCCTTAGTAAAAGTTGTCCATAAAACTGTCTAGCCTGATGATATTAATGTCTGGGTTTATAGGAAAGGCAGACTATGAACAGGTAGAATTAGTGTGATGGACTTGACCTTCAATTTAGCTAGCTAGCTTTCTTTTTTTCTCCCCTTCCTTCCTCCCTTCCTTCCTTCCTTCCTTCCTTCCTTCCTTCCTTCCCTCCCTCCCTCCCTCCCTCCTTCCTTTCTTTCTTCCTTCTTTTCTTCCTACCTTCCTTCATTTTTATACGGTCTCATGGTCTTGAACTTCTTATATAGTTTAGGATTACCTTGAACTTCTGATCTTCTGTTCCTCTTGCCTCTACATTCTGAGTACTGGGATTATAGACATGCCCAACCATGCCTCAAGGGCTTTACAGAGTATTCTCTAACAGTCACCAAAACCCCTGACATGTTTCCTTAGGCATGGATCAGACTTGACCTATATTTTCTGCTGTACTATCAGGAAACTTCCAAGTTCATGTGCAAATATATATTATATCTGTGACAAGGAAGCTATCAAAATTTTAGGCTAATGTCTCTCTGATGACAATTAAAATACAAATTTTTGAAAATCCAAACATTGTCTCTCTGTACTAATCCATGGGAGAGTGATGGCCTCTGCAAGGTGTTTGCACAGTCTTGATTTTTGATATTGACTGCTCACTTGAATTATGTTCATTTAATCAATTTCCCCTTTATCTGTTTGTTTTATATTTTGTAAATATTATAAATTGGTATATATTCATTGTACATAGTGAGGGGTTTCGCAAACTTATTTTTATTCAAACTCAAGGAAACATATCAGGTACTTTGATCATATTATCCTCCATTCTCTCTCCTTTCTCCTACTCCTTACTAGTCTCTTTCCTATCCTCAGTCTCACTTGCTTTTATTATATATATATATATATATATATATATATATATATATATATATAATTTTCGTGTACATATATAAAATTTAGGATCCACAAATGATGAAAAATGTGTGGTATTTGTCTTTCTGAGCCCAAAAATTGTATAACTTAACAAGATAATCTCCAATTAAATCAATTTTCTTACATGTAGTCTACTTTCAGGCTTTTCAAAATTTTAGAACCTATTTTTTTATTAGATATGGACATATTTAGTATGTAAACAACATATGTTGGTACCATCCTTTCCCTCCTCCCTGCCCCTTTTCTGAAGAGGCCTTCCTCATTGGGCATGCAGGTCAACCCCATAGGGATTGTGGGTCATGCATTATGGGGGGGGGTTCCGTGCAAAATGTCCCAACTTGTGGCTCTAACAATCTTTCTGACCCCTGTTCTGCAAAATTCCCTGAGCCATGCTGGGAGTATTTTAAGTCTACTTTAGTGATGGGCACTTAGGAGCCTCTGGGTTTCTGGTTTGGTAGATGTTGAGTGTCCTCAGTGTCTATCTCCTTCACCCTTGTGCTGAAATCAGATTCACTGACAAAGCAGTACTCCTGCTCTTTTTTCCAGTGCCTCTGTAATTTCAGCTGGGGCCGGGGTGGAGTATGCTGGGTCATTTTTCTCCTCAGGCCCAGTTTCCTTCTGAAAAAGAGAAGCAGATTCTCCAACAGAGAGTGAAGTCAGCACTGGATAAATGGGATAACCATTATTAAATTATAGAGAATTAAAAGGGTATAAATCCTCTTATAGTCTAAGATTAGTGGGAATGTGACAATGGAACAGGATTATTATCTGGGTATGATTCTGACTTGTTTCCTAGTTCCAGATATAGTTTTCTTTCCAATCCAAGAGCAGTTGGTTATCCACCATGGCTGTGTGCCGCTATTGGACTTGTGTGAGCATCATGTCAGGTTGTTTGCTTCTGAGTTGCTTAGACTTTGAGTTACTTGGACAGATGTTGGCCATTTCCCCCCAATAGAACATGTAGCACCTTCCATCACTAGATGGGCTAATTGAGAACTGGCTCTGCTCTGGATTCCAGCCAGGTTTCTCCATGGTCTGTGCTGACAGTACATGGTCTCTTCAGCAGTAGAGTCTTACCATTAATCTCTGGTGGGTAATCAAATGCTCTGACAGAAGTCTGTCTTGTTTGTTTTGGGAGATCCAGTAGGTTTCTCTGATCAACAGCTCATGGTGGATGTAGACCATATCCTGGTATAGGGAATTACAGGCCAGAACCAAGGGAAAAGAAAAAGGAAAAAGATAGAGAAGAAAGAGAAATAGGAGAAATTTCAGGTTAGATTTTGTCTCACCCTCTCCAGGGCCCTTCAATTCAGATGCTCCCCTTAAGATCCTCTTGGGGGTTCCACCTTTTAGTCTGACTTCCAGGATATAGAATTCTATGGTACCAGCTCAGTTTGGGTTCACTTTTGTGTGTCCCCCCCCACCATTTCCCTTTCCCCAAGCCCTACCCTTGTTATTGTACAAGCCTCAAGATGCTATTCAGGCATGTCAGCCACTCAGGCTGATCCAGATTAGGAACTGCAGATGATTAAGACCATGTGACAGTTGTCTTTTTGTGATTGTGTAAGTTCACTTAGAATGATCTGTTCCAAGTTCTACTATTTTTCTTCAAATTTTGTTGTGTCATTTTTTTCTTACTGCTGAGTAGAATTCCATTGTGTAGATATATCATATCTTGATTATCCATTCATCCAATGATGGCCACCTGGGTTGCTTACAGTTTTTAGCTATTATGCATTGAGCAGCTTTAAAAATGGTTGAGCATATATCTCTGAGCTGAGATGTGAAGCTTTTAGGATAAATGCCCAGTAAGGGAATTACAGGGTCTGTTGGTAACTCTATATTCATCCTTTTCAGGAATATCCATATTGATTTCCATAGTGGTTCTAACAGTTTACATTCCCACCAAGAGTGAATGAGTGTTCCTATTTCTCCACATCCTTGTCAACATTTGTTTTCATTTCATTTTTTAAAAATTACTTGTTTATTTATTTATTTTAGAGTGACAGGAGAGAAGGAAAGAGACAGAGACAGAGAGAAAGAGAGAGAGAGAGAAGGAGGGAGAGAATAGGTGCACTAGGGTCTCCAGCCACTGCAAATGAACTCCAGATTCATGTGCCACCTTTTACATCTGGCTTACATGGGTACTGGGGAATAGAGCCTCAAATTGGGGTCTTAGGCTTTACAGGAAAGTGCTTAGCCACTAAGCAATCTCTCCAGCCCTCATTTGATATTTTTAATGTTTGCTGTCCTTACTGGGGTAAGGTGGAATCTCATAGTTGTTTGAATTTGCATTTCCCTAATGGTTGGGGATGTTGAAACTTTTCTTAGGTATGTGTTAGCCATTTGCAATTCTTCCTCTGAGAACTCCCTATTTAGTTCTCTGCCCCACTTTTGGAGTGGGTTGTTTGATTTTTTTATTGTTTAGGTTTTTGAGTTCATTGTAGATTCTAAATATTAGGCTTCTGTCAGCACTAGAGCTGGCAAAGATTTTTCTCTCATTAAGTGGGTAATCTGTTGGCTCTGCTTACAGTATGTTTGTCTGTGCAAAAGCTTTTTAGCTTCATGAGATTCCATTGGTTGAGTGCTTGATTTATTTCCTGGGCTATTGGGGTTTTGTTCAGGGAATCTTTTCCCAATCCTATATATATAGTGGAGAGTGCCTCCTACTTTTTCTTCCAGTATTTGAAGAATTTCAGATCTTATAATGAGGTCTTTAATCCATTTGGACTTGATTTTTGTGTGTGGTGTAATGAGTGGGTCTAATTTCATTTTTCTACATATGGTCGTCCAATTTGTTCAATACCATTATCGAAGATGCTGTCTTTTCTCCAGTCTGCATTATTGGCAACTTTGTCAAAGATCAAGTAGCTGTAATTACTTGACATAAGGTCTGGGTCTTCAATTCTGTTCCATTGGTCTATGTTTCTATTCTAGTACCATGCAGTTTTTGTCACTATGGCTTTGTAATATAGCTTTAGATGGGGTATGGTGATAGTGCCAGAGATTTTTTTTTTTTTTTTTATGCTGAGGATATGTTTGGATGTCTGAGGCCTTCTGCCATTCCATATGAATTTTGAGATCATTTTTTCAATCTCTGTGAAGAATAATGCTGGTATTTTATTGGTATTGTGATAAATCTGTATATTGCTTTTGGCAGAATTGCCATTTTCATAATATTAATTCTACCTATCCAGGAGCATGGGAGGTCTTTTCATCTTTTCAAGTCCCCTTTGTTTCTTTCTTTAGTGTTTTTATGTTTTCATTATATAGGTCTTTCACATCCTTGGTTAGTGTTATTCCAAGGTATTTAATTTTTTTGTTGCCATTGAAAATGGGACAACTTTATGGAGTTCTTTCTCTGTATATTTGTACTTTGCATATAGAAAAGCTACTGATTTTTGTGCATTGATTTTGTGTCCTGCCACTTTGTTGAAAGAATTTATCACCTTTTGAAATTTTGAGATGAAGACTTTTGGGTCACTTGTATGTAGGATCATATTATCTGCAAATAGGGATAACTTGACTTTTTCCTTTCCCATTTTTATCCCCCCTTCTTTTTGTTTGCTTTCTCCTGTCTTATTGCTTGGGCTAGGACTTCTAGTACTATGTTAAAGAGAAATGGTGAGAGCAGACACCCCGCCTTGCTCCCTATCTCAGTGGGAACTCTGTTGGGCATTGCTAAAAATGAGCTGGGACTGTGAGGAGGCTGGCCCTAACTGTTGGACATAGCCAGGGACCTTGGGCTATGGGGTTGCAGCTGGCCTTATCATCAGGAACCCACCCTGGTGAGGGTGACTGGCCTTCCCTATGTTGAAGGTTGTAGTGTGCCTGTCATCTTCCAGAGTGGGCAGAACTGGTGAGGCCCTCCCCCTGGACCCCCAAAAGCTCTGACCAATTCCATAAGTCATCCTCTGCCCCCACCGCCACAGTTCCTGACATTGTCGCTAGCTGCCCAAGAGACCTGTATGTGGCTGAAGTCACATAGCCTTTCTGCCATCTCTCTCATCCCCACAGCTTTGAAGTCACAGCTTTCCACCATTTCCCTTATCTCTCTCACAACTCCTCCCCCTGCAGCTCTGAAGTCACAATAGCTATCTCTCAGCTCCTGCCCATAGCTTTGAAGTTACTAGTTCTACCGCCACTTAGAGAGCAACCCATAAACTATGCATCCAATCACCATATAGTCTGTATGTGCCATCTCAACCTTCCCCAAGTGTTTATAAACCCACTCCCCTTTTGAGTAAATGAATGCTGTCCATCAGACGGTGTTCATTGCCTGTCATCATCATTGCACTCACCTGCTGCTCCAGGATGGACCCTGCTTCACCCCAACTCATCCCACCCTCTCCCAGGACATCAGTGACCAAAGACCCCAGGAAACGGTAAAGACCCACAGAACTCCTTGAGTTTTTCCCCACTAAATATTATTTGGGCTTTAGGAGCTTTATATATAGCCTTTATTGTGTTGAGATATAAACCCTCCATGCCTATTCTTTCCAGTGTTTTTATCATAAAGTGGTGTTGTATTTTTTCAAAGGCCTTCTCTTCATCAATTGAGATGATCATGTGGTTCTAATGGTTTAGATTATTTATGTGATGTATTATGTTGACTGATTTCTGTATGTTAGACCATCCCTGCATCCCTGGGATAAAGACTATTTGATTAAGGTGGATAATACTTTTGATGTGTTGTTGAATTCAGTTTGTGAGGCTTTTGTTCAGGATCTTTGCATCTAAGTTCATTAGGGATATAAGCCTATAATTTTCTTTCCTTATTGCATCTGTCTGGTTTTGGTATTAGGGTGATAAGAGGAGTCAGAGAGGATTCCCTGGTCTCCAATTATGTGGGACACTTTGAGAAAAATTGGTTTCAGTTCTTCCATGAACGTTTTACAGATTTTAGATGAGAAGCCATCTGGTCCTGGACTTTTCTTTTTAGGGAGGTTTTTGATTACCTTTTCAATCTCCATGGATGTGATAAGGTTGTTTAGGAGATTAATCTGCTCTGAGTTTAGTTTTGGCAGGTGGTATGTGTCTAGGAATTCATCCATTTCTTTCATTTCATTTCTTAATTTTGTGGAGTAGAGGTTTTGGAAGTATGCCCTAATCAGTCTACCAATGTCATTGATGTCTGTTGTGATTTCTCCTTTTACTTTTCTGATTTTGTTAATTTTAGACTTCTCTTTTTTGCTTAATCAATTTGGCCAGGGGTTTGTCAATCTTGTTTATTTTTTCAAAGAACCATCTCTTAGTTACATCAATTTTTAAAATTGTATTCTTAGTTTCCAATTCATTAATCTCTGCTCTAATTTTGATTATTTCTGTCAGGAGCTCTTTGTGTTGGATTCTTCTTGTTTTTCCAGTACCTTTAGGTGGACAGTCATGTTATTGATTTGGGATCTCTCTGTCTTTGTAATGAAGAAGTTTAATGCTATAAATTTCTCCCTTAGGACTGCCTTCATTGTGTCCCATAAGTTTTGGTAGGTTGTGTTTCATTGCCATGCAATTCTAGGAATTTCACAATTTATTTTTTTAAAAATTATTTTATTTTATTTTATTTCATTTCATTTTATTTATTTGAGTGAGAGAACAAGACAGAGGAGGACAGACAGACAGAGATAAAGAATGGTGACTGCAGGGCCTCCAGCCATTGCAAAGGAACTCCAGTTGCATGTGCTACCTTGTGCATGTGGGTATGAAGGAATCAAACCAAGTTCCTTTGGCTTTGCAGGCAAATATCTTAAATGCTAAGCCATCTCTCCAGCCCCTACAAATTCTTTTTGGATTTCTTCCACAACCCATTCATTTAAAGTGTGTCTCTTTAACCTCTCTCTCTCTCTCTCTTTTTAACCTGTGTCTCTTGGTGGGTGAGGTAAGACCATTAACATTTAAGGTTATTACTATGAGGTTTGAATTAATCCCTGCCATGATGAGGTGTCTTATGGAGTTTGGTGCTTTCTTATGTTTTGTTTTCTTATATTTTGAGCCTGGTCTCTTTTGGTTATTATGATCTTGTTCTCATTGGCTCTTGAGATTGATTGTTTAACTGTTTGTGTGGAGTAGTCCCTCAAGTATTCTCTGTATGCTTGGCTTTGTGTTCATATAATTATTGAGTTGACATATTTCATGAATGTTTTCCTTTCACCATCTATTATGAGGGATACTTTGCTAGGTAGAGTAGCTGGGTTGGAAGCTAGAGTTTTTCAGACTTTGAATGTTCCATTTCAGGCCCTTTTGGCTTTCAGGGCTTCCATTGAAAAATCTGATGTAATTCTGATGGGAATGTTTTGGTATGTTGTGAATTGTTTCTTTCTTGCTGAGTTTAACACTCTCTCTTTGTTTTTATTGTTAAGAGTTTTAGCTATGATATGCTTTGGAGAGTTTCTTCTTTGGTCCTGTTTGGTATTCTGTCAGCTTCTTATATCTGGATGGGCCTCTCTTTTGAGAGATTAGGAAAATTTTCTTCAATAATTTTGCTGTATATGTTTCCATTGCCTCTGGCCTGTATTTCCTTTCCTTCTGGTATACCCGTGATCCAGATGTTTGATCATTTTAGGTGTCCTTCAGTTCCCTTGTATTCTGTTCACTTTATTTTTTAACTTAGCAAAGTTTTTGGCCTCCCAATCAATTTCTTCTGTCTTGTCTTCCAGGTCAGAGTTTCTGTCTTCCATTTGAGTAACTCTGTTTGGGAGGGGTTCTAGAGAGGTTTTTATAAACTCTATTTCATTTTTGCCCTCTCTTGCTGCTTTTAACACTCTCTTTTTTTTTTTGTTGTTAAGAGTTTTAACTATGATGTGTCTTGGAGAGTTTTTTTCTTTGGCCCTGTCTGTTTGGTATTCTGTGGACTTCTTATATCTGGATGGGCTGCTCTTTTGAGAGATTGGGAAAAATTTCTTCAATAATTTTGTTGAAAATGGTCTCTATGCCTCTGGCCTGTATTTCCTCTCCTGGTATACCCAAGATCTGGATGTTTGGTTGTTTTAGGGTGTTCCACAGTTCCCTTGTATTCTGTTCACTTGGTTTTTTGAACTTAGCAAAGTTTTTGGCCTCCCAATCCATTTATTCTGTCTTGTCTTCCAGGTCAGAGTATCTGTCTTCCACATGAGTAACTCTGTTGGTGAGGGGTTCTGGAGAGTTTTTCATAATTTCTATTTTATTTTTGTTTTCTGTTGAGCCATTTTGCATTGTGTCCATTTCTTTTTTGAGGTAAGATTTCAATTCAAGTTCTGATTTTCTTGATGCCTCCTGGAGTTCATGCTTACATTTGATCAGGTCTTCTAAGCTTAATCAACTGGTTGTTGAGATCTTCCATTTCTTGACTTACCTTCAATTTGCCCATATCTCTTTGGAGGGTTCTAATGTTTTCTTTCAATCAAGTTAAGCCTACTGTCAAAAGCTGAATGCTCTAGGATATGATTCTATTCAATTTCATTGATGTTTTTGGTTCTTTGATGGTTTGCTTCCAGTTCAGCATTTTTTTAAATCAAGGTCTCATTGGTTGTTGTGTTTTCTTTTTGGGAATGCATCCCTGTTGATTTCACTATGATTTCATTGAGGCTTCCATTGTAGGACTGGCATCCTTAGTGGAGATCTCTCAGTTTTCTGACTTTATTGGCTTTTTTGCCTTGTTGTCTACCCATTTTAGGAAGACTCTTTATTTTATTGAGGAGGAAGCCAGTTTTTGTCTTTTCCCCATGCACCCTCTGACTCATGTGAATAAGGATGTTGGTACCTAGTGGCCAGTCAGGATACCCGAGCAAAAGGCCTGATTCCACAGCTCACACAGGGACTGGACCCCACCAAGCAAGGTACAATAGGACCTACCAGGGCCAGGGGACTTGGAGGAGCAAGGGAACAGGGATCTGGCCTACTTCATGCTACACCCTCTAGCACACAGACTGGTGCTGGCAACTAGACTGGGGAGGAAGGAGGAGCCAGGAAACAGGGGTCTGGCCTCCTCACTCCAGACCACCATGCCTGCCTGCCTGCACACTGTCCATGCAGGAAACCTAGACCCTCAGTCTTTATTGAAAAGAAAATTTCCACTTGGCTTATAGAACACATTTTTTTATCATTCATTCTTCTGTTGATGGACACCTAGGTTAATTGCATAATTTGTCTATTGTGAATAGTACTATGATGAACATGTACCTGCAAGTAGCTCTGAGATATATTAACTTAATTGTCACTTGGTTATATAGACCCAAGAAGAGCATAGTGGGGTCATATACTCATTCCATTTTTAGTTTCTTTGGGGATATCTATAGTGACATCCACAGTGGGCCTACTAGTCTATATTCTCATAAGCAATATATAATGTTTCTATTTTTACCCATTCTTGCAGCATTTTTTTCATTATTTGTGGTTGTTGTTTTTAAATTTTGTGTTTCTCTGTAAGTGTGCATGTCTGTGTATATCTGTGTTCACATCTCTATATGTGTATGGAGGTCAGAGGAAAGCTTTGGATTGGTGCTCACCCTTCCAAGTCATTTGAGGCTGGATTCCTCTCTCTTGATCTTGATTTGCTGTTATTTTTTGCTGTGCTCACCAGGCACTCCCAGGACAATTTCCTTTATTCACCTCCCATCTTGTATTCAGTGTTCTGGAATTATAGAAACCTACCATGACTTCTGACTTTAAAAAATTCTTAATTTTATTTTATTAATTTATTTGAGAGAAAGAGAGAGAGAGAGAGAGAGAGAGAGAGAAGGCACACCAGGGCCTTCAGCTACTATAAACTCCAGATGCCATGAGCTACCTTGTGCATCTGGCTTACGTGGGTCTTGAGGAATTGAGGCTTTGTCCTTTTGCTTTGCAAGCAAGTGTAATGCTAAGCCATCTCTTCAGCCCAGCTTCTGGCTTTTAATTCAAATTTTATTAATTGAGAACTTTACTTCATGAATATGTTGCATAATGGTCATATTCCCATAGGGTTATACTCTTATCTTCCCTCGGTGCTGCCCCTTTCCACTGAGGGCCCTCCTCAGTAAGGTTATTGTACTAACTCTGTGAGGCTTTTTACATGAGGCCTTGGGATAGAACTCAGGTACTCTGATTTGACAGGCAAGTACCTTATCTACTGAGTTATCTCCCCAGGCCCTATTTGTTTTCTCAATGATAGACTGATGTCACTTTTGTGACAGGGTAAGATGGAAGCAATGCAGTCTTTGCATTTCCCTGATAGGTAGAGATGTTAAACACTCCTTCATATGATTATTTTGTACTTTGTCTTTTGAGAGCTGTCCACTTCATTTTCCCATCTATCGAATGGATTTTTGCTATTTTTGACCCTTTGAGTTATTTCCATATTCTAGATAATAATCCTCTTGGAGATGTACATTGGGGAAGATTGTCTCTTAATCCAGGAAATGAAAGGCTTCTACATAGGAAATTCTGCAGACTGACTCTGCACTGAATTTTTTCTTTCACTTTGTGGGAGTTTTTTAAGTTTACACAATACCATCTGTCATTTGTGCTTGTACTTCCTGAGTTTTTGGAATCTATGGACATAAAAAATCTTTCCATCTTCTAGTCTCTTCAGTATTTTAAAAATTTCACGGAAGAGTTCCTTCACCATCTTGGTTAAGTTTATTTATATTTTATTATTATTATTATTATTATTATTTAATTTTTTGTTTATTTTTATTTATTTGAGAGTGACAGACAGGGAGAAAGAGAGAGAGAGAATGAGTGCACCAGGGCCTCCAGCTGCTGCAAAGGAACTCCAGATGCATGTGCCACCTTGTGCATCTGCCTTACATGGGTAATGGGGAATTTAACATTGAACTGGGGTCCTTAGACTTCACAGGCAAGTGATTAACTGCTAAGCCATCTCTCCAGCCCTGTATTTTATTATTTTTAAAGATGTGAATAGGATGACTTTTCTAATTTCTTTCTTAGTATATGCTATTCTTATATAGTATAGCTATTGACTTTTGTAAGTTGATGTATCCTTTTATTTCTTTCTCTTGTCTTATTGCTTTAAGACTTTAAGGACTATAGGGAGTGAGAGTGGGAAAAGTGTACACCCTTGTCTTATTTCTGATTTTAATGGAAGTGCTTTGAGTTTTCACCTATTTAGTATAATATTGGCTTATAGCTTTGTCATAGTCTTTGTTATCTGTCTCCCTGTAAATTTTCAAGCTGTTTCTACTATTCTTAGTTTCTGGACTTTTGTCATGAAGAGATACTTCACTTCATCAAAGGACTTTTCTATATATAATGAAATGATTTTGTTACTTCTATCTTTGATTCTATATATGTGATGGAGCACATTGTTGATTTGTGTATGTTAAACAATTATTTCACCTCTGGAATGAAGTCAACTTGGTGATAGCAAATTATAATTTTTAATTTGTCATTGAATTTAGTTTGCAAGTATTTTATCAAGATTTTTATAGTGTTTAAACTTTTTTACATTTCCTTATATGCATACATAATACATTTGGTCACACGTACTCCATGTGTTAGGTCTGACAGGCCCCAGTATGGAGTCACCAAGGACAGCAGGATGGCAACAGGGACATAAGGAAGTGGATTAGCCACATTCCTCAAGAAACTGTACAGTCATTATCCCCCGCTTGTCTGCAATGCCTTTAGGTCATGGTTTCCCCTTATTTTGTAAATCACCTAGTCACTGTTCTGGTGTCACACCCTGGCCATCTTGGATCTCCACTCAGCTCTTCCTTTCCTCACCTTTCCCTAACTGAAAGCTCTATAAAGCCCACTACCTAAGGAACTCAGGTTGACTGAGCTCCTCTCTTGAGAGCCAGCCCTGGCAGCTCATGCTTTTCTAGAATAAAACTTTCATCCTTGCCTCAGAGTGGTTTGTGTGGTCGTGGTCACTCCTGAACCTTTACACCATGTTAACCCCATCTCCTTCAGTCACACTGTGCTCCTTGTTTTCATTATTTACCAGGGGCTATGCCACAGAAGAAAATGATTCATCCTCTTCCAGAAATCATTAACTTTTATAATCCTCAGGCAGAGGAATAGCCTCCCAAGCCCCTCCCCAATCCAGAAGACAGAACACTTATCAGTCCCACCATGTACAGGAGAACTTTAGCCTACATGTTCATCAGGGAGATTTGCTTATAAGTTTTGTTTTTGTGATATATATATATATTTTTGGTATCAGCATAATAATTCCTAAAATGAGCTTGATACCTTTCCTTCCCTTTCTATCTTAGTCTGAGGAACAATAGTGTTATTTCATCATCAAAAGTCTGGTAGATTTCAGTAATGAATCTACCTGGCCCTGGGATTTTTTAGTTGAGAGACATTTTATGACTATTTCTATCTCATTACTTAAGATGTTTATATCCTTTTGGTTTTATTTTGTAAGATATGTATGTCCAGAAATTCATACATTTCTCCAATGCATTCGAATTTGTGTTTTTAATGTTTGACCTAGTGATCTTCTGAATGTAAATAGCTTGAATAATGTCTTCCCATTCATCTCTAATGTTATTAATTTAGGTCTCTTTCTCTATGTTTTGGTTTGCTTGGCTAAGAAATACAAGAACTTCTTTCAACATCTTTGAATTGTTAATACCTTCTTTCTCAATTTCATTTGCCTTTCCAGAATGCAACTCCTTGTTGCATTGATCCTTCCCACCACTCTCTTCATTTCCATTTCACTGATTTTTACTAGATCTTTATTATTTTTCCCATCTACCAATGTTGGATTTTATTTCATTTTGAATTTCTAGGAGCCTCTGAATGCATCATTAAGTTCTGAATTCTTTATTGATGAGCTTTATTTTTTCACTGTAGGCATTTATAGCAATAAAATCCTTCTTTGAACAGTATTCATTGTACCCATGGGAGTTTTTTTCATTTGAATCTAGGAATTTCGAAAATCTCTTTCCTGATATATTTGATGATTCACTTATTCTTGAATAATGTGCTGTTAAATCTCCACAAATTTACATGTTATCTGTGTTATCTTCTGCTGTTAATTTCTAGTTGTGCTCCATTATGATCAGACATAATACAAGAAATTATTTCAATATCTTTGAATTGTTAACATTTTCTTTGTGTACAAATGTGATCTAGTTTTGAGAGAATTCCATAAACTGCTGAGAGGAATTTATTTTCTGCAATGTTTCTATGATCTGTTGTGCAGATGTCTGTTAATTCCATTTAACCTACAATGACAACTCACTGATAATTATTTTTGTCTCCATGCCATGTCCATTGGTGAGAGAGGGGTATCAACTATAATATGACATGAGGAAGTTCTTTTCTAATCTTGTTTGTTTGGTGTTCTAAATTCCTCCTTTGGCTTAAAGGCCATTTTTCTCCTAGACTAAGGAACATTCTGTTGTGATTCTATTTAATATATTTTCTATGACATCATTTGTTTGTGTCTCCTTTATCTATGCCCATGAGTTATAAAATTTGTCCTTTGAATTTTGTGCCATAGACATTGCATTTTCTGTTCATGCTTCCTTATCAATTTGTGTTTGTCTGAAGGCTCTTATTCATCAATTTTGCTTCAATCCCTAATATTCCAACACTCTGCCTTCTTTTTAACACTTTTTTTGATGTCATCTTTTATATTTAATTTATTGAGGTTTTCATTTCTAAATTTTTAATTTGATTTTTTTCAGTATTTTCATCTTTAGCAATTTCCTCTTTTATAACTTTTACTGACTTCTTATTTAATTCATACTTTTGTATTCTCTTTGAATTCACTCTAATTTATATGTGAATTTTATTTCACTGCACCCTCATAATGATTTTTAAATTTTTTCTTGGATCTTATATAACCCATCTCTTTGAAATCTCTAACTGTGGGATTATTTAGTTTTAGAGGAGTTGTCTGTCTTGTATTTCTGCATTAGGGTCTACACATTTGGGACTAGATAACTGATTGAATTTATCTTTAATCATACATATTATTTCAGTAAAGATATTTGCAATATTTAAGTATGACTAGGTTGTAGTACATTTGAACTATTTCTCTTTCCCACTGTACTTGGGGTGTAGCTCAGAAGGTAAAATCTCAGTCTACATGAAAAGGGTTAAATCTCCATGTATTGGATCTCTAGCACCACCCCAAGAATAGAATGCTAATATTCCAAAACAATCACAAGTTGTGGATAGACCTTGTATGAAAATACAGTAATAACAAAATATAAACAATACTTTCCTCAATTTCAATAAATACTGAAGAATTAAGGAACAAGGATAGTATGGTGTATACCAAAATATTATAGGCTAGGAGAGAGATGACTCAGTAGTTAAGTGTACTTTCTGGGCAAGCATGTGGGCCCGAACCACCAGTGTGAATCCATAGATCCTGTATAAACAGCTGGCATGGCCACAAGTATCACTGAGGGACCTGAGAGCTGAGAATTGTCAGAGCCCCACAAGTTCCAGAATAAGTACAGTGAGACTCTGGCTCAAAATAAGACCAAAAAGAAGAATGCAGGAGTGGGACACCCAATTTCCATTGTAGCCACTGTTAGTGCACTCCCACCATCGACAGGTGAGCTAATGGGGTACCATACTACACCATACACACACCTGCACACACACACAAGCAAAAATGAATAAACGGATATTAGTTACTAAGAGTAAGTCAAGTTATTAGCATTAAAGCAACAGAGAAAATATAGGGGAGAATAAAATAATTAGAAAGGAGAAGAGCAACAGATTAAGGGAAGAGATAATCAAAGTCCTGTTATAGTTTATAATGAAAAGAGAGAGAGAAGAAGAAATACAGTTAGATAATCATAAATAATATTAGCACTTGGGAGATTGAGATGCTCTGTGGTCCTTGGGAAAGTCTATCTAAAGAAAGAAGGACAGAGCAAGAAGGAGAAGGAAGGAGAGAGAGCAAGAAGGGGGGACTGGGCAAAGGTGCAGTAGCTGGCTCTATGTATGAACATATAGGCTCTTTAGTTTCTTTGGATGGGTTCAATTGCATAATCTGTCTCTAATAAATCTTTCTCTGATAAATTATATTCATGCCTTCTGACTTAAGGGCATTTATGGTAGCTTACTTCCTGTGCTGAGTTTTGTGTTGTTTGCCCTACAACTAGAGGATGTGATTTGTCTGCCAGGCAGTGGGTAATAATACTCTAGGTGTCTTTCAATCTCTAGGTCCTGGATAGGGCTGCCTGAAAGCTTTCCACTGGCATCCCACAGAGCCTAGTGCTTTTAAGTACTTGTCATTGCTTGTTCTTCTTCTGAGGTATAAATTAGTCTCTATCACCTACATCTCAGACCAAATTTCCACCACCAAGGATATGACAATGTTCTAACTTAAAGACTTTCTTCTTCTAACCAGCTAGATGAATTCTTTTTTTTGGTTTTGCAAGGTAGGGTCTCACTCTGGTCCAGGCTGACCTGGAATTAACTATGTAGTCTCAGGGTGGCCTCGAACTCTCAGCGATCCTCCTACCTCTGCCTCCCGAGTGCTGGGATTAAAGGCGTGCGCCATCACGCCCGGCAGCTAGATGAATTCTACAGCAAAGTCTCAGAGGTCACTCCTGAAATTTGCCCTGGGAGCCCAGAGTGGCCTGTGCAGAGACGGAGCTTGGCCTCTAGAGCTACTGTGTTGCTGACTCAGCAGAAGTCTTTCCAAAATGGTTTCTTGCTACTGCTCTAGTCAAACACCGAGAAGGGAAGCCCCTCCTGATAACACAGATCCATCTTTTGGTCTCCAACCCTCCTCTCTCCTCTGAAAATACAGCATACATTTCCCGAGGATCTCTCTTTTTTTTAAGCCATGCTTGCAAACTTCTGCTGTTGTACTCACTCTGCCCTTGGTGCTGGGTTCTCTAGAATTTCCTCTGGACTCTTTCCTTTTATTCTACTGTCTATAGTTTCCTTCCTTTCTTTGTTACTGAAACTAGTATTTCTCCATGATCACCTACCTCATAGGATAGCTATTTTCCAACTGGTCCTGGTTTACCTCCTAGAAATCATAGCATTTGGTGTATGCAGATCATTTAACCATCCCTTTTCCCCTTTATTTTATGTTATATTAGTAGTCAAATAAATTTGGAGCTCTGTCCTTTCTCTCTAAAATCATTACCCAAATCCTGCCACTTCTCTGTACTCTCCAAAAATCTTTCCCTGACATATAAATGAAAACACAATTTTTTTCTAACAATATAATGGTAAATACGTTTATTTTAAAGCTCTTTTGGTCATATCATTTCAATGGAACATAGAAATTCCTATTCCACAAAATCCTCATGATCATTTCCACTAGCTTATTTTAGCTTTCTGCAAAAATTTTCCTATTCTTTCTCTACAACACTTTCTAGTGTATCATGAAAAGTCCATTAAGCCTTCCCTCGGTGTAAACCTAGACTTGTTTCCTCACTCCTTGATACTTATCCCAAACCATATTAACACACTCAACTAAACACTAGTGAGCATTATGCCTTTTCTTCTTTCTCACTCAATCTCATCTAAAGGTAAAGGACCAGGGCAGCGAGCCATTGTGTCCATAATATGAATCAAATCACTATTTTATCCTGAAAGAATTTATCTCTCCAAAACTAGGAGATGTGTGGGTACAGGCTATTCCTTCTGGAATGGAATCTATAGATTTCTAAGGAAATATATTTATAAGAATTTTTGCTTCTCTATTTCCAGTGACACTTCCTCATCCTAGATCATAAGTTCATTGAAGTATATATCTATATCTATATCCATCTATCTATTTATCTATCTATCCATCTATGAATGAAAGAGAAGATGGACTAAAGAATCATGAAGCCAAAACTGCAGATTTTCAGAAGTTTCTGATTTAACATTACTTTAGAGATGATGATTGTGGCAACCTTAACAAAGAACCTGATGAAGCTTCATGCATAACAATAAGGCAGTGCATGTATTTGTCAAAAGATAACATTTCTGGGCTGGAGAGATGGATCAGCAGTTAAGGTGCTTGCCTACAAAGCCTAACAACATGGGTTTGACTCCCCAGTACCCACGTAAAGCCAGATGTACCAAGTGGCTCATGCATCTAGTGATTGCTTGCAATGGCTAGATGCCCTGGCATGCTCACTCTCTCTTTCTCTTTCCCTTTCTCGCTCTATCTTTCTCTATCTCTCCCCTCTATCTCTCCATCTCTGTTTACAAATAAATAAATAAAATATTAAAAAATAAAACGATGCAATTTTTGATATACAGTCCCAACAATAACTTGAAATCAGTTAAGGTTAAATAAACAAATTTGTTTTACAACAAATAAATCTCAAATTTCTAATGTTTTCATACAGCATATGCTTCATTGATCCCTCATACATATATACCACATCCTGGTATAGGGAATTAATGGCCAGCACCAAGGGAAAAGAAAAAAGAAAAAGTCAGAGAAGAAAGAGAAACAAGAGAAATTTGAAGTTTTGTTTTGTCTCATCCTCTCCGGGGCCCTTTGATTCAGGTGCTTCCCCTAAGGTCCTCTTGAGGGTTCCACCTTTTAGTCTGACTTCCAGGATATAGGATTCTATGGTACTAGTTCATTTTTGGTTCAGTTTTGTGTCACTCACCCTTTCTATTCCCCCATGCCATACCCTCTCTATTGTCCAAGTCTCAAGATGCCATTCAGATATGTCAGCAACTTAGGCTGGTCAAGGTTAGGAAGTGCAGATGAGTAAGATCATGTGATAGTTGTCTTTCTGTGATTGTGTGGGTTCACTTAACATGATCTGTTCTAAGTTAGACCATTTTTCTACAAATTCCAATGTGTCATTTTTTTTTTTTCTTACAGCTGAGTAGAATTCCATCGTGTAGATATATCACATCTTGGTTATCCATTCATCCAATGATGGGTACCTTGGTTGATTCCAATTCTTAGCTATTATGAATTGAGCAGCTATAAACATGGTTGAGCAAATATGTCTGAACTGTGATGTGGAGGTTTTAGGGTAGATTCCCAGTAAGGGGATAACAGGGTCTATTGGTAGTTCTATATTCATCCTTTTCAGGAGTGTCCATATTGATTTTTACAGTGGTTGTACCAGGTTACATTCCTACCAACAGTGAATGAGTGTTCCTATTTCTCCACAGCCTCGTCAACATTTTCCATTTGATTTTTTAATGTTTGCTATTCTTACTGGGATAAGGTGGAATCTCATAGTTGTTTTAATCTGCAGTTCCCTGATTATTAGGGATGTTGAACATTTTCTTAAGTGTGTGTTAGCCATTTGAAATTCTTCCTCTGAGAACTCCCTATTTACTTCTCTGCACCAATTTTGGAGTTGGTTATTTGATTTTTTATCTTTTAGGTTTTTGAGTTCTTTGTAGACTCTAGATATTAGGTTTCTGTCAGTGTTATAGCTGGCAAAGATTTTCTCCCATTCAGTGGGTAATCTATTGGCTCTGCTTATGGTATGTTTGTGCAAAAGCGTTTTAGTTTCATGAGATACCATTGGTTAAGTGCTTGTTTAATTTCCTTGGCTACTGGGGTTTTGTTCAGGAAGTCTTTTCCCAGGATCAGGGCCCTGGGAAGAGCAACGGAAGAGGGATCTGGCTTACTTCCTGCCTTGCCCTATAGCACACAGACCCGGGCAGGGAACCCAGATTGAGGAGGTGGGAAGAGGCCTGAAACAGAGTTCTGGCCTACTCACTCCAGACTGCTGTGCCCACCCACACACTGTCTGTACAAGGCAGGACATTCTCTTGTAGTAATAATAATTGGATCAAGAAATCTTGTGGTTGGATGAAAAAAGATGTAAATGGATTGAGGACTCAGTTTCACAGAGGCCCTTCTTCCTGGCGGAGCACCGGACTCTCCTCTATTCATTACAACAAATACTTAATTCTCACATAGGTACAACTTGTCACTCATTTCATAGACTTAAGTTTTGGGGACTTTAAATGATTAAGCCAAACTAATTGAATTCCAGATCTGAAATATTGAAGATATGATATCACCACACTGATATCCTCCCTCTCTCGCCCTCCCTTCCTCTCTTTCTCTCTCTCTTTCTTTGTCTCTTTCTTGGTTGACAAATTTGGGAGTCTAGGGCACTAAAATGCCTACAACATGAACCACTCAGTAGGTTGGATCTGCTCTCTCAAGCCTATCTGTGAAGCTTGAAAGGAGAAGCCACATATCTTTATTGCTCCAAAATGAGCTCTACTTGAGAAGAAAACACTGAACAATGTCAGCTGCAATGGTGGACTCCTGGGGTTTGTTGACTGAGGATCCTCTGAAGGGAGCAGCCTGCTTCAGAGCTTGCTTAGCTGTAAGGCTTCCATGCTCTTGGGCTGTTGGGTCACATGCATGATGTCATGATCGTCAAACCTCAGGTCTCAAACAATCTTTCGTTCTATTGTCTTGTTTTCTACGTTTGACTCTGTAGTTTTTTTTTTTTTTTTTTTAATGTTTTCTTTGGTTTGTGTTTCCTGGTATGACCTAACTTGGCTATTTCTAAGTACAATCTTCTGGGGACATCCTTTACCATTTAGAATGCTACTTCATCAGAGGAACTACGTGTTTAGACTTGATTTGTGCTTCCCAAGCCTTGTCACAAGTGATTCCATCTGCTCTTCACTTGAGGCAAGAGGGTGCATAAAAGACACTGGTGTGTGAGGTTTGGAACACACTAATTATGATCTGCAAGAAAGACTCATGCCAAAGAAATCTACCTTCTCATCTTCCAAACAAGGTTTCTGACTATTAGTATCACAGCACTGATTGTCAAGAGCGATAGTGATCTTGACTTTAGATTTTGAGTTTTACAACCAGGGAGGCCTTTGTAAGGAAGTGAAGCAGAAAGACAAATTCTCCCCAGCAGACAACAGTCTCAGAGACAGCCTCAGGCGTGCTTTACATCCATCTCCCAGCTTTCTATGCCCCCTGAGGCAAGACAAAACCATTTCCCCAACATTGTCAACATTCCAAAGCTGGGAGTCCTGGGGGTTCCCTGTGTGCAAATAGCCATTGCCTTTTCTCAGAGCTGGAAGCTCTTGGCTCCCTAAGCATCCTCTTCAAAGAGGAAAACATCAGTGCCTCCTGAACCAACAACCAGGCATGTTTGACTAGCAGTGATGAAATGTCTTCTATAAACACTCCCTACCTACCCACCTTCTCTTTCCAGGACTGATTCACCACTAAAACATTTGTGTCACTCAAGTTCAAGTACATGAAACCAAACCCGTTGGTGGCAGCAGTTCACAGTGCCACAGAAAGCAGCATGAACTGCACCAGCTACAGAGGTCATGGAACAAGCCAAAGCAAGCTGTTGTCTCCTGTAGGTCTGCCTGCTCAACAAATGAAGCTGGGGCATAGCTTACTGGGTCAAATCAAATAGTACAAGCTGGGAATTCATGGTGCTTAGTGAATTCTGAGTTCCTCTCCTTGCCCACCAGAGTGCATATGCCCATATAAGAAGAGAGGTTCAAGGCTCTGAGATCAAACCCTGTTCTATCCTCCCTTGACCATGAGGCTCCATCTCTCACAGAGGTTGGAAACCTAGTTCAAGTTTACATGAATTATGTGGCAAACAAGTTCTTTTAAAAAATTCATTTGAAAAATAATAACAGTATTCAAGGACTGCACCCAGCTCCTCGGTGAGCACAATTCCTTAGGGAGGTTTTTTCACTGGAGAAGCCAGTGTCCTTGGATGCATGGTTGGCACTCAAGAGACAGGGATGGGAGAAGCTATAGTCCTTTTCTACAAAATCTTTCATTTAACTTTTACTCTGTTGTTGCATGTGGATGTCTGTGTGTTCATGTATATGCATGTTTGCATGTGTGTGGGTTCAAATGTGTGTGGGTTCAAATGTGGATGCATGTGTGGAAGCCAGATGTTAAACTCAGGTGTTTTCCTTGATCATTCTCCACCTTATTTATTGAGACAGGGTCTCTTGTTTGAACTCAGAGCTAGTTAATTTGGCTAGTTCAACTAGCAAACTTGGCTCAGAGTTCTTCTGTCTCTGCCTCCAGAGCTCTGGAGTTATAGGCAAGCTGCCACACCCAGAATTTATGCACTTGCTGTGTATCAGAACTCATGTCCTCACACTTGCACAGCAAGCACCTTACCAACTGACTCATCTCCCTAGACCTTTCCTCAATATTAAAAATTTTATGTTCTCTGAACTCCATGGCAGATAGAAACTTTGCATTCTTAAGGTAGCCTGTTACATGGAGTTATCTGTATCTAGCTCCAGTATGTTATTTATTTATTTAAGACAGAGAGAGGGAGGGAGAGAGAGAGAGTGAGAGAGTGAGAATGGGCATGCCAGGGCCTCTAGCCACTGCCAACGAACTCCAGATGTATGTGCCACCATGTGCATCTGGCTTACATGGGACCTGAAGAATCGAACCAGGGTCCTTAGGCTTCACAGGCAAGCACCTGAACCACTAAGCCTTCTCTCCAGCCCAGTATGTTATTAATATTATAGTACAGAAAAAAGCAGAAAGTTTGTGCATTGGGCTGTTATTCTTTTGTGGATATTACACAATATTGACACTATTGTATGGAGTTGAGTAAATTAACATTTTTTTTTTCAAACTAATGATTTAAACTATACTCAGGATTTTAAAAAAATATATTTTTGTTTGGAAAAATGGCTTAGTAGTTAAAGAACTTGCCTGCAAAGCCAAAGGACCTACGTTTGATTCCCCAGGACCCATGTAAGCCAGATGCACAAGGGGGTGCATGCGTCTGGAATTTGTTTGCAGTGGCTAGAGGCCCTGGTGCACCCATTCTCTCTCTCTGCCTCTGACTCTTACTCTTGCTCTCTCAAATAAAGCAAAGGTTATAAAATTTTATTTGAGAGAGATAGAGAGAGATAGGGAGAGAAAAAGAAGCCGAGACAGCTAGAGAGGCTGATATAGAGAGAATGGGCACACTAGGGCTTCCAGCTGTTGCAAACTCTAGATGCCTATGCCTCCTTGCGCATATGGCTTATGTGGATCCTGGGGAACTAGACTTAGGTCCTTTGGTTTTGGAGGAAAGCACCTTACCTGCTAAGCCATCACTCCAGCCCAATCCTCAGGATTTTGAAGAGTTATGAAAACCAAAAACCTATTAAGTATCAAAATAAGTGTTAGAAAAAGCTGATGTTGTGAGGGTTAAAAAGGTATTCTACCTTCAGATCTCCAAAAACATCATTCATTGCAAATCCTTTAAAGGGAGCTTCAGTGTGCTACATTTCCCAAATTTTATTATTTATTTATTTTATTTATTTATTTTTTTGAGGTAGGGTCTCACTCTAGCCCAGGCTGACCTGGAATTTATGATATAGTCTCAGGCTGGCCTTGAACTCATGGTGATCCTCCTACTTCTGCTTCCTAAGTGCTGGGATTAAAGGCGTGTGCCACCATGCCCGGCTTTTAATATCCTACCAGTGTGTGCCACCACAGCCAGCAAATATTCCCCAAATTTACTTTACAAAGTAACTATCACTTTTTCCCTGAATTATTACCAACTTCTGAATTATTGAGAAATAAAACACAATTCAGCAAATTTAGAAGTAAGCAGTATTACCCAGCCATAATTAAGTTATTGCAGCCAGTGTGTATTCTATTAGAAGGTACAAGAAGATTAATAGTAGAAACCTATGTCATATGAATATTTTTCCTTATAGTCAGTCTATAAAACACTTCAAATACTTTCATCTGATGAGGGTGCAATTCCACTTTATAAGAGTTGCCTAAAAAGCAAGTGAGCAAGCAACCTGGCCACAGAAGGGCAATTTCTTGAGCTTGGCATTGTTTGTATGTGGTGCATGTCACATCATGCTATTTGGATTAGAAATACTTGTGTGGCCAACCTGGGAGGCTGATCACTGAATATAAAATTTCATTTAGAAAAAAATCTGCTCTGAATTAAAAATGAAACTTTCAGTTTCACCCTGGAAAAGTGAGTTATTTATTTATAAGATGTCACCATGTGTTATGGAAACTTAAACTTCCTACACAGTGGATGTTTAAGCAAATGTTGTCTCCTTCAAAGTTTGCATTCTTTATCTTTGAAGGTCTGAGTGAGCATTAGCAAGGGCGGGCTGTCTACAGAAGAGAACAAAAACATTTCTTCTTCAGCATTTCAGGTCCCTTGTGCAGTTCAAGTCACACCTCCTCGTGTTACTGCTAAATTAGTCAAGCTGCTGGCATGCATTTGCTGCTCAGAGCAAAGCAATGTGTCCCTCACTGAGCTGAGGGCCAGCCTCCAGGCTCTGGTTAATCTAATTGTTTTAATTCAATTTAATCTTACCAGTAAATATTCTCTTCTGCTGCAAAAAAAAGTGTAAATTAACTAAGTCGCTCATAATCTATGCATTACAGTTACAGAACTCTTGCTGGTAGAGACAATAGCTCTTGAGGTGAGTTTGCATGTTTCCTGGGTAATCACAATTGCTGTCCAGGAGAAAAGGCATGTGAGAGAAACTATATTCAGGGTAGCTGTCATTCATCAATAACTTATACTATTGGCATGGCTGTTCCCACTTAAAAGATGAATGATGGGATATGCAGAAAGTTGAGGTATATGCCCACAGTTTCCCCTGAAAGTGAAGTCAGCTTTCAAAACTAGCTATAGTTGGTGCCAATACTTTTATTCTTGCATCATATTACCACCATTCTGCATCTGTGAAAGTGGCCCACACAATTATAACCTAATCAATTTGATGGCTTAAGAGCCTTGACTTAACTTAAGGAACTTGGCCTATATTTTTCTTCAATTCCAAGTATCTCAGAATCATGGCTGTGGTGGTTTGAAAGTGAATAGACTCATGTGTTTGGATATTTTAGCCCCAGCTTGTGGTGCTGTTTGGGAAGGTTGTGGAAGTTTTACAAGGTGGACCCTTGCTGGAGGAAATGCCACTTGAGACAGGACTTGAGGTGTTATACTCCAGCCCCTCTTGTTGCTTTCACTCTTGGTGTACATAAAGGTGTGACACAGACTTCCTCCTTGTAACACACAACCTTTACATGTGCCCACACATACACATGCATGATCAACACACACACACACTCTACCACATAAAATGCATGCACACTAGATCCAACCTATAATAGGAACTGATTTTTGCCAGAATAGTGTGACCTTGCTCCCATTTTTCCACTATCTATCCATTAATTCACAAAAAGCAAATCTTTATCAGGACTCAAGACATCTCTGTTTCCCAAATGGGACTTGAGGTACCAGAGCTTTGGTGATAGTCTGGGAGAGAAGGGAATGGTGATGACCCAGAGTGCACAAGGGGAACCAGGAGTAACTATAAATATGGTTATGAGCTGAGAATTAAAGATGAAAGTAATAATTTCTTCTCATTGTTGAGTATACATATAAAATGATTCCTTTCCAAAACAAGGTTTGCATGTTGTATGGCTCAAAGCTTAGAAAACTTAATAAAATGCATTTTACAGTGGTTAAGACTATTGATTTGGGGTCCAGAATAATTGAATCTCATTCTGACCTTAGTGGCTGCATGACCTCGACAAACCATATACCATTCATGAGTCAAAATTCGTTGAAATGTAAAGTGAGAATGATAACACTTTGGAGGGACTCTGTGAAAATTAAATGGGTTAATACATGGAACCTGGCACATGGCTGGTGTAGCAGACAGCTTCAGGTTTGCTGAGATGAACTTCCAGACCAGGCACAGTTATGGAGGAACAGCTATTTATTGAAATTTACAGATCCAGAGGAAGTTCCATAATGGCTGAAGAAGCTGGCCTGCTTTCACAGGACCAAACACAAAGAGAAAAGCCATAAGCCAAAAGCCACACAGCACAACTCAGGAACTCCAGCTAGGCACACTTTGCATATCTTCAGATTGAAATCCTAAACCCACCACCACACCTTAAGATCAACCCACTGACAATGCCTCCAGACAGGTGGATGTAGATGTAAACAACAAACTAATAAAACACTGAATATATTGGGGGCCATCAATTCAAACTACCACAGCTGGCATCCAAGACCCATGGCAATAATAATACTCAGGCCCTGTTACTATATAACAAATATACCACAAAACCTTTGAGGCAAGTAGAAGAAATAGATTCAAGACTTTTCATAGCTACTGGCAGCAACGGCTGAATTTAAACTGAGGTTTGATCACTCTTGCAGTTAATTCTTTTGCAATCATAACTCCATGTTTTGTCTTGACTTTGTTAGACTGATGGATATATGTTTAATAATATTTTTGAAAATCTTAAAAGTAATCATTAAGACAATTAAAACCAGATGTGTACCTATTAAATTTTGGAGAAGGATAAAAGCAAAGACCGCAAGGTTGTCATAATAAAAGAAATATAAAATATACTTAAATATGAAGCACACACACAAAGGTGACAGGGCAATAACACCAATTATGGTGACAGAACTGTAACATTAATTAATTATGAAAATAAAAGCAATTGATTTTAATAACCTAATTAAAGAACACAATATCCTTTGGTGAATAAAAATAACATTTATAAAACAAGTGTCTGCTCTTTGTAAGGGTCAAGCTTGGAACACAATGACACAGAAAAAGTTAACATAGTAGGATGGGGAGGGTCTTATTTAGTAAATGCAAACACAGTGAGGACTTAGTATAGAGTGGGCAGTTCATATGTCAATTAGGTACCCCAGCATGGTTTTCCAGAATTCCATTTTTTTCTATCCTTTCAGATGAGAGGGCAGAAATTCACTTTATATTTGTGAGGCAGACTGAAAGATCAGGTTTTCAAGAATATTGTGATTACAAAGGGGAATGGATCAGTCCAAAGGTCCTAACTTTGTATTCTGCCACCTTCCTTTGTTGATGGTGCTGTTTTATTCTGACTGCTACTCCTCTTCCCTGGGAGACTTCCATTGTCCATCATGGAAAGCTTGATGGTAGACCTACACAACTGGCTATTATGTGGAGAGTTAATTTTTGGCACACTTTTCCATGAGTCCTACTTCATGACCTCATGCTGGTGTTTGGGTGCTACATGCTTGGTCTTTTTGGGAGAGCTAGTCCCTTCAGATACTTAATCTCTTGAATATTTAAACAATTGCACCAGAATTATTTCTATAATAAATTATTTATTTTGGGCTCTCAGCATGGTTCTGCTTCCTAATTGAGCCATATAAAATGGAGGTGGAAATGCCAGCTTTCAATAAAATAACACTGCAGCAGAAGTACTGACTGGTTATATATGTTCCTCTGAAAAATAAAAATAGAGGGTGAAGGTGGACATGAAGAAGGTACAATGATTTAATGTATGAAAAATAAAAGTAACAAACAGAGCCAGGTGTGGTGGCACACGTCTTTAATCCCAGCACTCGGGAGGCAGAGGTGGGAGGATCACCATAAGTTCAAGGCCACCCTAAGACTACATAGTGAATTCCAGGTCAGCCTGGGCTAGAGTGACCCTACCTGTGGTAGTTTGAATATATGTCCCCCAATATATTCAATGTTTTATTACTTTATAGTTTGCATCTGCAATCACCTTGCTAGAGGCAAGGTCACTGGGGGCCGGTCTTAAGGTGTGGTGATGGTTTGAGATTCCATTGTAAAGATATGCAAATGTGCCTAGCAGGAGTTCCTGCAGTGTGCTGTGTGACCTTTTGGCTGTAGTTTTTGCTCTGTGTGCTGTGGTGGCTGGTTGGCTTTCTCTCTCTTGCCTGGTCCTGTGAAGAGCAGGCTGCTTCTCCTGCCTTTATGGAACTTCCCCTGGATCTGTAAGCTTCAATAAATAATATCCCTTCCTCCATAACTGTGCCTGGTCTGGAAGTTCATCTCAGCGAACCTGAAGCTGTCTGCTACACTACCTAGGATAAAAAAAAGAAAGAAAGAAAGAAAGAAAGAGAGAGAGAGAGATGGAAAGAAAAGTAACAAACAGGCAAAAGCTCCTGTAAAAAGATAAGTAAATAATATTAGGTATGACACCATCTTGGGCGGATTAAGGTTAGGAGCCACAGATGAGTGAGACCATGCGATGATTATCTTTCTTTGATTAGGTGAGCTCAATGAGAATGATCTGTTCCATATTTGACTTTTTTTTTTCAAATTTCATTGTTTCAGTTTTTCCTTACTGCTGCATAAAATTCTATAGTGTAGATATACCACATCTTTGTTATCCATTCATCTAATGATGGACATCTGGGTTGATTCCAGCTGTTAGCTATTATGAATTAAGCAGTTATAAACATGGTTGAGCAAATCTCTCTGATCTGAGGCTTGGAGCTTTTAGGATAAATGCCCAGTAAGGGAATAACTGGATCTGTTGGTAGGTCTATGGTCATCCTTTTCAGGAGTCTCCATGTTGCTTTCCATAATGGTTGAACCATTTTACATTCCCACCAACAGTGAAAAAGTGTTCCTACTTCTCCACACCCTTGTCAGCATTTGTTTTCATTAGCTTTTTTTTTTTTTAATGTTAGCTATTCTTACTGGGTTAAGGTGGAATTTCATAGATGTTTTAATTTGCATTTCCTTGATGATTAGGGCTGTTGAACATTTTCTTAAGTGTGTGTTTGCCATTTGTATTTTTTCCTCTGAGAACTCCCTATGTAGTTCTCTGCCCCATTTTGTGAATGGGTTGTTTGATGATTTATTGTTTAGGTTTTGGAGTTCTTTGTAAATTACAGTTAGCTTGTCTAGTGCCAGAGGGTGCTACACAAGTGACTAGGGGAAAATGACTGACATCTCTCCAAACAACTCACAGTCTAAGCTACTCAGCAGTAAACAACCTGACGTGATGCTCAAACAAGTGCAATAATGGCACACAGCCATGGTGGGTAACCAACTGCTCTTGATTTGGCTAACAGATCCACTCAGTGGAATGGAACTTATAGCTGGAACTGGTAAACAAGTTAAAACCATGTCCAAAAAATGAGCCCATTCTTCAATATCAAGCTCCTGTCAATTGTGGGCTAGAAAAGGGCCTATGCATATACAATTCTCTCTAAAATAACAATGGCCATCCCATCTATCCAGTACTGACTTTTCTCTCCATTGGAGAATTTGCTTCTCTTTTTCAGATGGATGCCTAACCTGAAGGAAGGCTAGACCTATCACTCCTCACCAGAGCCCCAGCTGAAACCATAGAGTAATGGGGGATTTGGGCAAGAGTGCAGCTTTCTTGGTAAACCTGACACTAGAACAAGGCTGAAGGAGATAAACACAGAGAACATTCAACTCCCACTAAGCTAGATATCCAGAGACAGAGGCTCCCAAGACCTCAACATGGAAGTAGAACTAAAATGAACCCAAAGTGGCTCAGAGAAATTCATGGAAGAGGGAGTGGAAAGAGTGTTAGAGCCACAAGTTGGGTCATTATGCACAGATGTTTTGCCTCTCCCCCATAAATGTTGGCTACCCCCATAATGTATGACCCACATTCCCCAATGAGGAGGGTCCCTTCAAAGGGGGGAGGACAGGGAGGAGGCTACCGGAAGCACCAACATGAATGTAAAATTTAAATAAAATAAAAAATAAAATAAAAAGATAAGTAAATAATAAAGGTTGTTAATCTTTATTCATTAAATACTATATTATATAGAGGACAATCAGTTAGAAATACAAAGGAAAATGGGAAAACTTGATAGAAATTTCAACAATTCTTTACATACTAAATTACAAAGAAAAATATACATAAAAAAGAAAAGAAAACATTTAAAGGGGCCATTCTCAGGTTATCCACTAAAATTGTAATTTTTTCAAATTAATGAGAAAAGGAGTCTTTCAATTCAAAGATGAAACACTTAGAAAATACTATAAGACAGCATTGGAATATAAAGATATTTAGAATACTATATGCTAAATGAGATAAATGCATAGGTTAATTTTTTATTAATAAAATATCAACATAAATTTGAGAAATAAAACATAAACAAAATGCAAAAAAATAAGGAGACACTTTTCAAACCACATGAGGCATAAAAAGATAAAAATCATAGCAACTTGAGGCCTAGACAATAGGGAGGGAAGGATGGGAGAGAAACATAAAACTGAACCCAAAATAAACTGGTACCATAGAAACCTTCATCCTTGAAAATAGACTAAAAGGTTGAACCCTCAACAGGAGCATGGGGGAAGCAACTGAAAAGAAAAGGCTTGAAGAGGATGGGATGAAGACTAACCTTAAAATTTGTCCTGCCTTGCCTTGCCTTGCCCCTTTCTCTCTCTCTCACTTCTTTCTTTCTTTCTTTCTTTCTTTCTTTCTTTCTTTCTTTCTTTCTTTCTTTCTTTCTTTCTTTTTTCTTTCTTTCTTTCTTTCTTTCTTTCTTTCTTTCTTTCTTTCTTTCTTTCTTTCTTTTTGTGTTATCTTGGCTCTGGCCTGTAACTCCCAGTATCAGGATGTGGTCAACACCACATTAAGCTGTTGATCGGAAAGACCTACAAGGTTGAAAGACCCACAAAGTCCCCCAAACAAGACAGAATTCTGTCAATGCACTTGATTACCTACCTGAGGTAGATGTCAAGACCTTATTGCTGAAGATACCCTATGCTGTGGAACACAAAGAAGCCTGACTAGAATCTAGAAAAGAGCTAGACCCCAGACAGTTAGCTGTCTAGTGCTGGAAAGCACTACATGAGCTATTCTGGGAAAGTGGCCAACAACTGTCCCAGCCACCCAGGGTCTAAACTACTCAGAAGCAAACACTCCTATGTGATGTACACACAAGTGCAATAGTGGCACACAACCTTGGTGGGTTATCAATAGCATTCTGACTGGCTAAGAGTGCCACTCAGTGGAAAGGAACCCATATCTGGAATTGGGAAACATGTCAGAATACTATACAGACAATGATTTTGCTCTCCAATGTCAAGCTCCCCTTAATCTTGGGGTAAAAGGGAGGTTACGTACATCAAATTCTCTTTGAATAAATAATACTTATCCCATTTAACCTCTAGGGTTAAATCTGAGAGAATCTGCTTCTCTTTTTCAGAAGGTAGTGAGACCTGAAGAGATAAACTACCCCTTTGCACTTCAGCCAAGCCACAGCTGAAAACACACAGGCAGTGGGGAGACAAGCAAGAGTGCTGCTTCCATGTTGAACCTGATAATAAGTGTCAGGCTGTAGGAGACAGACCCTGAGGATACTCAACACCTACCAAAGCAGAGATCCAGAGGCTCCTAAGAGCTCATCACTGAAGTAGACTTAAAACTCACCCACCACGGCTCAGGGAGTTTTACAGAAGAGGGGTCAGAAAGACTGTAAGCCACAGATTGAGACATCATGCCCAGAGGCATTGCCTCCCTCACCCACAAAATAACTGCTGCTCCCACAATGCATAACACACAACCACATGGGAAATACCTGCAACCCTAATCAATGAGGAAGGCCCCCTTCAGAAAGGAGACAGGAATGAAGGAAAGGATGGTACCAACAAGTGATGTATCCCCACTAAGTATGTCCATAATTAATAAAAAAATTTAAAAATGATAGAAATGCAACGGAAAAACATATCAGATACTAAGTAAAATTCATTTTAGATGTTACCCTACTGTTTTAATAGTTATACCATGTTAAATTGTAAGTTACTAAATTTGAAACTCAAAAAAATATGTGAGGATCTCTTGTCAGTTAAGTTTTTATGGTGTTTGTATGTGTGTATGTGCACGTATGTTTATATGTGTGTGGCCATGCATGTGTATATGAGTGCTTTGCACCTCTGTGCATACATACTTCTGGAAGGCAGATATCAGTATTATCTTCCCCAGTCACACTTTCAACCTCATTTTTTGAGACTTGGTCTGTCATTGAAACTAGAACTCATGTATTTGGTGAGATTAGTTAACCAGTAAACCCTAAGGGTTCACCTTTCTCCATGTCCCCAATGCTGGGATGACAGGCACACCACCACTATACCTGGCATTTTTATTTGTCTATTAAAAGAATTTGAACTCAAGTCCTCTTACTAGTGTGGCAAAAACTTTACCCACTGAGTCATCTCCTTCGCTCCCAGCTAGATATTGTGAATCTGTTTAATGTTGAATAAATTCATCAATTTTATCTTGTAATTATAATTTACATTCCACAAGTTATAAAGGAAGTTGAATATCTTTTGGATAGTCTTAAATTTAAATTTCTTTCACTACTTATACTTTTAGCTCACTTTTCAATTTTTACCTTATGCTATTGATTTAGTAGAGTTTTTATTTGTTAATTAATTACTGTTTAATTAAGTGTCTTTCCAATAATTTTTCTCATGCTGTCCTTTGCTCTTCTAAAAGTTCTCAAACTCATATGTACAAAATTGTATATTGTAACTGCTTTTAATAATAGAATGCTAACAAAGACTTTTCTGTGTGAACTGTTTTTAGGCCAAGTAACTTTTTCTTAATAAAAACTTCATTAAGAATGTTAAAGGATTGTATTCATCAATGGATTTAGTAGTAAACATTTAGTTTGTATGCTACTGTTTTGTCATCAGTGGACATCATATGGTATTTCTATTAATATTTTCCTTTGAACTACAAACTACTATTGTCTTTTATAAATAACAAAATTATTTAATATTGGGGCAATGTATGCTATCGATTTATTTTATTGAACTTTGGCCAGAGACAGTGATTGCTTTATAAATTGGTTGATATCTGTTAATATCTCCCCATGAACTCGCACGGTACTAATTTTCTATTACTGCATACTCAAACATCATAAATATCATTACTTCTGATGGTACCCATAGCAGAAGAAATGTAAGAGCCTGAGGATAGGCAGGAGTACTGTGGAAATCTATCTTTCAGATATTACTTGGCCATTTACTCATGAATTCAGAGCAGTGGTGGTTGCCTTCACAAGACCTAAACAAGACTGAGCCCATCAATCTTTCATCTTGGGTAGCTGAAGAGCTCATGAAGCCCTGCCCCTCCCTGAGTAGCTATTGGCAGTTAATGGAGTGAATGGTTGTCAGGGCCAAGCAAGTATTTTCTTCATGATGTGCCACTAGCAAATTGTCTATGATCCAGAAAATAATCCCTCATCAATACACATGTAAGCAAACTAGCTAAAGTCAGTGGGTCACAAAAAAATTGGCATCACAGTCCAAGGGAGTCAGTTGGGAAGAAGGAGTTTGGAAGGAGCAGGAAGGGGCCAAGAGAAGGTAACAGAGGAGTGAATGTATTAAAATGGCTTAGATACATGTATACATTGTAAGAAATAAATTAAGAGATAGCATCCATTTAACTAACTTAGATCTGGAGGTCAGAAAGCCCATGTAGCATAGTGGGTTCTTTGCTCAGGTTCTCATGGTGCAGACATCATAATGTCAGTAAACTAGAGTTCTTATCTGGAGGCTCTGGAGAAGAATCCACTTCATCTTCCAGAAAACATTATGATACAATCTATTCTTCACCTTGGGTCATGTCTGAGTTATGTTCAGCTTCTACAGGCTATTTTCAGTTTAAGCCAGCTGACCCTCTCCATCTTGACACCCAGCAATATAAATTGTTTTCTCTCTCTCTCTCACTTTCTTTCTTTCTTTCTTTCTTTCTTTCTTTCTTTCTTTCTTTCTTTCTTTCTTTCTTTCTTTCTTTCTTTCCTTCCTTCCTTTCTCTCTCTCTCTTTCTTTCTTTTCCTTCCTTCCTTCCTTCTTTCCTTCCTTTCTCTCTCTCTCTTTCTTTCTTTTCCTTCCTTCCTTCCTTCCTTCCTTCCTTCCTTCCTTCCTTCCTTCCTTCCTTCCTTCTTTCCTTCCTTGCTTCCTTTTTTCCTTCCCCTTTCCTCCCTTTTTTCCTTTCTTCTTTCCATAATAATTTCTTTAAAAAATTTTTTTATTTATGTACTTGAGAGAGACAGAGAAAGGAAAAAATGGAGAGGAAAAGAGAGAGAGAGAGAATAAGAATGAATAGGCAAGAGCCTTCTGCCACTGCAAAAAAAAAAAAAAAAAAAAAAAAAAAAAAAAAAAAAAAACTCCAGATGCATGTACCACCTTGTGTGCATTATGCAAACTGAGTGCTTGCATCACCTTGTGAGTCTGGCTCACATGGGACCTGGAGAGTCAAACATGGGTCCTTAGGTTTTTCAGGCAAGCACCTTAATTACTAAGCCATCTCTCTAGCCTTGTAGATATAATTTTTAAAAATAATTTATTATTTTGTTTATATTATTCTAATTTCACATCCATATTGGTGACTCCATTATCCCCCTCCCTGTCCTGCCCCCTTCAAAGGGACCCTCATCAATGGGAATGTGGGTCATGCATTGTGGGGGTAGTCAAGAATTATGGGCGATAAGCCAAGTCTCTATGCATAATGACCCAACTTGTGGCTCTAACACTCTTTCCACCCCCTCTTCTGTGAATTTCCCTGAGCCACGTTGGGATCATTTTAGTTCTACTTCAGTGGTGAGGTTTTGGCAGTCTCTGTGTCTCTGGATATCTGAATTATTAGGAGTTGGATGTTCTCTATGTTTATCTCCTTCAGCCTTTTTCTGGTGTCATGGTCACCCAGAAATCTATACTCTTGCCCTTTCCCTGCATTACTCTATGGTTTTAGCTGGGGCCCTGGTGAGGTGTGATAGGCTGATCCTTCCTTCAGGTTTGTTGTCTTTCTGAAAAAGATAAGCAAATTCTCCAGTGGAGAGAGAAGTTAGTACTAGATAGATGGAATGGCCATAGTTATTTTAGAGAGAATTTTATACAAGTGGGCCCTCTTCTAGCCCACATTTGGTGGGAGCTTGATCTTGGAGATGGCTCATTTTTTTGTACATGGTTTTGACTTATTTCCCAGTTCCAGAAATGAGTTCCATTCCAGTGAGTGGATCTATTAGCCAAATCAAGAGCAGTTGGTTACCCATGATGTCTGTGTGCCACTACTGTAGATATAATTTTTAAGTAAGAAAAACAACCATGCCTATCTTGGCTACATTGGATTTTAAGATAAAATTTTGTATATTTGCATATTTGTAATTTGAAAACTTCCAAATTTTTAGACTAATGCAGCATTCTAGGAAGTGCTTCATCTAATATTTGGCATATGTAGGCCATTAAATATTAATTATTATCAATATTCTTATTAATAAACTGTGTAAAATTGAATAAGTGAAATTAGGCATGAATGAGTGAAGTAACAAATGAAAGTACAAAGATCAAGAGAACTACAGAGGAAAGAACTTTCTGCCTTGGAGTTAGAAAAATCATCACAGAAGTGACTGAACTGGAACTCATCACTGCAGGATGTATTAATTCATATGGCAGAGAAGGCTGCAGACGAACATTCTTAGCAGGTGGAATAGCTTGGAAATCCATGGCTTTGTACTAAAAACAAAAACTGTCACATGCAGGAACTAGTCAATGATCTGGGAAGGGTCCTCAGAATTTTGTTGACAGCATTTCATCTGAGTGTGAAACAATGAATCAACATCTCTAATGTCCATGGTTTAAATTGATTTGAATTTAGAATAAAAAAGGATGTTTCTCTCTGCCATATATAGGATATAAGAAATGATATTTTTACTTTTTTAAAACCAAATATCATTATCTTTGAATCATGTTTATTTAAAGATGATATTGCATCCCAACAGCATTATAGTACAAAACACTCTGTGCCCACTGACCTCTTGAGAACATTGGTGCACTGGACTAGGTTGCTGTCAGTAAATTCCTGTTGTGCTCCTAGCTAAGACAGTAAGATCAGAAGAAAAAAAGACCAGATGTCTATTTGAATCACCAGCACTTCTGGCACCCCTGTTTTTGCTTTACAGTGGCACGCGTGTGCGTGCATGTGTGTGATGTGTATGTATTATAATTTGCATTCAATTAGTTATAAAAGGAGTTGAATATCTTTTGGATACTTTTAAATTTTTAAATGTTTGTGCCATGACACATACCTGGAGGTAAGAGAACAACCTCGGAATGTCAATCCTCCCCTACCACCTTACTTGAGACAAGGTCTTGCTTGTTGTTTGCCACTGTGAACACCAGACTCACTGCTTCGAAAGCTCTGGGATTCTCCTAACTGCACTTCCCATTGATGAGGTGCATTAGCATTATAGATCCTTGTGCCACCATGTCTGGCTTTATATGGATTATTGGCATACAAACTCCTATTATCAGGATTTCACAGCAAGCACTTGACAGGTGAGCTATCTCCCAGTCCCACAAGGCCATATGAGTCAGCTAATATAACAAAAATGTTACCCCAGTGTTGAATAATTTCTTTAAATTTTTGGTGTAAAAGCAATTTTTGAGTTTACTTCTAGCTCAAATAATTTAAGATTCTACCATACTGAGGCATTCTTGGTTATCAGAATAACCATGTTTTACAAATGTTAGAGACAGAATGAAAACACACACACACACACACACACTTTAATTAGAAAATTTTCCTGGTCTAGGGATGTAATAGCCTAGTGCTTTTTTTAAAATAGATAGTGCTTTTGCCCATGATTGTAGTCAATTTATTTTACAAAAACTATAATCTTAACATATCAGACTAACTGCTGAGTGTTGGTTAACTGGGAGTTGGAGGAGCACAGAACTGGTGTGGATGAAGGCAGTCTGTTTGCATATTTTAGCCCAGAAAACATGATAAAGCAAATGCATTGGAGCCACCATTTCCTAAACACAGTAGTCTTAGAAGTGGCTGAATCTGGTATCTACTGTCTCTCAGAGATTGTTTTAATACCAATACTTTATGACCCATGCAGGGACCAGTGAACTGTGGCATTCCTTTGAGGTACAGAGGAAAGACCACTGAGATACAGTGCTGGACATATCAAGCAGAATTTTCAGGGTGTAATTCCATGTAGGAGAATTTGTCTGCCTGGATGAGCTTTATGAAAAGAAGCATAGGCTAAACAAGAAGGCAAAAATGGAAGACATGAATATATTCTATACTATTTTATCCTTAAAGAAGAAAGGTTGACTTTGAGAGCACAAATATTACAGTAAAAGATTCTTGTCTCTATAGTTAACATGTTGGGAAAAATCATTAAAGTTGTATATTTGCGTGTGTGTGGTATCTGGCTACTGTACTTTAACAACAATTCCTCTGGACATCATACAAGGTCAGAAAGTCACCTCAAGACCACCCTGCTTGAGGATTTGCTCACCACACAGGACTGCATGCACTTTCTCAGCTGAGAAATGTCATCCAGCACCTTTCATATTTATAGTGACTCATAAACAGGAAACCAGTCCTGTCCATGACATCGTAACTTTTTCATATCTCAAAGCCTTTTATGAAAATGAAAAAAATAAATAAAACACACACATACACACAACAAAACAAAACAAGAGAATTTCACTGCTTTTTGCTTTCTGGGCCAAAATAAATATTGCCAAATTAGTAAGGCATACTGAACAAATTAAGCACTAAATGCAAATTTATCAACTGAAATCCAATGGCAGAGTAACTAAAGAGCTTGCAGCCATGGAATACAGCCCTATAAGTAGGTGTTTGTGTTGGCGAGTCTCTGCAGGGAGACATGGGAACAGTAATAGAAAGAGGGAGCATTTCTGTTACACCCAAGATGAACAGTTTGTTTTAGAAAGTTCAAGTAAACAATGTCTAACATATACTCTCTGAATTCAGAGTCACAGTTGCTACTAAGTAGGAGATTAAAATAAATTGGCAAAATTTCTTTCTTTTTTTTTTTAAGTCATTTGGAAATATCCAAGTTATCGCAATAAATCATCGATGAGAAAGAAGTGTCTTTGAGACATGGACTAGCCATAGAAGTGCTTTAGCAAGGCTAATAAGAACTTCTCCCTTTAGGATATTTAATATCTCACAAAATAAACACATGATTTATCAATATTTTCCAATGTCTCAAAGGAATATATACGGTGTATCCTTTAGGTTATAGCTATCATTTGTGAGGTCAACATTTATAAAATCATGTCTAGTGTCCTATTTCAAGATGGATTTAGGGAAAATTGGGTAGGATAGATATGTGTGTGTCTGTGATATGGACTCAAGGTTGTTGCTTCCTTCTTTCATCAGATTGTCTCATCTACTTTCATATTAAAGATTCATGATGCAAATAACTTACTAAGATCTCTACATTGGATCTGTTTAAACCTTAGTATATTTGCCACCAACTTTGTTGTCTCTTCTTTGATACCAAACAAACAGGGATATAGAAAAAAAAATTTATTATACACCACACTTCAAGAATACAACGAGAAAAAAAATATGCCCACCTAGAAGGTTATTTAGAAGCATTATTTTACTCAGGATGAGAGAGCACTGTAGTCAACTTTGCACATAGAGTTCAGAGGACACCCTGGATTCAACTTGTATTCCTTTCTAGATCAATTGTCTAAGACCAGCACTTATACTCAGAAACATCTTAAGGGAGAAGAAATAGTTGATGTATTTTATAAAAGATTATGACCAAAGTTCAAAATAATTTTTTTTTTTTGGAGAGAGACACAGAGAGAGACTGAGAGAGAGAGAGAGAGGGAGAGGAAGACAGAGATGGGTATGCCAGCAGTGTCTCAGCTGCTGAGAACGGAATCCAGATGCGTGTGCCCCCTTGTGGTCAAGTGTGGCATTGTGCCCTTGCGTCACTTTGCATCTGGCTAAAAGTGGGACCTGGAGATTGGAACCAGCGTTCTTAGGCTTAGGAGGCAGGCGCCTTAACCCCTAAGCCATCTCTCCAGCCCTCAAAATAATTTTTTGATGTCATTTATCTGAGAAGTGACATAAAATAAAAACAAACAGTATGGAAATTCCTTGGTGAAAATAATGAAATTTAGCATATAGAATATAGAATGATCTCTCTAATGGGTGAAGATTAGACAAAGTAGGGCCTTCAATGATTCTGGTTCTTAGTGTAGAATCCACAGACATACTTAGGATTCTAGGTGAGTGTCATGTCCTTCTTGTCAATTACAGCAAGAACTTCACATGATGGTGCAATCCAGAGTCCCGATGTTCGAGTGGGTACTCCTGTGCTGTTGAAGACACAATGGCTTACTACTTTTGGCAGTTGGAAATTTAAAACAGTGAATATCTTCTAAAATGAGACATTTGCCAATTATACTAGTTTCATTTATTTTCATGCAGGTTGAATGTCCCCCAAAACACTCTTGTGTGAGCTAATTTATCTATCTCAAAGTACACTTTTTGTTTAGATAAATTGAACTGTGAATGTAAAAGTTCTGGCCAAATCCAGAGAACTAAACATTTGAGTAGATAAAGTGATTAGTATGAATACTAATGGAGATGCAGTAACCAACTTGAACCAGTGTTTTTACTTTGTAAGAGACACCCTAGGAAAACATATACTACGCAGAAATTATGCTTCTAGACAGGCTTTGTAAGTGCAGTGAGCATGGAATAGAGTGGTTGGAGGTAGAATGGGATAGGCGTAACTACTTAGTTGGCATTAAGACCCCTACTCACACAAAAGTAACCTTTAAGCATGACTGCCCAGACTTCCTCAACTAGGAACCAAGTTCTGGGGTCCAATGCAAAGCTGAGAGTTCTTGGAGGTTTCCTTGGAGAGCAAGTTCTCCTGGCGAATGAGTCTGGTTCCTACAATCACTACTTTCTTTGCTATTTATCCAAGTCTTCTTTCAGACTTGTACCTTAGATCTATTTTCTGAGCATCCTGTTGCACACAGGTGAAAATAATCATGTGAAAATATATGTAGATCACTTACTCCAATTTAAGTTTTTTTAAATTTTTTTTATTGACAACTTCTATACTTACAGACAATAAACCATGATATTTTCCTCCCCTCCTCCCATTCTTCTTCAAAACTCCATTCTCTGTCAAATCCCCTCCCTCTCTTCATTAATCTCTCTTTTAAGTTGATGGCATCATCTTTTTCTTCTATTATGAGGGTCTTGCATAGGTATTGCTGGGCTCTACAAGGTCATGGATATTGAGGCCAATTTCTGTCTGGGCAGTTTCACTGTCAGGAGTCGTACCCTTCCTTTGGCTCTTACATTCTTTCTGCCCCCTATTCTTCAATGTACCCTGAGCCTTGGAGGGTGTGACAGAGATATTTCAGTGCTGGACACTCCTCTGTCCCTTCTTCTTAGCTCTATGTTGCCTTTTGGGTCATCCCAGTGGTCATCGCCATCTGAAAAGAGAAGCTTCTCTAACCAGAAGTGAGAGCAGCATTAATATGTGAATATGAACATTAAGTGTAGTGCTTTCAGGGCAGCTTGGTGGGAATAATATATACATTTAGCCAGACAAGAGCAGGCTTTATACCCCTAAGGCTCATGACCTCCCCTGTCATAGACTTTTGCTTAGGTTTTTCAGTACCAGGTATGTATTCCCTCCCATAGAGAGGGCCTTCAGTCCAAATACGGAGCAGTTCGTTTCCCCAAGAGCAGACATGCCACTATTGCACCCGTTCGGTCATTGGGCCTGTCTGGCCAAACTTGAGTTTTCCAGTATCCACTGTTTTCACTGCTGATGACTTCTGTCTCCATTATAGCTGCATGCAGTGCAGCTTTTTCCAGCTTTCACTTAGCTGGTCTACAGGGAGAAGGTTATCTGCTCAGCACCAGCTTGCTTTCTCAGTGACCTTGCCACTCAGACAAGGGATGTCTTCAGCAATAGGGTCTTACCATCTGTTTCTCAAGGGAAACCTAAGGCCTTGGGAATAGCCTTTAATGCTTTAGAGGCTACAGGGACCTCCTTGGCCAACAACCCTCTGGAAGGTATCCCATCCCAGGCACTGAAAATTTTCTAGTAACAATCTATAGCTTCTAGTAGAAGAACAGATTACAGGGAGGAGAAAGGCCTAAGCAAGGCCATTAAGAGAATGCGTAAAAGAAGGGCAGGGGGAGGGTCAATCAAAATTCAAGATAGTCTGAATAAGACTTATGTAAACCTATTTTTTTGAATAATGGCAATTTAAGTTTTTAAACTTTTATTTATTGCCAAGTTCCATGATTATAGACAATAAACCATGATAATTCTCCCTCCCCCACTTTCCCCTTCACAAATCCACTCTCCATCATATCCAGTACCCCTCTCAATTAGTCGCTCTTTTATTTTATATCACTATCTTTTCCTCCTATTGTGAGGGTCTTGTGTAGGTAGTACCAGGTTCTATGAGGTCATGGATATCCATGCTATTTTGTGTCTGAAAGATTGCATTGTAAACAGTCTTACCTTTCCTTTTCCTCTTACTTTCTTTCTGCTACCTCTTCCACATTAGATCTTGAGCCTTGGAAGGTGTGATAGAGATATGTCATTGTTGAACACTACTCTGTCACTTATTCTCAGCACTATGGTGTCTTTTTTTAAATTTATTGTTATTTTTGGAGACACAGAGAGAGACAGAGGGAGAGGGAGAGGGAGATAGATAGAGAATGGGCACACCAGCAGTCTCTCAGCTGCTGTGAACGAAATCCCTTGTGGGCAAGTGCAGTATCGAGCCCTTGTGTCACTTTGCATCTGGATAAATGTGTTACCTAGAGATTGGAACTGGGTTTTTAGGCTTAGTAGGCAGGTGCCTTAACAGCTAAGCCATCTCTCCAGCCCTATGGTGTCTTTTGAGTCATCCCAGAGGTTGCACCCATTCATAAGAGAAGCTTCTCTAACCAAAAGTGAGAGTAGCATTAATGTATGGGTATGAACATTAAGAAATTTGTTTACAGGGCAGTTTGGTGAGCATGATCTATGCATTTAGCCAGACACCAGCAAGCACTGCCTTCCAAGGACTCATGATGTCCCTCATCATAGATTTTTATTTATTTTATTATTTTAGAGAGAGTGAGAACAAGGGAGACAGAGCAAGAGAGAGAATTTACACACCAAGGCTTCAGCCACTGCAATTGAACTCCAGACACTTGAGCCACCCAGTCAGCATGTGTGACCTTGCATTTGCCTCACCTTTGTGTGTCTGGTTTACATGGGATCTGGAGAGTTGAACATGGGTCCTTAGGCTTTGCAGGCAAGTGCCTTAACCAATAAGCCATCTCTTCAGCCCCCATTATAGGCTTTTGACTGGGTTTTCAATATAAGGCATGCATTCCCTCCAATGAAGCAGGCCTCCAGTCCAATTAGAGAGAAGATGGTTTCCCCCATCACAGACATGCCACTATTGCACCCATTGGCTCATTTGGCCTGGCTTGCAGTGTACATTGTTGTTTAACTCTACTGATGACTTCACTCTCCCACAGGGCTACAGGCAGCATAGATTTTTCCAGCTTTCTGTCAGCTGGTCTTCAGAGATGGTATTTTTAGCTCAGCTCCAGATTGATATTTTAATGACATTGCAGTCCAGGAATGGGTAGTCTTCAGTGATAGAGTCTTTACAACTATTCCTAGTGGGAAAAAAGAGCTTTGGCAATGGTCTGTAATATTTTTAGGTATATGAGACCTCCCTGGACAACATCTCACTGGAAGGTATTCTATTCATGACCCTGAAATTTTTCTAGTAACAATCTATGACTTCTGGGTGTGCCAGTGCACAAAAAAGTAGGTTTACATGGTTTATTCATAAAATCTTAAATTTTAATTAACCCTCCCCCACCCTTCCTTAACTCAGTTATTTACTCTGACCTCACTTAGGTCATTCTACCCCATGTAATTTGTTCATCTACTTAAATATATACAATACCATTTGCTTAAGTGCTACTGTCTACTCCCTCCTTTATAACCCTTTTCTAGCTTACTGGCCTCTGCTACAGATTTTTACTCCAACTTACATACAAGCCTAAACATTTGTAGCTAGTATCCACATACAAGAGAGAACATGTGGCACTTGTATTTCTAGGCCTGGGTTGGCTCACTAAGTATAATCCTTTCCAGATCCATCCATTCCTCTGCAAATTTAATAATTTCACTTTCTTTACCAATGGAATAGAATTCCATTGTATAAATGTACTACATCTTCATTATCTATTCATTAGTTGAGGGCCATCTAGGCCTTTTCCATTTCCTAGCTATGGTGAATAAAGAGACAATAAGCATGGGAAAAAAAGTATCTCTAAGGTAATGAGATTAGTCATTGGGATATATGCCTAGGACTAACATAGCTGGGTCATATAGTAAATCTATTTTTTTTTTCTGTATCAGGAAACTCCACATTGATTCTCACAATAGCTGTACAAGTTTACATTTCCATCAACAGTGTAGAAGGTTCTTCTTTTTCTGCATCCTCACCAGCATTTATTGTCATTTGTTTTCTTGATGATAGCCATTCTGACATGAGTGAGATGGAATCTCAAAGTAGTTTTAATTTGCATTTCCCTGTTGTTTAAGGACGTAGAACATTTTTTAGAAGTTTATAGGCCATCTGCATTTCTTCTTTTGAGAACTATTTATTTAATTCTATAGCCCATTTTTTAATTAGGTTGTTTGATTTCTTCTTCTTTTTTTTAGTTCTTTGTATATCCTAGATATTAATCCTCTGTGAGATGTATAGCTGGCAAAAGCTTTCTCCCATTTTGTAGGTTGCCTATTTACTCTATTCATAGTGTCCTTTGTTGGACAATAGCTTTTTAATTTCATGAGGTCTCAGTGGCTGATTAATGGTTTTATTTCCTGAACAAATGGGATTATATTCAGAAATTCATCACCTATGACAATGTGTTCAAGGGTTTCCCAACTTTTTCCGCTAGCAATTTCAGAACTTCAGGTCTGATATTAAGGTCTTTGATGCATTTGGAATTGATTCTTGTGAATAAGAGAGATAAGGATCTATTTTCATCTTTGTACATATAAATATCCAGTTTTTCCAGCACCATTTATTGAAGAGGATGTATTTTCTAGAGAGAATTTTTTTTTGGCATTTGAGTCAAAAATTGGACGCTGTAGTTTCCCAGACTTACATCTGGGTCCGTATTCTATTCTATTGATTTACATGTCTATTTTTGTGCCAGCACCATGCTGTTTCTGTTGCTATGGCTCTGTAATATAGGTTAAAATCAAATATGGTGATATGGCCAGTTTGATTTTTGTTGCTCAAAATTGTTTTGGCTAAGAAGGTGCTACATGAGTGACTGGGGGAAAATGACCCACATCTGTCCAAGCAACTCATGGTCTAAGCTACTTAGCAGCAAACAACCTGACACAATGCTCACCCAACTGCAATAGCGGCACACAGCCATGGTGGCTAACCAACTGCTCTTGAACTGGCTAATGGATCCACTCAGTGGAATGGAATCCATAGCTGGAACTGGGAAACAAGTCAGAACTGTATTCAAAAAATGAGTTCATTCCCCAATGTCAAGCTCCCACCAATCTTGGGCTACAAGCGGACCTATACCTATTAAATTCTTTCTAAAATAATAATGGTTATCCCATTTATCTGGTACTGACTTTACTGTCTGTTGGAGAATCTGCTTCTCTTTTTCAGATGGATGGAGAACCTGAGGAAAGAATCAGCCCATTGCACCTCACCAGTTCCCCAGCTGAAACCAGAGAGTAATTGGGGAAATGAGCAAGGGTGCTGCTGTCTAGGTGAGCCTGGTGCCAGCACAAGGGTGAAGGAGATAGACACAGAAGACACTCAACTTCTGCCAAACCAGAGATACAGAGACACAGAGGCTCCCAAGACCTCATTACTGAAGTAGACCTAATACAAATCCAACATGGCTCAGGGAAACTTGTGGAAGAGGGGGCGAAAAGATTGTTAGAGCCACAAGTTGTGACATCATGCACAGAGACAATGCCTCTTCCCCATAACCAACACCCACAATGCATGACCCACATTCCCCAACAAGGAGAGTCCCTTTGGAGGGGGAGGTCAGGGAGGAAGCTAATGATGGCATCAGCATGGGTGTATATATACTATGTACAGAAGCAATAAAAAAAGAGGGAATGGAATTGGGGGAAACTAAGGAATGTTGGAGATAGGAGGGGGTATAGGAATCAACAAGACAAAATGTAATTGAAAATACCAGAATGAATGATATCTACACCAATGTATGCCAACAATAAAAATAAATGAATAAATATCTAAAGTGAATATAGTAGTAAAACAATTGTTTTGGCTATTTGAAATTTTTTGTGTGTGTGTGTGTGTGTGTGTGTGTGTGTGTGTGCTTCCAAATGAATTTTGGGATTGGTTTTATTATTGCCCTGAAGAATGCCATTGGAATTTTGATGTGGATTGCATTAAATTGTGTAGATTGGTTTTGGCAAGATTGATATTTTCACAGTATTGATTCTTCCAATCCAAGAACATGGGATGTCTTTCCATTTTCTACTGTCTTCTGCAATTTCTGTCTTGAATGTTTTAAAGTTTTCATTGTAGAGTTCCTTCACTTTCTTGGTTAGGTTTATTCTAAGACAATATTTTTCAGGGAATTGTGAATGGGAATTATTCCCTTATTTCATCACTCTAAGCATGTTTGTTGTTACTATATAGGAAGGCTACTAATTTCGTTGTGTTTATTTTGCATCCTGCTGTGTTGCTAAAAGTGTTTATCGACTCTACAACTTTACTTGCAGATTTTTAGGGTCCTTTATATACAGAATCATATCACATATAATTAGTGATAATTTGATCTTTTCCTTTCCAATTTGTATCCCATTTATGTGTGTGATTGCATTATTGCTATAGCTAAGAATTCTAGCACTATTTTAAATAAATGTAGGGACAGTTGAAACCCTGGTTTGTTCCTGATTTTAGTGGAAAAGCTTCAAGATTTTCTCCATTTAGTATTATTTTGGCTGTAGGTTTGTCATAAATAGCCTTTATTATATTGAGATATGTTCCTTCTATTCACTGTTTCCATAATGCTTGTATCAAGATGGGGTGTTGGATTTTGTCAAATGCCCTTTCTGCATCTAATCAGATGATCATGTGATTTTTGTCCTTTAGTCCATTTATATAGTGTATTACATTTATTGATTTGTATATGTTGAACCATCCTGCATATTTGGGATAAAGTCTACTTGGTATGGGGGGGTGATCTTTATGGTATATACTTGCTTTCTGTTTCTCAGTAATTTGTTGAGAATTTTTGCATCTTTGTTCATGGAGAAGATTGGTCTTTAATTTTCTTTCATTCTTTCTTTGTCTGATTTTGGTATCAAGGTAATACTGGCTTTGTATAAGAAGTTTCGTAGTATGTCTCCATTTTCTATTTTATGGAAAAGTTTGAAAAGCATTAGTGCTAGTACTTCTGTGATGGTGTAGTAAAATTCACCTGTGAATCCATTTGGCCCTGGACTTGTTTTAGTTGGGAGATTTTTTTTTTTTTTTTTTTTTGGAGAGACACAGAGAGAGATAGAGAGGAAGACAGATAGAGATGGGTGCACCAGCAGTCTCTCAGCTGCTGTGAACGAAATCCAGATGTGTGTCCCCCCCTTGTGGTCAAGTGCGGCATTGCGCCCTTGTATCACTTTGCATCTGGCTAAACGTGGGACCTGGAGATTGGAACTGCTGGAGATTGGAACCAGCGTTCTTAGGCTTAGGAGGCAGATGCCTCCAGCCCAGGAAGTTTTTTATTAACTGTTTCGATCTCCATGCTTGTTACAGGTTTGTTTAAATGCTTTATCTCATCTTGATTTAATTTTGTAGGTTATATAAGTCATGGAAGTCATCCATTCCTTTCAGATTTTCAAACTCAATGGAGTATGTTCTTATGATTTTCTGAATTTCTTTGGTATCTGTTGTAATTTTGCCTTTTTCATATCTAATTCTATTCATTTGTGTCTCTTCTCTCTTTCTTTTGGTCAGATTTTCTAAGGGTTTATATTTCAAAGAACAAACTCCTTGTTTCATTGATTCTTTATATCTTTTGTTTTGGTTTTTATTTCATTAATTTCTGCCCTAATATTTATTATTCTCTCCCATGTACTCATTTTTGGTTTTCTTTGTTCTTCTTTTTCCAAGGTCTTAAAGTGAAGCATTAAATTGATTACTTGCAACCATACTACTTAAAGCTATAAATTTCCCTCTTGGGACTCCCTTCACTTTTTCCCAAAGATTTTGGTATTTTGTGTCCTCATTACATTTTTTTTTGTTTTAAATATTTTATTATTTATTTGAGAGAGAGAGAGAGAGAGAGAGAGAGAGAGAGATACGGAAATAGGCAGGTAGAGAGAGAGAGAATGGGAGTGCCAGGGCCTTCAGCCACTGCAAACAAACTCCAGATGCATGCACCCTCTTGTACATCTGGCTTACGTGGGTCCTGGAGAATTGAGCCTCGAACCGGGGTCCTTAGGCTTCACAGGCAAGCATTTAACTGCTAAACCATCTCTCCAGCCCCTCATTACCTTTTTATTCTATGAATTTTTTGATTTCCTTTTGATTTCTTCATTGATCCATTCATCATTTAGTAGTGCAGTGCTTTGTTTCTATGATTTTGTGTATGCTATATAGCTTTTCTTAATGTTCAATTGTAATTTAATCCCATTGTGATCAGATAGTACAAGGAATTATTTTAATTTTCTTGCATTTGTTAAGATTTGTATTGTGTCCTATTTTAAAGAATGTTCCATGTGCTGCTGCAAAGAATGTGTGTTCTGTAGCATTTGTATGGAATGTTCTGTATATATTTGTTAGGTCTATTTGTTCTATGACCTCATTTAATCCAGATGCTTCTCCATTTATTTTTGCCTGGATGACCTGTCAATTGATGAGAGTGGGGTGTGAAAGTCACTAACTACAACTGTGTTTGGTGTTATCTGTTAACTTAAATCTAATACTGTTTGTTTGATGAAATTGGGAAGCCACATGTAAGGTGCATATATGTTTGGAATTGTAATATCCTGCTATTGTATTTTTCCTTTAGTCAATATGGTGACCTTCTTTATCTTTCCTAATTATGTTGGTTTGAAGTCTATCTTGTCAGATATTAGGATAGCAACACCTGCTTATTCTCTAGGCCCATTTGCTTTAAACAAAATTTCCCATCCTTTCAACCTAAGATAGTGTCCATATTTTATGGAAAGGTGAGTTTCTTTGAGGCAACAAATAGAAAGGTCCTGTCTTTTAAACCATGCTGCAAGCCTGTGTCTTTTGATTGAGGCATTGAGGCCATTGATATTAAGACTTATTATTGAAAGGAGTGCATTTTTTCTTGGACTTCTTTTTGTTTTGTAGTTCTTCCTATTTTCCCTTTACTCTCTTGTAATGACTATTATTTGAGTATGGTTTATTTTTTCCCTGTTTCCTTATATGTGCTTTTCTTTATTGTCTGCATGAAGAATTTCTGAAAATGCTTTCTGTAGAGCTGGCTAATGGTCATATATTCCATTAGTCTGTTTTTGGTGTGGAATATCCTTATTTTTCCATAAATTTGGATGGATAGCTTTGCTGAATTAAGTAATCTTGGTTGACAATTATTATCTTTTAGAACTTGGAATGTATCATTCTAAGCCCTCAGACTTTTAAAGTTTTTGTTGAGTAATCTGCTGTTATCCTGATGGACTTGCCTTTTTATGTGACTTGATTTTTCTCTTTAACTGTTTTCAATATATTTTCTTTGGTTTTTGCCTTTAGTAGTTTAATTATAATATGGCAGTTAGAGGTTCTTTTCTGATTTTATCTTTTTGGCATTCTAAAGGATTCCTGTATCTCCAGTGGCATCTGTTTCCCCATTTGGGGGAAATTTTCCTATGATTTTGTTGAAAATACCTACTATGCCTTTGGAGTAAATTTCTTCTTCAACTATAACCTGAATTCTTATGTTTGATCTCTTCATAGTGTCCTGAATGCCTTGAAATTCCCACTCATACTTTCCTATTAGTTTGTCTTTCTCTTTATGGGACTGTATTATATCTGCTACCTTGTCTTATAGTTTAGATATTCTGTCCTCTCCTTGATCCATTCTGGTGAGATTTTCTACAGTTTTCTAGTTGACTTACTCTGTTTTGCATTTCTAGTATTTCTGATTGGTATTTTTATCATTATTTCTATTTTCTTACTCATGTCTTGTATTGGCCTCCTTATTTCATTAAGTTGGTTCCCTGATTCCTCTTAGGATTCCTTCACAGGTTTGTTTTCTTCTTTGATTCCTTTGATTTCATTGAGTTGTACCAGAGCTGCTCACCTGGTCCCATTTGTGTTCTCCTTCAGAAGCTGTTCACCTGGTCCCTCTGTCTTCTCATTCAGATTTCTTAACTTTGCAAGGGGGCTGGTATGAGTGGAAAATCCCTTCATTTGTCTTTTGCTTCTGCGGCTCAGGCGGGGTCAGGCATCCATGTGAACCTGTGCCATGGTGGGAACCATTTCTGGCTGGTTGCCTGCTTTCTAGAAGCTCTGGGTTCTCCTGCTTCTATACTGTGGTTGATAATTCTTTATACACCTTCACTTTTTGGTAGAAGAGTGTATTGTGCTGTTATTCTGCTTCTTTCTTTCCTCTCCAGGCTGTTTTGGCATGGTTACTACACTGCCATCTTACCCTGAAGTTCTACAATTTATATTTCGAGTAAATATTTTCACTTTTATAAAAGTTTATTTTATATTTTATTACACACACACACACACACACACACACACACACACACACACACACACACATATATATATATATATATATATATATATATATATATATATATATGACAGGTTATATACTTTTATCCCCTCTTCTCAACTCCAGTTACCTTGGGGCCCTCCTCCATGGGGATATGGTAATCACTGGCATCATGAAGGTCTCAGTTAGTCCCTGTGGAATAGCAGGACACCTTGCCTCAGGGTATTCCTACTCACTCTATGGCTCTTACAGTCTTTCTGCCCCCTCTTTCATAATGTTCCCTGAAACATGGCAGGCCTGTCGACAGTCTGATTTAGTGTTGAGTTCTTTGTAGTCTGTATATTTCTCTTTTCATATGTTTTGATTAATCTTTGTGTCTGTCACCTTCACCCCAGGGCTAGTTGTAAGGCCAGCAGTGAGAGCAGTGTTCATGCCGTTACTTACTCTGCAAATTCTCCGGGGCCCTGGCAGATGTGATAGAGGTGTCAGGTCTTCTGGTGGACAGTTGGCTACCTTATTATCTTACTGATGGATCTAGTTTCTCCTCTCTTTTCTCTGAGATCTGTAAAATAAAACATTCTCCAATGAAACATGAGAGCAGTTTGGGTTAACGGCCTTATGCAAACATTTTTAGAAATATATGTATGTTTTGTAGTTTGCCATAGTTAACAGTAGTATTAGTTACACTCCCTGTTGCTTTGAGAAAATACTTGACAAGAAGCAGTTTAAGGGAGGAAAGTTTATTTTGTCTGACAGTTAAGGAGATATAGTGCATTAAGGCAGGAAAGGCAAGGCAGCAGGAGCATGAAGCAGCTGTCCATGTTGTTTCTGCAGTCAAGAAGCAGAGATTATGGATTCATTTGCTCATTTACCTTTCTCCTTTTTATTCAACCCAAGATCCTAAGTGATGATACCACCCACAATTATGGAGGGTCTTTCCACTTCAATTAACCTTGATCTCATCGTGTTGACAATAAAGGTCAATCATCACAACAGCCTTTGTTAATTGTACATAAAAATAATTTTAACTTAATTTCAGCTTCTTGAAAATATTCCTTTGTGCAGCCTCCATAAAATATATAGTTAAAGACATTCTAGAATAAAGTTATGAGTGTGTGAACAACCACAATATAAAACATTCCCTGGGCCAGGCTTCTTTTTGCTTGATGACATTCTGCCTTCCAAGTATATATCACTGGTCTTTCACACTAGGGTATGACCTCCTTGAGGAATTCAGTATAAGCCCTCCATTGTTTATTTCTCCTGTGATTACCACCAGGGTCATTACAAGACATAGTTATTGAGAACAAACTCTGTAATGAATGAATGACTGTAGGAGCAACTGAGGTTTGGCTGGACCATGGTGCATTGTAAGAATAATTGTGGACTTCTTCACATGCATTTCAAGAAGTCCTTTTTCCTACCCACAAACACAAACTATATATATACACACTCACATCACTATCCCAGTACACTCAAATGTTAATATTCATCTACTCTATATCCAACTCTGGCACTCCTCCAAGCTCTTGCTCACAGTCAAGTCTACTGTGCACACAGACAGACCACCACAAGTGCATGCAAACTGGTACAGGTTATTATGTAAAAACCCATAGGATGCATGCCCACAAATACCTACATATAATTGAAGTATGTTTGAAGCTGAACTGGGCTGGGGAAACAGCCTGGATTCTTGCTTGTGGCAGTCACAACACTATAAAATATATCACATTAAAAAATTCTCCTCATCCCCTGGGGGCTGCGGCCTACATTGGTGTTTTCAACAACCCAAAATACTAGGTCTCTTCTCTGACTTTGCTCAGGGCTAACAGTTCCTGAACAATACACAACTTGTGTGGCATCAATGAGAAGAATGCACTATCTGTCAGCACCTTTCATAGTGTCACAAATGTCCAACACAATACTATTATTGTCTCCAAAGCCTGTTGCTTTATCTTTGAGGAAGTTTATTCCTAGATAGAGATCTTCATAACACCAACTAGAAATTAATTCACTGCACATCTGGGTTACATTTATTGCTACCCTTTAAGAGCACCATTTTAAGAGCACCATTAAAAGTAAGGTAACTTTTCTCCTTAGCAAATACATACACTTGCCCTGGGCAGGTCATTTGTCTTTCTGGAAAACTCAGGCTATAGGAATCATCCCAGGTATGTACAGGCAGAATTCACAAAGTTGTAAAGGCCATTGTGGAGGCAAAGAGTTTAAACTTTAACTTCTGCAGACATCAGGGGACCATCACAGAAATGAATCAAAAGCACCCACTGAAACATTTTTCATAGTCACCGTGCAGATGGCAGAAGATAAGAATTGTTAGCAAAGGTGGAAAGTTCTAAACTGATAGCATCTTCACCCTGTGTAGATGGAGACAGAACTGCTCTGGAGTTGGCTAAGAAGTCATGGCCTATAGAAATAGAAAAAAAAAAAAAAAAAAAAAGAAAGAAAGAAAAGAAAAAAAAAAAAAAGAAAAGAAAGAAAAAGCTCTATTGGGAGAAATATTCTTCCTTCCCACCCCTGATTCCAGAATGCTCAATCTTAAGGGCCTCAACCTAATTCCCAATTTCTCTCCATTTTTCAGAAGAAAGTCAAGAACATGGAAAGATAAAAAAAAATGTTTATTCACAGTGATCTTACAATATAGGGACCACAGGAAAATGTACTCAAAGTCTTAAACACTTATGTTTGGATTTTTAATTATTTTTCCTATCATGCCATGCTACTTCCCCTTACTCAGTCCCATCCCCCCATGACAAATGGAAATTTGGAATCTTTCAGTGAAAACAATTATTAACTTGGTTTCCTTTTGTACTACAACTGTAAATTTATCCTCATATTTGCTACAATGATTTGGATAGGATTTAAATGATCTCTTAAATGGTATTAGGTGGCAGAACAATTAAAATGAATATTATAGCATTGAAAGCTTTTATTTCAGAAACCCAAGAGCATTTAGAACATGGTTTTTAAAGCTGTGAAGATAGAGAAACTTGTTTTGACTTCTCTTTGCTCTAGGTGTGGATGACTACCTTTGCAGACTCTCCATGGATTAGCTGATTGCAAAACTGTGGACAGAAGCATACATGGCTGGGCATTTCCTAGCACTTTCTGCCATGTATGAGGTACCAGCAAGTAAAGGCCATTTGAACTCTTATGTACTTTCTAGAGTGGAATGTTATGTTACTACTCCAAGAACTGGCCTTCCAGACTCTGGGCTCTGAATAAATATTTTTAACTCACAATTAGAGCTGGATACAATCATTGAGGCCATCTCATATCCAATTAATCTCATAGGTAATTAATCTTAAAATAATCTTGTATTTAGAACCAGAGATGACACGGCTGCCAGAATAATTCTTTCCAATCTATTCTACAAAAATACTGATATAATCCCAAGACTCTGTGAATATATGAGAGAGGCTTTGTTGATATGATTAAGTTATCTTGAGATAAGGACATTACCAGGGAAATTAAATGGAATTACAGGAGTCCTTCTAAGTGGAACAGGAAGACAGGTAAGTGAAAAAAATATAAGGAGACAAAATATAGAAGCATAACTCAGGGGCATACAATTGATAGATAAGGGTCATAAGTCTGGGGAATCCTCCAGAGGAATAAAGCTTAGTCATTTGTTTGACTATATTCCTGTGAGACTCATTTCAGTCTGGTGATCTCTAGGCACAATGATAAATCTGTATTATTTTAAGCCATTGAATTTTTGGCAGTTTCAGCGCAAGAAGAAACTACTAGAGATGAGTAAGGGCAATCCTGGAAAAAGACAGGCGTATGCTTCTTCTTTTTGTCTGAAAATGATCTCTCCTCTTCCTTTACTTGGCCAATTGTTTCACCTTTTGTCAGCTGTGGATGCCTCCAAGTATATTTCCCTCAAACCACTCTTTGGTACTCCAGTCATCTGCATCTTCTAAGAGTGCACTGCACAAATCTCCTGGTTCACTTCCCTTAGTAAGGTAGAAATTCCTTGAGGGTATAAACCAGCTCCATTTTGTCTTCTGATCCTTAACTTCTAGCGTGACAGAGTCTTGAGGCATTACTTTTGAATTAGTACATTCAAGAGTAAATGACAGCTCTTTTTCATATGCTTAGTATACCTAAGACTTCCTAGTCAGCACTGAAGGACATCTGCATTTCTTCTGGGATACAGTTACTATTTCTTTTTGACCATGAGCATCATTTTAGATATGACCTTGGAACCTATGGACTCAGGTGGGTTGCTATGGAAAGACAGGGTCCTGAAAAATGCTCAGGATTGCTTGCCTGGGGCAAGACTTATGGGCCTTCCTTGGGCATGTGTGGGTCTTTACTGTTCCCATTTTCCAGGGTTGTTGGTCACCAAGGTCCTGGGTGAGGGAGGGAGGGGTTGGAAGGGAAGCAGCAGGGTCCTTCCTAGAGCAGTGGGTGAGTGCAACAATGAACATGACAGGCAATGAACACCCGGAAGACAGTCTGATGGACAGCACTTGTTTATTCAAAAGGGGAGTGGGTTTGTAAACATGGGAAGGTTGAGATGACACATACAGACTATATGGCAATCGGATGCATAGTTTATGGTCTGTTATCTAGGTGGTGGAAGAACTAGTAACTTTAAAGTTATGGGGGAAGGGAAGACAAGGGAAAGGGGAAGGGTGGAAGAGGAGATAACAGAAGGCTGTGGCTACAAAGCTGTGTGTGTGTGGGGGGGGAGAGATGGTGAGAAGGCTACATGACTTCAGCCACATAAGGGTCTCTTGGGCAGCTAGCCACAAGGTCAGGAACTGTGGGGGACAAAGTCTGACCTATGGAATGGTCAGAGAATTTGGGGGTTTGGGGGAGGGCTTCGCCAGTTCTGCCCACTCTGGGCGATGACAGCACACTACAACCTACAACTTAGGGAAGGGCAGTCACTGTAGCCAGGGACACCTGACGATAGGGCCAGCTGCAACCCCACAGCCCAGGGTCCCTGGCCATGTCCAACAGTTCAGGCCAGCTTCCTTACAGTCCCAGCCCGTTTCTAGCAATGCCCAATAGGCATGCCCCTGAGTCACTGAGTCTTCATAACATCATTGACAAAATGCTCTGTCCCTGAGATGGGCAATGACATGATCTGATACTCAGACAAGCCAATATGCTATCTGAAAAGGTAAGATCTTCCTGTAGGATTCTGGGGAAATGCCATTGCCAGATATCATTTTATAATACATGAGAAGCTGCAAACTTCTATCATGTACTAATTGCAAACATCTGTTCATGCATATGAAAATAAGTGTGGGTAAATACTTTTCACCAGCTCCTGATTCTCAGACTAGCTGATGAACCAAGAAGTCTGGTTCATTTTAAAGAAGGTAGTTCTGGATCCTTGAGTTTCTAGCATCTTTCATGCTTCTCTTGGGAGCAAGATCATGACCCCTCCATCAGCATTTGGTGGCTATTTCAACATCTCATACTTGAAGACAAAACAGGAACCATTTTCTTATTTTTCTCTCTGGAAGCTTTAGGGCAGTTTCTATCCCTAGAGTCTTTAACATTTGTGGATGAGTCCTACTGCTATGAGTCAGTGTTTTCTAGAGTAACAGTTCTATTATAATAAATATGTATTAAAACGGGGATTTGTTGGTTGAGCTTGCAAGATACAGGCTGGTAGTCCAACCATAGCTGTCTGCAGGCTCCAGAATCTGGGATCCTGGTAGTCAGTCCATCCACATGGCTGGATGCACTCTGGAAAATCAGAGAACCAGGTAGCTGCTTAGTCCACAAGGCTGCAGACTGGATGTTAATTCCCTTAAATGGTAGCTAAATGGTAGGTGTACACATGAGTAGTAACGGTAGCCACACAAAAGAAAGGCAGTACGTTCTTCCAGACCTTCCTTATATACAGTCCTCCAGCAGAAGGGCTGCCCACTCTGGAAGAATGACTTCCTTGCTCAGTTACTCCTTCCTAGATACTCCCTCACAGTCTCACTCCAAGAGGTGAATCTATCACTGGGTTACTAATCTGATCAGTTTGACAACAGAATTTAACCACCGCAAAGAATAAAAACAAGGTGTGATGGCTACTTCCTGGCTGTCAGTTTGACAGGATTTCGAATAACCATGGAAACAAACCTCTACTCATGTCTTTAAGGGATTTTCTAGATTAGATTAGTTGAAGTAGGAGGACCCACCCTAACTGTGGGCAACACCACCCCAGGGCCTGTGTTTCTAGACTGTATAAAAAGATGAAATCTAGCTGAACATTTGGCATTCATCTCTCTCTATATCTTCCCTGCTCTTTACATTCCTCCTATGATTTCCCTGCCATAACAGACTTCACCTCAGAACTATGTGCTATAAATGAGCCCTTAAATTGCCTCTGATCAAGTATTTGTCCCAGAAACAGGAAGTCCTTGATTCACTAACAGTGATTAAAGTTGTATATAGTTCCTGGAAGATCTTCTACATATTGCAAGGAGAAGAGCACCAAGACCTGGCTGGTTCTTATCACTATTTGTTTCCATGTTCCAAATGAAACACAACTTAGCTGAGAAAAGATATGCTGGTTATCTAAGGTAAATCTCAAGGGTTGAAGTCTTGTATAGGTTTCAGGAAAGGGAAGACAGCAAGTGTGAAGGCCATGGAACAACACAGTGAGGGTCTCATGAGACCTCCTTTTCCTCATGAGGATGTCTAATTATTTCCACAACTATATCCTTTCATTTTTTTGTGTGTGGTACTGGCAATTGAACCTAGGGCCTTTCACTGAGTTATATCCCCAACTCCACTTCTGCCTTTTGGTAATTTATGAAAAAAGGTCAATGGTGGGGTGGGCTTAGAAAAAAACCTATATTTTATGTCTCTTTTATATTTTATGCATTTCAGAAATTTATGATACATCCTGAGAAGTCCTTCAGGCTGGAAATCCGTATAAATGAAGCCAGGACCAAATGAGACATGGGCACTTGGCTCTTCTACATTTGATATTCACCGAAGACAGTGGAGATTGTTTAACCTTCCTGTACTTCAGAGAAGATTCTCTCCCAGATGCAAATATTTGGGACAGAAAAACATTCCAAAGGGTTCCAGGGTATGGTGGTTGGGCATGTGGAGGAGAAGGGAGATCTCTGGACTTTGTGTTTCCTGTACTGTGGTCTAAAACCTGTTCAGTCAAGTAGGATGGAGCTGGTATTCTGGGGATTGTGCAGGGAGCCCACAGCCAACCATTTGTTGTTTTAAGAACTCTTGATTGCTTTCCTTAGAAATGGGGGTGGACATGGGGCAAGCCTACTGCTTAGGGAGAGTGGCACATTCTTCTGGCAATGACAACATTGCTCTGTAAACTCGACAATGTCCCGTAGGCACAGCTACTGCATTCCAGACTCTACCCAGCCACATGAATAGAAACTGCTTAATCTCTTAAAGTTATTGACACATAGTAGAGACTCCAGCAATTGTATCCCTTCCCCTAGTATAGTCTTAATCAAAGCAGGACTCCACTGAGGACCTAAAGTGAACCTTTATCAGAGTAATAGGCCAGCTGGCCCACTTTGGTCATTGTGATCCTTGCTTATGATTTTCTCACCTTTTATAATGTATTCCTGCTGGGTGACCCACAGTAAGAATGTCTCTTTTTCCCACTAGAATGTTTGTGATTGCCCAATCTGGCTCAACACTCCTTCCAGCCATGTTCTGAGAAGCCAGTGCTGAGTATTTTCAAGACAACAGCCATATCCTCCAGCTGTAAATGCCTCCCAAAGACAATCAAACAGAACTACATTGTTTCAGGGAATAAGGAGCCTCACATAGTGGTCACATTGTGGTTCCTGAAGGTCTGGTGATTAATCCACACAGAGGATGTACAGGAAAGGGGAACTGGCATCCCTCCTGTAGCTGGAGATGCGTTAGTAAAGCTTCAGATAGCTGAGTGCCCATGTGTACCCAAAATACAAGCTTTCATTGTGAGGTTTCTTGGCACCCTCCACTTCTCAATGTGAGCTGGCATGTGAGTGGGTACCATTTCTCTTTGCCTGGGGAGATTTTGTTACTGAAACTTAAGTGTTTTCCACACTTCAAAATTCCACTGTGATACCTACAGTTATACTTTGAAAGGCACATACTTACTATAGTGCATTGTTAAGTTTTCAAATCAGAAATGTGACATTGGGCAACTGGTGCCTAGTACTTCAGCATATTCACATTCTGATCAACATGTATATTTAGTATATATGTTGAATAATTTTAAGATTATTTTTTTTAATCTGTGCTTAGATATTTTGGGGATAATCTAGGGCATTCAGCTGCTGTCCACCATGATCCTATGCCCCACACAATCATTGTGAGGAAAGAAAACTGTCAAGGAAAGGGCACTGTTCAGGCAGCCCCCTGCCAGAGAGTGAACAGATGAGTATGAAGGAATCTGATAGATGAAAGCTCACAACTTTTCTACTTACTGGTAGTGGACCTTTCCATCCTCTTCATGTCAGTAGTTTTCTCTGAAGAAGTAATCATGAGATGTATATATCAGATGCTTTGGCCCATCTGGCTTGATGGAACAGCATGTTAAGTGACAGTTCAGTACAAAATGATACTGGGATTTGGGACAGTTATGCAATTTTCCAAAACATTACCTTAATAATTGCTCATTCTTCAGACAACTTCAGAAGTAACATGTGACTTGATGGTAGAGATGGAGATGCAGGTGGGTGGAGGTGGCCCAAGAATAACTAAGGACTTAGTAATGCATTGGATATAACCATGGCCACTGAGGATGGGAGATGATCTCAGAGTTCATATTTCTGCCATGGATGATTGGGTGTCTAATTCAGATCAGATCCTCCAATGTCCACATTATACATATGCTGCTGCTTTTGGGGAAACCCAGCCCAAAATATGGCACCTCCAGGTCTTCCAGAAACAAGCTTTTTGCCAAGGCAGGGTGAGATGAGCTGTTGCTTGTTTTTATAACCTGGCATCACACAAAACAGCTCAGAAGACAAAACAGAGAAAGTTGGTTCCCTTTATTTTGTGCTCAAGGCCTTTTAATGCCATCAAATGTCTCCTTGTTCACTGATTGTGCAACAGACTATGCAGCTCTGAAAGGGACCTTTTATAATTGGAAATTCCATCACAGTTCAGTTTGCCCCTGACTCACTTCTATGCCAGATGACATCCTCAGAGACTTTGAAGTTGCATGTTTGAAGGAAGTGTAACCCACCCACAGCTTCAACTCCATATACCTATCTATGTACCATCCAAGGCTCTTGGAAGGACAGTGGGTGCTTTGGAAAAGCAGGAGCCAAGTCCAGAGGTTGGGTCTGCTCCAAGATCCAGCAATCCCTGTGGCTGGGCTTACCAAGGCCAGTGCTCCCCAGAGCTCCATCTTCATGGAGAGGCCAGGCTTACCTTGGAAGGAGCCCATCCAAGTTTTCCCTACATCCTGACCCTAGAAAGGGCATAAGAGGAGAGGCTAGTTTTATGTGGTATAGACAACCCTATTCTTGGCCATACCTAGAATTTAACATCTGCTTCATGTTCCTACACACTTCATTTGTATGTGACTAGGGTTCTAAACAAGCCTGGATTTTCCAGGACCTTGTAGAATAGAAATGCAACCAAACACAGGGATTGCTTTGTACCTGACTAAGGAAAGGAAAGATGATCAATTATATTATTAATCACCTAGCATATCATTGGTTAGTTGATATTTTATTTAATCTCTGGTATTTTATTTGTCTATAGTATTCAGAGGAGGAAATTGAAGATGCAAAAATATAGAGGGCTTGTCCACTTTATAGTTACTAAGTTCAAAAAATCAGATGCACATCCACCACAGTTTAGCTCCACCACAAAGTCTTTCATTTAGTGCATGTTTCCTTCTTATTATTAAAAGCCTTATTAGTATGAATATATCTTGTGTTGGTACCATCTTAACCCATTTCCCTGCCTCCATTTTTCTGGGGTCTCTTCTTAGTAGCATTCCTCATGGGTTTGTGGGCTATGTGTTGTGGGAGCAACAGTCAATTATTGGGATGGGAGACAATGCCTCTTTGTATGACATCCAATCTGTGGCTCTTACAGTCTTTCCACTCCTTCTTCTGCAAAATTACATGAGCCATGGTGGGTGTGTTTTAAGTCTACTTCAGTATTGACCTCTTAGGAGCCTATGTATTTATTCTTTGATATGTATTGGGTATTCTCAGTGTCTGTCTCCTTCACGCTGGTGTGGATTGTCAGGGTCACCATGGAAGCGGCACTCTTGCTCATCTCACCAATTCCTCTCTGGTTTCACCTAGGCCTTGACTAAGATATGAGGGTGGTGTAACTCCTCTGGTTTTGCTACCTTCTGAAAAAAGAAAAGGTGGGGTGGGGGGGGGAATCTCCAAAGGAGAGTGAAGTCAGAATAGGTTAAATTGGATAAGCATTATTAAATTAGGGAGATTTTGATGGATGCAATCCCTCTTCTAGCCAAAGACAAGTGGGAACTGGACACTGGAGAGCATAATCTTTGTCTCCACAGGATTCTGACCTGTTTCCCAGTTTCAGATATAGGTTCCTTTCCACTGAGAGGATGTTGTAGCTAATCAGGAAGCCATTCATTACCCACAAAGACCATGTGCCACCATTGCACTGGTGTGTAGTTCTTATCAGACTGGTTGCTTCTGAGCAGCTTAGACACTTCCTGATCACAATATTGTTGGCCACTTTAACCCAGTAGCTCATGTAACACTTTCTAGCACTAGATGGGCTAACTGGGAACTACTATCTTCTGGATTCCAGCCAGTTTTCTTGGTGTTCAGCAAAAGGGTCTTACCTTTTACCTCCGGTGGGTAATCAAGAGCTTTGACAGAAGCCTGTCTTGATTTGGGGACTTTGTAGGTCTCTCTGATCAATAGCTCAGTGTGGGTATCACTGATTTCTGATTTCTGATACTGTGAGTTACAGTTCACAGCCAGTATTTTTTAAGTTTAGGCTTCATCCCACCCTCTTCAGGGCCCTTCTTTTTTGGGTACTACCCCTATACTCCTCTTTAGGGTTATATCTTTTGTTCTACCTTCAATGAGAAAGGTTCTGTGGTACCAGTTCACTTTGGGTTTAGTTTTGTGTTTGTTTCCTACCAATTTCCCTTTCCCCTCCCACCAAACCCTTCCAGCCCTATTGTCTGGGCCTCAAGTTGTCTATTGGGTATGCCAGTAACTCAAGCTTATTTAGGCTAGGAACTGCAGATGAGTAAGAACACATGGTGTTTGTCTTTCTGTGATTGTGTGTGTACACCGAGTATGATCTATTCTAAATCCATCCATTTTCCTACAAATTTCATTGTATCATTTTTTTTTCTTACTGCTGAGCAGAATTCCATTGTGTACATGTACCATAACTTGTTTATCCATTCATCCAATGTTGAGCACTCAGGTATATTCAAGTTGTTAGGTATTATGAATTGAGCAGCTATGAACATGGGTAAGCAAATATCTCTGTAGTGAAACATGGAGCATTTAGGGTTAGTGCCCAGTACAGGAGTAACTGGGTCTGTTGGTAGTTCTATGTTCATCTTTTCCAGGAATCTTTATATTGATTGCCCTAGTGGTTGTACAAGTTTGCATTCCCACCAACAGTGAGTGAGGGTTCCACTTTGCCCACATCCTCACCAACATTTATTGTCATTGGGTTTTTTAAATCATTGCCATCCTTCAAAGATCAAGTAGCTGTAGTTGCTTGACCTAAGGGTCGGATCTTCAATTCTGTTCCATTGGTCTATATGTCTGTTTTCATGCCAGTACCATACTGTTTTTGTTACTATGGCTTTGTAGTATAGTTTTAGATCAGGTATGGTGATACCTCCAGAAATGTTTCTTTTGCTGAGGATATGTTTGTATATACAAGGACTGCTGTCATTGCATATGAATATACAGATCATGTTTTTTTCTATCTCTGTGAAGAATAATGCTAGAATTTTTATTGGTTTTGCACTTAATCTGTATATTGCTTTGGTAGAATTGCCATTTTTACAATATTAAGTCCACAAATACAGGAGCACAAGAGGTCTTTCCATCTTCCCAAATCCTCCTCATTTTCTTTCTTGAGTGTTTTTATGCTTTCATCATATATGTCTGTCACATCCATGATGAGTGTTATTCTACAATATTTGACTTTTTGTAGCTATTGAAAGTGGGGCAGCCTTGCTCATTTTTTTTTTCTGTACATTTGTCCTTTGTATATTGGAAGGCTACTGATTTTTGTGTGCTGATTTTGTATTCTACTATGTTGATGAAGGAATTAATCACTTTTAGAAATTTTGAGTTAGAAACTTTTGGGCCACTTATGTGTAGGGCTAATTTGACTACTTCCTTTCCAATTTGTATGCCTTTTATTTTTTTCCTGTCTTATGGCTTGGGCTTGGACTTTTAGTACTATGTTGAGGTGCAGTGGTGAGAGTGGTCATCCCTGTCTTGTTCCTGATCTCAAAGTGATAAGCATTATTAATTTAGGGAGAATTTGATTGATATAGCCCCTCTTTAATCAAGGACTAGTAGGATCTTGACACTAGAGAGCATAATCTTGGCCTCTGTAGGATTTAGACATGGTTCCCAGTTCCAGATAGGGGTTCTTTCTATTGATCAGATCTCTTAGCCAATCAGAGAGCTATTGGTTACCCACCAAGTCTATATGCCACCATTGAACAGTTGTGTACATTTGCTCAATTCATAATAACTTAGAACTGGAATCAACACAGGCTCCCATCATTGGATGAATGGATAGAACATTTACAAAACAAGAATATTTAGAGCATATTTAGATTTATTTCTATTATTTTTTTCCATTTTTATGCAAGTGTCAGAATGCCTTGATTCCTTCAGCTTTGTAATAGAGTTTGCAAGCTAATATTGTGTTGCCTCACTCTTTATTCTTTTTATTCAAGATTGTATTTGGGTCTCCTGGTCCTTATCCAAAATATGCAAGTAACTCAACTCAGTAAAATAAATATCCCAATTAATATAGGCAAAGGACCTGGATTGACATTCTTTGAAGAAGATATACAAATAACCAACAGATATATATGAAAAAAATGCCATCATCCATAACCATCAGAGAAGTGAAAGATGAAAACAGGTATCACCTCACACCTACTAAAATGACTATTAACAAAAAGGATGAATGATAGTAATCGTTGGTGAGGATGCCAAGAAAAGGGAACCCTTAAACACCATTGGTGTCATACGTTAGTACAGTTGTATTGAAAAACAGTATGGTGGTTCCTCAAAATGTTAAAAGTAGACCTACCACAAGATCTAGCAATCCCATGACTGGAATCTACAGGAATTACAATTATATTAGCTTGAAATTCCTTGACACTGTCAGGCTGCTGTTGATGGAATGTCTGCATTTTTCTTCAGCATTACTTAAGATGGCTGAGTTAAAGTAACCACTTACTTGTCTATGAACAAATTAATGGACTTAAAAATTCATATATTCCTATATAATCTTAAGAAAAGAAAATTCTTTCACTAGAGACAACCTTTTTGGATGCACTGAACATTATGTTAAGTAAAATAGGCCAAGCATAAAAAAAAAAACCTAATATTAAGATATCTATGTCACTTATATGTAAGAACTAAAGTTGTTAAACATATAGAAATAACAAGTAAAATGGTGATTATCAGAAGTTGGTAGTCAAGAATAGATGGAGGTCTGGAGAAATGGCTTAGCGGTTAAGGCGTTTGCCTGAGAAGCCAAAGGATCCCGGTTTGATTCTCCAGTACCCACCTAAGCCAGATGCACAAGGGGCACATGCATCTGGAGTTCGTTTGCAGTGGCTAGAGGCCCTGGCATGCCCATTCTCTCTCTGTCTGCCTCTCTTCTCTCTCTCTCTGCTTGCAAATAAATAAAAACTAAAAAAAAAAAAAAAGAAAAGAAAAAGAACAGATGGAGACAAGGGAGATGGTCAATGAATATACATAAAGCTTAACACATGATTTTTCTTTTTTTTAAATATAATTTATTTACTTATTTACTTAAGAAAGAGCGGGAGAAAGAGAGAATGAGAGAAAATGGGTGTACCAGGGCCTCTAGCCACTGCAAATGGACTCCAGAAGCATGTGCCCCTTTGTGCATCTGTGTTACATGTGTAGGAGGGAATCAAACCTGGGTCCTCAGGCTTCACAGGCAAGCATCGTACCCACTAAGCAATTTCTCCATCCCATCACACAACTTTTCTGAGTCTCAGATATGATGTTGAAACATCTCTGGAGCTGAGGGCTATCCTCTATACTCAAGAAGTTCATGAATATGGAGTACAAGTATAGCCTGAGTCTCAGGATTAATTATTGGACTCCTAATTCTAGATCATGATGGCAAGTGCTGCTGTTCTGATCCTGGATGGCTTGTCCAACAAGTTCTGATTGTGTGTGCTCAAATGAGAAGCAGAGACTGTGTGGAAAATGACCTCACTAGCTAGCAAAGGGCTGAAGTTGAAATGCCTGGCTTGGATGTTAGCCTCATCCCACCCTTTCCTCCTTTCTGACTGCTCCTATGGCCATGTGGCCTACTCCCAAGGCTGTTGTACAGAGTCGCCCTCTGTGCACAGGGTGGTAGCTTCTGGCAGCTCTCTATATTCACTGTGCTCCACAGAGCAGGAACTCAGCAATTACAGTAGCAATCTACAAGATCATACAAAGAGGGCAAGGTACAAACATTTATATGTGACCATATTTCTGTGTTATGAAAATAGCTGGAAAAATGGTATGAATTATTGAAAAATTTCACTGAAAGGATGAAATAATCATTGGGTGTGTCAATTCTACATCTGTACAGTAATGTATTTTTTTTTGGAAAACTCATAAATCTTCTGCACCAATTTCCTGCAAATAGAATCATTTTATTTGTTGCATATGAGAAAATAGAACTTCAGATTTCCAACCAGGGTCAATTTGGCTTTTGCTTCTGTGCTTTTTATTTTGTGTGGTTCTGCTTTTCTTGGTCTTCTGAATCTATGTGTAATGCAGTCATCTAATCCAGCTCACACTACTGAATTGCTTTATGACAAGGGGAATATTTTTCCTGCATAGAGTAGATCTACACTTTTGTTGTAAATGGATTGCTCCTTTCTGATCAGACAGTAACCACTCCATAGTTGTTATGAAGCATTTTGGTCATTGCTTCTGTTTTCATGTAAATATTTTATAATACATAACTTTTTTCAAAACACTTATGGCAAATTATAAATATATGATAAAAGAGTAAGCTATCATCTATTAAAATTGAGCAAAAAGCAAGAAGAAATACAAGGACAGAGAGATAAAGGCAGAAAGGAAACCAACATATAAACTGTGAATTTCAAGTCAGTAACATTGTGTAGAGATGAATCATATCTTGTGGATTCTACACAGACTAGGAGACAATGATAGAAGAAAAATGTTTAACATGCTGTGATAGTGTATTCTCCTTACCTCTCTAGTTAGATGAAAATTTCTCTATGTTTGAATTTATTTTTCTCTGGAAAATTACTAAAAACTTTAACTTTTAAAAGCTATGAAGATGAAAGAAGTGACAATAGAGGGAGTAAAAACAGTCTGTCTCAAACCACATTTCTTAACTTCCTCTTGGTATGACATGAGGCATGAGATGTCAAATGTTTTCCAGTCTGCTGTGACTTCAAAAGTGAAAAATCTTATAAACATTTCTAAAAATCTTATAGCTTCAGAAAATGCAAAGGTCAATCCTATATCTATCTATTTATCTATCTATCTATCTATCTATCTATCTATCTATCTATCATCTTTCCATCTATCATGTAGAGAGAAAAATAGATGGAGTATAAATAGGTAGGTATATGATAGCGATGGTGCTACACAGTAAGCATTTGTGGATCAAATGAGGCTGAAATTCTCAAAGATGAACACAGGACAATAGGACTACATGGTAAATATTATAGCAGAGATATGTATAATGTGGTGGGGAAAGAAAAGAACAATTACTTTATTATTATTATTATTATTATTATTATTATTATTAGAGAGTCTAGGGTTGTATACATATTGGAGTTGAAGGTCAATTCTTCAAGAAGTTGAAGATAGATATTTCTAGCAAATAATCTTCCATAGCAGTACACAATGGAGAATATGGACAGCAGAGAGCCTTTGAGATTTGTGAAAGCTCTTGGTAAGATTTTTATCAAAGTTAGACAGCATCATTCAAAAACTGGTTAAGAACCCATGTTTCTAGATTTTACATCTTAAAAGAAAAACTTCAGTCAACATTAACATATCTAAATTTTTAGTAGGGCTTTCTTATTTGTACTCATTCCTCTTCATTAAGGTTCTGAGAGAAGGGGGAAAAGACTGAAAGTGCCATGCTATGTGTTGGGTGCATGCAGCACTATCTGATGTCTGTGTGCTATGACTATCTTTTCCCTCTGAGACATAGCACACTTGAAAAAAAAGATTCAAGTAGCAGCAGATGATGTTACATCTTCCATGATGTACTTCTCTTCTCAATAAGGAGCATTGGGCTTTAACCTCATGTTTTTGCATACACTTCACTCTGCATGATTTATGTACAGCTCACATGGCCAAGAAAGAATGTGCTGTGTCCAACTCAGTTGCAAAGGCACTAGTCCCAAAGTCATAGATGTGCAAAATCATATGATAAGCTGCTTGTTTTTTGAGTAGGAAGATCATATTGCCAGAGGAATGAAATGTCTTTGGATTTTGTCAAGTGCTAGTTTAAAGCTTTGTTTTGTGATTCTACGAACTGTGGTAAAATATAGAAAAGCATAAATCCTTACAGATAAAAATTAGTAAAATGTATTCTCAAGGCTGAATTTAAGAAAATACATCCATGGTAGTACTTAATAAGTTCTGAAGATTTAAGACACATCTTTCAACATTTTCAATTTATTCAATTCAATAGCATTTGGTGAATATAATTACTAGGGAGCTTGCTTTGTAAATTTAATAGACTTGAGAATTTAGTGAGCCTGAATAAGTGGATGTATCATAATATTTCACAATACAAATAACACAAATAATTGTCTGGATATAAAAATATAATTTTCCTTAAGCATTTTGGATAACGTTCCTTTTAGTTTACCATAAAAGATGCTTTTTACAGCAGAAAGAAGATGTAACCTGTATTCCATCTTGTTAAGAACTCCCAATTAGAGATGTAGGCTCATGTCTCTTGTTTGCTGAGAGTGGGTCCCCCAAGCCACTCAGTAGACCTAATATTGAATTTCAGTCAGTTGCTTGGGTTTGCCAGATTCCCACTCTGCCACCAGCTAAAACTCATTAGCTAGCTTCTTTACTGCAAGAGTAATTTTTTCTCATTCTATTTAAAGTAACCTTTACTCATACCATGTTAAATGATTTTACACTGCACAAAATGTGCTGAAGCATTCACATTTTGGCTGACGGCAAACCACACAGGGATAGGGCTTTACTCTTAAAGAATAGTTTGTGCCTGCCCTGGGTCTTTGTTGCTCCCTTTTGGCACTCTCAGCCAACTCGACATTCTTCTGGAAAATGCAAATCCCACCACGGAACTGGAGGTGAGGAATACATGCTGTGGTTGATGACATCACCTTTGGGTTATTTAAATTGTGTGAACTGATAAATACAGATACTGGCTTAGCTTGAAAATTCATCATTTGCAATATTACCAGTATCCCTTTGTCTAGGAAACAGTGATCCTAAGAACTTCAGGGAGTGCATTGGCCCAGAATGCCAATGACTAGGAAGTTGTACACCCAAAATTGCTACTGATAAGACTCAAGTGCTTGTGATTGGTTTATGATAGGCTTCAGCAACATCATTCTGATGAGCCAGCTAACGATTGTATCACTACCTTAGAAAGAGCTGCATTTATTAAGTGACTTTGGATTCCCCCCAGTCACTACGTTAGTAAATGTCTGAAATCCTGTCATTATTACCAATTCTGTGAGAATTCCCTGAGAAGGGACTATTAATTAGTAAAATCCCTTTTAGTATGTTTATTATTAGGCTGGAGTGTGGTACCCATGTGAACAGTCTGTGGTAACTCCTGTGGGGTTCTGTAAAACTCCATGGAGAAATATGGACATAATAAACTCTTTCTACTAATTAGTTGGGTTCTTTTTCTTTGTAGAAGCTACAAATTATTAGCATTATACATTTAGTTGTGCATGACATTACAAATCAGCAGGTAATATCTGCCCTGTCCCTTCCTAGATAATTGGTGTAGAACTCTCATATATCTGGCTATCTACCTTAAGAGTAACAGTGTCAGGGGCATAGAGAACAGCTATTGCCCTTAGTAAATCCTCCAAAAGTGGTACATAGTTCATGATTTTAAACAGATCTTTTTGGACAGTGAAACATTTTGGAAAATGCTATGCAAAATATGTCAGAGAGACAAGTGGAGAAGATGATGAAAAGAGGTCCCATTGTTTTGAAGACTTGCTTCCTTTGTCAATCAACAATATATGCCTCCTTCTAAGACTTATTTTGTTGATTTTAAACTTGTCTATATCCCTGTTGCGCCTGCAAATTCTACCTAGGAAGACATCCACAGACATTCACCCATTGCTTCCTAAACCAGACCATGCCATAGCTTTCTTTGCACTTCCTGTTTGCTCATAGAGAAACTGTCCAGGCCTTCTTTGGCACTTTTCTTTGCTCAGATGTCAACTGCATGATGTCACATGGTAACCACAGAGAGACTTTATGCTGTTTGCCACTGCCTCGTGTTAACAAAGCGCTAATGCTGCTTGGCGTGAATAAGCTAGTCACTGTGGCCAAGCTACATAGAGGTGCAAGGGGCCAAATGTCAGATTGCCAGTTAAGCAGCAAGGTGGAAAATTCTTGCCTTCCTTTTGGCTCAGATGATTTGGATGGGAGCAAAACACGAAATAGAAACTGAGAAGAAAGATTTTATTTTTTAGTATTTTTTGGTAGCGTGAAAATTTGTCCTAATATTACTGTCCCATTGATAACCAATACATCACATTCTTTCTATACACAGAGATACTGCACACATATAGAGTAAAAAGACTCTATTCAGCTCATTCAATTACTGAAGCTCCTACTTGGTAAATATGTGTAAGAGAAGAAACAATTTTTTACATCAGGTTAATATTCAACCCCTGCTGGGATAGCCTTATTAAAACAATTGTCTTTTGTGATTCAGATTGAGATATAGAATATTAAATGATTGATAATAACAGTAATTATGCATTCACAAGCTGCTTCATATACTCTAGACAACATGGACACAAATGCTTGTTTGATGTTGATTATCCACTCTATGTAAGACACTAGAATTGTAAGAGTAACTGGAAGTTGAAACTAAGGACCTTGACTAAGATCATATAAATTCTAAATTTTAATCACAGACTATTTTTTAAGTATTTTATTTATTGTTATTTTTGGGAAAGAGGCAAATAAAGACAGAGAGAGAGAGAGGCAGAGAGAGACAACGAGAGAGAGAAAGAGAGAGAGAGAAAAGGGGTGCTTCAGGGTTTCTAGCCATTGCAAACGAACTCCAAATGGCGTATGTGATATTGTGCATTGGGCTTTATGTGGGGACTGGGCAATTGAACCTAGGTACTTTGGCTTTGCAGGAACATGCTTTAACCACCAAGCCATTTCTCCAGCCCTCAGTCATAGACTTTTGCAATGACCTGTGCTACACTTTCCTCTCCCTCCCCCCCATAAGTGATATTTAGCTAATATAGTCTTGATGAGTTGTCCCTTTGCTTTGAGAAGATAGTCATGTTCTTATTTGACTTATTAAAATATTCCTATACAAAGAGGTGGATTTAGCCTGCCTGTTGGTGAATCTGTATCATGTCTATGATTAGAAAAATCTTAATTTTGTAGGCAAGTGTCAGCCCTTCAAGCTACTGCTTGTGGTTCTTAGTATTTTCAAAGGCTGTGTAAGCAGTTTGAATGGGTGATTTTAGTATATCTTACAGATGGCCAAATTGTGTCACTGGGACATAAAATAACTTGCCTAAAACCACATTCAACATTCCATGGCTCTACAGGCAGATTTCTGGAGGTACATTTGTTTCTTATAAATTTTGCAAAATAGTGCCTTCCTTCTTTCCTTCCTTCCTTCCTTCCTTCCTTCCTTCCTTCCTTCCTTCCTTCCTTCCTTCCTTTCTTCCTTCCCTTTTTGTTTCTTTTTCTTTTTCTTTCCCTCCTTTCCAACCTCTCCTTTTCTGATTTCTTTCCCCTTCTTTTTTCCTCTGACTCCCTTCCTTCCTTCCTTCCTTCCTTCCTTCCTTCCTTCCTTCCCTTCCTTCCTTCCTTCCTTCCTTCCTTCCTTCCTCCCTCTCTTCATTTCTTCTTTCCTTCCCTTCTTTCTAGAAAAATATGAAAGATTCATATTTGCTCGGCATAGTGACACACACCTTTAATCCCAGCACCCCAGAGGCAGAGGTAGGAGGATCGCCGTGAGTTCAAGGCCAGCCTGGGACTACGTAGTGAATTCCAGGTCAGCCTGGGCTAGAGTGAGACCCTACCACAAAAAGAAAGAAAGAAAGAAAGAAAGAAAGAAAGAAAGAAAGAAAGAAAGAAAGAAAGAAAGAAAGAAAGAAAGAAAGAAAGAAAGAAAGAAAAGAAAGAAGAAAGATGCATATTTGTCTCTTTATAGTCACTGATAATGGCTTTTCTACCCTTTCCCCAATCACGTTGCATATATTTGTTGCAGTGCTTATCACATTGCCTTGTGATCATCTGTGCACATTTCAGCTTCCTTTTCCAAGGTAGTACTAATATCAATCCAACCAGCACATAATAACTTGAAAGGAAAGAAGTTAGTCTTTTGAGGCCCATTATTAGCTAACTCCATTTGATCCTCAGTCCTGTAGGAAGGGCCTGTGTTCAGTATGTTCAGTATCATATCTCCCACTTACCACTGTGGCTGCAGTGACAGTGGGGATCTGTTCTATTAGGAAATTTCCAGCAGCTTGTGAGCAGACTGTGAGCTATTGCAGTAGACTAGAGTTGGAGTACTTTACTAGCCAACCATCAAAGTTGAAACTCCCTTGTTAGAGTCTGGACCATTAGAAAATTTGTCTCATCTGTTCTCTTTGGTAAGAGTGGTTAGGGAAAGACTCACTGTCAGAGAGCATATAGACTTATTTATTTACTCATTGGTCTTTTTATACAGTTTCTCATTCTGCAGTATAGGCTGGCCTGGAACCCACTAGAGAGTTTGGGTTGGTTTTAAACTTATGATAATCCTCTTGTCTCTGCACTTCAAGTGCTGGGTACATAGACTTGAGCTATCATATGTCTTCATCTTGATTTCCAGCTAAGGAATCTTCTAAGCATCTAGCTACAGAAACCCAAGAAGTCTAGGCTAGAGTGATGTTCATGTTCTCTTTGATGGGGACACCAAGTACCTCATGGGCTAATATGTACCAACAATAGTCCTTTGCTGAACCTCACCCACAACTTAAGGAAGAATGAGAGACAGACATGGTTGAGATCATATGTTTCTTGACTGGTTGTATTGTTTGCAACACTACAAGAATCCTCTATAAAACAGAGTTACCAGGGAGAAAATGCTTCACTGAGAACAAAATTCTGTAAGGATAACCAATACTTGCTTCCCAGTATATCACACAAGGGGTTATGCTAGTAGGATCCTAAGCATCTATGAATGTATTTATTAGCTCTGGGGTTAGTTGTAAAAAACAGTGCAAGGCATTTTCATTACAAGTTTAATTTCTACTCATTCCACACAATACCATCCAAAAGAAAAATAAAGTCAAGATGGAAGTACAGAAAGTGTCTATGTTTAAGAGATTTATATTGTTCAGGCTGGGGAGATGTCTTAGTGGTTAAAGGCACTTGCTTACAAAGGCTGCCAGCCTGGGTTAGCCCAAATCTGATGTAAAGCCAGATGCACAAAGTGGTGCATGTATCTGGAGTTTGTTTGTGGTGGCAATGGGTCCTGGCATGCATTCATGCATGCATGCATTCATACATTCATCTCTGTCTGTCTTTCACCTCCTAAATAAATAAAATATTTTAAATAGAAAAAATATTTTCTTCACTGACTTATTAAAATCTTGATAATAATGACAACCTGATGAAATTTCATGTGTGTTGAGCATCTTACCTGTTACATTCAGACTCAACAAAGTTCCTTTAAAAGTATACGCCCATTCTCTGTCTATGTGCTTCTTTCTCTCTTTGTCAAATAAAATAAATAATTAAACAAATAAATTTGAAAAAAAAATAATAAGCTTTGCTAATAATTGGCAATGTTTAGACACAACTGAAAATATGTATTGATATTTGGCATATACCAAAAGGCCTTTAGCACAATACCACTAGAGAAAAGTCTGGAGTCTCGAGGCTCAATCTCATATCAAAGAAGATTTTGGAGTATTGTCCTCAAAGTAGATATAAGGCTGGTGACTTTGTTCATATATGTTTCAGGAAACAAATGGGACAGGCTGTATGCTATGAATTTAGTTTTAATTCTAGGCATATATATCAGGAGCTAAGATGGAGAGTAGTGGGCTTATAGAGTGCTGGGTGAGCCAAAGTGCCTCAGGAATAACTGTGGAAGAAATCCTGAAAAATTATAGCTCTGGATCCCTGGAATTATTTTGGGGAATGGATTTTTTTTATGTCTGATATTCTGTCCCTAGAGCTGACAGTTTCTTCCAACTCCAAGTGCACACTGCCTCAAGAAAAAGGCAACTAATGAGAGTACTGTATCTTTCTTTTATTGTTCTAATTTAGTAATATAGACTGCCTCCTCATATATAATTATTAAGGTTTCTTAATTACATTGTATAATATAGGTTTTAATTCTCACACAACATTATAAGAACAAATATTCTTCTCCTTTAAGAGACTCAAGAAATATGTAATTTTCTTCAAAGAATACTTTAATAAGATAGGATCCCAAAGCTGATCTCCACCAATTGACTTTTCCATTCTATTGGTTTGCCTCATCTAAATAACTCAAGATGTAGATAACTGCAAACTGTGCTTATACCTCTCCTGAATTTCCATGCAGACACATTGTTGAAAGGAGCCTCTGGGACAAGGCAGGGCAGTATATGACTGGTCTCTATTGTTGAACAACTAGCAGGGCTATAATGGCATGTTAACTCCCCTACTGGCTACATACTTTCATCTTTTGCAATTTCCCTGCATATGAGCACAAGCTGCACAATGTATAGACATTAACCTTGGAGCCAGACATGGCCTTGTTCATGGCTTTCCCTCTCAAACTGTGGGTCCTTCTCAAGCAACTTTCACTCTCTCTCTCTCTCTCCCCTTCTGTATCCTGATTGCTAAAGTCTCTTCTGTCTCATTGATTAGCTTCATTAAGAAACATGTAGAAATATTTTTCTACCCCAACATTTAAGTAGTTCCACTGAGATTTGTAGGAACATTTTCCTGGAAAGACTTTGCATGGATTTTCCACTGACTGCTGCTCTTACTACTCCTTGGGAAACTGCTTTTTTTTCCCCTTCCTGGTTGCATTTGCCACTTACCCTACTGAAAACAGGAATTAAGACTTTAGACAGCTGCTTACTACATAAAATTTTCAAGTACAATATTCCCATTACATTTTCTTAGGGAAAAAGTTCACTGGACTAGATTAGCGGAGCTAATATAAATATGAAGTAATGCCAGTGGCTGCCTGCACAAGGTGTTTTCAACTTTCCGTTTAACTTATGCGTTCAGAGTGTTGAGGTGTCTGTGACACTCTGCTCTGTGGCACATTTGTGAGTAGGATGGTGTTGTAATGCTCCCATAGTGGTGAATATTACGTTAATGGAGATTGATGCCAATGTGTGGTAATATGTATTTAGACAGGTGGAGGCATTCCCAACTGGCAACATAACCTATGTGGTTTAAGAATTCACACATATAAGTGGATACAAAAAGCCTCAACTCTTAATTCTAGACTCTGCCTTTGACCTTGCATGAATATTTGATGGTATTTTCTTCCAAGGTGTATTTTCACTCTTGTGAAGAGAATACTAAAACATTCCAAACAAATGATTCAAATAACTGGAAATGTAGTTTAGTCTTTCGAAAGGTGGTATAGGTAGCTTAAATATGTTGCCTTGGATAAGAGACAGCAGATCATCTTCCTGTGAATATGGACTCTAGCCACATGATACTTATCAAATATGATAAGTGACATTCACCAGGACCATCGGGAAGTTAAATTTTCTACCCTTCTTCATCTGCATACACAAAAGTAGTAAGGTGAAATGATCAGGCATTATAGGCTTCTCTCGCCTATTAAATTCCTATATGCAGCTTGATAGATCACATTCCAATTCCCTGTCATACAAGCTAAGGAGGCTGTACTCTTGCCTTCACTTGAGATGTCCAAAAAGAACAATTCTGAGAAAGTTCAAGGCTTCAAAATGAGGAGATTATACAGAATAATAACTTAAATAAAAGGCTTGAGTTCAATATTGTATGTCAGAGTCAAGGACGGATGTTTATGTAACCTCTCCCTGGTCAGTGGCTTTGTCCAACCCTTTGTGTGGAAGCGTCACAAAACACTACCTTTCTGTGACAGTTCCATGCCTATTGTTTATGGCAGCTATATCTAGTATATCTGATACATTTATATAGCAAATAACCTTTACCAAAATATCATAGTTTTATGGGAAGTGTAAGTTTAAAATAATAAAGAACAGAATACAATGAAAATTTCATGTGGAAATATGTATGCACCCCCTGCCACACATACATGTCATAATGCAGGTCTCTGAAAACTTTCTCCATGTAGGGGCTGACATGCAAGCCAGTGTTTTGGGCTAGGCTTTCCTTCTTCCTGTGTGGCATTCCTTTATTTTTGTCAGTCTTCACTTTTGTCTTCGAAAGCCTCACATGTGCATACCATTTCTACCACTTCTGGGATCTACATGCCATATTTATATTTAACAGCATTGTGATGATAGATTTTTATCTCTTCTGACTCTGCTGTTCACACAATATAGTCTGATGAGATTTGCCCAGCTCTGCCATGTTTCTGGAAATCACTGAAAGGGAAATTTATAATCTGAATGGTAAAGAGGAGCTGGAATCCTGACAATGACTATACAGACAATTGAGAGTAATTTGACCAATATGACCCATGTATCTGAGAAAAGAATCAGGAATGTGAAATAATAAAATAGGTCATTGGCTTTCCACTGCACTTTTATGCAAGTACATGTCTATGTATGTAAGAGTGTCTGTATTTTAATGAGAAACATTGTATTAGCTGCTTTACTCATTGCTGTAACCAAATTCTTCACAAACAGCAGCTTAAGGAACTTCCCCTAATAGTAAGTACTTCTAACTAGGGATTGCGTCAAAGATCCTAGTCATCAGATTAAAAATAAAATAATTAAGAAAATAATGTAGCAGAGATAATTCCTACTACATCTATGATCTGAATGATTTATGCTGTTCTCAAGTTTGACAGTGGTAATATGGTCACATGAGGCCTGATTCTCTCATCAAACATTTACATTTCTCTAGTAAAAAGCACATATGTTTTCTTTGGTCTTTTCCTATTTTATATGAGTTCTCCTTTATAACAAGAGGCCAGAGACCAGAATCAGCTGGTCCAGGACCAAATTAAATAAACTCAAAATCTCTGTCACTTACCTGATTTCTAATTAGGGAAAGGGAATCCCTGAACTTTTACCACTTTAGGTGGGGTTGTGGGATGGTCCCAGAAACTCTTTTTATGATTTTGGTGAATTTTACCCAGTATTTGCTTGGTGTCACATTTACGAGCTTACTTAAGACGCCTTCTGTGTAAACTTTGTAAAGGCTTTCTTTATGGACTTGCCCCAGAACTAGATTCTTGGGACCTGCTGCACTGTATGTAGGGCCAAATGGGAAGATTTGTCCTCTGCTGTTTTCTCATAGATTTTTCCTGCATCTCCTCCTGCTTCATAGGGATGACTTTTAATTTCCAAGGAATATGGCTTTTTACAAGCACTAAGACATTTTGCTACTTATCAATAAGCCAAATTCTCTTAAGTAGAATTGTCTATTAATCTCCATGGCCAGGACTTGTTCCCCATGAGGAGATTTAATATTGTAGGCTCCTGTATATGCTTGTTGTGTGTGTGTGTGTGTGTGTGTGTGTGTGTGTGTGTGTGTGTGTGAGAGAGAGAGAGAGAGAGAGAGAGAGATCCCAAGGGACAATTATTTCTGTTTCTTCGGTCACATGTTTCTGGGATCTAAAATATCTCAACCTTAAAATCATCCTTGTAAAATGTTCAATTTATCTCTATTGCACCAACTTCTATCTCAGTGAAATTTTTCTTCTATATCTTTGCTAACTGACTACATAGTTCTGCCACAACCCATTAGGTATTAAAGTGAATTTGATACTCATATAATTATAAAATTCTACATAGTTCTTATTGTTAGAAGTTATTTTCTATATCTGGCTAAAGCTTTCTTAGCTCCATTCTTCTCTATGTCTTTAAAAGGTCTCATGTGAAATATTTATTTTACATATAAATGCCAAGACAAAGGTAGGCCCTCTTCCTTGTTTCTGATAACAGGAACCAAGGAAACTCTAATTCACTTTTGACTTGGGTTGCCAAAATTCTTAGCACCAAATGTGCTGTTGAGTATTGATGTATTCACATATGTCTCCTTCTCTGTGGGTCATTGCCTCTCACAAGCTTTTGAACAATCTTTCTGATGGGAAGTGGGATGCCTCCAGGCGGATTGAGAAGGCTGTCCCTCACTGCCACTGTGGCCTCTTCTGTTCATCCTCTAGAGGCTATACACCATGGCCATCTCAGTGGGATCTGCCATAAACATTTTGTAGATTGTGTCTTTCATGTTACCCCCAAGTTCCCCTACCCCCCACCCTGTCTCCAAGCCAGAGTTTACTCCACTTAGATCATGGAGAAGTTCACTCCTTTTTATTTAAAAGGAAAATCAGCCTTAACAATCCAATTGCAGAAAAAAGCAAAATATGTTATTTGTTTACTAAATAATAAAGAAGGGGCCGAAAGTCCCGTTCATGATTTAAGTATTTTGGGAAGCTAGTTGATATTTCTTTGAAATACGAGGGATATCAAATAAGGGGAAGCACATATACATACACAAATATAGACACACATCTCATACACACACCAGTACCGCTGATAAGGCTCTTCATACTACAGGTATGACTTTTTTGTCCCTTTGCATCATATTAAGACTTTAGGGGTTTGTGTGTGTGTGTGTGTGTGTGTGTGTGTGTGTGTGCATGTGTAGTTGACTAATAGACTTTTATTTGTGAATAACTTATTAGGTATCTAAAGCTGGAATTTGCCTTAAGAATTTAACTTGGGGTTTGATGTGCTTTGAGGCATAACAAGGGTTGTGAATTTTAGTCACAGTTGGTTCTGTTTTATAGAACACCACATAACAAGAAGGCTTAGCATATTGAATCAGGTATTTCAAACTGTGCGTTTGCTCTACATTGTGGACAAATTCTTCCATTGGATTTTATTTTTCATTTTAAATCTAAATTGGTACTCACCATGCCTAATGCCATTTTCAGTTTATCTATTCAAAAAATTTAATTGTATCATTTTTTTACTTACTGCTAAGTAGAATTCTGTTGTGTAAATGTATCACATCTTCATTAGCCATCCTTCCAATGATGGACAAATGGATTGATTCCAGTTCTTGGCTATTATGAATTGAGCAGCCATAACCATGGTTGAGCAAATATCTCTGTAGCAGAGCATGAAGCATTTAGGATAAATGCCCAGTAAGGGAATAATTCGATCTGTTGGTAGCTCTATTTTCATCTTTTTCAGGAGTCTCCATATTGATTTCCATAGTGGTTGTACAAGTTTGCATTCCCACCAAGAATGAATAAGGGTTTTTCTTTCCCTACACCCTTGCCAAAATTTATTGTCTCTATTTACTTATTTATTTATTTATTTATTTATTTATTTATTTATTTATTTATGGTTTTTCAAGGCAGGATTTCACTCTAGCCTAGGCTAACCTGGAATTCACTTTGTAGTCTCAGGCTGGCCTTGAACTCAACTCATAGTGATCCTCCTACCTCTGTCTCCCCAGGGCTAGGATTAAAGGCATGAGCCACCACATCTGGAGGTCATTTTGAATTTTTAATAATTGACATCTTGGCTGGAGTACGGTGAAATCTCAAAGTTGTTTTAATTTGCATTTCTCTGAAGGTTAAGGATGTTGAACATTTTCTTAAGTGTGTGTTAGTCATTTGTATTTCTTTCTTTAGAATTCCCTATTCTCTGCACCATTTTTTCAGTGAGTTGTTTGGGTTTTTAAAAAATAATTTATTTATTTATTTATTTGAGAGAGAGAAAGAGGCAAAGAAAGAGAGAGAAAGAGAGAGGGAGAGAATGGGCATGCTAAGGCCTCCAGCCACTGTAAACAAACTCCAGACACATGTGCCCCCTTGTGCATGTGGCTTACATGGGTGCTGGAGAATTGAACCAGGATCCTTTGGCTTTGCAGGCAAATGCCTTAACTGCTAAGCCATCTCTCCAGCTCTTGTTTGAGTTTTTTTTTGTTGTTGTTAGTTTTTTGAGTTCCTTATAGATTCTAGATATTAGGTCTCTGTCAGAGATATAGCTGGTGAAGAGTTTCTCCCAATCTGTGTGAGTAGTCTATTGACTCTGTTTATGGTTTGTTTATTTGTGCAAAAGGTTTTTAGCTTCATGAGATCCCACTGGTTGGGTAATGTTTAATGTCCTGGGCTACTGGAGTGTTGTTCAGGAAGCTGTTCCCCACTCCTATATTGTGGAGAGTTCCTTCTATTTTTCCTTCTAATACTTTAAGAGCTTAGGTCTTATATTGAGATCTTTAATCCATTTGGAGTTGATTTTTGTGCTTGGTGAGATGAATGGATTTAGTTTCTTTTTTCTACATGTGGTTATCCAGTTTGTCCAGCAACATTTGTTGAAGATGCTATCTTTTCTCCAGTGTACATTGTTGGCTCCTTTGTCAAAGATCAAGTAGTTTTAGTTACTTGAATTGAAGATAGCAAAAAGGATACATTTTTTGATCCACCCTGTTAACTTGTGTCTCTTAATGGGTGAGATAAGACCATTAATATTTAAGGTTATAACTGTGAGGTTTGATTTTATCCCTGTCAAGTTGTAGGCTTTATGAAGTTTGGTGCTTTCTTGGACTATGCACTTTTAAGCCTTCTCTAGTTTTGGTTATTGTGATCTTTCTCTTGTGGGCTCTTGAGAGTTGTTGCTTGACTCTTTTGGGTGGCATATTCCCTGAAGTATTCTCTGTAGGTTTGGCTTTGTAGTTATTAAATCATAGAGCTGACTTTTGTCATGGAAAGTTTTCTTTTCATCATCTATTATGAAGGATACTTTCACTGGGTACAGTAGTGAGGGTTAGAAACCATAAGTTTTAGATTTTGAAGTGTTCTATTCCAGGCCTTTCTGGCTTTCAGATTTTCCATTGAGAAATCTGACGTAATTCTGATGGAATTGTCTTTGTATATTGTTTTACTCTTGCTTCTTTGAACACTCTATCTTTATTTTTGTTGTCTAGATTTTTAACTATAATATGATGTAGTAAGTTTCTTCTTTGGGACAGTCTGTTTGGAGTTCTGTGAGCTTCTTATATCTGGATGCGTTTCTCTTTAGAGTGGGTCCTTTGGCTTCACAAGCCAATGACATAACTGCTAAACCATCTCTCTAGCCCCTACTTCATTTTAAAAAATTTATTTATTTGAGAGAGAGGGAAAGAAAGAAAGAGATAGAGGGAGAGAGGGAGAAAGAGGAGAATGGGCATACCAGGACCTCTAACCATTGCAAACAAACTCTAGATGCATGTGCTATCTTGTGCATCTGACTTGTATGGGTACTGGGGTTCTTCCCTGGGTTCTTAAGCTTTGTAGGCAAATGCCTTAACTGCTGAGCCATCTCTCCAGCTCCCACTCCAATTTTTGACAGGTTCTGTCACTGACCTGGGACTCTCAGATTCAGCTAGACTAGCTAGCCATTCATAGGGTTGCTTCTGTCTTGGCTCCCTCAGCCCTGGGACTACAAGTGCATGCTGTCACTTCTGGCAGGGGTGCTAAGGATCTGCATTAAGGTGCCAAGATTGCACATCAAAGCAATGAGCCATCTCTCTAGCCTCCATACTCACTATTAAGAGATAAGAAGAACTGAAGCAACCATAACATGATATTTTCACTCATTATAGTATTAAAGACAAAAGTGATAACATGCAAATATAATAAGATTTAAAAAGAAATTGGGAATTCCATAGTAGCCAGTTTGATGTGGAATGCTGTAAATTTTGTCATTAATTAATATTTGAAAAAAATCACATACATTTTGAATCAGCATACTCCCTTTGAAGGCAAAAGCATAATATTCAAATAATATTCAAGGGTGGTCCTTATACCATCATTTATTTTTAATTGTAAAATATTGGAAACACAAACACCCATCAGTATTCATGCAGGAAAATGATCATAGTCTACCATATATAATTATATACTCACAAGGGTAAGTTAGAGCCCATAGTCTTAGAGAGACTTCATGCAAGCATAAGTATAGATATACTAGTATTAATTTTTGTAGAAATAAAATACACCCCAATGAAAAGCTCTTGAACATGTGGTTTGGATATGTTCCTTCTCAGCCATAGCTGAGTGAGCTGGGTGAACATCAAACTCCACATACTACTGATATTGGTGCCTTAAATTTATAAGAATGTTGAAAACAGGAGGAATGGGAAGTTACTATTCCTTTCTTTTCTATACCCATACTTTGTTCCACCAGTTGACATTTTATGAATAAAATGAAGGGAAATTTAATGAATATTTGTATTGCTTTAAGTGCTAGTTTATGTCTTTATTCTAATTATACCCTTCTTATAGTGTTCAGATGTGTTTTCAAGGTGTAAAGATAAAGTTACATGTGAGGTTTGTTGGAAGCAGAGTCTCAGATTTTGTTTTGAATAATAACTCATCAAATTTCCATTACTTGTCCCTTGTGAGGACAGAACTCCTTTGAACAAATCAGTACTTGTGAAAGAAGGGACAGAATCATGACAGTATCTGAGAGTGTGGAGAAACAGGATTCCAACAGGCAAAGACCTTTCTAGGACAAACCCAAATGGAAGGCTTGATCAGACAAATCCTTCGTGGTTTTCCCAAATGTGTCTGGAAAACAATGTCCTGTATGTATCTCTGACTCATTCTACCAGAAGACTGTCTCTAGAGGACCTAAGGCCTCTCTACTCAGTGTATTGAATGTAATGGAGGGAATACAGGATTTTGGAACAAGTCTTGGCATGTGGTAGTGGAATAGCTTATGTGGCATGAGAAATAATCTTGCCTGCTAAATATATGAAATCCTTCTCAAATAAAAGCATTCAAGCTGAGAATTATATATTATTTGTTTATATGTTTGAAGTAGTTTAAATTTTTTCCTTGATTATTTTTTATTTTGGCTTTCTATTCCAAGTTGGGCTAGTTTGTTAATGAATAGTGATGCTTGTTCACTTCATTACTATTTCACATTTATTACAAAAACTATAATACTCCTTATAGCTTAGTCATTTATTTTCTCACTTAGTTATAATTTAGTCATACTTTTCCAGTTTTGTAAAAGTTTACATAGTTTTCTGGGTTATTTTCAAAGAATCAAGTATTTCACTATTAATTCTACCATTTGTTCCTAATTCATTTATTTTATGATTAGCTATTATTTTCTTCATCCTTATATCCTAGTTGAATAGTTTCTCATTGTAAAGTGTTAATTTATTTTCTTTAATAAGGCATGGATTAGACACTACACATTGATCCTTGATATAAGTCTGTACACATAATATCAGAAGAATTGTTCTGGGAGATTTTTCCTCACCTTTGTTTTTATTGTCTCACTGTTTCCTTGTGGGTTTGCTTTGCTTTCTGAAGAAATATAAATGCTAATAGGTATGACTTGCAGCCTTGGTCCATGAGAAATACTCTGACCCTTTCTGTTTTTTAATTTTTTAATAATGATTGAGTTGGCATGGAGTTCTGGATTAAGTCATATTTTCTTAGCACTTTGATGAAAACTCTTATTATCATTTGATACCTCGCTGCTGATGTAGTCAGTTTTTAGGTAGGTTGTCATTCTTCTACAAGTTTTTTGTCTACCTTTTTGAATAAGGTTTTTTATTTTTTAAATTCATTTTTATTAGGTATGGACTTATTTAGTATGTTAAAAACACATGTTGGTACTTCCTTTCCCTCCTCCCTGTCCCTTTTCTGAAGAGGCCTTCCTTGTTGGGGATGCAGGTCAACCCCATGGGGATTGTGGATCATGCATTATGGGGGCAGCAGTCGTTAAGGGGAAGAGGCAATGTCTCTGTGCAAAACGTCCTAACTTGTGTCTCAAACAATCTTTCTGCCTCTTCTTCAGCGAAATTCCCTCTTGAGTGCATTTTAAGTCTACTTCAGTGATGGGCTCTTAGGAGCCTCTGGATCTCTGGTTTGGTAGGTGTTGAGTGTCCTCAGTGTCTATCTCCTTCACCTTGTGCTGATATCAGATTCACTAAGAAAGCAACACTCTTGCTCATTTCCCCAATTCCTCTGTAGTTTTAGCTGGGGCTGGAGTGGAGTGCACTGGGTCATTTTTCTCCTCAGGTCCAGCTCCCATCTGAAAAAGAGAAGCAGATTCTCCAGTGGAGAATGAAGTCAGCATCAGTTAAATGGGATAACCATTATTAATTTAGAAAGAATTAAAAGGGTATAGACCCTCTTATAGTCTAAGATTAGTGGGAGCTTGACAATGGAAAGCAGAATCATTATCTGGATATGATTCTGCCTTGTTTCTCAGCCACTATTGCACTTGTGTGAGCATCATGTCAGGTTGTTTGCTTCTGAGTTGCTTAGACTTTGAGTTTCTTGGACAGATGTTGGCCACTTTCCCCCAGTAGCTCATGTAGTGCCTTCCAGAACTAAATGGGCTAATTTTCTGGGGACTGGCTCTCTTCCAGATTCAAAGCAGGTTTCCTCATGGTACTGCCGACATGGTGTCTTTAGCAGTAGGGTCTTACCATTAACCACTAGTCAGTAACCAAGTGTTCCAATAGAAGTCTGTCTTGTTTGTTTTGGGAGATCTAGTATCAACAGCTCATTGTGGATGTAAACCACATCCTGGTACAGCAAATTACAGGCCAACTCAAGACCCTTCAATTCAGGTGCTCCCCCTAAGGTCTTCTTGAGGGTTCCACCTTTTAGTCTGACTTCCAGGATATAGGATTCTATGATGCCAGTTCAATTTGGGTTAAGAAATCTTTTGACATCATACAATTTAGGTTTAGTTTTGTCTCTGTTGGGACTCAATTTGATTTTTAATAATACTTTATTTTAGTTATTTATTGAGATTGAGAGAGAGAGGAGGATGGAGAGAATGGGTATGCCAGAGCCTCTAGCCACTGCAAGCAAACTCTAGATGCATATGCCACTTTGTGCATGTGGCTTACATGGGTACTGGGAAATCAAACCTGGGTCCTTAGGTTTCACAGGCAAGCATCTTAACCACTAAGCCATATATCCCACCCTCAGTTTGATTTTTATTTTGAAGTCTCATCTTGTTTTTGTTAATGAAACAGGGAAAAGTCTAAGGACCCTGGTTTGATTCCCCAGTACCCACATAAAGACAGATGCACAGAGTGGCACATGCATCTAGAATCATTTTCAGTAGCTGAAGGCCCTGGTGTACCCAGACTCTGTCTATCTCTCTTTTATCTCTATCTCTCTGCTTGCAAATAAATAAGTAAAAATTAAGTATTTTATCATGAACTGCGCATAACAATATAATAAAACCAAGATAAAGTAGTAAAGCAGATGAATTTCAAAATCTTGTATCAGAAAATCAGTTGGAAAAAATTTCTTAAGAAAATCCTAAAATAAATGATTATATAAAAGCATAAATGTCAAATTACTCAGTTTTTCATTTTTTATTTATTTAAGATACATTTAAAAAATCTGTGTTGAATTAAGTTTGGAAGTATACATTTTTTTCTCCATCTTTTCAGAATTCTTTTCACTATTTTTTGACATCTTTACAAAAGGCTTGGCTTTACTCTTTGGTAGGTAATGGTGAATTTTAAAATTTTATTTCTTTATTGTAGAGACAGAAAGAGAGAGAGAGAATGGGCATACCAGGTCCTCTAGCCACTGCAAATGAATTCCAGATGCATGTACCATGATATGTAAGCTTTGCAGGCAAGTGTCTTAATATTTATATAAGAAGCTATTTCTAAGTAAAATTTTAATGAATTTTCCTTTTTTGTCCTCTTTGAATTTCCATATATCCATTTTTCTTATTTACACGATGACTAATTTGTGCACTTGTATTTTCTTCCAAATTTCTCTGTCTACTCTGAAATGGAAAAACAAATGAACAAATAAGATCTTACCTGTCTCACAACATTGTTCTGAGAATTCTCCATAACACACAGATTATCCTGTGCCATATCAATAACACAACAGAAGAGCATGGCAAACACATGCTTTAAAGGGTCATTCTTGTCTATATTTAAAATATTTCCTTCTAAATTATTTCACATTTTGAGGTCTTAAATGACAGAAAACAAACTAGCGGGAAAATCAACCTATGAGGCATTGGGGGATATTCAGCAAATATTTCTCTTATTTTTTTGAACTTGAACTCACTCATTGCCTTTCTTAGTCTTTTTTTTTTTGTATGTATCTGCCATTGTACTTAGTATTTGCATCTCTTCCCCTTTCTTTCCACATGATATTGATTTTCAGTATTGTCCCTTTTTTTTTTTTTTTTTTTTTTTTTTTTGCTAATAATACATCTTTGCCTACTTTGCAGGATTTTAAAGAATTGTGTTTTTTTGTTTTGTTTTGTTTCATTTTGTTTGTTTTCAACTTGATCATCACATTAAGCAACTCTGCTCTGGGTGGTCCTTTCTCTTTCCATCAGAGCAAGATTTACCACAAGCCATGTCTTCAAACTCACTCAATATACAAAACAGAGTTTCTAAACTAACTCCCTTTCCCTTCCCTTCCCTTCCCTTCCCTTCCCTTCCCTTCCCTTCCCTTCCCTTCCCTTCCCTTCCCTTCCCTTCCCTTCCCTTCCCTTCCCTTCCCTTCCCTTCCCTCCCTTTCTCTTCCTCTATCCTCTCTTCTTCTCCCCTCCCTTTCACCTGACTTACCTGATCTTTTTTCTTTCTTTCCTTCTTCCCTCTCTTTCTTTTTGTTTTCTTTCTCTCTCTCTCTCCTTTCTTTCTCTTCTTTCTTCTCTCTCTCTCTTTCTCTTTCTTTCTTTCTTTCTTTCTTTCTTTCTTTCTTTCTTTCTTTCTTTCTTTCTTTCTTTCTTTCTTTCTTTCTTCTTTTAGAAAGGAGAGTGCATTGAGTCTTACTTGTTAGCACAGGCTGGCCTGGAACTCATGATTCTCCTGCCTCAGTGCCGAGTGCTAGGCTTACAGACATTCACTTCAGCTCCTGTTTGATCACTAAATTTTGCAGTAATTTGGTTTCAGAACAATGAGGTTTCTCCTTATAGTGTGATATATCCTGTACAATGCACTTCAAATTGGTATTCCCCCAATTATTCATTGAGACTTCTGTGACCAGAAACTCTCATTTAAATAGATTTAATCAAGCACTGTTTTTCATAGCATAACCAGGTCATCAGAGGAGACCACAAATAGCACCCTTTGAAAAAATAGTCAAATATTTGGCATTGGATTTTTAGTTCTTCATTGATTTTTTTTTTTATTATTTTTTATGGAGAGAGACACAGAGAGAGAGAGAGAGACAGAGAGAGAGAGAGGAAGACAGAGATGGGCGCGGCAGCAGTGTCTCAGCTGCTGTGAACGAAATCCAGATGTGTGTGCCCCCTTGTGGTCAAGTGCGGCATTGCGCCCTTGCATCACTGCATCTGGCTAAACGTGGGACCTGGAGATTGGAACCAGTGTTCTTAGGCTTAGGAGGCAGGTGCCTTAACCTCTAAGCCATCTCTCCAGCCCTCTTCATTGATTTTTGATGTTAGCATAGAAGAAAAATGAATCTTATGATATGAAATATACTCAACATGGTCTGAGTATAATTCAAATGATATATATTCTATGATAGTCATTTTAGGCTTAATTATGTCAAGGGATATCCTGTTATCACAGATGAAATACTATATGTCTACAGGCAATCATCTGCCCAAGTCTGAAATATGTGTCCAGCTGAGTGTCGTGGTACACACCTTTATCCCAGCACTCTGGAAGCTGAGGAAAGAGGATACCTGCGAGTTCAAGGCCAGCTTGAGACTAATTGCAGGTAACCCTGGGCTAGAGCAAGACCTTACCTTGAAAAACAAACAAAAAAATGTGTCCAATGAAAACCAGCCTCAAGATAATAGTATGTGTTCTTTGTGCATCATTACTGGCAGGCCCTATCTTGCCGTATCTTGCACACCGGAACTGAAACTGGGAGACCCATGCCATCCTAGTTCAGCTATAGTTCCATGTGCCAGTCTCCCTTCCCTGCCTTAGCTGGAGCACACAGATCCCATTCTACATTCTACATTCCCTATCTTTGGTATTAGAGCTGAAGACCTGTGCTGTCTCAGTTTATGCAGTTCCTGAGTCATCCTCCTTCCTGGCACTAAGCATTTGAAATTTCCTTTCCTAAAACAATTCTCCCTGAAAGGTCTTGCTCTAGCCCAGGGTTACCTGCAATTAGTCTCAAGCTGGCCTTGAACTCGCAGGTATCCTCTTTCCTCAGCTTCCAGAGTCCTGGGATAAAGGTGTGTACCACGACACTCAGCTGGACACATATTTCAGACTTGGGCAGATGATTGCATGTAGACATATAGTATTTCATCTCTGATAACAGGATATCCCTTGACATAATGAAGCCTAAAATGACTATCATAGAATATATATCATTTGAATTATACTCAGATGATATTGAGTATATTTCTTACCATAAGCTTCATTTTTTTTCAATGCTAACATCAAAAAATCAATGAAGAACTAAAAATCCAATGCCAAATATGCATTAGTGGTATGTCTGCTCTGGGGGAAACCAAGTGCTCTCTAATTGGACTGGAGGCCTGCTCTATAGGAGGGAATACATGCCTGGTACTGAAAACCTAATCAAAAGCCTACAGCAGGGGAAGTCATGAGCCTTAGGGGTATAAAGCCTGCTCTTATCTGGCTAAATGTATATATTATTCTCACCAAACTGCCCTGAATGCACTACACTTAATGTTCATATTCATATATTAATGCTACTCTCACTTTTGGTTAGAGAAACTTCTCTTTTCAGATGGCGAAAACCATTGGAATGATCCAAAAGGCAACATAGTGGTGAGAAGAAGGGACAGAGGAGTGTCCAGCACTGAAACATCTCTATCACACCCTCCAAGGTTCAGGGTCCAATGCAGAAGAGGTGGAAAGAACGTAAGAGCCAAAGGAAGGGTACCACTCCTTACAATGCAACTGTCCAGACAGAAATTGGCCTTGATATCCATGACCTTTAGTCCTCAAAGATTGACAAAAAATGAAAGTTAGATAAATCTTAGAGCTAGGAAGGATGCTAAGAGATGTATATTTTCATTTGATATATGTATCATTGTGGAAATGTGAATTGTTATAATAATACCACAGGAACTTAAAAATATATATACTGTTTGTCTTGACCTGTGCTACTTTTGGTAATCTATACCATAGAAATAAATTTAGTTGTTGAAATAATACAAAACAAATAAGCATGGTCCTTTATATTTACATTTATATTCTATAAGGAATATATTTTATATTAAAGAATATTAAGTAACTAAAAATGAATAACATATATCTGCTTGTTAGTTCAAAGGGATGTATGTTATATATTACTGACGATCAAAGTGAGTGCCATAGGAAGTTAAGTATTATAATTGTTTTGATAAAAATCAATGATGAAGTCAAAATTAAATTATGTATACACCCTTATAAAGGCACAGAGTGCAGGGCTGTTATACACAAACATTACTTTCTCAAAGACAGGAATTAGGGATACTTTCCAAAGTAAATACACATGGTAATTTTAGACTATTGTCCTATTATTGATTCTATTAATGGCAAAGGGATAGATGATTACTTCAATTGCAATTAAAATCAATTTTCTCAGTTTGCAAATATCTTTCATGAAAGGGACAGTGGACAATATGTTTCTGTAAGGAGTTATAATTGGTGCCCTTGGTTGATGGGACAGGCTCTGCATGTGAAACAAACCACAAGTACATTGGCTACAGCACAGCATTGCCTGCATTGCCCATGACACTTCTATTTTGTAGAAGTGGAGATGACTACATGCAGAGGGTTTTCAAGATGGCTTTTGCTATGCAGTGAATTCATATTTTGTGTTGCACACAGTTGAATTCTGTGACAGAAGCTCATTTCTGACACAGCCATTCAGCAACATACCAGGTTTTATCCACCTGAGGATGGTTGAGTATCAGCCCTGAGCTGGGAAGAAGGGATAATCACAAAGATGTGGACCTGAAGGGGTGATAACCTGGTGACAAAAACAAAGAGAAGCCCAGTAAATATCCAGAGGCCAGTCTGTGTCAGGCATTTACACAGATGGTAACTCACTTAGCTTTCACACACACCCTGCCAGGCAAACATTCTGCTTCTTATTTTAGTTAAGGGAAGTAGGTGACCTTGGTGTATGACATAGGGCACCCCAAGCTGAACGAGAAGCGACCAAATGTGACAATGGTTGATAGGCCTTGGAACTGTCACCTATTCTTGGTTATTATTGTGGACCTGGCTTTACAAGGCTGAGGACTTTTCTAGCTCTAACACCCAAGGTTGGTTTGTTTCAACTGCTTGCCAGTCTATTCCTCACACAGGCCAGAGACATTTTTGGCTGACATGGTGTTTTCCTTCTCATTTATGAGATTGTGGTTGACAAATATACACATTCTTTGTGCATGCCAACTGCTCTCTTCAGAGAAGACCAGAGCCCAATACCCCACTAGAAGAAGCTGGCTCAGAAAAAGCTCCAGAGGCTACTGATGGCTGGCTTAGAAATTCATCCTTTGAAATAAGCCAAAGAAGGGTGCCAGTTTGCTCAGCAGGAGAGCCAAAGCCTCACAGAGGCAGGGATATAGGCATTCTGAGCTACTCACTCTTTAAGACCAAGGTAACAGCCAGTTTTGGTGCCAGCCATGGGCACTACAGTTGCTACTCAATATGATGAATGTTACTTTCAGATTCATATCCAGCAGATAAAGGCAGCCAAAACAACTGGTGAGCTCAGGCTACAAGAAGGAGACTCATGATTTTTTGGTGAAAGTGCCCTTGACACCTATATTAGAGACACTTGTCCAGCCAGGAAATCTGCAGTCATCACTTGTAACCTTTCTGATAGTCCCATTGGGTAAGATATCTCACCAACCCAGGCTTAGGAAGGAGCAATCTTAGCAGGTATCGGTTGCTGTGCATGGGTACTGATTTATGAGTTCTGTTTATGTATCTGTACTCTAAACATATGTACCATATTTGTGTAATGGATCCAAATAAATGTATAAAAGATCTGATAAGGCCATTTGTATAAGCAGAAGGAAGAAGAGCAAAATGCTTGGAAAAATTTAAGACTAGTGGTGTCTTTGTTTATGGTACCTTCATGTAAAAAGTGCGAGTACAACAGAGTTTCTCACCCAATCATTATTAGGTAATAGAGCTTTTTTATACAGCTAGTCCTGTAGGATCCCATGCAGTATGTGCAGCACCTTTTCTGAGTGGAGGAGTAAGTTTGCAAGACAGTTGAAATGTATGCTCAGGAGGCTTTATAGAGACAGGGTCTGGGGTTGTGCTTGGCTCAGGCCATAAGAGGCTTGCTTGATAAACTAGCAAGTTACAAGGTTTTAAAGCACACAGAAATGTCAACTATGCATTTCACCCATAACCTACTGGTATCTTCTGGTACTATGAAAAGTCTATTCAAGATTTATATTTCTTGTTGAATAAACAGGCTGATGACTTTCCCAAGTATCTAAAGTTTAATAAGTCAATTTTCCCTCTAATTGTGTGAGGGGATCTTACTTTCAGTGAAATAATAAAATCTGGGTAAAGACATTATCCAAACTCCCTTCTTTGTGCTATTTTACACAACATTTATTCTAAATGTCTTGCATGTGAATAAAAAATAGGCATGTATTGTGTTGTTTTTGCAACTTAATATCCATTTCTGTCCAAATTTATGGCAGAAAGAACTATAAAGTTGCAAATAAAAATCATCTAAAAGCAAAACATATGCAATCCCCATATCCCACTATAAAAGTCTGGAATTCTTCTCAGGCATTCTTTAGAAATGATATCTAGGCTTCAACATATCCATCAATCCTCTTGCTGCAAATTCTGATTCCAAACTTCATCCTGCCTTCATTTCTACTGGGATAAAAACCTTATATCCCATCTTGACATCTCCCTCCTATAGCTTGAAAGACTGACTTTCAGAACAGATCAGAGCGTTTGGTTGTGACATGTTTAATTTTATATGTGTCTCTTCCACATTTACCAAGCCCTCTTCAAACTTTCCCTTTTCTGCAGTGACTTTAACTTGCTGATACTTCAGTAATGAAGACCCTGTCTCTCAGACAAGATTTAATCTCCTTGTCTGCAGGCAACAAAAGCTGAAGAAGGAAATCCCATCCTATGGTCTAGAGAAGAAAATAAAACTTTCAGAGTAAAGCTGATTACATGGCAGAGGGACAGGTTGTCACAGTGAAACGATTACACTTTTAGGGTATAAATGGTTATGGTGGAAAAAATCTTGGCTTTACAATAAGAGTTATGAGACTTCAGAAAGATACTTTAACATTCTTGAGAATTTGTTCTCTATAGGCAAATAAGATGAAATATCTTGTTCCAATGGTTCTAATGAGTAAAGGACTATCAATGTTGAATGCTTTCCTTTTTATATGTGCTGTTGTGGTCATAGCTTTACTGACTGTATTTGTGATAGAGCTGTTGGGAATGGTGATGAGAGAGTTGGTATAAATGGTGTTGTTGGAGATGGTTGTGGCCACATTAATGGTTATGGCAGTAGTTGTAGTGGCAAAGGAGTCTGTGGTGGTATAGGAGATTATGGTAGCAGAGTTGATGGTGTCATGGTGATAGTAATGTAGGTGTTTGAAGATGGCATTGGTGTGTTGGAGGTAACAATGGCAGAAGTGTTAGAGGCAGAAGAGAAGGTGGTAATGGTATTGGTAGTAGAAGTGTTGAGATTGTTGCTCATGGTTTTGAATGAGGCGGTATTGACAAAAACAATAGTGGTAAATAGTGTTGGGAGAGGAAGAGTTGGTGTGTTGATGCATAGCTTTAAAGATGGAGAAGGTGGTATTTTGTAAGGGAAAATGATAGTGGTAATGGGAAAATTTTGGAAGTAGAGAAGGTAATTGAGATGGTGAAATGTCAGCTGCAGTTTTGGGTGTTGATGATGAAAAGAGGTAAATTGTCCGATCCTTAAGCTTAGTCAAAGTTAAATGAAAGTATTAAGTCCTTGCTTGTATGGTATAACTATGGGGAACTAGTAAGATCTCAGGCTAAAAGTACTGCCCAACCCTACAGTTTTCCATGTTGTATAAAATTCTCTAATTTGAGATTTCTTACAATCTCTAAGCAATTTCATGTTCAAGGGCCTTTGTTAAAATATTAATGATTCATAGATTTCTGTCTTTATCTATTAGATTTTATTGGCTAAACTTATACTAAAGACTCTTATACTAAAAGGTATATAATAAGATTTACCATATAGGATAGTTATTAAAGATAAGTTTAATCTAGTTTCTTTGCATAAACAAATCTGTCATTATCATTATTGCTATCATATAGATAATCTCACATAATCCTTACAGAAGTGGTATTAAGCAGATTTTACCATTTTAGAGTTGAGAGAAAACTTAAACTTTCTCAAGCCCTTATGATACCTTGGAAACAACACACATAGTTGGAGATGAAGAAGGGCTGCTTCTTTCCCAGCCTGAAGTTCGGTCCTTTGTTGTGTTTGTGCTTTGCTCTCCTGACTCCCCAGGTAGATCCAAGTTTCCCACGAAGGAGATGTGGTATGATTCTTCTCTCCCAGCCAGTATCCAGTACAGAGTCAGCCTTACAAAAGTGGTTTCTGAGTGCTTGTATATAAGCTGGTAAGAGGAGATCACATCCAAATATGTATGAAGGTCTGAGGATATCTTTACAGAGATGGAAGCAATTCTGCCAAAGAATCAAAGGCAGTTACAGATGTGACCAGTCCCAATGTCCCCCTGTGAGCAAAAAGCCCTAGCTTTCCAGGCTCTGAGAAGTTAAGCAGAAAAGTACCAGTCTGAAGAAAAAACCCAAGACATTTTCCCAAGAGGTGTCTTTGGCCAAGGCTCTGGAATTGAGTGTCCTTGAAGGGAAGCACAGATTTTTGGTCCTTTTGGCAAGGTCAGGCTCTGGTGTCTGGGCTGAGGCTGAAATGTATACTCCACATCTGGCACTGGGGAGTTGAGGAAGGCTGATGTGGTCAGCAGTCAGGGGATCAAGGCCATTTCAGGGTGGTTAAAATGGGGTAATCCGAGTACAGCAGGGTCTGACTCATCCTCCACAAGGGGAGCTCCCACTCGGGCGGAACCGACACCTGAGCCCATCTGTGGCTTTGCCCTAGCTAGCCCTGCCCTGCTATGTCCTGTCTAGAACAACTCAGCTCATCCAGGCCAGTCCAGACCTCTCTGGGCTTTATCCCAGAGGAACTGAACCTATGCTAGAGATCCAGGAGCTCTGAGGAAAGGCAGTGATGTCAGTGAGGGTGGGATGTGGTATGTACACAATGAACTCAGCTTGTCTTTGGGTCACTGTGTCCATTTGTGAATCCTCACTGTGAGTGTTTCCTGTGATCTTGTTCTGGACAGCTAGGCATACATTTGTGGGAAGCCTGAATGTATTGTTGGTTTGGAAAACATAGTTGACTTGCCAAATTTGATTGATTGAAGAATAACCATCACTAAGGGCTTTTAAAACATCCCCTCATAAACAAGCTCTAACTTAAGGGCTTTGGGGATTTAGGAAAGTTAAGGAAATTGGCCCTTAACCTCAAGGTGTTCAGTCAGCCACACACCACACACTTTCTTGGGGTAGGGATGACACTTATTGTCCAGGATTACTTGTGTGGATCATGGGACAAGATACAGAGAATAGTGGCCATGATGGTTTGGTGGCCCTAGACATTGGCCTGAGGTGTGAGGGTGTAAAGTGTGCAGTATGGTTTGCTTCTCTTCTTCAAATATTACCACAATTTGATAGATATGAATCTTTGTGTATTCCTTTTGTAAAATAAAAATTCATAATATTTTAAAAATATTATTATTATTATTATTATTATTATTATTATTATTTTGGTTTTGCGAGGTAGGGTCTCACTCTGGTCCAGGCTGACCTGGAATTAACTATGTAGTCTCAGGGTGGCCTCAAATTCTTGGCGATCCTCCTACTTCTGCCTCCCGAGTGCTGGGATTAAAGGTGTGCGCCACCACGCCCGGCTTTTAAAAAATATTTTTAAGTGAGTGTAAATGTCAATATTTTCTTATTCCTCACTCTTGGCAAAACCATAGCATCATAACACCAAGATGGGGAACACCGGCCTCTGATCTGTGTAGCTCCTCCTTACCTCCTCCATTTACATGGCAGTGTTACTGTTCTCTGGTCACACTGTGCAGATTCAGGGTGGGATGGAGTGGGAAAGGGGAAGTGGAAAGATGCTGTTACACTTGAGCTAATCCATCTCCTTATTCTGCTTTGCGAAAGGGACTGCATAAAGGAGGAAGCCACAGAAGTGTGGGTGAAGCACTCAGATCTAAGAGATGGAATCTGAGGAGGTTAATAATCCCTTCAGAGAGTGTTACAGTTACCTACCCATTATCAGGACAGACACCCAACCAGAAGGAGCTTATGGGAGTAAAGAACTTTTTCAGGCTTAAAGTGATTTCAGGGGAAGTTTCATCATAGTAGAAGAAGCTGGCTCACTTCAGCATCCACAGCAGGAGACCACCAGCAAGCATGAATAGCCAGAGTTCAAGTTGACTCTATGCACCTAGTAGGGCTAGACTTAAGATCTGCCTAGTGACACAGCTCCTCCAGCAGGGCTTCACCTGTTGAAGACTAAGTAGGAAGATTAATCAAAAATACCTAGGACTATGGGGGACATATATTTACAGTCAAACCACCACAAAGGGTAAAATGAGATATGTGTGCAGACTGTCTGAATAGGAGATGGACAAAATGAGAAAGGAAGAGGAAGATGGAGGGAGACAGAAAGGCAAAGATGAAAAGAGACACACAGAGAGAACAAGTCATGCTTGATTGCCAGATAATGCTCTGGTGACACATCTGAAGGCAATGCTTGGGCCTCTTCTGAAATTCCAAGTTGCTCTGTAGGATTCTTAGTAAACTTAGCCTGTACAGCCTGTGGTATGTCATCTACCCATATAACACACAATCTAGTCATAAGACACACAGAGAAAACAATCATAACCCTGCCCCATTGTACTTTCTGTTGTCCTCTGGTGAATCCAAGATCAAAGAATGTCTACTTTCATCTGTGTCAACACTTCAAGAAAATTTGAGAGGGTCCCTTAAAATCTGCTCTTAGATATTTGATGGTATCTCCCTTCATAGCAGAGAGAATTTCTGGAGAGAGTTTTAAGGCAGTCAACAAAAGAAACTGTCATCTTAGTTTAAAAACCTACAGGTTAACTTTAAACCCTGATATGGAACTATGGCCCTGATGTTGCTTCCCGGGTGTTTTTTAAACCTCAAAATATACCAGCTATAAGCCTCAGAGTATGTTAGGAGAAGACACATGTGAAGAAATAAAAGGGTTTTGCTTGCTTACCCCTTTTCTGTACTGTGGCCAATCATCTGCCAATGGACATTGTGAATTTGAACCAAGCTTCCAGTCACCTGGAGAATAAAAGGATGCCACAAAATTGACAAAGAGGGGTTGCCTGAAGTGTCCCAGATTCTTAGAAAGAAAAGTGGCCCATCTTCATCTATCACCATAAATGGTCTTCCTGAACTTCTATGTCTTCAGTCTGCACCATAATATTTCATTCGACTACCCATTTGTTACACACACATTCTGAAAGCAAATGATGTTAATGTAAATAATTTGGGAAGCATTGTTCCATCTGTTGGAAATGTTCAGTAGTTGCTTCTCCCCTTGTCTAAACTGGGGCAGCTACTCTCAGGCAAGGTTGGGAGGTAAATGAACTGTCTGGATGCTTTTCTTGGCAGTCGCTCTTATTAGTGGGAGGTGGCAGTAACAAGAACATGAGGAAGACAGAAAGTGTTTACTTAAAAGTCATGGCCAAATGGCGAGGGAGAGTTAAGATAAATCATTAGCTGTCAATGATGACAACTTCAGACTGCTACTAGTTCACTCCTGTTTATGGAGTTTCAGATACTGCATTTAGATTCTGAGTTTAGCAAAGTCCTTTTGGTAGAAGCTGCTAATTGTGTATATGTCCATGTTAGAAGCAAAAAAGTAGCATGCATGCAGAAGACAATGATGACAGTGCAAGGTGATTCTCTGTCCAACAAGTGGACATCAATGACTTCTATCTCTCTCTAAGTTTCAGATTGTGATTTCAGCTGTGATTTATGATGCTTTTGCCAAACTGATAAACAATAATATTATAGTGAAGGGCAAAATGGATGAAAGAATGGGTTTAGTTGTATTTCTTGTCCAAGGCAGCTTTGCTGTGCTAGTGACTTTCAAATTGCAGCTTGATGCATGTAAACAAACGACCACAACCATTGTAGGATATTCCTCAATGTCTTCAACAATTTTCTCCAAACTCCTTGGTGGGTGATATACATTCAAAGATTTGTCTCTTGTGAGGCTTTGGTGCTTCCTTCACCAAAGTCTTTCTCTGTTCTTAAGGCTCCCTCATACATGAATATAATGCATCACAGATGGGTCTCAGAGACCAGCGCAGTTTCTCCTTGCATGCAGGGTTTTGAAGAGCTGTAAAAAGCTCCTCTGTGACATGTATACCAGTTCTTTGTGTCTCTTAAACATTTATTGAGTGTTGGATGGGGTCCAGACACATTGGAGAAGGTTGCGATGATGGTTAATTTTATCTACTTGATTGGATATAGAATCACTATGGAAACAAACCATTGGGCTTATATGTGAGAGAGTTGTGTGATTAGATTGAGGTAGGAAGATCTACCCTGAAAGTGGGATATACCATTCCATGGGTTGGGTATCCTGGCATATACAAGAAGGAGAAAGTGAGCTGAGCAATAGTATTCATCTATCCATACTTCCTGATTGCAAACCAGCTGCCACATGTGCCTATGACACCATGCTTTCCCAGCCATGATGGAATGTGCCCTTAATCTGTGAGCTAATAAACCCTTCTTTCCTTAACTTGCCTTTGTCAGGTATTTCGTCACAGCTACAAGAAAAGCACCAGTTCAATGGCTGGCCACACTATGACAGAGACATTGTAATCAGAAAAAAATGGACAGCAAAGATGATAGAAGTTTAAGTTATCAAGAAAGAAGAAGATTCAAATATCAAAGAATCTGGGGAAAATATCATTTCATTGTGGCCTTAGGGTTTAGCTGTTAATTTTCCTGAAGGAAAAGGACAGTCAGGTCATTCTGCAGAAGAAACAGCTCAGGAGAAGAAAACCTAAGGCATGCTCTGGCTGGAGATTTCCTTGGTGTCTTGTTTGGTAAGATGGTGATTTCAAAGGATTGTGGTAGAAAGGACAGTAGGATAACTGACTGTCAGTTTTATAAGAATGAAAGTAATTGGCAGAAGGAAAAATAAAGCATCATCATGGAAACAAAATAACTTCTTACCTCTTTCTTTTATTGTTCCTTAATAATGGCTATTCTTTGAAGAATTTTGGAAGAGACCAATATACCTAGAATTTCAAACAGTGGCATCTTTGCAGAGACAACTGATTTCTCTTATGAAAGAAAATAAAACTAATATTATGTGACATGTTTTGGTAAAAAATTAAAATTATAAGACTAAAAGTAGGATAGATGGTATTTGTAAAGATTATATTATGTATTTATGTATTTACTTACTTACGGAGATAGAACGAGAGAGATAGAGCAAGAGAGAGATTGAGAATAGGTACCTCAGGGCCTCTTGCCAGATGCATGTGTCAATTTGTGCATCTGGCATTATGTGGGTATTGGGGAATCAAACCCAGGCCAACAGACTTTGTAAGCAAGCACCTTTAACTGTTGAGCTATATCCCTAGCACAGAGAGATGCGATTAGAGAAATAAAATCTATGTTTTGATTTAAATATTCAATGCTCCTCTCCTCGGGTTCATGTCATGAGCACTTGGGCCCCTGTTGGTGGTGCTGTTTTGTGAGGCTATGGAAACTTTGGGAGGTGTGACCTAGTTGGAAGACGCAGGTCACCAGGACTGTGCGTTTGGAGGTTACTCCTGGTTTCTCAGGTACATTATTCCCACTCTGCTCTTGTTGCCATAAAGTGAGTAGTGCCACATTCTTGCCTCTATTATATTCTGTCAACAGAGCCAAGAATTATAGACTAAATATAAGTTTGAACTAAAATAAATTCTTCTTACATTGTGTATGTCAGGTATTTTTACCACAGTAACAAAAGTAGCTAATACAGTGAACATTGCGGACTTGACCAGTAGCCTGAGAAACAGTACTTGGGAAATCTTGAGAGAAATAGAGAGGGGCCATTGAAGCCCACTCCCTCTTTCTACCTGCTATGGGTTGAATTGTATCTCTCCAAAAGATGTTGTAGTCCCTGGCTATTATTGTTGAAGGTGATCTAATATGGAAATAGGCTTTTTTCTGAAATCAAAATAGGATGAGCTTGTTCGGATTAGCCCCAATTCAATATGATTGTCTTTATCAAAAGGCAAGTTTGGGCACATGTTCATGCACACAAACTTGGAAAGCCTAGTTAAAATGTAGGCAGCAATCTGGGTGATGCATCTATAAGCTAAGGAATGCCAAAGATTGCCAGCAATCACCAGATACACAGCAAGAGACACAGAACAGATCTCCTCACAAACCCCAGAAGGAGGCATCAGCATTGCCAACACCTTGATCTTGGACTTAAAGCCCTCCAGAACCTGGAGACAGTACACATCTGTTGCTGAAGCCACACACTCTGTAATGCAGTCTCACACAATGAATGCAGAACCAGACTATGGACTTAGCTTTGAAATAGCCTGGCTGATGGGGAGAGAATTTCAGATAGATTGGAACTATGTATGCGTCAGCCAAAAGGAATGGAGTTCCAGATGGTTTTGAGCAGTAAAAGATGACTGTCCAGACCAGGGGCTGTCTGTATCAAGCTAGACATGGCCAGTTGATACTATTCAAATGAAAATTGATTGGATAACAATGAGCTTCAAAAGATTTTAGATTGAAGAGTGCTGCAGAATCCAAACAAATGCTTTGCTGGGAATAAAAATAAGTTCTATTTTGACTGAGAAAATATATGTTTATTTTATTATACATATTTAATGTAGCTAATCATGTGACATGGATTTTGAAAACATGTGCTTCAAAAGAGATCAAATTTTTTTTTTCAGTTTTCCCCTAGAGCATTGAAGGTTTTAAACTTTTAGACTGGTTTTAAACAGTTGTGTTTGTAACTTATATGCAGCAACTTCTCAAAACATAGCCTACAGCACATAGTATTTTCTTTTTTGTTGTTTATTTTCTTTTTATTTTTTTTAATTCTTTTTTTTATTGACAACTTCTTTAATTGTAGACAATATCCAATGGTACTTCCCTCCCTCCCCCCACTTTCCCCTTTGAAACTTCACTCTCCATCATATCTCCTCCCCCTCTCAATCAGTCTCTCTTTTTAGTTTGATGTCATGATCTTTTCCTCCTATTATGATGGTCTTATGTAGGTAGTGTCAGGCACTGTGAGGTCATGGATATTCATGTCATTTTGTGTCTGGAGGAGCACGTTGTAAGGAGTCCTACTCTTCCTTTGGCTCTTACATTCTTTCCGCCCCCTCTTCCACAATGGACCCTGAGCCTTGGTAGGTTGGTTTGAGATGTTTCAGTGCTGAGCACTCCTCTGTCACTTCTTCTCAGCACCATGGTGCCTTCTGAGTTATCCCAAGGTCACCACCATCTGAAAAGAGAAGCTTCTCTAACCAAAAGTGAGAGTAGCATTAATATATGGGTGTGGACATTAAGAGAAGTGCTTACTGGGCAGTTTGGTGAGTATAGTATATACATTTAGTCAAACACCAGTAGACATTACACCCTTAGGGCTCATGACTACCCCTGTCATACATTTTCAGTATCAGGGATGTGTTCCCTCCCATGGAGCGAGCATCCAGTCCAATTAGCAGTTGGTTTCCCCCATAACAGACATGCCACTATTGCACCCATTGGCTCATTTGGCCTGGCTGACCAAATTTAAAGCCTGCAGTGTTCACTGTTGAGTACCTTTACTGGTGTTCTCTCTCTCCCATTGAACTGTATGCAATGTAACTTTTTCCAACTTTCTGTCAGCTACTCAACATGGAGGAGGCTTTCAGCTCAGCTCCAGCAGGATTTCTCAGTGACCTTGCATCCCAAGTATGTGAGGTCTTCAGCAATAGGGTCTTACCATCTATTCCTGGTGGGAAACCAAGGGCCTCGGCAATGGCCTATAATGTTTTTTGGATATCTGTGACCTCCATGGCCAACAACTCACTGGAAGGTATCCACTGAAAATTTCCTAGTAACGAACTATGGCTTCTGAGTGTTCCATGTCCAGAAAAGTAGGTTTCCATACGATTTGTTTATATTCTCTTAGATTTTGATTAGCCCTCCCCCCACTGTTCCTTTACTCAATCTCTTCCCCTGACCTCACTTAGACCTTTTCACCCCCATTAATCTGTTCTTCTACTTACATATATACAATACCATCCTCTTAAGTTCCCCCCTCCCTTTCTATTCCTTTTATATCACCTTTCTAGCTTACTGGCTTCTGCTACCTAGTTTTATTTTTACTCACATAGAAGTCCAATCATTTGTAGCTAGGATCCACATATGAGAGGGAACATGCGACGTTTGGCTTTCTGGGCCTGGGTTACCTCACTAAGTATAATCCATTCCAGATCCATCCATTTTTCCAGCAAACATAGTATTTTCAATAGAACAATGTAATGTATATCTTTCTCACAATTTTTTCTTTATTCTTTGGTAAAGTAACAGTCTATTGATGTCTTAGGATGTTTCCTAGAGTGTCTTGGATGTTACATAGAAGGCTGTGCCATTTTACCATTGGGGTGGGATACCTTTCCCAAATCTCCTTCCTTGTTCTCCTTAGCAACACAGCCACAGAATCCCAGAAGGGTGCTGCACTAAGAACAAAAATTTATCTTTACTCTTCACAAAAAAAGTAACTACAAAATAAAGCAGTGTTTCCTTTATGCCAATTTGATTAAGACATGAGCTTCAATGGGAATCACCTGTTAGAAATGGCCCCTTTCGCAGAACATCCCCAGGCCATTTTCAGATGTTTAGCTTAGACAACCATGAACCTTCTTTTCTTTGGCTCTCCATCTGGCTGATAAATCCTTGAGTAGGTTTCCTGTGATGATTGCTCTAGGAGAGCTTTGTTCTGATGCCACCATTGTCTTTCTCACATTGACCTGGAATTTCCCCTCTACTCCAGGTTCAGAGAGTGAATAATTCTTCTCTCTGCTTAACTGACAGCAGGCTGAAATTGAATGAGCCTTCCTAAAGACCTGAGGGCAACTGCAGTTGAACTCACAGTCAAGCTGGTATCTTACCTCATTATCTAAGTGAGACCCTTCTGTGGTCACTTCATGTTTATGCAAGGTGCTCTCAGTCTTATTCCTAGATGACCAGTATAGGAGTGTCGTGGTGGTGTTTCCCTGAGGAGATATCCTGGTCCATATTCACAAATGAGTATCCATTTGATCCCAGGGAAATAGCCCTTTTAATAAACATAACCAACCATAGATTAATATAAAAAACTTCATATTAATGTTAAATGAGTTGTTATTAAGCGAGCTATTTTTGGATGGAGACAAAAATGAAGAGATAAATTTTCTTATCTTATGGAACTTGGACTTTAGGGGAAAAATATAGGAGGAAACAAAGCAAACAAAAATGCTTGCTGGTGAGATTAGTGTCTTGAAGAAAATTAAAGGGTGGATGTGAAAAGTTACAAGAGCCTTGCAGCACCTCACAGGGAAAGGGAAGATGAATAATGCTTTCTGAAAGAATGAACCATTTACCTTACACTGTAGAGTAGAATAAGTATTACAAGAATGGTGCCAGAGGGAACACAGAGAAGGGGGAGCTCCTTCTCTGAGGTGCATTCAGTTGGATATATCCTGTACAGATTTCTCCTTCCTCATTGGCTCACGAGGTTTAACAAAAAAAAGTTATGCATCCTCATTCTTCACAGAGATTGAAAAAATGATATCAAAATTCATATGGAATGGCAGAAGGCCTTGGATATGCAAACATATCCTCAAACACAGACACACAGACACACACACACACACACACACACACACACACACACACGGTGATATCACCATACCTGATCTAAAGCTGTATTGCAAAGCCATAGTGGTAAAAACATCATGGTACTGGAATTAAAACAGAAACATAGAATAGAACTGAAGACCTAGACCTTAGGGCAAACAACTACAGCTGCTTGATCTTTGACAAAGATGCCAGTAATATAGACTGGAGCAAAGACAAGATCTTCACCAAATGGTGTTGGACAAATTTGATGACCAGATGCATAAAAATGAAATTAGACCTACACATTTTGCCATACACAAAAATAGGCCAAATGGATTAAAGACCTCAAATATAAGACCTGAAACTCTTCAACTACTGGAAGAAAAAAATAGGAGGCACTCTCCATGATATAGGACTGGGAAAAGACTTCCTGAACAAAACCACAGTAGCCCAGGAAATTAAACAAGCACTCAAACAATGGGATCTCATGAAGCTAAAGTTTTTGCACAGACAAATATACCATAAGTGGAGCCAATAGATTATCCGCTGAATGGGAGAAAATCTTTTCCAACTATACCACTGACAGAAACCTAACATCTAGAATCTACAAAGAACTCAAAAAAACCAAACAATAAGCCAGATATCCAGAGACACAGAGGCTCCCAAAACCTCATCACTGAAACAGAACTAAAATGACCCCAATGTGGCTCAGGGAAACTCGTGGAAGAGGGGGCGGAAAGATTGTTAGAGTCACAAGTTGGGGCATTATGCACAGAGACTGGGGCCTACACCCCAGAACTCTTGACTAACTTCACAATGCATGACCCACATTCCCCATTGATGAGGGTCCCTTTGAAAGTGGGAGGACAGGGAGGAGGACAATGGAAACAATACTATGAATGTAAAATCAGAATAATATAAATTTAAAAAAAGGAAAAAAAAATCAAACAATCCATTTCAAAAGTGAGGAAGAGAACTCAATAGGGAGTTCTCAAAGGAAGAATTACAAATGGCTAACACACACTTAAGAAAATGTTCAACATCCCTAACTATCAGGGAAATGCAAATTAAAACAGCTATGCGATTCCACCTTACTCCAGTAAGGATATCAAACATTAAAAAATCAAATGAAAACAAAGGTTGGCAAGGCTGTGGGGAAATAGGAACACTCATTCACTGTTGGTGGGAATGTAAGCCAGTACAACCACTGTGGAAATCAATATGGAGACTCCTGAAAAGGATGAATATAGAGTTACCAACAGATCCTGTTATTCCCTTACTGGGCATTTACCCTAAAAGCTCCATATCTCAGTTCAGAGATATTTGCTCAACCATGTTTATAGCTGCTCTATTCATAATAGCTGAAAACTAGAATCAACCCAGGTGCTCATCATTGGATGAATGGATAACCAAGATGTTGTATATCTACACGATGTAATTCTATTCAGCTTTAAGAAAAAAAATGACACATTGAAATTTGTAGAAAAATGCTCAAACGTAGACCAGATCACACAATCACAGAAAGACAACCATCGCATGATCCCACTCATCTGCACTTCCTAACCCAGATAGCATCTTGAGGCTCAGACAACAAGGAAGATAGTGCTTGGGGGAAGGGAAAAGGTAGGGGGATACAAAACTGAACCCAAATTGAAGTCATGCCATAGAATCCTACATCTTGGAAGTCAAACTAAAAGGTGGAACACTCAAGAGGACTTTAAGGGGAGTAACTGAATCAAAGGGCCCTGGAGAGAGTGAGATGAAAGTTAACCTCAAATTTCTTCTCTGTCTTTTTCTTTTTTCTTTTTTCTTTTCCCTTAGAACCTGGCCTATAATTCCCTGTACCAGGACGTGGTCTCTATCCACAATGAGCTGTTGATCAGAGAGAACACTAGATTTCCCCAAACAAATAAGACAGACTTCTGTCAGAGCACTTGATTACTCACCAGAGGTTAATGGTAAGACCCTACTGCTGGAGACACCATACACTGTTGGCACAGACCATGGAGAGACCTGGTTGGAATCCAGAGGAGAGCCAGTCCCCAGACAGTTAACCCATCTAGTGCTAGAAGGCACTACATGAGCTACTGGGAGAAAGTGGCCAACATCTGTCCAAGCATCTCAAAGTTTAAGCAACTCAGAAGCAAACAACCTGATGTGATGCTCACACAAGTGCAATAGTGGCACATAGACATCATGGGTAACCAACTGCTCTTGGATTGGCTAACAGATCCACTCAATGGAAAGGAAACCATATCTGGAACTGGGAAGCAAGTCAGAATCATATCCAAATAATGATTATGCTTTCCATTGTCAAGCTCCCACTAACCTTAGACTATAAGAGGGTCTATACCCTTTTAATTCTCTCTAAATTAATAATGGTTACCCCATTTAACTGGTGCTGACTTCATTCTCCATTGGAGAATCAGCTTCTCTTTTTCAGATGGGAGCTGGACTTGAGGAGATAAACGACCCCCTACACTCACTCTGGCCCCAGTTGAAACCACATAGGAATTGAGGAAATGAGCAAGAGTGCTGCTTTCTTAGTGAATCTGATATCTGCACAAGGGTGATGGAGATAGATGCTAAGGACACTCAATACCTACCAAACCAGAGATCCAGAAGCTCCTAAGTGTCTGTCCCTGAAGTAGACTTAAAATGCCCCAGCATGGCTCAGGGAATTTTGCAGAAGAGGAGGCAGAATGATTGTTAGAGTCACAAGTTGGGACATTTTTCACAGAGAAATTTTGCCATCCCCGCTCATAATGCATGACCCACAATCCCTCTTCATAAAAGGGGCAGGGAGGAGGGAAAGGATGGTACCAACATGTGTTGTTTACATATTAAATATTCCATATCTAATTAAAAAATAAAAAAAATATGTATCCCTTAAGTCAGGATCCCCCATTATAATGTTAACTTTTAAAAAACACAAATTTAGGAAATTCTTCACTTTTAAAAGTCTGTCACAGAGAGAAAATTGCTACTGAGATCTGATATTCAAAACTTTCTCTTCATAATGCTCATGTCAGTATTTTATTTTATATAGTCTTTTTATTTACTATTAAAAATCTTTGGGTCCATTTTTTTATTTAGAGAGAGAGATGAACAGAAATAGGCAGGTAAAGAAAAGGGAGAATGAGTAAAACTACAGCCAAAGGTCACACAGCATGGCCTCGAGCCACTGCAGATGAACTCCAGATGCATGCGCACCCTTGTGAATCTGGCTTATGTGGGTCCTGGAGAATAGAGCCTCGAACTGGGGTCTTTAGGCTTCACAAGCAAGCACTTAACCACTAAGCCATCTCTTCAGCCCCATAATGCTCTTTTATAATTCATTTTCAGTCCTCCAAAAATACAACAGCATCCTCTCCATTGTTTTAAGTAAAAAGACCACAATGATCATCCCAGAGTCTTTTCATCTCCATTGTTTTAATGAATTTCAGGCCATCACCTTCCTTAAGATTGCTAATGGTGCAGATAACCAAGTGCCTCTACTTTTAGAAATTCCTGGTGGAGCAAGAAACATTAACTTGAATGTGTGAGGGAAAAATATAGTCTTGCCTTGGACTATGTGTCCTTGAATAATACTATTAAAAATCTTTGGGTCCATTTTTGTCAAATGTTAAAATAATGGTCAGATTCATCTACTAACTTTACTGTTAAATCATAAGATGATTGGCACAGTTATGGAGGAAGGGAAAAATACAAAACATATGGAAAAATGAATGGGATGGGTCATTTTGGGGGTACATGGTAGTGTTTGTGTGTGTGTGTGTGTGTGTGTGTGTGTGTGTGTGTGTAATGTATGTACATGTGAGTACAAATGTAGTGTTTGTGTGTGTGTGTGTGTGTGTGTGTGTGTGTAATGTATGTACATGTGAGTACAAATGTATATATGTGCTATGTATATGGAAGTGGAGGCCAGACAAGGTTGTCAGGTGTCCTTCTCTGTCACTCTTCCACCTTATTTCCTTGAGATAGTCTCTCAGTGAACCTGTTGCTCCCTGTTCTTTGGTGAAACTGACTAATAAGGAAGCTCCAGAGATTCTCATATGTCTGCCTCCTTTAATGCAGCCCTGGTATTATAGGTATGCACATCCATACCTTGGGTTCTAAGGCTCAAACTCTTGTCCTTATGCTTTAACAACAAGTACTTTCATCCATTGAACAATTTTCCCAGTCCATGGCATAATTCTCAACCATACTGTACACTGGAAAATTTAAAGTTTGTTCATTTGATTACTTGCACTCATTTATATACTAGAGACTAGTTTATGAAAAAAATGACCTGGGGAAGGGTACTCACCTACACAGCTCCAGCACCGGATATCAGAGCTGCAACTGCTAACTCAACCAGCCTACCTGAGTCCATATTGCAACAAAGAGGGAACCAAGCTGGTAAGCAGCATAGTTGAGGCCTAAGCCATCCCAAAAGGTAACAAGACATACTTACACCAGGTCAGTATCCACCACAAAACCTGGTGTATAGACCTGCATTGGAAGTGCTAATTGCACCTTCCATACCAGGGTAGTTTATGTGTTAAATCTGATGTATGGTCAAATTTGCCATTCTTAAATAAGCTATATTTTGGAGTTGTCACTTGTTGCTTCGTGATTTATAGTGCATTTGTTGCCTGTTCTGTCATTCACAGGAGAAGGCTTTTGCTTGGTCCCAAGCTGACCTTGGAATCCTCTACAGATCAGAAACCTCAGCCTCCCAGTTGACAGGATTAAGGGTGTGGGCAACACACATACCTAGGGTCTTTGACTTTGTTAGAGGATATGTTTGTTTTAATACTTACTCTTACATAACTATTCCATGCTGATTTTCATTGAATGTGTATATTGTTCAGTAAAATTTTAGAATATGCCTGTATTTCACTCCACTCAGCCTACTAGAATACTTGCAAAGCAGGCAATTCTGTCATCTAGGGTCAGTTTTGCTGTTACTCTGTGTCTTTTAAGAACCACACTTAGCATCATCAGCTCCTATCCTGAAGATGTATAACGTCCAAATTATATATCTAAGGATACTGCAGATAATTAGAAAACCAAAGTATCAAACTAATGAAAGATGCTAAAGTCTCTCCATTATAATACAAGAAACATAAAATTCTAGACAATATAATTCCACCAAAATTATAAATCTATCAGAAATGACCTCCAGTGAGATTGATTTAGAGGAAAAGCCTGAAAAGATTTCAAAAGAATAATTATAACTATACTCAAAGAATAAAAGAGGAAATCAAAGGAATCAAAGAAGACACAGGGAACCAATTTAATTAAATAGAAAGGTCAGTACAAGATATCAGTAAGGAAATAGAAATACTAAAGAAAAAACAGTCAGAAATACTAACAATGAAAAACAAACTACATCAAATTAAAAAAAAAATCTGTAGAAAGTCTCATCAATAGAATGTATGAAGGAGAGAACAGAATATATAAACTAGAAGACCAGGTGGCAGATCTAATACCATCCAACAAAGAGAAACACAAGCTAATAGGAAGATAAGAATGAGAATTTCAAGATATTAGGGACATTATGAAAAGATCAAACATAAAAATTCAGGGTAGACTAGAAGGAGAAGTATTTATAGTAGACATTTTCAACAAAATCATAGAAGAAAATTTCTCCCAAATTGGGAAAGAGATGCCAATGCAGACACAGGAAGCTTTTAGAATACCAAACAGACAAAATCTGGAAACAACCCCTCCTCACCATATTATATAATTAAACTACCAAACACACAAACCAAAGAAAATATATTGGAAGCAATTAGAGAGAAAAAGCAAGTCATTTATAAAGGAAAGCCCATCCGGATAACTACAGATTATTCAACATAAACTTTAAAAGCCAGAAGCACTTAGAATGATGTATTCTAAGTTCTGAAAGACAACTGTCAACCAAGAATAATTTACCCAGCAATGGTATCCATCCAAATAGATGGAGAAATAAGGATATTTGACAACAAAAACAGACTAAAGGAATACATGACAACTAAGCCAGCTCTACAGAAAATGCTTTAAAGGATCCTCCATGCTGAAAAGAAATGAACCACACATATGAAGAAACAGGAAAAAATAAATCATACTGAAAAAACAGTTAATAAAAGAGCATAAAGAGAAAAAAAAGGAAACACTACAAAACAAGAAGAATGGCAAGTATAAATACATACTTTTCAATAATAATTCTTAATATCAATGGTCTCAATGCCCCAATAAAAAGACACAGTCTTGTAGACTGGATTAAAAGGCAGGATCCTTCTGTTTATTGCTGCCAAGAAACTCATCTCTCCTTAAAAGACAGACACTATCTTAGGGTGAAAGGATGGAAAATGATATTCCAAGCAAGTGGGCCTAGGAAACAAGCAGGTGTTGCTATCCATATCTGACAGGATAGGCTTAAAAATCAGCATTAGTGAGGAAAGATAAAGAAGGTCACTTTATATTGACTACAGGAAAAATTCAGCAGGAAGACATTATAATTCTAAACATATATACACCTCACATGGGTGCTCCCAATTTCATCAAACAAACACTATCAAATTTAAGGTCACAAATAACACCAAGCACAATTATAGTGGATGATTTTAATACCCCCCTCATCTATTGACTGGTCATCTTGGCCAAAAAAAAAAAAAAAAAAAAGAGAGAGATAAATCTGCATTAAATTATGTTGTAGAACAAATGGTCCGTACTGATATCTAAAGAAAATTCCACTCAAATACTACAGAATACACTTTTTTTCTCAGCAGAATATGGAACATACTCTAAAATATACCTTATATTAGGACACAAAGCAAATCTTAACAAATAAAAAATTGAAATAATTCCCTGTAATTATCTAATCACAGTGAGATTAAACTATAAATCAGCAAAAAGAAAAACTACAGAGCATATACAAAATAATGGACACTAAACCGAACACTACTGAATGATTAAGGGGTCATTGATGAAATCAAACAGAAAATAAAAATTCATAGAATCAAATAATAATCAGAATACAACATACCAAAACTTTTGGGACACAATAAAGGCAGTCCTAAGAGGAAAATTTATAGCCTTCAATGCCTATATTAAGAAATTAGAAAGATCACAAGTAAAAACTTATTGCTTTCACCTCAAGGCCTTGGAAAAAGAAGAGAAAAGCAAACCGAAAATCAGCAGATGGAATGAAATAATAAAGGTTAGGGCAGAAATTACTGACTTAGAAACCAAAAAATAATCCAAAGAATCAATGAAACAAAGAGTTAGTTCTTTGAAAGGATAAACAAGATTTATATACCCTCAGGAAATATGACCAAAAGAAAAAAATACACAAATTAATAAAATTAGAGATGAAAAATGCACCATTATAACAGATAGCAAAGAAATTCAGAAAATAATAAGGACATACTTTAAGAACATATACCCTACTAAGTTAGAAAATATGAAAGAAATGGATAATTTCCTAGATCTATATTACCTACAAAAATCAAATCAAGATGAGATGAACCATTTAAATAGAGATATAACAAGTACAGAGATCCAGATAGTTATAAATAAAATCTTCCAACTAAAACAAGCCCAGGCACAGATGGATTTACTGGTAACTTTTACAGACGTTCATGGAAGAACAAACACCACTGCTTCTCAAACTTTTCAAAAAAAAATAGAAAAGGAAATAATACTACTGAACTCCTTCTATGAAGCCAGTATCACACTGATATCAAAACCAGACAAAGATAGAACAACAACAACAAAAAAGAAAAAACTTACAAACCAATCTCCCTGATGAACCTAGATGCAAAAATCCTGAACAAAATATTGGCAAACACTATATAATAATATATCAGAAAGATCATTCAACCCAAACAAGTAGGTTTATTCCAGAGATGCAGAGATAGTTCAGCATATGCAAATTAATAAATTTAATACCCTATAAAAATTGACTGAAGGACAAAAATCACATGATCATCTCAACAGATGAAGAAGAACATACCTTCATGGTAAAAGTCCTAAAGAAACTGGGAATAGAAGGAACATATCTCAACGTAATAAAGGCTATTTATGACAAACCTACAGCCAACATAATACTAAGTGGGAAAAATCTTGAAGCATTTCCATTAAAGTTGGGAATAAGATAAGGGTGTCCACTATCCTCACTTATATTGAATATAGTACTGGAAGGTTTAGCTATAGCAATAAGGCAAGAGACACTCATAAAAGTGATACAAATTGGAAAGGTAGAGCTCAACTTATCATTATTTGCAGATAATATGATACTATACATAAAGCACCCTAAAGACTCTACCAGCAAACTGTTAGAGCTGATAAACACTTTTGGCAACATAGCAGGGTACAAAATAAAACAAAAAAAAAAAATCAGGAGCTTTCCTATATACTAACAACAAACGTACAGAGGATGAAACCAGAGAATCATTCCCATTTACAATTTCCTCAAAAATAAATCAATAAATAAAGTACCCTGGAATAAACCTAACCAAAGAATTGAAGTATCTTTATAATGAAAACTTTAAAAGACTCAAGAGAGAAATTGCAGAAGACACTAGGAAATGGAAAGACATCCCATGTTCTTAGATTGGAAGAATCAATACTGTAAAAATATCATTCTTACCAAGCAATCTACACATTTAATGCAATCCTCATTAAAAATCCAAAGGCTATCTTAACAGAAATAGAAAAAAGCAAAGCTAAAATTCATTTGGAAGCACAAAAAACCTTGAATAGCCAAAAGAATTTTGAGCAAGAAAAATAAGGCTGGAAGTAACACCATACCCAGTTTTAAGCTATGTTACAAAGCCATAGTAACAACAACAGCATGGTGCTAGCACAAAGACAAACACATAGATCAGTGGAAAAGAATATTGGACCCATGTAAAACTCTAACTCAAAACAGAACAGTCACTGTAGATCCTGCAAGGGAAAAATTTTTGCTTTCTCCTTAATAAGAATTTTACCCCAAAATAGGTAGACCCCAACAAACACACACACACACACACACAAATGCAAAACAACAAACAGAGATCTCCACCAAGATTGCCTAGTCCACATTGGAAGTCTCCAAGTAAAACATAAAAGAGACAACATAAATTGAATCCCTAAATGAAATGACAATAAGCAATGTGAAGCTCACTAAGCAAATTCCTGCACTAGAAGAAAATCATCCAAAACCCAACAAATGTATAAATGAAATACAACAGAATCATCTCCTCTTACAGCACACAGCTTTCATCATTAAGTTTAACTTAATTGAAGAAAACCAGAGAGACCTCAAAAGTGAGATAAGTGCAATGAAGATGAGTCAACAAGTAGAGGATCTTAATAAACAGATGATTAAGCTTAGTGAAGACATGATCAAATGCAAGAATGAATTCCAGGAAGCCTCAAGAAAAATAGACCTTGACTTGAAATTGGAACTCAACAAAGGGATGGATAAGATACAGAAAAATGCAACAGAAAACAAAAATCAAATAGAGCTTGTAAGGCCTCTCTAGAAACCTTCACTCACAGAATTAAACATGTGGAGGACAGAACTTCAGATCTAGAAGACAAGACAGAAGAAATGATTCAGGAGTCCAAAAATGGTGTCAAGTTCAAACACTCATATGAACAGAATATGACGGATTTGTGGGATACTCTAAAATGATCAAACATCTAGATAATTGTTGTATCAGAAGTGGAAGAAATTCAGGCCAAAGGCATGTATAAACTATTCAACAAAATTATTGAAGAAAACTTTCCTACTCTTCAAAAGAAAGACCCATCCAGATAGAAAAAGCTCACAGAAACCCAATAGACTACACCAAAGAAAAAACTCTCTAAGGCAAATCATAGTTAAAATGCTAAACAATGAAAACAAACAGAATTATAAAATCAGCAAGAGATAAACAATTCATTGCATACAAAGGCATTGGCAATGGCAATCCCAACAGAATTACCTCAGATTTTTCAATAGAAACCATGAAAGTCAGAAAAGTTTGGAATAGAGCATTTCAATATCGAAAACACTATAGTTTCCAATCCAAACTATGGTATCCATCAATAGTATATCTCATAATAGATGGTGAAAGGAAAACTTTCCATGATAAAAGCCAGCTCTATGAGTATATGAACACCATGCCAAATCTACAGAGAATACGTCAGGGTAAATTCCACACAGAAGAGTCAAACAACCAAACTCAAGAGCCTACTAGAGGAAGAATACAATAACCAAATCTAGAGCAGGCACAGAAACATACAAACCCAAGAAATCATCAAATCCCATAAAACTTCCAAAATGTCAAGGATTAAATTAAACCTCACACTTATAACCTTAAACAATAATGTTCTTAACTTACCTATCAAAAGACACATATTAGCAGGGTAAATCAGAATAATAGACCCTACTATTTGTTGTCTTTAAGAAACCCACCTCACCACTAAGGATATACACCTTTTCAAGGTGAAAGGATTGAAAATGATTTTCCAAGCATGTGGAAATAAGATGCAAGTGGGTGTAGCTATATTAACATCTGAAAAAATAGACTTTAAACAAAAAGTAATTAAAAGGGACACAGAATACCACATTTTATGCATCAAGGGAATGATTCAAAATGAAGACATCACAATCATAAATCTATATACACCAAATATAGGTTGGCAACAATTTCTTATAAAACAAAATATACTTGAAAGAAAACAATAAAACAGAAATGATCCTCAATCCCATCATAGTAGGGGACTTCAATACTCCACTATCATCAATGGACAGAACATCCAAGCAGAAAATCAACAGGGAATAATAGCTCTTAGCAATGCCATAGATCAATTAGACCTAACACACATACACAGAATATTCCACTCCAATTCTAAAGAAAACACATTATTCTCAGTTGCTCATGGAACCTTCTCCAAAATAAATCATATATTAAGACATAAAGCATGCCTCCCTAAATTCAGGAAAATTTACATAATGTCCTTCATTACATCAGACCATAATACTTTAAAGCTAGAAATTAACAAGAGAAACAACAGAAATTGTACTAGCTCCTGGAGACTAAACAATGAATTTGTCAGAGAAGAAATCTGAAAGGAAATTGTAAAATTTCTTGAGCTGAATGATCATGAAAACTCAACATACAAAACCTTATGGGACATACATACAATGAAGATAGTCCTGAAGGGAAAATTCATAGCACCAAATACCTTAAAAACAAAGACAGAGAGAATGCAAATTAATAACCTAACAATTTACCTGAAAGACAAGAACAATCCAACACTAATAGTTCCAGATGGAAAGAAATAATCAAGATCAGAGCAGCAATCAAGGAACTGGAAAATAAGAAAACAATTCTTAAAATGATGAAAGGAAGATCTGGTTCTTAAAAAAAAAAAAACAAACAAGATTGATAAGCTCCTGGCAAATTTAATCAATTGAAAATAGTGAAGTCTCAAATTAAGAAAATTAAAAATGAGTATAAAGAGATCACAGCAGACATCATTAAAATTGGAAGAATCATCACAATATATTTTCTAAACTACTATTGCACAAAATTGTATAACCTGGAAGAAATGGATGAATTTCTACAGATATATCACCTACCAAAACTAAATTCAGAGCTTTTTCACATAGTTGGAGAACAGAGAATGTGCCTCAATCCCAAACCAAACAGAGATACAGCAAGAAAAGAAAACTGTAGATCTATATCCCTCATAAACTTATATGCAAAAATCCTGACAAAATCCATCCAAAACAAATTCAACAACACATCAGAAATGGTTAAACATATGGAAATCAATTAAACACAAGACCATGTTCATTTCAATAGATGCAGAAAAGGCTTTCAACAAAACAAAACAACAGTTTATAATAAAAATGCTGGAGAAACTGGGAATTGAGAGATTATGTCTCAACATAAGAGAGAATATATACAAAGAACCTAAAGCTTTAATCATACTTAATGGGGGAAGACTCAAGTAGTTTCCATTAAGATTGGAATAAAGACATGGGTGCCCACTCTCACCATTATTCTTCAACATAGTACTAGAAATCCTAGTGTAAACAATAAGATGGGAAAAAAATATAAAAGGGATACAAATTGGAAAGGAAAAAGCTAAATGAGTCATATTTGCAGATGGCATTATTCTATACATAAATAACCCAAAAGACTCTATCATTACTTTTAAAGGTGAAAAATTCCTTCAGCAACCTGACACACAAATATCTATAGCCTTCCTATACATAAAAGACAAATATAAAGAGAAAGAAATCCATGAGGCTGTTCTGTTTACAGTAGCCACACAAATAACTCAAATACCTGTGAGTAACACTAACCAAGGATGTGAAAGACCTTTATAATGAAGACATAAAAGTATTCAAGAAAGGAAATGATATAAGACTGGTTACTCTGCTACTACTTTAAGTAAAATTAGAAGGAACTTTCCATGATATAGGAGTGGAAAAAGACTTCCTGAACAAAACCCCAGTAGCTCAAGAAATTAATCATTCAACCACTGGGATCTCAGGAAGCTGAAAAGCTTTTTCACAGACGAACATATAATAAGACAAGGCAATAGATTACCCACAGAATAGGAGAAAATTTTTGTTGGATATACATAGGACAGAGGCCTAATTTCTAGAATCTACAAATAACTCAAAAACCTAAACAATAAAAAGTCAAACAACCCACTCACAAAATGGGGCAGACAACACCACAGGGAGTTCTCAGAGGAAGAAGTACAAATGGCAAACAAACATTTAAGAAAATGTTCATCATCCCTAATAATCAGGGAAATGCAAATTAAAACAATTAATGAGATTCCACCTTACCCCAGTCAGGATAGCAAACATAAAAAAATCTAATAACAAACGTTGGTGAGGTTGCGGTGAAGTAGGAACACTCATTCACTGTTGGTGGGAATGTAAAATGGTTCAACCATTATGGAAAGCAATATGGAGACTCCTGAAAAGGATGACTATAGACCTACCAACAGACCAAGTTATTCCCTTACTGGACATTTACCCTAAAAGCTGCAAGCCTCAGTAAAGAGATATTTGCTCAACCATGTTTATAGCTGCTCAATTCATAATATCTAAGACCTGGAATCAACCCAGATGTCCATCATTAGATGAATGGATAACAAAGATGTGGTATATCTACATGATGGAATTCTACACAGTAGTAAGGAAAAATGACACAAAGCAATTTGAAGAAAAATGGTCAACTTGGAACAGATCATTCTCAGCAAGCTCACCCAATCACAGAAAGATAAGCATCGCATAGTATCACTCATCTGTGGCTCCTAACCTGAATTTGCCTGAGATGCTGACACACCTAATAAACATTTCTAGAGCTGGACAATAGGGATGGTGGGGCAGGAAGGGTGGGAGGGGGGACAGAAAACTGGACCCAATTGTCAATGATACCATAAAATCCTATATCCTGAAAGACATACTAAAAGGTCATACCTTCATCAGGTACTTAGAGAGATCACCTGAATCACAGGGGCCTGGAGAGGGTATCATGAAGACTAACCTCAACCTTCTCCTGTTTCTTTCTCTATCACTCCCTCTTCTTTCTCTTCTCTCTCTTTCTCTTTAATATTGCCTATATTTTTCTTCCTTCTTTTCCCTTGGCACTGACCTGTAACTCCCAGTACCAGCATGTGGTTAACATCCACAATGAGCTGTTGATCACTGAGACCTACATGGTTACCCAAAAGAAGACATATTTCTGTCAGAGTTTTTGATGACCCACCAAAGGTTAATGGTAAGACCCTACTGCCAAAGACACCACATGCTTTTGGGACAGAACATGGAGTAACCTGGCTGGAATTAGGAAGAGAGTCAGTCCCCAGACAGTTAGCTTGTCTACTACCAGAAGGTGTTACTTGAGTGACTGGGGGAAAATGACCCACATCTGTCTAAACAACTCGTGGTCTAAACTACTCAGCAGCAATCAACCTGACGTGATGCTCATACAAGTGCAATAGTGGAACAGAGCCATGGTGGGTTGCCAAATGCTCTTGATTTGGCTAACAGAGCCACTCAGTGGAATAGAACCCATACCTGGAATTAGGAAACAAGTCAAAACCATATCCAAAAAAATGAGTTTGCTCTCCAATATCAAGGTCCCATCAATAGTGAGAAACAAGAGGGTCTATACCTGTTTAATTTTCTCTAAAACAATAATGGTTATCCTTGTGTCTTGCACTGACCTCACTGTCCATTGTAGAATTTGCTTCTCTTTTTCAGATGGACTCAGAACCCAAGGAGAGAATCAGACCATCGCACCTCACCAGGGCACCAGCTGACGCGATAGTTATTGGGGAAATAAGCAAGACTGCTGCTTTCTTGGTGATCCTGGTATCAGCACAGGAGTTAAGGAGATAGACACAGAGAACACTCAACTCCTACTAAACCAGAGATCCAGAGACACAGAGACTTCTATGACCTCATCACTTAAATAGACCTACAATGAACCCAACATGGCTCAGGGAAAGTCGTGGAAGAGGGGGTAGAAAGATTGTTAGAGCCATAAGCTGGGTCATTATGCACAGAGGCATTGCCTTACCCTCATAACTGGTGGCTACCCCCACAATGCAAAACCTGCAATCCCCATGGGGGGAGGACAGGGAGAAGACTAATGATGGTACCATCATGGCTATATACACATTATATAGATAACTAATAATAAAAAAAAATCCTACCACTTGGTAAGCCAATTTATTTTATTTTATTTTATTTTATTTTACTTTATTTTATTTTGAGGTAGGGTCTCTCACTCTAGCCCAGGCTGACCTGGAATTCAGTATGCAGTTAAAAGGTGGCCTACAATTCACAGAGATCCTCCTACCTCTGCTTCCCGAGTGCTAGGATTAAAGGTGTGTGCCACCATGCCTAGTGCCAATTTATTTTTTTAATTCTTATTTATTTATTAATTTAATTATTTATGTATAATAAATTAAAAATTTAAAAATAAACTAAGCCACCCAAAAATATAAGAAAGAAAATGAGGAGGACAAAGATGGAAAGACTTCCCATGCTCCCAGATAGGTTTAATTAATATCGTGAAAATTGCAATTCTACCAAACTATTCAATATAGTACCAATAAAAATCCCAAATCCTTCTTCACAGAGATAGAAAAAATAATAGTAGAAGTCCTCAAAAATATACTTAGCAAAAGAATTATCTCTGGAGATCTCACCATATCCAATCTAACACTATACTACAAAGTCATAGTAACAAAAACTGCATGGCACTAACATAAAAACTGACATACACATCAGTGGAACAGAATTAAAGACCCAGTCTTAGTTCAAACAACTACAGGTACTTGATCTTTGGCAAAGGAAGCAACAACGTACATTGGAAAGAAAAAAAAAAAAACAGCATCTTCAACAAATGGTTCTGGAAAAATTGTATAACTACATGTAGAAAAATGAAATTAGATTCACTCCTGTCACCATACACAAAAATCAACTCCAAATGGTTTAAAGACTTCAATATAAGATCTGAAACTCTTAAATGTCTGGAAGAAAAAAGTGGAAGAATTCTCCATGATATAGGAATAGGAAAAGACTTCCTGAACTTCCAGGGAATTAAACAATTACTCACTTAAAAGGATCTCATGAAGCTATAAAAACTTTTTGTATTCACTAACATACCATATGCAGAGCCCAAAGACTACCAATAGAATGGAGAAAATCTTCACCAGCTACATCACCAAAAGAGGCCTAATATCTAGAATCTATAAGAACTCACAAAAACTAAGCAACAAAAATTCAAACAATTCACTCAAAAAATGGGCAAAGAACTGAATAGGGAATTCTCAAAGGAAGAAATACAAATGGCTAATACTCACCTAAGAAAGTGTTCAACATCCTTAACTATCACGGACATGAAAATTAAAAGTTATGAGATTCCACCATACTCCAAAAAGGATGGAAAACATTAAAAAGTCAAATGGCAATAAATGTTGGCAAAGATGTAGGGAAAGAGGAACCCTCATTCACTGCTGGTAGTTGTCCAAACTTTTATAAAAACTATGGGAATCAAAATGGTGACTCCTGAAAAAGATGAAAATAGAACTACCAGCTGACCCAGCCATTCCTTTACTGAGCATATACCATAAAGGCTCCACTCCTCACTGCAGAGATATTTGTTCAACCATGTTGCTGCTCAATTCACAATATCTGGAATTGATCCAGACACCTATGAAATGATGAATGGATAATGAAGATGTGGTACATTTACCCAATGGAATACTACTCAGACATATGGAAAAATGATATAATGAAATATATAGGAAAATGCATGACCTTGGGTCAGATCATACTAAGCAAACACACATGTACAGAAAGACAAACACTGCATGTTTCTCACTTACCTGTGTTTCCAGATAAGTTACCTATGTCTGGAGACTGGCAACTTGGGAGACAAATAATAAGAATAGAAGTTTGTCAGGGAAGGGGAATGGGATGGTTGGGGGAGATGCACACAAAACTAAATCCAAAAATAATTGGTATCATAGAAACATTTCTCCTGGATAGTAGATTAAAAAATATAACACTCAACAGGTATATCCAGGGATTATCTGGTAAGAAGGGACCTGGAGAGGGTGAGATGAAGCCTAACTAAAACATTGGCTCTGGCTTGTAACTCCTCGTACCAGAAATTATTTATAACCCATATTGGTCTGTTGATTGGAGAGACCCACGAGGTCCCCAAAACAACACAGGTTTCTGTGAAAGCACTTGAGTAACCCCCTGGGGTAAAAGGTAAGACTCTGTTACTGAAGACATCCCATGTTGTCCATACATAACATTGAGATTTGGCTGGAATATGAAAGGAAGCCAGTTACCAGATGGTTAACCCATGTGGTAGTTTGAATAGATGGCCCCAAAGAGTATTCAGTATTTTATTAGTTTGTAGTTTGCATCTGTAGCCACCTGGCTGGAGGCCATGTCACTGGGCAGATGTTAGTGTCCAGGCCCAAGGTGTGGGGTGGGTTTGCAACTTCAATCTAAAGATATGCAAAGTGCCTAGTTCCACCTGGAGTTCCTGAAGCATGCTGTGCTGTGTGACTTTTGGCTTTTTCTTTCTCTGCCTGGTCATGTAAGAGAGCAGGTCAGCTTCTTCTGCCATCATGGAACTTCCCCTGGATCTATAAGCTTCAATAAATATCCCTTCATCCATAACTTTTCCTGGTCTAGAAGTTCATCTCAGCAAACCTGAAGCTGTCTGCTACAGCCCATATAGTGCTGTAAAGCACTACATGAGCTGCTAGAGGAAAATGACCAATGTAGTGCACAAGCAAGGAACACCATTGTATGAAAGCAACCAGCATGTCAAGATGTATACACCAGTGCAAGTGGTGACATCCACCCTAGGTGGGCAACTAATGGCTTTCTTATTGGCTAAGAGATCCACTAAGCAGAAAGGCACTTACAGCTAGAAGTGGGAACTCAGTCTGCATCCTATGGAGATCAAGATTATCAACTCCAAAGAGAAGCTCCCACTATTTATTTGCCAAAAGAGAGGTTATATACATCAAAAAGAATAATATGTATCCCCTTTAACCCTATGCTGATCTTATTCTCTGTTGCAGAATATGTTTTTCTTCTTCAGAAGGCAGTGAGAAGTTAGGATATCCAAAAATCTATCAACAAGACAAGAAAAGATAGGTGGTTCCCTGGCAGGAGATGAACCACCCCTTGAACTTCAGCCTGGGCCCAGGTGAAACCACAGATGAATTGGTGAAATGAGTAAGAGTGCTGCTTCCACCGTGAGTCTGACATGCTGCACCAGGGTGATGGAGTCAGGTGTTGAAGATTTTCAAAGTGTACCAAAGCAGAAATACAGAAGCTGCTGAGAAAACGCCACTAAAGTGGACTTAAAGCACACCCACCATGGTCAGGATTTTGTGCAAGAGTGAAAGGAAAGATTGTATGAGCCTGTAGTAGACCCCTTCAGGTCGCTGAGATGAACTTCCAGACCAGGCAGTTATGGAAGGAAGGGACTTACTGCAGCTTACAGATGCAGGGGAAGTTCCATAATGGCAGAAGAAGCTGGCCTGCTTTCAAAGGTCCAAGCAGGGGGTGGGGTGGGGGGCACAAGCCAAAAGCCACACAACACAGCACACTTCAGAAACTCCAGGTGGAACTAGGCACTTTGCATATCTTTAGATTACAATTTCAAACCCACCACCACAACTTAACATTTGCCCAGTGACACCTCCTCCATCCAGTAGTTTGAAGATCCAAACTACAAACTAAGAAAACAATTAGTATATTGGGGGCATCTATTCAAACTACCACAGAGGCATGGGATAGGAGGGAATATCCAGAGGCACTGCCCCCATCCCTTCCCCCAATGGCTGGCTGCTGCTTTCACAGCTCATAACCCACAACCCATGGTGAATACAAGCAAACCCACTGAGGAAGGCCCTAGGGTGAAATGGGGTAGGGACAAGGGAAATGATGGTAACAGCACATGATGTGTTCATATAAATTTTCTACTTAATAAAAAAGTATAAAAATGAAATAAAATGTAAGAGCCAGTGAATATATACAAAATAAAACTTAAGTCCAATTAAATATCAGATGATAGTGATGGTCTTTATCTGCTCTGATTTCAAATAAGGGAGTCATTTCATCAGGAGTCATCCATATACCTAATTGATCACATGTACAAGTTTAAATGATATGGAAGGAACCCCTGTGCATGAGCAGATGGCCAAGAGAAGTCATCACATGGTGCTAAAAATCGAAGGATACCTAAGGGTATGAGTGGCTGGCCTTCACCTTAAATTGTTTTCTTTCACAGAATACAATATTTTTCTTTTTGAGCAAATCATGGGATTGTGTATTATCATGTATATAATGAAGTCAATAAGTATGTGTGAAATTAAGGAATTAGGTGTTCCTGCATAGTCTATAGCAGTCTTTAGTAGTAATGCTTATTGGGCAAAGGATGCCCTAGAGTGGCTGGACATTCTTTAATGTGCAGATTATGCAGTTCTACAGAGTATGAAGTACTCTGCCACTGCATGGAAGCTTGGAGGCCATGCATAGTGGTCTCTGGATTTTTTCTAAATTCTCTTTCAGATAATGCTAACATCTGTGACACATCTCACCTAGCTCATTTTGATGGATTTCTTTCTTGACCTTATATTGTTTTATCTTCCTATTCCATAGATCATCTACTACTTAGTGGACTTTTGTTTAGAGTCAAACATCCTTTTTAGTGTAATCATGATACTGTAATTTTTTATGTCTAGGAAGGAGCATACTTTCAGCTAAGCTTCTGGTATGGGAATGCACACAGTCACGAGTGCAGCTGGGTTGGTCAGTTATGGTTACTATGGTTTCTGTAGATGGACCTAGGTCTTTGACTCCTCAGTGATTCTTTTATATCCCAGTGTTTTTCTCTTCATGCACCTTGTGCTCAGGGCCCCTAAAAAGTATTGTGCTCCTGTGCCAGGTGCAAGAGAGGTTAGCTTCCTGTTTTGCTCAGGTTAGCTGTAGTGGGCTTTTACTTGTGTCTTGAGGATAACAGGATTTGTTGTACTTATGTTCTTCCTCCAGAGAAAATAATTTGTTTCTTTCTCAGGGAGAGAAATATTTTTAAACCATAATGGGTACCTTCTCATGATGTTGATCAACCATTTCAGCTAATGTCAAATGGAATTCTAGAGAAAAGCCTACAAAAGGCATGTAATCTCTCCCTATATCTCTAACCCTAGGGACATTTACACTTCTTACTTGCCCACAAGATGCCACCAAATCCCCAAGTATTAGATCAGAATTTTTTGAACCAGTGTTTGACTGCATCTACCACAAGCAACCCATTGTTTTTGGTCCATCTCTACCTGAAGGCACCTGTTTCTCCTTTTATTTACTGCTAGTAGATTGCTCTTGGAGCTCTGATGCAGTCAAACACTGGGAAAAAAAAAAAAAAAAACCTAACCATAAGCAGCTTATGGAGGGAAAGGGTTTCTTTCCAGGTTACAGTTTCATTTCCTGAATTTTCCATAATTCCAAAAATAGTGCCATGTGGGCAACACTGCTAAAGTTTTATTTTACACACAGATGAAGCCCAACACTGAGGATCAAGAAACTCTTTCAGTATTCATCCTTCAGCCCCCATCCTGTACTTTCAAAAGAATCCACATCCCCAGTTGCTTGAATCTTCAATAGCTTGGGTCTCACCCTCAAGGCATCATTCTTATTGTGTCAATGCGGAAGCGGTGGTCCATCCCCAGTGGTGGAAATATCTTTAGCAATTATAGTAAAGAGACAATAGTCTGTGGATCTGAGACCTGATTCTTGTCCACATTTCTTTCTGCGCCAAACTTTATATTTTTCAGATCTTCCTGCTCTATATTTTCCTCCACCAAACAGACCAGTCCATTTCTTTTAAGTTTAACTTTTCTCAGGTTCTTAGGATGTGGGCAGAATACAGACAGCCTGCTTGCCACAACATCACATAAACTGCCTCCAGCCCAGTTTTCAAAAATGTCCTTTTTCAACTCTGAAATCTTATAAGTCAAGCCTCAACAGTCCATACTTCTCTCTGTATTTTTTTAAAAATTCTCCCTAGAATGTCCTGATAAGATAGCATTGCAGGGCTGGAGAGATGGTTTAGCAGTCAGTGCTCTTACCTGTGAAGCCTAAGGACCCAGGTTTGATTCCCCAGTACCCATATGATTTTGTTTGCATTGGGTAGAGGCCCTGGTACACCCATTCTTTCTCTCTTTTTTTTTATAGTACATGTACACACACTGTGTACACAAAAACACACATACATAAATACACATCATATAAGTATACAAAAATTATCCCTCCATTTTCAATATTAATATTTGAAATGACAAATTTACTTCTAAGTACCTTAGATTTATACTGCAATTGTTTTATTTTTATTTTTACTTTCTTTATATTATTCTAATTTTATATTCATGTTGGTGATTCCAGTAGCCTCTTCCCTGTCCTCTCCCCTCCAAAGGGACTCTCATCATTGAGGAATATAGATCATGCATTATGGGGGCAGTCAAGATTTATGGGGGAGAAGCAAAGTCTCTGTGCATAATGACCCAACTTGTGGCTCTAACACTCTTTCTGCTCCCTCTTCCATGAATTTCCCTGAGCCACATTGGGATCATTTTAGTTCTACTTCAGTGATGAGGTCTTGGGAGCCTCTGTGTCTCTGGCTATCTGGCTTAGCAGGAGTTGGATATTCTCTGTATTTATCTCCTTCAGCCTTATTCTGGTGTCAGGTTCACCAAGAAAGCTGTACTCTTGCCCTTTTCCCCCATTACTCTATGGTTTCAGCTGGGGCTGGTGAGGTGTGATAGGCTCATCCCCCCTTCAGGTTCATCATCCATCTGAAAAAGAGAAGCAAATTCTCCAACGGAGAGAGAAGTTAGTACTAAATAGATGGAATGGCCATTGATATTTCAGAGAGAACTTTATATGTGTTGGCCCTCTTCTAGTCCACATCTGCTGGGAGCCTGATATTGGAGGATGGGCTCATTTTTTGTACTTGGTTTTAACTGATTTCCCAGTTCCACCAATGAGTTTCATTCTACTGAGTGGATCTATTAGCAAAATCAAGAACAGTTGGTTACCCACAATGGTTGTGTGCCACTATTGCTCTTGTTTGAGTGTCATGTCAGGTTGTTTCCTGATGGGTAGCTTAGACTGGAAGTTGTTTGGACAGATGTCAGTCATTTCCCCCAGTTGCTCATGTAGCACCTTCTGGCACTAGACTAGCTAACTGTCTGGGGACTGACCCTCTTCCAGATTCTGACTAGGTTGCTCCATGTTTCATCTCAACTATGTACGATGTCTTCAGAATAGGGTCTTTTTAATTTTTTTTTATTGACAACTTCTTTAATTGTAGACAATATCCCATGGTACTTCCCACCCTCCTCCCACTTTCCCCTTGCAATTCCACTCTCCATCATATCCCCTCCCCCTCCCAATCAGTCTCTCTTTTCAGTTTGATGTCATGATCTTTTCCTCCTATTATGATGGTCTTGTGTAGGTAGTGTCAGGCACTATGAGGTCATGGATATCCAGGCCATTTTGTGTCTGGAGGAGCACATTGTAAGGAGTCCTACTCTTCCTTTGGCTCTTACATTCTTTCTGCCTCCTCTTCCACGATGGACCCTGAGCCTTGGGAGGTAGGTTTGAGATGTTTCAATGCTGAGCACTCCTCTACTCCTCTGTCACTTCTTCTCAGCACCATGGTGCCTTCTGAGTTATCATTAACCTTTGATGGGTCATCAAGAACTCTGACAGAAATCTGTCTTTTTTGGGGAAACCTTGTAGGTCACTCTGATCAACAGCTCATTGTGAAAGTTAACACCATGGAAGTGTAACAACTGGAAATTACAAGTCAGTGCCAAGGAAGGTGAAGGAAGAAAAAGATAGGTAATATAAAAGAAAATGAGCATATAGAAAGGAGAGATAGAGAGTGTGTGTGTGTGAGAGAGAGAGGGGGAGAAACAGGAAAAGATCAAGGTTGGTCTTCATGATATTCTCTCCAGGTCCCTGTGGTTTAGGTGTTCCCTCTTCGGGCCTGCTGAAGGGTCAGTGTTTTAGCCTGTTGTTCAGAATATAGGATTTTATGGTACCATTTCCATTTGGGTCCCTATTTGTGTCCCCTCACCATTACCTTCCCTCCCTCCCACCTTCTCACTCCCTCCCACCCTTACCCTTTCCCCCATCACACCCTCCCTATTGTTTGGTCCTCAGGGTACTTATTAGGTATGACAGTATGACAGTATTAGTATGACAGATGAATGAGATCATTCAACGATGATATGTTCCATGTTTGACCATTTTTTTCAAGTTTCATTGTTTATTTTTCCTTACTGCTGCGTAAAATTCCATAGTGCAGATATACCACATCTTTGTTATCCATTCATCTAATGATATACATCTGGGTTGATTCAGCTCTTTGTTATTATTATTTGAGCAGCTATAAACATGGTTGAGCAAATGTCTCTGATATGAGGCTTGTAGCCTTTAGGGTAAATGCCCAGTAAGGGAATAACTGGATCTGTTGGTAGGTCTGTAGTCATCCTTTTCGGAAGTCTCCATATAGCTTTCCATAATGGTTGTACTATTTTACATTCCCACCAACAGTGAAAGATTGTTCCTATTTCTCCACAGTCTTGCCAGCATTTTTTTTTTTTTTTAATGTTAACCATCCTTACTGGGGTAAGGTAGAATCTCATAGTTGTTTTAATTGGTATTTCCCTGATGATTATGGATGTTGAACATTTTCTTAAGTGTGTGTTTGTTATTTGTATTTCTTCCTCTGAGAACTCCCTGTGCAGTTCTCTGCCCCATTTTGTGAGCAGGTTGTTTGATGATTTATTGTTTAGGCTTTGGAGTTCTTTGTAAATTCTAGAAATTAGGCCTCTGTTGGTTGTATAGCTGGCAAAAATTTTCTTCCATTCTGTGGGGAATCTGCCAGCATTGGTTATAGTATATTTGTCAGTGAAAAAACTTTTCAGCTTCATGAGATCCCAATGGTTGAGTGATTGTTTAATTTCCTGAGCTGCTGGGATTTTGTTCAGGAAGTCTTTTCCCACTCCTATGTCATGGAAGATTCCCCCTATTTTTTCTTCCTGTAGTAGCAGAGTTTCTAGTTTTATGTTAAGGTCTTTGATCCATTTGGACTTGATTTTTGTGCATGGTGAGATATGTGGATTGAGTTTCATTTTCCTACATATGATTGTCCAGTTTGTCCAGCATCATTTGTTGAAGATTCTGTCTGTTTTCCATTCTGTATTGGTTGTCAAATATCAAGTAGCTGTAGTTACTTGACCCAAAGTCTTGGTCTTCTATTCTGCTCCATTGATCTATATTCCTGTTTTTATTCCAGTATCATGTTGTTTTTATTACAATAGCTTTGTTGTATAGCTTTACATCAGGTATGGTGATGCCTCCAGAGGTGTTTTTTTGCTGAGGACATGCTTGTATATCCAAGGCCTTCTGCCTTTCCATGTGAATTTTGAAATAGTTTTTTTCTATCTCAGTGAAGAAGGAAGTTGGGAGTTTTATAGGCATTGCATTAAATCCATATAGTGCTTTTGGTAAGATTGCCATTTTTACAATGTTAATTCTACCTAGACAGGAGCATGGGAGGTCTTTCCATTTTTGTAGGACCTCTTTAATTTCTTTCTTGAGTGTTTTTATGTTTTCATTGTATAGGTGTTTCACTTCCTTGGCTAATGTTAGTCCAAGGTATTTTATTTTCTTTGTTGCTATTGAAAGGTCTCCCTATTCCATTCATGTCTCTTGTGATCTCTCCTTTAAGCATTTCTTTTTTTTCCCCCTTGATCAGATTGGCCAGGGCTTTATCAATCTTGTTAATTTTTTCAAAGAACCAGCTCTTTGTTTCATCAATTTTCTTAATTGTCCTCTTAGTTTCCAATTCATTAATTTCTGCTCTGATCTTAATTATTTCTTTCCATCTAGAGCTTTTCAGGTTGACTTCTTCTTGTTTCTCGAATACCTTTAGGTGGATTGGTTAGGTTATTGATTTGGGGTCTCTCTGTTTTTGTTAAGAAGGCATTTAGTGCTATGATTTTTTCTTAAGGACCACCATCATTGTGTCCCATAAGTTTTAGTATGATGTGTTCTCATTGTCATTCAATTCTATAAATTTTGCACTTTCATTTTTTATTTCATCCACAATTCATTTATTGTTTAAAAGTGTGTTTTTCAGTTTCCAGGAACTAGAGGTATTCCTAGCATACTTTTTGTTGTTAATTTCTAGCATTACAGTATTGTGGTCTGATATCATGCAGGAAATTATATCAATTTTCTTGAAAATATGTAGGCAGGCTTTGTGGCCCAATATATGATCTATTTTAGAGAAGGTTCCATGGGCTGCTGAGAAGAATGTGTAACCTGTAGATTTTGTGTGGAATGTTCTGTATATGTCTGTTAGCTCTAGTTGCTCTATGGTGATGTTAAGCTCTCTTACTTCTCTGTTAATTTTCTATTTGGATGATCTATCTATTGCTGAGAGTGGAGTATTGAAGTCCCCAGCTATGATGGTGTTGATAGTTATTTCTGTTTTGTTACCAAGTAGTTTTTGCTTCATGAATTGTGGTGCACCTGTGTTTGGTGCATAAAGATTGATGATTGTGATATCCTCTTGTTGGATTGTTCCCTTGATAAGTAAGAAGTGGCCTTCTTTTTCTTTTTTGATTACATTTGGCTTGAAGTCTATTTTATCTGATATTAGTATAGCAATGCCTGCTTGTTTCTTATTTCCATTTGCTTGGAATATCTTTTTCTATCCTTTCATCCTGAGAAGGTATCTATCTTTAGTGGTGAGGTGGGTTTCTTGAAGATAGCATATTGAGGGGTCTAATTTTCTGATACATCCTGTCAGCTTATGTCTCTTGATGGGTAGATTAAGGCCATTAATGTTAAGAGTGAGGACTATGATGTTTGATTTAATCCCTGCCATGTTGTTGTGGTTTGGTGTCTTTTGAACTTTGAGGGGTTGTTTTGTTTTGAGTGCCTTCTTTGAATTTGGTTATTGTGATTTGCTTCTTGTAGGTTCTTGAGGTTGGTTATCTGATTCTTCTGTGTGGAGAATTCCCTGGAGTACTCTCTGTAGATTTGGCTTTGTGTTCATAAAATTATACAGGTGGGTTTTATCATGAAAAGTTTTTTTTTTTTTTTTTTCACCATCTATTAGGAGGGATATTTTTGCTGGCTAGAGTACTTTGGGTTGGAAGCCACAGGCTCTTAGACTTTGCAGTGTTCCATTCCAGGCTCTTCTGGCTTTGAGTGTTTCCTTTGAGAAGTCTGTGGTAATTCTGATGGGGTTTCCTTTATATGTAATGTGTTGCTTTTCCCTAGCTGCTTTTAGGACTTTCTCCTTGTTCTCAATATTTAGGGTTTTTATGATAATATGTCTTGGAGAGTTTCTCTTTTGGTCCAGTCTGTTTTGAGTTCTGTTATCTTCTTTTACCTTGATGGGACTTTCTTTTGAGAGATTGGGAAAGTTCTCTTTGATAATTTTGTTGAATAAGTTCTTGATTCCTTTGGTCTGAATCTCTTCCCCTTCTGGTATCCCCATGATCCTAATGTTGGAACATATAAGTCTATCCCACATTTCCTGCATGTTCTGTTCACAAAAATTTTCGAACTTCTTAAAACTTTTGGATTCCCATGTTGTTTCTTCTGTTTTGTCTTCCAGTTCTGAGTTTCTATCTTCCACATAGCTGACTCTATTCTTGAGAGCTTCTAAGGAGTTTTGGGTTTGTTCAGTTTGGTTTGTATTTTCTACTACTTCTTTATGTATAGTTTCCAATCCTCTGTCGAGTTCCATTTTCACATCATTTTCTGATTTTTTTAGTGCTTCTTGGAATTCCTCCTTGCATTTATTTATGTCATTATTGAACTTAGCCAGCTGGTTATTGAGGTACTCTCTTTTTTTGCTCCTCTTCATGTCATTTAACTGTTTTTGGAACCCTTCCTGGCCCCTTTCTATTAGGTCTAATCTTGCGAGGACAGCATTCATACATTTATTGGCTCTTTGTTGACTTTCTGCAAGTTTTGCTATGTTCTTGGCCAGGGTTTCATTGCTTATGTCTTCATTTTGGGAATCTGATCCTAATACCTCTACTATGTTTTGGTTAGAGTCATGCATTGTGGGACTGGGCGGTCTTATTGGATTTACTTGCATTTGATTATTCATTTTATTTCTTTTGTGCTGTGGTCTGCTCATCACAGTATAGGGGTCTTGTTAACTGAAGCTGTAGTTCACCTTGAGGTGTGTTCAGTACAGAGAGTGAGGGGAAATCGGGTGGGTGGTGTGTGGAGGGTGGACAGGGCTGCCTGCCAGGCAGAAGCCAGGGGTTGGGGTGAAGTGTTTTCTGGATGGGCATGGCTACATGCCAAGGTGGAGGGCATGGGAGATTGGTGAAGCAGTTTCCGGGTGGTTGTGGCTACTTGCTGAGGCAGAGGGTGGGGGAGCAGTGTGAAGTGGTTTCCTGGTGGGCGTGGTTACCTGCCAAGGCAGAGGGCAGGGGGCAGGGCAGCATGTGGAAGGTGGATGGGTTCCCCCCATGGGTAGTGGACAAGGGTGGGGAGGGCTGGGGGGTTGCTGTGGCATGGGGACAAGGTGAACAGGGTTCCCAGCCAAGTGGAGGGTGAGGGAAGGGGCCAGGCAGACACCCTGTGGGTGGGGTTACCCACCAGGAATGGGGTTGGAGGTGGGGCTGTGGGGGAATGTAGTGGGAGAGTATGACCCATGGGATTGGGAGTTGTGAGGGCTGGAGTTCCCCTAGTGCTCGGGAATTGGAGTTTTTATTCCTCAGTGCCCTCCCAGATCCCGGTGTGCCCCAAAGACTGCTAAAGATCCCTAAAGGACTTGCCTTTGCTTCCGGGCCAGGTGAGGCCTGCTTATATGGATGCCATCTTGACCGGAAGTCCCCTCTTCCACTTTTTGTTCTCCTCAATGTCTATACCCACTCAGAGACATTCACCCACAAGAATTATTAGCCCACAAATGAAACTTTGTTAGCACTCAGAGTCTGTGGCCCATACTGGGGGTCATTCGTGGTACTGAACACACTGTCAGTTTTGAAAAATATTTAATGACATGGATTCGATTTTGTAGTATCACAACATAGTTTCACTGTCCTAAGATAATTAGAAATTCTTATGAAAATAAATTCTCAGTGTGAATCTTCTGTTCTTGACAGTATTTTAAATTACAGTCACCCATCCCTTAAAATAAGTACATTTCAAATTTCTCAATGTAAAAAGTGATAGCTAAGTAATTGATACACTAATTAGCCTGATTTACTCATCCATAATGTGTACATAGATCAAAGAATTATACTATACTCCACAAATGTTTCCAATTATGTTTCTTGCTCAAAATAGTGTTTTAAAATAAGAAACAGAGGATACCACAGAGAACAGGGAGAACCTTGCCTACCTTGTGCTACCATTTATAGAAAATGTGGTAACTCTGTGTTTGGTTATATCCAGACTAAATTGGAATGACTAATAAAAATAAGTGATTTCCAATAGATATTCTAATTAATATTGCAACTCTGGTATAAAATCAGATTATTTTTAATGACTATAACAAAAGATAACCCCAAAACATATTTACTAGCTATGAGATTTTGTCAAAATAAACTTACTGGGTCTCTTTTTCCCTTCAACATAGTTGTCATTGTGATTTTTGATGGATTCTGGCTCCCTAAGAGGTTAAAATTTGCCAAGTAAAGGTTTACAAGGGTTCACATTATTGCTTCCAACCTTGAACCATGCCAGTTATGGGTTAGGACCCATTTGCTTTTTGTAATATCCAGAACAATGGAATTATAATGGTCACAGAAACTGAGAAAACAGTCATTTAATCATCATAACCAGATCCTCACTTTCTTTTCAGGAGAATAAGTTATTAAATTGTGTAAGATTTCTTGCTCCAGTGGGGTCTCTATTAACCATTGTTGGGGCAATTTACTATAAAATTTCTCTGCTCCAATTATGGGACAAGATCAGGTATGAAGGTCTGGGCTATGAATGTGTGTTCCACTTCTTATACTTGATATTGGGACTCACACTCCCTTTGTGCCTGTCAACTAGGAAACAGACTAGGGGATCTATCTGCCAGGTCATGAGATAGAATGTTTTATGGAAAAGCTGTTTTTTAATGACAGTGTACTTTTCAATTGTTTGTTGTTTTGTTTAAAGACTGTTTCTAAAACATCTCCATGTTAATTTAATTTCTTTTTCCATGTAGTATCTTCCACATTTATTATCTCTGTCTCCTGTTCCACGTGAGTTGCCCAAGGATGCTATTATTCCAAGAAAAGATATTCCAGTTAGAGTTGGGGGGTCTGGATTGGGATCTGAGAGCAGCCATGTGTCTAAACACATTACCAGAGAGTTCTGCCTTTGTTTACTTGGCACTGGACAAGCTGATAATAAAGAGTACTTCAATTTCTTGTTTATGCCAGTCCATTTTTATAATCCCTTTGTGGACTTTATAGGAAACAACTGTAGGATTCTGACAGAATTCAAATTTTCCTGGCTGTTTATCCCTAGAAAAATGCCATCTTACATTACCAAAAATTTACCTATCTTTCTAAAATATCACATTCCCTTTGAGAATACATCTATCTAAATGCTTTCTATATTTGAAAGATATGCACAATCCCTTTTCAATGACATTCTAATACAAAATGGTATTTAAATCATAACTAGACAGAGATATAATTGGAAAGTATTCTTTTGGTGTACCAGATTTAATTGCAGAGGTTCCCAGTACAAGACTTAGTAACAGGATCAGGCTTTTTAGATAATGATACTGCCAAGGATATACAGACCTGACCACTTTTGGAGTGGTAAAAAATGGGGTGCGTGTTCCATATGTTTGATTCCAAGCAGTGTCTTTTGCCATGTGGGGTAGGAAAGAGGAATTTATTTCGATTGTGTGTGTGTATCATTCTCTAGTCAGTGGGTCTCACAGTCAATATGGCTCTTGTTCAGGCAGGTGGGCCTGACACTAGTTCTGAAAGTTAAAGGTGAGATCATGGCAAACAATTATAAATCTTATATTTAAATTTATCAGGGGAAACAGAAATGCTTTGAAAAGCAGGAACAACTAAACTATAATAAAATACATACAACTTTTGAACATTGTCATTTATTTCTTCCTTCTCCATAGAGGATCTATGTAGAAAATAGTTATTCCTTGCTGACAGAATGATAAATTGACTCCTCTGACAATTCATGAGCACCTTAAGACATTGGAGCACTTTTAATGGTTGGTATATCTGTGGTACTTATCCTATATTCTGCAACTGGTAAACAATTAACAAATGCTCTTTGAAAAGAATACGCACACATTATATATAATATAGTATTTATATATAATAATATGATATATAATGTATATATAATGTGTGTGTATTTGTGTATTTGTGTATTTCAAAGAATATATATATATCCTCTACAATAACCTTCTTTTGCCCCCTCTCCTCCTGTCCACTGAATTTTTTCTTCTTTATGACTGGTCCTGTTTCAATGTTTATTTATTTTATTATTTTAATTTTTTATTAGTTATGGACATACTCAGTATATAAACAGCACATGTTGGTACCATGCTTACCCTTATCCCTGCCCCCCTTCCAAAGGGACTTTCCTCTTTAAGGATGCCAGTTATCCCAATGAGGATTGTGGGTCATGCATTTTGGGGATAGCCATCAGTTATGGGGAGGAAGCAATGTCTCTGTGCATAATGTCCCAACTTGTATCTGTAACAATCTTTCTGCCCCCTTTTACACAAAATTCCCTGAGTCATGTTGGGTTCATTTTAGGTCTACTTGAGTGATGGGCTCTTATGAGCCCCCGTATCTCTGAATCTCTGGTTTGGTAGGAGTTAAGTGTCCTCAGTGTCTATCTCCTTCAACCTTGTACTGATATCAGGTTCACCAAGAAAGCAGCACTCTTGATCATGTCCCCAATTCCTCTATGGTTTCAGCTGGGGCCCTAGTGAGGCACAATGGGCTGATTCTCTCCTCAGGTTCTGTGTCCATTTGAAAAAGGGAAGCAGATTCTGCAATAGAGAAAGAAGTCAACACATGTTAAATAGGATAACCACTGTTAGTTTAGAGAGAATTTAATGAGTGTAGGCCCTCTTGAAGGCCAAGATTTGTGGGAGCTTGATATTGGAGATCAAACTTGTTATCTGGATATGATTCTGCCTTGTTTCCCAGTTCCATATATGGGTTCATTTCCACTGAGTGGATCTGTTAACCAGTCCAGAAGCAGTTGGTTACCTACCATGGCTGTGTGCCACTCTTGCACTTGTGTGAGAATTACTTCATGTCGTTTGCTTCTGAGTAGGTCAGACCTGAAGTTGTTATGACAGATGTTGACCACTTTCCCCCAGTAGCTCATGTTGCACCTTCTAGCACTAGATAGGCTATCTGGGGACTGGCTCTCTTCCAGATTCCAGACAGGTCTCTCCATGTTCTGTAAATAGCAGATGGTGTCTTTGGCAGTAGGGTCTTACCATTAACCTTTGGTGGGTAATCAAGTGATCTGACAGAAGTCTGTATTCTTTTGGGAAACTTTGGAGGTCTCTCTGATTGACAGCTCATTGTATGTGTTCAGTTTTGATGATCAATTTTCTATCATCTATGTCAGTGTTGATATCAATATTGTATGGGTCTTTTGGAGATTATAATAGCTGCTCTGAGGTCATGAGATAATGGTCATTTTGTGTGTGGAAGACAGTATCCAAAAGTACTCTTCCCCATCCTTTGGCTCTTATATTCTTTCTGTCCCATCTTCCATAATACTCTTTGAACCTTGGAAAGTGCAATGGAAATATCTTATTTAATACTGAACATTTTAACAGTCATTTGTTCTTAACACTTTAATGAGTTTTGAGATACCAAATAGTCACTGCCATCTATAAAAAGAAGCTTCTTTTACCAAAGGTGAGATAAGCATTAATCTATGGGCATAAAATGGCATAAATATTTAGGGGGAAATTTAATGGGTACATCATAACCATTTAATCAAAAAATAATGGCTTCCCTCTATGGCTGTGAAAGTCATAGACACTAACTTTGATGTTTAATTGCTGCTTAATTATTTTAAATACATTTGGGATCCAAGTTACATAGAAACATATTGCCTATCTATCAGAAGTACAGTTCCATGACCCCTCTTCCTTATTTATATTCAATTTCCTCTCCATTTCCAGTTGCTTTCAATTATTTCTACTTCTTTCTTCCTTCCTTCCTTCCTTTCCTTTTTTTTTTTTTTTTTACAATAAATGTTCTATTTAGAAGACCTTTTATTATAATAATGACAAAAATTATTTAGGATCATCATCATACAATTCTTAAATTTTGCTTTTTTAATTCTAAGAATATTATATTTTCAGAGAATGGTAGCTAGCTGGTCACATTTAAATCATGTGTCCACACTTGACCAGAGGCCTCACTTATATATTAAGTTTGAACATTTTCCAAGTTCTACTTGTCAGTCTTCTCATTTATCTTAGTGCTTAAGAACTGAACAGGCTTGTTTTAAACAACTTTTTTTTTTCTTTTGGTTTTATCGAGATAGGGCCTCATTCTAGGCCAGGATGACCTGCAACTCATTTTGTACCTCTAGGCTGGCCTCAAATTCATGCTGATCCTACCATCTCAGCCTCCTAAGTGCTGGGATTAAAGACATGTGCTACCATGTCTGGCTTGTTTTAAACATTTTAAATACCTTAAATAAATTACAGAATTTCCTAAGAGTAGAGGTATTTGGTTAAGGATCAAAATAGTGTGGACAGGTGAAAAGCAAAATTAATAATACAAATGCAATCCACAACAAGAAAAACAATTTCTCTCAATGAGGAGTCTAGTTATTCTGCAGAGATGTATCATTTCTGAGTCCCAATGGAAGGAACAGAATAAGTTACCAATTTTGTTTTCTACTATGTGCCTTTAAGTTACCTAACTCCAAAACAGAAGAACATCTGCAGAATGTAATAGTAAGTAATAGTACTTGATTGTTAACAGGCTATTAAACTCTGTATATCAAATGGTTGCATCTTAATTATTTATACAGATAATTGGTCCAATAACATAAATATAGAGAAAAGCATCTGGAAACTTATCTCATCCAATGTTCAGGTATTAAAAACATTCTTCCTGTTATCTCTGCAGGCAAGTCTTTGTTTATAGTGAATTCTGATGGCAGTTCAAGAGTCACTTTTTCCAAGCTACTGCATGAAGAGGATGCTGAAGGCCATCACTACACAGCACACTGCAACATAAGGACCGTTTAGTTCACCAATTCTGGCACACTTCCAAAATATCCACAACAATCCAGTTTTATTTCTGTCCAGTATACTGAGTGCCAATGATCAGGTATAAGCACATGTTCATGTAAACAGCAAGATAATGGTCAACATACTCTGAATATTGAACATGGCAGACATACTGAGACTGGAGATGCCCCAGCCACATCACCCTTCTATTTCTACTTCTTTTTTTTTTTTTTATTACTTATTGATTTATTTGAGAGCGACAGACAGAGAGAGAAAGAGGCAGATAGAGAGAGAATGGGTGCACCAGGGCCTCCAGTCACTGCAAACAAACTCCAGATGCATGTGCCACTTTGTGCATCTGGCCCATGTGAGTCCTGGGGAATGGAGCCTCAAACCGGGGTCCTTAGGCTTCACAGGCAAGCACTAACTGCTAAGCCATCTCTCCAGGACCCATTTCTATTTCTTTATCTGAATAACTCTATTAGTTAGGATGTTTGTATCTTTTTACAAATAATGCTGACTTGACAGACTTTCAGTAACTTGTGCACGTAAGATTCTCTCTCTTGCTCTCTCTCCGTGCTCAGCATGCAAGCATGTGCATTCATGTTTTGGAAGAATGAAAGGAGCTGTGTTTTAGATAGTCATTAAGATTAAGGGACTAAGGGCAATTGAGGTCTACATCAACCCTTACTTTCCAAGTTTGCCCAGAGGGAACAGAGAGTGAAGTTTGTGTAGGAAGTTTTCATGGTCCACACTGGGAACTGAATTTCATCATTCCTTCCTGTATCCACTACCTTATCTAACTGTAAAGCAGTCTAGAAAATGGGTGTTTTGAACACTCTCAGCCTACAATCCTTACAGTAATCTGCCTACATGTCTTTCATAATACATACACAACTTGATAAACATATGTTGTCTTTGTAGTGATAACAATGTACAAATATTTTTTTCCTGAAAGTGTGAGAAGGCACACTCCATTTTAAAATGATATTGAACTCTAAAATTCATTTAGTTCTACTTTTACCATTTCAGATTCTTTTAGTAGGATAAATTGAACGTTTTCAGTATATGGAACTTGTCACATGCCTTACACTGTTATGAGTCTTTAACATGGCTAACTTTATTACACGATTAATCACTGTATAAGGCACCCATGTTATTACTCTCATTTTATAGTTAAAAAGCTGGGATCCAGTGTTAGTAAGTTTTGTATCTAAAGTCACACCCAGGTGACTTTGGTGTAGTTGAGTATACTCTTTCTTCATAACTTAGTAAATACTCATCTATAATCTTCCCTTTTCATTTAGAGGACTTTTTTGTGTGTGTTAAAAAAACAAAAACAAAAACAAAAAAACCTCGATTCTTTTAGTTCCTTTTGCCTGGATGTTTTCTTTTCCTTCTGACATATGAAGGAAGAGCCTCAGTTTGATTAATCATGTCCATTGCTTTTTATTGAGGTTTATGGACACCACCCTACCAGATACACATTACCCTGGTATTTTCTGACATTTTGTTTATTTGGATTTACTATGTAGCTTTCCCCAATATTTTGAGTTTAAGTGAGACCTAAACATGTGTTATTTCAGTTTAGCTTCTACTCTCTGCTAAATATGTTCAACATTTTAATGTTCCTCTATGTTTTACTTTAGTAGTATCTCATAAGTTTTGGCATATGATTTTAATTGTTACTTAGCTTTAAATTTTCTTTACAATTTCTGCTTTAATTCACTGTTTTATTTAGTAACTTATTGAAATAAGAGCATTGAAAACCATCTGCTTATGACTTTTGAAAGTAAGCCATCTAACTTTTTTTCAAATGTGTTATATTGTTCTGTGTTAAAAACATTGATTCCAGTTTTATTCTATAATTTTTTGTGGGCAAATATGACTGATGTTGGAATATTCAAGACCTAAATGAATGGCATTCTGCTTATCTTAAAGTTCTACAGTTAGCCATTAGCTCAATTATATTGTACTGTCAAAACTCCTTAAGTTTTTTTGATAAATATTATATTAATCAATTCATTTTAATGTATTAAAATCTCCTATTACAGTTTTTAATATTTCTCCACTATTTTATTGTTATGTCTATATTTAAAGCTGATTTACTAGATTCATGTCTGTTTCTCATTGTAACATTCTGAACTATTTTCCTTTTAGGAAGATGAAATACTTGTGATTTTGCCCTAAATTCTGTTTGTTTGTTTGCTTGTTTTGTTTTTGTTTATCGAGTTAGGGTTTCACTCTAGTTCAGGCTGACATGGAATTCACTCTGTAGTCTCAGGTTGGCCTGGCAATCACGGTGATCCTCCTACCTCTGTCTCCCAAGTGCTAGGATTAAAGACGTGCACCACCATGCCTGGCTAAGTTCTGTTTTGTTGTATTTATTTATTTATTTATTTATTTATTTATTTATTTATTTATTTATTTCAAGTTACCAAGAATATGGAATGAGATAAATGGACTTTCCAGAAAAATAGTGTTCTATCAACTGGACAGTTACCTGTTAACTAATAAATTTTTACTCCTATCTCACACTATGTATGAAATTCAACTCAACATAGAACTTGGTCATCAATATGGCTCTAAAATGATAAAATATTTAGGGAAAAAATGACAACACTGTGATCAGTATTTGTTATTTTGTGTTAGAAAAGTGTTAACCTTGAATTCTGTTGGATGATATAAACAATGCTAGGGGCTTGATTCAATCATCTGTTTTTCACAAATAAAAAAAAAAATAAAGTTTACTGCAAGACAGCATGTTCCTTCATTTTGTGACCTGGTTTCAGATATGACTATGCCACATGGGACAAGGAGCAAATATTTCTTCTCTGGTCCTTTGCAGGAAGCATTTGTTGACTTCCTGACTCAGTAATCTTTACAGATGTTGTTCATTTCTTCACTCATCTTTGTTTCCTATGAATTTGTTCCTATTCTTGTTTAAATATTTTTTAACCACGGATTCCTTCAAAGAGAATTTATGTAAACAGTCTAAATCCTTAGATATCTAAAATTTCATTTACTTTACATTAAAACACTAAATTTTATAGAAATATAATTTCATGATTTTTAGAAAGCTTGTTGAGAAATCAAACGATGTGAGTTTTGTTTTTTGGAAATAATTTGTTATTTACTAAAACTTCTTTTGAATACATGAAATTTCAGAATTAGATATTTTATTTTTCCTATAATTCATAATATGAACTCCACAAGCTTATTTAGCATTCCCAGTGTTTTTCTAGTACATTTATCTTAAAATATTAAATTTCATTTCTGTGATTCTGACTGTTTAAACTTTTCTCATTTACCTCTGGTCCTTTGCATTTTTAGTATTCTTTTTGGGAACTACTTTGATGAAGAAATTGTTTCATTTTTTATCTTACACATTGAGGTTTATATTTTAGCAATCATGTTTTATACCCCAAATATTCAGAGGTTTTTCCTATAAAATACATTAGTATCTGGCCCTGTGATATGTGCAACACTTGATGATAGGAAAGAATTTTACTACAGCAATTTTCAAGGGATGAGAGAGGTAAGGAAGGAAGGTATTGATATAAAGGGTGACTTTTCATCTCTCATAAAGGAAAGGAAATAATTTAAATAACAAAAATGTAAAAATATAATTTCATGGCACTTTATACAAAATAGAGTAATGGAACTACTACAGCTATGAGTTGAAAGTCCGTCAGTTAGTAAGACGTGGTGCTGCAGACACAAGTATCAGGCAAGATGCTTCTGTTTCAATTAGACTTATAATACTCACTTTTAAAAGTCATCTACAGGTAGAATTTCAATGAAAACACTGAAATAAAGAACACAAAATTTTAAGTCACTGAAGTGAAAATTGTCAGGTAGGAGAAAACATAACAGCATGTATATTCAATCTTAGAGTGGGGAGACATTTTGAACAAAATGTAAATCAATTGTAAGATTTCTTTGTCTGCTATAGTTGTATTAAACACCACCTGGTTTGTCATATATGTATTAATTCTATTTATGGTAGACTTGAAATGAAGACATTTTCATCTTTAATTACATAAATCTGTTACCTGAATATAAAATGTGTTCTAATGGCAAAACCATGTAAGTTGCAAAAACACAAACAACACACTCAAAAGAAAATAAAAATTACCAACTATATTAACAGCTAGTGAAAAATCCAGTGAAATCAAAAGGAAAATCTCCTTGCCAACAAGACTGGAATCTTCAGTGCCAATGCCAGTGTGGTTGGAAGTGTAAGAAACAGGTCAGCATGTAGATTGAGTACATATTAACATGTTTGTAGAACACTTTAGTTCTGTGTATAACATCTTTCTCTTAGCTAGTCTAGATGAAGAACTGTAATTTAAAACTTTTAATGAAAAAATATGTACAAGGTTATTCAAAAAAATTCTATTTTGAATAGGAAAAATATCCTAAATATCCACAATAGTACATTTATTATAGAAATAATGACACATTCTTACTGTAATTGACAATATTAATGACATGGAGACATTGTATCATGGTTGATTAAAATTTAAATGCTATCAAAGTATATATAAAATGTAGATCCTGCATTTTTTCACTTTCAAGATTCCACAAACAATTGTATTACTTTATTATGAGCATCAACCCATAATATTTTGCTGGTTTCTCCCCCGGCAGGTAGAGCGGAAGAAAGAGCTGATCCAGCGGCTTTTCTTGAGGCTGAGTGGGATGATGGGTGTCGGTGGCTCAGACCCCACCCCCAAAAAAATACCAGAGAGAAAAACACACTGAGCAGGGAGTCTTGTCAAGGCAGGAACTCGTTTTATTGTAATGGGAAGGTGTATATATAGTTTTGAGAAAGAGGGTGGGTCTCAGGATTGGAAAAGGCATAAGGGCCAATATTATTTCACCACATCAGCAGTAGCTGGGCGGAGGCAGTTTCGGCTTAGGCCTTGCTGAGTCACTCTTAAGCGGAAGTAGGCCAAAGACAGGTCACTAAACTCTAGTCAAGCTCAGAAAGTTCCACTAGGCCTCACAACTGGGCCTCTTAGGGCCCAACAATATTTATTAATTTTAATTTATTAATTTTTAATTTATCAATATTAAATAACAGATTCTCACTTTACGGATACTAAAATGCACTCATACTCAAATTCCCTACTTAAAAAAACATCACTGAAGTGGAACTAAAATGAACCCAACATGGCTCAGGGAAATTCGTGCAAGAGGGGGTGGAAAGAGTGTTAGAGCCACAAGTTGGGTCACTATGCACAGAGACATCGCCGCTTCCCCATAACTGATGGCTACCCCCACAATGCATGACCCACATTCCCCAATGAGGAGGGTCCCTTTGGAGGGGGGAGTACAGGGAGGAGGCTATCGAAGGCACCAACATGAATGTAAAATTAAAATAAAAATTAAAAAATCATATGTACATCTAACCTACAAATACCAAATATAATGCAAGTACAATGTAGCATTGTTTTGCAGTATTAGTTAGGAAATCAAAAGACACATATTGAGAATCTTTTGTACATGTGTACTTTTAATCTGTAGTTGGTTGGAAACTATTGATGCAGAAGGCTTCCAGTACAGGGTTAAAAATATGCAGTCTGATGTGTATCATTACGTGATTTTAAATACTAAAAATCTATAGTCAATGTAATTAGTTGAATTAATACCTCAGTAGGTAACCATCAAACATAATTTTTGTTCATGTTGGAAGATATATGTAGTATATGTATTATATTATTATTCTATAAAAAAGAAACCAGTACCAGATTGTATATCATTATTTATTTTATGTCTTAATGCTATAAAACAACCTTTTCATAAAAAAATGACATTCACCAAAATAAGGGTATCATTATAGATTACTAGCTACCATTACAATTTTAATTATATGTTTCAGTTGTTTTCATTTGTCTGTGTTTTCTTAAATAAGAGGGCAGAGCTCTGAGCTCATGTCCATGGAGTACCCATCTAGCACATGTTCAGTAGCAAAGTCCTCCATATTCCACTGTCTTCCTTACCTCTGATGAGCCAAACTTCAAGCAATTCTAGTTTTGGGGTGAGAGACTAAAATGCACAACCCATGGAAAAATCCCAATGAACTCTTTGATTCTGCAAAAATTATCTGGATGTATCATAAATATTGGTATAACATAAGAATATTACTATTGTGTGGACCATAGGAACATATCATTCTACAAAACAAAGTTTCCAAGAGATTTATCACCTCATATGTCAAGGGTCTCTAGACACATGTTATAGCAGGGGAAAGTAGTGTTTGAATGAATAAAGACAGGGCTGGTGGTTCCATAATTTTCTGCTTTGAATGATTTTATTTCAAACTTAAATAAAAGGACCAGTGAGAAGAAATAAGATGCATCCAATTTACTTTCTACTAAGTATTGAATTTATATTTTAAATGTTGAAGATATGGAAATTTTTAGAGGTGGAAATACCACAAATATTCACACTTTTTTTTTTCTGTTGTTCTCACTACCTTCCATGTTTCTCAATGAAACATTTGTTGGGAGTGAACTACAGTGTTTGTTTTTATTTTTTGATATCAGAAGAAGGAAATTGAACTTGAATTTGGAAGATCCCATTTCTTACTAAGTTATTACATTTTCAAACACAGCTGGAAGGGTTCTGTTTCCAGCACAGATATTTTGGTAGGACTCTAGAACATTCTAAGGGATAAAGGAATTGTTTAGAAGTGGAGGAAAATATGATATTTAAATCAACAAGGCTTTGGGATTTCTAATGGCAGGGTAACCAAAGGAAGTTTTATAGTTGAAAGGTGAAGAGTAGGACTTCATGCCACTTTCTGAATGGTTACTAAACCTGAGGAAATGACCGCCAGACAGCTAGTTAATGACAGATTCATAAGAAGAGGACAGATATTAAAGACTCAAATGAGATTGGGAAAATAATGGGCTTCATGGAGATCTAAAAAACTATTTCTCTCCTAGAAGCACTGTGAGGGTGTCTAGAGACAAGTAGCATAATCAGTAGACATTTTTTGCATTTCAGAGATCCTGTATGGGTGGTAGTCCACTTTCTGTGGAGCTTGAGGATATCAAAGAAGAAAGCTTTACAAAAGACTTCCTATGACTCTAAGGTGAAAGTGGAATCTGGGTATGAAGGGTCAGTCTCAGGCACAAGGCCAAAGGTCACATTATGTAACCATAATTATTCAAAGATATTGCAGCCCTGAGAGGTCTTAAGAAAGACCAGGAACTATGAACCAGACCCCCTTGAACTAGATAGAAACCATCAAACTAGGAGTAATTTATTTAAAAATTTAACACATAATCAATTTATTGGTCTATAAATCTAAGAAAAGAGATTTTTATAATTGGAGAGGAGGTGGAATCCTAAATGTATCCTTGTATTCTTGTTTGATTCTTTCTTGGTTTCTGAGCCTTATTTTATATTAAAGGAAAAGTCAGGGTTTATTCCACAAACAAGAATACAATCCTCATGTAAATTTAAGAGACCATACTGTCTTTGGTAAAAGTACTCTTCCTATTCAAGCCACTCCGGGTCCTGACAACACGCTAAAGATTGCGGAAGGATGTTGTAGCGTTTGGAAGGCTTTTGGGGGGGGGGGGAAGAGCTGACTCCAAGAGCAAAAGGTTGAAGCATTGTCAGGCAGGGGGCCAAGGATAAGGGAAGCAATTCTGCCAATTCTCCACTCCCCTACCAGTACTCCAGCTTCCTAGTTGCCGCCAAGACACATTTTATTTTTCTGACATGAAATATGTATATAATTCCAGCCTGATTTTTTAAAACACAAGAGGGTTCATTCTGTTTATGCCTCCCTTTACTCCCACCCAGAACAAGCACTGGCCTCCAGCCTGGTGGTGACGACAGGATCTAACAAACACGATTAGTGGCTCAGGAAGAAGATGGCTAAGTAAATACAGTTTCCCATAGAGATAGTTCTAAACAAGTAGATGAGATGTTGAAGGACCTGGTCTTGGGGTTGCAGGTAAGGTACCTGGCTGGGAAAACAGCAGTAAGCACTTAATGTTCAAGTCTTTTTTTTTTTTTTTTTTTACTTTGAGTGAAATTCTGTTTGTCTGATCTGGGCATCTGGATTCCAGGCATCATCCTGTGCACTGAGATCTCTTTAGCTGGAGCAGGGAAAGAGCAGTTTACTGAAATAAGACCCAGTTCGTGATGTTTCATACATGTACTCCAAACCCAAGGCTTCACATCTTCATGTACAAATGTGTTTTGTGTAAGAAAGTGAACTTAATGTAAATTAAAAGCTTTGGGTAATGGAAAATTTGTGAGCCCATGATTCCATAGACTAGAATTACCGAGCACTTGCATTGCAACATGAACATCCAAATTGATAAAGGAAGCCACCCTCTATGCACACTTTAGCTGTTACCTCATTTCCTTAACCCTCTTGTGGCTACAAGTCAATTAGGGGAAAAGAATATTAAGATGCATCTTTCCCATTGCAGTAGGCAGGAATTCATGGCTGTGAAGTTCTTGCATCATTTCTCATGAATTAAAGCTTTTGAAAAATCATGAAATATGTTATAGTTCAAGATTCCTATGAGCCGAGTTATCCTGTTTTCAAATGTTGTTTTCATTCCCAGTATGTAGCACATAATATGTGCATTTTAATTAAATTAATAAGAACTTTAATTTACATTTAAATGGATAAATAATAAGTGAAGAATGAAGGGTTAATTTTCTCTGTAGCTTTATTCAGAGACACACAAAAGGGAATTGCACAAATTCATCTTAATATTTGGTACTTGTTTCATTTCATCCAAAGAGCCACAGAAAATATTCGTATCCTAACCCACAGGAAGATACCAAAAGCATATTGGCTGCTGTGACGATAGCTTTTGAGAAGGAACTGGCAGCCATTCTTCCCATGGCTGGGGTAGGCCTTATCCAGAGAGGGGCTTGACATCTATGGAGCTCCAGGGGCTGAAGTATACCCATTATCTTGGTGTTTGAGTCAAGTTGAGTCTACTTATTTAGCTTTAAACTTATTATCTTATCCTATGTGATTTGTTCTTCTAAAAGTAGATGATACTGTAAAAATTAGAAATAAATATGCAAGATATCCTTGAAGAGTTTTCTCTGGATGTCTTTCTCCTTTTTTTTCTCTCTCACCTCTAATCTTGCTGTTGAAGTCTGTCTGTCTCATAATGGAGGTTTCAGATACCTGTTACAGTATCATACTTTGCCCCCAGTGAGCTGACACTGAAGATTCTTCCTAGTTGTTATAAGAAACACAAACATACACATGTGGGAAGATGCTTTCAACCCAATACATTTAGTTAAATATTATTCCAAGTAAAATTAACTGTACTAACATTTTTTTTTAAAAAAATATTTTTATGAGAGAGAGAAAGGGGGAGAGAGAGAAAGAGAGAGAGAGAATGGTTTGCCAGGGCCCTTAAACACTGCAAATGAACTCCAGACGCATGTGCTACCTTGTGCATCTGGCTTATGTGGGTGCTGGGGAATTGAACCTGGGTTCTTTGGCTTTTCAGGCAAGTGCCTTAACCACTAAACCACCTCTTCAGTCCCTAATATGTATTTTCAGTTTTCAGCTTTTCTTACCATGCCTTCCAGCTAGTCTCGGGATCTGTACCTTGGCTTTTTTGCTTTTCCCCCTTCAGTCCCCTCCTCAGCGCTTGGCTTTTCTTCTATCTTGTTTATACATCTGAGCTCAAAGCTATGCTCTTCTTTCTTTAGTTGAAATTGAGCTTGTTCCCATGCTCCTGAGTGCAAAGTGGGGCAGAAGGCTCACTACCTTAAGGTGGCATTTTAAGGGCTCTTCTCAGACAGGACAAAAGAATATCCTTCATTCTTCTCAGCCAACATCTGGGACTTCTGAATGATTGTAGTCAAATATGACATGTTTTATTGGGCTGGATATATTAATAGCACCATCTATATATTATGCTATTCTCTTGAGATATAGTTTTTCTGAATAACACAGTGCAAAACATCACAGCTCTCTTACTTCATAACTCCAGGGGACCCATTCACATGGAATACAGTGAGAATGGCACTTTCTAAGTATGGAGTACAAAGCCCAACAATATTTATGTGGCAAAGTTCTTCAATATATAATATATTTGTACTATAAACAAGAGTATAAATAATCTATTCTAATTTCTACCTTTCCAACATAGAAATATAAGTCCAGCAATAAAGGTACTTATGCATTTTCATATACATAGTTATATATTGAAATATTTATTAATTATTTGGAAAGCCTATATCTTTTATTACTTTCACATTTTATATATAATATAGTATTTGATGTGGAATAAGCATTTATCATGTAAACTTATTTATTTTTTTCAGTGTGACATAATTGTAACCCCACACCCATAGATTAAACAGAAATCTTCAATATTTAAATACCATTAAAACTTAAGTAAAATATTTCTTTTCTACAATTCCTTGGATACCAATATAGATACTTTTCTTGAGGAAGAGTGAGACTTAGCATGGAATATATACATAAAGGCTCTTATATAAATTCTCAGGGTCCATAATGACTTTTAAAAGAATATACACCATAACCACAACCAGAACTAGATAGTAAGTCCCTACTGCTGAAGACAACACATTCATCAGTAGCATAACAATGAAAATTCAAACTGGAACTGAATTGGAAGCTTCCCCCCAACTTCCACTGGTTGCCATAGTGCTGGGAAGTGCTAGTCAGGCTGCTGGGTGAGAAAATTAATCATCAGGCTTACTCAACTGCTGAACAATACTATGTGCTACATAACTTGCTATCCAGCCAAAACATGCCACTGGTTTCATAGTAGCATGACTAGTAAGGGAGTAACCAACTGCGCTCTCATTGGATCTGTGATTCACTCCATGGGAAAAGAATAAATACCTGGGACTTCAAACCTCTGCATTCAAGAGATATCCAGTATCAATAAATACAGTAGAATGTGATAGAAGGAGACATCTGACATTGTCTGGTGTCCTTTATATGGATGCGCACATATACATACACTTGCAAGCATGCATGCACTAATAATCATACAAATACATATGCATGTACACTGCACTCACAAATAAAGGTTAGACTAGATTGTCTGTAAGGATTCTTATCTTGAAAATTTACAACTCATTTCCCTAGAATTCAGTAGAAGGTAAAGTCAAAAATGGTAATAACAGCATAGGATTCTTTGGAGCTTAAGAGACCTACAATAGGATGTCTGATTCCCAGGCTTGTGCCTTTATTTCCTTTTAATATGATCATTTTGCTATAATGCTAACAGCTAATATATGACTTTCTCCTTGAAATTCACTAGACTGATCTACCATGAAATGTCCTGGCTTCACCCTCCCACTACCACCCATGTTTCCTAAATCCTGGAACTTCTCAGGCACAAAAAAAAAAAAAAAAAAAAAAAAAAAAAAAGCTTCTGAATTGGGTACTTGTTTACGCAGTATTTTGATCATCTGGGAATTCTCACTCAGGACTCTCTGTTCTGTGTTCATGCCTCCCCCCAGTCTCTGTACTCTTGGCTTCCTCGCTGATTATTCTCTTGCATGGCTTCTTTCCCTTTATAGAGCCTCTTTTTCATTTGTTTCACATTATTGTGTCAATATATTGAAGCTTAGGGCTGGTATTTCTGGATCCTTTCTAACACAATTTGTTTACTCTTTCTTCCCTTCTTTGTATCCTGGTTAGATCATCTGTGTTTTGCTGTAGTTTCCTTCCAACAGTAATTGCAGAAAACTTATCAATGCAACTTGTGATTTTTCCATTTGTTTACTGGAAACTCCCTTCTTACTCAGTCTTCTTATTCTCAGGTGGTGTCACCTTCTATGAGCTTTGCCTTAAATTATAAACTTTTCCCATACATAGTAACAGTCAACTCCCCAGTGTGCTGGGCAGGATTTACAAAACAACATCTTCCTTCTTGAGATGTCCTCACTTGAGTTTATGCGCATGGGGACATTCTGTGCTATGTAATATAATACAGTAATTTATAGGTTTTGTCAAAAAGTGGAAACATACAAAAGGGAGGAAAGCAGACAGGAAGAGGAAGACACAGTACCAGAGAGAGAGAGAGAGAGAGAGAGAGAGAGAGAGAGAGAGAGAGAGAGAGAGATTGAGATCAGGATAGGCTCACTAGGTTACAGAGAAGTCCTAAACTCCACATCCTGCTGTCTATAAGCTGAAGCCTCAGGGTACTGATGGTGTCATTTTGAGAAGAAGGTGAAGTGGGAAGGCATCAATGATCTAATTACTGGATGTAAGAAGAGTGATATCCTCGTTTAATAGGCAGAGAAACTGAATTATTCCTTCCTCTTCCTTTATGTTCTGTTCAGGGAAGTTGCTTTTGAGTGATCATGAGTTTTTATCAGGGCACCTTTTCAAATGCAAACCACCTGGAAGTACTCTGACAGATGTTGCCAGGAGGAATAAAAGCATTTAACCTAGGCATAGACTTCTCAGTCAAGTTATAATGTAACCATCCTCAGAGAGTTGATAAGAAGATTATCCAGATGGGCCAGATCCAATCAAAATGCCTCTGTATTTACAGAGTCTTTTCCAGCTTTGAAGCTGAAGTCAAAGAAACTAGAGACAAGAAACTGGATATGCTATTGCTTCTCTGAAAATGAAGGGGCCCTGTAAAAAAATGTGAAGGGTACATGAACCACCTACAAGAGCAACAAGTAGCCCCTGGCCAACAGCCAACAAGGAAATAGAAACTCTATTACAACCAGCAACTGAGATGATCTAAATTTGACCAACAGTCTACATAAGTTTGGAAGCAGTTTCTTCCTCAGAGCCTCCAGATGAAGGTCCTGCTTAGCCAGCACATCACTTTGATCCCCTTGAGACCCAAAGAGGAGAACCCAGTTACCATGTTCCTGGATCTCTGACCACAGAAACTACAAGATGATGCATTTGTTATTTTAAGCTGGTAAATTTATGTCAAGTTCTTGCAACAATAGGCAACTAATAGTCAAGCTATTTGGCTACTTTGGGATGTCTGCTATCCTGCTTTTGTATCTAGTTTCTGTGGAAATAAGAAATTTGGGATAATTGAGTAAAGGCTTTTCAAACCAAACAACTTCTAAACTCCAGAGGGGGCACAAATCAACATTAAAGAATTTTCTAATTTATAATTGCAATACTGCTTGATTTAAAGAGAATTGGGAAGGATTTGACATAGGATTTCCCCACTGAGTTACTGGTACCATACAAAAAGAATCATGTCATAAAGTCACTCAGTGATTCAATAGGTGGGGCAGTGTATAGAAAAAAATGTGTATGATGTTAGACAGCCACATATCCCAAGGTAAATTTAAACACACAAGATAAATATTCTTAGGAATAGAATAGAATATATATATATATATATATATATATATATATATATATATATATATATATATATTAGCAAAATTAGAAATACTACTGCTAGGTTCACAGAAAAATTCCAACTATGTGAGTTAATGTACTTATAGAAGAACAGTTGTCTTTAGAAATTATGGAAAATTAGTTGACATGAAGGTTAATTTCTACTGCCAACTTGATCAGATTGGGAATAATGTAATGGACATGCCTCTTGGGCAGGTCTGTGGGGATGTTTCCAGGAAGGATTACCTGAGGAAGGAAGAATTTTCCCAAGATCCTATATTAAAAGAGGTTCTAGGATAGGCACTGCCTTGCTCCTTGCTGGTGAGTGAATCCACCCTGTTGCTGCCATTCTTTGCCTACATCAGAGTCTAGCTTCCCTAATCTTCCATCATGGGCTGAAGAGCAACAACTCTCCAGGCCTTCAGTGCCAGATTGGTACTGCCAAAGCATCCTGCTTCGTGGACTGAATAGCGACAGGGTTCTCAAACTTGCCAACTTGCAGAAACCAATGTTAGATTCCTTAGCCTATACTAGGAAAGCCAATCTGATAAAGTTTCTTAATTATACAGGTTCACTCTATCAGTTCTGTTCCTTTACAAAACCTGTGACAATGCATAATAAGGTAATGTATGTACTTTGACTCTGATAATTTGCACTTTTACATATTGAAGGTAGAAGAATGGGATAAAATAATTAATTTTAAGAAGTTTTTGGAGTAACTTTATCTGAAGTTTGAAATCTTTAAAAGGTATCTGACTTTAAAAATCAATAATAAATGTTTAAGCCAGCAGAGTGGCTCATGCTTATACTTCCAGAACTCAAGTGTCTGTGGCAGGAGGATTGCCATGAGTTTGATCCAAGCCTCAGAATAGCATGGTCCTCATAAACAATATAAATAAAAAATGGGTTCAGGTACTTATTTTTGAATGAAAATAAATTTATTTAATTTAGTAAAGATATTAGTAGAAATAAAAGTCTAAAGATGTCAGAAACAAAGGTTTAAATTTGTTAATTTGGAGATTTTTTTCTAAAATGTTATATTTATATGTGTATCTGATAATGACATAATAATTATGTATCAATTGTCCTACACAAAGAAAAATTTTAAAAGTACTATAATTATTATTTGCAGTGCTGACTCCAGGATGTTTCTCATACTAACCAAGTACTTTATCATTAAGTCACACCCACAATCTGAAACATTTTATAGAAATAAAAATAGAATATAATTGTATGGTTTTTTTTAAAGATTTTTATTTTTATTTATTTATTAAGAGACAGAAAGGGAAAGAGAGAGTGAGTGAGAATGGGTGGGCCAGGGCCTCTAGCCACTGTAAATGCACTCCAGATGTGTGCACCCCCTTGTGCATCTGGCTTACATGGGACCTGGAGAATCGAACTGGGGTCCTTAGGCTTCGCAGGCATGCGCCTTAACCACTAAGCCATCTCTCCAGCCCTAATTGTATGTTTTTTTAGCCACTTTTGTAGCCAATGTCTAGCAAGAGCAGAGGCTATTATAGGCCACCTAAAAAGGTAAGCCTTTGATAATTTGAGGCTATAAGATATGTTATAGATTTTATTCAGTCATTTGCCAAGTGTCCCTTCTAGTGGACAAGTGTAAGGTATAACTGTTCCTACATTCACCCTAAACTAAATTTCTTACTGGGTCTTCCACGATGGAGCCACAACAGTCACTGTCATTTCAGTAGGACAGGGAGGGAATGAAATCATGGAAGACATCTAGCTCAATGCTTGTGATTTGAATATAGTTTGTCCTCTTCAAAACTCAAATTGATACCAAGATACCATCTGTATTCTTTCCTGTGTTCTGACAATCTCATGTCATCCACCATTTGATATAACATGCATCCTATGCCAGATGTGGATGGCCTGTGTTGAGCTTTTGTGCCTCCAAAAATATAAATCAAAATAAACTTCTTTCTTTTATGTCTTGCTCATTCTGTTGTAGCAAGAGAAAATGGCTCACGACAGGCTGGTCACTTAAAGAGGGGAAAAAAAAGGGGACTATGTAAACCCTGGAATACAAATAGCGATGAGTCAGGTGAGGTGGCAAAATGAGGAGAGATCTCTAGATAGAGAAATAGAAGAGGCATATAGACAACAATGTTACTAACACAAAATGCTGCCTAATATTTTCAAGTATTTCTGAGGTAAAATGTCAGCATTTTTTATATGTTCAAAACAGCTTGTGATAAGCAAGGATCTCACTGCAGCCCAGGCTGACCTGGAATTCACAGTGTAATCTCAGTTCGGCCTTGAACTAATGGTGATCCTCCTACCTCTGTCTCCTGAGTGCTGGGATTAAAGGTGTGTGCCACCATGTCTGGTAATCCCGGCAATTTATTACCCCAGTTTTTAAGATGAAGTTGAGGTCCCTAGGAAATCTAATGGCTCTTTCAGGGTACCAACAACTGATAAACTGACATAAGCTACAGTTCCACATGCTGCTATGATAGCTTGCATCATCTTCAAGTATTTTACACTTTCTATATTTACTTTTTAACATGTTAATGTATTTAACTGACATCATCATTAGGATAATGTCAATTTTGAAATAAAGAAACTGAATGCTTGAGTTTATATAGTATATCCAAATCATAGCCACTTGTAACTATAATGCCCAAACTTTAAAGACCTTTCACTTGAAATGATAAAAGACCTATTAGAATGATAGATCAGAACCCAAATAATTTTTACCATTGCCGATTTAAATTACTCAAATGGACATATGAAGATAACTTAACTTTGCCCCATAGTAATATCTCTTTTTGATTCACCATGTCTAACATCGGTAATTGTCTAAGACATTCATTGTGGCAAACAGCAGTGTATTTTGTGTACATTTCAATGCTCAGAAGTGTCACGGGCCAATATGTAGTAATAGAACATTAAATATACAACTGATTATTGTGTCAAAGGGGAGTTCTTTTGAATCTTTTAGAGTTAGGGAAGATAAGAAAAAGTAAGGGAAGATTTGATAGATGGTGGGAGAGATGGGGAAAAGGGAGAGTAGAATGATGGTTCCAGGAATATGGAAAAAACTTGGAATAATGCCCAGAATGTGGAATGGGAGCTAGGGAGTGAGACATGGAGAAAATAAGGCAGGCGATAAAGACAGACTCAAAGTATAAGGAGGCCTTGAATGTCAGAACAGGAAGTCTGAAATTGATGGCAGAGGTACATAGAAGACAGAGACATATAGGGAAGTGGGGAGTCATGCTGTCATAGGAGCCCTGGGGACTTGTCATGGGCACCGGGAGTCTGGGCTGGCTGTGGCTTTGGAGAAGGAAAGACTACAAGGAAAAAAGAACTTCCAACTCTCCTGTGCCTCACACATAGATAAATAAAGCACAATACAGATGATAATGAGGAAATAAATGTCATAAAATGTTTGATAGCAGATGGGACATGCAAACATGAAGAGATGCCAATAGCCTTCAGCCAAGAACAATAAGGGAAAGAGCTCTGTCTGTGTGACCTCAAAGCTCTGCTCCAAGCTTTGTGTTCTGTGATTTCTCCACTTTGCTTCAACTTACTGCATTTCACTAGTATTTTGAGCTACTGCTTATAGAGAAAACTCCACTCTAGGAGCTGGGGAAATGGTTCAGCTGGTAAAGTTCTTGCCTTATAAGCATGAGAACTTGAGTTTAATCCCCAGAACCCACATATAAAGAGCAAAGTCAGGTGGTGTGTGTTTGTAATCCCAGGACTGTGGAGGTAGATTCAAGAAGATCATTGGGGTTTACTGGCTAGTCTAGCCTGCTGGGTGAGCTCCAAGCCAATGAGACCCCCTGTCTCAAGGAAAGGTGAACAACCTGAGAGAAAAAACACCCAATGTCCTTCACTGGCTTTCATATGCATTAATAGACACCTTGCCTGCATACCTTCACATGCATGCTGTCCTCCCCCACATGAACAAGCACACGCACACACAGGTACACACAGACACATACACATACGAAATTAAAAAGTACACCCTGCTAGGTGACATAGTACAGAACATAGAAGGAAGGAGAATGAGGCAGAGTCTGAATGTGTGATTTATTCCCTGACCCTGATTCTTGTCAGTTGGAGAATATACTGAAATGTATAATGAATGTCAGAATGAGTATGTTTCAGTAAGTGCCCTTTCAGAGTTTTACATATGAGATAACCCTAGAAGGAAGGGTAGAGACTTCAAGTCATCCATGAAATTCTTATTTTTAGTGATAGGAAGAGAAAGGTGAGCAACTGCTTTTTTATTATCAGTAACAACAAAAACAACAAAAGAGTTGAGTAAATGAAGACACACAGAAATGAATATAACATAAAATACTGTAGTCACTCCAAATATAACTTATACTCCTGCTACTCCCACTAGCCTTTAGAGTATGGGACTCACAATAAAAAAAGAAGGTTTCCTTCATTTATTTAGTTATGTATTTCCTGCATATGCATGTTCATGTATTTGCTGGTCCATGAGTGTGTGAGCACTTATGCACACATGTGTGTGTGAAGGCCAGAAGTTGACATTAGGTGTCGTCCTTCATCACTCTCCATTTTACTTAGTGATTTAGGTTTTCTTGCTCTAAACCAGTGCTCTCTGATTTGGCTTGTCTAGCTAGCCAGCTAATCCCTGGGTTGGTAGTTTGAATGCATGCCCCCAGAAACTAGGGTGTTTTATTAAAGCTTATAATTGGGTCTCTAGCAGCATAGTTGGAGATGTTTCTGGGTTGTTTGGGGAGGGTCTCATTCCAGCCTGCAGGTGTGCAGAGCTGCCTGAGCTCTGGCGGATTTTGTGTTTGCTACTTTTTGGGTTTTGCTGGCGGTTTCCTTATTTCTCTCTGCTTTGATGTATGGAAGCAGCTTCTCCTGCCATTTATGGAATTTACTCCTGAATCTGTAAGCTTGAAATAAATTACTTCCTCCCATAAGCTGTGTCTGGTTTGGATGTTCACTCTAGCAGTGTGGAGCTGTCTACTATACTGGGGATTCCTTATCTCCATTTTCTTAGATCTAGGATTACAGGAGGTGCATCAATCTACCTGGTATCTATGTGGGTGCTGGGTATCTGAACTGAGCCATTGTTCTAGCACCAAATGATTTCTTTAGAGATGATTATAAAACCAGAAATGTGTTTGACTTTACTTTTTAGAATTTTTATCCCAAAGTAAAAGTTACCCAGGCATTGCTATGGTAAAAGCATGAGTCTTATCTCAATGATACTGACTTGCTCATCTCTAAAATGTTTGCAAGTACTTATTTCCCCTTTATTTCTTTAATATTCTTTTTGTTCTAACTATTCCTTTTCCTTCAGAAAAACACTGGTTATGACAGATTCAAGTTTCTTTCTGAGATTGAACTTCTAATGTTGGGGAGTGCAAATCTCCTTATATATCAAAAGCTTGCTTGTATATAGCTCCTACGGCCAGCCTCTAGATTCCAAGTACATGAATCACAATAGTTCTCCAGGCCCAGCAAGCTAGAGTGAGAAATATTTGAGGTGGAAGCTGACTTAAATAGCTCAGAGTCACTCCAACTAGTCACTCTGAGAAAAGTTCTGTCTGTTATTCCCTGAAGCTCTTCCATCATGAAGATAGAATGAAAAGACAGAGACAGAGATTGGGATAAAGGAAGAAATTGAAAGAGGTATAGTACATAAATAATAAATGTTAGAAGTTCTGAAAGGACATGTATGATGGTATATTAGTTCTAACCCTCTTCCCTGACTTAGAACATTGAAAGCAATTTATCAAGCTATGTATTCACCCGGACATATCTCCATAGATAGGAATGCTGTGGTCATTTAAGAACTACAACCACCAACCCATCAAACACAGATGAATATCCTAGACATTTTAGGTAGAGGTCAAAGCTATCTCAAAATGAATCAATCCCTAAAGCTAAGATAGGTGACTGAATCCCCTTGTTTAGTACTGTAGGGCATGTACAAAGTCTCATCTGATAGGAAATGTTAGATAACTGCTTTTTTTTTTTTTTTTTTTTCTTTAGAGGTAGGGTCTCACTCTAGCCCAGGCTGACCTGGAATTCACTATGTACTCTCAGGGCATCCTTGAACTCAAGGTGATCCTCCTAACTCTGCCTCCAGTGTTGTGATTAAAGGAGTGTGCCACCACGCCCAGCTAGATAGCTGCTTGAGTAGCAGAATTGCCCCTAGGAAGCATTCCTGAGACAAAGCATGAAATCTATAATCAAATGACCATGAAGCGTCCCAGGTTAAGTAAGCAGGTCATGTGTGGGCTTTGGAAGGAAGTCTAAATCTATGCATAGACCATTAGGTATCTAGGCCTATAATGGCTTCATTGTCCTTGACATGTGAGGAAGCAGGGTATGTACCCATTACAGGTATATTTCTATGAACGCAGCCATTCCAGGGATTTTTAGCAATTTATAAAAAATGTGAATATATTTCATCTATAATTGGAAACAAATGTATGCTTGCTTAAACCTTATGTTTATGACTCTTATCTTATTATATCCCATTAATTAAAATAATATGAGTTAGGATTTACTTGCACATATTTAGTTATAATTCCTTGGAAGTTCAAAACAGACTTTTGTAACTTAGTGTTTGCCCTGCAGCACCAGCTGTGTTCACCATTATGATTTCTGTCATCAATTCTTCTGATCTACTGAATTATGAAAAAGATAAAAGTGCACTTTTGTTTCTGTTGTTAAAAAATTACATTCAAGGGATGGAGAAATGGCTTAGTGGTTGAGGCACCTGCTGCAAAGCCAAAGGACCCAGGTTTGATTCCCTAGTACCCATGTAAGCCAGATGTACAAGGTGGTGGGCACATGTGTCTGGAGTTTATTTGCAGTGGCTGGAGGCCCTGGCATGGCCATCCCCACCCCCTTTTTTTCTCTCTCTCTCTCTGCCTCTCTCTCCCAAATAAATAAATAAATAAATAAATAAATAAAAATAATGTTTTTTTAAATTCACATTCAAATTAATTGAGCATTTTCCTTCCCTTAGTTTAACAGGAGGGGTATCAATAGCTATGCCCCCCTAGATATTTTAATCTTGATAATTTTTGGAAGAAATATTATTCCTTATTCAGTTTATCATTATAGGAGTGTTTAGGCTCTTGAGCTGCTGTATATGCATGTTTCATGCCATATGCAGGAAACAAGGATCTCATGGCATTTATTTATTTATTTATTTATTTTTGTCACAGAATAGAAGTTTTTTCTCAATATATTGAGAACATTTTATTTTCAGGGGCTGATATGTAGTTATATAACTTACCAAATACCTTTCAAAGTTTAAACTTGGAAATAAAAAAACTGGCTGTAACTCTAACTAGATGCAATATCAGGGAGGTTACTTCATGATCCTGAAATCCATTTTTTCGTTCTGAAAACTGGGAGACTACACCTGGTTCTCTTGTTTAACAGGGAGATTTTGAGGATTTAGAAGATAGCAGCAGTTTGGCGATACATAATGAATGCCCCAGAAGTTGTGATAATAAGTATCCTCTTTCAACATAGATCTGTGGGCTGATCTCCACAACAGCCTAACACAACAGATGCAGAATAATACTCTTAAATAGTTTCATGGTGTGCATCTTTACTGGTTTTCATGAAGCATTTAAGATGAACATGCAAAACCAATCTTCACCTCAGTTAGGGGTTTGGAAGGAAGTACTTAATTTTGAGATGGTGGCCTATTGAAGTTTTCTCCAAGAATCTTTATTATTATGCTCTTCTACTAGATCTCCTTAATCCCATTATCAAGAGCAGCTAAGGCCTTCCTTTGGCCATTGTTTGTTTTATCTTGGTGTGACAGTTAGTGGTGTCAGCTCAGTGGAGAAGTGCCTGGAAGAAGAGCAAACTTCAACACAGAATGGACAGGGCTTCAGGACTCTAAATTTAATACTAAGACTACAGAATGATATGATATGATCTGATATGGAAGGAGATAAAATGATATTTGATTTCAAGATACCAAATTGATAAAATCAAATAAAGATTGTTTTATAGTGAAGTATATTTACTAAAAGAAACTATCAAATATGCATCTGATAAAAGATTTCATCCAATTTGGTCCTTATGTATCTTCCCACTTTGCTTAATCAATCTCTGGCCACTAACACTTATTTGATACATACCCTCTATTATAGAATAATCTAAAATGTTCCCATTTTCTGCAATTACAATGTTTTTATATCTCTGCACCTTTGTATATGGTATTGTCTCTACTTGGGATGATTCCCACCTGTCCACACCTAAGAAGCTAAAAGCGCTGTGAAGGCATGCTTCCCATACAATCCGTTAGTCTCTTGATTATTAGCTCATTTGTTTATTTCTTATGATACCGGGCAATTAATAAGATAATGAGCTTGTTGGTTTTTATATTTTCACAATTCAGCTCTGTACTGGAAGACTGTGCCTTACTGGAAATCCATGTGTATTATTGGTGTCAAACAGAACTTTATGTGATGATGTAAATGTTCTACATTTGTGCTGTGCAATCTAATACCCATTAGGCACTGTGACCTTTGACTACTTGAATATGACTAGTGAAAATGAGGAGCAAAGATTATAATTGTAATAAATTCCAATGTCACATGTGTTAGCTGGATGCAACAGATACAGGTAATGATAGAAGTATAGACAAAGATGATGCTACATTGGGAGGGTCAATATCTGTGATGTGATTGCTACATGCCCCAAAGTGTAACCTTTTAGATGAGAAAGGACACATGCACACATACATTTCCTACTCACACAATGTTGTTTTTATAGTTCTGAGCTAGTATAGAAGCTAGAAGATACGAGCATGCATAGTCTGCTTTTTCCTCTTGATTTGCATCTACTCTTAAATGATTGGGACCTTTTGTTTGGTTGATTTCTGTAAAAATAAATCCTTTCCTAGAAGAGGAAGATGACTTTGGGAAGGGGATCAAATAATATGATGGTGGCAGGGGAATAAATGAGCTGCTTAGGGTCAGCTGACTCCTCTATGCTAATATGAGGCAATGCTGTAAGCCCCTCTCCAGGGTGGAGTCAGCTTGCCTTTGGCCCAGTCATTCCTACCAGGCCAGGGAGATACAGGGCAGCCAGAGAGACAGAGCATGTCTGGGTGGAAAGAGAGCACTGTGGGGTCACAAGTTGGAACAGACTGAAACTGAGCACAGCTGGAGGTCACACTCCATGTTTTCCAGATGCCTCCCTGGGACCTGCTCCCATTGTGTCTGCAAAGGAGGTACTTGAAATAAAAATGAAATCCTCATGGCTCTGTGGTCCTGAAACCTTGGATTCCAGAGATATCATGTCCATGCAGTCAGCAGATCCCAGAATAGCTTCTTCAGCCTGAATATTTAAAAGTTAGATGGACAAACAGCCATTGTCTTTCAAGAGCCATATACAACATTTCCTCCAAAAGACTGTGAGGTTGTTTGCCAAAAGGATGATTCTTTCAGGAAGTGGACACCAGAAGGCCTGTAAGGTTAGCAGAGACATTGTCTGCTAGGAAGATGTGGATCTGGGTAAACACTGTCAGCTCTTTCTCAAGGTTTATTCATGGGACTGGGTAGCTTACATTTACCAATCTTCTTCAGCTAAATGCGGCATACTCAACAGCTCAGGGCTTTCCATCCTCCCAGCTTCCAATGCTCCATGTCCTTTCCTTGAGCCAAGGACATTACAATCCTTTACTACAAGAATTCTTTTTGTATTATGATGCTAAAATGCCCTCATTTCATTTTAATATTGCTACAATATCTGTTTTCATCATATCCTCATCATAAGTGGATTTTCAAATATTTCTTTCCCAGAAAGTAGCTTTAGCAGTGATCTGTCTATCATAATCATAGTTTTATTGATTCCTAAAGAAAATAAAGCTCATGCCATCAAGGTGAAAGAAAAGAGCAGGAGAAGATGAGAACTCTGTATAGGGTCACTTGAAAATTTATAGAGTAGAATCTCTATTTGTGTGCTGGGAGTTGAGTTTCCAGTTTAAAGATTTACCAAGGACAAACAAGACTGGAGTTGGACATGAGTCATTATAACCATAGAACTTTGCATTGTGGGAGTTTTACGTTATGCCATGTTATTTTAAGCTGCCAAACAAAGACATTTGTAAAGACTTCTGACTCCACTTCCACCACAGCAAACTCATAATACCTTGATTTCAAGTGTACTCTGCATGTGATACACTCATGGGATTGCTGCATTCCTTGAAACAAGGAGAAATGGCTTAAAATGTCTACTCAATTTTCTAAACTTTAGAGATTTTGATAATGTGGTTTGGACAAAATCATATGACTGAGGAATATCATAAAATCCAGGCAAATCTAGAAGATGATATGTTTATATATGTCCTAAAGATCCACTAGCCCAGCAACACTGGTTGCTTAGAACTGGTTGCTAACTGGTATTTCCTTATCACACAGGCAGTCTTCCTGAAAATTTTCAATGTTGATTAACCTTAAGAAAGAATATTTCTCAGTATTGGTTTTATAAGATGGCTGTGGCTGTTTATTTTATTTAGCAAGTATTTAATGAACATTTATTTTTAAGGTATTAGAAACTCAAACATGAAAACAAATACTTAGTGTTCTGAGTAAAAGGACAGCTCAGACTAAGAGGCTTCTAGAGACAGAGAGAAACCAATGGTTGGATTGAAAGAGAATCCAACACAAAAGTGTCTTTCTGAACAAAATTTCCTGGAAGAAAATCAGAGAAAATAAACATCAATAATGGAAAATGGAAACAAATTATAGGTTCTATAAAAAATAAATTTTATAAATATCACAGAAAGTGAGAAAATGAAAAAAAATCTGCAACTATACACTTGACATTCCTCAACTCATAATTAAAAGTATATAATCTCAGAGAAGAAAATAGACTTTTTTGAGGTATTAGAGTGATGACTTGGCTATGATGGCAAATTTTTAACTCCAACCCTAGGATTTCTTCCCTCTCCTTCCTAGCTCTCATCTTCTTCCTGCTGTTTGTATGAGTTACGCATAATAAAGACTAGTTTTATGTGCAGTAATTCCCTTTGAAGAAGCCATTGTAAAGTATAAAAGAAGTTGTTATTTAACTGTACATGGACAATCAACCTTTTTGCTCACTCAGTTGCTCACTCAGGGCTGCTGTTGACTGAGTGGCATATTATAAAAAGCAAGTAATGAAAGTATCTATATGAATAAAAAGTTCAGTATATGCTATTCTCCAATGACTGGCAGTGCAGTGAGTTCCTTTGTTCATTGCACAAGCACAAATTTTCAAGCAAAAAGTCTTGCACCATGCATTCAAATTAATTGAGCATTTTCCTTCCCTTAGTTTAACAGGAGGGGTATCAATAGCTATGCCCCTAGATATTTTAATCTTGATAATTTTTGGAAGAAATATTATTCCTTATTCAGTTTATCATTATAGGAGTGTTTAGGCTCTTGAGCTGCTGTATATGCATGTTTCATACCATATGCAGGAAACAAGGATCTTATGGCATTTATTTATTTATTTATTTATTTTGTCACAGAATAGAAGTTTTTCTCAATATATTGAGAACATTTTATTTTCAGGGGCTGATATGTAGTTATATAACTTACCAAATACCTTTCAAAGTTTAAACTTGGAAATAAAAAAACTGGCTGTAACTCTAACTAGATGCAATATCAGGGAGGTTACTTCATGATCCTGAAATCCATTTTTTCGTTCTGAAAACTGGGAGACTACACCTGGTTCTCTTGTTTAACAGGGAGATTTTGAGGATTTAGAAGATAGCAGCAGTTTGGCGATACATAATGAATGCCCCAGAAGTTGTGATAATAAGTATCCTCTTTCAACATAGATCTGTGGGCTGATCTCCACAACAGCCTAACACAACAGATGCAGAATAATACTCTTAAATAGTTTCATGGTGTGCATCTTTACTGGTTTTCATGAAGCATTTAAGATGAACATGCCAAAACCAATCTTCACCTCAGTTAGGGGGTTTGGAAGGAAGTACTTAATTTTGAGATGGTGGCCTATTGAAGTTTTCTCCAAGAATCTTTATTATTATGCTCTTCTACTAGATCTCCTTAATCCCATTATCAAGAGCAGCTAAGGCCTTCCTTTGGCCACTGTTTGTTTTATCTTGGTGTGACAGTTAGTGGTGTCAGCTCAGTGGAGAAGTGCCTGGAAGAAGAGCAAACTTCAACACAGAATGGACAGGGCTTCAGGACTCTAAATTTAATACTAAGACTACAGAATGATATGATATGATCTGATATGGAAGGAGATAAAATGATATTTGATTTCAAGATACCAAATTGATAAAATCAAATAAAGATTGTTTTATAGTGAAGTATATTTACTAAAAGAAACTATCAAATATTCATCTGATAAAAGATTTCATCCAATTTGGTCCTTATGTATCTTCCCACTTTGCTTAATCAATCTCTGGCCACTAACACTTATTTGATACATACCCTGTATTATAGAATAATCTAAAATGTTCCCATTTTCTGCAATTACAATGTTTTTATATCTCCGCACCTTTGTATATGGTATTGTCTCTACTTGGGATGATTCCCACCTGTCCACACCTAAGAAGCTAAAAGCGCTGTGAAGGCATGCTTCCCATACAATCCGTTAGTCTCTTGATTATTAGCTCATTTGTTTATTTCTTATAATACCGGGCAATTAACAAGATAATGAGCTTGTTGGTTTTTATATTTTCACAATTCAGCTCTGTACTGGAAGACTGTGCCTTACTGGAAATCCATGTGTATTATTGGTGTCAAACAGAACTTTATGTGATGATGTAAATGTTCTACATTTGTGCTGTGCAATCTAATACCCATTAGGCACTGTGACCTTTGACTACTTGAATATGACTAGTGAAAATGAGGAGCAAAGATTATAATTGTAATAAATTCCAATGTCACATGTGTTAGCTGGATGCAACAGATACAGGTAATGATAGAAGTATAGACAAAGATGATGCTACATTGGGAGGGTCAATATCTGTGATGTGATTGCTACATGCCCCAAAGTGTAACCTTTTAGATGAGAAAGGACACATGCACACATACATTTCCTACTCACACAATGTTGTTTTTATAGTTCTGAGCTAGTATAGAAGCTAGAAGATACGAGCATGCATAGTCTGCTTTTTCCTCTTGATTTGCATCTACTCTTAAATGATTGGGACCTTTTGTTTGGTTGATTTCTGTAAAAATAAATCCTTTCCTAGAAGAGGAAGATGACTTTGGGAAGGGGATCAAATAATATGATGGTGGCAGGGGGAATAAATGAGCTGCTTAGGGTCAGCTGACTCCTCTATGCTAATATGAGGCAATGCTGTAAGGCCCCTCTCCAGGGTGGAGTCAGCTTGCCTTTGGCCCAGTCATTCCTACCAGGCCAGGGGAGATACAGGGCAGCCAGAGAGACAGAGCATGTCTGGGTGGAAAGAGAGCACTGTGGGGTCACAAGTTGGAACAGACTGAAACTGAGCACAGCTGGAGGTCACACTCCATGTTTTCCAGATGCCTCCCTGGGACCTGCTCCCATTGTGTCTGCAAAGGAGGTACTTGAAATAAAAATGAAATCCTCATGGCTCTGTGGTCCTGAAACCTTGGATTCCAGAGATATCATGTCCATGCAGTCAGCAGATCCCAGAATAGCTTCTTCAGCCTGAATATTTAAAAGTTAGATGGACAAACAGCCATTGTCTTTCAAGAGCCATATACCACATTCCCTCCAAAAGACTGTGAGGTTGTTTGCCAAAAGGATGATTCTTTCAGGAAGTGGACACAAGAAGGCCTGTAAGGTTAGCAGAGACATTGTCTGCTAGGAAGATGTGGATCTGGGTAAACACTGTCAGCTCTTTCTCAAGGTTTATTCATGGGACTGGGTAGCTTACATTTACCAATCTTCTTCAGCTAAATGCGGCATACTCAACAGCTCAGGGCTTTCCATCCTCCCAGCTTCCAATGCTCCATGTCCTTTCCTTGAGCCAAGGACATTACAACCCTTTACTACAAGAATTCTTTTTGTATTATGATGCTAAAATGCCCTCATTTCATTTTAATATTGCTACAATATCTGTTTTCATCATATCCTCATCATAAGTGGATTTTCAAATATTTCTTTCCCAGAAAGTAGCTTTAGCAGTGATCTGTGTATCATAATCATAGTTTTATTGATTCCTAAAGAAAATAAAGCTCATGCCATCAAGGTGAAAGAAAAGAGCAGGAGAAGATGAGAACTCTGTATAGGGTCACTTGAAAATTTATAGAGTAGAATCTCTATTTGTGTGCTGGGAGTTGAGTTTCCAGTTTAAAGAGTTACCAAGGACAAACAAGACTGGAGTTGGACATGAGTCATTATAACCATAGAACTTTGCATTGTGGGAGTTTTACGTTATGCCATGTTATTTTAAGCTGCCAAACAAAGACATTTGTAAAGACTTCTGACTCCACTTCCACCACAGCAAACTCATAATACCTTGATTTCAAGTGTACTCTGCATGTGATACACTCATGGGATTGCTGCATTCCTTGAAACAAGGAGAAATGGCTTAAAATGTCTACTCAATTTTCTAAACTTTAGAGATTTTGATAATGTGGTTTGGACAAAATCATATGATTGAGGAATATCATAAAATCCAGGCAAATCTAGAAGATGATATGTTTATATATGTCCTAAAGATCCACTAGCCCAGCAACACTGGTTGCTTAGAACTGGTTGCTAACTGGTATTTCCTTATCACACAGGCAGTCTTCCTGAAAATTTTCAATGTTGATTAACCTTAAGAAAGAATATTTCTCAGTATTGGTTTTATAAGATGGCTGTGGCTGTTTATTTTATTTAGCAAGTATTTAATGAACATTTATTTTTAAGGTATTAGAAACCCAAACATGAAAACAAATACTTAGTGTTCTGAGTAAAAGGACAGCTCAGACTAAGAGGCTTCTAGAGACAGAGAGAAACCAATGGTTGGATTGAAAGAGAATCCAACACAAAAGTGTCTTTCTGAACAAAATTTCCTGGAAGAAAATCAGAGAAAATAAACATCAATAATGGAAAATGGAAACAAATTATAGGTTCTATAAAAAATAAATTTTATAAATATCACAGAAGGTGAGAAAATGAAAAAAAAATTCTGCAACTATATACTTGACATTCCTCAACTCATAATTAAAAGTATATAATCTCAGAGAAGAAAATAGACTTTTTTGAGGTATTAGAGTGATGACTTGGCTATGATGGCAAATTTTTAACTCCAACCCTAGGATTTCTTCCCTCTCCTTCCTAGCTCTCATCTTCTTCCTGCTGTTTGTATGAGTTACGCATAATAAAGACTAGTTTTATGTGCAGTAATTCCCTTTGAAGAAGCCATTGTAAAGTATAAAAGAAGTTGTTATTTAACTGTACATGGACAATCAACCTTTTTGCTCACTCAGTTGCTCACTCAGGGCTGCTGTTGACTGAGTGGCATATTATAAAAGCAAGTAATGAAAGTATCTATATGAATAAAAAGTTCAGTATATGCTATTCTCCAATGACTGGCAGTGCAGTGAGTTCCTTTGTTCATTGCACAAGCACAAATTTTCAAGCAAAAAGTCTTGCACCATGATGTCATTATGGCTGTCAGTAGATAATAGGAAGTTTTCAGCTCTCTCTCTCTCTCCTCTCTCTCTCCATATATATATATATATATATATATATATATATATGTAGCCCAGGCTGTTCTTAAATTCATCATATAATTGAAAATAAAATTGAAAAATTGAACTTCTGATCTTCCTGCCTCTACTTCCTGAGTGTTGGGATTTTAGGTATGCACCACCATGCCTAGTTTATTAGGTGCTGGTGATCAAATCCAGGATTTTGTGCATGCTAGGCAAGTGCTTTACTAACTGAACTACATCCCTAGCCCTCAGGAACCATTATAAGCTTACATCATAACTACCATTGTATACATGGTCTGTTACTGACTAAAATGTTGTAGAATACTATTGCTATGGAGGTAGAGAGGAAAAGAGGGAGAGTTAGGAAGAAAGGAAAAAAGAGAGAGAGAGAGAGAGAACCAAGAGAGATGGAAGGAAAGAAAGAGAAGAAAAATAAATTTCCTTGACTTGTTTTCATATAGAAAGGTGGGAAGAATATTGGTCAGCTATTGATTGATTTGTTCAAATACCTAGTAACTTCCTCTTGAGGAAATTGTCAAGTTGAGCCTAGCAAGGGGCATTCTATTCCCAGCTTTATGTAGCCTTTTACTGAACTGGGACAATGCTTTATGGAATCCAGGAGACCATCTAGCTCAGGATCCATTCTGTCCTTGCTAGGCAAAGGAACACAGTGAAGTGGAGCCACCCAATTTGAACAACATAACATTATACTCTTTTCCCAACAATTTTCATGACTTATTGGAATGATATGCACATAGAGGTGGCCTCTGTTTAGCTTTGATCACCTAGAGAGGTGGACTTCTTGCTCCTTCAAGTTGGGTAATGAACCTAAAACTCAGCAACTATCCACACAGGACCTCTTCCTAAAAATCATAAAGATGATTCTGAATAAAACAATGTTTCACTGGAAGGTGGTGGCAAACTAAGGAATGAGATGGCCTTTTGTTTAATCTTGGGTTCTTGGTAACCCTTCTGGGAAGACAGTCTCTCTACCACGGCTGTAGGACGTTATGTCCAAGTGTGAATATAAGGGAGCAGCAGAAAGCCAGCTGCAGGTGTGGACATGCCCCTCCTCCACCAGAGGCCTTCTGGAGAAGGTTGTGCTTTCTGAGAAAGTCTAATGAAAAGGATCAAGCACAGGCAGGGGCCCTGCTGTGCACGAAGATTGCTTCCAAGAAGCGATTCATTTTAGTTTAACAACTGTGCTTTGGTCCCCACACAATTTATCTTCATGCAAAATCATATACCTGTGTGCCAGATGTGCACAGCTGCATGTGAACAATTGCTGATCTATCTGTATCACATGCCAAGTAGCTGTTTCTTTAAATTAGGGTGGGTTGGGAGTTGGGCAGTGTGAAAATTTCATTTTGAAACCAGAAACCAGGCAACCCCTGGCTATTCTGGGGTTTGAATGTAGCATGATGATGAACCAAGGTTGAGTTACTTTATTCCAGGACCCCCCAGAAACTCCCTCTTTCATGACCCCCTGAGCTTCAGCTTCATTCTGGATCTGGAAATTCTGGCCTATCTAGAGAAGAGATCCTGCCAAAGTGTATGGCTCTTGTAAATGTTTGTGGTGAAATTGCAAAACTTCTGATCTGTCCTTGGGAACACTTGAAACAAAATAGAACCTGACATTTGTAGTTTGGGTTTCCATTTTACCTTACAGACTCAAAAGAAAGAAGACCATAAAACATTAACTGAAGCCTAGACCCTCAGAAGTAAGAGCATAGCAGTCTACCCTAGACCAAGAAACCAAGGTGACAAGAAGATTTGTCCTCTAGAAACCACCTTTTTACATGCTTGAGGGTTCCATGACAGGGCACATGAACATTGCTGCTCTGGTTTTGCCTATCTCTCCTTTGATAGTCCTGGAAGGGAATATTAAAGGAGACCCAGCTATTATTTTGACATCCAATGACTTATGACATATGTCCACTAATGATAGAATCCAAGTAAATAGGAGGCACAGGACTGAAGCATTGACACATTATAAATGCTCAGTACTTGTTAAGTACTGATGGGATTATGGCAGCTGAACCAGTTTTTAGGAACTACCAGATGACAGATCCTATGCATAAAGTCTGTCAATTCTGACAATTCCAGGAGATAGGCACCATTACTTTTCTCTTGCCAATGGGAAAATCAAAGGTTAAAGAAGTTATGGAACTTACTCAAATATCATATATCTTTTGCATTCTGGAGCCAGGGGTAAGATGCACTTTGTCTAGTTTTAGACTATGTCCCCCTGCTACAACATTCTTGTCCTCCAGCCCCTTGGCTGTCCCCAGAGCTGTAAGAAAAGGGTTCTTTCTCTGATGGTGAATGGCATGTACCTGCCTGTTCTGTGGGTCAGGCAACTTTAATTTACATGGATGGAGGTCTGCAGAGTGACCTCCTACTTGCTGTACCTCACAGTTCCTTTCTGGTTTTCACATGAGCAAATACTGATAAATCAGCCCACACCACAGAGGCTCAGTTTGAATTTCAACAAAATTCTCTAAAAACATTAACCAGATGCAATTCAACTCACATTGTGTCCACATAAGGAATCCATTCCATGAAGAGTCAGAGGATGCAATGATTTTCAGCCAGATGAATAGCTTCTAACCTTCCCTGAGCTCTTTTGAGCACTTCATGAAGAAATAATATGTTGATTAATTTTCAAGTTCAATCTCTGAATATGGTCTCTGGAAGATTGCATGTAATTTAGTCTATAATGATGATCCCTTAGACCACCAATCACTCATGGGTTGTGGCTCCTTTTAGACACCTGCCACACTCAAGGTAATTTCCTCATTCCAATTTAAAGAACTGCTTCAGACATTGCTCTCTTAAAAGCTACTTGGAAGAACCAGGCCACCATTCTGTGAGTGAAATAGACTCCTCCAGGAATTACATCATTTATTTTTCAACAAAGATTAATTTAATTTGGTTTGGTTTAACAAGAGTGTATGATCACAGATTTGATAACCAAATCAATGCCTTGACATAAACTTCAGCCCTAGTTTAGTTCTCTCCTGGTGAGGGAAGCAAAAACTCTCAATGGTAATTGGTGTATCATTCCTCTCAGGGAGAAAGAAAGGGTAGGTTTTCAATTTTCTTAAACATAAAACTTAAAATCCACATATAATAATAAACAAATGGTTTAAGGCATTTTATGTCATAAATGTGCTGCCATTATTTAGTTATGAATTTTCAGGTTCAGGAATTATGGTAAAGCCCAAGGGTCATTATGGAATGTCTGTATATTTGATTTCCAAAGCTCCAGATAGGTTTTAATGTGTTCAGTGTTATACCACTGCACTCCCAAGCTATTTCCATATCCTCAGAGACATGTTCTAATAGCAGGCCTTCATGTCTTCTACTTAGTGAAAAGTGTGAATAATAGCTCCAGAAAGAAAATATATATATATATATATATATATATATATATATATATATATATATACACATATACATATTCCCACATAGCCAATTGAACCGAGTACAGTTAACAACTTAGGAAGAGATTCATTGAATTTTCAAGGTCTCTTCATGGCCAGAGTTATTTTGTAAGGAGACCCTAAATGTGGAATAATCAACATGTTAAAGTAATCTAGATGTTTATGATTTGATAACTCTTTGGTGCATTGTTTAACAACATGTTTTCAATTTACTCTCCTTCAAATAGTTCCAAATAACCCCATGATTTTGGATGATTGATTATGGGAATGCTGCTTTTACTGTACATCCAAGGTAATTTTAAAATTACATCTTCTTTTCATTGTTAAGGAGTAAAATCATTTGCAGGTCTTGATATGATTTATCAGGGGAAGAGAGACAGACGGTCAGCTTTGGCCTCACTGTTAGAATATTATTATGTGAGCACATAAGCAGGGCATGCGGCTTTGTGGAAACTAGGTTCTAGCCTCAACATGCTGAATAATCAATCAGCCTGCAGCTGAAGAAAAGCTGGCAACCTTCTGGGCCTAACTCTCCTCCCATATAAAACCCAACAGAACAAATAAGGCTCACACCTCACCATTGGAGAATCTGATTCATTATACCATGGACTGGATATAGAAATCTGCAATTTATATAAAGAACATGATGCTGATAACCAATAAGCTTTTGAAAATACTACATTAAATGAGTTCTCACTCCAGGTATAAGTTCTGCAGCCCTAGAAGCAAATTTTTCTGTCCTGTAAGCATCTCTTTACATATCACCATTTAATTTCCTAAATGATTGGAACCTGAATTTATCATGTAGCAGATGTGAATTTCTCTCAAATCCTATACTGCTGCTTGCATGTGAATACTTGCTTTTTCCTTCTGAGAATTTTGTGTGATAAATGTATTATCCATGGGTATATGCTGGTACTTATAGAACAAATTCCTTAATCTCACTGGTTTAGCACAGTAGTTTCACTTTTCTCACATATAAAATCCTTTTCCACCTTTCAATGTTCTCTGTAACACATCCTTCATAGGAAAAGACACGTGGGATCTTACCCATCATAACACTTTGCTAACAGCCCATTGGTTGAAATAAGTTACCTGACCCTGATCCAAATGAAGAACTATGAAACTTAAAAGAAAATTACAGACAAATTGGGAGAACAAAACTGTCTACAGGTTTTCAGTTTAGGAAAGCAAGGCTCAGGAAGGCCAATTAAGAGTGGGCTTTGAATGTCCATAGATGAATACTACCCAGAATGAGGAATGTCAACTGGTATTTCTTTAAAAAAAAAGAAGGTATAGCTTGCAATAGCAATTAATTATCCTTAGATTTAAAAACACTCATATATATTATGTATGTATGTACACACATACACACATGCACACACACACAAGAAATTATCTTTGAAGTGACCTTTGCAACAATGCTTTTGCTTCATTAAGCCAAAAGACATCTGTGTCAATCAAACTGGCAGATTTTGGTACCAAAGCTCCAGTGGTTCTAAGAAGATTGGCTTCTTGTGATCCTCTTAAAATGCAACTTTCTTACCACAATGAAACAGGAACTTCACAGTGTCAAAAGGAAATGTTTTCATAAGCTTCTAAGCACAGATTATTTCTTCACAACTGAATCTTTGAAATAACATCTTTGTCCAAAGCACACCTGTTGTAAATACATACTTTCTTCCAGCTTTTTGACTCAGAGAAATCTCAGTGTTGCAAAAAGTAAGTTTAAGAATTTGGGGGAATTCCAAGATCTGTAAAAGTAGAATTTAGAATATTAGGTATTATATTGGAGAAGCACTTACTGTGCAGGGTTTCAAAACTAGTTAAAATGATAAAACAAAACTACAAGAAGTACCATCATGCATATATGAATTGATATAGCATATCAGTGACGGAGCCTAGAAAAGGGAATAATTACTGCTACTCGTATGAGGAAGTAGAAAAGGTATCAGAGGATGAGGGCATAATGGTTTATTCCTATACCTCCAGAATTTAGAAGGATAAAGGCAGAAGAATTCCTGTAAGTTCAGGGAGAGTCTGGGATATGCAGTGAGTTACAGGCCAGTCTTGGCAACAGTGGGAGACTCTGAATTAATTTAAAAAAAAAAATCATTTAAAACACAAAAGAAATAACAATGAAAAAATATTAAACCATCATCAGAGGGAGAAGATGCCAGATCCTCTAAATCTGCTAGGATGACGTGGTATGTGTCAAACATATAAAGTGGAGTAGGAACAGGATCCGTTCCAGGATAGGAAAGAGCTGGGGTAGCAGCCTTCAGGTGGGAGAGAACCTGAAAGATGCTACAAGCAGGGGAGAGGGGGGTGGCTAGAAATCTGAACTTGGGCCAAATGTCCAAGTATCTAAATATCTTAGAAAGCATTAAAGTTTTTACCCATTGTGGGTCAGGTGGTATATGAGGATGCATATCAGGGATAAAACACGCGGCATGAAAAATCGTTTTGGTATCTGGTAGAGATGAAATGCTATGACTGCACAGTGTTTCTGGATATGTCTAAACAACCACTTGGCACTGACAGTTAGTTGTGCCCCAATATCTATTGTCCTCTACTTGCACACAATAAAGAGACATTTCAACTGGGACTGTGACTACTCAGAATGAAAATGATATTTTTCAAGTTCCCTTAGAGTTGTTATGTCCATGAAATTAAATTCCAGCCAAAGAGATTAAAGTAAATACCCTTTGGCAGCCCCTTATTTTTTCTAACAAATAGGTGGCATATACAGAGGCATCTCTTGCCTTCTTGTTGCCATTTAGAAAGTAGTTTGTATACTTACACACTTTGGCCAATTTTTGAAAAGGCTAATGTGGTTTGGAAAGGCCAATTGAATTTTCTTCCAATTGAATTGCTTTCTTCACTCTTGTCAAAAGCCAGTTGTATATTTGTGAGAGTCTATGCCTAGGTTCTGTATTCTGTTCCATTGATCTGTCCTCTCTATGCTTGCATTATGTTGCATTAAACTCTGCAGCTCTCCAGTAATCTTTTATGTCTGATAAATTATTCCTCCCACTTTATTTTTTCAAGACTCATACTTTAAAAAAATATTTATTTATTTATTTGAGAGAGAGAGAGATGGGGGAAGACACAAAAAGAATGAGTATGGGTGCACCAGGGCTTCCTGCCATTGCAAATGAACTTCATGTGCATGTACCACTTAGTGAATCTGGCTTTACATAATAACTGGGGAATTGAACTTGAGTAGTCAGGCTTTGCAGGCAAGTGCTTTTCCGTTAAACCATCTCTCCAGCCCTTCAAGATTCATTTTAAGTGATATTGTCACACAAATCCATGTGCATAAACATACATGAAATATGCTTCATGAAAAAAGCACATTATTTGCAATGCAAATGATTTGTTTCTAAACTATTCAATTCTTCATATTGAATTATTTTATTAAGAAGTCCTGCTTGTGATACATTAATATGGCATCACATCTCACCAGTTGTAGTTTTAAAGATTCTCCATTAGAAGGGGGAGAGAAGTGGATATTAACCATGAACTCACCAAATCCCCCATAAACAAACTCTGTAGTTAAAGAAAGAAGCCTCTCTCACTGGAGGTAGAATAACCAATGAAATTGTCCCTTTACATCATGATGGTCTCTTTCTAACTGGGAGACAAACTTTTGAAGGACACACAATCCACTTTTAAGAAGGGTCTCATTGGGAGATAACCCCTGTTCTTGCAAAATGGAAAAGCCATTTAGCAAGAATTGAAAAGCTCTGAAAAATGCTGTTTGGTATCATGTGAATCAATGGACCCATTCTGTTACATATGATATCACCTTTTATCCATTATTTTATTAAAACAATTATTTTTATTAATTAAGTTTTACAGATAAGAAAAATATAGACCTGAAGAAGGTTAGTTCAAATTCTCATACTCTAGAATAAAACACAGTTCAGATTTGAGCTAGTGTGTCTACCTGTCTCACTTTGTGACCTTAGATCACACAAGTGAATCTACACTGATGTACTTACTTCATGTAGTCAAAAGTCAAGAGTCTATTGAAGAATCAGAAGATCTCCTTTTACATAGTTTATGAGATTTATCTGAAGGTATTATTACCACCTGTGTGGACCACAAACTTAAAAGCCATACTCTGAGTGGTAAGAGTCCTAGGATGCCATGGAGGACTTGATGAGCAGAAACATAATACAGCCCAGGACAGCTATAGCTGGTGTCCTCCATGAGCAAGTAAAAATTTTTATCATTTTTAAGTTGCTAATCCTAAGCAATACAACCACTGTCCAGTAAGAATGGTGGCAGAATAATACTTATTACTTATCCATCACATAAATCCACTTTTCTTAGGAAATGAAGTTAAATTGTTGCCTGCAATAGAAAACCACTTTGTAACATGACCCAGAAATTTAGAAGTGCTTTTTGTTCACTGTCTCTCCCCTACTCAAGACCTCATACATACAGCTGTACCAGCACAGGTGATCATGCATGAAGTAGTTTCCATGGTATCATGAGATGACAGTCCATGGAATTAAATAACTCAAAGGATAATACCTGATTGTCAAGGCCAGCAGAGTAAATTCTCCAACTTGCTGGTCACAAGAAAGATGAACAACTTTCTTGAGTTCCCTTCTCAAATTTGAGAGAATGAAGGAAAAAGACAATGAAGGGTAAATGGATTGGAAGAAAAATGAAATATAAACAAACAAACTCATCACTGAACAGAAAAGTTCAATTAAAGAAAAAAAAAAGAAAAAGAAGAGAAATGTAGGATGCTAATTTGAACCATAGCTCCATGTCTAATGCTTTTAGCCAAGGAAAGAAGAGAAAAGCAGAAAGAAATCTGAGTAGGAGAGAAGATGTCATGGTGAGTTTCAATGGGATGAATTCCTTATTAATTCTAAAGAACACGAAGCAACATGGATTTAATTATGAAAGTCAACCCACCCACATTCCTTTCTTGCTCTTTGCACACATGGGCTTCTGAGAATGATGAAAGGTGGGTGGGTAAAGGGAGAGAAAAGGAGGAAGACATGGGGTGGCTCAGGACACAGAGAAGGTGGTGGTGTCTCAGAGCACTGCTCTTCTAGCCTATCCTTTCTGTATACGAAAGCCACAGAGACCAGGGTCCCTTACTGCAGCAGTGCCTGTCCACATCAGCTACAGTTGTTGACCTATTTGCTTTGACTCCCAGAACATGTCCATTTTGCCCTAGTTCCTATGAAGGGAGTTTCCAAAAATTCTGAAGAATGGAGAAGCAATATCACAAGTGAGATAGATAGCTTAAAAAAAAAAAAAAAAAAAAAAAAAAAAAACTCTCACCTGCTTTTAATTTCCTGTGGCATGTACAACAGGATTGCACCAAGAATTCCATGAAGAGCAAGTCTCCAGAAATGCTAAGGAGTTCAAATGTATTTGAAATTTGAAACATTCAGGATTTGGTAAAGTTTTCTTGGGCCTTTCAACCTGTACTATCATCAATAATCCAATATATGTACCAGAAAAAAATGGCCAAGAACTTCGCTTTAGATCCCATTGTTTCCTTGTATTTTCCTATTTGATTTTCATATAATACCTCAGAATGTTCTAGTTATTTAACAAGCTACTCATCAATCTATATCTCTAGCTAAAAATCTCTGCATATTTTAGGATGTTTACACAGAGATATCTCACATGATAAGGAATTCAATGGAAGAAAAATGGGCTTATGAAGACAATAATAGTTCTAAATACAACATAGGCAAACAAATGAAAATTTGCCTTTTACTACAAGAAGGCTAATCAAGTGCTGTGACAGAAGTTTCTGTTGTTTGGGGGACCTTGTAGGTCTCTCTGACCAACAGCTCAATATGGGTTGTAACCAATTTCTGGTACTGGGAGTTATAAGCCAGAACCAATTGTTTTAGGATTAGGCTCCATCTCACCAGGGCCCTTCTTAACAGATGACTGCCCCACATTCTTATTGAGGGTGCATGTTTTAGTCTGCTATCAAGGATGAGGGTTTCCATGGAACCAGTTCATTTTCTTGTTAGTTTTGTGTATATCTATCTCACTGTCCACACCCCCAAACCCTTCTTTTTGCTGAAGAAACAACATGGTGCTGACATAGAACATCCAGAGATCTGACTAGAATCTGGAAGGGAGCCATTTCCCAGATGGTTAGCCCACAAAGTGCTGGAAAGCACTACAAAAACTGCTGAAAATGGTCAACCATGTTGATAGCAAGTAGAGAACACTGCTATATCAAAGCAACCAGTCTGACAAGATGTACCCACCTGTGCAATAGTGGCACATAGCCTTGATGGGTAACTAAAGGCTCTCTGATTGGCTAAGAGATCTGCTCAGTGGAAAGGAACCCATAGCTGGTACTGGGAACCAAGTCAGAATCCTATGGAGACCAGGAGCATGGACTTCAATGAGAAGGTTCTACTTTTCTTTGGCCAAAAGAGAGGATACATCCATCAAAATCTCTCTTAATTAATTATGCTTATCTCCTTTTACCTATGTTGATCTCATTCTCCATTGAAGAATTTGTTTTTCTTTTACAGAAGGCAGTGAAAACTGAGTACAACTAAAATCTATCAAAAAGAAAACAAAAGATAGCTGATTCCAATGTCATGAGGTGAGCCACCCTTTGCACATCAGCCAGGTCCCAGGTATAACCAGATAGGAATATGTGCCAGGGTGATGGCATTGAAACAGAGGATACTCAAAGTATACCAAAGTAGTAATCCAGAAGTTGCTGAGAGCTCAACACTAAACACTCACCAAGGCTCAGGGAATTTGGGGGAAGAAGGGGAGGAAAGATTGCAAGAGCCACAGGGTGGGAGGGAATATCCAGAGGCATTGCTGCCCCCCACAATGATTTACTGCTCCTCTCACAACTCCATGATGAATATCAGCAAGAACACTATGGAAGGCCCTCAGTAGAATGGGGGCAGGGAGGAGGGAAATGGTACCAACACATGATGTGTCCATACAAAGTTGCTTCTTAATAAAAAAAAAGAAAATTCACTCTAGCTCTTTTATTTTATTTGCAACACAGAGAGAAAAGAAAGGGAGAGGGGGGGAATGGGCATGCCAGGGCATTTATCCTCTGCAAGTGAACTCCAGACACACTTGCCACTTTGTGGGTCTGGCTTTATGTGGGTACTGAGGAATCAAACTCGGGTCATTAGGGTTTACAGATAAGTGTCTTAACCACTTAGCTATCTCTCCAGCCTCCCACTATAGCTCTTTTAAGCAAACAAATGCAATGAAAGAAATAATATGCTTGACAAGACTTTGAATGGTCTTAGCAGCCATTTACATATTATCCCTCAGATAAATACAACCAAACTGGCTGCCAGTATAGCTGTGTCATCGTGAAAATGGAGAACTGGTAAAGCCCCTTTGGAATATGGGTATAGGAGCTCACAATCTTAACCATTATTAAGGAGTCAAAAACACCCTTAAGAACCATTGGCCCAGAGCTCTACTATATCTGCTATATCATTACCAACAAGACAACTGATGTCCATACATTGCTTCTGGACATGCACAAGGGAAGTAACTAAATCTCACATGCCTGCTCATTGCAAGGAGGGGTGTTGCATGTGTAAGTGTGTGACCCAGTACCATGTGGCCATTCATTCATTCCCCTTCTCAGCCTTCTGAGAGTACATGCAGACTTACATCATATGTGAACCCTAGTTTCATAGGGATATGCATTTAACACTCTGGATCCTGCCAAACAACAACAACAACAAAAAAACATATTAAAAAAGTTTTCTCTGGCTTAGGATTCTTTAGGACCCATGTAAGCCAGATGCACAAGGGGACACATGCATCTGGAGTTCATCTGCAGTGCCTGGATGCCCTGGTGCACCCATTCTCTCTCTCTCCCTCTCCCTCTCTCTCTCTCTCTCTCCCCCTCTCCCTCTTTCTCTCTCTTAAATAATAAATACATAAATAAATAAAATATATTTTAAAAAGTTTTCTCAACTATGAACCAATTCTAAAATTAAACTTATTTTGAGATGATGAAATGTAAGAAGTACTATGGAAATCTAAAGACTATATATATTTTGGGTTTTGTATATCCCACTAATGCTCATGTTATAGGATTGGTTCCTAACTTGATGCTGTTGACAGGTGGCAGGACCTTTATTGAGCTTAGAGGGGGGACTTGAGGTCATAGAAGGATGTGCCTTTAAAGGAAATCTTAGAACCCACACTGTTTTCATTTCCTATTTTTACTTCCAGTTTACTCCACAGTGTTCCCTAAGCTGCACTATATTGCCTTCCCCACACCCAAAGCAACAGAGCTAGCTGGTCTTAGACTAGAATTTCTGATACTTTGAGCCAAAATAAATCTTTTTTCTTTCATAAATTGATTATCTCAGATATTGAAGAATTCACACACAGTTTCCTCTTGGTAGTAATATCTTACAAAACCATAATATGTATCACAACCCGGATATTGACATTGACATAGTCCACTTCTACTTGTCATATCAGATTTCCTCAGTTTTACTTGCATTTGTCATTTTTTAAACTTCTACTCACATCCAGCATTGTATTTTCTCATATTGATTCTTACTAGTGCTTTTCTCCAGCCTCCAGGACCATGGCTTTCATTGCTTCCCTGATTTGGGCACATCAAATTTTCTGTTCTCTCTCTCCCTCACTCTCTCTCTGGCTCCCCAGCCATTCTACAATTCTCTCCATACTTTTAGATATTCAGAGTTCATTTTATTTACCATAAGGACATAATACATTCTCAGCCACATCCAATTACACTATCTACTCTTCTCCAGGAGCCAGATATGACAACTGGGAACTCAGGTCAGAGTGAACCTTCTCATATCTTAAGTTTCTATATGGTTTGTATAGAGATTGTAGAGTACAGAACATACACTTAAAACTTATTTTAATCAGCTATAATTGTTTCTGTTACAAAAAATTTACTCTTGGGCTGGAGAGATGGCTTAGCGGTTAAGCCACCTGCCTCTTAAGCCTAAGAACGCCAGTTCCAATCTCCAGCGGTTCCAATCTCCAGGTCCCACGTTTAGCCAGATGCAGTGACTCAAGGATGCAATGCTGCACTTGACTACAAGGGGGTGCACACATCTGGATTTCTTTCACAGCAGCTGAGAGGCTGCTGGTGCTCCCATCTCTATCTGTCTTCCTCTCCCTCTGTCTCTCTCTGTGTCTCTCTCTCAAAAAAAAAAAAAAATTACTCTTCCCCAATATCCCCTGTGTCAGTAAGTGTAAGCCTATTGTCTCACCTGATTTACGGTTTCATGCTTGACAATACTGTTATTGTCTAGAAAGTACTCTCAGTATTACAAATTCTTTATGTGACTTTCTCAGTCAAAACCTATTTATTGGGCTGGAGAGATTGCTTAGTTGTTAAGGCACTTGTCTGCAATGCTTAAGGACCCAGATTCAATTACCCTGTACCCACATAAGCCAGATACATGGTGCATGCATCTGGAGTTCATTTGCAATGACTGGAGCCTGATATGCCCATTCTCTCTCCCTCTCTCTCTCTCTCTCTCTCTCTCTCTCTCTCTCTCATCCTTATCTACTCTTACTTTCTCTATCCCTCTCTCAAATAAATGAATAAATAAAATATTTAAAAAATAAAAAAGTATCGATCACCTCACCAGTGTTCATAAAACCCTATCTCATTATTTAGACATTAAAAGTCCTCTTCTACATATATTTACTGATTCTTTCTGGGAATGTCAGAAAGCATTTTTTGCAAATGCCCTATGTTCTAGGATTACATGGTCAACCATTTATCAATTCCTACAATATACATTATTATTTTACATAATTGTGATTTCCTTGTTTAGTATGATTTTTAACTCTAAAAGTACCCTCACATTTCTTTCTCCAATCAAAATCTTATCTTGAAGCTCTTCAAATGTTTATTTATTTTCTGTTTATTCTGAAACTACTGTTGGAACATCTTTCTGGTAACTTGTCTCAAGTGTTTGTGCTAAGGGATGATAATACTCAGAATTCCAGATTGTCCTTTTTAAACAGTCTTTGGAGCAGCTATACTTGCTGAGAAAACTATTCTAAGACATAGGAAAGCTTTGTGTGGTAGAATAGCTGTAGAAGCTTACAGGGGAACAAACAACTGTGATGATAGTAGCCATGACTAAGAACTTATTCCAAATATGGTGGGATGCCAGATTCTTGATAGGCATTGTAGTTAGCCATCAACTGATAATTGGATAATGAAGATGTGGTACATATATACAATAGAATTTTAATCAACAGTATGGAAAAGTGAAACAATAAAATTTACTGTTAAATTGATGGAGTTAGGAAAAACGAGATCACACAGGCACAGAAAGACAAATGCCACATGTACTATCACATATGTGTGTATTAATTAGGGATGAGTACAAATGGCAATCAGCATCAGGATATGGGTACAAAACTAGAATCAGGCCAGTAGAGATAATAACTAGGGAGAGAGGAGAGGAGGAGATACCTGACAAATCAGGGGAGGGAAGAATATTAGTGTGTTTGGGGGGGGGGTTCTTGAAGGGCTAGGGGGTAGAGAGGGTGGGAAGAGAATTACACAAAAGTTAAGATAACATGAATTAATCCCACAGAAATTCTAATTCTGACTAGCATTCTACAAGATAGAATCACCAATAAAGGGGGAGAAGGAACAGTCCAGACAGAAGGTAGAAAAAACTTAACCTTCTTAAAACCATGGACTCTGGCTGGTAATTCCAGGCACAGAGATGGGTTGCCCCCACAGTGAGTTGTTGGCCAGGGAGACACATGAGGTCCCCAAAACAATGTAGGCCATTGCCAAAACACTTAATTGCCAGTGCTAAAATGTAATACCCTATTGCTGAAGACACCACAAGTGGAGGTCACAGGACATCAAATTACCATGCTGGAACCAAAAGGGAAACTAGCACGGTCCTGGCTAGCTAGCTCCCATAGTACTAGAAAGCACTATTGGAGCTGCTAGAAGAAAATGGTCACCAACAGCATGAATAAGCAGGGGACCCCATCCACTATGAAATAAACTAGCCAGACAAGAAGTACACACTTGTGCAATAGTGGCACACAGCCTCTGGGTAACCAACTTTTCTCTGATTGGACATGCAGCCTGCTCAGTGGGAGAGAACTCATCATACCTGGTACTGGAAATGAAGTCAGATTCCCATAGTCAGGAAACTCATACTTCAGAGTGAAGCCCCCACTGCACTCTGGAGAAGAAAAATGGATTTTCACACCAAAAATCTCTCAAGTAACTTTGCATACACCTTTTAACCCAAGCTGCTCTCACTCTTATTTGGAGAATCTGCTTTATTCTACTGATGGCAGAGAAAACGGAAGAGAGTTGATAAGACAATAAGATAACGAATTTCCCCCAAGGAGACTTTCCACCACTTCTACAGAAGAACTTGCAGTGGAAGTGATACCATGAACATTGTTCTTACTGCTAACCTGACAGTCAGATCCAGGGTGATGATGACAGACATGGTGATCAATCAAAAGCCATCAAAGCAGATTTCCAGAGGCTACAAAGAACTAGACACTAAATCTGACTCCCAACAGACCTGATTTGCCTCAGAGAACATTGCAGAAAAGGGGGCGTAAAGATTGTAAGAGCCACAGAGTGAGTGGGAATACCCTGAAGCATGGTTACCCCACTATTGCATTGGTACTGACTGATGCCTTCGTGACCCTACAATAAATCACATAACCCCAGAGAGGAGGGTTCTAGGGAAACAGAAACAGGGGAGAAGAAATTCAAGTAAAAAATAAAATAAAATAGGAAACATTGTGGTAGAGTGGTGAGGCAGCTTGCTCACAGTCACACTGCAGCATAGCAGCAAAATCTGGCTTTGCCTTCTGTGCGCATGGTCTTTGCACCACACTGTGATGCCCACTGAAGGTGACAGTGAGGATACTAGGACAGAACAATGTCACAAGGAAGTTCAGAGTAGGCATTGGCTAAATGAAAAACTTGCTCTTGATCATCATTACAGAATTGCCTGAAATGTGACATTGCATAGGATAGCAATAGTATCATTTGATTTAAATGAAGAAGAATTTATACTAGCGCCACAATCTATGGTCAATATTCTCATGCATTATGTTATATTTACATATCTTCTTTGTGTCTTCTAAAATTTAGTCCAGCATTCTATCATTGGTGAGGGGAGCTTCCAGAATGACATGCAAAGAAGAAACATGACCATTAAGCTATTGGTTCCCCACCAACACCCTAGTGGAATGGGGGCAGAGATGAGAGAAAGGATGGTACCAATAATAATGTATGCATACTAAGTATGTCTATATTAAATAAATAAAAGAATATAAAATGTCCACAGAAAACATTTAAAGAAGAAAAATGAACATTAAAAGTTTTCCTTGAATTTTTGCATTTATTTATTTATTTATTTGTTTGAGAAAGATAAAGAAAGTGAGCTGGAGAGGGGAGAGAATGGGTACACCAGGGCCTCTAGCCACTGCAATCTCCAGACTCATGGGCCACAATGTGCATCTGGATTACATAGGTACTGAGGAATCAAACCTGGGTCTTTAGACTTCATAGGAAAGTTCCTTAACTGCTAAATCTTCCCTTCAGAACCCCCAACCTTGATTTTTTTTTTTTTTAAGATTGGGAGGAGAAGAGTTATCAATAGGTTGTGTGATGTTTAATTCTGTTGTCAAATTGGTCAGATTAGAAGTGATGAAAGAGACACATCTTTGGGAAGGGTCTGTGTGGGTATTTCCAAGAACAAGTAAATGAAAGAGGAAGCCTTTCCTCCCAGTGCTTGGCCCTTCCTGAGGTGAACTATATATAAAGATACTCCAAGAGAACTTTTTTTGTGGCCTGGCTGCCATGCTACTTGTTGGTGTATGCCTTTTATTTCACTGCCCTTACTACTCACTTAGGGTAACATCTACTCTGTTTTGGCTGTTCTTCATGAACATTGGAACTGAGTTTGATCAGCTTTCTAATATGGACTAAAGACTGGAGAATCTTCAGGCATCTTTCAGGCCTTCAGTGCCAGATTGGGACTGCTGTGGCATCCAGCCTAGTGGACTGAGTGCCTACCAGGTTCCTTGACACTCAAGCCTGATCCTGTAAACTAATCTGATAAATCCCCTTGGTAATACACCTTCATTATATCAATTCTATTCCTCTAGAGAGCCTGATTAATACAGCTTGCTTCAACAACAAGAGGAAAGAATGATCACCATTGTCTATGTAGTTGAAATAAGCCAGTATCAGCAAACTGGAAATCTGAGGCTAAAAACAATTAATAAATGCATGCTCACTCCAACCATTTTGTCTTTTCTTCTGGGGATACTTCATGAATGACCAACAAACTATCTGTTTCTTCTCTATGTTTATATCAACCCTGGAAAAGAGATCTTTAACTCCATTCATATGATCCACATTGTCAAGATCATCCACCCATGGCTTTCTCTGGTCCTTTCCTCAGTCCTTCCATAAGAATCCCTAGTTACCCACTTCCTCCCCTTCTTAATTGGATCCATCACATTCCATGAACTAATCCTAATGCATTCCCTCAATGACATCCTCTAAAATTGACTTGTCTGCTAACCTTATAATTCTCATCATGTTCTAGAAATTAGTGTGCATATATGTGTGTGTGTGTGTGTGTGTGTGTGTGTGTATGTGTGTGTGTGCGTGTGTGTGTGTTTCTAATCCTTCCCCAATAATAAATGTTGTTAACTTAAATAAAATATGGAATAAAGTTTGAGAGTCTTTGTTGTGAGTTAGTGCCCAATCATGGGATTTGAGAGTTGATGTGGTAACAGGTGGTATCTCTCTTCAAGCCATCATGCCAAATCTACTCATGGAGGGTCTAAAAAAGAATTCTATCAGAATAGCTTCTCATGTCACAATGTCAGTCAAAATAAATGTATACAGGCATACTTTCCCAACCCACAGTTCATGGGTTGTATACCCCTGGATTTAATGTTTGGCCCGAGACATTTCTAGTTGTCAAATGTGGCTCAGTAAAGCCAAAGGATTAGACATTTCTTAGAAGTTTCCACATTTTAAACATACAAGTGAGAAAACGGAGTTTCCTAGTGAAGAAGACAGATTAAAGGATTGGGTGCTTCTTTGGACAAAAGATGCTTGAATTTCTGTAGCATTGTTGAATTCAAGAGTCATAGTTCAGAATGAATTTGTGCCTCTTTTCTTTCTTTTTTTTATTATATTTTTGGAGAGAGGCATGTGCCTCTTTTCTTAATGGAAAGCAGTACTTGGATATGTGGTCACAAAGGTGATGCAAACCAAGAGATCTTCCAAGGACAGTTGTACTCCATCCCTCTAGTTTTCATCTAATCCCCACAGGAGTGGTCAGATGTGGAATGAATTTTCTGCATTTCTGACTTCAATGCCATTTTTGTTTCCAACAATGTATTTTCTTTAGAAGAGTTTGTCAATATTCACTTTCTACTATGTGAAGTGGGAACTGTTGGCTTTTAAGGTGAAGCAGTTAGAGAGATGGTCAGTTCTCTCCCTATACTGAATAAGCAGCCATCATACTCTCAGTGGCCCCTCTTGTCTCAAAGGCTTCAACCCTGGTTCCAATTAAGCTCTAATTTTCCAAATACAAGGTAGTTACTTGTTTAATATATCCTGCTGGCTGCTTATGGCAGGGAAAGTTCAGGGGTGTGAGCTAAGTACAGAAGAACTTCTTACTACTCTGCTGGGACACTGACTTTTACCTGAAAGCATCTACCAGCTTCATTTATGTGAGATGGCCTTACTTGTCATGCAGAAAGCTGACTTGTTATACCAACTTTGCTTTGTTCCTTTGATTCAGAGTGGACACACATTCTCAGCTGGACCTTCCTGTTTTATTTCATTTCTATCAGTCATCACTTCCACTCCACTGAAAAACTTTCTGTTTACTCTTACCAAATCACATGATGTTACATAAATGTTCGAACCCTTATTTATGGGCATTTCAGGATTGCAACACTCCTTTTACAAGGCAGCTATTTGATTCCAGAATGGATAAGCTACAAAGTTACAGTTGGCCCTCATCACAGCTTGCAAAGTGACAGAGGACTAAAGTTGGCTTTGCTCATAAAAAGGTAAATAATGAAGTACAGACTTGGAAACAAACAGATCAGCATGTACCCTGCAGAGTGCCAGTAGGGCCCTTCAGAGTGACATCACTGTGCCAGCACACTAGACATTTGCAGACTGAGAGATTCCTACAGTTGAGGGTTATTATTCAACTGTGCTGCTGAATCAACCCCACTCACAGCAACAACACCTAGAACAATTTTCACCATTGGCTGAATGTTTAGCGGATGCTCAGTAAAATTTTAGCGCCATGCATGTTTACTAACAGCTACCTTTAGAAATATTTTTCATTTGACAATGAGAATATTAAGCACAGAGAGGTTATAACTTGTATCAAATCACATGGCAGAGTATGGTTAAGCCCCAGCCCTCTATTTCTAGTGCCAATCCTCTTAGATGTCACACTTTGCTTTCCACAAATGTTCCCAGCAAGCCAGGTATAGCTATCACTCAGGAGTGTCATTTTTGTTTCCTTGAAGAAATTTGAGGTACTTTTCCTCATGAGTTAACATCTACCTTCTCCAAATTCCCCTTTGGTCTTTGTTCTACCTTCAAAGCCATTCGGAATATGAATTTGTCATTGATGTTTACCCGTAACCAGCCTTAAATGATGTGAAGGTATCAAGTAACTTTCTAATGTGTATTTGGATATTATATTTGTGTTTAGTGGAAGCAATCTTAGCTTATGAGACAATGAATAATGAAATAACTCTCTCCTTATCCAGGTGTTAGTTGGCAGAATAGGTCTAAAGTGGAGTATAAAGTGTGTCAGAAGAACTCTCAAGGAAATAATAAGGTATGTGGAAAAAAATCAGAGAGTTATTCATAGGGCCATTATATTAACCACAAATATGAGAAATTATTAATAAATTATAATTTATCCATGTGATGCAATATATATTCATTGTTAAAGAATTCATATTTTCCAAATATATTGCAGGATGAAAAGTTGTCAGAATAATGTTAAATTTTAAAAGTGAGATTTAAAACAATGCTCAAAGTATTGTCCCTTGCTTGAAAAAATGCAAAGAGAAAGTAACATGAAAAATATCTATAAAAAATAACAGAATAAAGAATGTATCATTATGTTATCTCTCCTAATTTTCTAAAGAGTCATTACGTTTAGAGCCAAATGCAATGTACCTGTGTTGATGTTTCAAAGATTCCTATGCATCTGAAATTCACTTTTAGCTGAAGTGCAAGCATTGAAATGTGAGTGCCACTATTCATGGGGATACTAGTATTTGATGCCTAAGACACTTTGAACTCCTCAGTACATTGAATAACTCAGCCCATCCAAACATGAGAGAAATTATTGGCTCCCTCCTCCATAGAGCATCTCCTTAGATTTTGTAGTGGACAATACCAACTGGAATCAGTTATCTAACCACAAATTTTGCATGATACATATGTAAGCTAAAATAGTCATTGTTTTTCTGAGAACCAGATTTATGTGAGTATCCTCTGTTTAAGATGTTCTACCTGGCAATCTTACATATAATATTTTTTAACATTTTTAAAAATGTAAAAATGTACCACTTTTCCTTTTTTCTTTCCTTTCCCTTTTCACTGTATCTTTATTTTCTCTCAGATTTCAATTTTTCCTCCTCTCTATCCATTTTCTAAAAGTTGCTCTCATTTTTATATACTATCCCCAAAATATCTTCATTTTATTGTACACTTACTAGTGAAAATATCAATTCAATCAAAAATAAATATAATGCAAAATGAACAAGGACTAAAGGCCTAGAGTTGACAAAAATATGTTGGTAAATGAAAAACCCAAATATGTTTGACAAAATTTAGAATGGTAAGATCCAACCTTGAAAAATTGTCCCTAAAAATTATCTGTGATTTCAGAAATAGTAATGTTACTGTAAAAATTTACATTCTCATTTGTATTGTTTAAAGATAATTTAACTTATCAGTTGAAAATAATTTTTAAAAGATAAGATGGGAATGATCTTAATTGTATGGATCAAGAACTTAATTAACTTTATAGAGTTTGTTTCAGTACATATTTTATTGAGGAAACTCAACAGAGATAACAAAATTATGAGGACAATTATCTTGGAAAAGTAGACAACAAAACTACAAAGAATCATAGGAGGATCTGGTTGGGTTGCATGGTGAGTGAGGCACTCGGAGGTGTGCCATGGAGTCATGTTATGTAGTCATAATGGAAGCTTCCATTTGTTGAGTTATGGCTTGGGCATACTAAACTATTAACAATAATCAGAGTAACTGCATCATTGGTCCTGGATGACTATTTCTGATGTATATGAATAACTATTGGGCACTCACTAGGAATGGGACTTTACCTCAAATAATCACTATTACCTCATTTTACATTATGTGTTTATCCCACTTATATGTGAATCTTGAGGATTGGTGGTTGGTATGTTAGTATTTTTCCCCCTACTGTAACCAAATGCCCAACAGGTTACAACTTAAGGGAGAAATGATTTATTTTGGCTACAGTTTAAGAAGAAATATAGCACATCATGGTGGAGGAGGCATAGTGGGAAATGTGGGAGGCAACTGGTCACATTCAGTCCATAGTCAGGAAACAAAAAGAGAGGAATGATGGTGCTCAGCTAATTTTTTTCCTCTTTATTCAGTGTAGAACCTCAGCAGATGAAATGGTTCTGCCCATATTCTCTCTTCAATTAAACCTTTCTGGAAAAGCTGTCATAGACATACCCAGAGATGTGTTTTCATGGTGATTCTAAATATAGTCAAGTTGACAATGAAATCTAATCAACACAATTAGTCTAAAAAAATTGCATAACCAAAGAGGTCTAATTTAGAAACATATCCTCTTAACATTTGAGCCCTCAATATCTGGTCTTCCCCAATTTCTAACTTGCTTCACTTTGAGTAACTTCCATGTTAAATTGATGAACTTGAACTTACCTTTCTCAGGTTATTCTGGAAGTAAGTGTGAGCTCAGAGGAAGATAGAGGCAAAGAGGTCATTATACATTTCAGTAATAAGAAATGTCAAAAGCTTGATCCAAGTAAGTGACAGTAAGAATAGAGAAAAGGTGAATTAAACATACTATATACATGAATATACCAGAACTTAGTGATCAACTAAGAAGGACATGGTGAATGGGTACAGAAAGAAATTCAAATTTAAATTGGAATGATGGTTCTAAAGAGAAAGAAGGAAAGGTTGGAAATTCACATCACACCATTTATCATACCAAAACTTTGACTCATCTATGAAAGCACTAACTATACAGATATGTTTAGGCATGCAAAATCATTCTACTCTATAAGTTAAAATTGTTTTGATATTTTCTCATTTTCCTTCTTCGGTATAACTAAAGTCTATTACAGAGGAAATTCAGAGATTTTGCTTTGTTTTGTTTGTGTTTTTGCCTAAGTGGATATCTCAGGTTGAAAAATCAATCCTGGTAAAAACTACCACTCTTTCACTGCACTCTTTCAAAATGCTGGTGCTGAGCTGTAATTCCAGAGGTAGACAGACAACAGAGAGATGGAAATGATAGGGAATAGATGGGAGATAAAGAGTTGAATGAAATCCAGTCCTGTTTTGGTGGTAGGTAAGATGGTGTCCTAGTTTTCTTGGTCTAGGTGCTATTTTGCCATCTTGGAATGTTGTTGTCTTATTGCTGCTAGGTACATGCATGGTGGTACTCGTGAAGTAGCATGGACATTCCTCAGTCCCTTAGCAATAAGATCAGACCAGATCTTTTACTATATGACTTATTCTTTATCTAGGTCACTGGAAACCATAGCCTTTGGCTTTCTGTCTATTATGGAGTTCCTGGCTTCTTATAAATCACTGAATACCCAGGAATCCACAAGGGGGCATCTCGCTCATCTGTGTCCATTTGTCAGGCACAATGGGACAATCACAGCATTTGTCTGAGCATCACTTCCTTTCTCAACATTTCATGAGTTTCTCTAGAGAAGATGAAGATATCTACTCAATTCTCAGGCTTATTTGGGGTGTTCTTATATCTCTTTTTCTAGGAAACAACAGAGTTGGGAAAGCCAGGACCCTCTCATAGAGAAATAGCTAATCTAGGAACTTCCCATAACTTTCTATTCTCATCCTTGTTTCTGGATTCCCATGTTGTCTAAGATTAGATGCAGAGGTCAGGAGATTTCATCTTTATAAATAGCTTTGTCTTCTAAATTTTTGTATCATCCTTGTAATCATAAGATTTCAATATTTAAATGTTAACATATTATCTGTTGTTAACTGTTAACATAATATAACTTATTATCTGTTGTTAACTGTTAAATGTTAACATATTAAAACTTGGCTCCTCCATTTTCTAATTCCCATTCTAGGAAGTTGTCCTCATAATAAACAGTCTTACCTAGGCAAGTTATTTGGGGGGAGTGGAAATGAGAAGATAAAACTATGTTGCCTAATTAATTATCACATTAAACCACATAGTAAATCAGTTTGTTTAGCAGAAGTGACATGAAACAAATCCAACTAGAATTCAAGCTAAACAAAGACTAATCTGAATCCTTTTGTTCTTTTGTAGTGAAAGCTGCTATAGAATGAGAGATAAAATAATATAGAAAGACAGTCTCTACCAACCTCAAACTGATAATTATCTCATTGGATTGAGTTGAAAATAAATCTGATGCCCTAAGTGGCAATAAAGAACAAACACAATTCAGGAAGGCAGGAAATATTTGCTGAGTATGAATAAGGCAACACAAAAAGAAAGATGTCTCAGTGATGAAAAGAGAAGACATGAGAAATGAATATCCCTCTGCTGCCACTGAGTTTTAGGTTTGCAATAGTGGTTTAAAAAAAAAGGTAGAGGCAACAGCTTTTATCTGATATGGCTTGCTATGGATTTGAAGGTTAAGAAACTGGAAATATGACTTATAAAAATTGTCTTTCATTTTTTTCATGTCCCTCATGTCTAGACTTCTTGCCACTAGTTGTAAATGAAAATGGCTGGTTTAGTTGTCTGATAACTATGAATAACTCTCTGGAAAAGCATCTGAAGGCAACCCTAGAGTGTCTGATGTAGTTTGGAGGCATGACATATAACCATCCACTTATTCACTTTATTAACTAACTCATTCAGTGTGGTGGTTAATTTTGATTACCAACATGACTGAATTAGGAAACATGTAGTACATCAGTGAGGCACACCTTGGGTGTGTCTGTAAGGGGGTTTCCAGACAAAATTAACTAAGATAAGAAGACCCTATATGTAGGCATCACTATCCCATGGGCTGAAGTTCCAAGATGAATAAGAAAAAGAAATATGAGAAAGCAAGCTGAGTATTAGTACTCCTTGTCTCTTGTTCCTGATTCACCCAGATGTGGGTGCAGAGCCACAGCTGCTTATATTCTATGCTTTCCCCTGTGACAAACTATACCTACAAATTTTGAGCCAAAATAAACTGTCCCCTAAATTGTTTCTGTCAGGTATTTGGTCACAAGAGAAAAGGAACTAGTATTTTTGGAGCATGTGCTGCATTCCAGACCAATGTTATATAGTGTACTAAAGACAAAACAAAATGCAACAGTGGATACTATCTAGGCTCACCATGAGGTGGAGGAAAGACATAACATCCATTATATCTTCTATGCAGCAATACCATGGCTGGGATGTATCATAGGAAGAGGCCAGGTTTATCAAGACAATAGGGAGGGTGGGATGGGAGGGGAGGGCAAGGGTACAGGAGGACACAGATTTGGACTCAAATGGAAATGGTACCATAAAATCATATAGCCTGAAAGACAGGCTAAAAGATTGAACCTTCATCATGCCCTTAGAGGGAACACCTGAACCACAGGGCCCTGGAGAGGACATCATGAAGACTAACCTTAATCTTTTCCTATTTCCCTCTCTCTCTCTCTCCCTATTCTCTCTCTGCTCTTTTTCTCTTTTGCATCCTTTTTGCATATTTTTCTTCCTTCTTCTTCCTTGGCACTGACCTGTAACTCCCAGTACCAGCATGTGGTTAACTTCCACAATGAGCTGTTGATCAGAGAGACCTACAAGGTTTCCCAAAATAAGACAGATTTCTGTCAGAGATTTTTTTTTTTTTTTTTTTTTGGTTTTGTGAGGTAGGGTCTCACTCTGGTCCAGGCTGACCTGGAATTCACTATGTGGTCTCAGGGTGGCCTCGAACTCTCGGCGATCCTCCTACCTCTGCCTCCCAAGTGCTGGGATTAAAGGCGTGCGCCACCACGCCCGGCTCTCTGTCAGAGTTCTTGATGACCCACCAAAGGTTAATGGTTAGACCCTACTGCCGAAGACACCATATGCTGTTGGGAAGGAACATGGAGTGGCCTGACTGGAATCTGGAAGATGGTAAGGTCCCCATACAGTTAGCTTGTCTAGTGCCAGAGGGTGCTACATGAGCAACTGGGGGAAAATGACCCACATCTGTCCAAACAACTTGTAGTCTAAGCTACTCAGCAGTAAACAACCTGGAATGATGCTCAAACAAGTGCAATAGTGGCACACAGCCATGGTGGGTAACCAACTGCTCTTGATTTGTCTAACAGATCCACTCAGTGGAATGGAACTCATAGCTGGAATTGGGAAACAAGTCAAAACCATGTCCAAAAAAATGAGCCCATTCTCCAATATCAAGCTCCCACCAATGTTGGCTATAAGAGGGTCTACACATATAAAATTCCATCTAAAATAATAATGGCCATCCCATCTATCTGGTACTAACTTCTCTCTCTCTCTCTCTTCACTGGAGAATTTGCTTCTCTTTTTCAGATGGACACTGAACCTGAGGGGAGGATTATCTTATCACACCTCACCAGGGCTGCAGCTGAAGCCATAGAGTAATGGGGGAAATGGGCAAGAGTACAGCTTTTTCGGTGAACCTGACACCAGCAAGGCTGAAGGAGATAGATACAGAGAACACTCAACTCCTACTAAACCAGATATCCAGAGACACAGAGGATTCCAAGACCTTATCACTGAAGTAGAACTAAAATGAACCCAACATGGAAACCAACAGGGAAATTCATGGAAGAGGGGGGCGGAAGGATTGTTAGAGGCACAAGTTGGGTCATAATGCACAGAGACATTGTCTCTTCCCTATAACTGTTGGCTACTTCCACAATGCACCATCCACATTCCCCAATAAAATGGGTCCCTTTGGAGGGGGTAGAACAAAGAGGAGGCTATCGAAGGCACCAACATGAATGTATTCACATTATGACCATAACTAATAAAATAAACAATAAATTTTAAAAAAGAAAATACCTATATGAAACCTATCACCATGAACAATAAATATATACCAATAAAAATAAAAGCCATTCATTTATAGTTTAGGAAAAAAGAAATTACCAGACTTCAGTGTGAGAAGAACTGAGAGAAAACTTCAGGAAATAAAATTGAAATGATTCTGGAAAGTAGAGGCCAGATTAAGGACTTTTCTATGCTTCACCTCCTTGAAACTCATTTTGAAATTAATCCACACTGTGCACTAATAAAGAAGCTTGTAACTTAATTTGCCTATGGTATTTGGAGGTGAGAATGGTGGGAGGAAATTTGCATTAATGAGGTCTTGTTTAACTTTACTAACCATGTGATGTCTTCACTAGCAAGGAGACCCTGTCCTGGAGTGCAATTCAAAATTGTAAGCTAATTAAAATTTTATTCTAAAATGTATCTGGTCTGCAGTGGTTGGTTATTAGCAAAAAAAGTGAACAACGACAGGCTCCTTAGTCCTTGTGCTAGTCAATTTTCTGATGGTACAACTTGAAGGTGAAAACACTTATATTTCATGGCTTAGAGGTTTCAGTTCACTATGGCATGGAGGCTGCGGTAGAGCAGAGAAGAGCAGAGAAGAGCAGCTCACATCATGGCAGGCATGAACACCAAGAAAGAATGCTTGTGTTGTCAGGCTTCCTCCTAATCCCTTCATATTCCTTTTGAGGTCACAGCCTATTGGATGCTTCCCGTATTCAGGGCACACTCCCAGCTTCTTGGTTAATCCTCTCTGGAACTTCTCTTATAAACATACCCAATATTGTAATTTACTAATCCCCTAGGGATTTCTGAATCCTATACTGATGATAATCATAGATAGCTATCATGGGCCATGATCCAAAGATGGACATTGCCCTTTGATAATAATGAGCAATCATTGCCACGTTTTTAGCAGGCAAGAAGGGAAAATCATATTGCCCTTAGAAAGCTCATTCCATCTGGGCGTAATAGTGCTCGCTTTTAATCCCAGCATCTGAGAGGCAGAGGTAGGAGGATTGCTGTGAGTTTGAGGCTATCCTGAGTATCCTGAGACTACATAATGAATTACAGGTCAGTCTGGGCCAGAGTGAGACCCTACCTTGAAAAACCAAAAAAAAAAAAAAAAAAAAAAATGGAAAACTCATTCCAGAGTTATTGGGTTAATTATAAGGAACTCTGGGTGGGAACTGAATGGTTATTCACATAATGGAAGGTCATTGGAATATAGTCAGACTAAATGGGTAAGAGTGGGAATACAAGGAAGGGTAGATTTGAGAGATTGTGGTTGTATAGAGCTAAGGAGTAGAAACGTGCACAAAGGAAAAGAGGATAAAGATGAAATTCATGTTTTTTGGCTTGTGTGGGAAATAACGATTATACAGAGCAGGGAGGAGGCTTCCAGAGGATTCAAGAAAAGAACTTGAATTTAGACATGCCACATTTTTTTGTTTTTGGAGAGAGACAGAGAAAGAGAGGGAGAGGAAGACAGATAGAGATGGGCACCAGCACCCTTGCAGCTGCCGCGAATGAAATCCAGATGCGTGCGCCCCCTTGTGGTCAAGTGCAGCATTGCGCCCTTGCATCTCTGCATCTGGCTAAATGTGGGGCCTGGAGATTGGAACCAGCGTTCTTAGGCTTAGGAGGCAGGCGCCTTAACCGCTAAGCCATCTCTCCAGCCCATGCCACATTTTTTTTATTAGATAGAAACTTTGTACGGGCACATCATGTGTTTGTACCATCATTTCCCTTCTTCCTGAGCCCATTCTATGGAGGGCCCTTCTCAGTGGGATTGCTGGTATTCACCATGGAATTGTGGGTTATGAGTTGTGAGAGCAGTACTGTTGCTCATCTTGACAATTCATCTGTGGTTTTACTGTGACCTTAGCTGCTTTGGTAGGGATAGTTCAACTTCTTCCAGGGAGTCAGCTATCTTTTCTTGTCTTGTTTAGATATTTTGGTTTTCCTTCATTCTCACTGCCTTCTAAAAATGAAAAAAAAAAATAGAAGTGCCGATGGGACATCTAAATGGAGATGTCTACTAGCTATTTGATGTACCCATGTGCTGTTCAGGAGAGATGGAAACAGATTTATATTTGAGAATCATATCTGTGATACTGATAATCAGACTTTCCCATGTCATAGATATTGATAAGATAGGAATGAATAAGAAAAGTAACCATCAGAGAAGAGTAGAAATAGTCAGCTTCAAGTATGAAAGATTACCAGGAGAATATCAAGAAGGGAATAATTGACCTTGTGAATTTTTACAGTAAAGGTTACAATGGGAAGTTGTAAACTTGAGGGCAAAATGACTACTAGACAGAAGACAGATTTTGGTCAAATGTATGAGTGAACTTTCTATTCATTATTTTTCTCTATCCTGTAGCCAAATACATGACAGAAGAAACTTAAGAAAGGAAGGGTTTATTTTCACTCAAAGTTTGAGGACACAGTCCAATATTGAAGGAAGCACTGTGAGGTGCCTAGTGACATTTGTCTGGAATATTCGATCCAGGAGCCCTAACCAATGGAATGTTACTACCCACATTTGGGATATGTCCTCTCTTGGTCAACTCTTTCGGCAAACACCCTCACAGATTCACTTAGAGGCATGTTTCAATGGTGCTTTTCACTCCAGTCAAGTTCACAATGAAGATTTCCTTTCAAAGCAGCTAATCACCCTCACAGTGTAGGCATTTTATGCTCCTTAGTAAAAATCAGGATGGTTTGAGAGTCACACAGTTGCCCATTAAACAAAGATGGGATATTCATTCATCTGTCATGAAATGGGTCATTGAAAGTTGTGAAAGATCGGTACAAAAATGGACATTTAAACAGTTTGGATAACAAATGTTTTCTGTGAGAGTGTTTTTTATTGATTGTATTTGTTTTAATTTTGAGTGGAATTACTTTGGGAACATGAATACTGAAAATTCAGGATACCCCTTACTCAATGTGCCATTTGAGGTTATTATTGCAATACAGAATTCTCTTGCTCATAAACGTGGTACACATCATGTCTTCCATCGAGTTCACAGAGGGTAAATGTGTTTGTTTAGTGTTTGGGAACACTGAGGGATAAGGACGGGCAATGCAACAGGGCAGGCAGGCCTGGGGGAGCTAAACCTGTCTTTGCTTTTTTACTAGGTCAGATGAGGCAAAATAGTGTTTACTCTTCTTAAGTGAAATGGACAGGATGGTGTCTAAGATTCTTCTTTCTCTAATTCCCTTTGTATTAACCACTATCACCATTTTTAGGGCACTCACAGTTGAAAAGGACTTTGGAGATGCTTATTGACTCAGTTATCACCAGTATAGACCACAGTTGGGGGTAAAGAGGGAGTTTATGATTGCATCTACTTTTCAAATAATACTGAGCCTTTCTAGGTTAGTGGCTAGTAAAGGCTGAAATCCTGAACTCATTTTTTTTTTTTTTTGTCTGTTAAAGCTATGCTTTTTCTCAATTCCTGAGATCATTGTGTTCTTATGCTAGTTACTATCATTAATTAACAACAAAAAAACTCTTCAATTGAATGGATTGGAATACATAATTTTATTTATTTATTATTATATTTTGCTTGTTTTTGAAGGAAGGTCTCACTGTAGCCCAGGCTGACTAGAACTAACTCCATAGCTCCAGAGCTAGACTTGAAATGCTTTCTTTAGTATGCAACACTAATAGTTTCTTTTAGGTAGGATGTTAAATTTCTCCATGGGCAAGGAAGATTCTACCTTGCATTTTCCAAAGATGGCAAAGAGGATGTCATGTGATCAGGAAGGCAGAGTGGGGATTGTTATGTACTTTGTGAGCTGCTTGACTAGCAAGGCTTCAGGTATATAATCCAGCTGACTTCACAGTGATGCCCTTGCTCTCCAGTGCTGTGGGGCTTGGCATGCTAGTGCTGTGAGCTGCTCCTTTCTTGATGGTCTGGGTAAGATACCTCTTAGAAAGACCACATTCGCCTTCCCATTCAATCCAAATATTTAGCTTCAAGCATGCCTCAGCTGTGCTTTGGCAAGGAGTGCTTGGGAGGAGGAGGCTGCTTTGAGGGACCTTCCTTTGAAGCCCTGGGTGTCCTACAGTGATGTGGGGCCTCAGCCAAACATGTTGGGCTTTGAGGCCATCAGCAGGGTTGAGACACTCTGGGGACTGCTGACTTCAGCTGAATGGACCCAAGGCATAGCCACAGGCTGTCAGGAAAATCTCTCTGTTGGGTATAGAATCACAGGAGTTATCTCAGCCAGCCTTGGAGAAGCCCGGTCTGCAGCTTCTGTGTTTCCAGGACATCTTTCCACTGACGATGCTGTGTGGGACTGTGGCTCACTAAAGGGGAAGAAATGAAAAATCAGTTATTATTAGTCCTGAGGCAAATTCTTTGGTGCTCTCTGTCTTGCTCAGTAGTGAATTGTTTGTGGAAAATTATTGTTCATGTCCTTGAAACCTTAGATTCTGAGTCTGTTCCTTGCAGGGAGTGTAAGATTCATTAACATAAAATCATGACTACTTTTGCATCATTTTGAGAATATTGTATTGGTACACCACCCAGAATAGAAGGCACTTACCATATCAACATTATCATCCACCTTGAGTTTCAGAGGGAAAAGCTACTATTCACACAGAAGAAAAGAAGAAACCCTAATAAAGCTACTCTTGATACTTCTGTGCCCAATACTAGCTATAGGTGCAAATTTAAAGATCTGCTGACCAGGGACCCAGACCCTCAAAGACTAGCATCTGGGTACCCAATGTAGAAATACCATCTAGACAAATGGAACATGGAACCAACAAAGAGAAGGGGGAGGACTGAGAAATCTGGTGGACCAGTAACCTGATGGATCTTAGTTATCTTAAAAACTCATTACAATGGAAGAGCTAGTTTCATTGTTTCTCTAGTATTTTTCATTAGAAATTGTGATTAAAGTAAAATTTTGGGCAAACTCTGCCTGGATGAACTGCCTTACTATGAGAAGCTTGGGTGTGAAGACATGAAGCCGAGTAGATCAGAGTAGACGCTGTTAGTGCCCTTCAAGAGCTCCTTCCCAGGCCTTCTTAGATTTTTTATTTATTTTTTATTTTATTTTAAATAAATTCTTATTTTAAATAAATGTCCTACTAATTGGTAGCTATCTCTTCAAGGATGCTGTGGATTTCCTTTGTGAGTCCTCAGCTGATTACTTGCTGATATAAAATTGAGAAAACCGATCTTTACTGCATTGAGATGAGACTCATTCAGTGTTCATCATGAAATTTGGGTAAAGGTATACCTTAGACTGGACAATAGCCTTATTTTTCTCTCTTGTTCTTGTTCATTTTCTCCTAAAAGCACTCTGATTTCCACTTTGCTCCCTGTTTCTAGGCACCGGCTCAGAATTGGTAGTAGTCAAGTCCATACCAGGCATTAGGAAAATATTTTAACATATAATATACAAGCATCAGTAAACCTGAGAAATCAACATTTTCAATTGTCTTTATTTTGAAACTGAATAAAACATGGCTCAGAGAAGTTGAGTAACTGCTCAAGATTACAAGAATCACCTTCAAGCATGAGTCCAAACACTACCTAAGCCCCTTTATTACTTTTCCATATTCAGTTCTAAGTATTATTACTATAGAAATGACCTACATAAGATTTTTTGTTTGTTGTTTGCTGTTGTTTTTATTGTTTTTCGAGGTAGGGTTTCATTCTAGTCCAGGCTGACCTAGAAGTTACTGTGTAAAAACCCCGGGTGGCCTCAATCTCATGGTGATCCTTCTACCTCTGCCTCCCAAGTGCTGGGATTAAAGGAGTGCTAAAGGAGTGCACAGCCACGACTGTGCTGAGTCTAGGCCGGTTCCTATAAATGAAATAGCTGAGTGCTGGCTTCAGATTGAAATCACAGAGACCACAGAGAAAAGGTTGCTGACTCTACCCTTCCTGCAAGGTAGGTAAGTGACACGATCTCTAGTTGGACTGGGAAAGCCATCATATAGCAGCAAAATGCTAATGATCCTGGATGTACCAGCCTTTATCATGTGCAGTTTATACTGCAAAATCATTTAACTCATAAGTATATAAAAGTAGGAAGGAAGTAGGTATTATCATTAATCCACTTTAATGATAGGTAAACTGGATCAGACAGGTTTAGCAATACAGTTTGTTATGACTGTACAATAGACTCTTCCACAGGCTACATGCTATGTGAAGTCCCCAGAGATTGATAGAGCAGGAAAGATGGAGAATCTACCTTCTAGGCAAGGAAAAATAAATTTGTTTCTTCTCATTAATTGATTTCTAAATGACATTTTCATATATACATTATTTATTTCAACATGTAATAAGTATATTATTTTCAAATAAATTAATAAATTTCTTTAAAAGTTTCTCAGTTTTAGTTTCTATGATGGTATTTCATTGCCAATTTAACTAGATCTTGAATCACCTATGAGACAGGCCTCTGGGCAACTCTGTGAAATGCTTCTGGACAGGTATAGCTAAGAAGGTGAGGCCCACATTGGAGCTGGGTGGCACCATTCCATGGGCTGCAGTCACTGACTGGATAAAAGGGGAATAGAAAAAATGAGGTGAGCACAAGAGTTCATTTTCTCTCCTTCCTGATTACAGATACATGTCATCAGGTGCCTTGTGCTCCTGCCAGCACAGCTAGCGCCACATTTGCCCCATTTTTCCCCACTATGAGGGACTGTACCTTAAAACTATACAACAAGATAACCCTCTGTTTACCTTGTTGGTGTCCCCACTGTGATGTGATGTATCTTAGAATTGTGTAACAAGCTAACCCTTACTTTAAGTTTCATTTGATAAGTATTTTGTCAGACCAAGGAGTAAACTAGTATAGTTTCAAAAAGTGAATATTGATAGCCATGATCTACAACAACAGTTACTTTAAGCTATTCCATAATTTTAAAGATATTATAAAGCAAAAATCATTGAGAATTGTCTTAACTGATTCTATTCTTTAACCTCAAATATTATTTTATCCCTTTCAGCTTGACACACACAATCTTTGATGAATAAAATATATGCTATATGCCTGTCAAATGTAATCAGTTTTGTTCTTATTGAAACTTAACTCACTTGTCACTGCCCTTCAGGAAGAGCATTCCTTTTTCCTCTGGAGATTCTCTATAACCTAAATATCTAAATGCCTGTTGAACATATTGAGATAAACCTACACATAGGTACTGATAATACTGCCCCTTCAATGGGATTTGGATTTGAATACTAATAGGAGAAGAAGAAGAATGGAAGTTAGAGGATCAGATCCAAGGATATGGAAGTGAAGTGCTTCCTTTGAGGTTCATGTGTGACATTGACCAAATAGGAGGGGCAAGATGCAGAAGGAAAATGTCATTGCCTCAATGACCCAGCATATCTCCCTGATGGTCCCAGCTCCTTTTTTTTTTTTTCAGAATTTGTTTTCAGGGAAAATATATCACTATTTCATGATAATTCTTTATTTGGGGTAGCCAGGATTAAAGTGAGCCTCAGTTCAAGGTCATGATTGAAAGATCATAATGAACCTTTGCAGAAACAGAAATCTTGACAAACGTCCCAGTAAATTGACATGGTGATTGTTAGAAAGAGCATTGCTAAACTTTTTTTTTCTTAAATAGCCAAGACTGAGAGTGATATGAGAGGGTAATGTGGGGCACATATAAACAAAATAAAACATAATATGAAAATGTAAAAGTACAAATAGAAAAGTGTATACACAATATTTATAAAAGAAAAACTTTGAAATCTTTCCATTGGAAAGAGAACCTTGACTATATTAATGATTGTGGGAAGAATATCTACCTCCAAGGCTTAATACTTACATTTTTTTGATTTCATGATCATGTCAATAATATGTTCCATTGATGTGTTTACTCCTTAGCCTACAATAGCTAGAGAAATTCTTGACACATATAGAAACTCAGAAAAGAGATGTTCATGGACAAAATTTAAAAAGTGAGAAATAGAGGAATGAAAAAAGAAAAGGAAAGAGAAAGATGAGGGAAGATCTATGACAGGAGTGCAGTGGAATGAGAAAGCAAGGGGAAAGAATAGAAAGGCAGAGAATTCATCCGATCATATTTAGAAACCACACTTTCAGAGACCTCCATGATGATATCTTTAGCATTACTGGGTTTAGGAGAAATCAATTTTATCCATAAAGTTATTAAATGCATGATTTTGCAATGTTTATGGATTGGTGAAGTGTTTTTAAGGAAAAAATGATCCCATCTGCAAAAGCATGCAATCCCCTTGTTGACGTTATATGTTTTTTTATTATAAATTCAGAATATAATTGGGGTGTGGTGGCACACACTTTTAATCCCAGCGCTCGGGAGGCAAAGGTAGAAGGATCACCATGAGTTTGAGGCCACTCTGAGACTACATAGTGAATTCTAGGTCAGCCTGGTCTAGAGTGAGACCCTACCTCAAAAAACAAAAACAAGGGCTGGAGAGATGGCTTAGCGGTTAAGGCACCTGCCTCCTAAGCCTAAGAACGCTGGTTCCAATCTCCAGGGGTTCCAATCTCCAGGTCCCACATTTAGCCAAATGCAAAGTGATGCAAGGGCACAATGCTGCACTTGCCAACAAGGGGGCACATGCATCTGGATTTCGTTTACAGCAGCTGAGAGACTACTGGCACTCCATTCTCTATCTGTCTCCCTCTACCCTCTCTGTCTGTCTGTCTCTCTCTCTAAAAATAAAAAATAAAATAAAATTAAATTAAAATTAAAAATTTTAAAAAAACAAAAACAAAATAAATTCAGAATATAAAGCACTTTGCATATCCTTCTTGTTTGGATTGTCTTCATTTGGTAGGTGCTTCTTTTTACCATCTCTGCATTATAACTGAGTTCATTTGAATTTGGATTCCTCTGTAAACCAGCTTATTTCTGCCTGCTGCTAAGCAGCATGAGTTGAAAGGAAATGTGTGGATTTAGCATATATATATATATATATATATATATATATATATATATATATATATATATATATGCCCTAAAGCTACCTTTAAATGCATTTTTCCAAGACATATCAAAATACCATTGGAATTTGTTGCAAAAATTTGACCACATCCTAGTTAGCATGAGGTTAAAATTAATAGTAACATGTGTTTCAGAGATCTCAATTTGCAAAATATTAATAGAGTTCATGGGCAGTTAACTGTAATAAATGGAGGAAATGAAGTTTATAGTGCAAGGTCCTAAGTATTACAGCCTTCCCTACCCTGAGAACTTGACATGAGGGGAAGGAGGCATAAAGGAAATGTAGAAGTTATTCATAAGGTTACAGCCATGGGTCTCTTTCTCTTCCCTCTTAGGAGGGCTTGAAGTTCACTATAGAGAGCATCACCCAGCCTTGGCTTCTTCCTGCAATTCAGAGCATAGAATTCAGCCAGAGCTGCAAAAGCAGGTACCCACAACAAGGTTCACAGTTACTGTAGCATAAGAAAAGTCCTGATCCATCTTTAATCATTTATCTGAAAATGTGGCAATTGCTGGGTTGGATCTCCATTTGAACTGCTTGGATTTTTAATTATTTTATTAGTTATGTATATAGTATATATACAGCCATGATGGTACCATTGTTAGCCTTCTCCCTGTCCTCCCCCCATGGATAATGTGGGTCTTGCCTTATGTGGGTAGTCATCAGTTATGCAGGATTTTTTTTTTTTTTTTAGGTCATGGAAAGTTTCCTAAACTGAGGGTCAGGAGGCATGGACTTCCCATTTTCTACCACTGACTCTTCTGTGATCTTCTGATCTCTTCACTTTTACCTTGCAATGAAATGGCTAGTCTGAAAAATATATAGGACTTGGATACTTCCTGCCCTTTCACCTATACCTTAATGTGAGTCTGAACTTTATTGGGGGCCTTTGTGAAAAGCATAACTAAGCCATCATGATAATTTTATGCAAGATTCACATATTAGAGTCTTGAAAAGTCAGTAAAAGCTCAAATGATCATGATAGTAAGGTAGACCCCATACACAAAAGTAGAATGACTAGGAAGAGAGAATTCCAAGGTAGGAAAAGCTTTGGGTAGTGTGGAGATCCAAGGTTGAATTGAGAGTGCTTGAAGAGCGAAACTGTGGGAAGAAATTGAAAGGGACACAGCAGAACCACAATCTTCCAACATTTCAACATGGGAATGGAGGAGTTTTAGGGGACTTAAACCTGAGAACCTTCACTGCCATGCTTCAGGTAAATTTATAGGAGCCTCTTGGGACTCAGAATATGAACTATCCACCTTACAAGGACTCTACTTCTGTTCAGCTGACTTTCGCATAGCTTACTCTTTATTTTCTCATTCCGGCTACTAGATGTTCTCATGTTAGTTCCTTTTGCAATGACTCCTTCACAATCACCTGCTTGCATAAAGACATCATTCTCTGAGAAGAGCATCTGTGGAAAGGATTTGGGATCAATGACCTACCAGAACACTGACATAGGAAAATTTTCAGCCTCTTTGGCATCTTGGGGCCAATCCCCCCGAGTCTCTGTGGCTAGGTTATTCAGGTCAAAAACCAGTCTTCCTCATAGTACAAGTGGTCTGGAGCCTTTGGCCATACCAGTTTTCAGGTTGCTGATCTCAGGTTATTATGTGCTTCCGTTATGTTCCCTTTACTAGGTTGATGGCCAGGTAACCTCATTAGATTCTAATCACATTTTTTCCAGTGAGGCCAGAAATGTGTTACTCTCCCAGATAATCTTGTTGATATCACCCTTCTTTCTGATCTTGTGTTTTTAGTACTGACATTTGTTCTTGTGTTTTTCTTAGAGATGAAAACCCTATTTTGTTCAGTATTCCAGCTCATCAAAGATCACAGGTATTACCAAATCAGCTCAGTTATTGGTGTCTTTTCAGAGCCTGGCTTTTACTCTGACTGGCAGATGCACAAGCCTAGATTGTTTTCTGAGCTATTTCTCTGGGCTGCCATGCCTTAATATCCCTTTTCTAGGGTCCACTTTCGTTGCATGCTCCCATACTCAAAGCATTGATCATGTGTTCCTTTTTCTTAAGCTTGAATTCCAGCACTTTATTTGCAAGGAGCTGGCAGACCCCACAGAAATATGGGAAAATGTTTGCTTTCATGAAGACCTCGTTTCACTCTCATTAAAGATCTTCTAGAGAATGAATCTCATGATGCTAGCATATTTTATGGGAATTATTTGATGGATACTTGATAAAATTTTATGCTCATAATCAGTTTCTGTGTGTCTGCAAACCATGAAGAAATTAAAGAAAATATGTAAGGGTTGTTTGTTCTTTTATTTACTTGCTTTAATGAAAGTACTTACATACAAGTTGCAATCTTAAATTGTGCACACTTTGTTCCTTGTTTTATATCTGCACAGTTCTTGGCCAGAGGTAATTTTTTTTTTTTTGAGAGAGAGAAGAGAAGGAATATGTGTTTGAAGCTTCAGATCTACAGACACAGTCCCATGGTCTCTCCTTGAATCCTTTGTGTCCTGTGCAAAGCATGAGTATATCTGGAGCACATCCACTATGAGCAGAATCTAGAACTTGTCCTTGCCAACTAGTTCTGAGAACTGAGGACACTGAACTAGGTCTTAAATAACCAGGCCACTACTGCATGGTAGCTGTCTCAACCCGCATCATGTACAGAAAAGGACTAATGACAGGCTTCATAGAAAAAAAATTGAACAATCTGTATAGCATGGAACTTAATCAGCACTGAGTTATCAGACCTTGATTAAGCTTATGAACTGGACCCCTGACCATATCTCCTGAGGGCTTCTATATCACGGCTTCACTCAAAACATTCCCAGCATTTGTTTCTACAATGTAATGATATAACAGTGTCCTATTATTCTTCCATGCCCAAAAAACGGGAGACTTACAGTTTTGTTCTGCTCAGTGCCTTATGATAAAGGGCAAGATTATTTATGTATTTGTTTATTTATTTATTTGAGAGAGAAAAAGAGAATGAGTATGGACACACTAGGGCCTCCTGCTGGCTTTATATGGGTACTGGGGAATAAAATTTGGGTTTTCAGCAAGTGCCTTTAAAGTCTGACTCATTTCTCTGGCCTAAGGCCAAGAGTTTATCCTGATCATTCATCTACAGTGAAAGAGAAAAGAGAGCCTCTTTGAAAGAGATACACTAAAGGGACATCACAGGCAATTTTAAACAACTCAGGTATCTTCTCTCTAGCACAAGTGCCAGTGTGGATAAAATTCTTTCTGATTCCAATCCATGATTCTACACACTCTGCTCTTTTAGTAGACTCCTGTATGAAGCACACAGTGCTCTGAAGGCTCCATGTATATTTTCTGAGGCTCTGGATGCTGAAGGGGAAGCAAATTTAGGAGGTATAGGTGTTTGCATACTGGGCAGGCTCAGCAGAGGCATTGCATGAAGCAGCATTTTTAGAATAGAAGAAACATGATTTCTCTCAGTTGGGACCAGAAAAGACGCCTAGTCTGATTGAGAAGACTGCAATGATAGAGTCTTTTGAATGGTGAGGTAACCTGGAAGTCACACTGGTTTGGCAGGAGACAGACTTGGGTTCTAATCCCCAATTAATCACAGCTCTACAACTGTGAGGCAATATGCTTTATTTCTCTTAGCCCTGGTATCTTACCCAAATAAATAGAGGCAATAAATAATGTGCAATTGAGGAGTCTCCATTGTAATTAAATATGGACATGATTATAAAATATTCAAACAGACTTTGGTACACAGCAACTTGTCTGTACATAAAAAAGATATTTATAGCAATGAACAAACATTAGTGCAGGTTATTGGAATTGCTTTCACATTCTGTCTAGATTTGAGATACACCAAAGGATGGCATATTTAGTTCTATGAAAAAAAAAAAAACATGAGAAGACCTATAACAGAACTCATTTCTTTCATTTTGTGTGTGTGTATGTGTATATATGTGGTATGTGTGAATCTGTGTTTGTAATGTGTGACTGTATATGTGGAGGTGGTACTCACATACATATTTGTGTGTGTGTGTGTGTGTGTGTGTGTGTGTGTGTGTGCATATGAAAGCCAAAAGTCAAACAAGTCTCTTCCTCAGTCGCTCTTTACCATATTTTATTGAAACAAGGTCTCTTATTGAACTCAGCACTCATTGATTTGGCTAGATTAATTAGCCAGTAAGCCTCAGGGATCCCCTCTTTTTGCTTTCTCAGTATAGGAATTACGGGCCCATACTACCATGCCCAGCTTTTATGCAGGTGCTAGAGATCTGACCTCAGGTCCTCATGTGTGGCAAGCATTTTACTGAGTCAACCATTTCCCCAGCTTCTCATTGTCTTTTTCTTCACAGGGCCTCATGTAGCCCATGCTAGTCTTGAACTTACTATGCAGGTGAGGCTGACTGGAGTTCATTATCCTCCTGCCTCAACATCTCAGCTGCAAATATTACAGGTAAAAGATGTCATTTCTTAAAGTTTCTACAGACCTGAGAGAAGCCACTGCCCCAATATCTGTAGAATAGAAATTTGAATTCAGATCCCATTTGTCTTTTAGAACTCCCTTATGTCATATTCTTCACCCAACATATGCATATGTGCACATAAATACAAATGTGTACAAACTTGAAGATACACATGCACACACAAAAGTCCTGCTCTCAGCTTTGGCTTTCTTCTATGACCCCTTTGCTTTTTGTCTTAGGACAATCATGACCACTTTAAAAGGAGAAGAAACTGATGCTTCAATCTTGTTGAGCTCTAGTTTATCAAAATAGCTCCGATCACCCCTCTACTACTTTAGAAGGCATAGACAATATTTTTTCCAAGGGGCTAGAAACCAAGTTGTACCAGTAAAAAAATAGGACTGAACCCCAGAAGACAGCAGCTCAATTTCAAACCCAGTACCTAGGAGGTCAGAGTTGGTTGAAAATCACAAACTCCTTTTCCTCAGCAAAGCAAAACATGTTCTGGGAGAAAGAGAGGAGGCTAAAAGTAGAGCACAGCAGTTTCTAATATTTTTCCACTTGACTTTTCTTAATTAGTGTTGACTAGCTTAACGAAGCAATTAAGGGGCTTATTTGCTTTTTTAAATCACATGTGAAATTTAAGAAACCTTGAAATAGAAGAAATATTTGTCCCCAAGTTCTTACCCCACAAGGGATATCAATTTGACTACTCTCCAACCACTAGAAAGTGAGAACAGCTTGCTTTGCTCTCCACGTGAGACTCAAGCAAAACAACTTGCGGTAGCCAGCTGCTCTCATAGGAGCCTCACATGCATGGCTCAGGCTTCCACTGAAAGCGACAATGGTAATTCATTTTTAATAACAACTTCAACAAGAACATGGCCAACAATACCTACCACCTGTAGATTCTATATTAACAATTGCATTATTTACACTTCTCATGTTATTTACATTTCAATCTCTAAATCTCCATCCTCCTTTTCAGTGGTGTAAGAAACCAATGACACAAGAAGGCAATTGGCATGTCTGCATTCACAATGCTGGCACTAAGTGAACTGAGGCATCTCTCTCAAACAGACATATCCTTCCATGATATTCACTTCCTCGCTTATGAACATTCTTGACCATGAAAATTGTGGCTGATGGACAGTAAAAACTATCAAATAATTAGATTTGTGTAAGCATATTTAAATTATAAACTACAAAAATATCATCCACAAACAGCATTGTTTAAATTTAGGTTATTTCTAGTCTGTCTATATGACAACTTTTATGCCTTATAATGTGTATGAAATAAAAATTATCTAACTATTGTTAAGTCACTTTATCTTAAGCTTTGTATTTAAATGAAATGATATACATATCAGTATGTAATTCATGTCAATAAAAATTAAAGACAACATACATGAAAATATAAAATATAATTGGCATATATGCAATTCATGTATATACAGGACATATACATTATACAGATCCATAATATGTAACATAAACTACTTTAATAGGTAAAATATAAAGTACAACATATTACAAAATATTGTGAGATATATTGTTTAATATATGATACATCATATATAATGAATAGCAATTATATCTTAAAGAGCCATATATGTTTATAGAATCAGCAGATAAGGGATAAAAATGTTGATAAATAGAGTATTTATACAATAAATAATACTTGTACAATAATATTCTATATTAAAATTAAATATAATGGTATGATATTTAATGGGATAATTAAATTTTCCCAAGTCTAATACAGTGACATTAGCCATGGAAAATTAACCCTCATCGCCTACTATTTACTAGAAACTGTGGAAGGTACTTTATATGTCACGACTTCTAGACCTCAACAAGCCTGCAAAGTAAGTTCCATTGTTGGAAAAGTAACTGAGCCTTAAACTACATGAAGTTCTGTTTTGTTTTTTCATTAGCAACACAGAGCAAGTATATGTACCAGGGATCAACTCTGATTTTGTCTGATTTCAAATCATATTTTTTTGTCTACTAAGTAAGATAAGTAAGGGGAAACAAGTTGGAAAAAGAAATTATATATTAGTGCCTGCCTGGTCCTTGTAGTACAGTGCAGTGTGGATCATGTAGGTTCTCACCAATCCAGTCAGAAAGGCAATGGAACCTTGCCCCGAACAATTCCACTATCCCTCCAAATCTTGTTTACTCAACACATTGTTCCTTGGACTACAGGGCAAGAGGCAATAATTTGGAGTGACAATCCACAGCACATGTCCTGATGTAGACACATGTAGGCTGAGTGTTAGGAACCCCACTTGGACACCCTTGTGACCAGAGTTCACATTCTCAAGGAATTCCATTGGATCAGTCTATTTTCATTCTGGCCTCTAGAATTGCAGCTTAAATACTTGATATTAGAAAGATTGTCAGCAGCAAGACAGATTGGGAGGAGGTCCCAGATGGGCACTGAATCAACCATGCCAACAGTAGGAAAAAGTATGCAAGTCCATGGAGATCTCTTTAACTATTTACCAAAGAGGGAGAGTTGTTCATTTTCTACATATCTCCCAAAGTGTCCATTTATGAGCTGCATTTACAACTTCAAACAGGCTAGTTGGCAGAGGCATGGCAGGGCAGATAAGATGAGGACTAATTAATACTCTTGCAAACGGTTTCAACACCCACATCTAAACTACCTAATTTTTTTCTTCAACACCAGCATTTATTTTAAAATACAAACATGCTTTTAAGTATTTTTTAATACAACTAATAGTTTTATCTTGTTCCTGGCACTATTTCCTCTTCTTGATAGGGTTATAAATAGGGTATTCCACTTGGCAAGAGTTTTGCCCATGGCATTGTAGCAATGGTTCTATAGTTACTCTAACAAAACAGCACATAGCTGACATATTTCCCCTCAAACTTTCCTAACATTTACATTGCCATCTGCATACTTTTCATTTGACTTCACTCTGAAAACTGTCTGTTCTTATGACACATACCAGAGAGTTGGCTAGTTAGACACTTTAAGGAAAAATAGAGAGGGGGAAGGGAGAGAAGAAAGAGAAAGAGAGAGAGAAAGAGAGAGAGAGAAACTGCAAGAACATTATTCTCATTTCTTATATTTGGCATTTAATATTACAGTAGTACAGCCATTTATGAGGATAGGTTAAGATATCTTATCTTTCTTTAAGGTCTCTTTTAATTTTGAGATCTTAAGATTTGAATCAAGGGGAAATTCAGTGTAAAAATACTAATATTGACAATTGCATTACTTTCTTTGTATTTATGCAATTAATTTACTGAATTCCATCTCAGTTTATAGAAAAGTATACTGATGTTATCTATCAGCCATGTGTATTTGTGTATTCATCAAACATAAGTTTTAGAAACACCAATTATTAAGTTAAAATTTAAGATCCAGAATGAAAACTCTTTTGAAATTTCATTGTTGATGTTTCAAAAACATGTTAGATAACTTAGATGAGTGTAGAAGAAAATTGAGGTAGCAGAAAATATGTTTTAACATTTAAAGATTTGCATTGTTGTGAGAGAAAAAAGACACAGGAGTACAAATATGCACAGGTTCTTCTCTAAAAGATGATGATATCAAATTAAAAGAGAGACTAATGGAGAGAGGGAGGGGATATGATGGAGAGTGGAGTTCTGAAGGGGAATGGGGGGAAAGGAGGGAAATATCATGATTTATTATTGTCTGTAAGTATAGAAGTTGTCAACAAAAAAAATTTTGTAAAAATAAAATAAAAATAAAATAATCCAGGGACCATACCAGCTAATCTTTGCCTTTCCTTCGCATCTAAAAAATGAGAAAAGAAAGCTAGTGAATTTCAATGAATTCTTCCAAGTGCCTCATAGCTATTCACATATGGTCGATGGCTGTCCTTCCCATTGATACTGATTTTACAGCATAGTTTGTTTCTCCCAGAAAAGTTCTATGGGATGAAACTGTTCTAGAATAGGGTTTGTCCTCCAAGCTCTTTTTCCCTTGGCCCTCCTATACAAGTAGTCTTCCAACAACCTAATGTGAATTGATTTATAATATTCTGTGCTGTTTGCTGTCTATATCTTTGCTATTTTTAAAGCATGGGGGCGCTTTTGAATAATTTCGTCATTTTGGGTTTAAAATACAGAGATTGTTTTCCCTTAAGAAGACTTTTCTGACCTTAGAGCTCTGAATGGTCTAAAATCCTAGACAATACCTTGTACCTCATCTGTACTTCACTCAACTGACATGTGTGCCCTACAGTAATCTTTATTTTTTTATGGCCAATTATGATTTTTTGAGGTGTGTGGTTCATTCTTTCATATTTTCCAAGCTGTAGATTTTGATATTTGTTAATGATTTATTCTTCCTAAATTTTAAGATATTAGGAAAAATTATAAAATGGAGAGGAAAGAGACATATATGGTGACAAAGTTTAAAAGAGGCAGGAAAGAAATCAAATCTGTGTATAAAGGAAAAAGAATGAGATTGGTCCACATCCTGGTAAAGAATCCTGTTTTCCATGATTCTGCCAATCAACTTTATGGATCTGAGGTTACTTTACTTAGAGTTCTGCTCACCATACAGGTTGATGTGACCCTCCCTCAAGGTCATACACACACACACAGAGAAACATAAACACAGAAACATACACACACACACACACATATATATATATACACCTCAGTTGTACTTCATGTGTGATTCTTCTTCAGTGTGATTCCTACTATAATATTCATGTCAATATGTATGTGTAAGATGTAATATATGTAATATATATGTAAGATATAATATATATAATATAATATATATATATATATATATATACATATGGTGTGTGTGTGTGTGTATGTGTATGTGCATGTTTGTGTGTGGTGTGTTAAATAAGATATAGAGACTAAGAGGAGTCTCCTATAAATGTGAACAGTTGTGCTTACATCTAGCTTCTAGAAGAGAAGGGTGTCAAATGGGAAGAAACACATGGTGCCTGACCCCACACAAACCTTCTTTCCTCTGACAAAGCCTCACTGGCTGATAGAGTTCCAGTAGGCTCTTTGTGAGTTATCCACAGGGTTCTCTTTTTATCTCACAGAAATATTTATGTATCTATAAGTCTCCATATACTTTTTATTCCACTCTCCTTGGGACATAGTCATAGCTGTTGAATGTTTACTTTTCAGGCATTCCTTCTTCCTTTGAAGAAGTCCACAAAAGAAAAAGGAAAATGCTGACATGTTTTCAAAGACATGACTTACAGGAATGAATTCTCAAAAAAGCAAGTGAGCAAAATCTGAGTTCATCATCAAATATCATCTCTAAAGCCATCTAGTATCTAGCCCCAGCCAGAAGAGCGAGGCTTGAGGAAGCTACAAACACTTTCAAAGCAAAACAAACTCAGCTTAGCTCCTGGAAATCATTTCTTTTATTGAAGATGCTTTTGGGCTCACTCTAAATAAATATTAAGAGTGGATTGTTTGGGAAAAAATTCTATGATTAGGCACATAAATATTATTAAGCAAAACTCTAATCATATTTTGAAATAGTAAGATTTAGAGTGATTCAAAAAATTGTCTTAGAACAGAAAAATATGCCCTGCCAGTAAAAAATAAAATATACTTAAGGAAAGACAATGTTGGCAGGAGTAGGTAGGTGACACTCTCTGGAGATAGGTGGGAATGTAAAACTTATTTGCAAAATGATGGAAATGATCAAAGTAATCTCACTGTGACTGCTGCTAGGCTGTAGTACTGACCCAGTAAATTATCATGTGAAAGAATGGAAAGAGCAAGGCATGTGGAAGCAGAAGACTCATGATCTAGGGTCAATTCTACTGTTTACTTGGCTATGTGATTTGGAACATATCATGGAAGATTTATGACACTTAGCTTCTTCACATGTTAAAACAGTGATAATTCTGCCAAAAATTCACATTGTTTTTTTGTTGAGACACAAAATTGATTTGTATTTGTGCATAGTACTTGCTACCAAAAAGTTACCACATTGTACCGGGCATGGTGGCGCACAACTTTAATCCTACCACTTGGGAGGCAGAGGTAGGAGAGTCACCATGAGTTCAAGGCCACCATGAGACTACATAGTTAATTCCAGGTCAGCCTGGGCCAGAGTGAGACCCTATCTCAAAAAACAAAAAGCAAAACAAAACAAAACAAAAAAACAAACCAAAAAGTTACCACATTGTTTTAGATGAATATTTGAATAGGCAATTTTATAATATACATTTAGTAGGTTTACAACATATACCCAATATGAAACTTGCATGCCTCTTATTGTTTCATCTTATCAGTCTCACATCTTTGAGAATGGGATCTCATCCTACATATTGAGAGTGAAGAGCCAATTTCTGTGTTGTCTAGCTTCCTTTAAAGTTAAATGTCCGTCTATTTATCTATTTGCTCATTCCTTTAATACCCAGTCATTAAATCTGGAATCGTGCCTCCATAACTAGAAACTTTATCAATACAATGAAATGGATGCACTTTGCACATAATACCAAATATCTTTATGGCAGGGAGGACGGATTGGGTCATTTTAAACAGCCACACTAGGCATGACTTTTTAGTGTGGAATAACTTCCATTTACTTACAAGGTTATTTATGATGGTGTGGGACTCTGGCCATACCACCCTGACAGCACCCAATTCTGACTGATGATATGGAATCTCACTCCCACAGCTGGGGTCAAGGAAGATGGGCACACAGGTGTCTGCCTATTTGCACAGGCAGGAAAAAGTGTTGTAAAATGAGCTGCAGCCTTTTAAGTTACTGTCTTTCCCTTTATAATAATAATCTCTTCAATTTTACAAGGTCTATATTATTTTTAGGTAAGAAAACACTGTAGAGTTCATGTTTTATTGTTCCTTACAGTTATATAAATTATATTTGGCCAAAACAAATGTAATTCCTACTGTGTGAACTAGGAACCAAAAATGTTGATTTTCCTCAAGTTATAAACAATGTGAAGATATATTATACTAGGTCACAATTTTCCAGAGCAGAGCAAAATATCAAACTCAGTTTTAATAACAAAACTGCATATATCATTGAAGTTTCCTACTCCACACAGAGTGTATTATGTGACTCTTCCCAGCAAGATACATCCTGTGTATTGACCACAATTTCTAAAATACCATTTGATTGAATGGAAAACATTTTAGCTATTTGCTAGTTTTTTTAAAAAATATTGTGATGGTTAAATGTTCATGGAAATTATGCTTTTTCTTTGTTACTGAATATTGAATTTCTTATAGGTTTGAATACCATAAGTTTTACAAACAAAAGGTTCCAGAGGACAAATATTATGAGCACATCATACTATATGAATATTTACTTTTAGTATCTTAGCAGATGTCTCTGTCTTTGTAGCACCAATGAGTTAGCAATATATATATATTCAACTTCAAGCTAGATTGTGATTATTTACCAGCTTTTCTCTTCAGATAGACTTGTTATTCAACAAAGTATGTAACAGAGACAATACCCAAGCTAGACTTGGAGGATTAAATCATTAGATTGATAGTAAGTGCTGACAAACACCACCAAAAGACACCTATTATTTTTCTTTACATTTCAATTAACACAGAATAAGTGCATCCATTCATAGTTCTGAGTATAAATATATGTGTGGTATGATATCTCAACATATGTATGCTCTATATTATGATGATCAAGAAGATTAGTATCTCCATCACCTCAAGTGTGACCATGTCTTTGTGTTATGCATATGTAGCATCCTTTTATGTAGCTTCCTTAGGCAGTGAATTAGTGTCAACATTAGTTAAGTTTGGTTGTTGTAGAGCATTGGAACTGATTCCTGTGATTCTTCTTTTTTTTTTTTTTTTGGTTTTTCGAGGTAGGGTCTCCCTCTGGCCCAGGCTGACCTGGAATTAACTATGTAGTCTCAGGGTGGCCTTGAACTCACAGCGATCCGCCTACCTCTGCCTCCCAAGTGCTGGGATTAAAGGCGTGCGCCACCACGCCTGGCTCGGTTCCTATGATTCTTGTATTCTCCTCCCAAAAGCCAAAATTATCTCTATGCATCTCGCTCTACCACTCTTTCTCCTGAGCTAAAGCAATTCCCCTGCCTTAGCCTTACAAGTAGATAAAATCTCCACTGAAATGATAAAAACTAAAGAGAAAATAATGATGAAGAATTCAGAGCGAAAAAATATATTCATAATACAATGTTAAATGATGAGATTAACAATTTAAAGACCTATGTAAAAATATGGAAGATGGACCCTAAAATGTCAAAAATTCATTTAAAATTATCATCAAAATTCTAAGAGAGTCATAGAATATTATGTCTGGATATAACATCATTTTAATGGGGAGGCAAGATAAAAATACTTCCAGATGTGCTGAGATTAGAAAATTTCCCACCAGAGGACCATAACTAGTAGCTTTACAGAACAGTTAACCTTGGTCTGAGTTGACATTGTAGAGTGTTATTTCTATATAGGAGAAAGAATCCAGAAGCTTCTGATGTATGCAGTTTGATTGGAGATATAGTTATGTTGTGCCTGATGATTGTTGCATTTCAGATTTTTCCCAGCAATTGAACAATATCCTTCACTTTTATACTCCTGCATGTTGGAAGAGCAAGGACGCCCATGTGATCGTAGCCGAGAACAGGAGTAGTAGTACAGAAAATGAGATTAAAGAGCTAATACAGGGCCTAGTGAGGCATTGTGACCAGGCAGTTTTGAGCAGAGGAAGGACACAGTCCGACTTTTGTTTGATCTCCTCATTCTGGATGTTATGTTAATAAAAGACTTTACTGTAGCAGACAGCTTCAGGTTCGCTGAGATGAACTTCCAGACCAGGCACAGTTATGGAGGAAGGGATATCATTATTGAAGCTTACAGATCCAGGGGAAGTTCCATAATGGCAAGAGAAGCGGCCTGCTCTCACAGGACCAGGCAAGAGAGAGAAAAAATCCAACCAGGCACACAGCACACAGAGCAAAGCTACAGTCAAGCCACAGCACACTTCAGGAACCCTCATTAGGCACACTTTGCATATCTTTACAATGGAATCTCAAACATCACCACACCTTAAGACGGATCCCTAGTGACATTGCCTCTAGCAAGGTGATTGCAGATGCAAACTATAACTAATAAAACACTGAATATAGTGGGGGTCATATATTCAAAGTACCACAGAGGGCAAGTGGAGTAAGATGTTAAAAGGGTAGTGAAATAATTCCCTTCAGTTGGTAAGCTATAAAAAGAATTATCCCAAATTGCAATGGCTTGAAAAATAGAGCTCATTCTGCAGAATTTGAGTCATGTAGATGTCAACTGAAAGGCTGGAGAGATGGCTCAATGATTAGAGTTGCTCTCCTTCAAATTCTGATGGCTTGGGTTTAATTCCCAGTACCCATGTAAGACCATATGTCATACAAAGTGGCACACACATCTGGAGTTCATTTGCAGCAGCAAGAGGCCATGACATATCCATTCTCTCCCTCCTCACCCACTTCTCTCTCTCTCTCTCTCTTTCTCTCATAATTAAAGATATTTGCAGGTTAACCCAAGCTACAGTTCTGGTTGTACTACCTTCCTGAGCTCTGCCCTTGTACTGTTTGGTGACAGTAGTAAACATTGCATAGTAAACATTGCAAGGTCATCACAAGTAATGAGCAAAAGCCCCACTGGGCTAGGGAGATGGCTTACTAGTTAAGGTGCTTCCTTCTCTGCAAAGCCTGAGGACTCATGTTCAACTCTCCAGGTCCCACATAAGCCAGATTCACAGTGACACACAACTGTGCAAGCCGCACATGCTCAAAAGGAGGCACAGACGTCTGGAATTCAAAAGCAGTGCCTGGAGGCCCTGGCACATCAATTTTTCTCTCTCTCTCTCTCTCTCTCTCTCTCTCTCTCTCTCTCTCTCACACACACACACACACACACACACACACACACCACATACACTCACAAACTCTCTCTCATTCTCTTTCTCTCTTTCTCTCACATAAAAAAATGCCTTACTGTACAAGCACCTCACACCTCTGCTTTCATTCCTGTGGAGAATACATGGAGTTCAAAGTGAAATATCAGTAGAGTAGACTGCTCAACATGATCCAGGGTAGGGGTATGTGCACAGAGAAGAGTGATGATAATGATTAGGGTTCTTCTATCAATTGCAATATGATTGAGAATATGAATAATGCAAAGACCAGGGAAGAATAACAATTATTTGGTCCTTATTTTTCATAAAAGTTTTGCAACAGAAGGTGGAAAACAGCAGTGGAGAACTAATACTGGCAAGCAAAGGTCCACCCCCAGCATCACACCTCCTACAGCAAGGGTCCATTCCCCTAACTCCCACCAGCTGGAAAGCAGGACATATGAGTTTCTGCAGAATACCTAATTCACACCACCACATAGTATAAGAGACACTATATGAGTGTCAAAGAGAAATTGAGGATGATTTTCCTAACTCGTGTGTCTGTAAATGTTTCTTTCTAGAACCATATTTTTTTTGTTTTGTTTTGTTTTCGAGGTAGGGTCTTGCTATTACCCAGCCTGACCTGGAATTCACTATGTAGTCTTAGGGTGGCCTCAAACTCATGGCAATCCTTCTACCTCTGCCTCCTGAGTGCTGGGATTAAAGGCATGTGTCACCATGCCCAGCTAGAACCATATTATAAATTGTTATTGGGTTAATCTTCTCTACATGTAATGATTTTACTCTTCCTTTGATTTGCACATTCATTTAAAAAATCAGATTCTGAATGTCAAAGATCTTACCCATAGACTGTCTTATTACTGAGAACAGGTGATGTGATCTGCATATTTTTCAGGAATATCAGCATTCTCTGAAGACCTCCTCCACAGAACAGCATCAGCTTCTTCCAAGCAACCCAAACTACCTCTTCACTCCACTAACAATTCCTCTTGAAAGTAAACACAAGAGGTAGAATCAGGCTGAAAAGAGTTTATGTCTTGGATTGGTCACCAACATTAAAATGTCAGGTATAACTATGGAACTGGCTATTCCTTTTGTCACTGTTTTTTCCCAAACATACTGAATGTCAAAGTATCCTCTAAGTATGGTGTTTAAGACATTGGGTAATGCTTATAAGTATTTTCATCATTCATGGTTAACATTTTGGGAAGTTTTGGCATTTAAATTCACAGGCTTTCATTATTTGGTATATTTATTTGTAATGAATAGTTCATTCCCTAGTGACAGAAAATAAATGAAGCATCACTTCATTGCACTTTTAGTGATTTACACATAAGTAAGGAGAATGTGTTCCATTTAACAATGCAAAGAGTGTATATGTTAAGTTTGTTTTGTTTCTATGTGGACTATTTAGCCTCAGGAGACCTTAGACTGGACAGAAGCCATGTTGAATGACAAGGTTACATAATTCTACCTTCTAAGTAAGCTGTCTTGGGCCTCAGTGTCCCCAGATCAGATATCTGTACATCAAGAGTCCTGTGTATCCTACATTCTTATTTTAGTTTGACATTAAGCCAAGAACTTTTACAGAAGCCTGACTCCTGAGCCTCCTTTCCCAGCAACAACCTCTGTCATAAACACAACCCATCAGTGCTCATTACTGAGGCTGCTGATGACAGAGAATAGGGTGCAGGCCTTTTCCCACAGGAAAGGCAATGAAAACCATTCCCTTACAGGTGGAGTTTTCTGGCTCAATAAAGATTAGAAATGAAATTATCCATTGGAAACTTTATTTGGGTCAGTCCAAACATTGCAAAGTACAACAAACTGTAGAACTTTCCACACTGAGGAATCAAGTTCAATTTCTATCCATGCCTTTCCTCCACAGCAGACAGCTATGAAACCCTTATTGATTTCCTTCTATGTACACAATTGCTGCCAGAGGCTACAGAGATAGAACATGCAGAAAAAGCTTCTCTTCCTGACCTTGCATGGTCTATGATCTAGCTTGGGAGAGTCTCCCACATGTGCTGCTCACTAAGAAAGCAGAATATGATGAAGTATTTAGCCATGTGGCTCAGACAATAAGGAGTACAGAGCCAACTTCAAGAGAAATGGGATTGTGACAAAGCAGTATAAATAAAATGCCTGATTCAGAAATTTCAACCTCTACTATTTCCTTTCTTCCAACTTTAATTTCCCTGTAACAGATCAAAACTACTTTGTAGGTGTAATAACTTTAAAATGCAGTTTAAACTAATAGGCACCCATTCTCCAGAAAGGCTCTTATTTTGGACAGAACCACAATCCATCCATCACTCTGACCTATCCCAGAAAAATGATGCATAATCATTCTCACAGCTTTCTGCACATAGTTCCCTTGCTTAAACACATAAATGGCTTCCTACAGCCAATGTCAGTCAACCTCTGCTTGGAGACTCACAGTCTCCCCTGCATAGACTTGCCTTGCCTGCTCATTTCTCATTTACAGACAGGGTCTTATATGGAAGGAGAACATCAGTAAGTTCTCCCATATCCTTAATACTGAATCCACCTATGTGTGACCTCATGTGACTGTGCAAGTTCACAGAGTTTACAGTAAGGATGACTTGTTTCTCACCTGCATGACTCGTTATTCCAGTTGAATTCCCACTTCCTTCACTACACTTTTGTGGAATGTGATTAGAAATATTTTCACTTTCCCTATATCAGAGGACATGTCACAAATATTTAATAAATTTTCAATTGGTTGGTTTTAATATTTTTAAGGTTTAGAGAGTTTTTATTAGATGATTGGTAGAACTTAAAGCACTTAAGAGACAGAAAGAGGAAGGAGCATAAAGAGCTCTTGCCCATGAGAAGGCAGGAACAGTATAAAAGCCTACTTACAGGCCCAAACTGGGGTCTTTTATGGGTTCTGAATGGATCATGAGCTAACCAGCCCTGACACCAGGTTTCCATGACTGAATAAATGGGGGTTGAGATAACCAAGCAGGTTCAGGTTTAATCCTTCCAGGAATCTTAAATCTAGAAAAGGGGAACTCCTTCCCAGGGAGACACTCAGGTTGAGTTAATGGAAAAATAGATCTAAGGTACTCCTTTAGGCAGCAAGAGATAAAGAAACAACAGATCCTTATCTGACTTCTAGCAAACTGAAGATAGCAAGGTCAATCGCAAGGGCATTGCTTACTTTTATTTTCATGGGGTCTTAGTACCCCTAACTGCCTCAGTTTTCTCTCTGAAGAAGTAAGCCCAATTGGTATTAGTGAATTGGGGCGATTGTCTATCTTGCTTCTTCAAGTTGAGTGGGGTTGTTGGGTGTGGCAGTTGGGGTACTTCTTGAGTGGGTCTATCTATAGGACCCTGAATGTGCATGGGTAGAGTGTAGGAAGACAGTTCTGGATAAAGACATTGTGGAGAAATAATAAAAGCAAAGGTACTTATGGAGAAGTGGGCACTGAGCTCTTTAGGGCTCCCTATCTCATAGACTTTTAGGCCTGGAGGGTTAGTAGAGTAGACCCAGGTAGATGAATTTAGATTACTGTAGGGCTGTACTATAGGACTATAAATGGGAGGAGCTACAGTTAGAACATCAGCTGAGCACACCAGTTCTAAAAAAAATATCAGTTATTATTACCAGAGATGATAGGTATAATTCTCTTTCCTTGGGAGGACTCTGAATCCAGTTTTTAATTTAATTTAATTTTATATTGTTTTGTTATTTTTTAATTTTAATTTATATATTTGAGAGAGAGAGAATGGGCATGCCAAGGCTTCTAGACACCGCAAATGAAGTCCTGATGCATGTGCCACCTTGTGAATTTGCATCTGGCTTATGTTCATCCTGGGGAATTGAACCTGGGTCTTTAGGCTTCTCAGGCAAGCACCTTAACCACTATACTATCTCCTCAGACCCTGTATCCATTTTTTAAACTGTTCACTGGATGAAACAGTGGTGTCTGATATGGTCTGAATATGTTCCTGTAAAGCTTGTAAATCAATTGAAATATTGACAGAATTATTAAGAATATAGACACAACATATAATCTTGGTAATAGCATTGATGTTGCTCTGAGTTGCTGTGAACACATCTACCTTTTAATTGGCTTATGATTTGGTGGAACTAGAGCACATGGCAATTATTCGTGCAGGGCCAGAACTAGAGTGAGACATGCAAATTGCCTTTTTCCAAAATTAAAGAGTATTTACTCTCAGATGTGGACCTTGACTTCTATGCTTTCTCACCCTAGAACCAGTACTCCCATAAATGATTTACCCTTGTGTGCTTTGTTTGTGTCACTTTAGAAGGGGCCCTGATTTTGATTTTGTAGAGGTGGGTTTATAGGATCTGTCTTTATATAGTCAAAGCAGATATTGACTTTCTCTTTTCTCACAACTTGTTATAAACAGGACTCACCAGTGTCTCTGTGTACTAACTCCACCTCTACTAGCTTGCCTATACCTGTGGCAAAACAATTAGTGTGAAGGTGATACATCCTAGCTAGGCTTCACTGGAACTATGGTTTTCCTGAAAGTAACTGGGCTCTGAGTTCTCTGAGAGTCAGATCTAGTGGACATGAAAGAGCAGCTTCCCTCTCCACCCCCCACAGTCATCTAAACAGGACTATCAAATATTTTTTGGCAAAGCTCTAAAATAAGATGTGCTTACCGGTGCATTAGTGGCATAATTATTATAGGGGTAGCCAACTGCCCTTTTGATTGGCTCTGAGATCCACTTTTTGAGAGGGAATTCATATCTGATAATGAATACATAGTCAAAAGCCTATGGCTGAGAAGGTCATATACTCTGGGGGTATAGGGGAAGCAACTTCTGTTATTTGAATATAATATATGATGTGCTCTTTAAATTGCTCCCTAAAACTTATATTTATGCCCGCATATTATTTCTGCTTTTACATTTGGCCAGAGAAAAAGGCAAAAGGCATTGGGTACTGGAGTGATACAAAACTCACCAGTGCTGAGAATAAGTGGCTCTGGGTGCTGAACGCCAAAGAAGACATCTCTACTATGCCTTCCAGGGCACAAGAAATATTGTGGAAGAGGGGTAGAAAGAATGTAAGAGCCAGAGGTTAGAAAGCAGAACTTTGGGACAGTCACTACAGACATGAAGCAACCATCATATTCATGACCTCATAAAAGCTATTGGCTATGGTTGCTTCCATAAACCTGTACTGTATTGATCCAACTAATATCTCCACATGGATTAAGGAGAAGGTCAAGACAGATATCAAAATAGAAGAGTGACTAGTTGAAAAGGGGTTCATTGGAAAGAGGATAGGGGAGGGGACAAAAGAAGACAATGAGAGACAATTATGGTCAAATTCCAATATGTTCATGAATGAACATTCTTTCTTTAATATTTTATTTATTTATTTATTTATTTATTTATTTATTTATTTATTTATTTATTTGAGAGAGAGCTTTAAAGAAGCAGAGATAGGGAGAGAATGGACCTCTAACCACTGTAAATGAGCTCTAGATATGTGTGCCATCTTGTACATCTATTTCATGTGGGTACTGAAGAATCAAACCTGGGTCCTTAGGCTTTGCAGGCAAGTGCCTTAATTGCTAAGCCATCTCTCCAGCCATGAACATTCTTTTTATTTACTTTTATTTTTTATTTTTTGGTTTTTCAAGGTAGGGTCTCACTCTGGTCCAGGCTGACCTGGCTCAGGGTGGCCTCAAACTCTCGGTGATCCTCCTACTTTTGCCTCCCGAGTGCTGGGATTAAAGGCGTGTGCCACCATGACCAGCTTACACGAACATTCTTAATAAAAGTTCAGTGAGACAGCGAGTTAAAATTAATGCTTCACAAAAATGAGAATAATAAAATGAGAGAAAAGGAGGAGATGTAAAAGAAAAAGAAAATCCTTGTTTTTTTTTTTTTTTTTTTTTTTTTTTTTTTTTTAGAACAATGGATTGCAATGACATGAATTACACTCTGGAAGCACAAAGTCCTAAATAAAATTCATTAGTATTGTATTTTTCATGTTTGTATGAACATATTTATATGTGTGTGGGTACATTCATGTACAGGTGCACACATACATATGTGTGCATGCTTGTGGAAGCCAGAGATAGATGTGCATGTCTTTCTTAATCACTTTTCACTTTTTTCTATGAGACATGGTATCCTACTGAATCTATAATTCACCCGTTTGATTAGACAGTCTAGAGAGCCCAAGGGCCCCCCGTTTCTGTTTCCTCAGTGCTACTGTTGCAGGACATCACTGCGATGCCTGGCATGCTATACGTGTGCTGGGGATCACACTCAGGTTTTCATGCTGACATGGAAAGCACTTTAACCAAAAAGCCATTTCCTCTGCCCCAAAACTTACTAGGATTAATATGATGATTATGATTGGCTTTTTAAGAGTGCATTCATAAATTACCACAATTACTTGAGTATGCAACTCTATACAAATATATCTATTCTTGTACAAGCACAATAATATTGATTCAAGTTGCTGTTCATGAATTTCTTACCTAATGATGAAAATGATATATTAAGTAGAAACTCCTCCTGGGTTATTCTAACCACTAAGGGAAAGAGAATAATTGAATGAGACCACTTAATAAGTGTTTTGGATTCAAAGTTCTATGAAACAAGGAACATTTATTTTATTCATTTCAAATTATGAGGCTTTGAAGCTCATGGTACCATTGACACCATTAACAAAGCTGAAGGTTCTATAGAAGCCACAATTATTGTGACAGTTTAACATATACAAGTTTGAATTGCTGGAGGTATCCACAGGAGATTATAACTTTTTATGAGGAAAAAGTGCCTCAAAACAAAGGAAGTCCCTTCCTAATAATTCATAACCAAGTCATGAAATATATATCATATGTTTCATGATGTAAGGCATTCATGTGCTTTCTGAATCTGTTCCATTTAGATATCATGACTGTGTGTGTTGAGAAACTTGGTAAATTGAATAAAGCAGTTACCACTTGAGACCACTTCTATCATTAGGCATGATGTTTTCATGATTTATTCTGGCAAAAGCAGACTGGCATTGAATCAACAAATACATATATATATGTAACTCTGAAGCACAAGCGATCATAAGTTAATTAGGCAATTGTGACTGTATAGTGTTGGTTTGTAAAAGCAATTCGAGAGACTTAAATGAGAAAAATGTAAAATATACATTTCTGGACAGTATATTAAAATATATATGCTGCCAGATTTCCCATGGTTTTTATGAACCATTAATAGCAATATTAACATTTGTATATACAATTTTTACATATTCAGTGTGAAGAATTAACGAATTTGTTTCTCCTATCCTCACTGAAAAAAAAAAAAAAAAAAAGATTTGCTAGCTCTGCATACATGTTTATTTGGTAATACTGCTTGAGTGTCTTGAAGGTTTTCATAAGCCAGATTCACAGGCAGTGAGACTAGAGAGGCTTAATCCATATTCTAAGTAAAGTGGCCTTTAAATATAGTTTCAAGGAGAAGAGGAATGAACCAATGAAATGGTCTAATATTAATAGTGTTTTAATAATTTAATATTTAGGACAAGTAAGCAAAGCCAGATGTTAACTCAACCGTCTCCCAGTTGGGTCAGAGTCTGAGCATTTTTCTCCAGAGTAAACACTCTTGCCTTGTGCCCAGGAGTTAGAGTGTGGGCGGAGGACCAAGTCACACAGCTTTCACTGCCCAATCAGCATGCAGTTACCACGACTAAAATAACACGAAACAAAAACATATTAAGAAACAAACTCTTACACACATACACACATGAAAAGAAGGAAAAACCTGGTATTCATAAACCCAAATTATCTTCTATTAACAGTCCAATTCTTTTGGTAGCCCACCACACCGATGGCTTGAAACCTTCCAGGACTCATTTAAGAGTCTCACGGAGTCTGATTTACTTCTCAATGGCCCATTCATCCTTTAAACGTTTACTCTGTAGCCCTCTCAGTAAAAACCCAAGCTGGATTACAGACGTGAAAACTGACCTCCAGCACCCACTACTTGTGCCAAGTCCTAGTGAAGAAGGGCTCTTGGAATAATTTAGAGTTTGCCATAATGACAAGTTTAAGATTCAGTTAATAAGTGTAGTAATTTATTTTTACTATGTTTGTAAAATGGCTTTTGTCCAATTAATTTTGTTCTCCTTCACAGCCAAAAGGCCTAAGGTAGCAGTAGTGATCTGCACAGCAGTATGACAGGGCAGTTCACTCTCCATTGTTTAATGCCACGTCAAACAGAGGGAATTCTACAGCACTGGGATAGAGACATTTCTCCCTTGCCTTAGTTTGGGCAAAAACTTGATTTCCTTCAGATAGCCATAATGGATCATGAAGACGGTGGAGAGCAATCAGACACAGCTTGAGGCAAATGCCAAATGCTTCCCAGAAGGATAAATCTTGTTTCCTGCCTTACTTCACAGAATTAAGCCTTAAACAAGTCATGTTCTGTGGCTTGGATGCTGTGTTTATATCAGCTTTGGCTCCCTGGCTCGTGGTTGGGAACATTGTATTGGTCTGTAACTCGGGAAGGTTTTCCTGAAGTAAGAAATCACTATTCCAGTATCTTTATCTTCCATTCCATTTTATTTGTTCTATTAATACAGGCAAACGAGCTATGAATGGTAAGTAGATTCATGGAGACAGTGACATTGGCCAGGTGCAGCCTGCAAAGCCAATGATTTAGCACTGTGCTTTGGTTACTGTCTTTCCCAGGAGTTGTATGAAAGATGCCTCTTCATGAAGGATTTTGTTTTGGAAAATTATAGCCGTGCCTCATATGTGCAAGGCACATTCACATTCTCAGTAGGTTCAGGAGAAAATCTTGTCTGTAGCGTTCTGGGTCGGCTAAGACCTTGTGGTCTCTCAGTGTCTTACATGAAACCAAATCCTCCGGGAATTGCATTCGTTTATGGTTAGTAACAGGCGACTTCCTGTTTCGAAGCGAAATGGGCTTGAAGAGGCTTATAAAAAAGGCTCAAAAGGTTTCTTGGACATCAAATGACTCTAGTAAAACATTTTGATGAGTTAAGTGTAAATGCATCAGCAGCATACGGATTAAATTCCCTTCTAAATAAACATTAACAGAGAACATGTTTGGCAAAATGAATTTTGAGTTTTGCAAAACTGAAAACATTTGAAAAAAGAGTGTGAGATATTTGATGAAGTCAGAAAGTTGCCTGATTGCCCATCCCATCTGCAGATGTCAAATAAATTAGGATGCAGATATGAAAGCCAATGTAGGCTGCAGAAGTGATCAGCAGCCTGTCAGTTAGGAGGGTGTTGCTGTGGATACCCTTGGTCACGTTTGTGGCTGAAGAGCGCCCCTGGGGACCTGTAACCCTTTCCTCACTCATAGGCGGCAGCTCTTTCCTTGATTCAGCCCTGCAAGTCCTTCTATTACTCACAGCTTATGCATCTGGTTTTCTGCCTGCGAGCTATTTTGGCTCCCACAGGGGATTCCAGTTTTGCTATATATCTGCAATGAAACCTTGGTGCCACCATGCAGATGACAGCCTTGCTGTTGCTCAGGCCAAGGCCTTTTATCCAGAAGCCATTGCCTTTGTCAAGACTCTCATTATCTCTTACCATCTATTTTTCTTTCTGACATGTTCCCAAGATGTAATTTATTAATCATTTGGAATGGCCCAAGTGACAATGCAACAAAAGGAACAGAGCAGAAATCCATTCTGAATGGACAATCATCTGTATTTTTTCATTAACTGTAGAAAAAAAAATCAACTTTTATTCCAAACTTTGAGTTCTCTCTGTCCTTTTACTCCATGAGTTGAGGTCCTCTTTCCTGTCCTTTCTTCTCCTTTCCTTTCCTCTCCTCCCCTTCTCTCTCTAGTGTGGATGGTCTCTAATTTGCTAAGTAGCTGAAAATGACTGAACTCCTGATCCTCCAAGTGCTGGGACCAGAGGTGTCCATTACCACACTTCTAGATGAATTGAGTTCTCTTGATTGAATCCATGAAAGAGAAAGTGAATGAGAAACCTTCTTTTAGAAATCTTGTATTGATTGGAGACTGTGTTCATTTTTTGTACCTGGTTTTGACTTATTTCCCAGTTCCAGCAATGAGTTCCATTCCACTGAGTGGATCTATTAGCCAAATCAAGAGCAGTTGGTTGCCCACCATGGCTGTGTGCCACTACTGCACTTGTTTGAGCATTATGTCAGGTTGTTTCCTGTGGGGCTAGAAGAGGGCCTACGCATATAAAATTCCCTCCAAGATATCTATGGCCATCCCATCTATCTAGTACTAACTTCTCTCTCCATTGGAGAATTTGCTTATCTTTTTCAGATGGACAACTAACCTGAAGGGAGGATCAGCCAATCACACTTCACCAAATCCCCAGCTGAAACCATAAAGTAATGTGGGGAAAGGGCAAGAGTATAGCATTCTTGGGGATCATGATACCAGAAAAAGACTGAAGGAGATAAACACAGAGAACATCCAACTCCTACTAAGCCAGATACCCAGAGACACAGAGGCTCCCAAAACCTCATCACTGAAGTAGAACTAAAATGACCTCAATGTGGCTCAGGGAAATTTGCAGAGGAGGGGGCAGAAAGAATGTTAGAGCCACAAGTTGGGACATTATGCACAGAGACTTGGCCTATCCCCCATAACTCTTGACTACCCCCACAATGCATGACCCACATTCCCCATTGATGAGGGTCCCTTTGGAAGAGGGAGGACAGGGAGGAGGATAATGGAGTCACCATTATGAATGTAAAATTAGAATAATATAAATAAAAAATAAATTATAAAAAAAAGAAATCTTGTATTGCAAAATTTTAAAGAGCAGGAAAACTATACCATCAATATTTGTCTGTGAAACTGCTTATCCAGAACAATAAATAGGTATGCCATAGGGCAACTTTCATTTATTTAGAAGTCACAACCCTATGGTATGAGATGACAGTGTTATAATGATCACTTTGCTTTTGAACTCTACAGGCAGAAAACAGATTGTAAGGAAATGAAAAGGCAAAAAATCATCAGGCATTTTACTTGAATCCTCACATGATTAAGGCATTATACAAGGATCCTTTGGAAAATGGCAAGTGAAAACGTAGATAAGATAAAGAAAAATTATTTGTTCTTCACTAAAATGCTTACTAGATCCTATAAAGGAAGAATCCACACCTCACTGTGGATCTCCTCAACAACCAACAATGGGCTGTGTCTTCCCTTTGGCAATATTCATGCACTCATTAAATGGTTTCCCACCATGTCCAGTGGAGGTTGAATATGTTGACCTTAAATCTCTCTTCTTTCAATTTGCTTTCCATATGGTTGCCAGAGTTTTCTTTCAAAAGGACTAGTTTTGTCATTCACCTGTTCAATAATCTTTGATGCATACCAGGTGCCTCCTGAATAAAGCCCAAATTCCTTAGCTTGACACTCAAACTCCTCTTGACTGGCCCCAATTCCACTTTCAGTTCATGTTCTACCACCTCATAATTGAGACAAATTCCCCCTTCCCAGATTCTGATTCCATATGTCTATATGCTCTCATAATACTTGGTTCTTCTCAACATTTTTCACACTTACAGAGAATTGTTAAATTATTTATTAAATAGAATTTCCCCAAAATATTCTGTCACAGGAGAGAGGGTATTATATTTGTTCTTTGTATTCTCTAACCACACTAACTGGAAAATAATAGGCATCTATGATATCTATGAATGGATGGAATCACCTTTCTGTGTTTTTGTGACATTGTCTATACATTCTATATCATAATAATTATTACTTTCATTTTTGTCTATATGATTAACCTGCCACAGGTCTTTGAGCCTAGATGGTCGACTATATATTATTATATATCTCTATTCTCAGGGATGTTACTTACAGACCATAGGTCAAATCTTTGCAATACCTGTTTTTATAAATATTTATATTTGAATATTCATTTTCACATTGTCTAATCTGTTTTCACAGTGCAGTATTGAGGTGTATGGCCTTCAAGAACTTAAATGCTTAACATTTGTCCTTTAATAGGTAAAGTATGCTGACCAATGTCTTAGAGAGGACATACACAAATGAATGATAACAGCCTCTATTACTGAGATTGATGAAGAATATTCAGTGAGGTAATAATGTTTTCAAATGCTTATTATTATTGTCTTTAGCACATGTTATTACTATTCTCAGAGTATCTCAGTTATTTTCTAACAGTCACACATATATGATACAGCAGGAACGTGGTACAGGCCATGTTAAAAGTGGAGACAAAAGTGTCAAAATCTAAGAGATTGACATTGATGGAGCTATAAACTACATGGCAAAGTGTTTATAGAACTGTCATTTGACATATACAATGACAGCTTTATTGCCATCACCATTAGAAATTTACAACACTACATACTTTCCACTTATTTTAGAATATCAACCTCAAAGTTCTGGGGCTTGGCCTATGAATAAGACTTTGGAAGAGCTGTTCTCCATGATACAGGAAAGGAAACAAGTCTGTCCATTGTGTCAGACTCATACATCACCTAGGCTAGGAAAACTTGCAAAAGAGTCATGAAATGGAACTAAAACCTTGCAAACTGTGGAACCCAGAGAAGAAGTCACAGAAAGTTATCCACTGGTCAATAAGTATGAAGAGATAATTAATGTCTCTAGTAATAAGGAAAATGCAAGTCAAAACCACATTGAGACTATCACAAATTTTGATGTTTTGAAGTCTGACACCCCCAAGTCTTTGTCAGAATGATATTAATAGAATCTCTTAAACTTTGATGATAGATTGTAACTTGGAGTAACACTTTTCAAAAAAGCTTTATATTACCTTTGAAATTTGAACATTCATACATCTTATGATACAAGAAATACACTCTTCAATATGTAACTAACAACACTTTCTTATATATAAGAGTATATGTATACAAAAATGTACAGTAGCCTTTTTTTTTCAATTTAAGTAAAAATATGGAACAGTTCATGAATTTGCATGTTATCCTTTCACAGGTCATGCTAATTTTCTCTGTATTGTTCCAATCTTAGTATAGGTGCTGCTGAAGCGAGCACAGTAGCCTTGTTTTTGACAGTGAATTAATATGGAGAAAAAGATTGCACTATTCTTCCCTCTTTCAACAGTTTCTTCACAGTGTCTATTAATATACATCCATGAATATTGAACAATATGGATTCCTTTTAATAGAAAAATATTAGAAGTTATCAAACTAAATGCTTTTAGTGAATAATACAGAAATTCAATAAACTATAAGAAAATGATGAGTAGTGAATTTAGGATGTCAGTTTCTCAGTGTGGAGAAAATATCTAGTTAAATGTATTTGACAAGGTGTTAGTTCTTGCACTCTTTTACTCAACAATGATATGAAGTATTTAGTTGTATTGCTGTAAGTAATAAAATAAGCAAGCACTTATTAGAGTCAAAGCACAAAGACAATTACTGCAATAGTGAAGGAAAAGACATAAATAATTCTTCCCTACAAAGGACAATGGACTTCTAAGCTTTTCCTGTGATCCTTCTCCAATTTTTTTTTTATTGTCCTTACTTGTGACTTCAGCATGACTAATAACTAACTCTTCCTTACTAGGTTTAATCCCAATTCTTATGACTTCACTTTCTGTCCACAGGAAAATAGAGTTTCTCTTGCTTGCTTGCTTATATGAAGAAACTGTTGAAAGAGGGAAGTTTAATGCAACCTTTTTCTCCACATTCACAGAATAGGACTTGAGTTTATTGACTTGCATTTCTTGTCCACATAGGTACATTCACTTTTATTTGTTTATTTATTTATTTATTTTGCAGTAGGGTCTCACTCTGTAGTCTCAGGGTGGCCTTGAACTCAAGGCGATCCTCCTACCTCTTCTACCTCTGCCTCCCAAATGCTGGGATTAAAAGCATGTGCCACCATGCCTGGATGGAACATTCACTTCTAAAGGCCATGTCTTTCTAGGGAAAATGGATCAAAATAGGAACTATTATCATGTCTCTGCTGATATCAGCAAAGGGCAAGGACAGAGCTGAATGCATGACCACATTGTTGTGGTCCCCCCTAAGGCCAGCCCAGGAGGGAAGGTAGGGTCTCTCCGAGTTGGGGGTGAGCAGCACGGAATCACAACACAGACTCTGGGAGTTTGGTGAAAGTGGGAATTGAGCTGCTGCAAAACTTGTTTATTGAAGAAGTGCAGAGGGTTTTTAAGGGGCTTGGCTGGCCAATCATTGTATGGGGCGGTCCCCTTTTTGTGACCAATGACAGCCTGTCTCTGGACAGGTCATCTTGTAGCAGGTTTCTGGCAAGCATGGGGACTGTAGTTGTTGTCACACCAGGCCTGTGCTGAATGCCATGTTCACAGTAGCCAGTTTCTGGTTTCTTCTGCCATGTGGTCTGGCTAGGACCAGGCCTGTATTTTGCCATACACCACATGTCTCTCAAATTTCTCTGCAGGGTAGATACTGGTTCATACAATTCAAATTGCAACCCCTGAGTGACATACCCTCAGGGCTGCTGACAGAAAGGTCCCTAGGTGATAAGAATTTGTGTTTGTTTGATATTATCCATTTCTGTAAATTAGAGACAAGGGATCGGAACCTAACTGGTGATGAGGATGGATGCTCTGAGGAAGCTGCTTGTCCAGAAAAGTGAGTCCCTCTATCTGGCAGGGAAAAGTCATGTTCTAAAGGGGATAGCCAAGGATTGTCAGTTCAAACTGTGCAAGAAGGAGTTTATTTGTTTTGTGGGAGTTTCTCTTCTCTGTAAGCATACCCTGAAGCCAAGTGATTGGTACATACTTTATAAACTGGAACTATAAACATAGGCATTCTCTTCCAAAAATGGGCCTTCAGGACATCCCTAGGGAACTTGTTCTTATTTTTTCTGAATTCTGAAGCTGTCATTAATGAAAACATTATGCCTCTGATATTTAGGGTGGTGTTAATCCTCACATTAAAGAGAGGAAACATTGAGAAAGTTTGGAGTTACACTATTAGGATACAAAATCTATTTCCATGTCTGTTGAGGACAATATATTTGTATGGAATGCCTTAATGAAGGAGAGAGGGAAAGTGATGAATGTATGGGTGTTTTGAGGAGAGAATTGGCATGTTGAAGAAAATACCCTTTTATGCACATGTTTTGAGATCTCTGCACATATGAACTGATATTATAGTTTACAAAACCATTGCTCTGTGGTTCTATTTTTTCATATTATGATTTCTTTGCTTGAATCTGGACAAAAATTTCCTTTAAAGGATTACTTTGATAGAGTTGTAAACAGTAACAAAATCTCTACACATTGAATGTATTAAATGTTTCACCACATTCACTTGTAAATAAATGCTCTTCTCTAGAAAAGAAGCTTCTTCTTTCAACTGGCAAGGGACTGTCCTAGTGTGATTGTTCCCACCTCAAACACCCAGAACCCCCAAATTTCTCATCCCAGATATTATTGTTTAGTTGGGTAAGAGAATTGCATTTAAACTATCCTAGAAGATCAGTGTGTGTGTGTGTGTGTGTGTGTGTGTGTGTGTGTGTGTGTGTGTGTTTGTAAAGCATTTAGCTGCTGCAAGGAGAATGTAGTGGAGTGTTCTGAGCTAGTCTGTTTCTATACATCTTCTTTCCAGATAATATGGGGTAATGTCTCTCCAGATTCATATATGAACAGTGCCCCATTTGAGAGTCCCTTGGGGTTACAGAGGGTCATGTTTACTAAGAAAATCTCAAGTTTATGCTTTTGCTTTATAAAACACATCCTTTGTTGATTGGATCTGAGTCATTTACGTAATAAAGAACTTACAAGAACACACAGCATCTAAATTTTTCTGCACTTATCAGTCAAATGGCAGTTAACTGGGAGTACTACCAAAACTGAATTTTTGCATTCCCAGTATCTATTTCTCCATTTATCACTTTCCCTTCTTGCATATTGGGACAGTAGCTTAGCAAAATGGAGAAGAAAAGCTAACCTTTAGTCTTACCTTCTGAGGAGCCACCAATTAAATACTGAATAAGAAAGGACCTCTACTTTCTCCACTCTTCTTGGGAGAGGATTTCCACTTATGATATAGTTCTGGTTTCCTCACTCATACCAACTCCAGATTTGCAATCTTCTCTTATTGCCTTTCCTCAGAGATCTGCAGCCATTGCTTCAACCATGCATTGAAGATTCCCCACACATTGGTCCTCAGCTTCCTTAAGTCATCCAACCTACTCCTGATGCCTTTGGCTTTCATCACTTTCATCATTCACCTTACTGATCTCATACATACTATTTTACCAGTTGGTTTTCACCTTAGAAACTATAGGTCTACTTGGAATAAACTTTATACTCTTAACACCAACAACCTAGCAAGAATATTCATTTCTCCCAAATTTTTTGGAAATTTGCCTGTCTGGTTATATGATTGAGGCTCACAATTATCATAACTTCCTACAGATTCCCAAATGGCCTATTTGCAGAATCTACCCCTGTTTATGCAAACTCTATATATGTTCAAGAATAATTTAAATGATGTTGCTTCCTTAAATTTGCCTTCCTTCAACTCCTCACACCATATGTTGTTTTGTTATTATCACTTAAAACTTTCCTTAGCTAATAAGATCACTTGTTTCAGTCATAGTCCTGGATAGCAATCACTTGTCTCTATGGCAAACAGTGATGGGACTGGTAAAGAAGATTGCATAGAGGACATTGACCCATGAGCTCCTTGAGGGAAAGAGAGGCCTCTTATCTTGTGTTCTGCACTCTTTGCTTAGATACAACCTCCTCAGTGAGATTTCCTCTCATCTTACTTAGAACTCTGTCTCCTCTTCTTCACAGAGCACATATTGAAGAACAGTGCATGCCTTCCATAGCATAGGCCTACTTCTTACTATGTTATACAGTATAGTTTTTGTACTTATTATTTATATCCACCCTTAATTATAAGCTTGATATGAACAATAATTTTGTTTGCTTTGATTATTCCTATATATAAAACCCTAGAATAGTGTCTGACATAGGGGAGATAGTTAGTAAATATTGGTCATTATTAATAATATTGTAGTCAGCAGCATACCTGGTGTTTGTGAGATCCAGAGAATACTACTTTTCCCTCTACATGACTGTGGTAATTTGAATAGATGGCCCCCAATATATTCAGTGTTTTATTAGTTTATAGTTTGCATCTGCATCCACCTGGCTGGAGGCCTTGTCACTGGGTGGATCTTAAGGTGTGGTGGTGGGTTTGAGATTTTAATCTAAAGATATGCAAAGTGTGCCTAGCTAGAGTTCCTGAGGTATACTGTACTGTGTGGCTTTTGGCTTGTGACTTCCCTCTCTGTGTTTGGTCCTGTGAAGGCAGGCCTGCTTCTTCTGCCATTATGGAACTTCCCCTGTATCTATAAGCTTCAATAAATCCCTTCCTCCATAACTGTTCCTGGTCTGGAAGTTCATCTCAGAAAACCTGAAGCTGTCTCCTACAATGACTAAATAATTTTCATCTTTACTCATGAAATAAAGTAAATGACAGTAAGTGTCAAAATGCATCAGACAGAGGTGCTCAATTCCAAACAATTAAAAACTGGTATCAACCCAGATTCACATTGTTTGATGATTGGTTAATAAAGATAAGGTACATATACACAATCAAATTCTACTAGGCAGTAAGGACACATGATACAATGAAAGTTTTAAGAAGTTGGATGGACTTGGAACAAATTGTACTAAGTGAACTCGCACAAGCACAGAAAGACAAATGTTGCATATTCTCCCTCATTGGTTTTTCCTAACCTGGAACACCTTGAGTTGCAGGCAAACCTGACAGACAACTTAAGGGTCAGATAATGTGGATGTAAGTTTGTCAGGGAAGGGGAATGGGAGGGCTAGGGAAATGCACACAAAACTAAATCCAAAATGAATTCATTACATAGAAACATTTCTCCTGGATAGCAGACTAAATGATGCAACCCTCAACAGAAGTGTGCCTTTAATCCCATCACTCAGGAGGCAGAAGTAGGAGGGTCACTGTGAGTTCAAGGTCACCCTGAGACTGCATAGTGAATTCCAGGTCAGCCTGAGCCAGAGAGGCACCCTACCAAAAAAAAAAAAAAAAAAAAAAAAAAAAAAAAAATCAGGTACATAGGCCTGTACCAGAAGTGCTAATCTCTCTTTCCATGTCAGAGCAGATTATGGGTTACATATTTGTGGTTGGCTTTACCATTTGCAATTAGACTGTATTTAGAGGTTGGCTATTTTGCCTTTGATGCTTTCATATTCATAGGGCCTTTGCCTTTTTCTTCTGTCATTATTGGGGGCAGAGTCTGATTCAGACCCAGACTGACAGGAACCCATTTCAGAAAATAAATCTCAACCTCCCAGCTGACAGGATTAAGGGTGTAGAGCAACAAACACCCTTAGGGATTTGGGCTTTATAAGGTTATCTGTTTGTTTCATTCCCTACATTTGCATATTGTATGCTGGTTTTTATTAAAAGTGTATATTGCTCAGCTGAATTTTAGAATTTTGCCAGTAAATTGTTTCACCAAACCCACTAGAATAGTTGTAAAGCAGGCAAACTCAACACCTAGCACTCTGATGGTACATAAAGTTGGATTTCCAAGTCTAAGAGGATCATAGATAATTAGAAAATTCAAGCATCAAATCAACTCAGGATGCAAAATTGCTACATTATAATACAATAAACACAAAGAATCAAGACAAAACAACCATATCCAAAATTATAACTGCATCAGAAATGACCCCCAATGAGACTGTTTTAGATGAAATGCCTGACAAAGATTTCCAAAAAATGATTTTAGTTATACTCGAACAAATCAAAGAAAACAATGGAATTAAATAAGAAAACAAACTCCTGAATAAATTCCAAGAGAACACAAGAAACAAACATAATGAAATAAGGAGGTCATTAGAAGACATTGAGTAAGGAAATAGAAACACTGAAGAAAAAACAGGCAGAAATTCTAGCACTGAAAAACACAGATAGTCAAATAAAAACCTCTGTGGAAAGTCTCGCCAGCAGAATACATGAAGAAGAGAACAGAATATCCAAAGTGGAAGACCAGGTGGCAGATATAATACAGTCTAAGAAGAAGAAAGACAAGCCAATAGGAAGGTGTGAGTGGGAATTTCAAGATATTCAGGACACTGTGAAAAGATCAAACATAAGAATTCAGGATAAAGTAGAACGAGAAAAATTTCAATCAAAAGGCATAGTAGGCATTTTCAGCAAAATCATAGAAGAAAAATTTCCCCAAATTGGGAAAGAAATGCCAAGGCAGATACAGGAAGCTTTTAGAACACCAAACAGACAACACCTGTAATGAACCTCTCCTAACCATGTTATAATTAAGCTACTATACACACAAACCCAAGAAAATATATTGAAAACAGTTAGAGAGAAAAAGAAAGTCACCTATAAAGGCCAGCCCATCAGGGTCACAGCAGATTACTCAACACAAACTTTAAAAGTCAGAAGGGCTTGGGATGATGTATTCTAAGTTCTGAAAGATAGCAACTGTCAACCAATATTACTTTATTCTGCAAAGCTATCTATCCAAATTGATGGAAGAATAAGGACATTCCACAACAAAAACAGGCTAGAGGAATTTATGACAACTAAACCAGCTCTACAGAAATACTTGAAGGAATCCTTCATGCTAAAGAGAAAGCAAAGCACACACACATTAGGAAACAGGAAAAAATACATCAAACTCAAAGATCAGTTAAAACAAGAGGGTCAAGGGAATCAGAAAGCAGTACAAAACAAGAAGAAAGGTGAGAATAAACACATACATTTCAATAATAACTCTTAATATCAATGGCCTCAATGCCCCAACCAAAAGACACAGGCTTGCACACTGTTTGTTGCCTCCAGGAAAATCATTTCTCAATAAAATATAGACACTGTCTTAGGGGGAAAGGATGGAAAATGGTATTTCAAGCAAATGGGCTTAGGAAACAAGAATAGGTTGCTATCCTAATATCTGACAGGATAGACTTTAAACCAACATTAGTGAGGAAAGATAAAGATTGTCACTTTATACTGATTCAAGGAACACTCCAACAGGAGAACATTACAATCCTAAACATATATGCACCAAACATGGGGGCTCCCAATTTCATCAAACAAACACTATTTGTGTTAAGGTCACAGATAACATCAAACATAATTGTAGTGGGTGGCTTCATATCCCACTCTCATCAATTGATAGGTCATGCCAGTAAAAATTAAACAGAGAGACATCTGGATTAAATGATGTTATGGAGCAAATAGACCTAATAGATATCTTCAGAACATTCCATCCAAACCACTGTAGTATATACATTTTTCTCAGCAGCACATGGAACATTCTCCAAAATAGACCAGATATTATGACACAAAGCAAATCTTAACAAATGCAGGAAAATTTAAATAATCCCTAGTATTCTATCAAACCACAGTGGGATTAAATTACAAATCAACAATAATACACAAATTCATGGAGACTAAATAATACACAATTGGATGATGAATGGGTCATTGAAGATAACAAAAAGGAAATCAATAAATTCATAGAATCAAATAATGATGACAATACCACATACCAAAACTTTTGGGACACAATAAAGGCAGTCCTAAGAGGGAAATTTCGAGCTCTAAGTGCCTATATTCAAGAGCAAGATACCACCAAATGTGGGCTAGAAGAGAGCCAACGCATACAAAATTCCCTCCAAAACACAGATGGTCATCCCTTCTACCTAGTACTAACTTTTCTCTCCGTTGGAGAATTTGCTTATCTTTTTTCAGGTGGACAATGAACCTGAAGGGAGGATCAGCTAACCACACCTCACCAGGGCCCCATCTGAAACCATAGAACAATGCAGGGGAAGGGCAAGAGTTCAGCATTCATGGCAATCATGACACCAGAAAAAGCTGAAGGAGATAAACACAGAGAACATCCAACTCCAACTAAGCCAGATATCCAGAGACACAGAGTCTCCCAAAACCTCATCACTGAAACAGAACTAAAATGACCCCAAAGTGGCTCAGGGAAACTCGCGGAAGAGGGGGTGGAAAGATTGTTGGAGTCACGAGTTGGGGCATTGTGCACAGAGACTGGGGCCTACACCCCAGAACTCTTGACTAACCTCACAATGCACGACCCACATTCCCCATTGATGAGGGTCCCTTTGAAAGTGGGAGGACAGGGAGGAGGACAATGGAACCAATACTATGAATGTAAAATCAGAATAATATAAATTAAAAAAATAATAAAAAAAATTAAAAAAAAAGAAAGAAACTAGAGAGTTCACAACTAAATAATTTTATGCTTCAGCTTAAAGCCTTAGTAAAAGAAGAACAAGGCAAACCAAAATTCAGTAGACAGGAAGAAATAATAAAGATTAGGGCAGAACTTAATGAAATAGAAACAAAAAAAATCCAAAGAATCAATGAAACAAAGAATTGGTTCTTATTTTTTGTTTTGAGAGAGACAGAGAGACAGAGTGAGAAAGAAACAGAGACAGAGAATGGGCATGCCAGGGGCCTCTCAGCCCCTGTGAATAAATTCCAGATGTGTGTGCCCCCTTGCTGACAAGTGTGGCAATGTGTCCTTGTGTCCCTTTAAGTCTGGCTAAACATGGGACCTGGAGAACAAAATGGTCATTCTTAGGCTTGGCAGGCAGGCACCTTAACTGCTGAGCCATCTATCTCTCCAGTACAAAGAATTGGTTCTTTGAAATAATAAACAAGATTGATAAACCCTTAGCAAATCTGACCAGAAGAAAGAGACAAAAAATAATGAAATTAGAGATGAAAAGGGCACCCTTACAACAGATACCAAATAAATTCAGAAAATCATAAGGGCATATTTAAGAACATATATGCCTCTAACTTTGAAAATCTGAAAGAAATGGATGATGTCCTTGATACATATGACCTAACAAAATTAAGTCAAGATGCAATAAAGTGTTTAAATAGACCTATAACAAGTACAGAGATCCAAGCAGTGATAAAAAGTCTCCCAACTAACAAAAAGTCCAGGCCCAGATGGATTTTCTGGTGAACTAACACCACTGCTTCTCAAAGTTTTCCATAAAATAGAAATGGAAAAAATTCTACTGAACTCCTTCTATAAAGCCAGCATCACCCTGATACCAAAACCAGACAAAGACAGAACAAAAGAAGAAAATTTACAGACTAATCTCCCTCATGAGTATAGATGCAAAAATTCGGAACAAAATATTGGCAAACAGAATACAAGAATATATCAGAAAGAATATTAACCCTGACCACATAGGCTTTATCCCAGAGATGCAGGGATGGTTCAACATATGCAAATCAATAAATGTAATACACTATATAAATGGACTGAAGGACAAAAATCACATGATTAATTCTATAGATGCAGAAAAGGCATTGGACAAAATCAAACCTCACTCCATGGTAAAAGTCCTACAGAAGCTGGGAATAGAAGGAATATATCTCAACATAATAAAAGTATTTATGACAAACCTACAACCAATATAATATTAAATAGGGAAAAACTTGATACTTTTCTACTAAATTCAGGAATAAGACAAGAGTGTCCACTTTCCCCACTACTATTTAATATAGTACTGGAAGTCTTAGGTATATCATTAAAGCAAGAGACACTCATAAAATGGATACAAATTGGAAAGGAAGAGATCAAATTATCATTATTTGCAGATGATATGATTCTATACATAAAGGACCCTAAAGATTACCAGAAAATTGTTAGAGCTGATAAACACTTTTAGCAATGTAGCAGGGTACAAAATAAACACACAGAAATCAGTAGCTTTCCTATACACCAACAACAAACATGCAGAGGATGAAATCAGGGAATCTCTCCCATTGACAATTGCCTCAAAAAAATAAAGTACCTTGGAATAAATCTAAACCACAGAAGTGAAGGATATCTACAATGAGAACTTTAAAATACTCAAGCAAGAAATTGCAGAAGACACATGGAAATGGAAAGACATCCCTTGTTTTTGGAGTGGGGGAATCAATATTGTGAAAATGTCAATCTTACCAAATGCTATCTACATATTTAATGCAATCTCCATTAAAATACCAATGGTGTTCTTCATAGAAATAGAAAAAAAATCCCTAAAATTCATTTGGAAGCTCAAAAACCCTGAATAGCCAAAACAATTTTGAGCAACAAAAATAAGGCTGGTGGTATCACCATACCTGATTTTAAGATATATTATAAAGCCATAGTAACAAAATCAGCATGGTACTGGCACAAAAACAGACATGTAGATCAATGGAACAGCACAGCAACCCAGATATTAATCCAGGCAACTACAGCCATCTGATTTTTAACAAAAATGCCAAAAATATTCCTTGGAGAAAAGATAGCCTCTTCAACAAGTGGTGCTGGGAAAACTGGATATCTATATGTAGAAATATGAAAATAGATCTTTGTCTTTTTCCATGCACAAGAATCAAGTCCAAATGGATCAGGGACCTTAATATCAGACCAGAAACTCTGAAACTACTAGAGGAAATAGTAGGGGAAACCCTTCAACATTTTTGCATAAGCAATGACTTTCTGAATATTACCCCAGTTGCTCAGGAAATAAAACCACTAATTAACTACTGGGATCTCATGAAATTACAAAGCTTTTGTATAGCAAAGGACACTGTGAATAGAGCAAAGAGACAACCTACAGAATGGGAGAAAATCTTTGCCAGATATATATCTGACAGAGGATTAATATCCAGAATTTACAATGAACTAAAAAACAAAACAATAAGAAATAAAACAAACCAATTAAAAAAAAATGGGCTATGGAACTAAATAGAGAGTTCTCAAAAGAAGAAGTACAGATGACATATAAACATCTAAAAAAGTGTTCTACATCCTTAGTCATCAGGAAATTGCAAATTTAAACTACTTTGAGATTCCATCTCACTCCAGTCAAAATGGCTACCATCAAGAAAACAAATGATATTAAATGTTGGTGAAGATGCACAAAAAGGGGAATCCTTCTACACTGTTGGTGGGAATGTAGTCTGGTACAGCCATTGTGGAAATCAGTGTGGAGGTTCTTGAGACAGCTAAAAATAGATTTACCATATGATCCAGCTATACTGCTCCTAGGCATATATCCAAAGGACTCTTCTCACTACCTTAGAGATACTTGCACAACCATGTTTATTGCTGCTCTATTCACAATAGCTAGGGAATGGAACCAGCCTAGTTGTCAACAGATGAGGGAATAGTAAAGAAGTGGTATGCAATGAAGTTCCATTCAGTGCTAAAGAAAAATGAAATTATGAAATTTGCAGGGAAATGGAAGGATCTGGAAAGGATTATACTAACTGAGGTAACCCAGGCCCAGAAAGCCAAATGTCACATGTTCTCCTCTCACATGCGAATCCTAGCTACAACTGTGCAGACTTGTGTGTGAGCTGGAACCAAAAATTGGTAGCAGAGGCCAGTAAGCTGGAAAAAGGCTATAAGGGAGGAAGGAGAGGGAAGGAGTTAAGGGTATGGTATTCTATGTATGTAAGTAGAAGAACAGATTACAGGGAGTAGAATGGCCTAAGTGAGGCCAGAGGAAGAGATTGAGTGAAAGAAGGGTGAGAGGGAAGGTCAATCAAAATCCAAGATATTCTGAATAAGACATATGAAAACTTACTTTTTTAGGGTCATGGCACATCCAGAAGCCTAGATTGTTACTAGAAAATTTTCAGTGCCAGGGATGGGTTACCATCCAGTGAGTTGTTGGCCAGGGAGGTCCCTGTTGCCTCCAAAGCATTACAAGTTATTGCCAAAGCCCTTGGTTTCCCAGACAAACAGGTGGTAAAACCCTATTGCTGAAGACTTCACATGCCTGGGTGGCAAGATCATTGAGAAATCAAGCTGGGGCTGAGCTAAAGACCTCCTTCCTGTAGACCAGCTGACTGAAAGCTAGAAAAATCTGCACTGCTTGCAGCCCTATGGGAGACAGAAGTCATCAGTGGTGAAAACAATGGACACTGGAAGCCTCAAGTTTGGCCAGCCAGGCCAAATGACTGAACAGTTGCAATAGTGGCATGTCTGCTCTGGGGAAACAACTGCTCTCTCATTGGACTGGAGGCCTGCTCTATGGGAGGGAATACATGTCTGGTACTGTAATCCTAATCAAAGGCCTATGGCAGTGGAGGACATGAGCTTTAGGGTTATAAAGCCTGCTGTTGTCTGGTTAAATTAATATATTATGCTCATTTAACTGCCCAGTAAGCACTATACTTAATGTTCATATTCATATATTAATGCTACTCTCACTTTTGGTTAGAGAAGCTTCTCTTTTCAGATGGCAGTTCTTTACACAAAGATATTGCATTCCTCTGTGTGAGATATTCCACTTAAGTGGCCAGGGAAAGAAGTAGAGGGTGAATCAGCCATCTAATCAAACCTTTGTTGCACTGTGAGAATGCCCTGAATTCACACACTCAGTAGCCAGATGCACTGTCCCTAGACCAGCTCATTTGAGACCAATGTTCTTGCTCCTAAGGACGTCTCCCCACAGCTTGACAGTGGTCACACGCCCCTGGGGCAGGATAAACTTCTCTGTCCTTATAGGGGCAGCCAGAGTTCTTAAAGCCCAGGGTATATTAAGAAATATGTGCACCAGGGGAACAACAAACATGTTTGTTTCTTCCAGCACAGTCTGTGTGCTTATCTCATTCACCTCTCTTTCTTCATCAGAAATCACAGGCCTGGGAGAAATGCTCCCTTTGGGATTGGGAAGCTTTTTCTCTGTCTCAATGAGGTCTTGCCCTTGGTATTTGTAAAATCATTTTAAAAGGAAACATTCTCTTGGATCAAGGAATAATCTTTCAATCATTTCACTGGGATCTCCAAAATAGCTTTCAGAAACTCAAACTAGAGCTGGTATGTACAGAAGCATTCCTGAAGGGCAACCCTGCAGGGTTATTACATGTCACTTGTTTGCAGAGGTCCCATTAACAAATATCAGTTCTGAGCAGCTTTATTTGACTTTAATCACCATGCTTGAGCTATGGGCAAGATGGAAGACAGGGAGCATTTCAGTCAATATTCTTGGTCTGCTTATTTTTTCCTACACTTGATGCTTAAGCAAGGCTCTAAAACAGCAAGACTTGGGCTAGAGAGATGGCTTAGTAGTTAAGGCACTTGCCTGCAAAGCCAAAGGACCAAGGTTCAATTCCCCATGACACACATAAGCCAGATGCACAAGTGGCACATGCATCTGGAGTTTGTTTGCAGTAGCTGGATGCCCTGGCATGCCTACCCTCTCTCTCTCTTTCTCTCTCTCCCACTTTCTCTCTCAAATAAATAAATAAAAATAAAACATATTAAAATAACAGCAAGACTCCTGTGCAATCAGAAAACCATCTTGTCCCTCCATATCCAGTAACACTTGTGCCACCAAGGCTAATTCTTTTTCATTCATTCATGAAATCTGGCATGGCTCCATGATTTTTCTAGACACTTGCATTCATTGCTAGTCACAAAACTGAGTTCTTCCAGTAAGTAGAACATTCAATCATTTCTAATACCCAAAACTCAAAATTTAACTACCTATAGTGATTTCTTTCCTAGCAGGGCAGGGCTGGCAGTAGGAATGGGCAGCATGCTGAGCTTCTCTTTTCTCCTACTTTGTGTTTGTGCCTTTCCTTTCCTTGCTGGGAACCAAGGCTTAGATCCACTACTCAGGAATGCAAAGAGGAAATGGATATGAGGTAATGGTAGAAAAAGTTTAATTGATGAGTCCATTGACTTTTAAAACAACTTTATGAGGTAAACATTAACATTACACATAAAAGAACAGAGCATTAAAAAGGTTAAACCATTTGTTCAAGGTCATATTATAAGTAGTAGATAAGTATGAAGAGCCTTTATTAATAATATTTCAACTACATGTTAAGGGATGCAAGACCACAGATAGAAACTTTCCCTTCAATTATCAGATTTTCACCATTTTTTAACTCAGCCAGAGACTCCTGCTTCAGCTTGATATTGGAAATCCTAACTGAAGCTAAAGCTTTCTCTATACCATATGCAAATGTTTCTCTTCTAAAAATGTGTGCATTTCTATATTCAATTTTTTTGTAATTTTAAAATTACACTTATTAAGAAGCACATAAATGTGGCTGCCACTTATTGCTAATCTCTTCCCTCTCATTTCCTTTTCTAAACAGCCAGCAACTTGAACTACAAGACAGAATGAATTAAAAATCCAATGTAAGTACTTTATGTTTATATCAATTTCAGTACTGGCCCCCAAAATACAAACTAGTATCAACAACATAAAATTATTGTGTTGACATTTTCTGTTTCTAAGCTAAGCTAAACACCAAGAGCAAATTGTATTGCAACAGTTATTTATTTTAACTCCAATGCAATGCAGAGCTTTATCCAAAGCATGTTAAAAAGCTTTCCCATAGTTAGACATCTAATAAGGGAATGGATTTTATGGAATATTTTTGTTTACAAATGTGAGTAGAAATAAAAATTTTATAATTTCTTTACAACTAAAAAAATTGTGGGTTTTCTCATATTAAATTACTTTGCTCTGTTTTAGACACAAACACTTTTGTGCCTCATCCAGTAAATTTTCCATTCCAGCCTACAATTGTAACAACATTCCCTCAGTGCAAACATAATGACAGGAAAATTGTTATGAAATTTTCTCTCATCTATCATTAAACTTAATGTAAAAAAATAGTATGTTGACTATGTTCTCCCCTTTTACAGATGGGAAAGATCTGATTATTTTAATATAATCTCTTAGGCAGGAGATGTGACTTATGTTTTAATTGCAGCACTTGAGAAGCTGAGGTGGAGGCTCACCATGACTTCAAGGCCAGTGTGGGCTATAGAGAGTTCCAGATCAACCTTAAAAATGGTCTTTCATAATGTCTGTCAGAACCAAAGTTCTTATAATATACCTTCATATTATCCAACCTAAGTCATTTTCTCAGGAGTCACTTACTGTTTTTTGATGTAATATATTCTTGGAAGGGCCATTGGAGTAAACAGTAGACAAGTTGCCTTTCAACTAAATGATGACTGTGAGTTAGAGCATTCCCATTGAATTACAAGATTTTTCTAATGCTACACACACTAACCTGAAAAAATAGGCACATAAGTCAATGAAAGTGAATAAAGAAAGTAGAAATAGATTAATTTCAATAATGAATAACCAATTATTAATTATCAATAATAAATTTTGACAAAAATTTAATGAATCAACTACAATCTTTTGAAGTAATGGTAGTTGAACAATGAGTACCCTTATATAAAAATTGTATCTCAATATTTTTACACAAAACTAATTCAAAATGAGCTAAAATAAATGTAAATGAAAAACAAAAAGAAATTTTAGGGCATGGTGGTGCATGCCTTTAATCCCAGCACCCAAAAGGTAGAATAGGAGGATAACCATGAGTTTGAGGCCACTCAGACTACATAGTAAATTCCAGGTCAGCCTGGACTAGGGTGAGACCCTACCTCTCAAAAAAACCAAAATACAAAAAAGAAAAAAGAAAAGAAAATAAATTTTAGATTAACACAGAAGCAAAAATCTTGGAAACCTGAGCTTGACTGAAAAACAGATATAACACAAAATGCACACTCAAGATGGACAAACACTTTAAAAGCTTGTCATATGTTTGTTAAAACTTTTGTTATGGAAAATAGTATAAAAGGACTAAATATAGAAACTACAAGTATTTTGGAAACACTTGATTGATCATGTATTCACTGATGTCCTAGAGCCATAATGTATAAAGAGTTCTCTGGTCACTTATGTATAGAATCATGTCATCTGCAAATAGGGCTAACTTAACTTCTTCCTTTCCAATTTGTATCCCTTTGATTTCTTTCTCCTGCCTTATTGCTTGAGCTAATACTTCTATAGAATTCTACGTAGCAGTAAGGAAAGATGAAATAATGAAATTCGAAAAATAAAGGTCAAACATGGAACAGATCCTCCTCAGTGACCTCACCCAATCACAAAAAGATAATCATAGCATGGTCTCATTTATCTGTTGCTCCTAACCTGAATCTACCTGAGATGCTGCCAAACCTCATAAGCACTCTGAGGACCAGACAATAGGAAGGATGGGATGGGGGAGGGTAAGGTTGGGAGGGAACGAGAGGTTGGGAAGGAGGACAAGGGTGGGGGATACAAATAGGGATCCAAAAAGAAATGATACTATAAAACCCTTTATTCTGAACAACAGGCTAAAACATTGATCCTTCAGCAGGCCTGCAGAGGGAACACCTGAACCACAGGAGAGTGGAGAGAACATCATGAAGACCAACTTTCATCTTTTCCTGCTTCTCTCTCTCTCTCTCTCTTCCCCCTTCCCCCTCTCCTCTCTATACTCACTTTCTCTTTTATATTATCTATCTTTTTCTTCCCTTACCTTCCTTGGCGCTGACTTATAACTCCCAGTACCGGCATGGGGTTAACTTTCACAATGAGCTGTTGATCTGAGAGACCTACAAGGTTTCCCAAAAAAGACAGATTTCTGGTCTGGAGAGATGGCTTAGGGGTTAAGGCGCCTGCCTTCTAAGCCTAAGAACACTGGTTCCAATCTCCAGCAGTTCCAATCTCCAGCGGTTCCAATCTCCAGGTCCCACATTTAGCCAAATGCAAAGTGACACAAGGGTGCAATGCTGCACTTGACCAAAAGGGGGCTCACACATCTGGATTTCATTCACAGCAGCTGAGACACTGCTGGCGCGCCCATCTCTGTCTTCCTCTCCCTCTCTCTCTCTGTCTCTCTCTGTGTCTCTTTCCAAAAAAATAATAAAAAATTTAAAAAGAAGACAGATTTCTGTCAGTTATTGATGACCCACCAAAGGTTAATAGTAAGACCCTACTGTAGAAAACAGCATACATGTGTGAGACAAAACATGGAGAGACCTGGTCAGAATCTGGAAGAAGGTCAGTCCCCAGACAGTTAGCTACTCTAGTGCCAGAGGGTGCTACATGAGCAACTGGGGGAAAATGGCCAACATCTGTCCAAACAACTCACAGTCTAAGCTACCCAGCAGGAAACAACCTGACCTAATGCTCAAACAAGTGCAGTAGTGGCACACAGCCATGGTGGGTAACCAACAGCTCTTGATTTAGCTAATAGATCCACTTAGTGGAATGGAACTCATTGCTGGAACTAGGAAATAAGTTAAAACCATGTACAAAAAATGAGTTACCACCAAATGTGGGCTAGAAGAGGGCCTACGCATATAAAAGTCCCTCCAAAATATCTATGGCCATCCCATCTATCTAGTACTAACTTCTCTCTCCGTTGGATAATTTGCTTATCTTTTTCAGATGGACAACTAACCTGAAGGGAGGATCAGCCAATCACACCTCAGCAGGGCCCCAGCTGAAACCATAAAGTAATGTGGGGGAAGGGCAAGAGTACAGTGACACCAGTAAAAGGCTGAAGGAGATAAACACAGAGAACATCCAACTCCTACTAAGCCAGATATCCAGAGACACAGAGACTCCCAAAACTTCATCACTGAAGTAGAACTAAAATGATCTCATTGTGGATCAGGGAAATTCTATGTGGCTCAGGGAAATTCGCGGAAGAGGGGGTGGAAAGAATGTTAGAGCCACAAGTTGGGGCATTATGCACAGAGACTTCGCCTATCCCCCATAACTCTTGACTAACCCCACAATGCATGACCCACATTCCCCATTGATGAGGGTCCCTTTGGAAGAGGGAGGACAGGGAGGAGGATAATGGAGTCACCAATATGAATGTAAAATTAGAATAATATAAATAAAAAATAAATTCTTAAAAAAATAAAATAGATAAATAAAAATTTTCAAAAAGTGTTCTCAAAAGTAAACATCAAGAAAAAGATTTGAGTTTACCAATAACTTAAACTAATCTCTCACAATAGAGATTATAACAATGACAAACACATGAAAATTCACTAATCAAAATTATCCATCAAAAAATTCTAAAATAAAACCAATATGAAAACTAATAAATAATAAAACTACCTAAGATATGTTTGAATTAATAATAAATATACTTGACATTGTTAAGCATTGGGAAGTTTGAGAAGCAACTGGAATTCTAATATCTTGTCAGTATCAAAGCAAAATTATGTACTCTGGGAAACATTTGGGGGTTTCTTATGAACATCTATTCACCATAAGAACTGGCAGCCTCACTCTAGAACATTTAATCTAAAGCAGAGGTTCTCAAACTTTTCCTATTCTTGACCTATTTGAATTATTTTTATTGACAATTTTTATACATGTATATAATATATTTTGATCATAACACACTGCCATTATCTCCTCTTGCCCTCTCCATGTCACCCTCCACTAAACCCCTTCTTCCCAGCTACTTCCTTTCATATCATGATATCTTGATTTTTCCTCCTCTCCTCTTTATCTTTGTGTGTGTGTATGTGTATTGTCTGTGTGTTCACTGATTCCATTAAGTTTGCTGAGAAAAAAAACAGCTGAGAATATTTTATGCAATCTCAGGTATAAAGTTAAATAAATAAACAAATCAAACATTTATTGATTAAAAATAGTAATGAAATTTATTTTAAAACAATTATTGAGTATACATATAATTTTATAATTTATTAAAAGTAAAATAAATTTAGGGCTGGAGAGATGGCTTAGCACTTGCCTGTGAAGCCTAAGAACCCCAGTATGAGGCTTGATTTCCTAAGACACACGTAAGCCAGATGCAAAAGGTAGTTCATGCATCTGGAGTTCGTTTGCAGCAGCTGGAGGCCCTGTCGCACCCATTCTGTATTTATCTGCCTCTTTCTCTCTCTCTCTCTGTTGTTCTCAAATAAACAATAAAAATAAACAAAAAACTAAAATAGTAATAAAATAAGTTTAATTCTAATGAGATGGATATATTGTATATAAAGAAATAAGTCTTGGGGCTGGTGAAATGGCACAGTGGATCAGAGCACTTGCTGTGCAATCATGAGGACCTAAGTTCAGCCCTGTGGCACCCATGTAAAAAGCTGGGCTTGGCCACAAATGCTTGTAACCCTGATGCTGAGGGGGACAGAAACAAAAGAATCACTGAGGGTCACTGTTTAGCCAATGTTACTCAAAAATAGTGAGCTCCAGATCCAGTGAGTTCAGACTCTGTCTCCAGATGGAAAAAGCAAAAGAGGAAGAAACACAAAGTTCTTCTCTTGCCTCTGCATGCATGCTCATGTATTGTATTCATGTGCACATACACACCACATGTAACATACACACACACACTCATCACATACTATATACATGTTGGTCTTTACCATTACCGTTACCATTCCTGGAGTCATTGGCCACCGACGTCCCAGGCGAGGGAGGGAGGAATTGGGAGGGAAGCAGCAGGGTCCTTCCTGGAGAAGCAGGTGAGTGTGACAATGAACATGATGGGCAATGAACACCCAGGAGACTGTCTGATGGACAGCACCCATTTATTCAAAGGGGAGTGGGTTTATAAACACTTGGGGAAAGTTGAGATGGAACATACAGACTATATGGTAATCAGATGCATAGTTTATGGGCTGTTATCTAGGTGGCAGAAGAACTAGTAACTTCAAAGCTATGGGGGAAGGATAAGGGAAGGGGAAGGGAGGAAGAGGAGATAACAAAAGGTGGTGACTTCTGTTACTATGGGGGGGATAGATGGTGGGAAGACTATGTGACTTCAGCTACATAAGGGTCTCTTGGGCAGCTAGCCACAAGGTCAGGAACTATGGGGGGACAAAGTCTGACTTATGGAATAGTCAGAGCCTTTTGGGGTCTGAGGGTAGGGCCTCGCCAGTTCTGCCCACTCTGGGCAGATGACAGCACACTACAACCTACAACTTAGGGAAGGCCAGTCACTGTCGCCAGGAACTCTCTGACAATAGGGCCAGCTGCAACCCCACAGCCCAGGGTCCCTGGCCATGTCCAATAGTTCAGGCCAGCCTCCTTACAGTCCCAGCCCTTCCTAGCAATGCCCAACACATACACACACCAAAAAATCCCAAATAATTAAGTCTTGGGTGAATACTTGGTACTTCAAGATGTAGAACATTTTCAGTATTTTTCAGATCTCATCAAGATTTTGATTTTATAATTGTTAATAATGAGAACACAACCTCATATAAATACATGACATTAAGGCTAGATAGATTGATTAGTGGATAAGTCACTTGCCTGCAAAGCCAAAGGACCCAGGTTTGATTCTCCAGGACCCAGGTAAGTCAGGTGCATATAGTGGCACATGCATCTGGAGTTTGTTTGCAGTGGTTGGAAGCCCTGGCATGCCATTCTTTCTTTATCTGCCCCTCTCTTTCTCTCTCTCTCTAAAATAAATAAGTAAAACTTAAAGAAAAAAATACACAGCATTAAATTGCAGATGCATGTTCAGGGTCATTTAAAATTAGTAGAGATATTGTTCTAATCCCAAGCAACACAAGTCAGAAACTCAAATAGCAAGTTTGAAAAAATCAAGCATTCTAACACAATCTAAAGATATACTGACTGGAAACCTACATGCTGAATAATGATGATATGAAATAGTTAAAACATGTGTTTTAATAGGAACAGACAGCTTTGTATGTATAGCAAACACAGCACAATTCATAAATTATAATAGTCTCAAATCTGAGCTAATTTGCTTCAAGTAGCATTCATTCACGTTGTGTGGCATGTTAAGGGTATAGAGTGAAAACTGCATGCTATATGTTCAAAACCAAGGAAGGCTACAGTGAAGGCATGTCAGACAACATAGATGACCACTTCCAGAAAAACTTTGGCTCTTTCATACATTACATTTTTAATTAATTTTTATTCATTGAACAATCATGAAATGTTTACTGTTCCAAGATATTTTCTGATAGTCATATTCAGTTAGGCATCCACACATGGGATTACAACTCACAGTTTAAGAAGCTGGGTCCTAGAGGGATAAAAACTTAAGTTTGCATGAGAAGCTGCACATAAGTGTTTAAAGCATCTCTCTGAATAATCGCAGAAAGGCACACACACACATGCACAAACACACACAAATGAAGTGGCTTTCATGATGAATGGTCAAAACAATTATATGATACCCATTCAATGGAATATTTCTCAATACTTAAAGGAAAATTACTAATACACAGAACATGAATTCAACGACATGATGAGTTATAGTCAAAAAGATGGCAGGTTTTACAGACTGTGTACTGTTTGTATTATGCATGTTGATGACATTCTTGCAGAGGTAGAACTAGAAATGGCTGCCCAGGGTTGAGTCTGATATAGGGGTGAGTCCAGGAGGTTCTCTGAGAGATGGACTTGTCCTTTATCCTGATTGGGATGGTGATTATGTAAATTTATTGAGTGCTAAAGCCATAGAAACATGTATATCCAAAAGATCCATTTTAATTTATGTTAATTTTAAGAAACAAACTACTCCAATTCTATCTCCAAAGAAATGTACCTAGATGACAAAGCTTAAAAGAGAAGTGATTTTTTAAAAACTTCATGTCATAGATTTTCTTGATAGCACAAAAGTTATTGGTGTCTTTTATCCTCAAAATATTCTCAATTTCATGAAACATGCCCAAAAAACATTAGTATTAAAATGCCCATATAGATAGAAAATGTAATTCAAAGCAGCAAAAATGGTTGTTTTAGGTTGTGCTAGAAGGTAAACTGCCACCCATAGACTTATGTGCTTGACTACTTAAATCGTCACTTAGTAGCACTGTTCATGCACATCATGGGACCTTGAGGGTGGTCCTTAAGGTGTCACAGCTCAACTCTGAGCTGTCATAGGCCAGCTCCCCTTGCTGTTCACTGCCACTCTACTTCTTTCCTGCTAATGAGACAAGGCAATGCTGGCTTCTTGCTACTACCATGCTTTGCCCTGCCTTGACGGACGTTCCCTTAGAATTGTAAGCCAAGAGTAAAGCCTTCCTTAAGCTGCTTCTGGTTGGGTATTGGTTCTCAACAATGAGAAAGTAACTTCTGAGAATATCAATAATGGGTTGGAAAGATGGCTCAGTAGTTAAAGTTCTTTGCTTGTAAAGCCTAATGGCCCAGGTTCAATCCTCACTATCCACATAAAGCCAGATACACAAAATGGTGCATGTGTCAGGAGTTTGTTTGCACCAGCAGGATGCCTTAGTGCCCCCATACTCACTTTTTCTATTGCCTCTCTCTAAGTTTGTCAAATAAATAAATAAATAAATAAATAATGACAGAATATCAATCATTGCAAACATTTCTAAACTTTTCCATGACTTTTTTTCACAATACTAATATAAAATTTACCTCCTATAATCTGAAAAAACATGAGTGAAATAAATGCTTTAAAATTAATTGCAGCAAAGACTTAGGCCAGGGGCCTGCTTGTCCTGATTTTGCAAACATTTCCTCATGCATGGATGTAGCATGATTAGCTGAACTTGGACCTCCCTAAAGACAAATTTAGTTCTTATTACTCACACCTATACTATCACCAGATAATTCTTCATGACCCACGCACCAGGGACAATATGCAAGGTAATAATCAACTTGGGATTATTTTTGGCAATATCAAGTGTGTTATAGTTGGAGAATTATCAACAAAAGATTTTTTAAAGAATTTTTATCTTTATTGGGTAGCAGAATGGCTGCTTCTTTTTAAAATTCTCTGAAATCAGGAAATGTGTAAGGAATTCAGGAGAGGTATACCATAGTGGCAGATGTGCATTTGCTTTCTATCTGTCCCCTCATACATTCACATTTCCATGTGTCTGCTCTGAAACCAAAGGCGACCTTCTTCTCTCTGAACTCTGTCAGTAATGACTCCAGTAACAATAACTGTCAGGGGCTGGGATAGTAAACATTTTCTAAAAGCAAATGGATTCCAAATGTGGACTTTCTCTCCATAAGCACAGCTCTCATGAGCCTGAGTGAGAATGTTAGGGTCGTCTGAAACACTCAATCCAAAGTGTGAGCACACGGTGATGTGCTGAAATCTGTAACCCGTATTCCAACCCACCTGTTACCTCTTCTCTTCTTCCATTTTCAGTTGACCTGTATTGGCCTGTTGATCACAGATACAAAAGTGACTCCATAGATTCTATACAGTGTTTTCCCTATGCAACATTTAAAAAGCCACTTGGAGTTTAAGCCCAGTCTTAATCAATGGGCAGTGGGTCCCAGCAGTTTGTATCCTTTTAGCCTTGTTTGTAAGAAAATATTTAAATTGTGCCAAGACTCAATTTCCATATTTCAGAATGGTTACTAAATTTCTACAGATTTACCCTTTGACTTATTTCATGAGAAATATTATGGAATATTTTCAAAATGTAATATGTTCTAGTACATTTAAGAAACACATCTTGTATATTATGTATAATGTTATGAAAATACTCTATAATGAGAACAGCTGCATTAGAATAAACACAAACAATACTGTTGCTGTGCTATAGGATTTTGAGTTGTGGTTTATGTTTTATACTATTTTATACATTTTCAATTTATGAAGAAAATATATTTATCTTATAAAAGTCCCCAAAAGTATGTAAAACTGATTTTTTTCTCTCTATGTTTAAATTAGATTATATTTCATCTTTATATAGTTATTTTACTCTTCTCTTAGTCCATGTTGTAAAATAAAAGTATTACGTTGTAATAAAATATATGCTTTTGTATATTAAGATGGCAGGTTTTCTTCAGCATCTCAATGAAAAGAAAATATTTTATTGTATTTCATAGTCATTTTAACTTCCCTGAGAGTCCCTCCCAGGCATATCCCTGCTCAGAACTTGTGGTAATGCAGCCATGTTCTGTTCTGAGGGGCTGGCGTTCTTTGGGAATTTCCAGGATGCTCCCTTCTGTAGGCAAGCTCTCTGTCAACATAGGACCAGCCCCTGTTACAGAATTGAAGGAAGTGCTTTTAAGACATTTTGTCTGGAGTACAGCCTCTGAGCACCTGAGTGACAGGAAGTTACTTAAGAAGGAGCTAGCAAGAAGGAAGCAATACTGGGCATTCTTTCTCCAGTGGAGGCAAAGGTACTCAGAGGTTTCCCCAGGCCTGCAGCTGTGTTAGCCTCACGTGAGCAAAACTGAGCTAGGATTCCCAGTAACTGACATGAATGTTCAAACTTCTGCTGAGTCGGCTGGCTATAGACCATTTTTAAAATGCCCCCACCCCATGCCTCCCTTTGAAAAGCATGCTTTACTTTACTTAGAAGCAAATATCCAAATTCTTACTGTTTAATTTTTCACAGGAAGCCAGGACACTGATAAATGAGGGCTCATCTGTACATGTTTTTCCTCGGTTACCGAAGAAACTATCTTCAAAACAGAAGTCCTCATAAATACTCTGGCGATGCATCAGACTCTCCGGTGCTGTGCGACACTGTGTATATGGTTTGGCAGGAATTCATGAGGGAAGATAAACCAGGACATTTTGCCAGGATTCTATTACTCTTGACCCTGACCTTGACTGGAGGCTGTTTCCAGTTACACTCCATCTTAAAGAAAGACAATGCCTGCTATTTTCTCGAGTTTCCTTTTTCTCCTTTCTTTTCCATTGCTCCAAACAAGGTTTCAGTTTCCCTCCCCATCTGAGGGAATTAGTTTGCTGACTGCTGATTCTCATCTTAGATTCCTCCTCCTAACACCGGAATTTGAATGAATCCATAGAGACTTCTTCCGGCAAGGAAGGTTGACTCTCAAAATGGACTTACCCTTGCACAGAATTGATTACTCTGAGAATCTCCTCTGAGAGTAATGACTCAATTCATGATACCCAATCAACATGAACATCATCAGCTCCCACAGCGTGCTCTGCCAGGCTAGAGCAGCCCACATCTCACTCCTACCAGCCCAGGAAGAGTTTACTTCAAATATTATATAGGAAAGGCATGCTTCCAACTGAGGTAGCCTCACAAAGTGGGCCTGGGCAGCCTGAACAGCCATGGCCTCTTCCTGGGGAATCAAGTCAAGGGCTTTATGGAGAAATTATACTATGTAATAATTGTAATTAAAACTCAATATACTGTAATTACACTTTGAATGATATCTTTAAAATTTTAAATAATTCCAGGTGGCTTAAGGAGACTGTGAAAGCCCAGACTGGAGTTTCTGAGTGGAAAGAGATGAGACTGAGTCAGACATCGGACAAGGTAAGAACTCCTCAAAGAAATTGGAAATTGGGATTGTGACTGGTCAGGTTTGGAGGAGCTGGCGTGGACTGATCCCGAGCATTGCTGCAGTTCTGAGGTGATGGTCCTCTTTCAATCAGGAGGACCGAAGTTGTTTTGGTCAGGACCAAAGGTATTGCGGTCTGGATATCTAGTTAGATAAGGAGGTATGTTGCTCTGGTTTCTGTAACTAGCTCAATCAGAGTTATGAATGAGATTAGATCAGAAAATTTGTTTAAATTCTTAATGAATAAATGAATAAATTTCTGAGGGGAAAAATTTTAAATAATTTCTCAAGAACTACGTTCTTTCCACATATTAGGCAAGATGGCTCCAAATTTAAAGGCTTCCTGTACAATCGGTTGGGGGGTGGGGCTGGAAGATCCTGAAACAGCCCTAGTTCAAATCACAAGAACACATGTAAACAGCTGGGCATGCCCATGCCAGTCTGTAATTCCAGTCCTACAAAGGGCAGTGAAGTCCAGGAAATCACTGGGCTTGTGGAAAAACAGCAAGCTCTGGTATTACTAAGAGACTCCTTCCCAAATAAGAATGGGCAAAAGAATGACGGAACACAGCACCCCTCTTTTAGCTCTGGCAACATAACGGGAAGGCCTCTGGTTGCAGGCAAGTGCATGGAACTCCACAAGGACACATTGACATGCAAATACCACACCCACCACCACCAGCACCACATTACACACAAACAAGCAAATAAAAATGATCCATTAGAGTATTATATCATCTTTACTTATAATAAAATAAAAGCTTGGCTCTGGACATTCAAGTGGTTGTGAACAGAGTAAGATTTGTAATTACCCTGCTTTATTCCAAATGCTGAGTCTCTGCTTCTGTTCCACTGTTTGAACATGACACAGAGATTTGAAACAGTCTTAAAGACTGTCTTCATGATTATTTCTCTTCACTTAATTGAATAATGAACAAAATATTGCACAATTGAATAATATTTGAGATATATCAAAGAGTGACAGCAAAATATACACCTCAAGGGAGTTAGAATTATTTCAAATTAATTATGAGACTTGTCATATATAAGAACCCTGCTCTTACACCAAAATACAAATCCAGTCTAACTCCAAAATGTAATGAAAACAGATATAATTTAGTGTGAGACACTTTTGGTTTATTTTGTAAAAGAAATTCATAATCTAGGTAAAATGTTGAAAATATATTATAAAAATCACTGGTAATCTCCTCTATCCAAAAGGAAAACCCTGATGGTTTTTCTTTACAGTTATTTAGGTCTAATATACACATCCCTTTTTTATCCTTAACTTCATTTTGTTACATTTTATTTTTTCTAAATTATTATCATCATTATTATTAACAACACATCTTGTATGTATACATCATGTGTTGGAACCCTCTTTTCCCTAGTTCCTGCACCCATTCTGCTGGGGACCCTCCCCAGTGGGATTGCAGGTATTCCCTATGAGATTGTGGTTTATGCATTGTGGGAGTAGCAGGTTTTTTTTTTTTTTTTTTTTTTTGAGGCATGATGTGTCAACCTGAGGCTCATATAATCTTTCTGCCCCCCTCTTCCTCAAAATTCTCTGAGTCTTGATGGATGAGTTTTAAGTCTACTTCAGTGATGAGCTCTTAGGAGCCTCTGGGTCTCTGCTTTGGGAGGTGTTGAGTATCCTCAGGGTCTGTCTCCTATACCCTAGTGCTGATTATCAGGTTCACCATGGAAGCAACTCATCTTCCCAATACCTCTGTGGTTTCAGTTTTGGCTTGGCTGAAGTGCAGGGGGTAATTAATCTCCTTGGGACTCACTACCATCTGAAAAAGAACAGATTCTTCAATGGAGAGTAAGGTCAGCAAACTTTAAACTTTAAACATTATAAATTTAGGGAGAATTTGGTGCAGATAGTCCCTCATTTAGCCAAGACCAGTGAGACCTTGACACTGGAGAGCATAATCTTTGTCTCCATAGGCTTCTGATCTTGTTCTCAATTCCAGATATGGGTTCCTTTACACCTAGCGATCCCTTAGCCAATCAGAAAGCTATTGGTTACCCACAAAGGCTGTGTGCCACTGTTGCACTTGCATGTACATCCCGTCAGGGTGTTTGCATCTGAGTAGCTTAGACCTCTGGTTGCTCAGAATGCTGTTTGCCACTATCCTACAGGAGCTTATGTAGCACTTGCAAGCACTAGATGGACTAACTGTCTGGGGACTGGATCTCTTCCACATTACAGCCAGGTCTTTCCATGTTCTGTGTCAGCAGCATATGGTGTCTTCAACCATAGGGTCTAACCTTTTGCCTTGGGCACATAATCAAGAGCTTTTATAGAAACATGTCTTGTTTGTGGGACCTGTTAGGTCTGTCTGATCTGGCTCATTGCTTTCTGGTATTTGGAGTTACAGGGCAAAGACAAAAAAAAATCTTTTAAGCTAAGGCTTCTCCCACCCTCTCCCGGACCCTTCTTTTCAGGTGCTCCCCCTTTACTCCTGTTGAGGGTTACATGTTTTAATCTATATCCAAAGATAAAGGTTTCTATGATACAGTTCATTTTGGATTTAGTTTTGTGTTTTCCCCCACCCTTCCTTTCCCCTCCCCCCAAGTCCTTCCATCCCTATCAGGTATGTCAGCAACTCTAGCAGGTCCAGGTTAGGAACTGCAGATAAATGAGACCATGTGGCGTTTATCTTTCTGTGATTATGTGAGTTTGCTGAGTATGCTCTGTTCCAAGTCTGTCATTTTTTTTTCTACAAATTTCATTGTATTACTTTTTCTTACTGCTGAGTAGAATTCCATTGTGTAAATGTGCCACAATTTCGTTATCCATTCACCCAACTATGGGCACCTGGGTTGATTTCATTTCTTAGCTATAATGAATAGAGCAACTATAAACATAGTTGAGCATATATCTCTGTAGTGAAGCATGGAGAATTTAGGATAAATGTCCAATAAGGGAATAACTGGGTCTGTTGGTAGCTCTATAATTACCCTTTTCAGGAATATCCATATTGATTTCTGTAGTGGTTGTAAAGGTTTACATTGTCACCAATAGTGAGAGTTCCTTTCTCCCCACATCCTCTCCAACATTTGTTGGTGTTTGAATTTTTAAATGATTTTCATGCTTACTGAAGTAAGGTGGAATCTTATAGTTGTTTTAATTTGCATTTCCCTCATGGTGGGTATAGGAGACAGCTTCAGGTTGCTGAGATGAACTTCCAGACTAGGCACAGTTATGGAAGAAGGGATATTTATTGAAGCTTACAGATCCAGGGGAAGTTCCATAATAGCTGAAGAAACTGGATTTCTCTTAAAGGACCAAGAAGAGTGAGAGAAGCCCCAAGCCAGAAAAACGAAAAAGCCACACCACACATAAGCACACTTAGAAATTCCAGGTGCTTTGCATATCTTAATCTGCAATTGCAAATCCATCACTACACCTTAGGCTGGACCTAAGATCTTCTCAGTGACACCTCCTCCAGCCAAGTGGCTGCAGATCTAAACAACAATTAATAAAATACTGAATATATTGGAGGCCATCTGTTCAAACTAATACAGTTATAGATATTGAACATTTTCTTAAGTGTGTGTTAGCCATTTGTATTTCTTTCTCTGAGAACTCCTTATTCAGCTCTCTGCCCCAATTTTAGAGTGGGTTTTGTCACTAAGTTTAACTTAATTGAGAAAACCCATAGAAGCCTCAAAAGAGATATAAATTAATTGAAGGTGAGTCAACAAATGGAAGCTCTCAGTAACCAATTGATTAGCTTAATGAAGACTTGATAAAATGCAAGAATAAATTCCAGGAAGCATCAAGAAAATCAGACCTTGAACTGAAACTGTACCTCAAAATATACATGGACATGATGTAAAATATCATAACAGAAAGCAAAGTTGAATAGAGCTTATAAAAAACCTCCCTCTAATCCCTCAGTAACAGAGTTACTTGTGCAAGACAGAACCTCTGAGCTGGAAGACAAAACAGCAGAAATTGATTGGGAGTCCAGAAGCTTTGCTGAGTTAAAAAAAAAAATCATGGGAACAGAATATGAAGGAACTGTGGGATATCCTAAAATAACCAAACATCTTGATCATGGGTATACCAGAAGGAGAGGAAATACAGGCCAGAGGTAGAGAGAACATATTCAACAAAATTATTGAAGAAAAATTTCCCAATTTCTCAAACGAGAAGCCCATCCAGGTAAAAGAAGCTCACAGAACACCAAACAAACAGAACCAAAGAAGAAACTCTCCAAGGCACATCATAGTTAAAAGTCTTAGCAATGAAAACAAACAGAGAGTGTTAAAAGCATGAAGGAGAAACACCTCACTACGTACAAAGGCAATCTCACGAGAATTACCTCAGATTTTTCAATGGAAACCCTGAAAGCCAGAAGGGCCTGGAATGGAACACTTCAAAGACTAAAAACTATAGCTTCCAACCCAGTGAAAGTATCCCTCATAATAGATGATGAAGGGAAAACTTTCCATGAAAAAAGTCAATTCTATGATTATATGAAAGCCAAACCTACAGAGAATACTTCAGGGAATACTCCACACAGAAAGGTCAAATGACCAATCTCAAGACCCTACAAGAAGAAGATCACAATAAACCAAAACTGGAGCAGGCTCAAAAAAGCACAAAACACAAGAAAGCACCAAACTCCATAGAGCACCCCACCATGGCAGGGATTAAATTGAACTTCACAGTTATAACCTTAAACATTAACGGCCTTAACTCTCTCATCAAAAGACACAAGTTAACAGGGTGAATCAGAGACATGGACTCTTCTGTGTGCTGTTTGTAAGAAACCCACCTCACCACTAAAAACAGACACCTCCTCAAGGTGAAAGGATGGCAAATAATATTCCAAGCAAATGGAAATAAGAAACAAGCAGCTGTTGCTACATTAATATCTGATAAAATAGACTTCAAACCAAAAGTAGTCAAAAAGGACAAAGAAGGCCACTTCTTGCTCCAAAGGGGAACAATCCAACATAAGAACATCACAATCATATATATAAAATCTCCAAACACCTGCAAAAATGATTTTGTTATAATTTATATGTTAATTTTGTTATTATGTATTTAATTGTTGTGTGGTAAAAGGCTATATAAGTACCTCAAAATGAAAGACTTTTCTTCTAGTTCCTTCATTGTTTCTCATTTTGTGTTTAAATTCATATTGATTTAGAAATATTAGTTACACATGAAATGAGTTAGTATGATTATATATTCTTTCCCAAATCAGTGACTAAAAATTAATTTAAGAAACATAAAAGGATACATTCAACTTCTTATTGGGGGTAGAATGTGGATCTCTTTTTTCCATTTTTAAATTACTTATTTAGGTTACATTGCATTTTAAATATACTTTGCATAATTTGTCAGACAAAATATTTCACACTTTTATTGTTTTGAACATAATATTTACCACAGTGCTTTCAAACTCGTTTGTGTATCACCATGTAAACTGTCGCGTTCTTTTTTTTTTACTTTTATATTCTTTTAAAGACTTCATTTTAAGTTTAATGCAATTATAAGAAAATAATTATATTAACTATAATTTTTAATGTTATAAATCCAAGCTATAATTAATAAGTGTTTATGTATTTATAGTCTGTTGAGAATAAATTTCTCTATTTATTCTTTGTACTGTTACCAAATTTATAATTACTATTTTGACAAATCATTATTGCTTTCTTCTTTTAAACATATTTTATTTATTTATTTTTTTGGAGATAGAGTGAGAGAGGAGGCAGGCAGGGAAAATGAGTGTGTTAGGGTCTCTAGGCCCTGCAAATGAACTCCAGATACATGTACTGCCCTGTGCATCAGACTTATGTGGGTATTGGAGAATTGAACCTGGGTCCTTTGGCTCCATAGGCTAGCACCTTAATGGTTAAGCCAAGTCCCCAGCATGCTTTCTGTTTTTGATACCTACTAGCATTCAATTAATATCATAATAATTTAAATTTTGACTTAATTTGATTGATCTTTTGCTCATTTTTTAAAGAAAAATGTTTGAGAGACAGATTTTCTAAGCTTTGAGGTTTCATAAAGAGGGAGAATTTCTGGGGTTTGGGCTTATCTCTCACAGGCACATAGTACTTTTTTACTTTTTTTTTTTTTCTATTAATCCCCTATCCACAGACCCTAGAGTCAAATTTAACACAAAAATAGCATAAAGCTGGGTTATATATTTAAGAACATACATTTCAAGGCTATACAGACATACCAAAAGTATTTACGTATTTACTTACAAAGAAATGATAAGACCAGCTATGATTTATCTGTTAAGTAAATCCAGCAGACTTTCCCAATGGTGGCTGATATGGAGTTACTTTACCCAGAAGGGCAGGGACAGTACAAGCCATATCTCAATAACCTGATCCCATGTCTCCAGAGTCACCTAACCCCAGACTATACATGTCCCAAAGGGCTTGTAAGCCAAATACTTGCATATGTATGATCTCTACAACAAGGTTTGTCCATAGCTAGCAGTGAGGGATATTCCTAAGCATGATAGGCTAACTCTCAAAAGCTGACAATTTATAAACCTTGTTAAATTTCCCTTCCCATGTTTTCAAGAGACAGAAAACAAATATTTGTAGTTTTCTGAAGTACAATATTTTGAGTGTTAAAGTTAAAGTTGGAAGTCTATTTTAAATCTATGGTCTGATAAAAAAAAAATACAAAATTACTGCTGAGTAGAATTCCATCACATTGAAATTTGTAGAAAAATGGTCAAACTTAGAAGAGATAATTCTAAGTGAACTCACACAATCACAGAAAGACAACCATCACATGGTCTCACTTATCTGTAGTTCCTAACCTGGAATAGCCAGAGTTCCTGACATACCTAAATGGCATCTCCCGGCCTGGGCAATAGGGAGGGTAGAGCTTGGGGGAAGGGGAAAGGTGGGGGTGGGGACACAAAACTGAACCCAAATTCAACTGGTACCATAGAATCATATAGCCTGGAAGTCAGACTAAAAGGTGGAACCCTCAACAGGACCTTGGGGGGGGGCACCTGAATCAAAGAGCCCTGGAGAGGGTGAGATTAAGTCTAACCTTAAATTTCTGTTTCTCTTTCTTTTCTATCTCTTTTTTCTTTTTCCATGGTGCTGGTCTGTAACATCTACAATGAGCTGTTGATCAGAAAGACCTATTGGATCTCCCAAAACAAACAAGACAGACTTCTGTCAGAGCACTTGATTGCCCACCAGAGGTTAATGATAAGACCCTACTGTGGAAGACACCATATGCTATTGGTACAGAACATAGAGAGACCTGGCTGGAATCTGGAAGAGAGTCAGTCCCCAGACAGTTAGCTTATCTAGGGCGGGAGGCGGCGGGGCCACGCACATCTCTAGGGCCGCTGCCTGCACCCAGCCTCCAGTTGCTAAGCAGTTATTGTTTCTGTGGCGATTGCAGAGGTTGTTGCTAATTGAAGTTGGAAATTTTTACCTTTGAGAGATTATAGAATTATTACCTTCTAAGTAGAAAATGGGGGCTATAGCATCTCATGGTACAGAAAGGAGAACCTTACTATTTTAACATTTTCCTTCTGCCATGTTTTTGAAGGGGTATGAAAACTAAAAAGTGCAAAAGACTTGCAAAGAAACACTGTCTTCTCCCATCACCCCACAGGTCAGTACAGTTATTTATCTGTTATGCAGGGAGGGAACCAGTGTAGATATTAAGGATTATGGAAAAACAGTAAGAAAGCCAACAAGTCCTTTCCTTTAAGAGAAACATCACTAATTGCTGGCAGAAAAAAATTACCTCAAAGTTGTTTATGTTTAAAGTAGTTTACAGGAGAGAAATCTTTATAACCATCTTCAATGGGATTCAGGGCTATGATGTATTTGAAAGCATAGAATTAAATTGTTTAAAATCAAAAGTCACAGAGGAATGGGAAGCTATCTAAAGTACAGACACTAAGGTTATCTTTGTATCTTACAAATGTTCAAATTGCACTTAATAAACTTAATTACATGTAGGGAATTTTTAGACATGTTAAAGTGTGCCTTTAACAATATACAAGGTTCATGGTAAGAACCTAATGCCAAAGACACCATATAGAGAACATGGAGAGACCTGTCTGGAATCTGAAAGAGAGTCTGTCCCCAGATAGTTAGTTTGTCTAGAGCCAGAAGGTGCTACACGAGCTACTGGGGGGAAATGGCCAAAATCTGTCCAAACAATGCGTGGTCAAAGCTACTCAGCAGTGAACAACCTGATGTGATGCTCACCCAAGTGCAATAGAGGCACACAGCTATGAGGAGGGGGTAACCCATTGCTCTTGTATTGGCTAATGGATCTGCTCAGTGGAATAGAGCCCATAGCTGGAACTAGGAAACGAGTCAGAAATATACCCCCAAAATGAGTTTGTTCTCCAATATTAATCTCCCACCAATCTTGGGCTACAAGAGGCCCTACATCTATTAAATTCTCTCTAAACTAATAATGGTTATCCCATTTATCTGGTGCTGACTTCATTCTCCATTGGAGATTTTGCTTCTCTTTATCAAATGGATGCAGAACTGGAGGAGAGAATCAGCCCATCACACTTCACCAGGGCCCCAGCTGAAATGATAGAGTAATTGGGGAAATGAGCAAGAGTGCTATTTTCTTTGTGAACCTGGTATCAACACAAGGGTAAAGGAGATAGTCACAGAGAAAACTCAACTCCTACCAAACCAGATATCCAGAGACACAGAGGCTTCCAAGACCTCATCACTGAAGTAGACCTAAAACAACCCAACATTGCTCAGGGAAATTCACAGGAGAGGGGGTGGAAATATTGTTAGAGCCACAAGTTGGGACATTATGCACAGAGTCATTGCCTCTTCCCCATAACTGATCGATACCCCTACTATGCATGATCCACAATCTGCATGGGGATAACTGGCATCCCCAATGAGGAGGGTCCCTTTGGAGGGGGGAAGATAGGGAGGAAGCTAAGGATGGTATCAACATATGCTGTGTACACAATGAGTATATACATAACTAATAAAAATATACATAGTCCCCACTTTGCCTTTTCCTGTCAATTAATTTTAATAATAAAAATAAATATAGCTCTTTATCTATCATCATTATTTTTAATCTCAACATTGCTTCTACAGCATCTCAAAAGAAAACAGACCACCCTTCCCCCGCAAAAAAGAAAAATTACAGAGGAAGAGAGATTGTTCAATGAAAACTGGATGGATGACTTTTTTTTTTTTTGTCAAGACAAATAACCAGGCACTCTTATTAATTTTAAGGGAATTCGTGAAACTTTGCAAAGCCTATAATTTTAAAAGCCATGTGACTAAATGAGAAGTATATCAAAGAGTCTGTCATTAAGACAAAACAGAACTGGAAAAAAAGTCTGTCTTCCTAGCAGGTTTTAACAGAATTTACAACTGAAATTTATAACTGAAAATAATTGTCTTGTCAATTTTTTTAATGTTTATTTTCTTTACTTTAGACAATTTCATCATACCTGTAAACAATGTATTTTGATCATATTACACTCTTTTACTACTCCCATTACACTCTTTTATTCTCCTCCTATCCCCAGTAAACCTCCTTTTACTTTCATGACTTTTTCATTTTTTTATGACCCATTGAGTAAAATTGTAGTTGCTTGCACAAGCATGATTGGAAGGTTATTTGCTGCATTCTGGGCAACTTATGAGTGTATACACCTCCTCCCCTTACAACCATTAATGGCCAATAGCTCCTCTGGGATGAGTGAGACCCCAATAGTGCGTGTTCTATGCATAATGAAATGCTGAGGGACTCAGTCTTGTGCTAGAAGCCACAGTTGCTGTGAATACATGAGTGTAACAGCCAAATTGTGCCCAGAAGATGACATTACACAGTGTGCCTTTCCTGCCCTCCAGCTCTTACCTTTTTTTCTGCCCCTTTAAAGTCACCATTCCTTGAGCCTTGGAAAGAGTGCCATATATGCCCTGTTTAGGGCTGATCATACCACAGTCACTCATTCTCAACACTTTCACCAACTTTGCATTAACCTCTGTCCATAGCAAAAGACAAGTCTGTGATTGAGGCTGAGACTAGCACTGATCTATGGGCATAAACATAAGTATTTAGAAAGTTGTTTGATAAGCTGTCAAGTTAGCATAAAAATGGTAGTAAGTCTCCCCTCCTCAGGGCCTATGACTTCCCTAGCCATGGACATTTGACCAGACTGACATACCAGACATGAATTTCATCCTGTGCGGTAAGCCTCAGATCCAATAAGGGTAGTTGGTTTTCCCTATAACAGTCATGCCATTCTTGCAAAATTGGGCACATCTTTCCTGCATGTCTATTGTGAAGCACACAGGGTCCACATCTGGGTAAAATTTTTGATAACCTTTCTTCCTTAGCAGCCTACATATAGCTGGGAAACAAGAAGCTTCCATCCCTGTTTCACTTTGACTTCTCTGTGCCCTGTATCCATTGTGTTTGGTGTCTTCTGCTCTAGGGTTGGCAGCTGAAAGCAGTGGAAATGCCCTGCATTGTTTTGGGAGCCTCTGGAGGCTCTTGGCCAACAAGTCATAGGGAGGTATGCAGGACTGGGACTTGGGAATTTTAAAACACATGACTGCTGGTAGCAGCATTACCTGTCTATGCCAATTATAAGTTCAAAACAAGTTATTTCTTTAGTTAGCTTATAAAGTAGGATTTTTTTCAAATGGCTTTTCAATACCTCTAGATTTGGTTGACCTGCTCCCAGCCACACCTTTCTTCTATTCCCCTACTCCCATCCTTGCTCAAACGTTTCCTCTCCTAGTAGTCTTCTCTCACACTTTTATAGAACATATGTTTTTCTGTTTCCCCACCCCCAGATTTCTATGTTTTTTCTTGCCACCTCTCATGACTCTCTGTATTGGCACTCCCTCCGACTTAAACACAGAAGTTTAAAAATTTGAATCTAAAGTTCACATATGAGAATGAACATGTAATGAATACTACTTTTCTCAACATAAATTTTTCCAATTCCATTTTCCTGCAAATTTTATAAGTACACTTTTTATGTGGGATAGAATTACATTGCATAAATGCAGTATATATCCATTCATTAATTAATGGACCTCTAAGTGTCTGTCAATAAACACTGATGAGAAAGTATCTCTGAACTTGTGCTTAGAGTATGTGCTTTGAGTACATACCCAGAAGTCATATGGGTCACATGGTGGATCTATTTTTGGCTTTTTGAGGAGTCTTCACAGTGATTTACATGGTGGCTGTATCAGTTTACAATCCCATTAACAGTGTATCAGGGGTTTCTTTTTTTACATCTTCATCAGCACTTGTTATTTGTTGTTTGAATAAAGATCATTCTTACTAAGGTGATTTGAAGTCTTGGAGTAGTTTTATTATTTACCTTTTTATTTATTTTATTTATTTTTAGCAGAGAAAGATTTACCTGAAGCAAAGAGAGTGTGCATAAGAGTTATTTCCAATTGTCATTATTCAACAATGGAAGCATGGGGAGTTTTCTCAGTGACGCTTTACATTTTCCTTTAGGAAATCATTTTAAGAGTGGGTACCTATATATGCATAGTCAGTTGCAGAGAATGATTCTGGCCTTGTTATGTCTAGGATCATATTCGAGGATGGTAGACACATTGGGCATGCATAGCTCAAAGGCAAGAAATACATGTTCTTTTTTATATTCTTTTAAAGTATTCTTATTGGCAATTTTGATACATGTACAGAATGAATTTTGATCATAATTCTTTCCTGTTACCTTCACTTATCACACATCCCCATTCTTTTGAACCCCTCCCTTTTTCCAACTAGACCCCCTAGTATTTTGGTTGTTTTTTTTTTTTTTTTTTTTTTTTTGCGAGGTAGGGTCTCACTCTGGTCCAGGCTGACCTGGAATTAACTATGTAGTCTCAGGATGGCCTTGAACTCTCGGCGATCCTCCTACCTCTGCCTCCCCGGTGCTGGGATTAAAGGCGTGCGCCACCACGCCCGGCCTATTGGTTGTTTTTTAAAATATATTTTTATTAGTTATGTATATAGTGTATATACAACCATGATGGTACCATTGTTAGCCTTCTCCCTGTCCTCCCCCCATGGGTAATGTGGGTCTTGCCTTATGTGGGTAGCCATCAGTTATGTAGGAGATGCAATGACTCTGTGTATAATGACCTAACTAATGGCTATAACAGTTTTTCCACCCCCTCTTCCACAAATGTTGGATTCCTTTTAGCCAAGTTGGGTTCCTTTAGGTCTATATCAGTGATGAGGTTTTGTGAGACTCTGTTTCTGGATATCTGATTTGGTAGGGGTTGAGTGTTCTTTTTGTCTATCTCCTTCACCCTTGTTCTGGTACCAGGTTCACCTATAAAAAAGCACTCTTTCTCAGTGCTTCCATGGCTTCAGCTGGTGCCCTGTTGAGGTACAATGGACTGATTCTCTCCTCAGGTTCTGCATCCTTCTGAGAGAGAGAAGCAAATTCTCCAATAGAGAGTGAGGTCAGTGCAAGATACATGGATAACTGTTATTATTTTAAAGAAAATTTAATAGGTGTAGGCCCTCTTGTATCCCACTATTGGAGCAGGCTCATTTTTGGATATGGTTCTGACTTGTTTCCCATTTCCAGGTATGGGTTCCATTCCACTGAGTGGATCCATTAGGAAAATCTAGAGCAGTTGGTAACTCTCCATGGCTGTGTGCCACTACTGCACTTGTGTGAACATCATATGAGGTTGTTTGCTTCTGAGTAGCTTAGACCACGAGTTGCTTAGACAGATGTTGGTCATTTTCCCCCAGTCACTTATGTAGCCCCTTCTGGCACTAGACAGGCTAACTGTCTGGGGACTGACTCTCTTCCAAATCTCAGCCAGGTCTCTCCATGTTCTGTCTGAACAGCATATGGTGTCTTCAGCAGTAGGTTCTTACCATTAACCTTTGGTGGGTCTCAAGTACTCTGACAGAAATCTGTCTTCTTTTGGAAAACCTTGTAGGTCTCACTGACCAATAGCTCATTGTGGATGTTAAACGCATGCTGGTATTGGGAGTTACAGGTCAGTGCCAAGGGAAAAGAAGGAGGAAACAATATAGGTAATATGAAAGAGAAAGAGAGAAGATAGAGAAGAGGGAGTGATAGAGAGAGTAACAGGAGAAGATTGAGGTTAGTCTTCATCATACCCTCTTCCAGGCCCTTGGGTTCAGGTGTTCTCTCCAAGCACCTGAGGCAGGTTTGACCTTTTAGTATGTCTTTCAGGATATAGGATTTTATGGTACCATTTCCATTGGGTCCAGTTTTTCCCCGTCCCTGCCCTCCCACCCCACCATCCCTAGTGTCCAGTCCTCGTTTAATTTGTATTTCCATGACAGCTAAGAATGTTGAACACTTTTTTAAAACAAAAAAAATCATGAATTGTTTATTTCTTATTTCTTTTTTTGTTATTAGTTATGTACATACTCAGTGTGTAAACAGCACATGTTGGTACCATCGTTACCCTCATCCCTGTCTGCCCCCCTCCAAAGGGACCCTCCTTGATGTGGATGCCAGTCATTTGTACTTCTTTTTTTATAAAACTATGTTCAATTTCATAGCCCATTTTAAAAATAATTTGTACTGGGAATTTTACTATATTAACACACTAGGAATTAGTCATATTCCTATCAGCTTATCCTATTACTTTTGTCCTGTCTACCCCACTTCCATTCCACTGAGTCTCCTCCTCAGTGGAGGTATTGGTGATCACTTGTGGGGCTATGAATGCAGCAGTAGGGGAGGACAATGCCCCACAATATACACCCCCCCACACACCCTGTGGCTCTTACATTCTTTCTGCTTCCTCTTCTGAAATATTCCCTGAGCCTTGGATGGCATGTTAGAAGTCTCCTTTAATGTTGTGCTTTTGGAAGCCATATCCCATTTTTCAATTGGGTTATTTGGTTTTTTAATAATTAGTTTTTGAGTGTTTTGTACATTCAGATATTAATTCTGTAACATGCAAATGTTTTCTCCCAGTCTTTAGGCTGACTTTTTGCTCAATTGATAATTTCCTTCACTGTCCAAAAATTGATGTTAATTTCATGTGGTCCTATTTGTCAATTGTTAGTTTTATTTCCTGAACATGCAGCCTTAGTTAGAAAATCCTTACTTATGTCTATATCTTGCAGTTCACTCCTTAATTTGTCTCTCTAGCAGTTCCAGAGTCTCAGGATATAAGTTGAGATCCTTGATCAATTTGGAGTTGATGAAAAAGTTATAAAGACAAACCTTATGAATAGAATAAGGAACACATCAAAAAGATAATTCAACATGACCAACTTGTCTTTATTCCAGAGATAGAGGGCTTATTCAACATGCACAAATTGCAATAAATGTAACAAATCACATAAATTTAAAGACAGAAGTCACATGACCATGTCCATAGATGTAGAAAAGGTTTCTGGCAAAATCCAACATCTCTCCTTGATAAAATCCCCTAAGGATACAAGGAACATATCTCAACATAGTAAAGACTATATATACAAGAGAAAGAAACAACAGGGATAGAACTAGGAAACAAAGTCAAAGTACACCTATTATCAATATTTGTCAATGCAGATTCTATTGTAGAAGCTAGTTATATGGTAGATCATATAATAATACATAGTATAAGCTATTATGTGATAATATCAAAACTACTTGCTAATGATTGAGTTTATTAAGAAATGTATGGAGAGACTTTTTCACTGAGTGTCACTGCAGTTTCTGCTTCAACTGTGCTTGAATAGAACCTGACACTCAAACCCCCACCACAGCAGGCTGTTTTCAGTCAGAGCCCTTCACCACCACCTCAATGTGTCCTCAGATCACACCAAGGTCACCTCACTTGGTCCAGCTGCCACTATGACCACCACGTCCCTCCTACAATTGAGCCCAAACTACCAACAAGACTCAGAGGCTGCCTGCCATCAACTGCCAGATCAACCAGGAGCTCTATGCCTCCTATGTCTATCTGTCCATGTCTTACTTCTTTGATGACAATGATTCGACTTTGAGGAATTTTGCCAAATACTTTCTTCACCAATCTCATGAGGAGGGAGAACGCACAGAGAAACCAAGGAAACTACAGTACCAGTGTGGTGACTGAATATTGCTGAAGGATATCAAGAAACCAGACCATGATGACTGGGAAAACACACTGAATGCAATGGAGTGTGCATTGCACTTGGAGCAAAGTGTGAATCAATCAGTACTGGAACTACACAAACGGGAGCTGACAAAAATGACTCCCACTTGTGTGATTTCATTAAGACTCATTACCTGAATGAGCAGGTGAAATCCATTGAAGAATTGGGTGATCATGTAACCAACTTGCACAAGATAGGGGCCCCTGTATCTGGCATGGCAGAGTATCTCTTGGACAAGTACACCCTGGGAGACAATGAGGGCTAAACTGACTTCTGCAAAGCCATGAGTGACTCCCCCATTCACCCAGGCAGTGCGTGCATGTTGGGGCTACATTTACCTTTTCTAAAAGTTGTACCAGACCATCTTCTTAAGGTCTTTAATTTGTACAATTCCTTAAAATAAAGAAATGTCTTACTCCTCACCCTGAAAGAAATGTATGGAGAGTATGACAGATATGATATGCCCTAAGAAACTGGGTGGCATATACCTAAAATTAGTGTGTCTCACCAGAATACCTCAGCCAGGTAAATTGAAGAAATAGGAAAATCAATCAAAAGAAGTTGGGAAAGTAGAGCTGCTATTTTCAGATGTTGTACTGTGGCAATAGATAATAGTACTGATGCTACAAAATGGCTCAACTTGCCATTTCTATTTGAGGCATTGGTGATGAATATAATGTCACTTATGAAAAGGCTTCTTCTACTGCTATTAAAAGACAACCAAGGCTGTAAAGATGGCTTAATGGATAAAGCACTTGTCATGCAAGTGAGGCCAAAAGTTCAAAACCCCAACATTGTCATAAATGCTGGGCAGGAGTTGTGGCCTGTCTGCAGTGCTATTGCTCAGGGAGAGATGGGATACCCAGGGAGAGCTGGCTGGCTATGCTATTTGAATCAGCAAAAAAAGAATTAGAATTTGGCATATTTTACATGGGTTTTCAAGCATGCATAATATAAGTGTTTTGGGATCATATATGCATGTGAAGGTTTGAATTAGATGTCCCACATTAACTCGTATGTTTTGAATGCCAGCTGGTGGCAATTTGGGGAATTGAGCTGTGCTGGAGAAGGTATGCTATTATATGTAGGCTTATGGGTGTTATGGCCAGCTCCCCCTTGCCAGAGTTTTGCACACTACCCTTGTGCTGTTGTGCACCTGATATTGGCCAGGAGGTAATGCCTATCCTGTGCTCAGGCCATTGTTTTACCCCTACCATAATGGAGCTTTCTCTCTAGTCTTTAAGCCAAAATAAATCATTTCCTCCCATCAGCTGCTTTTGGTCAGGCGTTTTGTCCCAGCAATGAGAAGGTAACCACAACAATGCATAAGCCAAGGTTTAGGTAAAAAAAAAAAAAAAAAAAAAAATCCTGAAAGGCCAAACAATGTATAGCAGGTTTTGAGTTCCTGTAGGGAGACCCTGAGAGGCTAATGCAAGAAGCAGTGAGGTGAAGTTCAAGTAGCAATGAAGGCAATGAAGGCCCCAGGATTTTGGAGCTGACAGAAACATGGGACATCTGCCAAAGAAATGTGCCAAAGAAATCTGCCAAAGAGGTCGACCCAAGAAAGAGGCCTCGTGGAATTGCAAATGGTAGAGTCTGCCCCAAAGCATTTGGAGTTCAGATGATTCCCCAAATGCTGCCACGGAGCCACAGTACTTCATGGCTGTCATGCAGGGTTTTGGTTTTGCTATGCTCATTCCTGCCATCTTCCCATTCCTCACTTTTTGAATGGGAATGTTTATGCCATTTATTATAAGAAGTGTTATTTATTTATTTATTTATTTATTTATTTATTTATTTATTTGAGAGGCTTACAAGTAAGAATTTTCCTTGAATCTCAGTACAGGCTTTGGATGTTTGGACAGTATAGAGCATATTAAGACTATGAGTACTCTAAATTAGACTGGCTGCATTTGGCACTATGAGCCTTAAGAGGTTACCAGTAGATTGTTATTGTGTGAATATAAAGTCTGCCACACAAACTTATTTGACACTTATCAGATTGCAGTGCTGTTTTGAAAGTCTCTGGATCACTTGGGATATTGGGCCTACCTGGTAGATGTAGCCCATGGAGAATATTGTTCCTTGAAAAGCTCTTGTCCCTCTGACTGTAATCTAGCTCTGTGCTTCCTAGTTGGCTTCCATAATGTAGCCAGCTACCTCATGTTCTTGTTAACACTCCTGTTTCCATGTCTTTCCTCTGTGATAACATATAAGCCCTGAAACAGTGAGTTAAACTATATCCTTCCTTCCTAAAGTTGCTTCTTCTCTCAAGTATTTTGTTATAGTGATGAGAAAAGTTATCAGTACAAATGGGAATCAGAATTGATTCTAACTTCTTTCTTCTTTACCTTATATGAGTGCAGACCCACATGTGCCGCAGCCTACTTGTGGAGGTCAGAGAATACGATCCGGCGTTGGTCCTTACCTTCCACCTTGTTTGGAACAGTTTCTCTCATTTTCACTGCACTGTTTGCTGTGTTAGTTGGCCCACATACTTCTTTTGTCTTTGCTCCTTTCTGTACTATAGGCATTCTGGGAGGACAAATGCATGCTATAGGTCTGGCTTTATGTGGGTGCTAGGAATCCAAACTCAGGTACTTACATTTGCATGGCAAGCACTATCCATCGAGCAATCTTCTCTGTCTGTTATACTAAATTTGTAATTGTAACTGTTCAGGAAATAGGTCATGGTTGGGTAACATATACACAAAATAGTATGAAATACATGCACGGAATGTAGCAATCATGGATTTTTTTCATGATATGTTCATAGTCTAATAAAGTATATATGATTTAGATGCTGACATCTCCCTTTAAAGATGTTCCTGAATTGCAGATTTAGGGAGGCCTTAAAACACGTCAGTATATTGAAATTCTTGGTTGCAGAATAACCACTTAGGAAAAATGTTCTAAAATTTATATAAACTATGCGATTTGCAATGGCACTTTAGGATTTGTATTCGGTTGCATGTTTACTACTTATAGAATTTGTAATGATTCATATCATAAACTTTATATTTCATGGCACTATTTTATAATCTATATCATTCTGAGCAAAGTATTGGCACCTGAGGATATATGATGTGTTATTCCCTGAGGAAGCTCTTGATGAAAAAATTATTTGTATTCATGGATTTATCATTAGTCCAATAAAATGTGGAACAAGTTTTAAAAATATTTTATTTGTTTTTTAATATTTTATTTATTTATTTGAGAGAGAGAGAGAAAGAGGCAGAGAAAGAGAGAGAAAGAAGGTGAATGGGTATGCCATGGCCTTCAGCCACTGCAAATGGATACCAGACACATGTGCCACTTTGTGCTTACATGAGTACTGGGCAATCGAAACCTGACCCTTTGGCTTTGCAAGCAAGAATCTTAACTGATCAGCCATCTCCCCAGCCCTCATTTATTTATTTATTTATGAGATAGAAAGAGAGAAGGGGGGGGGAGAGAGAGAGAGGATGCACCAGGGCCTCTAACCACTGCAAACGAACTCCAGATGCATGCTCCACCTTGTACATCTGGCTTTACATGAATACTATGGAACTTAACCCATGTCCTTAGGCTTTGCAGGCAAGCACCTTAACCACTGAGCAATCTCTCCATCCCCTGAAACAACTTTGATAAAGTATCTTATTTCCTTTGTTCGAAGAAATGGTTAATGATGAAGCTACTTCTCACCACATGAAAGTTGTCCTGTCTTGAATGTGATGCTACCAACTTCTGACATGTCTTACAATTACAAAGGAAGTTATTTTTTTCAGGAAAAGTCAAGCTGTTCAGTCTTCCACAATTAAGTTCTTTTTTGGAATTACAAACAAAGAAATGATATATGTGGTTATTTTCTTAATTCTCTCATGGGCGGTAGTAAATACTACCATTACAGATGCCTAGAAGTTAATGAAATGCAAGTAATGAATGGCTTAGGGCATTAGGCTAAATTCTCTGGGGATTCTATATAGACAGGCTACATGATGAGGGTAATAATGGCACCCAGTGTATTCTTCTACATTTCTTTTCATAAGAAATAGTACATTTCCCTATTTAAGATAATTAGAGGTAGAGCTTTCTGAAACTTGCAGCTGAAAGCAATTTAATCTCTATATATCACTATAAAAAAGGTTAAATTTCAGTTTACTTCTCTGCTTCCCTATTGATGGATATGGACATCAAACATAGTAACTATAGTTAGCCAGGCAGTTTAATATCCATAAAGTTACAAATCATAGCTCTACTGTAAGTCCCTTTTAAGAGATGAATCATTTATTACTTTTATTAAGACCATGAAGATGCAAACATTTTATTCATTATTTGGAAAAACAAAATTATATTGTCCTTAACCCTCTTAGGACAAATCAATATAGGTATTTAATGATTTAGTAGCTTCAAGTGAGATTAGTTTGGTTCTAACAATTCTGACTGCTGACAGTAGAAGTGTAAATGTAGCTTCGATTCATGTGTTTACTGACAGTGCTATAGAAACTTAAAGATATGATTGACAAGTATGTGTAAAGCTGGGACAGCTTGTTTAAGGTGGCCAAGACTTCTGAGAAAAGTCAGAGACAGTGGCAAAGTTCTTGGCAAAATTTGTTACTTGCCTTATGGCGTCAATGTTAACCTAGAGTGACAGAAATCATATCAAGGGTTAGGAGCACAATCGTGATGTTCAGGAGAGAGATTACAGAGGAATACAGGAAAGTGCTTTTGGTTGTTGGACATGCTTACCATCTTGAAAATAATTACAGTTTATGTCTGAATTATTTATGTCAGATGTGCCTAATGATATTTTAGGATGTGATGTAACTTAATAAAATGGAAGGCCAGAGTGCCATGGAAACTTCCTGAGGCTGCATCCAAAAGCATCTCTTCAGATGGATAAGTTGGGAGTAAGCAAGGTAGTACAAATGCACCATATCCAGAAAATGGATTCAGCACTCAGAGGTCCCAAGCTCAGCAGTGATTTCCCTAGAATCAAGTTAACTGATGTGCTAAATAATCACCCACAAATTTACATTGAAAAAAGGAATTCTGGAGTGGATCAGAATGTATCTGCCACCAGATGAAGCACATACTTTCCCATACTGCAAACATTAAAATTGTTTCCATCATTTTGGTTTTTAGAATGGGGTCAGGTCTGGGGAAAGAGAAAGATGATTCTTCATCTCTACTTAGAAGTAGAACTGTCAATGCTAAGCCCAGTTCATCTGAGCATCCTTTCCTCTGGATCACACAGGAGTCATAAATATGTCCATTCCATCTCTCTGTTTTTTACAATATCCAAGAGAAGCATCTTTCTCTGTGAATATATCTTATTATGGGTTGAGTTACTGTGTTCCCTGTGTTGAATGTTTCTGTGTTGAATTCCTGAAACCAGTCCCTCTTACTCACAAATAGACTCTTTGTAGGTGATAAGTTAATATGATATCATTAGCTTATCATTAGGGTGGGAGAATCCAGTATGGCAAACCCACAGGAAGACTGTCACTTGAAAATGAAGGCTGAGATTGGTAAGATGTGTATACAAGCCCAAGGAATCCAAAGATGGCAAGCAGACCACTAGATGCTGGGATGTAGGAAAAGAAGGGATATTTTCTCACAGTTTTCAGAGCTAACTAACCCTGCTGACATCTTGATCTCAGATTTCCAGTCTCTAGAACTGAGTGTTACTGCAGGGTTGTTGAATTTGAATGACTTACCCATGAGCACAAGTAAGTCTAAATTCTTATATTTGGAGAATACTGTTACTTGATTTAATTTGATACAGAGTCTATTGAAAGTTTATCATGACTTTTAGTACTGAGCTGAGGTATGAGTATAATTGATGTACAAACTCATTTGCTCGTATATCAGCTTATTAAATGCCAACTCTGTCTGAAACATAATGCTAAATGCTGTTTCTTAGTGATAAAGTATGTCATGGGCTCCATTCTCATTACACACAGTCAAATGAGGCAATGCTATGTAAGATGAGCATATTCAAAAACTGGTAAAATCATTAAAAAGCAAACCTTGAGTTTTATTATGAAGTATAATATAACCAAGTGCCTATTTTTTTTCTTTTTACTAAGCATGTAATTCATAACTCTTAAATATAGATGAGATAGATCTATCCTTCTTCCAAAAAAAAAAAAAAAGAAAAGAAAAGAAAAGCAGCAATGGTATATGGGAATAAGGCACAATTTGAGAAAGAACAAACCTGAAGGTTTCCAGGAAGGACTGCATCCAGATGCACTGAGGAATTGAGGTTGATATCCCCCTCTTGCCTCAGTATCTTTGTCATGTTTCCTCATTCTGTCAATGCTGCTGCTTTCCAGGTGTCTCCTGTCCATTCTGGTACTTCCAGATTTACATCTGCATGGTTTGGTAGTAGCTCAAGACAAGGGTCTTCACTGAAAATTCTGGTTCATGGATAGGAAAAGTTCCCATGAAATATTCAAGTGAACCAACACTAGTGTTTATTTGGGGGAATTATATTTCAATGGCAAAACCAAAACAGAGACACAGATATTTATGAGTAAACAATATTAAGAGACATCACACACAACTTAAAAATAATACTTTCACTTCAGTATTGCTTTCAATCAGTTAAGTAGCAGGTGAGGACAAGCAAGAAAAGATGGGGTAAACAGTTCATGCCACATACTGTCTGTTCAGAGACTGGCCAATATGATTGTTTTGGCCTTCACTCCATATGCATGTGCCCCCTTGTCCATCTGGCTTACGTGGGTCCTAGAGAATTGAACCGGGATCCTTTGGCTTCACATGCAAACACCTTAACGGCTAAGCCATCTCTCCAGCCCACATATGGCTACTTGAAATAGGAAAGATTGTTTACAACTTTATATTTGTGAAACATGAATTGAAAATAACAAGCTCGTGCTGAGCAATATGTGTACTGATAATTTGAAGCAGAGCAAACAAGGTCTCATTTATTCCTACTAAACTGTTAGATATCGATAGACAAAACAAAGAGGAGCATAAGAAGGCTGGATAATTAAGGACTATTCTGTGTCCTGCATGGGATCCTGCAATACACAGACATTAGATAAGACTAGAGAAAATATGAATATAATATGGATATTAGTAATAATGCTTCAATATTATTCATTAGTTCTTATTAACACTCCTAAATAGTATAAATTGCTAATAATAGATGATGTGGGATGTAGGTATAAGCTATAAGACAAAATGGGCCAGAATTAAAAGGAAGAGCTTGGCAGAGAAGATATAGAATCAAGTGGACCCAATTCAATCTCAAGACTTGAACTCAGTCTTTTGACCTCTCCATCCTCTTTCATTTACTTACTACACCTGTTGCTCCATACATACAGTGTGCATCTTTTCTTTTTTGTTTTGTTTTACTTACAGTTCTTGCTGCATACATTCTGACCTGCAAAGCTACCATTCCTGTCCCTAGATCACTCCAGATTGGCGACTATGAAGACAGAGCCTTCTTTCCTCCCTGCAAGCCATATCTCTGCTACAGACAGCTGTAAAAATGGCTTCCTTGCTGCTTTGAAAGGCCATGCAGAGCAGGGCCACACTGTTGAGAACATGTGGTTGCTATTTCATTTATGCTTTATCATTTTTCATTCTGACACTGGAGCTCCTCTGCAGTGGGGTGAGAGTGCTGTGCATTGTAAGGCGTAATGTGAACCGAGGGCCCCTGCTTTGTGCCAGAGGAAACGTGATTCAGAAACAATTTGAGAGCAACTGCAAGGTGATGTGGGCCAGAGATCCAGAAGCTATTGAAACTCTAAACAACATTTCTGGACAGTATAATATGATCTACAGGGCAACTTGGAAAAACAGGAAAACCCTCCTTTGCCAGTCCTTAGAGAATTAAAAGCCTTTAAATATCATATAGAGTGACTATATTTTAAAGAGCCCAAGGCACTTTTAGCCCTAAATGCTGATCTGGAAGCCTCTTCTTTGGGACAAGGAGAAACAGGGGTCATGGAAGGGGATGGACTGCCTATGGCCAGCCATTTCTACCTGAACACTATGGCCTTCTGGACTGCCCAACGCCATGTCAGGCTTTCTCTGTGATTGCCAGCTTGTCCTGGTCCATCTTAACCTCCATGTAATGAAAAGTGATTTTTTTTAAAGGGGAAATCTTGTAAGAATGTTTTTTTTTCAAAAATGAGAGCTATGTTATTTATTTTGGCATGATGACTTCAGAGAGTGTTGCCTGTCTTTTTCTGTCACAAAGCAGTGTATTAATTAAAGGTGAATCAAGGTATGTGGGTGTAGTACTAATGGAAGAGCTGGCAAAGGGAAATAGGAAGAATGGAATTGAGGAAAACAATGAGGGAAAGAATCATAATTTCAGCATGGGAGTTTCACACGAGATGTAGGAGAGCTATTCTGTGTTCCCAATTGATGCAGGTAGAAATAAAAATAAAAGCAATTGGTGCTTGCTGAATGGTATCTTTCACATTTCAAATTCTTTCATAAGGTTAACATTGAAAACTTTTATTTCATATGGACCATTAGTAACTTTTAACAAGATATAACAAGGTTATTCATAAATTCTGGCTAAAGCAGCAATATCTCTAACTATATTACAATTGACATCAACTTATTGGATCCAGAATACCTTTCTATCTTATGTTTTGAAGTGAGAATTTCCAATCCCTCTGAACTTTTTGATGGTGCTGTAATGATACATGGCTCATTTGCATATATGAAGTGAACTTTTGCAAAGTATACTTCATCCTAGAGTTTTTCAAATACTTCTTTAAATTTTGTAACAGCTTCTGATTTACAGAAAAATTTTTATAGAAAGTATTATATATATATGATCTGAATTTGTTTAAGTTGCATTATGATAAAGCAGCATCAATCTCCTTAACTCAGCTTAATGTTTTTCTTTGAGATATTACTGATCATTTCCTGAAACACTCTCAGGACACAGCCACCTTATATCTGAAAGTACTCCCAGTTCCCTTGTGTGTACATTGCTCATGGACACTCACCCGTGCCCATGCCTGTTCCTTAGCCTGTGAATCCCTTGCTTCACATTGACTGAGGACGTAATAGCCATACTTCAATGCTCAATTAAAACATCTCCTCTGTGCAGTCTTTCTGATAATCATTCTAGAAAAATTAGTGTTTTTCTTCAATTATCCGCATATGCATTCAGTGTATAACTTGTCTATGTTTATACTGTATTTTTACATACAATCCTGTCTTTTGAAGCACTGGTCAACTCAAACACAGGAGCTCTTTTCTTTGGGAGGTAGATAACCAGGGTCTACTACACACATTTATTTTGACCTCTGACTTCAAGGAATGACACATCAGTAATTAGAAATCAGACATAGTGAAATAAGATGCACAACAAAAATAGCTAGACACTACAAATCAAGCGCTTTCATCTCTGCATTTATTTATTTAACATTTATTGGAAACCACTATTCAGGCTCTGAAATAGTCTCTACAAAAAACCTGAATAAATACATATACACATGAGTAATATGATCAATATGTTAATAAATGATGTCATCAAAATTCAAAAATCTCCCAAAAGCTTTCATTAATTAATAAATTACACATATTCAAATAGTAAGGAATAAAACTTTGTTTTTATTAATCTCAATACATACTGGACATGCTGTCTATGGGTGTTAAAGGAAGGTCAAAGGGAAACCTAAATCCTTCTTGTAGATCACAAATTCTCATTTTCTCCCATTTGTAAATATAAGACACTATCCATAGCAATCTTCATGCCTTTATGCTTGTAACACATAAATTAAATTTCTTAGGATTGATTTTGTCATCTATTACTAATTAGGTGAAAAAATTATAGAAAACTGAAGTATAAAATGGCATCTAATTAATGTGTTAATGAATTTCATTTAATTCTCTTTGCTTCCCAGGCCTGAGTTTGATATGTCATTCACCTCAGAAAAAAAAAAAAAAAAAAGAAAAAATATTCACCACCACTTAAGCTTGAAACATTGATTGATTTTTATCTTTCTGCAGAATTTTGAGATGATGTTTCATTTACTACACAGAGACACATTTGTCTTGAAGAAAACAGTCTGGCATCTCCCCTGGCTATGAAAACAATGAGATGAACTTTGGTTCCTCCACCTGTATTTGCAACCTCGTATAGACATGAAAGTTTTGGCAAAGGTGATAAATGTCTCTTGATTGTGAGAACTCTTTTGGAGCCTACTGAACTCTTTGCTACATCTTGTATTAGAATGTTTTGACCCAAAGCCTTTGGGAAATTCTAGCTCTCCTCTCACAGTAAGGCAGGAATTGCATGCGTGTATGAATGTAAAGGGCTAAGTAGGCAAAAGTGGATACAGAAGGGATAGAACAATCATATCTATGTTAAACTATGAGATCCTGGAAATGCAAGGTTCTAAATAGAAGTGTAAGCAGTCCTAGGACCTGGGTGTTTCACATTCAATTATTTTTTTCAGAGTGTATTTTAAGAGAAAGAATAGATAGAAATAGAGATGTAGCATTTTGAAAAGATGCTGGGTAGGATTATTTCCTGCTCTAGAATTTATTTTTTATTTTTATTTATATTATTATATTATATTTTATTTATATTTATTTATTTAATTAATTTATTTTTATTGACAACTTCCTTAATTGTAGACAATATCCCATGGTACTTCCCTCCCTCCCCCCACTTTCATCTTTGAAACTCCACTTTCCATTATATCTCCTCCCTCTCTCAATCAGTATCTCTTTTCATTTTGATGTCATGATCTTTTCCTCCTATTATGATGTCTTGTGTAAGTAGTGTCAGGCACTATAAGGTCATGGATATCCAGGCCATTTTGTGTGTGGAGGAGCATGTTGTAAGGAGTCCTACTCTTCCTTTGGCTCTTACATTCTTTCCAACCCCTCTTCTGCAATGGACTCTGAGCCTTGGAAGGTGTGTTAGAGATGTTTCAGTGCTGAGCACTCCTGTGTTCCTTCTCAGCGGCATGGTGCCTTCTAAGACATCCCAAGGTTGTCACCATCTGAAAAGAGAAGTTTCTCTAACCAAAAGTGAGAGTAGCATTAATATATGGGTGTGGACATTAAGAGAAGTGCTTATTAGATAGCTTGGTATACATTAGTATATACATTTAGACAGACACCAGCAGACATTACACCCCTAGGGCTCATGACTACCCCTGTCATAGGTTTTCAGTATCAGGGATGTATTCCCTCCCATGGTGTGGGCCTCCAGTCCAATTAGAGAGCAGTTAGTTTCCCCCATTACAGACATGTCACTATTGCACTCGTTGGCTGGTCAACTTTAAAATTTGCAGTGTTCACTGTTGAATGTCTTCACTGGTGTTTTCTCTCTCCCATTGAACTGCTTGCAGCATAGCTTTTTCCAGCTTTCTATCAGCTGGTTCACATGGAGGAGACTTTCAGCTCAGCTCCAGCCATATTTCTCAGTGACCTTGCATCCCAAGTATGTGGAGTCTTCAGCAATAGGGTCTTACCATCTATTCCTGGTGGGATACCAAGGGCCTCGGCAATGGCCTATAATGTTTTGGGGTATCTGTGACCTCCCTGGCCAACAACTCACTGGAAGGTATTCAATCCCTGGCACTGAAAATTTTCTAGTAACAATCTATGGCTTCTGAGTGTTCTATTGTCCAGAAAAGTAGGTTTCCATATGATTTATTTATATCCTGTTAGGTTTTGATTAGCCCTCTCTCCACCTTTCCTTTACTCAATCTCTTCCCCTGACCTCAGATAGGCCTTTTCACCACCATTAATCTATTCTTCTACTTACATAAATACAATACCATCCTATTAAGTCCCCCCTCCCTCCCTTTATATTCCCTTTATATCCCCTTTCTAGCTTACTGGCTTCTACTACTGAGTTTTATTCCTACTCACATAGAAGTCCCATAATTTGTAGCTAGGATCCACATATGTAAATTTATTTGGCAATAAAGTATTTAAAATATTACATAATATTATATATTATATAATAGTTATGACAAGAACTTTCTAAAACCATGATAATAAAATCAAATGACTGATTTTAGTATGTGGGGGGGTTGGGAGGAGGGCAGACGTGTCATTATCACCCTTTCTCATCTTGACCTTGAATTTTATAGATATTGGTTGATGGAGAGCTTTGAATGAATAAGAATTTCTTGGCCTTTCCCCATCCCAATTATCGTTTTATACTCTACTCATTCCCTGCTTGCTTTCTATTTTGCTTCCCCCCCCCACAGTTTCCTAGTTTTTATTTTGATTCTTCTTTGCATTACTTCTCAGACTTTTTTTTTTTTTTTTTGGTTTTTCAAGGTTTCTTGCTCTAGCCCAGGCTGACCTGGAATTCATTATGTAGTCTCAGGGTGGCCTCAAAATCATGGCAATCCACCTACCTCTGCCTCATGAGTGCTGGGATTAAAGGCTGTTTTAGAATTTAATGATTCCTCATATTTTTAACATTTAAGGTACATCATTTAAATAAGTATAACAAAGACACTGTTAATGTTGAGAGCTAGAGAAGTGTTCTGGTATGTCTGAGTTGCAGGGACATTTTTGTAGCTGTTATCCATCAGGAAAAGGTGTTTGGGACTAGTGGCCCAATGAGTAAGAGCCTAGGCCCAAAATCTCAGGCTTTTTAAAATACCAGTTTGCAAATTATCTAAATGACCAGTGTCCATGGTCTTTCAGCCTCCATTGTCTGCAGATCCCAAGTCAGAACTAAAGGAGCAGATAGCTGGCTCATGAAGCCATTTCCCCATTGTTACTCCTTGTTATTCTACACTTACCTAGCCCAGGTGGACTCTTAAACTAAAACACAGGAATTGCCTATGTCAAAATGGCTTTCTGATTGGCTAAGAGATCCTCTCAGTGGAAAGGAAACCATAGCTGGAACTGTGAACCAAGATTAAGGACTCCAATGAGAAGCTCCCATTAGTCTTTGGCCAAAAGTGAAGCTATACCCATCAAAACCTCTCTAAATTAACAATGCTTATACCCTTTAACTATCCTGATCTCACTCTCCATTGGTGAATCTATTTTGCTTTTTCAGAAAGTAGTAAGAATGGAGGACAAGCAGAATCTACCAACAGGACAAGGGTATCTGACTCCATTTGAGCACGTGAGCTGCCCTGAACATAGTAGCTAGGGCACAGGTGAAAACACAAAGGAACTGGTGAGATGAGCAAGTGTGCTGCTTTAATAGTGAGCCTGAAAACCTGAGCCAAGGTGATAGAGACATATACTGAAGATACTAAAAATGTACCAAAGCAGAAATCCAGAAGCTGCTGAGAGCTCAACACTAAAGTTGACTTAAAGCATACCTACCAAGGCTCTGGGAATTTTTGGAAAAGGGGGGAGAGAGAAATAAGAGCCACAGGGTGAGAGGGAATATCCAGAAGCATTGCCCTCCTCTCACAATGACTGAATGCTACTCCTCTCATAACTCAGAACCCACAATTCCATGGTGAATACCAGGAACCCCACTAAGAGGGGCCCTTAGTGGAATGGGGCCAGGGAGGAGGGGAATTATGGTACCAATACTTGATGTATCCACACAAAGTTTCAACTTAATAAAAAAAAAGATAGTAAGACTTTAGCCCCACTAGCAATAAAACAAATTGTTTATGATTTTCCTTCTAAGGATAGGAGAATAATTATATCAGTGTTTTCCTTGAGCACCCCCAAAATATAGTATACTTCCAAACAGCTGGTAGTTTTGAAATTGAAACACAAAAATTTACATTCATTTCTGCAAGAATAAACAGACTAATGCCTAGTGCTGCCTCTTCAGCACTTCTGAAAATTTCTAACTGAAAATATTCAAATATTCAATTAGCCACAGAGTAAGTGGTAACCCTGGGATGAATAGGAGGAAGTGCTGGGTGGGAAAAGAACAATCCTGAATATCTGGTCAGTATAGGTTAAAAACACAAAACAGCTCCAGTTCAGTAACATAATGCCAGGCAGCCAAAAGGAGATATTTAGATGGTCACTGACAAGTGATACTTCATACCTCAGACAATATCAATAATGAATGCTAAACAAGTTTAAACTGAAATGTAGGGGGAAAGATTGGTTTTCTTTAGGAAATCCAGTTAGCTATGGCTCAGCCAACTAAATGGATGGGCTGTGGAATTTCTTTAGCTCATGCTCCATTTGATTTCTGTATTTAGTGTGTGCTAATCAGAATCCATCATCCCTGCGCATATGACTTTGCGGCAGATCCATCCTTCACTATTTCAAAATTCCCACAGATAAGCCTGTCTTCCTGTGTGATTTATATGTGGGATTGTGACCAAGATCTCACTCTGGATTGAATGGAAGCAGGAGAGTTTGCATCACAATTTTTTCAACGATGTTTTTTTTTTTTTTTAATCATAATAACTGCTTTGGTGGTTGTGGGTAAAAATCAAGTACTAAATGGTAATCAGCATGGGGCATCACATGGAACAGGCAGCATGCACTTCAGGAATCTTCATAGATTCATCAAGCACAGATATCCCATTTGTGAATAACTAATTTCTAAAGAAGAAAGCAAAAATGATTTTGTTCTAAAGTAATGTACTATATATTTATTTTTTTTATATGGTTACTTTTATTTTGGGTTTTTGTTTGTTTGTTTGTTTGTTTGTTTTGTTTTTGTTTTTTGAGATAGGGTTTCACTCTAGCTCAGGCTGACCTGGAATCCATTATGTAGTCTCAGGGTGGCCTTGAACTCATAGCAATCCTCCTACCTCTGCCTCCTGAGTGCTGGGATTAAAGGCGTGTGCCTTTATTGAGTTCTTTGAGTTTAACTTTTTTATAAATGAATAAGATAGTATTTGTTTTAGTTTAAGGGTATGATTAAAAATTGATATAATTAATGTCATTGTGATTCAAGAGCATTTGGGACCTTCTACCTTAGGCAAAGCTAATTGGTGATTTTTAAAGAGGGTGAGCAGTGTGAGAATTCCAAATGCAATGAAATAGCAGAGAGAGTTGGCCAGCCCATTTTCTCATATAAAACCACATATACTAATTACTTTTATATTCAGAGTTGAATAAATAAATCCAAAATTTCTGATATATCTACATTGAGTTCTAACAAATTCATCTTTCTTTCTTTTCTTTTTTTTTCTTTTTTTTTTTTTGCTTTTCTTAGAGACCCAATAGTTATATTATATTCTCTTTTACCAATAGTTAAGTCCTTAGGACTTAAAGTCGTAGGTTGATCCAAGTTCAAAGAGGGCAATCCCTTCAACTCTGCATCCCCTTCATCCAATATATCCACAAACTACTAGCCCAAATATTTGGAATGGTTGAGATATTTCTGCTTCAATCAAGCATATCTATTTGCATAAAATATTTAGATATTATATTTCTAATGCTTTTAAAGAAAAAAAGTCCAGACCAAAATGGTGTTGTTCTGAATCTTGTTTGTTTTTAAAAAAGAGAATGAGAAAGAAATGCACTATGTTTTACATAAAGGAAATAGTTACAGGCAAACCTTGCTAAATATTTTAATGGTTTAAACATTCATTTTAGCAAGGTTTCGTTAATTTTCTTAACTTTGTTCCTTTTGAACTGGCTCAACCTTCATGTTTAATCCTCAGAGCTTTCAAGGAACAGCTCACAGAATGTTATATACACAAATATAGCAAACATTTCAAATAAAGCACAATGCATAAAACAGAGAACAGGAGAACTCTGACAACAGCTGCTAGATTTAACACTAATAGTTTTGAAAGATTTTGGCTTGAAGGTTAAGAGTGTCTTATGACAATAAGCAGGCTTTGTATATAATGTCAACAGTCCTGTTGCAACATGTCCAGTTTTAATTTATTCTTTTTCATTTGTTTAAGACAAATAATATAATTATGGATGTCTGGTTCATAATATTCAATTTTTTAAAAAGTCCAAAATCCATCATGTTTTTAAGAAATAATAACCTTTAAAAACCTCTGGCCCGCATGTCTGAACTAGCTATAATTTTGTCTAAATGTGATAATATGCTTCAAGTCTTTATGTGTTTGTTTTATTCAAATGAGTGTTTGGTGCACTGGCCCTTCTTCACATGTGCAGAGGATTGAACTTTCCACTCAATTTGCTTCTCCAGAAGGTGTTGTGAGCAATGCTAAGACTACAGATGGAAGACTGGAGGCAATAACCACCACCATCCCACAGACCAGGCATACATTGAAATTTCACAGTAAGCTCTGGCTTGGTCTAGTAAAGATTCCAAAACCATCTCAGCAAAATTAGGAAGAGCTTTGCATACATGCACACAAAACAGAGAAAAAAATATATATTTATATATATTTATACATGAAGTTTTACAACTAAACCTTTTTGCCAGCCTTTGTGTAAGACTCAGGTCAGAACCCCAGTTGTTCCAAATAACATATTCATCTGGCAAAAGAAATATAGAGCAGAGTTAGTGTTGGGAGGCAATGAGGCTTCAGAAGGAGGTAGTCTTTCATAACATGTTGGAGGGGTTTCTCCTCTTAAGAACATCCACCAATGCCTTAGGAGATGAAGGGGCACAGGTGAACTGGCCTTCCTGTGTGTTTACATGAAAGGACATCCCAGGAGCCAACACAACAGTCTTGATTTTGCAGCAGAATGTCCAGGTCTAGTGAGAACACTAGATAACATCACGGTTCATGAGTTTTGCTACCAAGAATACGTCTCGGTCTTGAGCACTATTCTTTAGAAGAAATTTCAACATTAAAATGACAAAAATATTTTTTTCTGATAATCAGAGACACTTAATGGGTGGCTCACTCATATGTTCTCACTAATTTTTCATATGAAAACACATATTACCATCCTTCTTATACACATAAAAGGGAATTAAGCCGTAGCATAGAAGCTACTACTGTTGCTGGCTAAAGGAATATATTGTGTCCATCAAATTGTTCTCAAATATTTATGTTTATGTCCAGAGATTATTGCTGTTCTCACCTCTTGTTAGAACAGCTTCCTTTTGCAGTTGGAGTGACTATTGCAGAGACTCAAAACTCTCCAAAATGCTGAGAATTAGTGATGATTTTTGAATTCTGAGCTCTAAATGAGTCCTTTAAGGCTCAGAGAACACTGAACAAAAGGAGGCACAAAGAATGTAAGAGAATGGAAAGGGAGTGGTATGCAATGCTGTCTTATAACATGACTACTGCATTTATGATCTCACAGTGACTGTTGTTACCTGCACAATACTCACATAATATCAGACTCATCCACATTCCATCATGGATGGAGGAGGAGTGCATAAAAGGGACACCAAAATGGAAGAGGGACTATTTGAAGATAGATGGAGTTCAGGGGAAGGGAGTTGGAGGAGGGGGACAAGAGATGTTAATGGGAGGGTATTATGATCAAAACACATGAAACACATGTATGAAAATTATTTTAAAAACTGACAAAAAGAGCACTGAATTAATGGATTTTCCTAAATGTATGGCAAATGTAGGATCCATAACATACCCATATATTTCTTTCTTTTTAAAGACTCCATAGCAGCCTCTTTTATTTTCTCACTTTCTCTTCTTTCTTTCCTCCCCTCCCTCCCTCTCTCCCTCCCTCTCTCTCTCCCCCTCCCTCCCTCCCTCCCTCCCTCCCTTCCTTCCTTCCTTCCTTCCTTCCTTCCTTCCTTCCTTCCTTCCGTCCGTCCTTCCTTCCTTCTTTCCTCCCAACAATGGAAATGTTAGACATTGGACAAAGAATATCCTGCTGCTGCATGAAATAGTGTTTTCTTGGCCACTTTCCTTCCTCTAAGGTTTCAGAAACTCACTTTGTCACACATCTTTCTACTTTCTTGTGCTTGCTTGGGTATTATCTAGAAGCATTCAAGTATCTTTAACCTTGGAAACTTTGAAAACCTTCACTTTCTTTGTCTCTGTGCATCTGGCTTTACATGGATGGGTACTGGGGAATTGAACTGGGCCAGCAGGCTTTATTAAGCAAGGCCTTGAACTACTGAGCCATCTCCTCAGCTCCCAAATACTTCACTTTCTTAGGCAGCTACCTATGAGGTTTGCCTGGACTGCACACAGGCAACATGCACACATGCCCATACATACAGGAACACCTGACTATTCATACATGTTACACATGCGCCATCAGTCCTAACTGTTGCTAGTTCATTAAATTATTAAATGTCAACACTAAACATGAGAGAACGCTTAGATATTACTAAGACTCAACTTCTTCATGTTTCTGACTCTTTGAAGTTCAGGGACCTATCTAATGAGAAAGAAGGAGCTTGTCTTTGTTCCTTAAGTTGACAATGATAGCTTTTTTTTTTTTTCTGTGAGCAGGGCTGTGTTTGGTCAAGTACAAATCTAGACCCTCCTAGGACTGTAGTGATGAGAATTGACAGATGGAGTGCAAGTGCACTTCTGGGGTCAGTCTTTCTCCTGAGATGAGCACCATGTGCTAAAGCACAAGAAGTAGGTGTGTGGGACATGGTCACAGCTTCTTACCCAGAAAATCCTATACTCCAGATCTTTATTGAGGGAAAAATATAATGGCTAGACTTGTGGACATTTTCGGGGCTTGTGTAAATTGATGATCTGGACCTTTTTTTTTTTTTTTTTTTCTAATTTGAGAGAGACACACACACAGAGAGAATGGGTGCACCAGGGCCTTTCAGCCCCTGTAAACAAACTCCAGACATGTGCACCCGCTTGTGATCATGTGTGACATTGTATGCTTGCATCACTTTTGCCTCTGTGGGACCTGGAGATTTGATCGGGGGTTCTTAGGCTTTGCAGGCAGGCCTCTTAACTGCTAAGCAATCTCCTCTGCTCAATCTGGAATTTTTATATCTCTGAAAAATAAAAGCCAAAAAGAATCTGTGGTCCAGATAGAGAACTGCACATGCTGCTTTTCCACAGGAAAATGGAGGGACTCCTCGGGTTATATAGCCTTTACCATATTGTCACTAAACTATGACCTTCCTGAAAATACAAGTAATTTCTTTCATATTTAATGTTCAGTTTTAGCACCAAGAAGATGTTCATTATAAGTGTGTTGAATGAATGAAAAGGCTACAATTAGAAAATAAAACCTCAAGTAATTTGGTGTCTCAATTGCTCTGTTGGTCTGAGGTACCACCCACCACACTACATGTGGCTTTGTGCACCGTGCGTACATACACCTATAAAGCTGTCATCTTTCCCCTCAGCAGGACCCTGTAGTCTCTAGCATAGTGGTCTTAGTAAACATTCCTCTTGTCCCAGTTTCCAAACCAGATAAGTCCTGTCCAAGCTAAGTATAGGTGTCAGTATAGAAGAAACAGTGCCTGCAGCATAAGGAGAAGCTATGAAGCCAGATTTTCAATAGGAAAGCAGTGTCAACAACAGTTTAGAAACTGGAACAAGAGGAACAAGCAGCAGGGAAGACCCATTTCAAATAACCATGCTAGCATCAGCAGGTTTTTGTAGACATGAAAATGTGGCAGGAGAGCAGCTGGAACTAGGGTACTTACATGCTAAGCTTTATCAGTAAACAGATGTGGACCACTTGATGTCCATCATCAGCAATGAAGAAAGGGGTGCGTGATTGTTTCTGTGTCCTGTCTTTCCATAAAATTCTACAGTCCCATGGTCTATTCATGAAGCTATATCAGAAAGAAGGAGGTTTCTTGCTACCTGCAGTTAAACACTAGTCTACAAACTCACAAAAGACTAAAGTGCTTCACCTTGAAATCCAAAAGCTAAATGTACAGGAGCTATTTTGGTGTGGTTGTTCAGGGAATGTACCCTTGCTGAGGAGATTTCCTGCCCATCCCGTGAAAATCTATTTTGGTGGAGGAATGAGGATGATATCGAGGATGAGAATGTGGGAAATGTCAGTGCTTTCCTAATGTCAATGGAAAAGACATAGGCCAAGTTCAAAGAATTCTGCCAGACCCACTGTTACTCACAACTCCAGATTCCAGGAGATTTAGTGGCTTCTTGCTGTCAGGCAAATTATAGCCAGAAGGGTGAAAGTATGTCTAGCTTTCCAACCCTCTTACCAAAAAGAGGGTCACTAAATTGCATAAAGTGTCCAAGGCCCTAATCTTTGCAATTGGTTAGCAATAGTTGGTGAGAGTCCCAGGAAGTTAGGTGCCTGATAGAAGTCCACATGAAAGGAAAACAATGCTGTTAACTCTAATCAACACTTCCCTCAGAGAGCTACATCAGACAGGTTAACACATTAGTTTAAGAACAGTTTCAGTATAATGTCCTGAATATCCCCAATCTATAGCAGTCTCCCACCATCTTTGTACTATCAGGAATTATCTCCAAGCCCCAAGGGCTTTGTTTAATTTGACCTTTCCCAGCATGCTTTGGAGGGAACACACAAATCTTATCTCACTCGAAGATCTACACTTATTTTTTGTATTTTTATTTTTTAAATCCATGTGTTTATGCTGTGTGTGCGAGGATGAATGTCTCTGTGTTTGTGCATGTGAAGGTGCATTTGTGCATGCATGTGGAGAATTTATTCATATTTTTAACAGTTAAATCAAAGTATGCCAAGCATATTTTAAAAGTATATTAATACATACTAAATTATAAGTTTTTAAGTTCCAATGGACAAAATTTCTTGAGTATTCCAATGTTCAAATTTTACCATATGCTGGCAATTACATTCTTTGGAATGATTTACATGTATGAGGAAACATTGTAGAGTACCACTAGAAAACAATGTGTGAGAGCATGAAAACATTGTGGCAATTCACAAAAGTTCTAAGGGATTAAAATAACTTGAAGACTGTTGTTGACACTGCTTTCCTATTGAAAATCTGGCTTCATAGCTTCTCCTTATGCTGCAGGCACATTTTCATGTCTACAAAAACCTGCTGATGCTAGCATGGTTATTTGAAATGGGTCTTCCCTGCTGCTTGTTCCTACCGTGTTTTTCTTCTTTATACAAGTAAAGCAATGGAGCAGAGCCCACAATGTCAGAATGCTGGCCTCACAACTTCTAACCCACAACTCCATGGTGAACACCAGCAATCGCACTAAGGACCCTCAGGAGAGTGGGGGCAGGAAGGAGGGAAATGATGGTACCAACATGTGATGTGTCCATACAAAGTTGCTACTTACTGAAACAAAATAAAACTTAAAAAAAATGAACTTAGCTTTTCTTTTATCCATGTTCATTGGAATGATATATAGGCACACTAAAAATTAAGGCAAGAGTTATAATAACTGGAAGCCTCATATCTTCCAGGACTCTGGCTTCTCCACAATGCCAGCTATATATACTGGAGCCAGGTCTACTCTGGACAGGATCTCAATGAAATAGTGGGCGTGGCTGGCAGCCATCAGACATGACAGTGAGTAGTGACCATTTCATGGTGCATACTCACTCTATTCATTATGAAATTTTCTCTAAGATAAGACTAATTTTCTTTACTCAGTCTATTTAAGAGAATCCTGAAGAAATCTGATTGATCACAGGTTGGGACATATCCTCATTCTCAGACCTAGCTTTGTCTCATAGGGATGGGACATCACTATTGCCTGGGTCTGGGACATGTGCTCATACTGTAACTTAGGAAAGCAGTATGCCAGAACTCATGGTCTGAGTAGGGGTGAAACAGGCACCCAAAGTACGTGTTTCTATTTTCAAAGTGAGGAAGTAGGGGAGTATCCCAGTGGGTAAAGTGCTCACCTGTGTTATCCTGAGTACCTAAGGATGGATTTCCAGGCCAAAGTAGAAAGCTGAAGCTACAGCACAACGGAAAGTAGAGACAGAATTAACTGGAAGCTTGTGGACCAGCTGGCATGGGGAGCACAGTGCTTAACAACAGGTCCAACAAGAGAACGTGTGTGAAATGAGGTAGAAGGTGAGAACTCACATCCAAAACTATTCTCTCAACTTTAACATGCTCAAGGGGTACAAGTACACCCATACTCACATACATGAAAACACACACACACACACCAGAAAGAGTAAGGTTTTGGACATGTAGAAACAAAAGTCACACATAACAGATAAATTTTAGCTTCATTTGTGGATGTAGGTTGTTTTGTAAGAAATATATAAAATGTTATTTACTATTTATATCACTGAAGAAATTTAAAGATTCAAGGGTTAAGCTGCTGAGATGGTGTTTGGAGGCTACTATTTAAGACAAATAAAACTTTCTGGATTCGATCTTGTGCAAATAATTTCTCTGGATGAAGATAAGGTACAAAAAAGATATGAATCGAATAAACTTACTGATATGCAGCCAGTGGGCATCTGAGAAGCTGGGTAGAAGACCAGGTACAGGAGGGATGAAATCCTGACTACTACAATGGTATTTGTTTCTATGAGGAACTTATAGTATGAAAGATATGAACGCCTTTAAATTTTCAATGAAGCCATGAGAACTCTGACATGGGAGAAATTTCAAAATTGAACATAGCCAGGCATGGTAGCTCATACCTGTAATTCCAGCACTAGGAGGCTGAGTTGGGAATATCAACTTTCAAAGCCAGCTTGAGAGGCTGGATAGATGGCTTAGTGTGTATAGGCATTTGCTTGCAAAGCCAATGTAGGCTGCAGAGTGTTGCTTGGAAAGCATACTTGGGCTACATAGTGAGTTTCAGGCCAGCAAAGGCTAGAGGGAGGCCTTGCCTCAAAAAAAGAAAAAGAAAAAGAAAGAAAGAAGGAAAGAAAGAAAGAGAAAGAAAGAAAGAGAAAGAGAGAGAGAAAGAAAGAGAGAGAGAGAGAGAAAGAAAGAAAGAAAGAAAGAAAGAAAGAAAGAAAGAAAAAGAAAGAAAGAAAGAGAGGAAGGAAAATGAACATCACAACTCAATGAAAGGAATCCACATTAAACACTTTGTTTAGCTTTACAAAAACAATGACCAACTTGTTTATTATTTAAGAAAATGGAAAAAGAACTGAGGGACAAAAGATATCACAATAAAGATAAATATTTAAGAAATGACTTCATTTTAAGGGAAATAGTTATAAAATTATTTAATAGTTCAATATATGAGCATAGATGGAAACTATAGATATATTTAGTTTTATGAACTAGAGTCTCACTCTAGCCTAAGCTGGCCTGGAATACACTATGTAGTCTCAGGCTAGCCTTGAACTCATGGTGATCCTCCTATCTCTACCTCCAAAGTGCTGAGATTAAAGGCATGTACCACCACACCAGGCTAAAATAAAATTCTTAGTAAGTTTATAAGTATTTTGAAATTTGACCAAAAGTTTTGCAAATCTCTATAAAATACAGATAAACAAGGTATAGAAAAATTAATTTTATAAAGTATACCATTCTAAGAAATGTTTTCATAATCTAGTTTATTACGCGAGGGGAAACATCATAACCTCTGCTCTACAGAAGCCATATTTATTCTGTATATTTTGTGTTAATATTTCAGACAAAAATATTTGCTCTGAATTATCAAATGTAATTCATACACTCCCAAGAAAATGATAAAGGATTTAGTTCCATAAACCGCAGAACTGATGTTAAGGGCTGGGGATGTGGGCCAGTAGCAGAATGCTTGCCTAACACATGAAAGGGTTTGGGCTTCATCCCCTCCTCTGAAGGAAACAAAACAAAAAGTAAAAAAATAAATAAAAAGGTGATGTTAAAAGATATTTTTCTTATTATTAAGATTAGTTAACTCATGACAACATATTTAGTTTTCCATTAAATTCATTAATACATATTTGGTGAATCATTACTAGAAATACATGAGTATCCCTTATAAAATAAATATGTAAAGAGTCATTTAACAGTACAATTTATGATGTTAAACATTGATATATGAGAGAGAATATATCAGAAGCTATTATTTTATTTTTTGACATTGGGCTGAATATAGAATAGTGATCAATAAAGATTTGGAAAGATGGACAAGGCAGAGTGGATAAAAGGAAGTTGGATTTGTTCAGTGCATCCTGCATGCATGTATTTAAATATCACACATCATGCATTAATGTGAATAAGTAATACATATTATTTTTTTTAAAAAATTGTCATGGCAAAATTGTGTCTACATCAATTGGTGATTTGGAAATCATAAGAATGATTCGGAGAAGACAATTATTCTGTGTAGGTAGAATATATATAGTACTTTTCAAATCTTCCTGTAGAAATTAGTATTGAGAGTTCACAAGTCATAGAACAATGACAATTTCCTTACAGAGTATATATGCTATCTGGCTTTAATCTGTTCAATTAACTAAAATTTATTATTAAAAACCAATAACAAAAATCACAAGTTTGGACTCCTTCCAAACTTATAGCATTGACTTTTTTTTAACAAGAATGAAAAGTACTAAATTCACCTCATTTATTAGGACATGGTGCACACAGCGTTGCTTCTATGTCTAGTCATGGAATTTTGCTGAGGTTCAGAGCACTTAGCTGGCTGTATATTTTTTGGCTCATATGAAATCCAAGGTAATGAGCTTTAACACTACAAAGGCTCTGGAATGCTTTCAAAAACATTTGCTTCCCACAAGACAAATTAGCTGAACGAAGCAATAAAATGTGACATTAAGCATTCAATACTCCCATTTTTATGTAGTCCCAGGTCAGCAAAAAATGACCCCATTGGGGGCATTTCTCTAATGCCCTTGTTCAGAGTTCTACAAAAATTCTGTCTCTAGGAAGCTAATCAATAGTTATTTATGCCCTGTAGACCCCAAACAAAGCCTACCTCATAAATTGCACTCAAGGCATTTTAGAAGCTTCTGGATCTAATGCAGTTTATAAGAACCTTCTGTCAAGTGGACCACCCTGTGTGCACACATATGTCTATGCATGTGTATGTATATTTAAATTTATCACTGTTACTTTTTGATATTATATATTAAAATCTTTATGAAAATTTGAAAGCTGTCCAATGATAGGTAAAATCCAGTTGTTTTTAATTTTCAGGTATTTCTGTGTTTACTTGTGCCTAATTGTCCCATTTTTAGAATAAAGGATATATCTGTGTCATAAGAAGTATAATGTTCTATTTTCAGGGATATTTCCCCTTTGGTAAGATATCATGAAGGTCTTGAATAGAGAAGTCAAAAGAGATAAGAAAGGTCAAACCACCATCTTAGTTCATATTCTAATGCTATAACAGAACTCCCAGGATGAGGTAATTTATAAACAATCAAGTTTGTTTGTCTCACTGTTCTGGAAACTGAAAAGTCTAAATTCCTGGCTCTGGCTTCTGGAAAATGTGTTCTGGCTTTAGGAAAACATGGCAGAAGGATATCACATGGTGAGAGAAGAAGCAAGAGAGCATGTAAATTAGTGAACCCATCCTTTCTGTTCCTACTATTGTGTTTTAAATCAATCTATTCAGGAAGGCAAACGCTTAATGATTAATTATCTTGGAATGGTACCATAGTTCAATTTCAACATGACTGGTGAAAGCATTATCAAATGGGTGTGTGCCTAGAGATTAAAGTTGAGAGGTATCGTGTTTGTGAACATGATACGTAAGCAATAGATGTTTGTTTCTTTCTATAAGGAAAAATTTATTGAATAATATAGGCAATGTAATTAAAAAAATAAATTCATCAGCTGTTCAGGTTTCACTGGCTTCAAGTTGCCAAGTAGTCCTGACTTCAATTGACAGGCTATTGGTAAACACAGGTTCTTTTATTGTCAGTCCCTGGATATACAAACTGGGTGATCAGATGACAGGTTGCTGGTACCATCAGCACTAAACTGCCAGGTATCCTTCTCTTCATGGGTTCCTGCTGAGGGTGTTGCACTCTTTTTTTATCATTCTATTTATTTATTTATTGGATACAGAGGGAGAGAGAGAGAATGGGTGTACCAGGGCCTCTACCCACTGCAAACGAACTCCAGATGCATGTGCCATGATGTGCATCTGGCTCACATGGGACCTGGAGAATTGAACCTGGATCCTTAAGCTTCTCAGTCAAGTGCCTTAACCACTAAGCCATCTATCTAGCCCCTGGTGTTGCACTCTTATCAGTCTTGTAAGTTCAGTAAGGTCTCAGGCCTGGTTTTCTTTAATGTGGTATTAATGCACTCACATGCCCATCTGCCTCCAATCCACTTTGGTAAGTTTTACCTGATTCCTTTTTTATAAATTTTAGTAATAGGTCCTTTATCAGTCTATGACTTCTAGGTACTAGTGGACAGGGGGTGGCATCTAAATGGGCAAACAAGTATAAAATTATTATGCCCCTGCATCTGTATGCAGAATAAAGCCAAATCATACTTTGTATAGTGGAGTGATCCAGAGCCAGGCACAGCCTAATAGCACTGCTTTGTAGACTATGGGGTAATTTAGAGCATAACACAGCCAGATCTCCACAGGAGACAAATACAAGCAACACACATATGTCCCTCTGAGACTATTAGGCAGATATGACTTTAGCATTCAGATGATAAGCAAGCATCAAAGCAATAGAGGCTGTTGAGATTGCTGTGAGACAGCACATGCTAAAACAATCATGTAAAACATGATCTTAACAGACTAGATACGAAGAAGCCTTAGACTCTTTCAGCTCTGGAATGAAATGCCTCAGGGATGTTTGCAACATAGCTATAAATTGACTACTGGCTTTTAGGATATCCTAACCCCATCTGCACACCCCACACTAAGACTTCCCGGCTTTGGGCAATGTGAATATGTACCCTAAGATCCTAAATCTTCTTTCATTTAAAAGTCAAATTTAAACATGTTTTCACAAGACAAAGTAGAAAAATGAGGACTTTTATTCTTCCAAATTCAAATTAATTTTAATATATTTTATCTTGAAAATGTTTTATGAACTTAAAAATAATCTATGGGAAAAATTGGGAAAGTCATTCAATTAGGTAGGTGGACCCTGAAACTTGGAGTAACATTCCAATTGCTATTTTATAATCTATCAAATTATAGGCATTCCCTCTTGTTAGGCTATTTTTACTAATTCATTAAAACAAGGAGAGGAAACCTGAATATACTAAGGATCAGACTGTCCTTTCAGTTTTATGTTTCCTTTATTTCTTTTGAAATGTAATATTCCATGAATTTACAGATGCTTTCTTTTATACTCTCAAACTTACCTCAGGGTAATCCAGAGTCACCTTCTAAAACTCAGAGGTGTTTATAAGCTTCAATCTCGTTCTAGTAGAATAGGATGAAGCTGCTGTTATGTTTAGGATGCCCTCTGTCCTCTATCCAGGGAGTTACAATTTATTGAAATTCAGTGGTGACTTCATTTTATTTTATAGTGTGTTACAGTAAAGTTTGTTTTGAGAGCTGCAAAGGGAAGTGTTTACCTGATTTGCTTGAGGCACCTTGAAGAGTGCTTACATGCATTGCTCTCTCTCTGTAAATGCAGTCACAGTCTTCCTGAAGAGCATTAACTGTGAACTTACCTCTTCTGATGGTAAGGTAATGAACTGAAAAGATAATTCCAAGGAATCTGAAATCCTCTGACACTACTCTTAAGATTCCCTACCAAGATCTCATGGACAAAGTCAGTATCAGTGTCATGGCATTAAACAGAATTAAAGATTGAACAAGGGACAAATTATGAAGCAGCTAAGAGAATTTTCAGAACATTCTGGAACCAAGAGAAAGGGATGGATAAACAGCTCCTCAACTATCTGCCCTGCACACTTGGTCATGTACAGTGTGCACTTTTGCCTCTGGAGTCCTCAAAGCTAAGGCATCCTTGATATTCCATTCTCATTCCACTGCTGCTGTACTTTGTCCACCACTTTTAGTTTCTAAATCTACCCACAGAACTCCTCAGTTCATGAATTAATCTCTGTCTCTGATGCTCCACACTTGAAGAAATATGGGAGAAGAGCCACTTTGCTCTTGGCTTAGTCTAAAAGAAAGATGAGGCACATTCATGTTAAAAAACAAACAAAAAAAAAAAAAAAAAACCTGTCAGTTGTCACCATTGTTGGATGAAAGGTCTGAACTGTATAAGTAGTGAATACACTCATTTCACTAGTGTTTTTGATGATATTGAGTAGGACAAAGCAGAGAAATCGAGACAATTATTTGAAACAACATTCAATCTGCTCAGTGGTTCTCAAATTTGTTTAGCTTATAGAGTGCTTCACAATCCTGTACCTTTTATGAAATACTACAAAATGTTGGTGTGTATAAATACATGCCATATTATTTTGAAATATATAATATCTTATAGAGCATTTTTCTAGATTTAAAAGTGGCAATTATTCACTTATATAAAAAAGAACAGATGTTGTAAATAGGCTTAACGACTCTGATTATACTATGAGTGGTAGCCATTAGGGCTAACACAAAAAAGGCCAATGCCAAGTTACTATAACCAGGTGATTTAAAAGTCAAGTATTAAGCCAAATTCTGAAACTTAGGGACAACTTCATGTAAAATAATATTTTGGAACTTTGTAGGGGTAGCAATTTTGGAGAAGTTTAAAGATGCATATTCATACCATCCTAACTTTTATGAGAATATTTGTTTTAATAGCTTACAAGAAACATGCCAGAGAAATAATGTCTGAGCTTACCACTCACCTTCCAAGACCACTTGAAGACATAATTTCAGTGTGCTGTCCTTCTACTAACATTAATAATGCTGTTTTATCACATCTGAGGGGCAGTCTCTTTTCAGTCCCACATGGAAGCAATGTTGGAAGGTAACAACCTGTTTCCTCATCCTGTTATTTTCCTCTACTTAATGGTCATCCAGCTGACAAGATGAGGTCAGACATTTGCTACCTGCACAATGAGAGTTGTGGCTTTAGAAAAGAAATGTCCAAGGTGAGAAAATCTTGGCAAACATTCTTTTTTTATTTGAAGAACTTTAGGTGATATTGCCAAGAGTTCTGCTGTGAGCACTTTCAGATGACAGTATATGTCACTTAAGTTGCCTCTTGATACTGTACACACCAGCATTATAGACCTTGCTGAGCTCCACTCTCACCTTACACTTCCTCACATCCACCACCCTCTCTGCTTACACCCCCACCAACACACAGACACACATCACATATATTTGTTGATTTGGTCTACTGAATAATTAGCCAGCCCCAAATGGTTATGATTATGTTTTCATAGCTTTCTTTAAAATTATTTTATATGCAACAATCCATAGAGCATACAATGATCAGAATGTTGGTTTCTCCCCAGCATCTATGTTAAAGTCTTAACCTTTAAGGTGATGGCACTAGGAAGCTGCATTCTTTGGAGGCAATTTCGTAACAGTGCAATTCTCATGAATGGAATTAGTGTACTTGTAAAAGAGAATCCAGACTACTTCATAAATCATTTCTAAAAATGTGAGAACATGTTATAAAGGACCCGGTCTATTAGCCACAAAATTAGAACTAACCAGTACCTGGATCTTGGATTTTTCATATTCAGAAATGTATGAAACACATTTTTATGATTTTATTTGCTATATTTTGTGATAGCAGCCTGTATGAAATAAATCAGTAAAAACATAATTAATGTTGGTACTATATAAGTCAATCTAATCAGAGAAAAGAAAATTTTAAACTTAGAGTTATCCTATATTTAACTTTTTATATTATACTTTTGTTAAAGTAATAAAATATGAATGTACTTAAAATTATTGTGTCTATTTCTCATTCTGTGATTCCTGCATTATTTGAATATCTCAAGTATTAACACTTTATTCATGAAAGTAATTTAGCCTAAAATGTGGGCAATATTGGATAAAATACTGTTCCTATTTTGAGAACCATAATTTTTTGATATATTTATTTTAAAATTGAATTATGTACAGCATTTATTATTTTGTAGTGAGTTAATTGTTTCATTGTATTGCAAACAATTTAGTGTAAATTTACCTTAGCTTGATATATATATATATATATATATATATATATATATATATATATATATATATATATGGGATTTTTACTGCATGTCACAAAACAATAATGAATCTATCTGTTTCTGAAAATAAGACATATCTCAAAGATAAGCATTAAGAGTAACCCTACATGGTGTCATTGACAAAAATCATTCAGAAAGCCCAAAACATCCTAAAAGTGCAACAAAAATACTATTCTATGTGTTTACCTCTCTAAAGCTCAGTTTTTTACCTTAGAATGAAAGGCTTCAAAGACATGATCTTACATCCCCTTTCAATCCTGATATTATGAGGCACTCTATACTCTGTTCATTTTGCTGCTATGAGACAGACATTAAACAATGCTCATTTTTATTCATGTCTCTCCTAGATGAGAAAGCCACACTGAAATGCATAGATTCATGTACATGAGGAAGGGCCCTATATCCACTACATTTATGATTTTGGAATACTACAGTCGTGTGAAGTCACCACTAGCTCTGCTCTAGCTCTGCCTACAGAAAACAAATAGGTCAGCTATCTCTGAAGGTAGTCCTTTCCTACAGTGGTTCTGTCAAGGTTACCATGCTGTCATGACCAATTACACATGGGTAGGGACCTGCCTATAGATTCTGATGACTGATCTGAAGAAAGTCTTTTAAAAATATTTATTTATTTATTTATTTGAGAGAGAGAGAGAGAGAGAATCAGATAGAGATAAAGAGAGAATGGGCACACTAGGGCCTCTAGTCTGTACAAATGAACTCCAGACGCATGTGTCCCCTTGTGCATCTGGCTTATGTGGGTCCTGGGGAATCGAACCATGGTCTTCAGGCTTCACAGGCAAACACCTTAACCACTAAGCCATTTCCCCAGCCCAAGAAAGTCTTTTATCAGGAATAACATTCCTTCTACTTGTCTCTTACTTTCTGATTCATACTAACTTCATATCATAAAATTCAGCTTGGACTTCACCTTGGGTTTTCATCCATTCCCAGAAATTTCAACTTAAGTACACATTCAATGTAGTCTTTGGGTTCAGACTCATATACAATACACAGAGTATAGAGAAACAGATAGTCTAAACATATCCCAGTTTCAGTGCAAATAAAGGATACTTACAGTTTTAATACATAGAAAGATAGGCTAACATTTCTTGGTCCCTGGTTCTGATGTATAAAATCAAGAAAGTAGTTAGCTCACCTTTAGCCTGCAGGTTGAACTTAACAGGTGTTCACTGAGTAACTGTCTTCCATTGCAGCATCCACTGCACTGGAACATTGCTGGCCTACATCCCACATGTACCCTCTATCAAGGACATAGGGCTCATAACCTTCAATGTCCCATAATTAGCAAAGGCAAATCTGCTTCTCATTATCCTGAAAGTCATTGACTTATGCTTTCTTACATGGGGTGGAGAGACTTCTAAAGAAGGCATCTCATTAACCCTTTTCAGACAATGTGCTTCCAGCCCTTCCTTGGAATCATTTAGATCAACAATCTGGTCCTCCCCTGCCTGTGGACTGTTCCTTTTCCTGGGTAACAAGTTTGTTTTATTTTCTTGAGCTGATATTTTGATAAAAGCTCACACCTTTGCAAACCAAGTCATCCTCCACAGGTGAGTTATATTACATAAAGCCCTACTTTCCTACCATTACCCTCGTCCACCAGAGTCTTCTCAGTTCATCCACAAATCTGTCAGTTGAGTGATATGTAAATTGAGAAAGATTTGATATAGAAGAGGCTCCCTTGTAAAAAGAATCTATAAAATGGGATTGCACACACACAAAAATCCCTTAAACAACTTTACATGCCCTCTTTCATCCCAGCTGCTTTCACCCTTAGTTAGAGAATCTGCTTTATTTTATAGAAAGAAGAGAAACCTGAGGAGAGCCAAGATCCATTGACAACACAAGAAGATAACCAACTGCCTACCACAAGATTTTTCACCTCTTCCACATCTGCCAGAGCCAGGAGAACTTGCAGTGTAAGTGGTGCCATGAACACTTCTCTTACTGCTAGCCTGACAACCAGCTCCAGGGTGATGGTGGCAGACATGGTGATCAATCATAACCTATCACAGCAGAATTCCAGTGGCTACAAAGAACTCAAAACTAAATCAGATTGCCAACAGGCCTGCCATGGCTCAGGAAACATTGTGGAAGAGGGGGTGGAAAGATTGTATGAGCCACAGAGTGGGTAGGAGTACCCTGAGGCATGGTCCCCCCTCCTCGGCTACCCCATGGGAACTGACAGAGGCCTTCATGACCCCACAGTGAATCCCATAACCCCACTGAAGAGGGTCCTAGGGGAAGGGGACCAAGTGTGAGGGGATAAATATGTATTTAAACATATGTATTTGCTATTTTAATAGTATATTATACATGTTAAAATGTTCTTTGTGAAATACCTTTATTTAAGCTTTAGAAACACAAAATCACTTGGGAATTTTTGTGGAGGATAAATATTTGTGTGTGTGTGAGAGAGAGAGAGAGAGAGAGAGAGAGAGAGAGAGAGAGAAGAGAGTGGTAGGGGGAAGAGGCCAGGGAAAAATGAAATCCTCCATTGTGCTTTATTTAGAACATAGAGCCTAGAGAGGATTTTTGCATGAGATATTCAGAGTCTTGTAGAGAAGAGGACCCTTCTTTCAGATTCAAAATTTAAGGAGATGGTGTATGGTAAATTATGAACAATGAGATCCTTGGAAAATAAAGTTATTTTCAACATATTCAACTGGATCTTGCTCAGACATTGGGAGAGATAAGAACAATATTGACCTGGAATGCTGGATCTGTGTCTGAAAGCCACAGCTCCTAAAAACGGTCCTGCTGGATTCCTTCTGTGCTTTCTGGGAGCCAGGAGAGATGGCAGTGCGAGTGTAAACTTTGAAGCCTGATGCAGTAGGGTTCAGTGATATGTTCTGACTTACCCAACCCTCCCAGTTGTGGGATGACCATTACATAGACACCTTGAAGAATAGCATTATAGTGAGAGATCTGTAGGAGCTTTATCAATACTCAGCAGCCTCAGCCATATAGCTTCAAATGGAACCCTTTCTATTGGCCCTGCTTCAACATGGAGAGCCTGGCAGTGTGTTTAAGGGGTAGGTAATGTTTATGTGTGAGCCCCACACTGCTTTTAAAGAATCATAGTGGTCTGGGTAGTTGATTGACAGATGTGGCAGTGGCAATGGTAAATGTCACTCTGTCTACAACTACAGATACATGAGGTTCTATCTTTGACCTTTGTCCACAGAGGCCAATCATGAACAAATAGGTAAAGCCTTTGGAGAGATGTCCATTATGGAACTGGTCTGGTGACATTAATACTCTTTGTGATGGAAGTCAAAACATGCATCTTTTGAATAATAAAAATGAGAGGTAAATAAACAGGACTTACTTATTACCAGTGCTGTGTGGTCTTCAGTAAATTATGACTCAAAGAAATGAGAAGTGCCTAACAAAAAGGATCTCATGTTTACCTGACCAGGCATGTGGAAACCTGAGGATCATTCTCGATCCTATGACTACCTGGGCTCAGAATTACTACAAATTAATATGCCAGGTGGTAAATTTGGAGTTTCTAGTTGCGATCAATTCTTCGGACTATACAACAAATTACTATATATTAGTGCCTCAAATTTATGCAGGTTTTCCATTTTATGGTTCTGGAGGTCAGAAGTCTGACCTGAGTTTCAGTCTAAAGCATGCATAAGGATAGTGCTGCGTTCTTTCCTGATGGGTCCCAAGGGTAATCCATTTCCTTGCTATTTCTGGATTTCTAGCATCCAGATGCTGCCATGTTCCTTGACCTTATGGCCTCTTTCTTCCACATTCAGAGTCATCAGGGGAAGGTGAAGACCCTATCACTCAGAACTCTTCTGCTTTCTCTTCTATTTATAAAAATGGGCCAACCTAAATAATCCAGGATAATCTCATTGATTTAGATCAGATAATTAGTAATAGTAATTCAATTTTCAACCTTGATTTCTTTTTCTGATGCAACCTAACATGTTTACAGGTTTCAAGGAATAATATATGAACATCCTTGAGAGTGAAAAAGGCATTCTTCTTATTACAGCTTAGCATTTATTTATTTATTTCATTAGTTATAGACATACTCAGAATGTAAACAGCACCTGTTGGTACTATCCTTACCTTCAACCCTGTGCCCACTTCAAAAGGACCCTCTTCGTTGGGGAGGCCAGCTATCCCCATGGGGGGATTGTGGGTCTTGAGTTGTAGGGGTAACTATCAGTTATGGGGAAGAGGCAATATCTCTGTTCATAATGTCCCAATTTGTGGCTCTAACAACCTTTCTGCCCCCTCTTCCATAAATTTCCCTGGGCCATGTTGGGTTCGTTTTAGGTCGGCTTCACTGATGAGGTCTTGGGAGCCTCTGTGTCTCTGGATCTCTAGTTTGTAGGAGTTGAGTGTTCTCTGTGTCTATCTCCTTCACCCTTACGCTGATATCAGGTTCACCAAGAAAGCAGCCCTCTTGCTCATTTCACCAATTACTCTATGGATTCAGCTGGGGCCCTGGTGAGGTTGTAATGGGCTGATTCTCTCCTTAGGTTCTGAGTCCATCTGAAAAAGAGAAGTAGATTCTCCAATGGAGAGTGAAGTCAAGCCCTGGTTAAATGGGATAACCATTGTTGGTTTAGAGTGAATTTAATAGGTGTAGGCCCTCTTGCAGCCCAAGATTGGTGGGAGCTTGATATTGGAGAGTGAACTCGTTATTTGGATATGATTCTAATGTGTTTCCCAGTTCTAGTTATGGGTTCCTTTCCCCTAAGTGGATCTGTTAGCCAATCCAAAAGCAATTGGTTATCCACCATGGCTGTGTACCATTATTGCACTTGGGTGAGCATCATGTCAGATTGTTTGCTGCTGAGTAATTTAGACCTCGAGTTGCTTGCTCAGATGTTGTACACCAACTGTTTGGGAACTGACTCGCTTCCAGATTCCAGCCAGGTCTCTCCCTGTTCCATACAGACAAAATATGACGTCCTATGCAGTAGGGTCTTACAATTAATCTTTTCTGGGTAATCAAGTGCTCTGACAGCAGTCTGCCTTCTTTTGGAAAACTTTGTTAGCCTCTCTGATCAATAGCTCATTGCAGATGTTAACTGCATCCTGGTACTGGGAATTATAGGTAAGAGCCAAGGGAATAAAAGGAACGAAAAGATGGGTAATATGAAAGAGAAAAAAAAAAACAAAGAAATAGAGAAACAGGAGAAAAGTAAGGTTCATCTTACCCTCTACAGGGACCTTTGATTCAGGTGTTCCATCTAAAGTCCTGATGAGGGTTCAGACATTTAGTCTGTCTTCCAGGATATGGGATTTTATAATACCAGTTCTATTTGGAACCAGTTTTGTGTCCCCCCCTTACCCTCCCCTGAAGCCCCACACTCCCTATTGTTCAGTCCTGGAGATGTCTATTAGGTATGTCAACATCTCAGGCTGATCCACGTTAAGAGCCACAGATGAGTGATACTACATGAAGATTGTCTTTCTGTGATTGGGTGAGTTTACTGAGAATGATCTGTTCCAAGTTTGACATTTTTCTAAAAATTTCATTGTTTCATTTTTTTAACTGCTGAGTATAATTCCATCATGTAGATATATCACATCTTGGTTATCCATTTATCCAATGATGGACATCTGGGTTGATTCCAGTTCTTAGTTATTATGAATTGAGCAAGTATAAACATGGTTGAACAAATATCTCTGAACTGAGAAATGGGGCTTTTAGTGTAAATGCCCAGTAAGGGAATAACTGGGTCGGCTGGTAACTCTATAGTCAATATTTTTAAAAGTTTCCATATTGCTTTCCATAGTGGTTGTAACATCTTACATTCCCACCAACAGTGAATGAGAGTGAATGAGGGTTCCTATTTGTTCACTTCCTTGCCAAAAATTTGTTTTCATTTGATTTTCACACACACACACACACACACACGCACACGCACACACACACACACACACACATATATACATATATATATTGTGATATACAGTGTGTAAACAGCACATGTTGGTACTGTCCCTACCCTCATCCCTATCCCCCGCTCCAAAGGGACTCTCTTCATTGGGGTGCTGTTTATCCCCATGGGGATTATAGGCCATGCACTATAGGGTAGCCATCAGGTATGGGGAAGAGGCAATGTCTCTGTGCATTATGTCCCAAGTTGTGGCTTTAACAATCTTTCTGCCCCCTCCTCTGCACATTTCCCTGAGCCAAGTTGGATTCTTTTAGGACTACCTCAGTAATGGGCTCTTAGGGGGCTCTGTGTCTCTGGATCTCTAGTTTGGTAGGAGTTGAGTGTCCTCTGTGTCTATCTCCTTCACCCTTGTGCTTATATCAGGTTCACCAAGACAGCATCACCAATTACTATATGGTTTCAGCTGGGGCCCTGGTAAAGTGCAATGGGCTGATTCTCTCCTCAGATACTGAGTCCATTGAAAAAGAGAAACAGATTCTCCAATGGAGAGTGAAGTAAGCCCTGGTTAAATGGGATAGTCATTGTTGGTTTAGAGAGAATTTAGTAGGTGTAGGCCCTCTTGCAGTCCAAGATTGGTGGGAGCTTGATATTGGAGAATGATCTCGTTATTTGGATATGGTTCTGACTTGTTTCCCAGTTCCAGCTGTGGGTTCCATTCTACTGAGTGGACCCGTTAGTCAATTCAAGAGCAGTTGGTTACCCACCATGATTGTGTGCCACTATTGCACTTGTGTGAGCATCATGTCAGGTTGTTTGCTGCTAAGTATTTTAGACCTTGAGTTGCTTTACAGATGTTGGCCATTTTACCCCAGTAGCTCATGTAGCACCTTCTGGAACTAGACAAGCTAACCGTCTGGGGACTGGCTCTCTTCCAGATTCCAGCATATGGTGTCTTCAGCAGTAGGGTCTTGCCATTAACTTTGGTAGGTAATTAAGTGCTCTGACAGACGTCTGTCTTCTTTTGAGGAACCTTGTCAGTCTCTGATCAATAATTCATTTGGATGTTAACTGCATCCTGGTACTGGGAGTTACAGGCCAGTGTCAAGGGAAAAGAAAGAAGAAAAAGAAAGGTGATATGAAAGAGAAAAAAAGACAAAAACAAAAGAGAGAGAAACAAGAGAAAATTAAGGCTAGGCTTCATCTTACCAACTCTAGGGACCTTTGATTCAAGTGTGTCTTCTAAGGTATGATGAGGGTTCAACCTTTTATTCTGTCTTCCAGGATATAGGATTTTATCTTCCAGGTTATAGGATTTTATGGTACCATTTCCATTTGGTCCAGTTTTCTGTCCCTCCCAGGCTTACCCACCCTTCCAGCCCCACCCTCCCTATTGTCCAGTCCTCAAGATGCCTATGAGGAATGTCAGCATCTCGGGCTGATCCAGGTTAGGAGCCACAGATGGTGAGACCATGTGACAAATGTCTTTCTGTGATTGGGTGAGTTCACTGAGAATGAATCTGTTCCAAGTTTGGCCATTTTTCTATAAATTTCATTGCTTCATTTTTTCTAACTGCTGAGTAGAATTCCATTGTAGATATACCACACATTGCTAATCCATTTGTCCAATGATGAACATCTGGGTTGATTCCAGTTCTTTGCTATTATGAAATGAGCAGCTATAAACATATTTGAGCAAATATCTCTGAACTGAGGCATGGAGTTTTTAGGGTAAATGCCCACCCAATAAGGGAATAGTTGAGTCTGTTGGTAACTCTATAGCCAAACTTTTTAGGAGTCTCCATATTGCTATCCATAGTGTTGTACCAGCTTACATTCCCACCAACAGTGAATGAGGGTTCCTATTTCTTCACATCCTCACCAACATTTGTTTTCATTTTTTTTTTTAATATTTGTTATCCCTACTGGGATAAGGTGGAATTTCATAGTTGTTTAATTTGTATTTCTCTTATGGCTAGAGATGTTGAACACTTTCTTAAGTGTGTATTTGCCATTTGTATTTCTTCCTCAGAGAACTCCCACTTCAGTTCTCTGCCCCACTTTGAGAGTGAGTTGTTTGATTTTTTTTATTGTTTAGGTTTTTGTGTTCTTTGTAGATTCTAGAAATTAGGCCTCTGTCATTTGTATAGCTGGTAAAATTTTTCTCCCATTCTGTGAGTAGTCTATTGGCTCTGCTTATTGTATGTTTGTCTGTGAAAAAATCTATTCAGTTTCCTGAGATCCCAATGGTTGAGTTATTGTTTAAGTTCCTGAAATACTGTGGTTTTGTTAAGGAAGTTTTTTTCCACTCCTATATTGTGGAAATTTCCTCCTATTTTTTTTTCTTCCAGTAGTAGCAGATTTTCCGGTCTTATATTGAGGTCTTTGATACTTTGGACTTGATTTTTATGTGTAGTGAAATGTGTGGTTCTACTTTCATTTCATTTTCCTTCATATGGTTACCCTGTTTGTCCAGCACCATTTGCTGAAGATGCTGTCTTTTTTCCAGTCTACATTGTTAGGGATTTGTCAATGATCAAGTAGTTTTAGTTACTTCACCTAAAGTCTGGATCCTCTATTCTGTTCCATTGGTTTATGCCAGTAACATGTTGTTTTTATTACGATGGCTTTGTAATATATGTAATTTCTTTTTTTTTGGAGATAGGGTCTCAGTCTGGCCCATGCTGACCTGTAATTAACTATGTAGTTTCAGGGTGTCCTTGAACTCACGGCGATCCTCCTACCTCTGCCTCCCGAGTGCTGGGATTAAAGGCGTGCACCACCATGCCCGGCTTAGAGGTGTTTCTTTTGCTGAGGATATGCTTGGATATCCGAGGCCTGTTGCCATTCCATATGAATTTTGAGATTATATTTTTATCATTTTCAACCTTGATTTCCTTTGTTGATGCAATGTAATATTTTTATAGGTTTCAAGGAATAATATATGAACATCCTTAAGGGTGAAATGGGCATTCTTTCTATTAGAGCTAGGCATTTATTTTTTCTTCATTTTGTTTCTATTTTTGTTTATTTGTGGGCATCTGATATATGTGTATGAATATGCATATATGCATGTCCATGTATGTGCATGTAGGCACATATGTGCCATAGCACATGTGTGGAGGTCAAAAGATAACTTTTGGTGTCTCTGCCTTCTACCTCGTTTGACATTTTTCATTATAATTGTTGTTCCAGGCTATACTTGCCAGACTAGCTGATCTGTGAGCTCAAAGAAAGTTCTCCTGTCTGAGCCTCCCATCATGCCATTAGCATTCTGGAACATCAGAAAGCCCACCATAACTTCTGGCTCTTACATGGGGTCTTGAGATATAAAATTGGGTATTCAAGCTTGAACAGCAAGCTCTTTACCCACTGAGCCATCTCCCCAGCTTTAAGTATTTATTTTCTACAAGCCATGGGGTTACATGTAAAATTTTAAAAAGGAATAAATCTCAAGTGCTCCCCAGTCTAGAAGACAGGCAACAAATGACAGAGTCATAAGTGGTAGTTGTAGGACCATCACAGGATAAGGTCAGAGGCCTCATCTCAGCCTCCACTGGAGGTAGGCTACATGGTGAAAGGCTTTCTGGAAGAAGGAAACCCTGAAGTTTGTTTCTAATGGACTAACAGGCATCTCTCAAGTAAAGAAGACATTCAAGTCATTCATAGTCCTAAATTCCCCAAACATGACAACATGCCTGCCTCTTAAAGTCAGATGATGAAATAAAAAATGATAAAATTGATAGCAGAAGAATAAATAACTTATTTATTTGCCAAATGTATATTGAGGTCCTATAATGTGAAAATAAGTGCTAACCATCAATTGAAATGGTGGAAAATTACACACATATATATATATATATATCCCCTGCCTTTTTGGTGCTATGGATTGGCAGAGGAAACATGAAAGAATGCATGTGCAAAACAACTACTCTGAACAAGGTTTGTGATTCTATCCAGAGAGGTGATGCTTCTCAGATCCTAAAGCCTACAGGAAGAGAACAAATCTTCCATCTCCCCAAATTTCTGATGAACAACAGATGCTACCCTGAACTTTGTCATTACAAACCAAAGCAATGGAAAATCTACGGCTCTATGATTCGGGTGTAGTTCTGGCGGAAGAGCTTCCATGCAGTGACAGGCCTGCTACAATTGACAGAAATCGCTGTTATACCCCTTTTGTGACCCCAGACTCTGACTTGACACATCCCAATGAAATAGCCAGCTCCTGGCCCTAGTCCTGATTCCAGTGCTATTCTTTATCCTACAGCTATGGAGGATTACAGCTCTTGTGAGCTATGGTAGAAGGCCAGGCATTGTCTTTAATTTTTTCAGTTTCTATTGGAAAAACTAACAAAATGACTTTTAAGTTAATTATAATAGTATTATATAACTTAACAATATTCAGAATAAGAAAGCAGTGTAGGTAATTAAAGCATATATTCTACTAAGAAAAGTTCCAAAAAAGTAATAATGAGGATAATATGAATAATAATTATTTAAATTTAATGAAAACTTTTTAACATAAGTCAGGCAATAATCTTTTAGAGCAGGCATAATTTTTATCTATGTGACAAAGGTGGGAACACAATTAGATTAAGAGATTATCTCAGTTAACACTGCTGAGATGCCAACATTTAGTTCCCCAAACTCACCTTCACTCCACAGCTGTGAGTGTTTCTATAGCTATTTTATTCTACAGCATAAAGGAACCTATTTCCAGATTTTCTTGTCTCTGCTTGGGAAATTAATATGGATAAAACTTATGTTTGAGCTGGGCTTGGTGGCGCACGCCTTTAATCTCAGTATTTGGGAGGCAGAGGTAGGAGGATCGCCGTGAGTTCGAGTCCACCCTGAGACTACACAGTGAATTCTGGGTCAGCCTGAGGTAGAGTGAGACCCTACCTTGGAAAAGAAAAAAAAAAAAAAAACAAAAAAAACTTATGTTTGAGAATCTGTTTCAACCTAGGATTGGGGTTCAAGTCCCAACTCTATGTTTTTATATAATTGATGGTTCTTTTTCCTTATAAGCCTGGAAAGTATAGTTAGCTCTTTCATTACAGATAGATATTAATGTCACAATCTCTGTGTCTTTGTTGTTGCTACTGTCCACAGGTTTGTGGAAAAGAACTTTGTCTTTCCACTTGGGGGTCTGCCCATGCAGATGGTGATTACATTTACTATCCAAATTCTAGGTAATTCATAGGTATTTCATAATTAATGTCCAAATATATATATGTTCTGAAGACTTTGTCCATCACTTAGAATTATAAAAAGCTTTTCAATATCTGGAATAATTCTATTTTATTCACACTGGGAAACAGTTTATATTGTTTTCAGTAAATTAATTGCTACCTGAATGAATGGATGAAAAAGTTAGTGAGTTAATACATAACCAAGTGAATTAATCTCCAATCAAAAAAGTTGAAAATGGATCATCTAAGCATGCAGCTTCTGCTGGTATTGCAGATTGATCCAGGAGGATTTTCTTTGAGCCAGGACAATTGGAAACACCTATTTCTGAAGGCTCAGATGACTGAGCTCACTAGAGTCTAATCCTAAACATGTTCCTCAATTTAGGATCTCAGACTTTTGTTTTCTAGTATTTTGGAATTCAAGAATTCATATGTGTATTACTTTAGAAATTCTGGATACAAATAGATAAATCTTTATATCAAATGATCCTAAAAGCTCTTTTCCTGATAACTTTAACTAAGCTGCTTTTAATCATGTCCAAATATTATTAATGTGCTTGTAACTTATAACCAACAATCAGATGTGCTGGCAGCAGGAAAAATGGCAAATGTAAATAGCATGCACTGTCAAGTCCACACAGATCTATCTCTTCTCTGATGCAACTCTATCCTTTTACCATCCAGTGATCTTGGATGAGCTACTTGACCTCATTAATTACCAGTATTTTCACTGTAAAATAAGCACCATGCTGTCATATTCACAAGATCCTCATGAAGAATAAAAGAGTGAACCACTGAGCTGCTGGGCATTATGCCTGGGAGAGAACAGACATTAAACAAGATTTTGGCTTGACAGCCACTTTCACATTGCCACTCCACTGTTGGTTTGATGACTCCACTGTTACTGGGCATTGGCCTATTCCCAATAGTCATTTCTAAAAGCCCTTACAAAGCTCAAATAATATTAAAATTCACATGGAATGTCAAACTCTTGATCTGTGGACTTTAACAAGCAGAAATAAACTGCCCCTCTTCCACAGAGTTAGTGAGAAATGTAGAGAGATAACTTCAGTAAACTAATCTGAGATGAGCTCTCTCCTGAGAAACATGGGCCCCAACCCAGAGAAAGCAGAAGCTTTTCATAGCAATGGTGTACAATGGGATTGATTACAGTTAACTGTTTAGGAATATGAGTCACTATGTATGGTAATCATAAAGTGCTCCACATTCATACTAACAGGTTAGTCCCTGCAAAATAGAAGTTTGAAATTCTCTACCATAGACTTGTAAATTGTACTATCAGAAGGAGAAAATGCCTTGAACAGATTGAGAAATTAACATTCTATCTTTTATGCTGGTTGATGGTAACTGGACCTTTCCACTCTAGAGAATGGAGCTTGACTACACAATATTGATCTCTTTCTAGGTCTCCATTGTGGCAGACTGAGCATCAGGTCTGTGCTCTGTTTTCTGTTCCAGGATCTTCAGAACTTTCTAGAGTAAAATCAGTCGGTTGGCACAGAAGGACTTTTTTTTGGCATCAAATGACTCTTATGAAACAGCATGCTGATGAGCTAAATGAAATGATTCAGAAAAATGCCGATTAAATTTCCCTTTAAATACTCAGGGGTTTAGAAATTAAGCAAAATTTCTTGGCATGATGCAGTCTGGACTTTAACAAGCCCAGAATGTTTGAAAAATTGTTCAAGATGTTTTGACAAACAGAAAATGTCACTATGTCCTTCCTTTTTTCTTGACATCTCCTTTCATCTGTCAGAGAGGAGCATTAGGGTGACTAGTTAGTGTCCCAAGAAGGGCTCTCTCACATAAAATAAAATAATCCATACTCTTTATTTGATTATTAGTTTGGCTAAAAATGAATAGAGCCAGCTTGCTATATTTAACAGAATTAAACAATGTAACTATGGATAGTACAAAGTGATGGCCTTAAGCAGTGAGTTCCTATTTTTAATGGAAAAACACACTGATTATGGGACTTGGATCTGTAATGATTTCTGGCCTGAGAAGCAAATGTGATAAACATGAACTGTACCTAATAGTTCTGGCATAGAGCCTCTCCCCCAATCAACTTTACCACCTCTTGTGACCTGGGACCCTGACCCTTGCTTGCCTCCTCAAAAAGGCTGTGGTGTTCAGTAGGAAGTAGAAAGATTATAGAGAGAGTATATGGTTGGTAGGAAGGGGAATAGATCAAGATTGAGAGGCCTTAGTTCTAGTACCAAAGACTAGGTCTTTATGTCTTGTTGGATTACCAGGAAGAAGTCAGAGTGTACATAAGAAATGGCTTCCTTCACTGATCCTTTTTGAAAAGGATTGTGAGTCCGGGAGTTAACTAACCCCTAGTACTGAGCATTCTAAGTCACAGTCATACATGCTATATAGGTATTTTCACAAGTGAAGAATATGGTCTTAAAATTTGCATCATTGATCAAGTTGAGCCAGTGAAGTTTTTCAGTCCTTTTCTTGAGAGAGGAATACACACACACACACACACACACACACACACACACACACACACACACCTCTGATCCTCCTTGCACAAGATTGAATTCTTCACAGCTTATGATTTTCTAAACACTTGAAAAAATTACAGAACCCCCTAACAAAGGTCCACGGTGGTTCTCACATGAGAAAGGAAGAGCACACCTAAGGAGACAATATATGTTACAGAATAGGTGAGGAGCTGAGCTTAAGACAGATGTGGAGCAGATCTAAGTATCTCAGATGTGACACTTCCTGTGTGACTCCTGGCACTTTGCAGATCTACACCTTCTTCAAAACAAGGAAGTAGAAGGATTGAATGGAAGAATGCCTCTAGGTGTGTTGGCATGATGTTGAAATGCAGCAATCACATCATAAGTGTAAACATTAATAGCATCTACTATGCTCTGTTAACTTTTATTATTGTTTTTATCAATGTGACTTAACTTCAAACTGCCCCTCCTGGATCCAGCAAGGCTTGTCTTCTGCTTCCTAAAGGCTATGAATCAGGCAGGCTGATTCAGCTCATTTCATCCTTAGAAAGGCTTGAGGCTTATTTTGGGGTAAAGTTCTTTATAGTCTCTGATCCCCGAACTTCAAAGTAGCTTTTTTATCTCTCTTGGCAGATTAGAATACTAGGAACGTTCAACATTTTTCTGTCACACCCATTGCCAAGGTTGCAATTTGGGAAAACAAATAGGGGTTTACAGATAGCAACTTTCTTTTTCTTCTATTGATAGCCTGAGATAATTCATGGCTAGGTTTGGACAAATGCAAAAATGTGCATTTAGTTTGAATTTGGATTCCTTCCTCACAAATATTAGTTATCTTAGTATGAAATGCAAGTGCTTCTCTGTTTCAGCAGATGGAAATACTGTGAAATCATGCTATACTGAAGTAAGAAAACATTGAAGAAAAATTGAAGGATACATCTTGGCATAGTGGAATGAAGTATGCACCATCATATATTTACCTACAAAATAAGGAATGTGTTTTTAGGTGTGGCTTGAATTTTTGTAAAAAACAATGGAGAGAGAATCTTATAATCCAAGCTTCTACTGTAGGAATGACTTTGTATGCACTGAGGCCTAAACCAGAGTCTGACTCAGCATATGACCTGACCCATTATTATGACAGAAATATGACTCTGGGATTTTCCACTTCCTGATTTTCTGCTGCCTGATGCACAGCATGGCTTCCACAGGCCACTGGTGGTGATTTATGCTGTGTCAGAAAAGAAATGAGTACTGGGCCCACTACTGGTTCAAGGAGGAAAAGAAAGAAAATATGGGGAAAAAAGAGAGAAAGGAGAAACTGTAAAAGAAGAAAAGATTCAGAGCAGGAGAATTTCCAAGTCATGTTCTTTTCACTGTATATCACTCTGATTAAAATGCATTTATTGATTGATTTATTGAGAATCTGGAAAAGTATAATTTCATATAAGATAGTATGATAATACTGGGGCAAAATTCAATTATGATGATTAACTCAGAATCTACTAAAATTAAACTGATATATAGAGAATTCCTGTTCTCACATTTTTAAACTGAAGGTTTTCACCATGCCAAGAGCACAATCATTCCTGTCCTAGAAGAATAAACAAATGTTCATGCAAATTACTTTGAAGTGAAAATGTTTTTATTAGCATAAAGCATATTGTTTAGATATAAAACCTATCTCCAAGCCCCTATAGAATAAATATGTATATAATATAAAGAAGCAAGATATGATATGAAGTTGCTATAAAAACTAACTATATCTCAAATACACTTATAGCCAATAACTGGAAAGAAAATTGCATTAAAAACCCACTGCATGGCTGAGTGTGGGGAGCATGCCTGCAAGTCCAGGATTTGGAGACCAAAAAAGGAACCTTGTGAGTTCAAGGCCAGCCTGGGCTTTGAAGTGAGACACTGTCTCACCCCAAACCCAAAAAACAAACAAAAAAAAGAAATATAAAAGCAAATCAGTTATATGAATTTTATGTTCTTAGGCAAGTAGCTATCTTCAATACTTATAAACAAGTAATAAATTCTCATTATCAGAAAAATGAAACCATTTTTTGTATATTCTACCATTGCTGATGTAAATAAAAGTAGACAAAGAGAACAGAGTTTTTTTCTATGTTGGAGAAGGTAGCTGTGACTACAGGAAGTGTTCATATTGAACACTTTGGCATTAGGCTGGAATTAGAAGTATTGTTATAAATTAATGTTTATAAAATGATATGAATGTAGACATATATAGATAGGTAGATATTGAAATACATTTGTATATATGTGTATTTTATCACAGATTTCCCTAATGCAAAATTTTGAAACTTCCTTTATGTGAAAGAAAGAATGGCTTTCACCATAGTTTAGTTTGTTATGCTCTATTAACATTAGAGTTCACTGAAAATATGCGGATCTAATGGCATATACTGAATAATTCACTGAAGATAATGTTACTGTTTAGTAATTCTCATTGATACTTGAGTGATGACTCTAATATTTCAGAAGTAATTCTGATTAACTTGAGATCACATAGAAAACTTTATCATAATAAAAATACAGAATTTTACAGAGAAGAGGTTCTAGGGATGACTGTCTGAACACCTCCACTTGTGGACAAGATGACAAAGAAGGGAATGCATAATGGAAGAGCAATTGTTGCAAATGTTTCTGAAAAATAGATGTTATGGATTTTGATGAGTATCTTTCATGTTTCTTTTAGCCTGTACACATTCACAATATAATGTAGAATAATAAAGTGCAGAGTTAGAATTACCCATTTACCATGTGAGAAGGGAAACACAAGTCCAGATAAGATAAAAATCTCATCTTGTGTAACATTTGGGGCTAATCTGACTTCTACACTGACACCTCACACACTATCTGTTATACTTACTAAAGGAGTAATAAGTTATACTACCTACAGTTCTTACATTTCTTTTATATTTGAACAAGTAGCTTTTATAAAATTACTTAGACATTGCCCTTTTAGGCTAGATATAAGATTTAGGAAAACCTTACCATTTATACAATATTTCATGTGAGAAATTAAAATATCAAATCATGTTTACTTACCAAATTTTTAGTTTCTAAATAAAGTCATTGCCTATAATGATATGTTACTTCCAAATTCTTAAAATAAGTTATTTAAAAATTCTTAAAAGCAAATATTGGCTGCGCATGGTGGAGCATACCTTTAATCCCAGCATTTTGGAGAAAGAGGTAGGAAGATAGCCATGAGTTTGAGAGCACACTGAGACTGCACAGTAAATTCCAGATCATCTGGGACTAGAGTGAGACCTTACTTAAGAAGAAAATAGTAAATATTGGATAGTAACTGTAAAAAAAAAAAAAAAAAAAAAGTTAAGGAAAACAGAGTCCTTTTATTGAAAAGGAAGCTCAAGGTTTTTATAGTCCCAGATTACTTTTAACTAACAAGTAATTAGACATGATAGCATGGTCTGTGAAGAGACCTTTGTGGAATACCATAGTTATACGCAGGTGACTCATCTACTATAAGGTCACTCTCCCAATTTTGCTACAGGTGGTATTTTGAAAACAGATTCCTGTCCACCACCATGAGAGATTTTTGATTCAGCAAGCTTGGAGTACCACAAAAATATCTTTGTTTTCTTTGAAAGTTCCTTGTAATAGCTCTGTTGTTTATCCATGTGGGATCGCTGATCATGTTAAGAACATTCTCTTTGTACCAGATATTCTAATCATGTCTGAGCTTTGTTGTTGCATTAGTTATGGAAACATGGGCAAATCTAGGTAAGTTTCTGAGCATTGTAATATATGTCAGAGGTTGAGAGGAAATTAAACCACTTCATCAGGCCGAAGTCATGCTTCATGTGGGATCATATGGGATCCCGAAGTTGTTCGCACTATTTGACTTGTCACAATGTTAACTTCTAAATTAGAGAGAGATAGATTTTGAGTGTCTCCACCCAGCCAGGCACTGTCCTTGGTACTTTATGTAACTGTGTGACAATCAGGTACAAAATTTCCTTTATGTTGCATCTGACAGCATTCAATGGGATTTGTTTCATGCCCATTACCTCTGCTTAAAGACTTTGATTGAAAAGTTCTATGCCCATTTCCTATGTGTTTGCCTCAGTGGATAAGGTGTTTCCCTTGGTCATTTGGTTTATATATTTTTTTCTCTTCATTCAGTTCCTCACATTTCTCAGGGCACATCTGGTTCTTGGAATTCCAGCTTTGACATAAGTCCTAGCATTCTTGTTCCTTAGAATGGAAAGTCAGATAGCCATCATTCTTCAAACTAAATATTATGATTTTAATATGTGTGAAAATAAGCATTGGTGATAGAATAAGTGACTTTACCAAGCTCCACATCAGCAGTTAATAGCAGCTCCAGAATTTGCAGGCAGAAACCAAATTTTATTACTGTTCTATTAAACAATTTCAGCTACCTAGGGTGTATAGAAAATTAGAGCTTAGAAGAAAGAACAAGAAAAGCTTTTATATTTTGCATTTACCCACACATGTTGCTCTACTTCAGAAGGAAACTGATGGCACTGTACTCTGAGAACCTGTCCTCATCTGGTGGTAGTGTACCTCTGAGAATCTGTCCTCATCTTGTACTGTACCTCTGAGAACCTGTCCTCATCTTGTGCTGTACCTCTGAGAACCTGTCCTCATCTTGTGCTGTACCTCTGAGAACCTGTCCTCATCTTGTGCTGTACCTCTGAGAACCTGTCCTCATCTTGTACTGTTCCTCTGAGATCCTATCCTCATCCAGTTGTACTGTTCTTCTGTGAATCTGTCCTTATCTGATTGTTCTATACCTCAGAGAACCTGTCCTCATCTTTTTGTACTGTACCTCTGAGAACCTGTTCTAACCTTGTTGCACTGTATCTCTGAGAATCTGTCTTGACGTTTTTGCTCTGTAACTCTGAGAATCTGTCTTCATTTTGTATACTATACCTCTGAAAAGCTGTCCTCATTTTGCACTATACTGTAGGGAACCTATCTTCATCTTGAAAATGTTTTTGGCACCTCAGGTAAAAACCCACTCTTCTCCCCTTTGTGGCCTTTAGTCCAAAAGGGTGAGGGGGGTTCATTGTCCTTGTTACTACCTCTATCACTGACCACAGAGTTCACACAAGGTAATTTTTCTTTGCTCTATCTAGTGATCCTTAAAGTCAATGTTTGATTTTTGTAAGTAGAACATACTGAGGCCTAAAAGTGAGGGAAATTATGTAGAATAAAGTACATTATTTTCTTTTATATCAGTTTTGATAATTAACATATTATTCTTGGCCATGTATGTTTATTAAATTTGCCTGTTTATCACTCAAGCCTAAGGTAGAGCCTGGAGTCATAAAATGCTTATGTGTAAATGGATTGTGTTAGGCTTAACACAAACAATGCAATTATAAGGGGAGTCTCATCTCTAGAGTACATTGGAAAGTCATTTATCATACTCTGTATCCAGTAGTGGAAAGAAAGGCATGGTTCTCAAGTACAGGTCATTAGGCATATAAGCAAATATAAGCAATGAATATATGCATATATTGGGTGGGATGCTTCTATTGTTTAGCTTATTCTCTGTTGTATGCTAAGTGATTGACTAACTGAGTTGCCTCTAGGGCATATGCACCACTGATAGAAGACTAAATCTCTCTTTGACACTACCAACATCAAAAGCTATGTGCCTAAAATCTTGATAAGAAATGCAAAGACAAGGGCTGTAGGCAAAGAGAGCCAACACTTTGGACTAAGAAGCCAGAGGGAGTATAGACAAGGGTCACTTAGCTGACTAGGGATTGGCTCAACAAGACAGTGTAGAAAGATTTGGTTCAGGATGTGCCTGGCCCACACCAGGCTAAGAACTCTTCTGTGGTTGACAGCTTCTGGTAAAAAAAAAAAAAAAAAGTGAATCTGTGAGAAACTGTTGAGATATAGCCTGAGAATTGAAGCTAGAATAACAAGGATTTTTAAAATTAACTTTACTTTTTTATTTGGTTTACAGACATTTAGGTATGATTTGTTCTAATATTTTCAAATACAATGAGCTTTAAGCTTTGTGTTGATGGGCTAACATCCTAACATTTGCAAATCAAACTTGATTGTTTTCTCCTTTTAGGAGGAGAAAATGTCTTCCTTGTCTTGTAGTTGGTGCAAAACTGGTTTATCCATATGTAAGTTTTTCTCTATGTTTAAATGGCCTCCATGTTTCTTTTGATTCTTTCATTTTCAAGTGGAGGGGAAAAGTATGTTTAGTTGCTTAATATTTCTGTATATCTTAAAGGACCCTTCATATTTATCATCAGAGACACACCAAAGCACATTAGAATTAATGTGATCCAGCTGGTACTTTGCAAGCCAAAAATCATTTGATGGTTTAATAGTAAAAAACATCTTTTGTTAACATTTTCTGGAGCACATCACTAAGGAATGCATGGCCCCTTTCTGCATTTTTCAGAAAAGTACTGTCTCATTAGCTCCTTCCTTGGGTTTCTGACTACTTCTAGGATAAGCAGGATTGATCTGGTTTCTCTTGAGAGTGTTTTCAGAGATGTCCAACCATCTTTTAGGCATGGGTGACATGCCAAGTTAATTTGGATTTGTGTATTCTCCCAGTCTTCTGTCTTGGACATAATCATGGTTAATAAACTAGCCTAAGGTTGGAAAAGCCTTCTTATCTGGGGCATACATTAACCTGTGTCAGGCATTCTAGAATGAGTACTGTTGATAAAATAAGTTGGAATGGCTAATAGTTATTTGATGTTTTGCATTTTTCCTTCTATATAACATTCTGATTTAATCCCAATTCATGAATTCATTAAGAAATACCAAAGCAATTCAATTCAACCTATACCAAGCAGCCAGAAATTTACCTGTATCCACTAAATATTCCAATATTCCATGCTATTTTTTTTATTTATGGCTATTTGAACATACTGTACAAATTCATTTCAAACCACTTTCACCCTTCCTTCCACCCTGCACCAGGAAAATTTACAGGGAATTGCACATAAAACTTTCATAAGCATCACAGCATGCTATAATATGCTCTGCATAGTGTTTGCACATTAAGCCTTGCAGCCACCATAGTGACAGGAGCCCAGTTACAAATTCTCTACATATCTGCACCTAGGACACTCTGACAAGTTACGACATGGGGCATAGAGAAAGGTGAGTAAAGAAATAGCTCTAAACTGAGTTTGCGTTGCATACTCATGCCATCTTTCATGCAAGATAATTTATTAAAGAAAAAATGTTACTGTCATGGGTAAAGAAGTTGAGTACATGTAAAAATTTTCCCAGCAAAATAATTTTTTTCCTGGAAATAGGTTAACTCTTAGTCTGAAATGCTTGGATATAAAGGGGCTTACTTCTAGAAGAACTTTGGTGAGAAACTTACAAGCACTAAACTCAATTATCTAATTTCATCTTCTCAACAATCCTTAAGTAGTGGTTACTATTCATTTACTACAGATGTGTAACAGAAACATAAAGTAATTAAAATGCTCACTTGGAACTATATCAAGACTCCTGAATTTAAGTATTATGCTTTTTCTCTCCTCATGGAGAAAGCTACAGAGGAAGGAAGTGGACATGTGTAGTAAAGATGCCAAAAAGAAAACCCACCATTATCTGCTGCTCCATTCTGCTCCTGGGGTGAGTGAACTGTTTAGATGATGGAAGGAAAAAATATGGCTTTTACTTAGCATGCAAGAATTCACCATAGAGAGCTTTCTTGATGTGTGTGTGTGTGTGTGTGTGTGTGTGTGTGTGTGTGTGTGTGCCTCTACTTTAAGGAGAGGGCACTAACCTCCCAGATTCATCCAGTTTCTGATGACAAGGAAAAATCTTTGAACAGGGAAGATTAACAAAACTCTACAGGCAAAGGAAAAAGATGATTCACTGTAACGTGATGATTTCCATTGGTGCAGCTGGGGAGAGCCATGGTTCTTGCCAACATCCGCTGACGTCTCTCTGTGCCAACCCCCCAAAATAGAAACCCCTGAGAAAAAACAGGAGCATCCCTCAGAAACATGAGACGTTTGTCTGGGATTTGGTTACATGTAAAGATTGGCTTCTGCTGGCCTCACCCTGTGATGAATTCCCATCAAACCTCACGCCTGCCTCTCTGAGTCACTCAGAAGCCAGTCTTGTTCTTTGGGTGAGTTTTCTGTTAGAAAGGCTTTTATTATCTCCCTATTACTTTGACAATAATTTTACTTTTAATTGTTCAATGAATTTGAAACCCATGGCGACTATATATGTTTATGACACACAGTGTGATATATCAGTACATGTATGCAGTGTGCAATAATTAAGTCAGGGTACTTAGTACTCAATTATCTCCAATATTTACCATTTCTTGTGAGCACATTCAAAATCCCCCTCACTAGTAGTTATTTAGAAACATATAATTAATTGTTGCTTTCATTATAGATTAACAACTATGAGTATGAAATTTGTATTTGCACAAGTAATACCATTTTCCACCTTGTACTTCCCATATATTTATTTCATTTCATTTACATAAAGACTTTCCAGGGACTAAGAACTGCTCAACTCCCCTAGATCAATTTTCTCACCAAAGGTAAAGTGGCCATCAGAGATGGTGGCACTGCTAGGTTGTTTGCTATTTCAAGTGACATTTCCTAAGATGCTTGTTTCCTTGCTGTTCAAACATAGTTATGCATGAAATAAAGTAAAAACACACACACAAAAATTAAACAGCAGTTAGTGGTTGGATGTTATTTCCAGTTTGGAACCACTGACCGGGCAGCTATAGAAAACTCTTCCCTCTGTTATTACAAAATAACAGTTTGTGGATGGTGCAAAGAAAACACAACTGAATTTTCTTTTAACTTCAAATACAGAAGCTTGTGTATCTATCATTACCACCACAATACAATACATTATGGAGAAGGTCATTGTAACTTTAGAGGGGTTATTTCCATCCACGTCTCTCATCCTCTCAAAATTGTTATACCCAAACCAGGCTGATGCCAAACACTTTGCTAAAGAAAACACACTATGTTGTAGTGAACTAATTACAGAGAATGAGCAAGAATGAAAAGGTCATTACATGGCCCCAAGACCAAATCAGATTTTGTCACCAAGCCCCAATACAGCAGCACTACCCAAGCTCTGTTCTCTCTTTTCATTTTTGCCTTAGTGTCTTAATCTTGCCTTTCCATAACAATTCTCCTATATCCACATCAAACATTTGTAGTCCTTGTCATGATCTATGGAATCTCTCTAGCAAAAAATATATAAAGAAAGAAAAAGAAAGAAAGAAAGAAAGAAAGAAAGAAGAATTATCCCTATTCATCACAGAACTTTGTCATTCTATTTTTTTGTACTATATTGTTGAAGATGATAAAAAAATATGTCAGTAAAATAGGTACTATTTATTAAAAGTTAACTACATGGTAGCTTATATTCTAATTTAAACCATTTTATATGCTATGGATTAGATAGTTTATTTGAATTTAATTTATAGATCTAAATGAACTACTTTATATGAATGTATACAACTGTAGGATTTGAATTTGAATAATCACCATATCCCTCAACTTTAGCTACTAGTTAGTCCTTAGTTGATGCCTGAGACAGCTGTCTATGGAAGACCCACATGTTTCAGAATACTTGGGCTTATGGGGATCATATCTGTTCTAAACAGACAACAAAGTTTACATCAACAACACAATACATATGCTAGAAGGGAAGGCCAATACATCAGAAAGTTGCTCAAGGTGACTGTATTACTTGGCTTGTCATCTTCCAAGGAAATGCACATTTTCAAGTGGCTATATCTTGATAATCTGTGCTCACAACAAATTTCTTGGATAAAAGATTAATGAGCAATGAGTGCACTGAGTAAGGGGAACAGTTCAAAGAGCTCATCTCTGGAACATTTGTCTTCATCTAATTTTTCTTAACAGTTGGAGGGCATGAACTGTAGTCACTCTTACTAAATGGACTACCGCCCATGATGACAATCAGCTGTTCATTGCCACAGAGTTTGCATCATCATTCCAAAGGGCTCTTGGATTCTTCTGAGTTTTAGATGGAAAAAGTAAATAATTGTTTTTCTCTGAAATGAATAAAAGGCAATAAGGAGAAAATGAAATAGAAAGGGTCATATGCTATCAGTATTGAGGTTATAGAACACCTATAATTCCAAAGTACAATACATAAAAAAGGGACTGCCAAGCCGGGTATGGTGGTACACACCTTTAATCCCAGCACTTGGGAGGCAGAGGTAGGAGGATTGCCTGAGTTCAAGGCCACCTTGAGACTACATAGTTAATTCCAGGTCAGCCTGGGCCAGAGTGAGACCCTACCTCAAACCCCCCCAACCCCCCCCCAAAAAAAAGCCTGCCAAGAAAAATGCAGTGGGAGAAACAGTAAGAAAGGAAGTTCGTTTTTATAGATGTTGGCCCAGAATGGAATGAGCACAACTGCCCCTTGTTTGGGATGAGACAGGAAGCATGTGGAGACTTGTACAAGCCTCTCAGAATCCAATTTGACTCTGTAATGTCAGGCAACTGTTTGAGTAACAAAGGAAGTCTGCCTTGAAAAAGCAGATGCCTGTTGTTGTGGCCAGATGGTGAAAAATAATGATTACATCACATTTATGTGCTCTCCCTCTTTATCTCTCCCTCTCTGCCTAAACACACACACGAAGCAATGATAGAGGAATCCAAAGGAGAAAGGAGAGAATAGAAAAATGATACTGAAGAATATAGTAATAAGGAAGGTAGACTAGAAGAACCTGAACAAAAAAAAAAGAAAGAAAGAAAGAAAGAAATCTTGAATTAAAAGAGCTAATGGGAAGAGTATAAAGTTGACAACTACTAAAAAGATAATTTATGTTCCTGAAGAAAAAGAAAAATATAGGATGAATGAACAATAAAATGTTCCCAGATACATCTTAAGAAAGATTTTCTAAAATTTAGAAATACTGTAATCTTGATATTTAGCAAGAACACTAGTATCTAGACTAAAGTAATGCAGATTGGCAGCATCAATATGTGTCTTGCTATGTTAAGGTATTTAGAGTAAAAATACATGTTGAGGCATGTTCAACTAAATTCTATCTCAAAATAATATGGTCTGATGATGTGAATATTATGGCTTTGGCCATCCAGCCTCTGACTATTTGATGGATACAGATGCCTCTTTGTCATATTATCAGTCTGTCTGTTGGGAAATGATCATTTCTAAGGTGTCTTTCTTGAGTTTAGGGCAAAGGTAATGATCTGAGATTTCCTACTCAGTCAGACACATGTCAAATTTTGACCCAGGAGAATGTGTTGGGATGGGAGGTGCTGCAGAACCTCAGCTTCTGGCTAAGAAGCTCAAAGGTCAAGTTTCTGGCACTGGTACTTGAACAGAGTCTAGAAGTAGTGGTGGTGAAAATTGTAGTGTCTGGTGTTCGGTAGCACCAACTATAGTTTCTTTTTTTGTTTGTCTTAACTTGTTTTATTTTTAGTCTTCAGGTGCCCAGAGTTAATTATGCTCCTAAGATGATAATGATTGGTTCATATATGAAAAACCCTTTTTAAACTCTATATCCTTTTTATCTCCAAAATGATTTATTCCATCAATCTGTAACATTATATACATGTCTATATCTACATTTATGTAGGCTTGAAAAAAAGTGTACACAAAACATATGTACGTAGTTTTGCTTTGGTTGTATTTAATTTTAATAAAATGGCTTTGAGTTACAGACCTCATCTTGTCTCAGTGTGATGTATCTATTTTGAGTTTTGTATTTCTCATATTACAATGATGTTATATATTAGTTTGGAAAAAATTTACAATGATAGAATATTTTCATTTCGTATGCAAGCAATGGATATCTTTCCATTACACAGTTCTTTCATGTTCTTTAATAGCTTCGCATATTTTCTACAAAAAAAATTATATCATGAGTTGGAGAGAAGGCTTGGCAGTTAAGGTGCTTGCCTGCAAAGCCAAAGGACACAGGTTTGATTCCCCAAGAGCCAAGTAAGCCAGATGCATAAAATGGCACATGCATCTGGAGTTCATTTGCAGCCACTAGAGGCCCTAGTGTGCCCATTCTCTCTCTATTTGCCTCTTTCTATCTCTGTCAAATAAATAAATAAATAAATTTTTAAAAAGAAAAAAAATATATCACAAATTTATATAATAGACATATAATTATACTTGTTAATTTTATAACTGCTGTGATATTTTAAATTACATTTCCAGGTTGTCATTCAAAGTATACAGAAATTCAATATATGATTATATTAAATAAAATTAAGAATGCTCAGCAATGTTCTTCCAAATATTAATGTGCATAAAATATCTTCCATTAGTTTTAACAATTCATTTTGACTCTTTAAAATAATTTATTTATGCTTCATATATAAAGGAAATGAATTATATTAATTGACTGTGATATCAAAATATTTTTATTCTTAAACTAGGTAAGCAATGATTACTTTTGTTTTTTGAACTACACTATTGGTTTTATTAGCATTTTGATAGTCATACTGAGGTATAAATGACATATAAAAATTGTGTAACCATTAAAGTGAGGATATATAGGTATAGATCTATCTATACACATATAAATAAATCCATAATTACAACCAAAGAGGCAAACATATACATAATTTCCAGATGAATCCCTTTATTCCCATGTGACTTATATCCATTTTATCTTGTCTCTCCATCCTTAACTTTAAAATTTAAGATATTAATTTTAGGGTTTTTTGTTGTTGTTGTTGTTTTCTGAGGTAGGGTGTTGCTGTAGCCCAAAGCTGACCTGGAATTCACAATGTAGTCTCAGGGTGGCCTTGAACTCATGGCATTCCTCCTACTTCTGACTCCGAGTGCTGAGATTAAGGTGTGTGCCACCATGCCCAGCTAATTTTTAGATTTTAAAGCATAGATTCAGAATGCAAATTTTCTTTGAATATGTAGTTGGAAAATATTTTCTTTCAGTCCATAGCATATCTTTATTCTTCAAACACATTTTTCAAAGAGCAGATTTTAATTTAGGTCAAATTTAACAATTTTGTTCATACATAGTGTTTTTAATGTTTTATATAACATTTCTCCACTTCAAGACCATGATAACTCTTCTGTTTCCTTCTCTGCTTAATAGTTTTAAGTTTTATGCAGGTTTTCCATCTGTTTTGAAGTACTTGCATATAGTATAACTTTGAATTGAAGTCCATTTCTTTTCTTTTTTTTTAAATTTTATTATTTATTTATTTATTTCAGAGAGAGAGATACTGAAATAGGCAGGCAGAGAGAGAGAGAATAGGTGCACCAGGGCCTCCAGCCACTGCAAACGAACTCCAGATGCATGCACCCCCTTGTACATCTGGCTTACGTGGGTCCTGGAGAATTGAGCCTCGAACCGGGGTCCTTAGGCTTCATAGGCAAGCGTTTAACCGCTAAGCCATCTCTCCAGCCCTTGAAGTCCATTTTTAAACATGTGTATGTTCTGTTAATCTAGCACCACTCATTACAGACAAAAATTATGTTTCCTACATCGATTCACCTTTGCACTTTTATGAAAAAATAATTTGCACACAGGTGGGTAATTACACTTTTGGACTTGACTACGTTCAGAGATGTTATCTCATGCCAGTGCCATTGAGCCATAGCCCCTGAAGCTTTTTAGGAAGTCTTGACATAAAGTAGTATTCATTCTCCAATGTGATAAATAATTTCAGCAGTTTCCTTACTCTCTAGATCTACTGACTTTTGCCTATAATCTTCAGGAATCAGTTTGTCAGTCTTACAAAGAAAATCCTGGATTTTAATTAGGTTTGTCTTGCATTTCAATTTGAGAAAGACTGACATTTTAACAAATTTGTGTCTCTGATCTATCAGCACAGAAGACTACTTTTTAGGCTTTAACATCAATTAACAACATATCTTTCAATTAACATAACTTGTACATTTTTACAAGATTTATATTATAGTAAAGTACAATGTTGAGTGTTATATTAAAATGATATTGTTTTAATTTCAACTTTTATTATTGTTGGATATACTATATATATGAATATAGATATACACATTATATATTGATATAGTGCATATAAATATGTTTATATATAATGACTACAACTCATTTTGGTTTATTGATTTTGTGGCATGCAACCTTATTGGACTCACTTATTAGGACTGGGATTTTTTTTTTTTTTTTTTTTTGGTAAATCACATGGGTTTTCCATGAAGATGAGCATGGTATTTATAAATAAAGCTGTTTTTATTTGTTCTTTTCTTCTCTGGCTGTGTTGTATTTCTTACCTTATTAGATTTACTAGAATTTCTAGATGAATAGCAAGAACAGATGTCCTTTTCATGTTTTTTGGTAGTAGGAGAAAAGCATCCATGACTTTTACCATGGAGTGTGATGGTGACTATGGTATCACTGAAAGCCCTTTGTGAAGCTGAAGTCCCATTCCATTACTTGTGTGCTGAGGTATTTTTGTGTTTGTTTTTAATTGTGAATGGATGTTGGACTTTCTCAAAAGCATTTTCTGCATTCCTCATAAATACAAATCTTGCTTCAGTAAATAATAAAAATATTTATTTCAAATTACAAAACTAGGATTTTTAAAAATATGAACCATTTCATGACAGAGTATGTATGTGTGCATATTTTCAATTTACATTTTTTGAGGAGAGAATCCTTTAAGCAGCATTCTCTTTTCAGACATTTTCCTTTCATTTTTATGAAAGAGATAGAAAGAGAGAGAGACAAAGAGAGAGAGAGAGCAAGTCAAAACAAAGAGAGAATTGGCAGGCCAGGGCCTCCAGCCACAGTAATTAAACTCCACACGTGTACACCACCTTGTGCACATGTGTCACCTTACACATATGTGCATCTTGTGCATCTGGCCTATGTGGGATCTGGGGAGGCAAACATGAGTTCTTAGGCTTCACAGGCAAGCGCCTTAACCACTAAGCCATCTCTCCAGCCCTCAATTTCTATTTAATGGTTATCACCTGGTAATTATTTTTCCACAGTGCTTCATATTTTCAAATTTCTATTTTTTATTTTTTCCTTTATCTTTCTTTTCTACACATCTATATTAGTCAACATTCTCTTTACTAACTTTAAAAAAATCATATCTTTTATTTTTATTCTTACGGTTCTAGAACTTAGCTTATTATACATATGTAAGTTTTATTATATATATTGTGTATATTGCTTTACTTTCTCAAAGACAAGTATTCTCTCAGAAAATGATAATTTTTCTATTTCTTTTCAGTTTCTTCAGCATTAGCCACTTCTAGATATATTTAGAATAAAATAATAAGGGTGTTATTTCAGTTCAGTAGATAAAAATGTTTCTAAAGAGTAGAGTATCCTTAATTATCTACTAATCATGACATAAGGTCCATTATATTCCATGTAATATAAATTTAATGTGGCCTACAAATCTAAATTCATAAGAGATACAATAGTTAAACTAAAAAATTTTAGGAAAATATTTAAGAATAAATAAAGACTGCCTTTTAGCTAAACAGAAAAGAGAAATCATAAATGAAATTTTGGTAGATTTCTTACATTCCATGAAATTTCTGAAAAATACTCCAAAATTTATTTGTTTCATAATTTTACCATGAATTTTATTTACATTTTATATGACCTTTTTTAAATTCTCATTTGGAAGACAAGCAACTATTTTTCTTATGTAACTAAATTCTTCTTGCTTACTTCATCTGTCAATTAAAAAAAAAAAAAAAAAAAACTTTTTTTCCCAACCCACTAACTTTCTTTGCAGTGCTAGCTATTTTCCATGTGATTTATTCTCCTTTTGTGTTTAAGCTTATTTATGCTGTGTATTATATTGACAGATTTCAGTATGTTGAACCAACCCTGTATTCCTGGAATAAAGCCTACTTGATCAAGATGGATAATGCTTTTGATGTGTTGTGAATTCAGTTTGTGAGGATTTTGTTCAGGATCTTTGTGTCTAAGTACATCAGGGAAATGGGCCTAAAATTTTCTTTTCTTGTGGCATCTCTGTCTGGTTTTGGTATTAGGGTGATACTAGCTTCATAAAAGGTGTTGGGGAGCTTTCCCTGATCTCCGATTATGTGGCACAGTTTGAGAAAAATTGGTTTGAGTTCTTCCACGAAGGTTTGATAGAATTCAGCTGAGCATACATCTGGTCCTGGACTCTTCTTTTGGGGGAGGTTTTTGCCGACCTTTTCAATCTCGAATGGTTGTGGTAGGTTTGTTTAAGAGATTAATCTGCTCTGGGTTTAGCTTTGGTAGGTGGTATGTGTCCAGGAATTCATCCATTTCCTCCATATTATCCAGTTTTGTGGAGCAGAGGTTTTTGAAATAAGTCCTAATGATTCTCCCAATTTCACTTATATCTGTTGTGATCTCCCCTTTTTCATTTTTAATTTTGTTAATTTGAAGTGTCTCATTTTTTTCACTTGATCAAAATGGCCAGAGGTTTATCAATCTTGTTTATTTTTCCAAAGAACCAACTTTTTGTTTCATCAATTTTCTTAATTGTCTTCTTAGTTTCCAATTCATTAATTTCTGCTCTGATCTTGATTATTTCTTTCTGACTGGAGATTTTTGGGTTGGATTCTTCTTGTTTTTCCAATGCCTTTAGGTAGATGGTTAGGTTATTGATTTGGGATCTCTCTGTCTTTGTTATGAAGGCATTTAGTGCTATGAATTTTCCCCTGATGACTGCCTTTATTGTGTCCCACAAGTTTTGGTATGATGTGTTCTCATTGTCATTCAATTTTAGAAATTTAGCAATTTCATTTTTTTATCTCATCCACTACTCATTTATTGTTTAAAAGTGTGTTTTTCAGTTTCCAGTGGCTGGTGAGATTCCTGGTGCATCACTTGTTGTTAATTTCTAGCATTACAGAATTGTGTTCTGATATCATGCAGTAAATTATATCACTTTTCCTGAATGTATGGAGGCAGGCTTTATGGCCCAGTATATGATCTATTTTAGAGAAGGTTCATGGGCTACTGAGAAGAAAGTGTATTCTGTAGATTTGGGATAGAATGTTCTGTAGATGTCCATTAGGTCTAATTGATGTTCACTGTTAATTTTCTGTTTGGATGATCTATCTATTGCTGATAGTGGAGTATTGAAGTCCCCAACTATGATAGTGCTGGCTCTCCAGCTTCTTGGATCCTGATTCCGCAACCCATGATTCCTGTGGTCTGAAGATTATGTGTAAGTCGAGTGAGTAGGACAGAGCTCACAGTTCCTCAGGTACCTTTGATGTAGCTGCAGTCTCCACAATCTGTGCATCTGTGGTTATGACACCACCATATACCAGTAGACCAATCTGGTTCACATTTAAAACACAGCCCCCTCTAAAGATCCTACAAGGACAAATACTAGCTTCCTCCTTAATAAAAAAAAAAATGTTTCCTCATGATGGATAGACCACAATGCAAAAAAAAAAAAAAAAAAAAAAAAAAAAAAAAGCCAATGAAAGGCAGAAAACTGAAAGATTTGAACCCAGGTTGCCTAGTCCCACAATGGAAGCCTCTAATGAAACCATAGAGAAATCAATAGAAATTCAATGTCAAAATTTTCATTCACAAGTTTCACACAGCAATAAATGAGACCTAGGTCAAAAGAATTGCTGAACTGAACTAAATCATAAAACCAACAATTGTATCAATGAAATTGAGCAGAATTGTCTCTTAAAGCATTCAACTTATGACATAGGTTTAACTTTATTGAAGAACAGGTTAGAATCCTCAAAACAGATATAAATGAATTGAAGATGAGTCAACTAATGGAAGATCTCAATAACCAATTGATTAAGCTTAATGAAAACTAGATCAAATGAAAGAATGAATTCCAGGAAGCATCAAAAAATCAGAACTCCAGCTGAAATTTTACCTCAAAAAAGAGATGGATGTGATGCAAAATAACACAACAGAAAATGGAAATCAAGTAGAGCTTAAAAAACCTCTCTAGAACCCCTCACTAACAGAGTTACTCATGTGGAAGACAGAACGTGTGACCTGGAGGACAAGATAGAAGTAATTAATTGGGAGGCCAAAAACTTTCTGGGTACAAAAAATCAAGTGAACAGAATATGAGGGAACTGTGGAATACTCTAAAATGATCAAACATCTGGATCATGCAGAGGAAATCAGAACAGAGGCATAGAGAACATATTCAACAAAAATTATTAAAGAAAAATTTCCCAATATCTCAAAAGAGAGGCTCATCCAGATACAAGAAGCCCACAGGTGGACACCTAAAGGCACTGGGGGAAAAAAAACCAAGAAGAATACCCTAAGAGCTCTAGACAGAAAGAAATAAACAAGATCAGAGCAGAAACTAATGAATTGGAAACTAAGAACACAACTTAAAAAAATCAATCAAAAGAAAACTGGTTCTTTCAAAAAATAAAGAGGATTGATACATCCCTGGCCAAATTAATCAAGCAAACAAAAGAGAAATCTCAGAAAAACAAGATCAGAAATTAAAAAGGAGAAGGCACAACAGACATCAATGAAATTGGAAGAATCATACTTTCAAAACCTCTACTCCACAAAATTGTATAATCTGAAGGAAGTGGATGGATTCCTAGTCACACACCACCTACCAAAACTAAACCCAGAGCAGTTCAATCTCCTAAACAAACCTATCACATCCATGGAGATTGAAAACATAATCAAAAACCTCCCCCAAAAGAAAAATCCAGGACTGGATGGCTTCTCAGCTGAATTCTATCAAACCTTCATTGAAGAACTGAAACCAATTTGTTTTCAAACTGTTTCACATAACCAGAGACCAGGATATCCTCCCCATCTCCTTTTAGAAGTTAGCATCACCCTAATACCAAAACAACACAGAGATGCAACAAGAAAAGCATACAATATGACTATATCCCTGATGAATTTACATGCAAAGATCCTAAACAAATTCCTCATGAACCGAATTTAACAACACATCAAAAGCTCTATTCACCTTGATCAAGTAGTCTTCATCCCAGGGATGCAGGGATGGTTCAATATATGGAAATGGGTCAAGGTAATATATAACATAAGTAAACATAACAACCACATGATTATCTTTTTGCAGAGAATTGATGCAGAGAAGACCTTTGTCAAAATACAACACCACTTCATGATCAAAATGCTGGAAAGAATAGGCAGGAAGGGTTTATATTTCAACACAATAAAGCTATATATAAAGCACCTAAAGCCCAAATAATACTTAATGAGGAAAGACTCAAGGAGTTCCCATTGAGGTCAGGAAGAAGACAGAGGTACCCACTCTCACCACTATTCTTTAACACAGTACTAGAAGAACTAGCCCAAGCAATAAGACAGGAGAAAGAAATAAAAGAAATACAAATTGGAAAGGAAGAAGTCAAATTAGCTGTATTTGCAGATGACATGATCCTATACATAAGTGACCTGAAAGTCTCAAAACTTGATTAATTGCTTCAGTAAAGAGGCAGGATACAAAATCAATGCACAAAAATCAGTAGCCTGTCTATATGCAAAGGACAAATATAGAAAGAAAGAAATCATTGAGGCTGTTCTATTTTCAATAGCAAGAAAAAAATTAAATACCTTTGAATAGCACTAACCATGAATGTGAAAGACCTATATAATGAGAACATACAAAAATTCAAGAAAGAAAACTGAGGAGGACTTGAGGAAATGGAAAGACCTCCCATTCTCCTGGATAGCTATGATTAATATTGTGAAAATGGCAATTCTACCAAAAGTCATATACATATTTAAAACAACACCAATAAAAAATTCTAACATCACTTTTCACTGAGATAGAAAAAATGATCTCAAAATTAATACAGAATGGTAGCAGGCCTTAGATATCCAAACATATCCTCATCAAAAAAAAAAAATACTAGAGTTATAACAATACTTGATCTAAAGCCATATTACAAAGCCATAGTAACAAAAACAGCATGGTACTGGCATAAGAACAGAAACAGACCAATGGAATAGAAGACTCAGACCTTAGGTCAAGTAACTACAGCTACTTGATCATGGCTAAAGTGGCAAATGTGCAAATAATGTAGACTGGAGAAAACACGGCATCTTCAGCAAGTGGTGTTGGACAAATTGGATGAGCCTATGTAGAAAAATGAAACTAGACTCACTCATCTCTCTATACACAAAAATCAAGTCCAAATGGATTAAAGACCTCAATTTAAGACCTGAAACTCTTTTCCTCCTGAAAGAAAAAGTAGGAGACACGTTCTACAATATAGGATTGGGGAAAGACTTCCTGAACAAAACCCCAGTAGCCAAGGAAATTAAACAATCACTCAACCAATGGGATCTTATGAAGATAAATAGCTTTTGCACAGAATAATATACCAAAAGCAGAGCCAATAGATTACCCTCTGAGTGTGAGAAAATCTTTGACAGCTATACCACTGACAGAAGCCTAATATCTATAATCTACAAAGAACTCAAAAAACTAAACAATAAAATTTAAACAACCCCCTCCAAAAATGGGGTAGAGAACTGAATAGGGAGTTCTCAGAGGAAGAATGACAAATGGCTAACACACACTTCAGAAAATGTTCAACATCCCTAACCATTAGAAAAATGCAAAAATAAAAGACCATGAGATTATATCTTACTCCAGTAAGGCTGGCAATCATTAAAAAAAATCTAACAACAACAAATTTTGGCAAGGATGTGGGGAAAGAGGAACCCTCATTCACAGTTGGTGGGAATGTAAACTTGTACAACAACTATGGAAATCAATTTAGAAATTCCTGAAAAGGATGAACATAGAGCTACCAACAGACCCAGTTATTCCCTTGCTGGGCATTTATCTTAAATGCTCCATACAACAATACAGAGACATTTGCTCATCCATGTTTATAGCTGCTCAGTACATTATAGCTAAGAACTGGAATCAACCCAGATGACCATCATTCAATGAATGTATAACAGAGTTGTGGTACATTTACACAATGGAATTCTACTCAGCAGTTAGAAAAAACAATAAAATGAAATTTGTAGAAAAATGGATGGACTTGGAACAGATTATACTCAATGAACTCACACAATCACAGAAAGACAAACACCACATGGTGTTACTTATCTGTGGTGCCTAACCTGGACCTGCTCAAGTCACTGACATACCTGATTGGCAACTCAAGGCCCAAGGTTTTCAAGGGAGGGGGAAAACAAATGCAAAATTAAATACACAACAAGGTGATATCATGGAAACCTTTATCCTTGAATAGCCTAAAATATATATATCCTCCAAAAGGAGTAAGACAGAAGCACCTGAAAAGTATGGCCCTGGAGAGGGTGGGATAAAGCCTAAGCTTATTTTTTTTTTCTGTCTCTGATCTGTAACTCCCAGTACCAGAGATTGGCTGCTACCCACATTGAGCTGTTGATCAGAGAGACCTATAAGTTCCCTAAATCAATACAGCTTTCTGTCAAAACACTTGATTACCCACCTGAGGCAAAAATCTAAGACCCTATTGCTGAACACATCATATGCTGCTGACACAGAACATGGAGAGAGACCTGGCTGGCATTCAGAAGAAAGCCAGTTCTCAGATAGTTAACCTGTCTAGTGCTGGAAAGCACTGCATGAGCTACTGGGGGAAAGTGGTTACATGACAGAGGTCTAAGCTATTCAGTAGTAAACACTCTGACACAATGTACATGCCAGAGCAATAGTGGAACACAGCCTTTGGGGTAACCAACAGCTTTCTGATTACTTAGGAGATCCACTCAGAGTAAAGGAACCCATATCTGGAATTGGAAACCAGATCAGAATCCTATGGAGACAAAGATTATGTTCTCCAGTGTCAAGCTTTCACTAGTCTTTGGCTAAAAGAGGGGTTACATATATCAAATCCTCCATAAATTAATAATGTTTATCCCATTTAAACTATGCTGGCTTTACTCTCCATTGGAGCAAGACCAGAGGAGATAAACTATCCCTCACATGTCAGCCAAGCCACAGCTAAATCCATAGAGGATTTGGGGAGACCAGCATAAGTGCTTCTTCCATGCTGAACCTGATAATCAGTGAGAGGGTGTAGGATACAGACCCTGAAGGTACTCAACACCTATCAAAGCAGAGATCCAGAAGCTCCTAAGAGCTCATCACTGAAATAGACTTAAAATTCACCCACCACAGCTCAGGGAATTTTTGCAGAAGAGGGAGCAGAAAGATTGTTAGAGTCACAGGTTGATACATCATGCCCAGAGGCATTCCCTACCCCCCAAAATAACTGACTGCTGCTCCCACAATACATAAACCACAACCCTATGGGGAATACCAGCAATCTCACTGAAGAGTGTCCTCAACAGAATGGGGCCAGGGATGAGGGAAACATGATGTATCCATACAGAATATGTTGTTAATAATGATGATGATAATAAAAACTGAAAAAAGTATGGAGATATTGATTTATCAATATTTCATGTTATTTCCTATACCAGAGTGGACAGAAACCAAATGTTACCTTTTTGTTTGAGGTCAACTGGTTTGAATAGTGGTTTTTGAAACAGATCTTGTAATAAAATATAATTTAACCTAGAAATAAAAATGGTTTAAGAAAATCAAAGTGGTTCTGTAGTCACTGAAAATGGAAGGGAAGAAAAGAATATTTAAACAATTATATATTCTTACTCTACATTCAATTATTACAAATCACTCACGTCTGCCTATAGAAAAGAGATGCTGGATTTCTACCTTCATTGTTTCTGGAAGTGTTGGATCTTAAAAATGCAAAGCAAAAGCTACATTATTTTTAATAAAACCTTTAAGGCATACTGGTACTTAATTATGTTTTATTTTTCCCTTATTGGCTGATTAAACTGACTTAATTCCTGGAAGATTAGACAAAGGACAAATGTCTAAAAGTTAGGAAATAAAGAAGCCTAAATTTCAGATAATTTCTGGCTCAATTATGAAGACTCAGAAGAAACAGCAGTCTTTCTGTGAGTGTCTAGAAAAGGTACCTGCTTGCTGATACAGGGTTTAGGAAACACAGCAAGGATGAGTGAAGGGGTAACAGTGAACAGTGTCATAATAGAATAATAAACTGAATGAGGCCAAAATAGTCCTCTGGTTGATTCAAAACTGTGTGCCCTGTGTCTATTTTCCTCCAGATTTTCCTTGCTGCCTCCTATTCCCCTGTAGCTCTGATTGTTGTCTCTAGACATGAATAGAGAAAGAAGTATTTTCTCAGTTATGTTCCAGGTAATACTGGATTCACAAATCAATTTATGATAAAAAGATGTAAGATACAAAGTGCCCTGTGACAAACTAGTTAAGAATTCTTTGTTATGTTTATACAAATTTGCATGTAGCAAAATTTTTAAATCTTTAGTATGTACAGGTACATGGTGAAATGTTGAAATGAACTCAATATATGAAGTTTCACAAACAGATGGGTATGAATATTTTTGATTAACAATAGAGACTAAGGTTGCACATATGATACTTTATGGTATACTGTTTTAAATATTCTCCTACCAAGGAAGCTAGAACTCTGAGGTTAAAAAATATGGAAAATTCACCCAAATATCAGCCAGAGTCCATTTCAAGATTTGCAGTGACATTTCAATTTAGGACCCTATGTCTCAAACAATGACAGAGTACCAATTTTGTTTATTTGTTTTGTCCAAATTACTAATGCATGCTGTAATTAAATTTTCATAAAATGTAGTACAAATATGTAAGTCAGAAAAACAAAGAAACAGAGACATGAAACATGACTCATTTAAAACAATTAGATTCAGCAAACAAAATAGTCTCAAAATCAAGATTTCCAATTCCTGCACTTTATCACTTCATACCAGTAAAGGAGTTTGATGATTGGCACCAACCCACAGCATCATTTCACACTGAATTATCTGTGTTAGGGCATGCACACATAAGCTGAATCTACTGCAAACTATTGATCCAAGGTGAAGTGGATTCTCACAATTCCTCTCACCTATTGAAGTATGATGTATTAACTAATGGCAATGCCTTTCATTTTTCTTTTTTGTTTTTTTCAAGGTAGGGTCTCACTCTAGCCCAGGCTGACCTAGAATTCACTATGTAGTCTCAGGGTGGCCTCAAACTCACGGCATTCCTCCTACCTCTGCCTCCTGAATGCTGCGATTAAAGGTGTATGCCACCACACTGGGTGGCAATGCCTTTCTGACGTGATGAATCATGATGGTTTATATTGATTGTCAACTTGTCAGGACCAAGAATCACCTGTGAGGGCTTATCTTGGTTAGGTAGAGAAGACAAGACCAATCTTAACTGTAAGTGGGTCCTGAATAGTATAAAAAGTAGAGAGCTGGCTGAGTACCAGCATTTATCACTCTCTGCTTCCTCATAATGGACAAAATGAATGTGACTAGATTCTTCAATCTCCTTCAATGATGGACTTTAACTTCAAGTTATAAGTGAAATAGTCTATTCTTCCTTTAAGCTGATTTTTGTCAGGTATTTTATCCCAGCAATGGGAAGGAAAGTGGTACAGAAAATGGATACCAAGAAGTGGTGTGATAAGAATTCACAACTGGTTTTCAGGAGGAATGTGGGAAAGTCCTTGGAGCTATAAAAGCTCTTGAATACTATAGGCAGAGGTTACTGAGCCATTCAAGAGGGAGTGCAGAAGATAAGAGTGTAGAGAGAAATGCAGACAGTAGATTTCAGGATTATGAATCTTCAGAGGGGAACAAGACTCTATTAGGAACTTGGCTAGAGACAGTTCATGTTACATGATGTCAAAGAAACTGGCTGCATTCTGCACATGGAAACTTGAATGACATTGAAGTTAAGCTCAAAGAACTTATTTGAAAAAAATCTCCAAAGAGAAGAACATTCAGGCTGGTAGTGAGAAAGCAGAAGTAATTGTGAGCGATCAGCATCAGTAAAGAGAAGCCTTCTGTGTTGCACTGGGACTATAGGAAAGGTGTCCTAAGGGCAAAACTCTACACATTGACGGCTCTATCATATGAAATTACAAATTCACTTGAAGGAAGAAAGCATAAACAGAGCCGGGTGTGGTGGTGCACACCTTTAGTCTCCATGAGTTCAAGGCCATCCTGAGACTAGAGAGTGAATTTCAAATCAGCCTGAGCTAGGGTGCAACCCTACCTCGAAAAACAAACAAACAAACAAAAAAAAAAAAAAAAAAAAAGAAAGAAAGAAAGAAAGAAAGAAAGAAAGAAGGAAGGAAGGAAGGAAGGAAGGAAGGAAGGAAGGAAGGAAGGAAGGAAGGAAGGAAGGGAAGAAGCAGGCAAGCCTAAAACAGAGAGGGTTCTTTGCTCAGAAACAACTGCCTAGAGAAACATTTCTCCAGACTTGCCCGGGATCATATATAGACTTCTACAGCTGTGGTCCAGTGTGGGGAGTTAGGGAGGCTACATCTTAAGCTGGCAGAAGAACTTCGCAATGTTGTCCATGTGATAATGGTTTTGGAGGTATGAAAGATGAAAGATTTGAGGGAGGACTGTTGGAATACTTCACCATGGTTACAGAGAGCCACTGACAAGGCCAGGTAATGTTTGGCAGGGTCAGAATCTCTGACTGTAGTCTCAGAAAGACCACTGCATGAAGCTGTGAATGTTCTAGTGACAGCCCCAGGATGTTGGAGATGGCAGAACCACGGGATAACAAGTAATGCTGCATGTAATGAGTGGACCTGCCTCAACAGAGGCACAGTTGGAAAGGTGGATCCCCTCAAGCCCTTTGGAGTCCAAATGATCACATTGCAATTTTTGGATGCTGAAGATGGCACTGCAAAATTTGAAGTTTTTCCTGCTGGGTTTTGGTCTTGCTATCCCTCCACTCTTTCTTTTTGGAATGGGAATGCTTACTTTGTATGGATTCATGTTAGAAGTGCATTCTTCATTATTGATGTTACAGAGTCTCACATTTAAAATGCTTACTTGAGTCTCTTCACTTCTGAATAGTGGTGGAACATTTTATCTTTCTGTTGTATGAGAGGGTTTCTGTTCCTTATCCACTGCTGCTGATTATCTTGTCACCATGGATTTCCAGATCTCAGGATTCCCAAGTGAATCACTCCTAGTTATGTGATGTGGCCACCCTGTAAGGAACTCTGTGCTAAATGTGAGCAGCTGCAGTTCCAATTGCAATCAGATATTTTTCCCATCAAAAATATATTATTTGTGGCATGTGAGGGGAGTAAACACATGCTCATGGATGTGTCTGACTGCCAATGAATGTCCCTTTGGAGAGAAATTACTTATTGTAAAGTGTAATGTCTCTTCCTAAGACCTTTCTACTCTTTTTAGGAGTGGTCCTTTCCAAGGCTCTGTAGGCCCTTCCTTGTCTCTAACCAGAAACCCTGGATCTCTATTTCTCTGTCTCTTTAAATGGTATGGTGCTTATGTGTTTCTATGTCTCTCAAAATATCTGTTCTAAATGTGTTCTTTATTGGGTGAATGACAATTGCATGTGATCCTTGGCTTACGCCCCAACTGTGACTCCTTCATTTATCCTGTATCATTTCTGCTTATTCTTCTTTTATTTATTTTTAAATATATTTATTTATTTGAGAGAGAGAAAGAGGTAGAGAGAGTGGGAGGGAGAAGAATGGGCACACCAGGGCCTCTAGCCACTGCATATGAACTCCAGATGCATGCACCCCCTTGTGCATCTGGCTTACATGGGCCCTAGGGAATCGAACCAGGGTACTTTGGTTTTGCAGGCAAATGCTTTAACTTCTAAGCCATCCTCTCCAGCCTTCTTTCTTTTATTTTTAAAAAATATATTTGACAGGTATTTTTTAAATTCCTCAGCTTCATGAAAGTATAAACACTAAATAGATTTCATTTAAAGTTGTGCAACATGATAATTTTATTACATATTAAATGATTATTACTATCACATTAGTTATGATAATTTTCACCCTTCATAGTTATTTCTTTGTTCTGTTTTCTATGCTGTGGTGAGAACATTTAAGCAAATCTGATGCTTGCAATTCAACTCTATTCACCATGCTGCATGTTACATCCTTTGAACATATTCATTTTATCACTATAGTTATAAAAATATGTAAAACCAGTATAACCTTTAACCAATATTTTCTACATCTTTCCACCACTCTCCTATCTTTGTTAACCACCATGCAAACCATCTAATTCTGAGTTCAGTTTATTTATATCATACTTGCAAATAATAGCATATACTATCTTTATTTTTTCTCAATTCAAATGATCTTCACTTATATATCCTAACATCTGTACATTTGATATGAGAGAAACACACTGATAGATCCAGAATATTCAATAAATGGACTTTTGTGGAAAAGTTTATATGACACTGATAATTCAAATAGAAGATCAATAAATCCCAAGAGCTATGAAGAGACAAGTTCCTTTATTTTCCCACTGTTGATTTTCAATAACACTTAAAAAGTAATTATCCATTTCCATTTTCACATGTATTTGTCATTTTGTACCCCATTCCTATGAGCTACTTAAGAAAAGTTAAACATCCCTAGAAATCAGGCCACTTATTACTTTCTTTGTATCACAAGAAGTTTCCATGCTAATATTGTCCAAATAATATATGCAGTACTTCTAAAAAATATGGTCCCTATGTTGACAATATAACTGGTGGGAGAACAAGTAATCTCGTATCAATAGCAAAAGCTAGGCTGAATCATTTCTCTTCTAAAATTCTTTAATGTTTCAGGAATTTTTTAAGCAATACACAATAATGAGAAAGGATCACTTTTTCTCATCTCATATTTCTCTAATATTCCTCATTGCTCTTTTCTCCCCAATAACTTCAAATGCTATGCCCTGGTCATTCCAGTACAGCACTGGTAAACACAAGGTATGTCATTAAAAATGTTGAGAATAAAAATACTGGTAATACTTTGTTTTTGTCAGTTTTAAATACTCCCTGATATTTTAATGTGAAATATTGCTATCTATTCTATTTAGAACATAAACATATGCTTATTAGAGGTCTAGTGTTATTATCCAGGATAGCCTTACTAAAGCTGTGGAATCAGAATTAATGCTCCTCAACTGTCACAACCAAAAGACAAAAAACTGGACTCATTACTCACCAAAAGGACCATGAAGACCTATAAATACAAAGACAGTGTGATACTATCAACAAAGGTATATCCACATGGCAATATCACCTACATACAACTGTCTCCTATTTTTCTATATCAGAGCTCAACAAATGCATGACAAAATGCTGAGATCTAGTCAAGCCATGTGCATTAAATACAGGAACTGTGAACTTTGGGCCTTTTGTAGCCTCTGTATTACACTGTACACAAAACAAATGAAATCCCTTTATTACTTCAGTGGAAAATCAAAGGACAGATAACCCTTTAGTGTTGCCTGCCTTAACTCAGATGTTTCCCCATTAAATGTGGTAAATTTACTTTGAAATTCCAGTAGTATTGGAGACTAGCTAGTCACACTCAAGAACAGGGTGCAAAAAGCCAATGAGGGCTTGAATATTTACACAATGATTAACAGTGCTCTGTGTTCCTGCACCCCTGCTTGCACATGTGAACGCATGGTGTGAGGCTTGGGGCAAATAATGGGTTATCGTGTTGGTTTGTATTTCTCCATGAATTGTGGCCAGCTATGCAGCAGTCTGACCAACTAATGTGCATCTCATTTAATGTAATAATATACATTAAGACCTGTCAAGCCCTATTGTGGAAAATGAAGAACTACACATTGTACCACTTCATATGGAAGTCTGCATATGGAACCCTTTAAGGGTTCTTAAGAGACCCATTGGGGTTTCTAATTATTGTGAAACATCTCCTGGAATCCAGGGAGAGAAGGCTCTTGGCAGAATTGCTTCTGCCATTTCAAATGTTCACTGTGAAAATAATTAGATGATGAGATTTAGACAGAAACCACTAACGAATATTTTTTTAAGTCTCTCTCTTTGCTTTCTAATGTATATGAAATGAAAATCTGAAATCGGCAACCAGGAAAGGAAAACAATATGGTGCAGTTGATTCTGGGGTGGGACTGGGGCTTTCCTTTTTTTTTTTTTTTTTATTTCTGACTTTAATGCTTGGCTTCCTGTGGTTACAGTGGGGGGGGATTTTTTTTTTTTTTTACATTTTTTAAACATTATACAATCCTGTTGAAAATTGGACCAAGGATTGTTTTTTTAAACTTCTGTTCTAACTTTCTAAACTTGAGCGAGCCTCCATTGTTCCTCTAATATTAAGCCCGTTTCCTCAGAGGCAACTCTGACATTAGGGAAACTTGCTTTAATCAAGCTTTAAAGTTATCTCTCCCTCTACAAGCCCAACCAGAACCAGAGAAATCCCATCATCTGAAACTATGAGCTGAGCTAGCATGCATCCAATTAGGAGCCATCACTTGTACCCACGACACAGAACATATTTGTTCAATTAAAACAAACAAATATGATTAGGAGTTTACAAAGCCATGCTTAGGGAAAGATGGACATTTCAAAAGAAATGCTGGGTTAAGAAGATGTTGTTGTGATAAAAGCAAGTTGCGTGAAATGAGAAAGGTGAACTTAACAAATGGGGAATCAGGAGTGAAATCCATGCAAAGTCAACATGTCCTCAGGCTGATCATATCAAGCTTGCTCACTGCTAACTGAAGTCCAGAGGCTTCATATATGTGCCTCCAAAGCAGACCTACCAGAATGGAGATGTCATCTTTCTCTTAACTGATTCACTCCATCTTTATGCATATCCTAGGAAAAACTTGTTTGATTCCTGTCTTCCCTACTGCAAGCTCCACAAATCTGAAGGAACTTTGCTTCTACTATACTCCAGATGAAATCACCCCTCTTTTATCTGAAGTCCCTCAGCAGTGTACATGGGAGTGGCTGTGTCATTTGCATGCCTGGGCTGACCCACTTTCTCAATTGCTTCCAATTGAGATCCATCAAGTGCTACATGGACTCCTATAACTGTCACAGGCTCAAGGCATGACTCATAGGGAGATTTGTTTGACCTATTTACTTGGTCACAATGTGTTTCGTTGTCTGTTTTTTGATATTAGGTTAGTGTATAATGTAGTTTAGATTTTCAAGTTGCTCTATCAGTGGATTTCTACTTACTGAATTTGTCACCATAATCTAAGAAATAATATATTACAAGGCCAACTGGCCATGTTTCAGGTATGGTATTTAAGTAAAACCAAAGACTATGATGTAATTCTTTCCTTCAAGGAATTGGTTGTTTATTTCAAGGAGATGGGTAATAATTAATAACTGCATTGGCGTTAATACAAATTTATGGAATGCCTGCAATCTGTTGACTGAACTCATAGCTCTTGAGAAATAGTAGTTTTCTCCCAGTTATACACATGTTTAATCTTAATAATACTGAGTGACCACTATGGTTTTCTTTGTTACTAAATACATAGAGCATATGGAAACCATAAGTTTGAGAAAATCTCCCTCCAAGGCCTTAGGATGTGAGGAATCATGGTAAATGCACATTTATCCCACACTTCCTAACAAGATGCCTTTAACAAGTTACTATATCTAAATGGAAGGTGAGATTGGCAACAACAAATGTAAAGTGAGCACTTACTATATGTCAGGCTCTATTACAGCTGCTGGGCAAAAGAGTTGAAACTAACCAGAGTTGCATTAATGAAGATTATAGTCTACTAGGAAGGACTAGGCAAAATATGAACATACACGTGCGTTCATATGTGCATACCTATAATACCATGTGATTGAGAAGTATAACAGAGCAGGAAAGAGTCATAATGAGTATACAACAAGCTTATTAAATATTTATTGACTATGTGCATGTTATCTAGATATTGATACCTATTATTTATTAAATTATAAAATATGAACCAATGTTATCAGAGCTTATGTTCTAATAGAAGTAGACAGAATATATACAAGGTTCACAAATAAAGTACCTAGCATACCTAATGATAATGACACAGATGAAGAAAGAATGATAAGAGGTATTACATTAGGGGAACCTCATATAGGTCACACTTAGAAGGTAGCCTTTGTAAAATGAAAGAGCAGAGCAGGTAGGGAGTACACAGTAAGTAATTTCTGGTTCATTTATACATAAGCTTTTGGATAAGAGAATGTATCTATTCTATTAATTGTCCTGATTTGAAATACATGATAGTTGTTTTGCCAGAAGAAGAGAATGGCAGACTTCAAGTATCTCTGTTTTTCTTTATATACTGTTTTTGTCCCTTGCATGATAGTCTATTTTGTTCTTTATTAATATGCTCTATTACCTTACATTTGGCAAAGCTTCTATTTGGATCTTGACATTCTAATGTCTTTAATTTTTATTGTTATAGATGTGTACATAGTATATTATTAATAATAATAATAATAGGAAAAAGTCAAACTGCAGCAGTAGGAGTTGCCACCAAACACATTAACTATTTAATCCTAAAGACAGTATATCAATGTTATTGACATGACCTCTGAGTCATAAGTGGGAACACCAAGAAGCAGAATGTTGAGCCTCAATGCATTGCTGCAGGTTGGTCAGGTGATTGACATAATAGTTAGCAAATGCTAGCATCTTTCTCAATACAAATCTATATTTTCCCCTCTACTCCACACAACCTGGAGACAGAAACTTCTAACTACACTATGATATCCATCCTCCCCCATTTTTTTTCTAAGAAGCAACCCTTTGAGACCATCAGACACAGAGGTTTGACAACCATGAGACATTCCCTAACATGCCTCACACTGAGGAGTTGTCACTGACATTGAGGGAGAAGTCTCTAGATCCAGGTTACAGAAACCTTTTAAGGGACTGATGCTATTGATATATGTACAATTTTTGCATTAATTCTCTTTTCTTTTCTCTTCCTGGAACACAGCTATTGCAGTAAGACTTCCAGCTTCCATCTTGTGATCCTAAAGATGGATGCCATGTGCTAAGGACAGCAGAACCAAAAGATGAAAGGGCCCCAGTCCATTGATGATAGCATATATCTATCACACTCTGCCTGGCCTGTCTCCCTTCTGACTTCTGCTCAACAGAAAAGTAATAGCCTCACTAGCTTAAGACACTCTTATTTCATATTATTCTTATTGACAGATGCAATTTTTAACTCATGCAATTCACTCTATTGTATAATATGCTATGATGAGAAGTGACAGACTTATTTTTCCAGGTCACATTTATGTAGTAATTATGAAAAGCTCTTTGCTTCAAAGGGAAAGAAACTTTTATATGGAATGCAGGGTTTGCCACATGGAACAAATTCGTCAAAAACCATATTGAATAAATAGAGTTGTAATGCTTTGTACAGCCAGATATCAAAATGATCAGCTTCAGCATAGGAACTTACCCCTCCTCCATGGAGATCTGAGTCCTGACTAGACAGTATCTTCATAGCATCTTCTTTGGACATGACCAAGTCACTTTGGCTAGAGGTGAGGGTTATCCATGCTCTTGTCTGCTGACCTCTGCTTTTCTATAGCTTTGATATTCTTTAATTCTCCACCCTTGCTATACCTGATCTCAGAAAAGGAATACTTCTGTAATTGAAATTTAGCAAAGAAAAAGGAGGAAGTGGAAGAGGAAGAGAAAATAAGAAGAGGAAGTAGAATGAGAAGGAGGTGAAGGAGGAGAGGAAGGGGAAGGAAAAGGCAAAAAGGGAAGGAAGAGGAAGAAGAAGGAGAGGAGGAGGAAAAGGGTGAAATTTAGATTTTAAAAATAGATCAATTCCAACATATTGTTTTATTTCTCTTTTGTTTCAAGAATCACAAACTAGCGTTGCATTTATTGCAAACAAAATTTCCTTTAACTTTAAAATAAAATCTCAGTGACTATCTTCTCACAAAGAAAACTGATCCAATAAGACTTTCTTTGTTATATGGTCCCAAATTGATCCTTAACTATTAGCAGTAGGTCTGCTCTCATGGCCTTCAACTCTAGCTGATCCTTTGTGACTGATCCTGTAAATTCAACTCTGATGACATGACCTTCATGATATAAAACAGAGGCCATCATGCTATCATATGCCAAGAGCAGAGTAGCATCTGAAAGACTTAAAATCAAGGATCCATTCATCCTCTGGCTATCAGGTATTCTCAACAAAGGACTGCAACTCAGTTCAGTTTGTCTAAAAGTAACTGCTCTTATATTTGCCAAACCTGTCATCTGTATGCCTCAGATTATCATTAGATGAACACCAGATCTCTGAGTGTTTGCAGGTACTACATAGCCCAATTTTAATCCAAAAGAGTCAACTAACTGTTCCTCTGAGACTCAGAACCTGAGAGGACCTGGTGTTGGGCATCAGATGATACTTATGACCTCAGGCTTATAGGCAGGGACACAAGGGGAAAAGAAGAGATCTGGTTTGATTTCCTACCTATGAACCTTATTTGTAAAGCTCCTTTCCCTGGCTTCCTCCTCCACTCAAGTGCAGTTGAATGAACATTTTGGAAAACTTATTGTTGAAAAGCTGAGAGTTGTATGAATATTATAAAAACTAAACAGAAATGGTCTGAGTTCTTCAAGAATGACTTTACAACTATGTTGCAGTTACCTTCTCATTTAGAGGATAAAGCACGTGGCCAAAGCAGCTGATGGGAGGAAAGGGAAGGTTTTATTTTGATTTAATGTCTTGAGGGAAGACTTCATGATGGCAGGGCATGAGCAGAAGCTGTACATCACCTTTGCCACAATAGGTGTAAAATTTGTCAGGAAAGTGAGCCAGTTTCTCTGCAGAGGGGGAGCTGGTTATAACACCCCTAAGTTCACCCCCCCCATAACATACCTCCTACATTAAGGATCCATCTTCCAAGTTACCATCAGATGGGGACCAATAATCTAAAATAAGTGAGTTTATGGGGGGAGGCATCTGATTCAAAGCACCACAGACTATACATTTTGTAAAATATGTTACATACATTTATTTATACTGCAAACCAAATGAGATTGCTCACAGCTCTAGACTATGATATTTTAGTACTACAACTCTAGAGTTCTAGAATTCAACATTTTCTATTATTAGCAATTTAGTATTACAGTACAAAATATTTAGTTTTAGGCCCTGTGTTAAATACTACAAGTTTGGAGAATAAGATATATACCCTGCCATCTAGGAGTTATTACATTATTAGGAAAGAAAAGCAGTTAAACAATCCTATGGGTATTTATTCCACTAATCCAAACAAATAATATAGAAAAGACCACAATGAAGGAATAGACACTGACATTGGATCTACAACAGCTTCCTTTGGGAGTTCATTGATGTCCAAATTTTCTCATAGCAGTTAAGTGCTCAGCCTGAAGTGATAAGTTGTGATGAAATTGGACCAGTTATGACAGTTCTGTTCCCTGCTCTCCAATCCTTCCTTGTAAACTGTAATGCTTAATTTTGATTGTCAACATAACAGAATCTAGAATCACCTAAGAGACAAGCCTATGGTACCTGTTTAAGGGAGTTTCAGAATGTGCTAATTGATAAATATTGATGCCACCATTCCATAAGTTATAGTCCTGGATTGAAGAAAATGAGCTGAGTATCAGCATGTATCTTTAAATCCCAAGTGTAGATACAATGTGATCAGATACCTAACAGTCCTGCTGCAATGCTTTCCCCACGACGAATGGTGTACCCTGAAACTGAAAGCTCAAATAAGTTCTTCCCTTTTTGCATCACTTTTGCCAGTACTTTTGTCATAATTACTAGGAAAACAACTAATATAGAAGCCATTTTACACACTACAAACTTCAGTTATGATGCCAATAAGAAAGTCTATGTTTTATAAAGTCTTACATGTCACAAAACCTTCTCTAAACCTTGAACATAGATGCACTGTTGGGATATGTGGCAACCATGAGGTAGACATTAGAACTGGAAGACTTTAAGATCAACTGTCCATTGGTTGATGGTATATGAGACACCTCAATGATGGTTTATTTTGTCATTTTCAGTTGGCTGTCACCTCAACCTTATTTATAAAAATTATGATATTTTGTCAAATCACCCTTCTGTCTCTGTGGGACAAGCAAGTCATAAAGAAATTGTCACTTTTGTGTTCAACACACTGTATCATGACCCCTAGTTGTCTTACTGGGGTTTCTAGGTTTATTGGGGGGGGTGAATTTCTCTGTGTAAGCCACTGATGCTCACTAGTTCTGCTACCCACAGAATAACAATTTACTAACTCATGCAATGAGTCAAAATTATTATGGAGTTAACTGCAGAGAGTATAATTTTTCAGTCTCATGTTCAACAATTATTTTACTTTCTGAGGTTTAGAGGTTAATGAAGGCAACATGGGACCCTTTTACATAGTGACTTAGCATGTAGGAAAGAAAAAACAATTGAAATGCTTCAATACTGGGTTCTTGAAGTCAGACTCATGTTGTAGAATGGTCACAATGGGGGTTCCTACAAAAACAATAAGAATGAAGTAGGGAGAGAAGCATGGGGGGCTATGTGGGGTTTTGTACACCCGGTCTAGGCTAGTATACTTACATTGCAGCCAGAGAAGTGCTTGAGTTTGGGGAGATATCTAGACAGTTTCAGGTTCTCTCAATTCCTTTTGAGGGTTATTCATATTATGTGACCTTCTGGTCACTGCTCACTAGGCTTAGTCTTCACTTAGGATGAATGTTTACTGTGTTCCTTGAAGATTTCTCAACCAAACTAGATGTATCCAGATCCCAACCTTGTTACTACAAGGGCCATTACACTAGTGAATACATTGAATCTCAAAATATATGAATTTTGAACACTTTGAGATTGTTCTTTCTTTAATTCATCCACAGTTGCTTATTTGCCATACCAAAAAGTCAAAAGTGGTCTTACAAATCCTAGTATCATTGTACGTTTGAGCAAACTCATTTGGCTACAATGCCAGACCTAAAACAATATGGTATCATAATATAGATATTAAAATGTATTTTCACAGACATTTTAATATATTTGATTACAAAGTGATAAGTGGGACATTTCTGGGTTATCACTCTGAAACCCAGAAAAGGCTTGCACTGGATTTCTAGTCACAATTGTGGCCCTGTATCTATGTTTCCCTCATGGATTTCATGAAGCATCATGACGGGACCAGCATTTCTAACATGCAATGATTCATTTCAGTTCCTTGGATGTTTTTATCAACCCACCCCATTCTCTGTACTTTTAATGCTCCACAAGGCACTCCAATAAGACAGCAGCTGCTTCTTTTAAAATGCTCAGAAATATCACTGTCAATTAACAAAATTTATATATGTTATTTCAAAGACCTATTTAACCTTTGCACTGATATTTCAAAGCAACAGTTTATTCAATTAAAAGGAAATATTTAAAAACAGATAATATTTTTTGCAGTATCTTAGCAACAGGTGATTGAACCCATGCCTAGAACTAAAGACTTGAGATTTTGCCAAAAGGGCCACATACTAGTGATATCTTCTTTTTAACAAATGGAATAAATCTAATATTGTTTTGGACAAGTTGTGCTGGATTACATCATAATATGAAATCCTGACAACACAACCACAATGAGAAGACAAGAAGTGAGTGAAGATTAAGTCTCATAGATCCTTAAGTTTGTAAGAGAGAAAGCAAAAACCTTGAGCTCCTTTGTGCCTCAGCTTCAATTCAGGTGCCTACGGAGAGTTCATTCACACAATACTAGGCTGCTCAAAACTTCACTATCTACTGGAAACTTCTGTGGCAGGGAGCTCTGTTCCCACTCTCCAGTAGCTACTTCAAGCTGGGAGTTCACATAGGAGTGGAATCAGTAATTGCTAATGCATTTGGGAATTCTTCATAAATCTGATTGTAGAAAATTATGTCTCTGAAATATCCATAGTCAATATTTACATGAGTTCAAAGGATTTACAAAATTAGGTAACCTCATGTTGTAATCCCATAATGTCCCACAATGACCTGGTTATATATTCTTCTGTTGCACTGACCTCCTTCAGTGAAGGAGTGTGACTGAAGTGACTCTTTCTGGGGTCCTATGCCCATGTTATATATATAATTTGTGCATGCATAGGAGCAAAGTAGAGAATTAGAATGTCAAAGTATAAAGTCATGTTTATATTCATGAAGACTAAAAAGTCTTTTTTTTTTTTTTAAGGAGTTCTGCCCCTGAACATTTTCATGAAGATTTGTCAATACAGTTGCAAACCACTGAAGAAAACTTCTTTTTAAAAATCATAATTAAACAATCTTCAAAGTATATATGCTCATGAACATCTTCAAACATCATCTTTGTCCAAGCTACATTTCTAAAAGGTCCCGAGTATATGAAACAACTACATAGATTCCTTGCAGCAATGAAATTATATAGATGGACTATCTCCAATAGCATGGTAACATATTCATGACTAGCATATTGTAGTAATTATTACCATAGTTGTTGATAGTAATTATAATCTCATATGATGCAACTACTAGCCTCATCCTTGACTCAATTTAGCTAAAGCTAAAAGAGACCACACACGGAAACAGTGAACAATTTAAAACCTTTCTTAGATCTGTTGGAAAATCTCCCTGATCAGAGGGAATCTAGCTCTTTTATTTTTAGTCAGTTACCCACTGAGTATTTCCTATTTAAGACTTCTAATTGCTGCCAGGCATTATAATGCAAAAATAAATAGAATGTGGTCTCTGCTCTCCAAAGATATGTAACCCAGGAGAACTACACATGTAAATAGGTAATTATGATATTGTATGTAAAGTAAAATAGATGCATGCATGATATTATAGAAACACAAAAGAGGTCATTCTAATCTGAGCAAGTGGGAGTGGTGTCTTACCAGTTTCCTCAGACAGAGCTTGGATCAAAAGCAACAACACAGAAACAGGGCAGTGATAAGCTAGACATCAGAGGACAGAAAAGTGCAACAAGAGAATGTGTTATCAATTTGGTCACAGTGTCACATCTAATATGAGTGACTAATCTTTCTCTCACATCACCTGTGTGGAAAATATGAAGTATCTGAACTCGGATTAATTGACTGAATCAGGGAAGAAAGACTATTCCCCTTGGTGTCTCCAAGTATCTGCCTCTGACTAGTAGAAATATTTTGACTCTTGTCTTCCCTAGGCTGGAGTTCTGGGGTCTAGTATGCCTCCATCTTTTAAAGGGCACAGTATCTAGTACTCACACCTCACAGTGTGGTGCAGATGGGTTTTAGAGCAATTGTGATCATCACTATGGGAACAGCAAAAGCTCTTGGTCAGAATTTTAGTGTAGAAAGTCAAATGGCCAAAACAAAGTGTGAGGGCCAGACACAACAACATGTATTTAGGATGGAGTCATTGTGGCCTTGGGTTCAGAGAGGAAAGAAATGGCCTCTTAGAGGTCATCAGGGAAGTCTGCCATTAATTAACATGACTTGAGAGGGATATTTTCTAGAAGAAAACTTCATGCCTTGCCAAAGGATTGAAGGCTAAAGGGACTTGAGTGACTCCAAAGCATTGAAAGGAGGTGTTAAGAATATGAGAAAGAAAAAAAAAAAGTTAGAGTTGGAGAGCACAGATGTCTCCCTCCAGGGATGACAGATAAGCTAATAAAGGATAGGGAACATCAGAGTAGTCAAGATATTTCTTGCTGCAGATCTGCCAACATAGTGGTACATGTAAAGTCTGAACATTCTTCCAGAATGCATTGAGCTCTTCCTCCTCTCACCTACCTGTTCTCATGCATGCACCCATCCCTCTATGTTTGTCCAGCTTTGTCCAACAGGTGCCCTTGGAAGTGTGAAGAGGACAGACTGAACAGCTTATCCTCAAGGCGCTCATGTTATACAGCGATAGATTGATAGACAAAGCCTTGTGGACAATGCTCCAGCAAACATTGACCATCATGGAGACACAGAGGAAGGGACTGATTATTTTCTTACAGGAATGATAAAATGCTCCCCATAGTAGAAAAGAGGCACTATGTCATTTTTACCTTAAAAGGGGGCATCAAGATGTTGTTCAAACAGAAAAATAAAAATGAAAAAGCATCCCTACCCTGAATCAGTGTGTCAAGCAGTGCAGTGAGAGACCACACTGTGCAGTAGTTGGCAGAAGGATCAGGTGACAGGAGCAGTGCAACCCCACATCAGAGAGCAGATCAATGACAGGATCACCATTCACAGTAACTCACTCCCTCCAACTCATCTCCCCACAAACTGACTTGCTTCCACACCTGCCCAGTATTTTTATAAAGCTAGGATTAGTGGAGCCACCCGAAAAGAAGAAAGAAGGGACACATACTTTGCTCTTGGAAAGCCATCCTACATGAACACACACCCAGACAGCCATCTGTTGGAGTGCTCTTTCCCACCCCAGCTCACCTTGGGGTCAGCCCACCAGAAATGTGCTTAGAGTCACAGTACAGCCCGGCGGCAGATAACACTTCCCTTTGCCTTTGATCTGCAGGCATGGTGATTGTCAGACTGTACATTTCTGCAAGTGATGAAAACACTAACAATACCCTGGCCCCAAACCTTAACCCTGAACCATGAGGTTGATAATACTCTCCAGAGCAAGCCTGGGCAGCCTAGAGAATGAGGCCTGTCTTATTGTTTGCGGCAAATCATGGAGGCATCGCATCTAGGGTCTGGCATGACAAGCCATATGGGCAGTGCTGGGGATTTGCTCCTTTACATGCAGATGCCACATTCAAATACAAGTTGTGCTAAACACAAGGTCTGAAAAGCTTGAGAATGTTTGCTATTAAACCCAGGCTGTTGGGGCCACCCAAAGTACCAGGCAATCTGCCTCTATGGAAGGAAGGAGACTTGGAAAGATGTCTCCAGGCTTTGGCACAGCCTAAGCTTTCTGGGCCTTGGTGACATATAGGTGCTTTGTAATGTAGCACATTTGCTATGCTGTTTAAATATGTATATGCTGGGTATGGAAAGCTAATATCTGGAACAATATGGTAATCCTATATGTTTTGCAATGAAAAACATGAGCAGGGGGCTACTTGCTGCCAGAATTCTGCCATTCTTGCTTAATTCTGTCTTTTAGTTACGTGATATGTTTGAAGAGATGCTTGGTTAAAACTGAATGAAGAAAACGAGCTGCAAAGCAGGAGGCCCATTAAGCATCATTCCAATAAGAAACAATCAGGGAGAAGTTGCAGCCCCTCCCAGAGGCACCCTCTGACTGCTGAGTATCTATGCTCCACTTGTAGTAACCTGTTGCATTGCCTCTACAAGAAGCTATTTGTGGGGAAGAATGAGCTGCAATGAGAGTAGAAAACAGAAGTGAACTTTCCTAGATATTCTGGAAAGTATCTAATGTGGGAGAAAGACAGAAAAAAAAAAATCTTTGATATGTTAGAAACGAAAGTCTCCTCTTGACCTGGGAAAATAGTTTCTTGGGTCACCATTTTGAAAATAAGTTTCAGTTGGAATGGTAAACAGAAGCAAAATAAGAAATGAAAGTGGTGGGCTTGGCGCTGCAAAAAGATGATTGGTGAATCTGAATGGAGCAGAGACCTGACAGAGTTCTAAAGATAAAGCTTGCTGTCTGTCATGTCACCTCAATTATTAATGGGAGGCAGTAAGCCCCCTCACCTGCTGTTCGCCTGGGGGTTCTGGGCTTATTTTGCCTTTCTGCTGCCCAAAGAGGCAGTGTGGGCCAGTGAAAAGATCCAAGATCATGATCTTCATAAACACTATAAACACTGGTTTTACACCCTGCTCTTGTACATTGGGGTAAACTATTCACCCCGATTTCTTCCTTCTTCCTCTGTTTTTGTGATTATGTGCACAAGTTTAATAATCAGGGAGAAGTAATGAGGGATAAAATTTTACCATGAACCTAAATTCAGCTGTTTCCCCCACCCCCTAAAGCCACATGCTGGCCAATTGTTCTCACATCCATGGGTACTTGGAGCATGCTTTATCCCAAATGGTCACATCAGAATCAGGTAAGTGGTGTTTTGTTTGTTTGGGAATTTTTTTTTTCAGGTCTTACCAATCCCCCACTGAGAAGTCTTTGCTGGTCTTGTAGTACAGGAAACATTTTGGCTCTCCTCCATGGTCTTCACATCACGAGTTGTGTTGCTATTTAATATGATTTCATGTAACCATGGCTATTTCCTCTGGTAGTCTGTGAGTCCTTGAGATTTGTGTCTTATTTATCTCTATGTCCCACCCACGTTGATAAAGGGGAGTGATACAGAGTGAGCAATTCAAATGTATCAGATAAATGAATGCATATATGAATAGTGTTAGAGGAACAACCTTTTCCTCTATCTCTCAGCTAGAATTCAAATGTTACTCAATCATGAAGAGACCTCTCCGTGCTTGTTGCTGGCATGAAAATACAGAGGAAGGCCTCAGTGAACCACATTCCAATGAAATGACACTTTTTGAACTTCACCTCTCTACAAAATCACATAGTCATAGAAACTATGGATAGACTGACAGGCTCTCCCTACCTTGAGACAGTGTAAGTTGAAGTTTTCAGCAGCTAGAATTTACAGCAGGGATTAGCAGTATTTTACTTCTTTGTCTAAACACTTGCAGCATCAGATATTTAAACTTTCATGAGATTTTGTCTCTTACCTTAGGAAGTCTGGGTAGCAAATGAGGCTGTCTCATTTTCTTATTCACAAAACTCTAAACACTCACCCTACTTTTGATCATTGTTCTCATCAGAAGGAAGTGGAATGAAAAGGTAGAAACACAAATGCCCACTTTCAGGGTGTCAAAGGAGTGAGTAAGAACAAAGGGCATGAAATACTAGTCATTTCAATCACAGAACACATTTTCACCTTGTTGGACAAATAAACATCTGGAGGTAGATGATTACCAGTGGCTGTCACACTTCTATTCAATCTTTCATTTATCTGCTGAACAATTTGACTTACCTACCAGCAAGGCAGTGAACTCCTATTTCAGTTTAACAGTGTTTTCTATGACTGAGAATCTGTAGAACTACCCCTACCCAACACACATACAGTTCATCCATCTATTCCTGAGACTGGAAGTATTAACCTTTGGCCAATTGTGCCTAATCCACTTTAAGAAAAAGTTATCTAGGGCGGAGTGGTGGCGCACACCTTTAATCCCAGCACTTGGGAGGCAGAGGTAGGAGGATCGCCATGAGTTCGAGGCCACCCTGAGAATACAGAATGAATTCCAGGTCAGCCTTGGCTAGAGTGAGACCCTACCTCAAAAAAAAAACAAAAACAAAAACAAAAACAAAAGTTATCTCTCCATAATTAACATTGATGGCCAACTTCTAAGATGCCTGAATGGGCAGACTCTTGGGCTCTGAGTGTTACTCTCTCTGCATATTGTCTGGTTGCTAGAGAAGCAGATGGTTCCTAGAGTTCAATATAATTTCCCAGCTCCCAAAGAATGCAAGGCAGACAGAGCAGAACTGTGCACTAAAAGTCTCTCCATACGGGAACAATAGCACGTCTATACCATGACTACCCTCATGGTCTTAGAATTCTAACTTCACACCAACTAGGAAAATAGTTAGTCCTACTCTGTTAGATAGACCTCATTATAATGAAAATAAAAACCAGGAAATAACATTGTTGGGGAATATCTATAAAGACTGTTAAGTGGAATACAGATAAAGGCTCTTTCACAACAAGGAGTGCCCCATTCTATGATGGAAGTAAAATCCCAAATGGAGTGAGTTTAAGCTTACTAAAGATAATAACAGCAACTCTGGGCCTAGTTCAAAATCTAAATAATTTGACAATCATAATTAAAATCATAGGACATGCATTTTTTTGATAGTGATGGTGGTTGCACTCTAAGAATGGACCTAAAAGACTTAATTAAGGCTGGTCTCAGAGCCCATTTACCAAGACTGAATAATTAATGAATGATTTCAGGTCTATATACAATGTTTATGACAGGATTTGTAGAATTTATTATTTCTCATTCAAAATTTTAATTACTTGAATTTTTCTAGGCTTACTGCATTGTCTTTAAAAATAAGTCATGAGTTCTGTCAGTTAAATAAATAAATTCTGCTAATGTTTAAACTATCATCCATCTTAGCCAAAGGGTAATCTATTATATTAGCAGTCACTGAGTGATTAGTTATTTATTCTCTTAAAGGGTAACCAAAGGAGATTAATATTCTGATAAGCTTGTCACTAATTCTTGAAGTGTGCCTGACTTTCTTTCATCATATAATGTGTGAGACATAAATTCCATTATAATTATTACTAATACATTCCAAATTATATATAATGAAGAGCTCATTGTTTTTACTATAAATAATTTCTCTTCTAAAACTTTTCAGTGTATTTTAGTGAAAAAAGGACATAGTTAAATTAATGTTGAGAAAACAACAGTAGGTAAAGAAATAACATATGTGAAAATAAGGTAGCATATTTTGCTTCTTTTACTGAATAAGTTACATTTTTTATTCAAGTTCTGATTGTGGGGCAACAAGGAAGGGAGCGAAGGGAAAAAGGAAAGAGAGATAAGATTTTATGTTAGCCAAGAACTTCATGTGTTCTAAATACTTTGCAAGAATTATTTAAAAATTCTTTTAATTCTCCTAATATTCCTAAAAGTAGATGTTTTCCCTATCTTACAGAGTAGCAAAATGAATCTCTTATTGGTTAAATTCCTTGGAAATTTTATAGCACATGGGACTTTAAGGTAGCAAAAATTAACCCTCAGTCTATCTAGTCCCAGTTCTCTGCACCTAGCAGTGATGTTGTTTCTTATTCTCTCGGTAGTGAGAGCTGCTGATAGTGGCTTCTTGGTTCTTGAGGCAAGTGAAAAAGACCCAATTTACTCTGTGATCAAGTCCCTCTTTAATATTTTGGGGGGAGGGGTGGAATCTGGTTTGCCCTGGGCCTTTCTTCTCTGATAGCTCTAAAGTATATATCAACATAAAAGAAATAGGAGGAACAAATAAAGACAAAAACGTAACCAGTACCTGGCAGCCATATTGTACTGCTTTCCATGATAAAAAATACCATATTGTAAAATTGCCATGCTATGTGACAACAGTGAGATTTAGCATTGAAAGACCTAGATTTGAAACGCAAAGCACTTCCATAATCTAAGCCTCAATTCCTCATGTATTAATAGGACAACTGAATTCATTCAACTTTTCTCAACTTGGAACCTTCTTAGAACTATAAATTGTGGGGATACATTACAAAGCCTCTGCATTGGTCATCTGTGTGGGTTCTCACAAAGTTTATAAAAACAAATGTCCAACAAGTACAACCCTTTTCTGTTTAGTTGATGGAACTTTAACTCCTATGTCATGCCAGGCACAGACACTCTTCAGTATCCTATAAAACAACATAGAAGAGAAAGGCAACTGGTAAAAAAGTGAAGCATAGTAAGTACCGAGTGAAAGATTCCAGGGGCTATGTGAATACAGAAGAGAATTTGACTCAGAATGTGAGCAATTCAACTCAAGTTAAGGGTTGAGAGAAGACAGGAATAACTTGGGTGATTATAGAAGGCTCCTTGAGAGGAGAAGACTTTTAAAATTTGCACATCAAGTCTCATGAGGAAAGTATTATTTTTCTCTGAGGTTCAAAGAAAAATGTTCATGTTCATATAGCTACTGAAGTTTAAAGGCAGATCTTTGGACTTTTGAATGCCTACTTTCTTGAATCTGTGGTTCTGTCATTTTCTGCTAAGGGAAAATAGATTCCTCTCCCTGCTCCACCTCCTGACCTCCAAGGAATAAAGTTTAATCCTTGCAGATCTGGGATTGGGGGATGTTCACTTCAGTAGTCAATGAACCAGCAGTGGCAGAAAACTGAGGCCTAGGCAGTTACTAGTGAGCCTATTAAATGTATCAGATGTCATAGGTACCTCCTTTATCCTTCTCACTTTGGACCTCACAGGCTGATAAGAAGGGGAAAGCGTTGTAACCCAGAAGTAAAACTGTTGCATGATTATAACCCTGACAGCCTCCCTCTAATGAGCTTCCCTGCAGATAGGGAGAGGGAAAGAGGACTTTGATCTCCTGTAGCAGAAGGCTGAAAGGACCACTGTTTGGAGCAGAGCTGTCTGGTGGGGTCCAGTCTTCTAGTAATCAAAGCCACAAGCTACCATCTGAGTCATTTGTGAACCACAGATAAGATTAGCTGTTCACTTGACAGAACAGCCACCACCATCAATGGAGGCTAATTGTATCTGAAATATGACCAGGGATGTGTCAGCTCCTGGAGACAAGCATTTCCTTCATCCTATGTTTAAAGCTGGAACAAGGTTTTTGTTTCAAAACCTGAGCAAAACATATTACATCCATCATTTTTCCTCTTTTACATTAGAAAAAAAAGAAATTGCAGGATTCTTTTAATTAAACATCAGCCTGCATTTACGTTTTTACAAAGGACCTGCCTTGTAGTATCAGGGAATAGGCACTTTTTGAGTGAACTACTGCAGGTTCAGGAATAATTACACTATGAAATGACTTCATACTTTCAGTTATAACAGACTTTGGAAAATCATGTTCAGAAAGACCTGCTTTGAAATTTTAGAATGCTGTGTGCTGGAGGAAAAGAAAGGATGATGGTCACTTGGAATTTGAAGGCATTTGAAGGGTTGTGTTTTTGCCTCCAAATCTGATTTAACTGGCATCTTTACTTTCTTGGAATTTATTTCCACATTAGTAGAATTTGAGCTCAAAATGAGTCATGGTTAGGTGACTTTCACAATGATTGCCCATTAGAAATGAAGAAATCTCATTGTTCTTCAGACTCCACAACCAGTGAGGTTGGTTCTGTACTACTTAAGAAATCATTCCTTCTTCTTCATCCTCCAGAAAAGAAATGGAGAGAGCTAGAAAGCTGAGTTACTCATCCTTTGGGAATATCTATGTATATGATTGTCAGCCAGTTACAAAGCTTTCTTCTTTGGTGAAAGATGGAACCCACAGTCCCTACTCCTACTTCAGCCTTTTACATCATGAGTCTCTCTATTTCCAACCTCATCCACTATAGCTCCTAAATTACTAGGTTGTCCCAGTGCCCAGGCGGCTAGCAAAAGCTGCCTGAAAATGACAAGAAATGCTGAGAGGTACCTTATTACAGCTCCCAAAATACATGGACCCAGAATAGCCCTGTGCACTTGAGGTAAGAAAGAAGGATGAGAGCAAGAACATTGACACTCCAAGTTTTGCACTGTGCAAAGCTTCAGGGAAAGATTTCCAATACCCCTCTCACCAACTACCAAGCTATCATGAACCTTGAGGAGTCTACTTCTACTTATTTCTCCTCCTTTCCAAGGTGGTCTGCCAGACTTCTCTGCCAAACTCTGGCTTTATAGCAGAGAAAATTGGACCACAGAGACTGGAGTTCCAGTAAGACCTTCCCTGGGTCAGCTACAGATGATGGGCCTTTACTGTACTAAAAAGATACCATGTGCTACACAAATCATTTTTATGCCATAAAACAATCCTCACCATGAGCCTTGGGGTTGTAATTATTATTTCTGCTTTAAAGAAGAGGCACTAAGATGAGAAAGGATAGTCAAAGTTCCCTAGGAACCTGCATAGTAAGTGACTGAGACAGTGTAAGAAACCAGATTTGAATTATGGAAGAATCCTTATTTAAAATACATTGTAGTAGGTCATTTGCCCCATTGTTTCAACATTTATTTATTTATTTTTCTTTTGAAAAGTATTTGGCTGGTTCACATCAATACCCTATACCTACCATGTGACATCTGGTTTATAAACTGCTAATCTATTCAAACTCAGTAAGAACACAGCTAAAGGGCTGTGAAGCAGAGATGTTTAGGCACTTTTCTCCAATTCAACAATCATTTGGGGGAACCCAGGACTTTTAATTTCCAGTCCTGGCCCCTGCTTACTCTGCATGCAAACATACAGGGCACAGGAGAGGAAAGACGACACAAGCTATGGAGAACCGACCAACTTTCTGATCATGAAAAAATGAGTCATGAGCTTGCTTTCTGGAACACTCCATGATACAATGTTACACATTTGTCAAGGACATTAGATAGCTAAAGGTCCCATTATTAGACCTAATTATTTACTCCACATATTAAACCCTGAGGTTAGAGAATCATAGTGCTTTGCCACATTCACCCAGACCTTAGCAAATGGATGCCCCACCTCATGCCCTCAGATCTCAACAGTTATGATGTACAGAAAGTATGGAGATCTGCCCTATTGTGTAGAATTGTGAGGAAAGTGATTTGCTGGCCAAGGATGGATAATGATAGTGCCACTATTGGAATGGCTTCTCTATTTTGGGCTTTTCTGCCCAATTTAGGCATCTGAGGTCACCCCAGATAATCTATAGTTGAGAGATGTCACCTCAACTTTCTACATTCTTACCTTACCTTTCAGCTTTAGGTCTTAACTGAGAGAAGCATCTATAGCCATTTCAGCATTTTGAGTTTCTAAAGCACACTTCAATTCACCAACTGTGTGTGTGTGTGTGTTTTCTGTGTTGTGAGCTACAGGACAAGGAGGGGCCAATCTCTAGGCATCAGAGAAATAACATTCTGGAGGTCAAACATCTCTAACATTCCAAACTGGAAACATCACTCCAATGTTGCCTCAAAAGTCTGCAGGTCTGGGCTCAAACTTGGCTTGGTCAGCTGTCTCATTATGGGTAAAAATAATCCTTTTTATATTTCCTAGATCTCATTTCCTACCTTTTAAAAATTAGGTGGCCCTCCACCTTTTACCTTTTTATTATTTACTTTTTAACTAGCATATAAAGTCTTATAGTACTTGCATGCTAGTCCATGCAGTACATCTTTTCACATCTTCTCCAGAGAGTACTGTGAAACCAGCTAAAGTCACTGTAAGTGCTGAATGGATGAGAATAGAGGGACAATTCTATACAATATATGATATTACTCTGTTGACAAGTCAAGAAAGAAAGAAAGCAACAAGAAACTGTCATAGTTTGAAGACTAAAGAGACATATCTACATGCAATGTGGGACTCTATTGAATTATGGAAAAACAAAAGGGCCTTGAGTGAAAATATTGGGTGTCTTAGCCTCTGGGCGCTCATACGACTAAATATCATGGGCTTGGCCATGTATTAACAACACGTATCTACTGCTTATGGTTCTGGAAGTTGAAAACTCCAAAATCAAGGAACCAGCAGAGGACTCTCAGGTGTGATCCTGTTTCTCTTACATGGTGCCTTTTTGCTCTCACACAATAGAAAAGGACTCATAAGCTCCCACAGGTCTCTTTTATAAGGATATTCTACTCATAAAGATACCACTCTTTCAGGAGATTCCAAAGTCCCCACCTAATACTACTGCACTGAGAATTTGGCTTCAAAATATGAATTTTTATGGATACATGCATTCAGACCACTGCACTAGGCAAAGAGCTGGCACTCAAGAACAGTAACAGTTTTTTTTTTTTTTTTCCCATTTTGATATTATGGCTATCTAAGACATTAACCAAGCAATTTGGATGAAGTAAATGGGATCATTCTATTGTATTTTTTCAATTTTCCTTAAATGAAAAATTCTTCCCAAATGAACAAATAATAAAAATATGAGTGTAAATTTTCTAAGAAAGTAGTACTATACATTTCTCCAAAATAGATGCAATTTTTATTTGTTTCTTATAGGAATATGTGCACAGGCATATAAGTTCTGGACAATAAAACCTTATTAGAATTGAGGCAGATGAAAAATGATTCACAAAATGCAACACGTCTGGAAAATGCAACTGTTTCCTAGCACCACGGAACAGAAATCTCCACATTCAGTTCAGGTTGCTGGAATTAATTAGAGCAACAAAAAAGGAAAAGGAAAGAAACAGTAACAAAAAGAACAATCAAGTGGTTCCTTACAAACCATCATTGTGCTATTTGAAGCTCCACGTAATAGTAACCACTGAAAAAAAAAAAAAAACTTTCAATTTGTTTTCAATAATAAAGGAATTGCCCCCACCAAAATGCAATCCTGAGGAGCTAATTGAACAGCCGCCCTGGCTGATTCTGAGATGTGAGGAGACTCATGACAGGCTGCTGAACAAATGGGCCAATAAAGGTGTGGGCTGTTTGGCTTGATTGAAGAGCTTGAGTTTTTCACCCTTTAGTCTCCCCACCATCTGGAAGTGAGCTTGTGGAATGTAGGATGGCTACTTCTTCACCCTTATCTGCTGATAAGATTCTCAGCCTCAAACACGGGCACTCAAAAAGCAGGGAGCAAGTATTGTAGGCTTTAAACAGCTTTACAAACCTTCCTCCAGAGTCCCTTTGTGCCATGGTTCAGGAAGGAAGTAAACTCGCTGCACGTGTTTTGCTCCCTCTGAATCTACAACAAAGACGAAAGAACTTAGAGAATTTGTGTTTGAGTCCTGGGTTTCACAGATTCTCCCAAGGCTTATCAAGCTAAATCCTAAAAAGCAAAGTATTTGAGAATGGTCCTAGGCTACTGCAGCTTCACTCTTAGAGACCGTGTGTGTGTGTGTGTGTGTGTGTGTGTGTGTGTGTGTGCAAGCATTATTGATAATTGAACCTATTACTGCATTCATGCTAGGCAAGTACTCTACCACTGAGCTACTTCTCCATCTTCTTATTTTAAAGCTGAAAAATCTGTGTGTATGGGATATGTGCAGCTACTGTGATGGGTGCTTGATGTGTATGAGGTGTAAGGTTGTGTGGAATACACAGATAATTTTAGAGTAAGCATGATTAAGCCAAAAAACATGTGTAGATGAGACTAGTAACAGTTTGGTGAGAGGACTAGATGTACCACAAGCAAGAAAGACCTGAGGGGATAAAGAAGCTCCACAAATATTTTCAAAACTCTGTCACATGATTGTTCATCTAGGCACACAGAAATGAGAGTTAAAAGCACAAAGTGAAACCTGGAACTATCAAATTAGGTGATTCATCTAACTGTAAATCGCAAGGAATGTATGTCTGGAGCACAGAGAAAAACAGAAGAACTGAAGGACAGAGTAGCATGGGCTTTAAGAAGTATAGTCTGCCCGGTGAGGCCTGATGCAGGAAACAGTGAGAAGGAAGATAGCTGATGTATTATTGGACTTATAAATAAAAGATATTTCTTCCATTCTTGGTTCATCCCACCTTAGACTGATGTTTAAACACATAAAAGAATGCAGGCATTAATACTTAAGAAGCTGGAAATATATAATGGTAAATTTAATCAAAAAATTCTTGTCTCAAAAAATCTCATTTATGCTGACTAATTCACTAGCAAAATCATTTTTATTAGCCACAGAAAACTGGCATCTAATTTCACTTAATCAATCAACTATCTTTCAGAGTGCTGAACTGAACCATTCTGCTGTGCCTAGAGCGCTATAGAACATAACCCTTTTGATTGTAAGTCTTTTAAAGGGGCCCATTCTGCTGTTACTTACAAAACTTAATTAGGTTCATAGTGAAAAAGATATGCAATCTCTCTTCTTGACAAACAGCAAAGAGAACACTTTATCTACATAATCCTAGTTGAGTCAGAATTTCTGTTGAAAGGTGTTAGAAATAATTGCAGCATGATAGAGAGATAAGGGCTCACTATTTGGCAAAAGGATCTTGCAAACATCTTAGCATTGGCCAAAACAAACCAGTGGAGTGTCTTTATATGCAGTTGTGATATTAATATATCGCTCATGTGAAACTAAGACTTGCCAAATAAACAGGCAAACATAGAACCCTTGAAAGATAAACTCATGTTGAAAGGCATATTTGGCTTAAAAATTCTATTGTGCTTTAAGACTCTCATATCTGTATTTGCACACAATATCCAACCACCATTTTCCTGCAAGTTTATATTTTATATTTTATTCCCATAATACTCTTAAATCAATCCAAATAAATATTCTAAGTTCCCTCTCTAAGTCTTCAATTTTGGAACATCATTGATTTTACCAGTCATGATACTCCTGGATTTTATTTGTCTGGCTAAGTGAGGAAAAGGCTTCTTGTTTCCAGAGGTCATGTACTATCTTGATTTAGCAGGTTCGGCCCCAGAATCACTCCTCTGCTCAGTAGCTAAGAATGCAGGATGGGGAAGATTAATTACAAAAGCCAGTAATCCTGACTCCAGCCTTTAAAAATACGGGGAAGTCCAACAAAAATCTTGAAAGTGATTTGCAGCATTCTGTTCCAATCAGTCTCATGAGTAATGTCACTTTGACACCTCTTACCCATGTGAGATAAACATAATTATCTCAGACACATCAGCTATTCTTTCTGAACCCTCTCCTTTTCACCCCAAGGCTCAATTTTCCTTCCTCTGAAAGATCAACACAGTTTTACTAATAGCTTCTTCCTCACTCTCCCTAGTGAAATGAATACCCTCACAGGTTAAAAATGCCAGTAGCTTGTTTTATGACAAGTCATGTGTACTCCCATAGGCCTGGGAAAAAATTAATTATGCATTTTGGTCTCCAACCGAGGAGACATAAAAGCCTCTTGGCAAAAATCTCATAAGCCAGATCAAGATAGGCAATTTCACTTCACATCAGTAAAATCTCAGTTTATTCAGAGGTAACCAAAGAGAAAAGTATAGTTGACCATTAAAACTCTTAAGCAGGTACCACTTTCTTGATTAACATTGATCTGGACTTAAGGTTAGTCACCGACTCCATGTCACTGTGTCCCTGTAGAACAGCTGTCCCTGTCTGTCAACAGCCACAGATTTTACACTCTCAGATGCAACCAACCACAAACTGAAAACATTAGAAAATGAATTGTGCCTGTATTGATCATGTATACAGGATAAGAACAATTTATACTATTTATATTATAACCTAGTGATGATTTGAAGTCTTTGAGAACATGTGTGCAGGTTATATGGAACACCGCATCATCTGTGGATTTGGGCATCTGAACAAATCCCTGTAACCAATTCTCTGCAGAGGCAGATTCCAAGGATAGCTACAATTCTATGAATGAAATTATTGTAGCTGAGAGTATTCATCCATTCAACATAAATCAAAGACATCACAGATGTTCATATATGAATATATATATGCATATATACTCATATAAAATATCAGTCATACTCTAGATACTAAACTAGGTTTGTGTGTGCATGTTTAGCATGAATATAAATATAGCATATCAATTACTAGTTTTATATTGCCCAAGAAAGAATCCTTGGTTCAGAATGCTAAAGGTATCTTAATATATCTCTCTATCCATAAAACCTCAGATTAATGAAAAAAATAAGTAGGAAATGAAGAAATGGTATTTCACAATAAAAGTGTAAACAAATGTTGTTCATAATTTCATACCTAATACCATATTGGTTTCTTAGCACAAATATAATTAAACCCCAAATAAATGAGAAGAAAATGTGCTAAAACAGCTGATATAGCAACAAATATAATTATGCAAAGTGCTAAAACCAAGAAGTTTATTATACATATGTACTCAATATGGGAAAATTCTTTTTCCCTCCCAAAATAATCAAAGATTTTTATATATATATATATATCCAAAGAAAAGCTTAATGAGCTACAGGTTTGGAAACTTACCTCCACATCCACCAGTGAGGAAGACTGGCACACTCCAAGATCTGATGGAAAGGAAGGCAATGGCATGATAGCTCTGCCTCCTGATGAAGCTGAAGATGATGAACTAACACTGAACAACTGTTGCTACATGTGTGTTTGCTTTCTCCTTTGACTCATCATCACAAAGTACAAGATTCTCTTTCATCTATCATTCTTCTAGGCAAGGTCAGGTGGGAAGATTGATTTGCTCTTAATCCTTAATTCTTCAGGCAGGCACAGTGGGGATACAGGAGGCATTCAGGTAACCCCAAGCTAAGTAATAAAATGTTTCTCTGTGCTCAAACCTCAGTGACCTTTGCACACAGGAGGAGGGGAGATAGAATCTTCTGTAGCTGGAACTGTCTAGAAAAATATTCGCATCCTCCAGTGTCATCTGACTCTGAGAAAGCTCCAACTACTCTGTGTGCATTTTTAACCAATCATCCAAAGACAAGCTTGAATGAGTAAGACATTGTATCCTGTTCCCTTACCACTAACTTCTGAAAGTTTTATGTCATGACTAAGCTGGATCTCCTTGCTCCTACAAAGCATACACTCATTTGTATGTTCAGCATCATTAAGACACACTGAGCACACTAGAGAACAAAATGAACAAGACAAGTCCTATCTGTCAAATAGTATTACAGACAAAGGGCCCCATGAAAGACAATAAGCACAGAGGCCAGCAGGAGAGCCAAGTGACATTTAGATGGCAATATGTGTTGGAAAAATGACACATGGAAGGTTCTTTGCCAAAAGGTAACTTTTGAGCAAAAGTATCCAAATAAAAAGAACAACAAATGCCCTGAGGCAGGAGCAATGCTTTCTTACTTGGACAGAAAGCATGGACACTGCACTGAAATGCAGTGAGTGACTGAAGTGGTAATTACTTTTTAATGACATGGCAGGCATAATTCTTTCATAGTCCCTGAGGTATACCACCTTCACCCCTGTACACAGACTTCATGATCCCAGAAACTGATTTTGGAAGATGTTATTCCTGTCCTTTCTTGCAGGTTGTGTTATATGGCGCACTGGAGCTCAAAAAGGAAGATGCTCTTGGTGTGCCTGGGCTAAGCACACGGGACTTAAATGCTTCCTCCAGCTGAAAGCAGAAAAGGCAGAGCTAGTCTAAGCCAAGAAGGAGTCAATGCATCTTCCTTGGTTTAAAGACAGAACAAGCCATATGGTAAGGATTATGCATGCCCTGAAGGGCTAAGAGCATCCCTATAGCTGATAGTCTGCAAAGAGACATGAAGCTTATTCTTACAACCTCAAAGAACTGAATTTTACCCATAATAAGGATGAGTGTGGAAGTTAAGTTTCCCTGGAGGCACCATTAGAGAACTTAATACTGCTGCCATGGCCTGGATTTTAGTCTTGTGATACAATGAAGTGAACACAGTCTTGCTAACCAGAGACTGATAATCTATGGACATGGAAGCTAATGGTAAATGGCTGTTTGATGATCCTGAATTTGTCAAAATTTGTTCTACAGCAAAAAATATGTAGTTATGAAGGCAAAAATATAGACAGGAGCAGATAGCATGAAGGCATGGAGGTCAAGATAAGAATCAGTTTTTTATTCTTCTGGTAAAGCCACCAATATTTTGTAAGCAGAGAAAAGTAGAGAGCATAGAACCAGGTTGTAAGCATTCAGGCCTCTGATAGAGAATAGGCCAATAAGCATGGTAAGTGGTCATGGGAAGAGATCTGGTAGGATTGTGCCAGCATGGGGGAGGGATTGTAATGGTCACAACTAGGGTTGAGGCAGAATAGATGATATCTGTGATGTTTAGATGTAAAGCTAGTAGGGTTGCAAACTGGTTTAAACATGCATTTGGCATGGAGAACTGAGGGACTAGGGTACACAAATCAGATGATTAAAGAATGATGACTCTAAAGCCGGGCATGGTGGCGCACGCCTTTAATCCCAGCACTCGGGAGGCAGAGGTAGGAGGATCACTGAGAGTTCGAGGCCACCCTGAGACTACATAGCTAATTCCAGGTCAGCCTGGACCAGAGTGAGACCCTCCAGGTCAGCCAGCTCAGGAGGGGACACGACACAGACTCCGGAGTTGGGTGAGACCTAATTTATTTAGCACAATGCACATAGGTTTTAAGGGGCTGTTAATCCTTGTAAAATGACAGCTTGTCTCTGGACAGGACAATAGTAGGCTTCTGATGAGCATGGGGCTGTAACTGTTGTCACATCGAGCCTAGTGAAACGCCATTTTACAGAAGCCACTTCCTGTTGTCTTCTGCCATGTGGTCTGGCTAGGACCAGGCCTGTAAAAAAAAAAAAAAAAAAAAAAAAAAAAAAAAGAATGATGACTCTAAATAGAACTTGTGTGTTTAATGAATGGCCATCACTGAGACACTGACCTGGGCAACAGAAGGATAAGACAGTGTGTGTGTGTGTGTGTTAAAATTGTGTTGTGTTATCCGGGTGTGGTGGCACATGCCTTTAATCCCAGCACTCAGGAGGCAGAGGTAGGAGGATCACTGTGAGTTTGAGGCCACTCTGAGACTACATAGTGAATTCCATGTCAGCCTGGGCTAGAGTGAGACCCTACCTTGAAAAACCAAAAACCAAAACAAAAATGTGTTGTGTATACACTCCAAGTTCCATCCAATGCTTCATGGTCTCCTCTAAGTATTGATGTTCCAGCTCTGTTCTCTCCTTAATATCTTAATCTTAACCCTCTGTCTGCCCTCCCCATGGAAATCATGATCATGGAAATCAGAACTTCATTTGACATAATGTGTCACTGTCATTACTACAGTGAGCAATTGCCCTATTCTTCCTGGTTTCAACAGTCATATTCAATCTCATTTTCTGAGAGATCATCAGTCCCAGACCACAGGGGTGGCAAGTTATTCTAGAAAAACCAAAGAATTTCTCTCCTATCTCTTACCACTTAGCTCAGCATATAGGATTAATAGGAGGTGTTCAATAGTGACTTAAAAATTTTGAAGACGAGTTTTTGTTGTTGTTGTTGTTTTGAGGTAGGGTTTCACTCTAGTTCAGGCTGACCTGAAATTCACTATGTAGTCACAGGGTGGCCTCAAACTCAAGGTGATCCTTCCACCTCTGCCTCCCAAGTGCTGGGATTAAAGGTGTGTGCCACCACGCCTGGCTGAAGATGATTTTTGTTATTTCTAAAATTAATCTCTGTCACATGAGTGAGAGTCCTGCCAAAATAGCCCTCTTCACTGCATTCCATCACCTTCTCTTTACAATATTTGAGATAGCCATTTGAATGGTTATCTAGAATTTTATCATTTCTTTGCATGGCCAATGTGTTTCATGTCTTTCAATTGCTGCTTTACACTGCTACGGTTTTGTTTTCATTTTTTTCTTCATTGTTTGAAAAATGTATTCAGTATTGTATTTCTTTGAATGAGATTCTCTATACCCCTCCTCCAATTTGTTACTTACTAAGTTTGTAATAATTTACTGGCTAAGCCCGAGAAATGGTTAATCCCTTTGCAGTCTGGGTAGAGTTGGGTTTCCGCTCTTGGTTCAAATGCTTAGTGAACCACATAACCAGCTTCAGGTGCAGTTTAATCTCATGGCCACTGTTTATTTGTCAAAGGCCTTGCAGTGCACTCCTGTAGGTCAAAAGGCACAAAAATGAGAGGTGGCAGGGAGGTCAGACCCTAGGGAACTGTGAAACAGCCAGGGCTCTGGTAAGTTAAGCCATTAGCTCCCTGTGTGGCCTTCACTAGCCCCAAGATTCCTTGAGCCTCAGCTTCTGCCTCTATGTGCATCAAACAGAGAAACCATCCATCCTCCCCTTTTCCTTTCCCTGACCTCACATGGGAAAAGATGACCACAGGAGAGAGAAGAGGCTGAACACTTACCTGAAAGAGTACCTCCTCCCTCTTGATCCCACTCAGCATGTCCTCAAGAGCAATTCCTACTGTTTATTGAATATTTTCTAAGTACAGCTCTTTGCTAGTTACCTTAATACTTATAACATTAAGCTTTATATAACACTACCAAATTTCCTGTTATTCTGCTAATTTTTAAATGATAAAAATAAGGTGGAGAGTAAGTATTTCCCTCAAGTGACACAATTAGAAAACTGCAAAGTTGGTTGCCTATATGTTTGGTGCATTAGCTTATTCTAGCTATTATAATGTAAAATAGGATTGAAAAAGAATATTCAGCTGCACAAAGGTTTTGCAATTACATAAAATCACATATATTCAATGCCAAATATGCATCTTATATTACACCCAATATCTTGCATACATTATCATTTTGGGTTTATGTAATTTTTATAAACATACTATAAAGAAAATATTTATATAGCTCTGTGTGTGTATCATTTGGTGTGTGTGATATATAATGTGTGCATGTGTGTGCAGATGCAAGTGCTCCATGTGTACATTCAGAGGCCAGAGAACTTTGAATGTTCTCCTCTTATCACTTGCACATATTTCTTTCCTTGAGACAGGCATTCTCCCTCAAACTGGAATTGCTCTCTATTAGCAAAACCCATGGATTATCTGGTCTCACCCTGTGTCTGCAAATTGGGGTTACAGAGGTGCATGGACATGCCCAGTATTTTCCATGGATTCTGGGGCATCAAACTTTGTGGTTTCCAACCTGACAGTCCCTCCTGCTCAAGCCTCAAGCTCTCTTAACCACTGAAACATCTTCTCAGCCCTCTATCTCCATTGTTTGGTTCTTTCCAAGTAGGGTCTCATGCTAGTCCAAGCTAATGTGGAACTCACTCTACAGTCCCAGGCTGGCCTCAAATTCGCAGCAATCCTCCTACCTCTGCTTCTGATTGCTGGGATTAAAGGCATGTGTCATAAAGCCCAGTTTTATCTCCATTTATAAAGCGACATTTGTATTTAATTGAAAGAGAGAGAAGGAGAGACACCAGAACATCCCAACACTACAAACCAATTCCAGACATATGTGCCAATTTGTGTGTCTGGCTTTACATGGTCCTAGTGAATAGAAACCTGGTTGTCAGGCTGTACAAGCAAGTGTTTTTAACCACTAAGCTATCTCTCCATTTTTCTATTTAATAAACTAATACAACAAAAGTTTAAATCTTTGGCCATGGTCATAGTCTACTATGTGATGAAACAGAACTTCACTTGTTCTCTGGCATGTTTGGCATGAAGGGAAACATAGCAGGCAAAGAAACAGAGTCCAAGACATGGAAAAATGTGAACCAACAACCTTTAATAAGAATGAACCCTCCTCAAGAAGTGCAGGTTTGGAATCACTTATCCAAAATATATTACAGATTTGGGAAGTTTTTATTTTAAAAAATAAACTATGTTTTGAGCATCTCTGAGCCAAAACAATTAACCTTTGAATGCATAAAAATTCAAATATTGAAAATATCCTCTATTGGGAGGAAGTATGAAAGTACACAAGATGCAGGTAAGCAGAGTGTACTTTCCAAATAGAAAATAGTCCACTGGTACTAATGTTGGTTCAGAATTTGATTTTGTATTCTGTGGGATCCAAAGAACCTGAATATCTCTCTCTCCCTTTCAGAGTTAAAAACAAGGGAGCATATTTTCCCTACTGAGATGGAGAAAGATTATTTAAATTTGAAGGAAAATAAATTAGCAAGATTTATGCCAGACATTTTTATGGATAAACAGCATTAATATATGTTTTTATTTAATGACAATATTGTTACTTATTCTTGTATAAAACTATATGCATTGAGTGAAATTATATTTATTGAGAAGAATAAGTATTAAACTATTTTAATATGAATAAAAAAAACTATTTCAGGGCTGGAGAGATTGCTTAGTGGTTAAGACGCTTGCCTATGAAGCCTAAAGACCTATGTTCTACTCTCCAGATCCTATGTAAACCAGATACATAAAGGTGAGGCAAGCACACAAGGTCCCATATGCCCACTAAGTGGTGCAAGCATCTGGAGTTCATTTTCAGTGGCTGAGGCCCTGACACACCAATTCTCACTCTAAATCTGTCTCTGTCCCTCTCTTGCTCTCTCTCTCTAAAAAATAAATAAATAAATAAATAACAACTATTTCAGCTTGTCCTGTTATGAACCATTATTCTTAAAACTGAGCTTAATACTAATATTCTTGATCTATATACAATTTGGAGAAAAGGGTGTCATCAAGTGGTTTGTTTCCCTACTGTGCACATATTTTATATCAATTCAGCATAACTTCTTAAGTGCCCAAGAAAGACAGGAACTGGATTCCAAACCTGTTTTTAGATTGATTCAGTGTCTTATCAGATGTCACTAGGCATTTGGTATTATGGAGACTTGGAATACCACAGATCATATAGGACTATATCAAACCCCCAAGGTTCTTGCCATCCTGCTAAAGTCCCTCACTGTGAAGGGTACTGAGGAGCAATTGTTTCCTCTCATTTCTTTCTCTCCCCTCCTCATCTTTCACCTCCAGCATGGTTTTATTTTCTTCTCTTCTTTCCACTTTTCTCATCCCCATTACTTTCTTTCTTTTCTTTCCCAAATACCCACTGAAATATTCCAGCCTTTCTTAAATGCCCATCAGAATATCCCATCAAATAATCTGAAATTATAGCATATTTTTGTGTCTTTGAGAAATAAATAAATTGAGAATTTATCCAAGCCCACCTGAAATTTTTAAAAAAAAACACCTTTTATTTATATAATCTTGTGAATAGAATGCCATTGTGTATTGGTACCACATTTTCATTATCCATATTTCTGCCAGTGGACATCTAGATTGATACCAATTGTTAACTATTGTAAATAATGCCCCAATAAATATGGCTGTGAAAGTAACTCTGTAGTAGAGTGTGGAGTCCTTAGGGGATAGGCCTAGGAACATATAGTTGAGTCATGTGAGAGTTCTATTTATAATTTTTGGAGATATTTCCATAATAGTTGTACTAGTTTTCACTCCATCCAACAGAATATGAGTGTTCCTCTTTCCCCACATCCACACCAGAATGTGTTGTCTGTTACTTTTGACAATAACCCTTCTGATTAGGGTATGATGATATCTCAAAGTTGTTTTGATTTGCATTTCCCTGATGGCTAGGGATGGCGAACAGTTTTAAAGGACATATTGGTCACTTGTGTTTCATTTTTATTTAACTATCTATTCATTTCATTAGCCCACATGGTGATTGGTTGATTTTTTTATTTATTTGGTATTTAATTTTTGCAGTTCTTCATAGATTCTGGTTATTAGATGCCTGTATGAAGTATAGTTGGCCAATATTTTCTCCCAATCTGCCTACTAGCTTTGTTTATAATTTCTTTTGCTGTCCAGTAACTTTTACATTCCATGTAGATCCATTTGTTCATTCTTAGGACTATCTCCTATGCTATAATCACCTATTCAGAAAGTATGTGCCTATGCCTATATCTTGAAGGGTGTTCCCTATTTTTTCCTTTAGTATTTTCTGTGTCTCATGTTTTATATGAAGGTCTTTGATCCACTTTGAATGTATAGTTGTGGAAGGTGGGAGATGCAGATCTAATACCATTCTTCTTCAAGTGGATATCTAGTGTTGTCAGCACCATTGGTTGACTAAGATTTTTTTGCCATAGGAAAGGTTAGGTGGCCCAGGCAGTGTGTCTTTTTTTCTAGGTGCTCTATTCTGTTTCATTGGTGCTAGTACCATACTGTCATTTATTTTTATAGTTAAGTACTCGTTTGAGAGAGAGGTCTTATAAATATGATGTAGTGACTCACAGGAATTAGTGCAGCCCTCACATATTACTTTCCTTGCTTAGTCAATATATTTATTTCTTTTATCAAAAGGAGAGATTTACAGAGACAGTAGTTGTATGTTATAACAAACCTAGGTACATTGTTGTCTATCAAGACAATAAAAATAATTTATTTGAAAAAGTTCCCTAATTATTATGAAATATATTTCTACTCAAAGGAAAATAGGAGGTTTAGAAAACATTTGTAGTAACTTTCAGGAAGTTTTAAATATTAACAAAGACTTATTTCTTCAATGTGTCCCCTCCCTACTCAGTTGGTGATCTCCCAAATATTAGCTTTGGCATTATCACCTGGAAGCTTATTAGAAGGGGATACATTCAGGCTATACTCCAGTCCAGAATAGGAATTTGCAGGTAAATTTCAAGGTAGTCCCTACACTTTTCACTGAAAAGCACTCCTCTGTTTTAATACTTTGCTTTTTCAACACTCCAGTGGATCAGCACTTGGTACCAATTGCAGATCTAAAGAAGCATTATTTCCACAGAGCAATCAAATTTAGAGAGAGCCAAGTTTATTTTCACAATGGTGTATGAAGGAATTGAAAGAAAATGGTCAGTATAAATAGATTCCTCAGCTTTTAATTTCAACCTGATGAAGTTTCCCAGGTTAGAAGTTATGTGTTACCATATTAGTTTCCTAAAAAGAATGCAAGACTGTGTACCTTTCCACTCTCTGGTCCCCTGTGTCCATGTGATGCCCATCCTATCCAGCAAATCTGCATCTTGATCACTGCTGTCCTACATGTGTTTGGAATACTCATTCACTTTCTGAGTTTAATGTAAGAATGGGTAATGATTTATTGAAGTTGATGCACATGCAAAAGGCTTAGGAGTTCCAAACTCCTAAGTTCATCATGAAAATTGTCAAGGTCAGCATTTTCCCCTTTGTTCTCTGTTGTCAAAAGAATGTTATGAAAGTTATGAAAAAAAAGATATCTTAAGATATTTTTAATTAAAAACAGATTGTGTGAAAATTGAATGCATTACTTTTGATTGCAGTTCAGTCTCTGGTGATCTGTTGAGTGAGGTACTTAGCCTCATTGAGCCTATGTATAAATTATTGTTAAGAGAGTCTTTATTATGATTAAGCAATGCATATAAAATTATAGTATAGGGAATGGGGAGATGGCTCAATTGTGAAAGTGCTTGTAAGGCAATCATGAGGACCTGATTTCAGATCCCTGTCATTCACAAAAAATAAGGCAGGACAACACACATTTGTAATTCTGGCACTAGGGAGGTAGAGACAGGAAGGTCCCTGAAGCTTGTTGGCTAGGTAGTGTAGCCAAATCTGAGCTCTAGGTTCAGTGACAGATTCTGTCTCAAAAACAAAATAAATTGTAGAGTAATTGAGGAAGACATCCAATGTCAGTCTCTGACTTCCACACGCATGTATGCATGCATGTACACCTGCACACTCATATTCAGCCTCACATAGAAGCACACACACAAACAAGCACACCTCACACATAATGTTATAGTGTATTTAAATATTATGTATAGGATGGCTAAAAATAACAATGATGATTGTGAAAATTTATAGTTAGCTAGTCTAGTGCCAGAGGGTGCTACATGAGCAACTGGGGGAAAATGGCCAACATGAGTCCAAACAACTTCCAGTCTAAGATACCCAGCAAGAAACAACCTGACGTAATGCTCAAACACGTGCAGTAGTGGCACACAGCCATGGTGGACAACCAACAGCTCTTGATTTGGCTAATTGATCCACTCAGTGGAATGGAATGCATTGCTGGAACTGGGAAATAAGTCAAAACCATGTACAAAAAATGAGCACAGTCTCCAATCAAGATACCATCAAATGTGGGCTAGAAGAGGGCCTACCCATACAAAATTCCCTCCAAGCTATCTATGGCTATCCCATATATCTAGTACTAACTTCTCTCTCCCTTGGGGAATTTGCTTATTTTTTCCAGATGGACAACGAACCTGAAGGTAGGATCAGCCAATCACACCTTACCAGGGCCCCAGCTGAAACCAGAGTAATGTGGAGGAAGGGCAAGAGTTCAGCGCTTTTGGGGATCATGGCACTAGAAAAAGGTTGAAGGAGATAAACACAGAGAACATCTAACTTCCACTAAGCCAGATATACAAAGACACAGAGGCTCCCAAAACCTTATCACTGAAGTAGACCTAAAATGACCCCAATGTGGCTCAGGGAAATTTGTGGAAGAGGGGGTGGAAAGAATGTTAGAGCCACAAGTTGGGGCATTATGCACAGAGACTTGGCCTATCCCCCATAGCTCTCGACTACCCCCACAATGTGTGAACCACATTCCCCCATTGATGAAGGTCCCTGTGAAAGAGGGAAGACAGGGAGGAGGATAATAGAGTCACCATTATGAATGTAAAACTAGCATAATATACATAAAAATAAAAATTAAAAAAAAATGTTAAACTGTGACTAGTGTACATTACTTCTCATAGTCACGACTGTGGTATCAGAATTGCATAATCTACTTTGTAAGGTAAATAAAACAATGCAAAAACATAAATCACTTTAGAGGTATGGCTTTTGTTCAAATATATAGATATGATAGAGAAAACAAATAATGCTACCTAACTCAGCCTCCTTCTTTTAAATTTGAATACATTTTTTTTCAGTTCTACCCAGTAAAGGTTTTCATGGACAATTTATTTGTTATTAGTAATTGGTACAAATGATGGAAATACAAGTCCTAAAGCAAGATATTTTCAAAACTTTGTGTTTTATTTATGTCATTAAATGCTTAAAGTAAAGCTTTAATTTCCCAGGTCTCTTAATAAGTATTGTTTGAAGAAGATAGGAAGTAGCAAAGAAAATGACACTAGGGTTAGTTTTCTTTTTTTTTCTTTTTTTTTAATAGACAACTTCTATACTTACAGACAATAAACCATGATATTTCCCTCCCCTCCCCTCATTCCCCTTCAGAACTCTGCTTTCCATCGTATCCCCTCCCTCTCTCCATTAGTCTCTCTTTTAATTTGATGTCATCATCTTTTTCTCCTATTATGAGGGTCTTGTGAAGGTATTGCTAGACACTGCAAGGTCATGGATCTCGAGGCCAATTTCTGTCTGGACAGTTGCATTGTAAGGAGTCATACCCTTCCTTTGGCTCTTATGTTCTTTCCAACCCCTCTTCCACAATGGACCCTGAGCCTTGGAGGGTGTAGTAGAGATGTTTCAGTGCTGGACACTCCTCCGTCGCTTCTTCTCAGCACTGTGTTTCCTTTTGGGTCATCCCAGTGGTCATCTCCATCTGAAAAAAAAAAAAGCTTCTCTAACCAGAAGTGAGAGTAGCATTAATATGTGAATATGGACATTAAATGAAGTGTTTTCAGGTCAGTTTGGTGGAAATTATATATACATTTAGCCAGACAAGAGCAGGCTTTATACCCCGAACGCTCATGACCTCCCTGCCATAGACTTTTGATTAGGTTTTTCAGTACCACTAAACCATCTTTCCAGCCCTTAACTTTTTATTGACTATAACCAATGTTCATTTAGGCAAGAATGTATTTTGATTATAATCCTTTCCATTGCCTTCTTTTGTCCTCCCACCTCTGCCCTATCCACTGAACCCCTTCTTCTTTCCAACTAATACATTTTCTAATTTTTTTCTTCCTCCACCATTGATAATGGAGTGTTTATGGGTCCAATATTGTGCATGTAACAACAGTTGCTGTGAGGTCAGTAATGCAACAGCCACTTCATGACTGGAAGACTTCATTCCAAAACACTACTCCCCATCCTCTGGGGCTCATATTTTTCCATGTCCTCTTCTTCATTGTCCCTGAGCTTTACAGGGGAGATAGAGATGTCCCACTTAGTGCTGAACATTCCACAGTCACTTTGTAGCAACTTGACAAGTTTTGAGTCTATTAAGGAGCAACTGTCAATTGCAAAATGCAGTTTCTCTGACCAAATAAGAGAGCAGCACTGATCTATGAACATAATCATAAATACTTAGAGGGTGATATGATAAGCACAATGTATCCATATAGAATAATATCAGTGATAGATTCTAACCCTAGTTTATGCATTAAAATGAAAGAGTGACCCTTTTCCTTCTCTTTACCCAGAACAGAAAGAAATCCTAAAGCTGAAAGTATGATATACTATCTCAGAGATAAAATTTGAGAAGGTAAATCAAGGGTTTATCTTTCTGAAATTAAATGGATCTTTTGAAATTGGCAAAGAAAGTGTATCAGTCAGGGTTCTTTGGATGAACAGAACACAGCATCTGTTAATGCTTCCTGGAAACATCTTTATGTACCCACATAAGAGATTTATCTCTGACTTCATTCCTAATCTGATCAAAATGACAACAGAATTTACACATGATCATGGGACATGACCTCTAGAAATGCTGAAGCAGACCTCCACACCCACATACTGTTGTTCATAAGACCCTAAAGCAATTCATGCTCAAATATGAAGATTTGTGATGATGCTGTGACTTTAGAGCTTCTGGTAGCTCAGAAATACAAGAGCCATGTATGTCAGGCTTGTGACCAGGTGAAAATGCTTGTGATAGTGACATTACTGTGCTTTGAGAAAAAGTATCTGAAAATGAAGGGCTCCTTCTATTTCAAAAGCTGTCCACAATTGGCAAAATTATAAATAATTCATACTTTTTGAGAATTAAAAACAAATTCCCTTACTAGAACACTGGTCATGGCTTAGACACCACTGGACAGGTGAAACTGGTTAATACTAGAGTGTTGAGGAAAACCTTCTAAGTGCAGTGAATTAAGAAATTGTCTTGATGGGCTGGAGAGATGGCTTAGTGGTTAAACGCCTGCCTGTGAAGCCTAAGGACCCCGGTTGGAAGCTCGATTCTCCAGGACCCACGTAAGTCAGATGCACAAGGGGGTGCACGCATCTGGAGTTCATTTGCAGTGGCTGGAGGCCCTGGCACGCCCATTCTTTCTCTCTCTACCTGCCTATTTCTGTATTTCTCACTCTCCAATAAATAAATAAATAATAAAATATTTAAAAAAAAGAAATGGTCTTGAAGGTGCATGGGGCAAAGGGAAGATGGCATATGAATCAGAGTACAAAGAAATCAGTTTTCTCCAACCCTGGTTAACTCAGCAACTTATTTTAGGACCTATGAAGACAAAAATGTGTATGGAACACAAGCTTGGATATTATTTATTGTGAAATTGATGAGACTTCCATGCTGGAATATATTTTATCCATTTTTGTTTTGCTAAAAAATTGTAAGCAGTTGTGAAGAATAAAATGTCAAGCAGATTTCCTATAAATTTAAGACTTTACTAATAAATTATGTGTTCAGTACAAGGAATTGTGTTTTACATACTATGTCCTGACTTCACAGTTTTACATATTTCTCTAATCCTGACTATATTTTCCCAGGTTTTATATGAGCTGCTGACACTAGGTACTAATGATGGATGGTGAAATTGTACTTTTTCCAGAGGTTTAAATTGAGAAATAGTAGCTATAGAGGAAGGAATGGAACTGCAAAAATAGCTGTGGCTATAGTTTTTATGGTTCTAAATAAAAATGATCATGTCACAAAATATTCCAAGTTCCTCTTTTTTCATAATTCTTTAGAAAAAAAATCTCATCAAGAAATGGAAGCAAAACAGAATCCCTTCAAAACTCAGAAAAGAGTATTAAATGGAGTTGGAAGTCCTTTCAATGTATGTAAGCATTCCCTGATTAAAGTTATCAGTATTGCCTTACAGAGTTGTATGTCTTTCCTTGGATTTCTGTAGACTTTTAGATAGTACTTCTGGGTTCTAAAAAGAATTGGGAGACAGAATATAAAATAGAATGTTTCCTGGTTTCAAATATTGAATAATGCTTCATTTAATAGGTACATCAAACTGAGAGTGGTGGTGCACGCCTTTAATCCCAGCACTTAGGAGGCAGAGGTAGGAGGATCACTGTGAGTTCGAGGCCACCCTGAGACTACATAGTTAATTCCAGGTCAGCCTGGACCAGAGTGAAACCCTACCTCGAAAAAAAAAAAAAAAAAGTACATCAAAATCAAAACTAATTATGGCATGAATAAGTACCTTCCTCTTAGTTAGCTAATTAAAAGATATGACTCTTTTAATGAGAGAGGGGGTATATTTTGGACACAAGCACCCTTCAGGGGTAGGAAAAGCTTTATCCCCAAGCCAAAGGCTATTGTTATTATAAATCTCAGTGACAGAATCGGGTTACCTCTCCCAGTGAGCTAAGGCCCCCAGAACAATGCAGGCCATTGCCAAAGCACTTGGTTATACACTAGAATTGAATGGTAAGACCCTATTGCTAAAGAGACATCACTGGCTGGAGTCTCAGGACATTGAGAGATCATGTTGGAAATGTGAGGAAGACAGGTCCCTGCTGAGTAATGGTGATAGTGCTGGAAAGTGTTATGTGAGCTACTATGGGATAATGGTTACCAACAGTGGGAACAAACAGACAATCCTGCAAGCTACAAATCAACCATCAAGGTAAAATGTACACAATTGTGCAATAGTGGCACACAAGCTATGGGGGTAATCAACTGCTGCTCTATGATTACATATTAGGCCAACTCAGTGGGAGAAACTCATACTTGGTACTGGAAACCAAGTCAGAACTCTATGGATGGGAAGGTCATAGACCCTAGAAACAAGCTTCCACTGTTCTTGGGATAAAATGACAGGTTATGCCCATCAAAACTCATTTAAATATCTATGTTTATCCCCTTTGACCCATGCTGCTCTCACTCTTGGGTAGATAATCTATTTTATATAGTCAGCAAATAATGGGGGAACCCAAGACCTATCAGTATGGCAAGAAAAGAAATCTAAATGCCTAACATAAACCAAGTCATCTTTATCACATGGGCCAGGGTCCAGGAAACATTACAGATTAAATATGAGTGCTGTTCTCACTGCTAACCTGAGAACCTCCTCCAGAAAGATGACAGTAGAAACTGAGGAGATTCAAAACTCATTAAAGCAGAAAATCAGAAGCTTCTGAGAACTTAGCACTAAAGACTTATAATATGTGAAAGAGGGTGGAAAGAACATAAGAGTGCAGAATGGAAGGTTTATTCTGAGTTACTTTGACCCACTCCACAGAGACTGATCAGTGAATTCATGACCCCCCAGTGATTACAGATAACCCCTCTGAAGTGGTGCCTCAGTGGAATAGGGGCAAGGGAGAGGACACATAAGAGTATAACTCAATGGGAATATGACAAATTTACAGTATGATCATATAATAAAGTTCTCAATAAAAAGACACATTAAGAAAAGAGAAAATTCTTAAAGTTAAATTCACTATGTCTTTGTGTTGTCTCCGAAACATTTTGTTTTCAATATGGGGCACATGGTCACTAGTAATCAAGAAGAAAATTAACATCTCATGCTCAAGTTCATGACTAGATATTTTATTGGATATTACAACAGAATAACTTAAGACAATAAACTGGCAATCGTTGATGGTTTCAATAACACCCAGGCAAGTAAATCTAAACCTCACATTTAATATGTGTCACTGTTCCAGGTTTTTGTGGAAGATTATAAATACTTGCTATTCATACATATTCCTCCATGCTGTCTTTTCAGAGATAATGTAAGGTCAAAAGAATTGGGGCAAGAAGCCCAAGTCCAAATTCAGCTGGGTACTCAATTGATAAATGATCTCTTAAGTTTTTTTTTTTTTTAATTTTTTCTTCCCTTTGGTCCTTCTTTCCCATGTGTGTAACATAGGGGATAAGCATGGATAATTTGTAAGTTCCTTATAAGTCTAAAATTATGTCATAAAATAATGTGTTTATCTTGAAATTCAAATCAATATACTTACATCTTTTATAAGAATCTGAGTTATGGAGTCTTTGAAAGTCAAAACTGTAAAGAACAAGAGAAATAGCATAACCAAAATTTTCTCATCCTACTTGTAAAGAAACTGACCACTTGTGTTTATTGGCTTTACTCCCAGGTGCTAGTGAAACATTTAGTTGTTTTCAAATAAGTGCAGAAATGGAACTCCTTTTATATTAGAGATAATCCAGTTTCATATTCTCTCACTTTGGAGTCATGTCATTTCAGTGTCAAAAAAAGAACAAATTTAAACAATAGCAGAAATAAAATACCCATGTAAAACTATGATAGGTTTTTCAGCATTAAAAAATTAAATATACCTGTATATACCCCATAGAAAAGACTTGGAAGAAGTCTATACTTGGTCTTAGCCACAGTCTCTATGTAGAGTAGATTTCTGGGCTCTAGATTCCATTTATACAGCAATGTCTGAGAACTAATGCAAAGAAGAATCAAATAAAACAGGGAACACTACTGTGCCTGTTTGAGTACTACTGTGGAGATAAAAACTAGGAAACCAAAGAAAAAAACAAAATAGGAAACAAGCAGGAAACGAGTATAGTATAAAACTATTATTGGGAGGTTAAAAAAGGCCAAGAAACTCTTATTCATTCAGAGCTCTCTATCAACCAATAGCAGATCATCTATAAAATTCAAGGTCAAGATGAGCAAGAGTGATAATGACATTTCTGCTTTCCTCCCACCCCCCCACACTAAAATCAGTCATTTGATTCTTATCATGGTTTTAGAAAGTTCCTGTCATAACTACTGTATAATATACAATGTTATGTAATGTTTTAAATACTTTATTGCCAAATAAACTTACAGATACATGGATCTTCTCTCACTAGCTTAAATAACACCAATCTCATTATTGATCATTGTATCTCCCAAAGTACAGAGATACTGTATTAGATGTTAAGTATGATAGATAGTAGACACTCAGACCCTTAGCTATGGAGTAATCTATTTAGTTGAAAGTCAAATTATTGTCAAATATTTTATTATGTAATTGATGAATTTTTTTTCATCCAAGAATTTTTTGACTGTCGTTTTCTTTTTTTTTAAGATTTTACTTTTATTTATTTATTAGAGAGAGGGAGAGAGAGATAATGGGCACCCCAGTGCCTCTAGCCACTGCAAATGAACTCCAGATGCATGTGCCACCATGTGCATCTGACTTACATGGGACCTGGAGAATCAAACCTGCATCCTTAGGCTTTGCAGGCATGTGCCTTAACCACTAAGCCATCTCTCCAGCCTGACTATGTCTTTTTCTAAGTGCTCATAAATGGTAAAATGGTTGTTATGTAGGCTTGAGAATGCTAGAGAGCCCAAGAATGCTGAATGATTTACACTTCTCTATATACAACTATAGTCCTTGGTTTAAAGATCTTGGTGTTCATATAAGCAAGGAAATTTTTCCACTTTTGATCACTTTTTAGACTTCAAAATTCCTTTTCTTAAATAGTCTTTATTTTACATTTTACTTGAATATTTTAATTAGCTTACATAGTAGTAGTCTTCCATTTGGCTTTTGATTTGGTTAACACTTCTCCCATCTTTTCCTTTCCTCCATTCTCTTGCTTCTGACACTGTTTAAACCTTGCCATATTGCATGTACTCTACTATTTGCCCCCCAAAAACTGAATACCTATTATTCTTCCCCTTCTTATGGTCTATTTGTAGGTTTCTGATTTCTATCAATACTCACTCCATCTTAAACATGCTATGACGCTATGATTAGCAAGTGAGAGAGAATATATGGGGATTTGTCTCTCTGAGCATGGGTGACTTCACTCAGAATATTTTCCAATTCCATCCATTTCCCTGCAAATTTCATTTGTGGAGGGTTCTCAACAAGCTAAAAATATAACTACCTTATGACCCAGTCATATCACCCCAGGATTTATATGCTACTGTAGAGGTACTTGCACACCCATGTTCATGACTACTCTATACTCACAATATTAAGGAAATGGAATCAGTCTAGATATCCATCATATGATTAATGGATAATGAAAATATGGTGTGTGTGTGTGTGTGTGTGTGTGTGTGTGTGTGTCTGTGTGTGTGTGTGTATACCAAGGAATCTTTGCTGCTACAACTACCAGAAATTTGTGCCACATTTTACATCCTGCTTACATAGGTGGCTTATGAATTGAACATGGGCCAGCAGGCTTTGCAAGCAAGCTCTTTTAACTATAAGCCATATTCCTAGCTCAACAAAGGCCTTTTTTTTCAGGCATAATGATTGTCATAATATTGCTTACATAATTATTGAAATTATATAGTCAATTCAGATATGTAAGACTAATATTTTATTTGCATCCTGAGACAGCAAAATTGAGAATAATGCAAAGACAAAATGCATACGTTAGGAAGCTCTTAGACTTGTCCAAATATGCAGGACTTCAGAAAAAGTTTTATTGCTCAAGATTTGCTGAATAATTATCTGCCTGCTTACAAAAAGTGGAACATTTGCTCTCCTTTAACATAGCAGAGTCATTTTCACTTGCCTCCAAAAATGTATTCAGTAAGAAGTTAGTCCTTATGCATATGGTGAAAGGCCTGTTTCAAAAACATGTTTTGATTAGAGAGATGGCTTAGCAGTTAAGTCACTTGCCTGCAAAGTCAAAGGACCCAGGTTCAATTCCCTAATACCCACATAAAGCCAGATGCCTAAGGTGACAAGTGCATGTGAGTCCATTTGCAGTGAAAGGCCCCAGCGTGCTTATGCTCCCTCTGCCTCTTTATCTACCTCTCTCAGATAATAAATAAACAAATAAAAATATTTTAAAACACATGTTAATATTTAATCTTATTTATATTTAAAATATTTCTAGAACCCATCTGTGCCTTTACTTCATCTCCTTCAATTGACCACTTTTCCTAACTTCCTTTCCTTCACTAATTTGATTTATTTTAAACCGTGTCCAACAGTAAAATTGAAGATTTGTTTGTTAGAAGAAGACTCACCATGTGATTTTTTTTTTTTTTTTTGAAACTTTTGAAAGCTCTGGATCACCTGAAGGAAAGCCACCAAAAATTTAGAATGACATTCTTCTTTCATGATGTCATCAAACTCCATGTTTTCTGTTTCTGCCCTGTACTACAACCTTTCCCTATGTCTGTCTATCCTCTTCTGACCCACAGACAAATACATACCTCAGCTGGAATGTCACTTGGTCAGGAATCTCTGCAATGTTCAAGAAGGGTAAAGACTCCGCATACTTGAGCTACAGGTTACTGAGAAATCAAGCTGGAGCTGAGCTGAAAACCACCTCCCTGTGGACTAGCTGAGAGAAAGCTTAAAAACCCTACACTGCATATAACCTTATGGGAGAGAGAAGTCATCAAAAATGATAAACAGCAGTGAACCTTGCAAGCCGTAAGATTTCCAGGCCAAATCAGCCAACTCACACTTTTGGTTGAGAAGCTTCTCTTTCCAGGTGGCAGTGTCCCCTGAGATGACTCAAAAATCACCATAGGGCTAGAGAGATAGCTTAGCAGATAAGGCACTTGCATGCAAAGCCGAAGGACCCAGGTTCAATTCCCCAAGACCCATGTAAGCCAGATGCACAAGGGGGCGTATGCGTCTGAAGTTTGCAATGGCCGGAGACCCTGGCATCTCTCTCTCTCTCTCTCTCTCTCTCCCTCTCTCTCTCTCTAACTGCTTACTGCTTATTTCTGTGTCTCTCTCAAATAAATAAATAAAATATTTTTTTTAAATCACCATAGTGTTCAATAGTGACAGAGGAATGTTCCACACTGCAATATCTCTATCATAACTTCTAAAACTCAGGGTCCATTGCGGAAGAGGTAGCAGAAAGAATGTAAGAGCCAAAGGAAGGGTTGGTCTACTTACAATGCACTCTTCCAGGCACAAAGTGGCCTGGATATCCATGACCTCGCAGCACCTTACACTACCTACACTGGAACCTCATAATAGGAGAAAAAGACAATGACATCAAAATAAAAGAGAGAATAATTGAGAGGGGGAGGGGATAGGATGAAAGGTGAATTTGTGAGGGGGGAAAGTGGGGTAGGGGAGGGAATTATCATGGTTTAATGTCTATAATTATGGAAGCTGTCAATAAAGAAGTTTTAAAAAAATGGTAAATGGTCTCCATTTAGTACACCACCTTCTATGGGAGGACTATGCTTTTGAAGGAGCACTGCTTGAAAAGTAAAAGAAACCTTACATTCAGAAAATAACAGTAGTACCTGAGGAGATATTAATGGAACTCAGAGGCAAAGAAACTAACTCAGAACTGACACAAAATGTCATGGAGAGAAGCACATTCTTGTGGAAGTATGTTGGGGAGGGCCCAGGAATCAGAAGTAGGATTTGTATGTAAAAAGCATAAAGCTGATTTAGCATATTTTACAAAAGGCTCTCTTGATATTAATGGTCTTCTCTGGGGAACAGATATCTCTATAGAAAACTGTGAGTGCCAGTTTTCAGACAAATGCTAGATGTTCTTGCAGAAGAGATGTTTGCAGGGATCAGGACAAATGCTCAGCTTTTCTGCATTAGCCAATAGGTGATGGCTTAGGAAAAGGTAACATATAGAATGAAAGGAAACCAGAAAAATCATGGAACTCTATAAAACTCACAACAATTTTTTCATGAACAAAGCCCCAAATAGAATTAACCACAATGTCTTTCCATGGGGTCAAGGATATTACTTTCTCCAATCTTAAAACCATTTGAAAAATGTATATTGTTAACAAGAATTCCATGCCCTCAGCTCTCCAATATTAGTGGTTAAGGAATTTACAAGCAACATTAATGAAAATATGTGTGATATTTGGGCATATGGGCAAGTTCAGCTGAGAAACATTTATATATAAAGGCATGTTGTAAAATCAGAATGTAAATGTGAGCACAATTTACACTGCAGGGTTCAGCATGTATACTACTATATTCACTTGGGTTATAACACAATGATTCTTCAAAACTGTTGAATTGTTGCTTCTGAAAGAGTCTTTTTGTTCTTATGTTAGAACATAATTTTTCCCAGTTTAGTGGTGAAATGTCCTTAAGTTATTCAATGTCAGTACTTGACAAAATCTGAAATTTGTGAATGGCTTAATTTTAGAATATTATAAATCAGTTTTAATATATTCACCAAACAATACCATGGTGACATATTTTATAATATACATTCTTTTATTGTTCTATTTTTCATTTTCAATTATTTATTTACTTGATAGAGAGAGAGAGAGAGGAAAAAGAGACAGAGGAAAAGGCAGAGAGAGAGAGAGAGAGAGAGCAAGAGAGAATGGGCACGCCAAGGCCTCCAGCCACTGCAAACGAACACCAACCTTACGTGCCACCTTGTGCATCTGCCTTATGTGGGTACTGGGGAATCAAGCCTGGTTCCTTAGGCTTCACAGGTAAGCACCTTAACTGGTAAACCATATATGCAGCCTCTATTGTTCTAGTTTTCAATGACCTTTGATGTCTATTAATTGTACAAAATAACATTTTTATTGTGAGATCTTCATACATGCATATACTTTATATTGGTCCTATAACATGCATTAATAAATGCAGAGAACAAGATGAAGTTTAGTTAGCCCTTTGAAGATTACATGTAAACTTGGTTGTATCCCATAAGAATATGTGTACATATCTTATGTGTATTGTGTGTATCATGAAAAACTTCATAGTATAGTGAAAAATAATACACATTCAAGAAATATATTACTCTGAATTTGTATGCTTTCCCAGGATAGTAATATGCTGAATGGGTACTCTCTCACAATACTCGTCATTCATGTGAGTTACAGCTCAAAGTAACACAGTGAGCCACATTTTCACCAGAGTAAATGCAAGCATGAAGAGCTGAATTTGATTCCCAGTATCCAACCATATTAAAAGCCTCATTTATTCAATGATATCGGGTAATATCAAAAGTACTTCATAAAAGTAATAAAACAAAGCAACCAAACTGACTTAAAAGTTCCCTTGTAACATGATTTATCAGAAATTGAAATTCCACAGAGCAGAAGACAAAAGCACCCATCAACCTGAACTTTAGCAATGTGGGTGGCTGAGAGATATATCTGTCCAGTGACAAAGGACCCAAAGCAGGCAACACTAAATTTCATTTATTTTTAAGGGAAATTCTGAAATACAAAAATGTTTCCAGGGGTCTCTTTTATCCCTAAAGCACATAATCAATATTTACCATTTAGATTTTGCCACAGAGCTAACATGTTTTGCACACAACACAAAAAAATAACCCCAGATTGACCTGCAGGGTCAGTGTAGTGAGTGATAAATCCATTGGCCCCAATTTGGAAAGCAAAGTATTTTTCCAAAGATCACAACTCACCATCCAATGACTGCTTTGAGAGGTGCCCTCTAGTAAAATCGTGACTAGTGCTTTGATCTCAGTCTCTTTCTTTCTATAACATGTCCGAATACCTGGATTAGGAGGCAGGCAGAAGACAGAGAAAAATTAAATAAACAATGAAGAGTGACCAGCCAGGGTCACTTCTAAAATTGAGGTCATGTGTTTGCCTCCCTACTTATAGATGAAGGTGAAAAGTGCAGCCTGAGCTCTGGCCAAATATGGGAAATAAACAAACATAAAAGAAGGATTATCTCTCTCACCCCACCACCCGGAGACTAATGGGGGACCCCAAAATCAATAGCCGTTTTGTGACAACAGAAATAAGTCAATATTGGAACAAAAGATGCTGCCTGTATTCAACTCAACCTTAATCTTGGGCAAACTTGTAGGAAATTCAACAGTTGTTCATTCCTGTGGCAACAACTCTACCTGACTCGGAAGAACTACTGATGTAGGAGGTGCACACAGACTCAACATTTGTTTCTTTTAATCAGATCCCTTTCTTCTCCTTTCCTCTCTGACTCGTGACAGATTGCTATTTTCAGACCCTTTTTGTTCTGAGTGCAGAAAGCAAGCAGCCCAGGAGCTGCAGCTGTTTGGCCTACGTCTTGTATTTCTAAAGGAAGTAGAGATCCATAAAGGGCAGAGTCTTCTTCAAGAGAAAAGAATATCAACTCTGAGCATGGAATTTTCCCTTCATCTTACTGGCAAGCTTGCAACACCAGAGACACATGAGGCATTATGAATGATGCTGTTTTAGTCTATCTTGAAGACTCTGTATTGCAACAGATTAGACCTCATATCCATGGCATTATGAGCTAGTGGTGGGCAGTAGCTAAATCCCATGGCTCATGCCTTCCATTATGAAAAAGAGATCGACAAGAAGTTGTAAACATCCAAGCTCAACCTCACCAACACACAGCCATTCAGAATACCTTGGGTTAGTAACCAACATTTCTTTTATTCATTTTTTTCAAAAACTACTAAAAATAGGGAAAAATCATTAAGCCACAGGAAAAATATATGAACTATTATCATCTATATTTTACAGGTTAAAAATAATAGAGAGATGAGAAGAGGAAAGCAAGTTGTAACCAGCATCCACATTTATAGTTTGACCTCAGGGCTGGCAGATAGGCTAGGCTGCTGTGCTCTGCAGTGCTCTAGTGCTGAGTGTTGTTAGCACCTGGTTCATCTCTCTGAACTTTGCCTCTTTCTTCAAGACAAGGTGTTTTAATACACAGCTGCAGGACCATGAAGAGTAATCAATATAAAATGTGTGTCAGGAGCCGGGCGTGGTAGGAGGATCACAGTGAGTTCGAGGCCACCCTGAGACTACATAGTTAAGTCCAGGTCAGCCTGGACTAGAGTGAAAAAAAAAAAAAAAAAAAAAAAAAAAAAAAAAAAGTCTGTCAGATACTTATTAAAGACTTGGAACATAGAGATCAATAAATGGTTTCTTTAATAAGAGAAAAGGAAACTAGATCCTTGTCTTTCACCCTTTACAAAAATCAACTTAAAATGGATCAAAGACTTTGAAACTAATAGTGGAAATCCTAGGAAAAAATTTTAAATGATAGGAAAGCACTTTTTAAATAGAACTTCACTAGCTCAGGAAATAACAAAACTTGACAAATAGGATCACATCAGATGAAGTTTCTGCACAACAAAAGGGACAACTAACAGAGAAAAGAAACATACTTTAATCTGTACAAATATTCATTAATTTATTTATATTTTTCAAGTTTTATTTTTTAATTTTATTTTACATTGATGGTGTTCTCCTCCTACTCCATTCTCCTTTTTCTTCCCCACCAGGCTCCTATTTGTCTCTTTTGTTTCCTATGAGAGTCTCACTTCTTATATGTCTTATGTGTTCACATAAAATTTAGGAAACACAAATGAGAAAAAGTACATGATTTGTTTTTATTTTTTTTTTAATTTGAGAGAGAGAGAGAGAGAGAGAGAGAGAGAGCGGATGCTCCAGCAGCCTCTCAGCTACTAAGATCAAATTCCAGATGCATGTGCCCCCCTTGTGGCGCATGTGTGACATTGCTCACTTGCATTACTTTTTACATCTGGCTAAACATGGCACCTGGAGAATTGAATGGGGGTTCTAAGGCTTCACAGGCAGGCACCTTTATAGCTAAGACATCTCTCCAGCCCCATGATATGTTTTTAATAAGATGATATGGTGGTTTGATTCAGGTGTCCCCCATGAATTTAGGTGTTCTAAATGCTAGGTTCCAAACTGGTTGGCAATATGAGATGGACTATGAGATGGCTACTAAGAAAACCTGCTACCCCAGATGAAGTTTTCCAGTATTATAAGTAGCCTAGCTGGAGGAACAGAATTGGAACTCCAGATACTTGTTGCTGGTTAGAATTGTTGGTCTTAGAGGCTTGCCACTGGCTAGAGTTGTTGACTTGGAGCTACAGAATTTTGTGGTTGTCATGTTTAAATCATGTATTGCTTGAGTATTTCTTGACTATGCCCAATGCCATTTTTTTGCATTGTAAATGTTTATTCTGTGCCATTATGGGTTTGGGGGGGGTTAATTTTTTGGTATTATGTCTCGGTTAAAAGAATGTTTGAACATCATTAGGATTGATAAAAACTATGGGGACTTTTAAAGATGGACTGAGTACATTGCATTTTACATCATAGATGGTTATCAGTTTATGGGGGACAGGGGCAGAATGTGGTGGTTTGATTCAGATGTCCCCAATAAATTTAGGTGTTCTGAATGCTAGGTCCCCAGCCAATGGCAATTTGGAAATTAACATCTCCTGGAGGCAGTGTATTGTTGGAGGTGGGTTTATGGGTAATTATAGCCAGTTTCCCCTTGCCAGTGTTTGGCATACTCTCCTGTTGCTATTTTCTACTTTATATTGGCCAGGGGGTGATGTCCACCCTCTGCTCATACCATCATTTTCCTCTGCCATCATGGAGCTTCCCCTCAAGTGTGTAAGCCAAAATAAACCTTTTGTTTTTGTTTGTTTGTAAAAGCTGTTCGTGGTCAGGTGATTTCTGCCAGCAATGCAAACCTGACTACAACAGATTATCTCCTTTGTATCTATTTTCTTGCAAATAATATAATTTTATTCATTTTGAGATTTTTTTTGAGGAACAGATTATGTGTTTGTATGGGTATACTAGGGTTTCTGCCCACTGCAAATGAACTCCATATTCATGCACCATTTTGTGCATCTTTATATCAATATAAGGGAATTGAACCTCAGCAGACCGGCTTTGCAAGCAAGTGACTTTAGCCACTGAGACATCATCTTGGCCCTTTTTTTATACTTTATGGCTACAAAACACTCAATTTTTATGTCATATATATATATATATATATATATAGTGTGTGTGTGTGTGTGTGTGTGTGTGTAGTATATTAGGTAAGAACCTGTACTTGAGCTCAGTTAGCTATCTATGCCAAAAATCATATATATCTTGCATATTTTCCCCATTCTTCTATTGTTGGACACCTAAATTGGTTCTATATGTATGCTATTGTGAATACTATTATAATAAACATGAATGTGCAAATATTTTTGTAATGTGTTGGCTTGGAGTCCTAACTGAGTCATATGGTAGATTCATTTTTAGGATTTTTAAAAATTTCATGTTGACTATCAGAGGAACTGGATTATTTTAGATTATTACCTGTAGTGTACAAACTTTCCTGCTGTCTGCATCATCACCAGCATTTGTTATTTTTTCCTTAATGGCTATACATCTAACGGATGATATAAATGGAATCTTGATGTAGTTTGATTTTCATTTCTTTAAATTTATTTTTATTTTTATTTATTTATGAGAGAGAAAGGAAGGGAGAGAGAAAGTAACACAGTGAGCCACATTTTCACCAGAGTAAATGCAAGCATGAAGAGCTGAATTTGATTCCCAGTATCCAACCATATTAAAAGCCTCATTTATTCAATGATATCGGGTAATATCAAAAGTACTTCATAAAAGTAATAAAACAAAGCAACCAAACTGACTTAAAAGTTCCCTTGTAACATGATTTATCAGAAATTGAAATTCCACAGAGCAGAAGACAAAAGCACCCATCAACCTGAACTTTAGCAATGTGGGTGGCTGAGAGATATATCTGTCCAGTGACAAAGGACCCAAAGCAGGCAACACTAAATTTCATTTATTTTTAAGGGAAATTCTGAAATACAAAAATGTTTCCAGGGGTCTCTTTTATCCCTAAAGCACATAATCAATATTTACCATTTAGATTTTGCCACAGAGCTAACATGTTTTGCACACAACACAAAAAAATAACCCCAGATTGACCTGCAGGGTCAGTGTAGTGAGTGATAAATCCATTGGCCCCAATTTGGAAAGCAAAGTATTTTTCCAAAGATCACAACTCACCATCCAATGACTGCTTTGAGAGGTGCCCTCTAGTAAAATCGTGACTAGTGCTTTGATCTCAGTCTCTTTCTTTCTATAACATGTCCGAATACCTGGATTAGGAGGCAGGCAGAAGACAGAGAAAAATTAAATAAACAATGAAGAGTGACCAGCCAGGGTCACTTCTAAAATTGAGGTCATGTGTTTGCCTCCCTACTTATAGATGAAGGTGAAAAGTGCAGCCTGAGCTCTGGCCAAATATGGGAAATAAACAAACATAAAAGAAGGATTATCTCTCTCACCCCACCACCCCGGAGACTAATGGGGACCCCCAAAATCAATAGCCGTTTTGTGACAACAGAAATAAGTCAATATTGGAACAAAAGATGCTGCCTGTATTCAACTCAACCTTAATCTTGGGCAAACTTGTAGGAAATTCAACAGTTGTTCATTCCTGTGGCAACAACTCTACCTGACTCGGAAGAACTACTGATGTAGGAGGTGCACACAGACTCAACATTTGTTTCTTTTAATCAGATCCCTTTCTTCTCCTTTCCTCTCTGACTCGTGACAGATTGCTATTTTCAGACCCTTTTTGTTCTGAGTGCAGAAAGCAAGCAGCCCAGGAGCTGCAGCTGTTTGGCCTACGTCTTGTATTTCTAAAGGAGTAGAGATCCATAAACGGCAGAGTCTTCTTCAAGAGAAAAGAATATCAACTCTGAGCATGGAATTTTCCCTTCATCTTACTGGCAAGCTTGCAACACCAGAGACACATGAGGCATTATGAATGATGCTGTTTTAGTCTATCTTGAAGACTCTGTATTGCAACAGATTAGACCTCATATCCATGGCATTATGAGCTAGTGGTGGGCAGTAGCTAAATCCCATGGCCCATGCCTTCCATTATGAAAAAGAGATCAACAAGAAGTTGTAAACATCCAAGCTCAACCTCACCAACACACAGCCATTCAGAATACCTTGGGTTAGTAACCAACATTTCTTTTATTCATATTTTTTTCAAAAACTACTAAAAATAGGGAAAAATCATTAAGCCACAGGAAAAATATATGAACTATTATCATCTATATTTTACAGGTTAAAAATAATAGAGAGATGAGAAGAGGAAAGCAAGTTGTAACCAGCATCCACATTTATAGTTTGACCTCAGGGCTGGCAGATAGGCTAGGCTGCTGTGCTCTGCAGTGCTCTAGTGCTGAGTGTTGTTAGCACCTGGTTCATCTCTCTGAACTTTGCCTCTTTCTTCAAGACAAGGTGTTTTAATACACAGCTGCAGGACCATGAAGAGTAATCAATATAAAATGTGTGTCAGGAGCCGGGCGTGGTAGGAGGATCACAGTGAGTTCGAGGCCACCCTGAGACTACATAGTTAAGTCCAGGTCAGCCTGGACTAGAGTGAAACCTTACCTCAAAAAAAAAAAAAAAAAAGTCTGTCAGATACTTATTAAAGACTTGGAACACAGAGATCAATAAATGGTTTCTTTAATAAGAGAAAAGGAAACTAGATCCTTGTCTTTCACCCTTTACAAAAATCAACTTAAAATGGATCAAAGACTTTGAAACTAATAGTGGAAATCCTAGGAAAAAATTTTAAATGATAGGAAAGCACTTTTTAAATAGAACTTCACTAGCTCAGGAAATAACAAAACTTGACAAATAGGATCACATCAGACGAAGTTTCTGCACAACAAAAGGGACAACTAACAGAGAAAAGAAACATACTTTAATCTGTACAAATATTCATTAATTTATTTATATTTTTCAAGTTTTATTTTTTAATTTTATTTTACATTGATGGTGTTCTCCTCCTACTCCATTCTCCTTTTTCTTCCCCACCAGGCTCCTATTTGTCTCTTTTGTTTCCTATGAGAGTCTCACTTCTTATATGTCTTATGTGTTCACATAAAATTTAGGAAACACAAATGAGAAAAAGTACATGATTTGTTTTTATTTTTATTTTTAATTTGAGAGAGAGAGAGAGAGAGAGAGAACGGGTGCTCCAGCAGCCTCTCAGCCACTATGATCAAATTCCAGATGCATGTGCCCCCTTGTGGCACATGTGTGACACTGCTCACTTGCATTACTTTTTACATCTGGCTAAACATGGCACCTGGAGAATTGAATGGGGGTTCTAAGGCTTCACAGGCAGGCACCTTTATAGCTAAGACATCTCTCCAGCCCCATGATATGTTTTTAATAAGATTATATGGTGGTTTGATTCAGGTGTCCCCCATGAATTTAGGTGTTCTAAATGCTAGGTTCCAAACTGATGGCAATATGAGATGGACTATGAGATGGCTACTAAGAAAACCTACTACCCCAGATGAAGTTTTCCAGTACTATAAGTAGCCTAGCTGGAGGAGCAGAATTGGAACTCCAGATACTTGTTGCTGGTTAGAATTGTTGGTCTTAGAGGCTTGCCACTGGCTAGAGTTGTTGACTTGGAGCTACAGAATTTTGTGGTTGTCATGTTTAAATCATGTATTGCTTGAGTATTTCTTGACTATGCCCAATGCCATTTTTTTGCATTGTAAATGTTTATTCTGTGCCATTATGGGTTTGGGGGGGGTTAATTTTTTGGTATTATGTCTTGGTTAAAAGAATGTTTGAACATCATTAGGATTGATAAAAACTATGGGGACTTTTAAAGATGGACTGAGTACATTGCATTTTACATCATAGATGGTTATCAGTTTATGGGGGACAGGGGCAGAATGTGGTGGTTTGATTCAGATGTCCCCAATAAATTTAGGTGTTCTGAATGCTAGGTCCCCAGCCAATGGCAATTTGGAAATTAACATCTCCTGGAGGCAGTGTATTGTTGGAGGTGGGTTTATGGGTAATTATAGCCAGTTTCCCCTTGCCAGTGTTTGGCATACTCTCCTGTTGCTATTTTCTACTTTATATTGGCCAGGGGGTGATGTCCACCCTCTGCTCATACCATCATTTTCCTCTGCCATCATGGAGCTTCCCCTCAAGTGTGTAAGCCAAAATAAACCTTTTGTTTTTGTTTGTTTGTAAAAGCTGTTCGTGGTCAGGTGATTTCTGCCAGCAATGCAAACCTGACTACAACAGATTATCTCCTTTGTATCTATTTTCTGGCAAATAATATAATTTTATTCATTTTGAGATTTTTTTTTTTGAGGAACAGATTATGTGTTTGTATGGGTATACTAGGGTTTCTGCCCACTGCAAATGAACTCCATATTCATGCACCATTTTGTACATCTTTATATCAATATAAGGGAATTGAACCTCAGTAGACCGGCTTTGCAAGCAAGTGACTTTAGCCACTGAGACATCATCTTGGCCCTTTTTTTATTCTTTATGGCTACAAAACACTCAATTTTTATGCCATATATATATATATATATATATATATAGTGTGTGTGTGTGTGTGTAGTATATTAGGTAAGAACCTGTACTTGAGCTCAGTTAGCTATCTATGCCCAAAATCATATATATCTTGCATATTTTCCCCATTCTTCTATTGTTGGACACCTAAATTGGTTCTATATGTATGCTATTGTGAATACTATTATAATAAACATGAATGTGCAAATATTTTTGTAATGTGTTGGCTTGGAGTCCTAACTGAGTCATATGGTAGATTCATTTTTAGGATTTTTAAAAATTTCATGTTGACTATCAGAGGAACTGGATTATTTTAGATTATTACCTGTAGTGTACAAACTTTCCTGCTGTCTGCATCATCACCAGCATTTGTTATTTTTTTCCTTAATGGCTATACATCTAACGGATGATATAAATGGAATCTTGATGTAGTTTGATTTTCATTTCTTTAAATTTATTTTTATTTTTATTTATTTATGAGAGAGAAAGGAAGGGAGAGAGAAAGAGCAAATAGGCATGCCAGAGCCTCTAGCCAGTGCAAATGAATTCCAGATGCATGTGCCACCATGTGCATCTTTCTTATGTGGGTACTGGGGAACTAACCTGGAACCTTAGGTTTCTCAGACAAGTGACTTAACCACTAAGTCATCTCTCCAACACTCTGTTTTCATTTCTTTCATGTCTAGTGGAATTGAACATTTTTCCATGTCTATAGTCCATTTGAATTTTATCTTTGGAGAATTATTTGTTCATTTATTTAGTCCATTTATTGATTTATTTGCTTGATTTCATACTATTTAGTTTTTAGTTCTTTGTATATTCCAGATATTTCCTCTGTAGATATATAATTAGCAAAGATTTTCTCCCATTTTGCAGTCTGTCTCTTCACTCAATTTACTGTTTGGTTTTTTCTGTACAAAACCTTTATTCTTTTCATAAGGTCTCATTTATTGATTGTTGGCATTATTCTGTGAGCCACCAGAGTCATTTCATAAAGTCCTTTTCTATGTCTAAGCCCTGAAACATTTTCCTCTAACAGTTTTGCAAGTTTCAAATCTGACTTAATTTCTTTGATGCATTTGAAGTTGATTTTGTGTTAAGTGAGAGATAGGGATCTAGATTTATATTTTATAATGAGGATGTACACAGTTTTCCAGAACTATTTTGTTCAGAACAATTTGAAGTAGACCTTCTCACATCTATTCCCCACATTACCTGGGGACTTACCTCATGAGCAGTCATTACCAAATCCAGCATAGGATTCCAACTATCTAATTCTTAAATGCACACAATTACAGTTCTACCTTGCTGCTTCCTATTTTCTCTTATAACTAAAGCTTTTTGCAATAATATCCAGTAAGTATTATTGAACTTTCACAATATATCCAGCACTTGTATAAATCTAAGGTCTGGCAGTCTCATAAGAACATAGTTTACTCCACATGGGGAATTTAGATTTATATTATCAAGCAGGATAAACAATGAAAAATAACACAGAATGCTAAAATTAATACTGATGATGATGTTGACAATGATGCAGCAAACAATAGATTTAGAGTCAACACAATGAATCAAGAAGATGACTGGCTGCCAGAAAACAAGTAAACTGGCCTTTTTGATTTTCCCTATGTTCTCATTCAAGGTAATGTCAGGTTAAGAGACAGAAAGGCCAGAGCTGTGGTAGTAGCTTCTGGGTGCCAGGTCCTCTCCCCAGGATTCCCTTTCTCCCCAGGATCTTTCTGTGGGCCAGGTAAAGATGCTCTGATACAGTTGTTGTTTGCTGCTGTGAATAGACTAGGGGAAATTCTTTTATGAAGAGTTTTTGTTCCTTTCTTCTGGTTACCCAGATTTTTAAAATTTTTTTGAGTCAATCTTACAGTTAAAATGAACAAAAATATTGGTCTTCCCCTCAAAAGTGTATGTTAAATGCAATGTTTAGCATAGTAAGCCCAAAAAGGGGAAATGTTCATAGAAAAGATGGATACTCCTGTTTATGAAAATCCACTCGGTTACTAAATGTACTAAAGTTTGCAGTCAGTGAGAGGGGAACAAGAATTTTCTCTTTCTTTTCTTTTAAACACTTAAATCACAAAGTCTATTGTTTTGTTTTAAGTCCGGAATGCTAATATATTTTATACATTATGACTATTTTATTAAAAGAAAAATATAAAATTATTTTATTAACCACTCTTCCCCCATATTTACTGTAAGGTAAATAGCAGACATAGGTAACACCTCTTTTTACTCCTAAATTACTACTTCCTTTTACTCTCTAGAGACATAACTAACTCCAGTTTGACAAAGATTTATCCTTATTACAGACTGAAGAAGTCGTGCTTCTTATAATGGCTCCTCACTTTACAATTCACAGTGGCTAAATTCCAGATCATATACAATCTGCTCAGGGATCATACTCTCTCACTAGTTCCAGCAAAACCAAAACTTGTTTCTTGCAAACATTCCTTATTAAGATGAGTACTTGAATATTGCTTTCTCTTAGCTAACAACAGTCTTAGGGTTTAAGTCCAAAGGAATTGGAAACATATGGCATGCATTTCTCCTAATACTACACTGGGTTTTTAATAATTAAAAAACAGTACACTTTCAGAAGCTGTTGGATAGGCAATGTTCAGTGGGGTTGAAGAAGGTTCATAAATGTGCAAGACTGGCCACTTTCAACTTGGACTTTCTAATCTTGACCTACCAGAAAACAAAAACACCAAAGCCTGTGTGGAAATCACTGAATGAAAAAAGTCCATTTCTACCCCTTCTCCACATTTATTTTACTTCCTTGATTTATTAAAAATTCTCCACATTTATTTTCCCAGCACTTCGCTGAGAGTTCAAGGCCACCCTGAGACTTGTTAATTTAGCCTTAAAAGTTCAAAAAAAAAAAAAAAAAAAAAATCTAATTACCCATAAACAACACTTCTTATTCCTGTACTAAGATCTGCCTTCTTTAAAAAAAAAAAAATTATTGACAACTTCTATACTTACAGACAAAAAAAAAAAAAAAAAAAAAATGATATTTCCCTCCCTTCTCCCCCATTCCTATTCAGAAGTTTCCCTATCCCAAGATCTACATTAGTATAGGGAGTACTTTTAATGTGATCTCATAGAATATCTATGGAGAGTTTAGGATAGTTCATAAGGGCTCTTTTCACCTTTCTGTTATCATTATTGGTTTTGTATGATGTAGAAAAATATGAGGAGAAAATATATCAGTGCAATGGGGTTCCAACTTCTCAATGGCAATCTGCCTTATATTACTTCATAATTCTGAATCTCAGTTTTGTAGAAACATAAGATGAGAATATAATGATGCTCAAACAGGACTGTGGTAAGATTAAAATAAAATATTGCATTAAAATTGTTTTTTTAGTTGTTGTATTCATTTTAATTTGAATTAAAATTAGTCCTGGCTTCTGTGGGATCTGCAGAATCAAACATGGCTTTGCATGTAAGCACCTTAACCACTAAGCAATCTGTCCAGTCCCCATTGAACTTACTTGTAACTTAAATTGCCAGGAGGAAATTCCTGTAGTCCTCCAACTTTGCCCAACTCTCACCCACCAGAGAAGCTGTAGAACTAGTATCTTGGTTTGGAAATAGTCAAATAAACTGAGCTCAAGTACAGGTCTTACTTGAGCCAGAGATAGAAATCCTGATATTCATTCAGTACTCCCATCTGCTTACCTTCAAATCTCCTTTGAGAAAGACTTTGTTTGACATTGACCTAACCCTGCTAAGGAGGTTGCTCTGAGGAGAGCCTGATCTGTGTCATCTTAGGTAATTTTTTTTCCCATTGATCTAAGTTAAGCAAACAAGAGTAGAATCACACACTTGGCCTCACACAAGGATTGTGAAGGAAAACCTGTAAGTCTGAATGTTCTTGCAGTCTGGTCAGAAATCAGATTCATAGGACAGGCCTGTCCTTGTCTTAGAACCTGAGGGCATCTCCTCTCCATGGCTGCTGGAACTATAGGCTACACCTCTTCCTTCTATTCAAAGTCACTAGAGTGACCTGTACACAGCACTTTTGGAAGATCTGGCTCTGAGCAAGGCTAAGGCTATGCATACAAAAGCCCATTTTCAGTGACTTCGGCCAAAGGAGGCAAACAGGGCAGCTGAGACAAGAACTGGAAGCACTTCTTTGTAAAGGATGTCCAACCCGGCACAATGGAATAAAGCATGGTCTGGTCACTGAAAGCCAGATTCAAATTTTAGCAGCACCTCCACACATTTCCTAAGTGACCGTTACAAGTCACTGCACTGAACCTCATTTTCACCTGTGACATGTGGGTAATAATCCTAGACATTCCCATCTCATATGGAAAGGCTAGAAATTAAATAATATTTTAAAAACCTAAGATTTAAGTGGGTTCTAGTCAATATTGAGAATTATATTGATGCAGTTGATGACTATGTTGGGAAGTTCCAGGGGTGCAACAGGTTCCTAGATATCTTTCTAAAGTGACAGGTGAGGGACATTATTAGAGAGACCTCTGCCCAGATTTCCCTTTCCTGAACTTTCCTCTGTCATTAGTTGAGTGGTACATTACTGCCTTCCTGATTCCCTTGGAGTTCCCTCTGGCCTCTGCTAAGTGCCTTCTCATGTGAGGGCTGAGCTACAGGCCAAAGGGCCTCAGACACTGGTCTCCAGCGTATTTGAGACTGTGCCTCATCTCACAGCTGGGTTAGCTCCTCACAGCAGCTGGATTGCAGAGCTGAAGGCATCAGTCAGCTGGAGATAGTGGGAGTCTGGAAGAATGGAAATTAAAAGTGGCCAGGAGAAGTTACCAGAACAAAGATCAAAGGTGCCCCCCCCCCCCCCCAACAGGAAGAAACATAGTTTCCCAAAGAAAGGGACTGTCACTCTTGGGAAGCCTGGCCCCGTGGCTTGCACTCACCAACCCACACTATGAGGAAAGACTTACCACGACCATGTTCATGTTGACAGCATGTATGACGTTACTCTAAATAGACTGTAGATTGGCAGAGGAGAGAGGTGGGATGAGAAGAAAGAAAAGATAAAGAGGAGAAAGAATAAATTTTAAAGTCAAGTGAAATAAGAACAAGGAGAGTGGAGAGGGAGACCACTTTCTAGTGAAGTCTCACAGATTGTGTAGAATAACTGTTAAACTGAGTCCTCTGTTCACACCCAAAAATAACCCAGAGTTCAGTAGTTAGAATTATTTATTCTGCCACTTTCCCTAAAAACTCAGTGACATGTGAAGGTAAGGATTCTGTGAGTGCAACAAAGCATGCATGACCTCAATCTAAGTCCTTTGAAAACTAGCATGGAAAATGTAAAGTTGAGAATGTTTGTGTTTAGACATGGGTGTGTGTGTGTGTGTGTGTGTGTGTGTGTGTGTGTGTACACATGTCAGATGGTCAAAGTGGTTCTTTCACAGGTTCTCGACATGTTACTGCAAGGGAAATAGGAGGGCTGGGATAAGCAAGCCTACTCAAGTTTCACAATGCTTCACCCTGTCTGAAGGCTAGTTGAACAATGTCAGGCATAGTCCAGAAGCTGAGTATAGCCCTCACAAATGCCAGCTTATATCATCTCAATGATTATTAATTTAAGAAAAGTCTTCCTAGTGGCAGGGCAAAGAGAACAAGAAACAGCCATTCCTGTGGTTTTTCTTGAGAGGTCCTTCCTCTCATCTGGTTAGTTCCTTTGTCCTGGAGTGGGCAAGTTCAGCCTGGGCTAGAGTACCAAGGTGGAGCAATTTGGTGAACATGAACCAGATTCTTCCAATTAGGCAACTGTGCACAGACCTTTGCCATGGTGATAGCACAAACTACTGTTCAGTCCCTATTCCCACTGTTCAAGTGATAAATGAGCCCCAGGTTACTCTCCCCAGAGCCAAGCAGGGCCTCTCTCTGGACAAAGGCCAGGGAAAACACAAGAAGATTTATAAGAGCCAGAGGCAGGGTGAAGAAGCACCACGGGGCATAGGCAAAGGACTACAGGGGTAAATGTGGTGAGTGTTAGTAGTTCCATGTCACTTTATGGCAATTGGGCAGAAGAGGGATGAAGGTATGTGGAAGAATTAGTAGGCCCAATCAAATAGCCTTCCTGGAAGGAACTCTGTAGATCCGGTTCTTTGGAAAGAGGGAGAGCTGGCTCTTGAATTTCAGTCTGGCTTCTTCATTCATCCCAGTTTCTTCTAAAGGAATCTATTTAAAACTAAGGAGACAAATGGAGACAGAGGAGGAATAATCATGTGCTGCTGAGATGAAAAGACATGATGGTACAATTAAAGATATTTACCAGAGAAATTTGAACCCCATTACATGCTGGCTTACAGTATGTGAGGAAGAGCTGTTTTATATCATTCAAGACAAAAACCAGGTCTATAGGTAAGCTTTAAGAACAATAAACATCCTGAATTCAAGAATAAGTCTGTCAAATGAAGGGATATTGATTTTGGAACAAGGAATATTATGTCAAACAACATTAGTTTAATTGATCTGAATTTAGTTTAAGTACTAAAAGCATTTATATACAAACAGCAAATGAAAATTAACTGCAGCTGAGCCCCATTGCTGGTTCTCAGGGGCCCTAGTGTGGAGGAGGACCTGGAATTGGACAGGCCTTGTTGGAGATCTGCACTTGCCTGCTTGGAGGTGGGGTTTCTGCCCCAGCACCACAACAGGAAAGGCAATGTGCTTTGTCTCAGAGTAGGAACATTTAATATCAGCCCCTGACCTTTCAAAATACACAAGTGCCTTTTCATGCTCTGAAGGAATTCATAAGAAAAATGGAATGAGCCAGAAGTGAATCCAGGGCCCACGTTAGAGAAAGGCTCTACCCTGAAATGTGTGGAGAAGACAAGCACCACTGAAGGCTAGCCCAGAACCATCATCTAATCTGAGGCCTACATATCTGCCTGGCACAGAGCTCCCACTTTCAGCTACTGCTAGGATCTGGCCTGCCCCAGACAGAGGCTCCAGAAAAACACCTGGGCTGCCCTCACACAGGTCAGTTCTCAATAAACAGTACCAGCCTCTGTTGCAATGAAGGGATGGCACAGGAATATTTCAACATGGTCCAAGCTCATTTCCTGCTTGTGGTCTTGCTTCCTCCAGGAAAGAAAGAACTGAAAACCTCATTCTCAGTTTCTCCCAGCAAACATCCCAGAGAATTCACTCCAGAATGGATCCTGAGAATGTAAGGCCAATGTGATAGGTCAGAGATTGCATTTTCTCCTTAGGTACCAAAGCCTCCTGTTAAGAAAAAAAATAGGGTTATGGTGAAAGGAAAGGTCAGTGGCTCCTTTAAAACTATACTGATCTTGGCTGAGGAAATGGCTTAGCAGTTAAGGTGATTGCCTGTTGAAGCTTAAGGACCACAGTTCAATTCTCCAGGACCCCTATGTAAGCCAGGTACATAAGGGGAGACATGTGTCTGGAGTTCATTTGCAGTAGCTAAAGGCCCTGGCATGCCCATTCTCTCTCTCTATCTGTCTCTTTCTCTCTCAAATCAATAAATAAATAAAATACTTTTTTTGAAAAGTTTCTAGGCAGAGGTAGGAGAATTTCCGTGAGTTTGAGGCCACCCTGAGACTACATAGTTAATTCCAGGTCAGCCTGGACCAGAGTGAAACCCTACCTCGAAAACACCAAAAAAAATAATAATAATAAATAAAATAAATAAATAATAAAATAAAATAAAATAAAGAAAGAAAAGTTTCAAAAAAACAGTGCACTGATCTTAGCTGGAGAGATGGCTTAACAGTTAAGATGCTTGCCTGTGAAGCTTAAGGACCCTGGTTTAATTCCTCAATACCCATGTAAGCCAGATGCACAAGGTGGCGCATGTGTCTGGAGTTCATTTGCAGTAGCTGCAGGCCCTGGTGTGCCCATACCCTCTACTGCCACTTCTTCCCTCTCCTCCCGCCTCTTAAATTAATTAATCAATTAAACATAAAATTTAAAATAAAGTACACTGATCTCAGACATGACCCTATTACCGACTCTCTGAGTGAGGGTCTGATCAGTGGAGGAGCCAGCCAGGCTTCCCCTTTGTAGAAGCTTTGACAAACACCCCAAGGTGTTGTTTTGTTTATATTTTGTCATTTGGACAGTCTCTTCCTGAAATAAAAATCCCCATTTCAAGATCAAAGAGCAGAACTCTCAGACCATTACGTAGAGCTACAAGAAAGCCTTCTCCAACTACTACACTGGGCTTCCCCTGTGACTACAGGATGCTTTATGCTGTCAGAGTTACAGCTTCATGGTAAGTACAGTTACAACAACAACGCAAAGAGCCTGACTTCCCAGTTCTCTATCCACTCCACCACAGCACCATGTGAGAAGTTCATACTCAGGGTTTTGGCTAGGAAGAGATTTGTAGGTGTAGGTGTACTTTCAAGGTATAAATTATCCATCTTTGCCTTAATTCCTTCTTGAAACATTTTCCTATTCCATCTATCACTGGAAGCATTTTCTATCAAAACATTTTCCTTTGTGATGTTCTCAGGTAATGTCGTTGGCAGAATGCAAAGTAACTGGATCAGGGTAGAATCCTGGGAAGACAGATTAGACTTTCCAAGGCTAAGACAACAAGAAAGAAAGAGGACTTGGTCAAGATTGATGAGAATACTACATTTTGGAATCATTTACTCTGCATAAGATATTGTGGTGGTTTGATTCAAGGGACCCCCATAAATTTAGGTGTTCTGAATGCTAGGTTCCCAGTTTATGGAGATTTGGGAATTAATGCCCCCTGGAGGCACTGCATTGTTTGGTGTGGGATTATGCGTATTATATCCAGCATCCCCTTGCCAGTGTTTGGTACACTCTCCTGTTGCTATTATTTATCTTATGTTGGTGGCCAGGGGGTGATGTTTACCCTCTGCATATTGCCATCATTTTCCCTGACACCATGGAGCTTCCCCGCTAGTCTAGAAGCCAAAATAAACCCCCTTTTCCCAAAATTTGCTCTTGGTCAGGTGATTTCTGCCAGCAATGTGAACCTGACTGTAACAGTAAAGTTGGTGGGGTCATTTGCTGCTATTCACCCAACTGCGTGGCTTTGGCTTTGTGGAGTTGATTTTCAAGAAGAATGCGGTTTGGAAGTATTTGAAATCTTGGCTTAAGAGACACCTTGCAGTGCTGTAAGTATACATTTTGATGGACTATCCTGGTCAGAGTTGGAAGACTTGAATGCCATAAGAAATGAGGACTGTGAGGTTTGGCTTATGAGGGTTGCATTGCATAGAAATGGACTGGTGTTGAGTAGAGGAATATGGCACAGAAATGAAATCGTTGGGATAAAACTTCTGCCCATTCAGCTGCAATCATATGAGAGATTACAAACTTTGAGATTTGGTCAGGTGACCTTTATTGGAGAAACAAGAAGAATTTAGACTCTTTTGAAGGGGCCTGAATGCTCAAGGAGTGTCCTGTTCTTCAAAGTTTGTCTTATTCCCCCCTGGATTTGTTATTGGCACCCTACCTGGTATTATGGAATATAAGAAATACAGGAAAGAGAGGCTCATTGAATTTTCAGCACAGTCTTCTGTTTTGGAAACAACCATGGGCAGTGTGAAGCAGGTTTGCTGGATGCCTGCATGGAGACCCTATGGAGACGTGAGAATGGACTGTGGGTTGCATTGGAGACTCAGTGGAGATGCTGGGACCACCAGATGGCTGCTGAGGACAGCTGACAGCCCTGGATGAAGTTTTCCAGGACTGTGAGTGGCCTAGCTGGAGGGGCAGAATTGCAACTCCAGAGACTTGTTGCTGGTTAAAATTATCAGACTTGGAGAATTTTCACTGGCTAGAGTTGCTGGCCTTGGAACTACAGTATTTGAAGTTTGCCTTGTTTAAATCTTGTATTGATTGAATATTTCTATTCTATGCCCAGTGCCATCTTTTGCAGTATGAGTGTTTATTCTATGCTATTATGGAATTCGGGGGGATTTTTTGGTATTATGGCTCATTTAAAAGAATGTGATTGGGCTGGAGAGATGGCTTAGTGGTTAAGGCACATGCCTCCTAAGCTTAAGAACACTGGTTCCAATCTCTAGCAGTTTCAATCTCCTGGTCCCACGGTTAGCCAGATGCAAAGTGACGCATGGGCGCAATGCTGCACTTGACCACAAGGGGGCTCACAAATATGGATTTCGTTCGCAGAAGCTGAGAGGCTGCTGGCGCACCCATCTCTGTCTTCCTCTCCCTCTCTCTCTCTGTCTCTCTCAATAAATAAATAAATAAATAAATAAATAAATAAATAAATAAATAAATAAAAGACCTATGATTGTGGGTATGTTTGAACATCATTAGGATTGATAAAAACTATGGGGCTTTTAAAGATGGACTGAATGCATTGCACTTTACATCATGGATGAATATCAATTTATGGGGGCCAGGGGCAGAATGTGGCAGTTTGAATCAGGTGTCTCCCATAAACTTAGGTGTTCTGAATGCTAGGATCCCACCTGATGGAGATTTGGGAATTAAAGCCTCCTGGAGGCATTGTATTTTGGGGGGTAGGCTTGTGGTTATTATAGCCAGTTTCCCTATGCCAGTGATTGGCACACTCTCCTGTTGCTATTGTCCACCTTATGTTGGCCAGGGGGTGATGTCCACCCTCTGTTCATGCCAATGTTTTCCCCTGTCATTACAGAGCCTCCCACCCCCAGAGTCTATAAGCCAAACTAAACCATTTTTTCCCAAAAGCTACTCTTGGTCAGATGATTTCTGCCAGCAATGCAAACCTGACTGCAGCAGCTATGCTATGTAATCATTGTTTTATAGATTCCAAAATACTAATATTCCCCACATTATATTCAGTCATAAACTATGCAAAGTAGCTTGATGTGCCAGTCTTCAAATACAGCATAAACAAAGAATTAAGTATTCTCCCTAGCTTTGTCCAGAGAAATAGATGATTCTAGGACATCCAAGATTGTACTTGCTGAAGCACAAGTAAAAAATGCTGCTAGAAGAAACCTGAAGAGCAATTTCTTTTCCAAGAATGTAGAAGGCCATGGCATGGGAAGTGTGTACAGAGTCTTCATCTTGGAGCCTAGAAGCTGCACCAGGCGAGTGGAGAGAAGGTAGATTCCATGTGAGAGGTGAAGGAGGGTGAGCAAATGCACAATGGTGCAGGTGATGTCTGCACAGTGCCAGGGGCTCTGAGTGCTGGATCACAAAGGTTTTCTGGAGGCCTGGTGCGATTCTTAGGCAAGCACACTTGTGGGTTCCTACTCTCTTGATTAGTTTCCCCCTTGAGAACCTATAATGGACTGACAGGCAGATGGTCTTTGGTTTAGCTAACTCTCCTCCATTTCTGAGATGTGTGACCTTGTATGAGTATATAATCTTCAGATTCCTCAAGACCTTGGTAAATAAACTTTCTGGAGTAACTGTTATATTTCTACACATATGAATTATGAAATATGAAACAAATATATTCATGCATACATAAACACACACACACACACACATACATATATATATAAAATGTTGCTCAATATTTCCAACCAGGAACATCAGCTCAATGCCTGGAGTTTCTCTTTTCCTTTCAGGATTAACAACATTTGGCTAAGTTCCAAGATATTCCCCAAGTTTCTGAATCTTGTTCCCACAAAGATCTGTCTTCTCTCTCTGGTTGAAAGAAATGCATGCTGGGCCTTGTGCCAAGAACTTGGAGGCCTCCTAACATTTTGCTGTGACCCCTAGGGTTTGCCCCATTTTCTGTGTGACAACTCTGAGGGGGCAAAGGGAGGCTTGAGATGATGGCCTTACTGGAATTAATTATTGAAGTCTGAGGTATGTACTGTTTCATCAAGCCCAAGACTGGACTCTCCAGGTATGTGTCTCCTTCACACCAGTCATTGGGTGGTGCTGTGACAATTCTGTAAAGATTTTGCTTTGGGGCTGGAGAGATGGCTTAGCGGTTAAGGCACCTGCCTCCTAAGCCTAAAGAACACCGTTCCAATCTCCAGTGGTTCCAATCTCCAGGTCCCACTTTTAGACAGATGCAAAGTGACGCAAGGGTGCAATGCTGCACTTGACCACAAGGGAGTGCACGCATCTGGGTTTTGTTCGCAACAGCTGAGAGGCTGCTGGCTCGCCCATCTCTATCTGTCTTCCTCTCTCTCTCTCTCTCTCTCTCTCTCTCTCTCTCTGTCTCTCAAAAAAAAAAAAAAAAAAAAAGAATTTGCTTTGAAGAGTAAAGAGAGACTCATCTGCTTTCACCCATTTACCACCATGAATATATCTCCCTGTTATTGTCATGAATATTCCCTCACAAAATATGTTGGAACCTTGACCTGATGTAAACTAAACCAGGTATTTAGTATCTAAGCTAGTTATCAGCAAGAAATTCATTCACATACAGGACAGTAGAGAACATCTCATTGATGTATAGTCAATGCTGAAAGACCCCTACTAGGGGAGACGGTATTCTCAGGCTCAAAAACAGAGGAATGTCCCATATGTTATTGGCACAAGGGAGAAAAAACTACAAAATAAGAAGATTCCACCTTTCATACTCTACCCTTACCAAAATATCATTTCTACCTCTACTATAGCCTTCTTCTTTCCTCTGGTAACAACTGCTTTTAGAACAGAATTACTAGTGGGTTTTAAAGACCATTAAGCTCTTACATTTCATGATTTTAGTTGAATTTCATACATCTTACTTTCACTAGAGGAGCAGTTTGTATATTAGGTGTTTCAGAAATATTTGGGTATTTAGACAGGTGGTAAAGGTAGAGAATGGCTTCAAGGGCATACACATCATAATGCTTTTCAGGGAACAATCAGGAAGCCTGGCCAATATCCTCATTATGACATGATGTTGTCAAGCAAGAGAAACCCTTAGGAAATAGTGCCTCTTCTGAAGCCTCTCTCCACTATTGATGCACATTGTTTGTTGAAAAAAGCTGGTGATATAGTGATGGGCAGTATGAAGACAAGCATTTCACAATTCCTGGGTTGAAAAATCACAATGTCTATGGGGTAAAATGTGCAACATGAACAGCCAATTTTAGTCAAATAGTCTAATTGATAAAATAAATGTAAATGAGGGATATTTCAAGAGCATAGAGGAGGAACATTTAACCAACTTAGGAAGTCAGAAGAATATTTCTTGGTAGTTTCATTTCAAGGGTGCTTCTTGCCTATTGTCTCACAGTGAGTTTACTCCTTCCTTGTGAGGGAGCCAGGAAAGTGACCCATCCTTCGAAAGGCACATGGTGACACTCAGGAAGAAATAAAGTAACCAAGAGCTACACACCTAGTTATTGGCAAAGGAAGAGCAAATACAAGTGTAGGTTTTGTGCACTTGAGAAAAAGGTAAGTTGCATAGCAAAGGGGTTGGAACAAGAATGTGGTATTTAGATTACTTTTTAATTTTTAAATTATTATTATTAACAACATATTTTATATGTATATATCATGTGTTAGTACCCTCTCCCTCTTTTCCCCCATCCCAGCCCCATTCCATGGGGACCCTCCTCAGTAAGTTTGCAGGAATTCCTTATGGGTCATGGTTTATTCATTGTGGGACCAGCAGTCAATTTTTTTTTTGAGGGGAATGCCTCTGGGCATGATATCTCAACCTGTGGCTCTTATAATCTTTCTGACCCCTCTTCCATAAAATTCCCTGAGCCTTGATGGGTGAGTTGTAAGTCTACTTCAGTGATGAGCTCTTAGGAGCCTCTGGATCTCTGCTTTTGGTAAGGGTTGAATATCCTCAGGGTCTGTCTCCTTTGCCCTGGCTCTGATTATCAGGTTCAATCATGGAAGCAGCACTCTTGCTCATCTCCCCATTTCCTCCGTGGTTTCAGCTGTAGCTTGGCTAAAGTGTAAGAGGTAGTTTATCTCCTCTGGTCTCACTACCTTCTGAAAAATAACATATTTCCCAACAGAGAGTGAAGTCAGCATAGTTTAAATGGGATAAGCATTATTAATTTAGGGAGAATTTGATGTATGTAGCTCTCTTTTAGCCAAAGGCTAGTGAGAGCTTGACACTGGAGAGCATAATCTTTGTCTCCATAGGATTCTGATATGGTTCCCAATTCCAGATATGGGATCCTTAATACTGAGCAGATCTCTTAGCCAAACAGAAAGCTATTGGTTACCACCAAGGCTGTGTGCCATCATTGCACTCGTGTGTACATTGTGTCAGGGTGTTTGCTTCTAAGTAGCTTGGATCTCTGGTTGCTCAAACCATTATTGGCCACTTTCTCCCAGTATATCATTTAGCACTTTCCAGTACTAGATGGGCTAACTGGAGATTGGCTTTCTTCCAGATTCTAGCCAGGTCTCTCCAGGTAGAGTATTTTGAGTTATGGCAAGAAGCTTGGTGCATGGGAAACAAGAAGGCTACTGTTTTGGTAGTTTGAAATATTGTAGTATTTTATTTACTTTGATCAAAGCTTTCTTCTATATAAACATCTTCCTTGTGATTCCAAAACAGCTTCTGATTTATGGTTCCACAAACGCATGCTTTATACTTTTTATATGCTGTTCTCATGGCCGACAAAGGAGTTCTACACCTGAAATATTTGCTTACCATGAAATATTTTAATTTGTTCATTTTTCTTTTTCCTTTACTTTTTTACTGGGGGAAGGTGAGGGGGGGTCATGATCTTATGTATCCTAGGCTGTTTCCTCAATCTTGCCATGTAACTAAGACTGATGAATTCCTGATCCTTGTGCCTTTGCCTCCCAAGTGTTGGGATTACAAGTATATGTCACCATATCTGATTCTAAATCTTTCTTAAGAACACAACTAAGAGGCTGGGAAGATGGCTCGGGGATTAAAGTGCTTGCTTGCAAAATCTGACAGGCTGAGTTTAATTTCCAAGCTACTACATATGCTGGATGCAAAAAGTCTCTGGCATTCATTTACAGTGGCAAGGTACCCTGACACACACACACACACACACACACACACACACACACACACACTTAGAGAAAGAGGAGACAGAGACAGAGAGACAAAGAGAAATTAATACTTTTAAAGAAAAAATACAGTTCAAACATTCCTATGTTAGGTATTTGGTAGGATGAAAAAAAATCAAGAGCAAGTTCCACAGCAAAGGAACAAAGAGCTACTTTGAATCATGGCAACAGATTATCACAGCCTCTTAACCAATTTCTATACTTAAGCCAGTTTACAGACCCAGAAGCCATCAATAAGGGTATGGCAAAGGTCCCCTCAAGGAAGGACTGTTCTACAACTCCAAAAATGTTTTATTATTAAGCTTATTCATCTCTTTCCTCAAAGGGACCTACAAACTTTTATTAGGATAACTGTATAACTGTATACTGGGGAAAAAATTAATCAGATCATTGAGGGCCTACCGAGCATTAGCTCCAAAATGACCTTGATTTTGAGAGAAGCCAAACTGTGACTGTCCAGTTAAAGTAGGTGCTTAGGGAGGAAAGGTGATCAGCGGAGTTTTGACAAATATTTCTGTGTCCAGTGAGACTCCAAACTCACACTGGGGTTATTTTCCCAGTCCCAGAATGCATAATTAGAATATATATATACTTAGAAATTGGAAGAATCCATACACTGGTTCCCTGACCTGTGGAGTGAGGTATAATATGTTGTAAGCCATTAGAGCTGCTTCCCTCTGGGAAATAGTGACAAAAAAAAAAAAAAATAGAAAACAACCGGGTGTGGTGGCACACGCCTTTAATCCCAGCACTTGGGAGGCAGAGGTAGGAGGATTGCCGTGAGTTCAAGGCCACCCTGAGACTACATAGTGAATTCCAGGTCAGCCTGAGCTAAAGTGAGACCCTACCTCGAAAAACCAAAAAAATAAATAAATAAATAAATAAATAAAAATAAAAATAAAATAAAAATAAATAGAAAACAGCACATACCTGAAGGGATTTCAAAGAATAATGCCACTATAAAGTACTTGAAAGATGCAGAGTAGTGATTTCTACCATCTCTCTCTCTTTTTTTTTTATTGACAACTTCTATACTTATATACAAAAAAGTATGATATTTCCCTCCCCTCCCCTATTCCCCTTTAGAATTCCAATCTCTGTCGTATCCCCTTCCTCTCTCCATTAGTCTCTCTTTTAGTTTGAAGTCTTACCATATCTCTTTTTAACTCTCCAACTTGGCCTGTTTAGAAGACTGATGAGTCATGGAGAATGGCAGCTAATTATTAGAAACTTAATGAAGTAGTGACTACAATTACAGCTACTGTATCAAATGTGGTTTCCTTACTTGGGAAGATTGCTATATCTCCTGGTAGCTGATATGCAACTATTGATTTTGTAAATGCTTTCTTATCCACATCCATCCTTAAGGACCACCAGAAACAATTTGCTTTCAGCTATCAAGGCCAGCAGTACACATTTACTGTTTTATCTCAAGATTATACTAATTTTCCAGTCTTGTGTCATAATTTACTCCCCAGGGATCTTGATCTCCTATTCCTTCTACAAGGCATTTCTCTGTTTTTTTTTTTTTCATGATTTTATGCTGATTAGACTGAGTGAGCAGTAAATAGGAAGCATTTTGGAGTTAATAGTTTTGCACATGTACATCATGTGACTCATGCTGATGAAATTCACTAGTCCTACTGACCTGAAACAGCTTCACTTGATGCATAGGTAGAAGGGCCTTTTAAAGAAATAGCTACAGTGTCAATTAGATGGCAAAAGCCTGGAGGTTTAGGACAGGGTTCTCCAGAAGGCTATAGATGCTCTGAACCAGAATTCAATGTATGGTATTGTTTCTCTTAAGGCTAGAAATCAGAGGTATAAATGGAAATTGTACCACTCATCATCAATCCAAGAGATCCATTTGTCAAATGTTTGCTTCCTGTTTCTGTGACATTTTACTCTATTGGCATAAAGGTCGTTATTCAAGAGTAGGGAGTGGTTTTGCTAGGAGGCACAAAAAATGTTCCATTGAATTGAAAGATAAGACTTTTTAGGCTCCTGATGCCTTCTAGTCAACAGGCTAAGAAAGGATTACAGTCCTAGCAGTAGTAATCCATCTACCAGGATGACACTGGACTCCTGCAAAATGGAGGTCATGAAATCCATGTCTGGAGTACAGGGTAACCTGTAGAGTGCATCTTAGCATTAGCATGTCCTGTGATCAAGGTCTATGGGAGACTACAAGAACCAAAACAAGACAATGTGATAAATGGTTCAGAACATTCAGGAATGAAGGAATGGCTCACTCCTCAAGGCAAGGAACCAAGACCTACTGAGGTGCTTGCTGAAGGTGAGTGAAATACAGAATGGGTAGTAGAAGAAGGTATTTACAAATACCAGCTAAGGCCATGTGAACATTTACAGAAACAAGAACTGTCATTGCCATGAGTGTTTCTGGCTTACTTTGTTAAATGTTTGTGAATATTTACAAAAATATTAAGATGCCTTTGTTTTTCTATCCTGTCTTCCTCTACTGGGCAATTAATTTTGATTGAAATAATATAAATCAAGTGTCATTAAATCAAGTGTTATTAAGTTATATTTAAATTATTGATCATTAGAGACTAAGGATTCCTCAAGAGACCTTGCCACATGCTTAGGCAGAAAGATTGGTGTGTTTCCAGTTGTACATGGAGTAGTTATATCATGTTAGGCAGAATAATAACCTTGTTACTCTATTCGTTTGGAAATAAGGAGATACAGTTTGGTGTCAAGTTCCCAATGGGTTGATTTCTTTTGTCTATTTAATCAAATTAAGAATTCAGAAACATTCCTCTTGGGCGGGCCTATAAGGTTATTTTCTGGAAGGATTAATTGAAGGAGGCAGTCTTTCCTCAAAAGTGGGTGGCCCTCCCAGTTCCAAGATAACACAGTCTCTTTTTAATCTAACTTCCCATGCTACTGGCTGGTGAATGCTTTTCAACTGGCTGCCCTCACTAGTCATGACTGTGTGCATTTACCTCACTTCAACAATATTTTGTCAGCACTGGAGCCAAATTTCCTTTGCCTTCCAACATGGTCTGAAGGCCAGTCTCTCTCCAGGAATCCTCCAGACCATCAGTGCTAGACTAGGACTGCTGATGCATTCAGCCTCATGGACTAAGCAGTTACCAGGTCCCTTTACACTCAAGCCTAGAAACAGTTATTGTTGGACTGTTGTAAACTAATCAGATTAATCCCCTTTATAATGCCAAGTCATTCTATTGGTTCTGTTCCTCCATAGAACCCTGAATAATACACTGTCTCTACCATAGATACTGTTGCTAGAAAAATATAACCATTTGGCGCTCTGAGGAAAGCCAAAGCAAAGTTTAGAGCATGAGTTGGTAGAAAGCATTTGCTTTTCAGAGCCAGGTGAAACATTAACCAAGATATACACCTAGATTGGATTTTTTTCATAAAGAGGTTTTTAAAATGGTATTAGAATGTTTGCAAACTACTTTAAAAGGCCCCACACTACAAAGAATTTTTATAAATCTTATGAGTGAAATCTTAAGGTGTTATCCAGATTTTGCTGTTTAATCAAGGTCACACAGGTGATATACAATGAAATAAGGACTCTGGCAGGTGCACTTTAAACCAGTATTCAGAGCTAGTATCACCAGAAATGTGGCTATTACCATCATGTTCCCCCTCACAAGATGTAAAGAAGAGAGCTTGATGTCACCTCTTTGATATTTCTACCTATGATGCCTGACCTATGTGTATTTATGAGAAAATAAACCAAACTTCAGAAACATTCTACAAAGTAACTTGCCTGTAATCATTAGAAGTTACAGTCAGGATAATGAAGGGAGGTTTTGAGGCAAAAAGTTAAGACTCAAAGTGATGTACCTAGACAGGATTCTTTTCTGAAAGGAATACCTTACTCTTTGAAATTCTTTTTTACAACTGTACAGAAAGAAGTAGTCATTACAAGAGATTAGGCAGGGCAGCAGACAAAGGAAACAGGTAGCAGTTCAGTGATGGCCATTAAAATGCAATTAGAGAGGAAGAATTAGTTTTGTTTTTTCTTAGCTCAGTAGGGTTGTTATTGATTAAAAAAAAAAAAAAATCTATGATATACTTCAAAATGACTAAAAGAGTCCAAACTTCCCAACTCATAAAACTGATTTATGTTTAGAGATGAAAATTCTTACTGCAATGCTTTTGTTATTACACATTGTATACAGACATTGAATTATCATAATGTATCTCACAAAGATGTACAAATACTACGTCTCAATAAAAAGCTCTTAAATTGTGTTTATGTTTTGCAAGTTTCAGACTAGTGTTATTTGATAGTTACAAAATTTTAGAATTATCATTGATATTTGTACACATGAGAATATGTGAAACTTCATAGAAGGATTGTTGCATAACTATCTAGAAAATTTAGCATTTTCTATTAATTGACATGACATGAGGCTCACACTATAGTTAAATGGAAAAAGAAGGTATGAGGAATATCTATATTTCTATTTTATATAGAAAAATAAAGATATGATGAATATACAAACCTTTGATAATTTGTGCTAAAAGAAGCACCAAAAGGCTAACCAGGGGACTAGTAAGCACAAAATTGCTAAAGAATAGGTATGAATGAGGTGAAAAGACTACAACAGAAAGAATGACTGAATCTTGACTGAGTTTATAATTATGATTAGTTCCAACTCCTAGAATTACTGTTGTGTTTGACCTAATCTCTAAATAAGTAAATATAACCAACTAAGATATGGAATGACATATAGGGAAGAAGGAGAACTCAAAGCAGAAGCAAAAGAGTAACCAATGCATCTATCTGGCCTACCAACAAAACACATAAGTAGATGCAAGGAAGAAAATCCCTAATTTTCATAACACTGGAAAACATTTGTATCATAAAAATGTAAGGCTAATATAGAAAAATTGTTGTCCAATGATTATAGCTTTATCTCTATAAAACTATTATATGCATACACTATAATTAATAAGTAAATGAACCTATAAGAGGACAGGAGAGCCAAGTTTCTCACTGTTGGAGATTTTACAAAGAAAAAACGAAAATAATAACATTAAACTGTAGAGTAAATTGTAGCGTATGGGTCTGGAATCCAAGATACCAGTGTGAACTAATTTTTGTATATGTGTGTGAGTGTATATAGATCTGTGTGTATATGTATATATGGAAAACTTGGAAAAGAGCAGATTCTGAGATTTTTTAAAAGATTAATAACAATGAATTCATCTGACACAAATCTTAAACACATAATTTGGTTGCCAACCTCACAATGGCTTGAGACATATATATTCTGCCTTTCTATCATTCACATCACTTGTGTGTTTCACACATAAAACCTAACCTTACTAAAGTACCATATGCCATTCAACTTGCTCATCCTCTCTTTTAGGGAAAACTTCACCCAATTATTAATGTGCCATCATTATTTTTTATCAGTAATTCTCTTTACTATTCATTCTTTACTAGCATCAGAAAGGCATGAAATCATAATCCTCTGTTCCCCTATTTTGTTATGCCTAGAAAGGAAGCTGAACTCAAAGGTGTTCAATGGTCACCTACAATCCTCACCAGAAGGAATAAAGCAAAGAATGTGGAAGCCTGGGACAAGATCTAATCACAATGTTTTGGACTCAAATTTGGATAGTAGATACTAAGGCTAGGGGACCTCTGGCACCAGGAGAGACATAAGCTATTGTCATCAACCCATTCCTAGATTATATTACAACACATAATGCATTTGGACTGCAGAGGAGACACATTGATTGATTATTTTTGAAAAAAATCAAGTAAGGTTATGATAGAAAGAATACAATCAAATAATTTAAGATTGTAAATGTTGGACACAGTATGGAAAGAGCAATGTAGCAGCCAGAGGAAATGAGAATGAGCTCCAGGAGAAAGAATTAATTATACTCACAGGTTCCAATAGAGAAGGGAAAGCTGAGAGCCTTGACTGGGATCTCCTAAGGCAAAGGCTAGACAGGGTGAACACTTTAGGATTGCATGGCTTGAAAATTTCTGTGGGTTCTAGGCTATAAGGTTTGCTTTTGCCTTGTGCCTGCCTTGTCTTGTTATGATTAAGGCAAGAAAAATTGTCTCTGGTATGTGTGGGCCCGTTGCAAGAGGTTGGATCTGCATTGAATTGCTTACATATCAAAGCAATACATCACGTTGGCATCATAGTTCGAACTGGATGATGTCTTTCTTTCTAGACAGGAAGGGTCTTTGACTTTGTTTTGCTTAATAATATCAAAGCTACATAATAAATAATAAATAAAAATATATACAATATGAGTATTACTCACTAGTTTCAGGAACATAAATTTAGAAGCTAAATTGATTAAATAGTATATGCTTGGCTTACATCAGATTATACAAAAGTCTACTAATTTCTCTCACCTGGAGACAAACTCAATATGTTATGTGTAAGGGTACAAACTATGTAATACTTCCCTACCTCAAGTTATTTATTTATTTATTTATTTTTGGAGAGAGACAAAGAGAGAGGGAGAAGAAGACAGATAGAGATGGGTGTGCCAGCAGCCTCTAAACTGCTGCGAAAAAAATCCAGATGCATGTACCCCCTTGTGGTCAAGTGCGGCATTGCACCCTTGCATCACTACATCTGGCTAAACATGGGAACTGGAGATTGGAACCGCTGGAGATTGGAATCAGCGTTCTTAGGCTTAGGAGGCAGGCGCCTTAACTGCTAAGCCATCTCTCCAGCCCCCTCAAGTTATTTTTCAACATTAAGTAGTATGTTTAGTATCAGTGTGTATTTAAGAGGTATTACTTTTATTAATTCATGTAAGTTAAAACATCCTCAAGGACTACAGAAATGGTTTAGCAGTTAAGGTACTTGCCTGTGAAACCTAAAGAGCCAGGTTCAGTTCCCCAGGACCCACATAAGCCAGATATACAAGGTGGCACTGCTTCTGGAGTTCATTTGCAATGACTGGAGTCCCTAGAGCACCCTCTCTCTTTTTCTCTCTTTCTCTCTCCCTCTCTTTCTCTCTGCCTCTTTTCTCTCTCTCTCTCTATATATATATATCTTAAATAAATAAGGACAAAAATTTTAAAAATCCTCAAAGTCCAGGTTCTCATAAAAATTGTATAGTAGTTCCATAATTGCATAAAAACTTGAAAATAGTAAGCTAGAAAACTTTTGGTGTACACTTTAATCTAAAATAAAATTGAATTTAAAATATTTTAAATATATTTTATTTATTTATTTATTTGAGAGAGAGAGAGAGAGAGAGAGAGAGAGAATGGGTATGCCAGGGCCTCCATCCACTGCAAACAAACTCCAGATGCATGTGCCTCCTTGTCTATCTGGCTTACAGGGGTCCTGGAGAATTGAACTGGGACCCTTTGGCTTTTCAGGCAAATGCCTTAACTGATAAGCCATCTCTTCAGCCCTAAAATTGTGTTTTATGCAATACTTCTGATATCATATTTTACTCTAATTCAATAAAATAGCTATGGATTCTTGAGTGTACCTTTTATAATGGGCATATTGTAGTGATCTAAAGAAATGTAAAGTTTATAAAAATGAGTCAATAGAGATTTTGTTGAGAATTCTAGGTATCTTTAGTGAATGCCTACTACAGGAATTACTCTGAATTAAGCATTGCATGTAGCATTGTGTGTGTGTGCATATATACATATGTATATGTATGTATGTATGTATGTATGTATGTATGTATGTATATATTTATATTTATTTATTTCCTATTGGTTCTCTAAAGCAATTCAAATACATTCATCCCCAACTGAGTTCTGAATAAACCAGGGCTTAAAAAGTTTATTATTTTGCCATACAAATTATAAATGGTTAAGATGATATTTATAAATAGTTTTGTCTAGCACCAGTGCTTTTGCTCAAAAACAAAACAAAACAAAACAAGATCTATATACAATAAAGTTCCATAGCAGTGTTAAAGCATTGGTAAGGCAGGCTTATTTCTGCAGCTGTATTGTAAAATCAGTGAAAAGGTGATTTTTTTAAAAAGTAAACAGGTCTTGTAGAATTTTAAGAGTAAGAAATTGCACATATATGTACTTCATTAAGGAAATGTGTCATCAGAGGAGCCAAAATTCCCTCCAAATCTGGGCTTAATCTTTATCCTTAGTGTGGACACTCTCAATAGGAGAACATGCCAGTCTCACTGTTTATGCTTCTTCAAATGAATACCATGCATTTTTCTGTAGTGGCACAAAGTCATGAAAATAGTGTTATGAATCAGTTAGGAAGTGGATGATGTCCCTGTTGTCTGCTTTCCTTCCTGTCCATCCTTTTAGATCCAAATGAAACAACAACCCAATGTCTAAAACCAAGCATATGAAAACAATGGTCAAGGTGAGTGAAACTTCCTAGTGCTGAAAATATCACAAAGGAAAGGAAATAGAAAAGGCCATGAGAGCACATACAACCTGAATGTTCTTCCAGCCTGGTACAGCTGTGTCATCATCAGGTGGGGACCAGAGCAGCTGAAAGATTTCAGGGATAAAAGCTGGCACATAAGGGCATATCCCAATGGATAGGTGAAAGGCTGGAACTTCCTATAAAGGAGATGAGAAAACTTTATATGTGACATTTCAGGGATTTTATTTACTTTACTCTCTCTGACCTCCCACAGTGTATCTGTTTGGTTCTAAGAGCTATTTGTTGATTGTGGAGATGGTTATAACTTGCTCTAGAGTTGGAAGGAAACACATTGGAAACGAAGGTCAAGGTACTTTCCCTAGACTTGTTTGGCTCTTGGTCAATGGTAGTTGACCTCTGGATCTCAGAGGAAAGCTCTGGCAGGGCAAAGAACACTGATTTTTTTTTTTTTTTGACAAAGTAGACAACATTTTAAGAGAAGAAATAACCTACTTTGTAACTTGAATAAATTTTGTCTATGTGTGTATGTATGCACTTGTGTTCATATTTATATTGTATACATATTTAAAGGTACTTATATTTCTCTTCCATTAACTAGAGTCCTTGGCCTATGTTATCCGAGGATATGTATTTTTTCTCTAAAAGATTATAGGATTAGAACTACTATATATATCTTTGACACAGTAAGAAAGAAAGCTAAGACAATTATTTAATTAATCATATATTTACCACAAACAAACCATGAAATTATAATTTTTGGAAAATTTAAGATTAAAAGTGTTCAGACAGAGCTGGAGAGATGGCTTAGGGTTTAAGGCACCTGCCTGCCAAGCCTAAGAAGGCCCATTCAATTCTCCAGGTCCCACGTTTAGCCAGACATAAAGGTGACACAAGGGCACAATGCCACACTTGCCCACAAGGGGGTGCATGCACCTGGAATTTATTCACAGAGCCTGAAAAGCCGCTGGTGCACCCATTCTTTCTCTCTCTCTCTCTCTCTCCCTGTCTCTCAAAAAAAAGTGTCAGACAAAGCATCAATGCAAAACAACATTATTAATTTCCATTGGTATATATTGCAAGCCCTAGCAAGCTCTAAATTTCAATCACACTATATTAGTAGTTATATTCCTGTAACAGAGAAAGTAGTATTGCTTTGAATGATAGTAGTTCTGGAATGAAATCTTGTTAAAAGATATTTGATAAAAACTACAGTAGATTTTATGGCCTTGTTAGATTTCAGAAAAACTCCACTAAAATATATACCTCTCTTGTAACAAATAATTTTTCAAAGCTAACATTTATGTGGCTTACACCATGAATTTATTTACAGTGAACATTTTCTCTCATTTTCTTTATCATCTCTCTTGTTCCCTTTTTCACCTGAACCAAAGGTGTAAATTAATGACACCTCTTAGCTTTGTCTTTACAGACATCAAGTTGACGAGCAGACACTCTAAGTCCTTCATTAGGTGAGTCATAAACTGAAAGAGTGCTTTGATTATAATATGATGAAAGATTTATTAACAAACATGTATTTAGCTAACTCTTGGAACTGGCAGGTTTATGAGTTTGTCCCTCCCCAGATGACAGGTGGGACCTGCGACTGCTGTGGGAATGAAAACATCAGAGCTGTGACCGTAGTACATAATGATCTCATTAACGCCCACCAAGGTCTGGACAAGGGCTGGGATGTCAGAACATTTTCTTGGGGTTGCCAGACTATGATTCCCAGAAATACTTATGTAACATACTTTAAGAAATAAAACAAGAGTTTTTAAAATAAAATGTAATATCCTAGCTTCTAACAAAAGCCATGTGGTCAAACAACTTTAGTAGATTATAAAAAAAAAAAAAAAAAGAATGAAAGAGGGTATGGAGGGAAAGGTCCTACAAAATGCTAAGTCACTCACAGATGATTTTTGCACTTCTTTGATGCTCTTGAAGACATCGAACACAAAATATTTCAACGTGTAATGATTGTCATAAATTAAGGATATAGGTTGGAGAGATTGTTCAGTGGTTAAAAATCATTCGCTTGCAAAGCCTGATAGCCAGGGTTCGATTCCCCAGTGCCCATATACAGCCAGATGAACATAGTGGCACATGCACCTGTAATTCTTTTGCAGTGGCAGAAAGGTCTGGTGTGTCCATACTCACACCCACTCTCTCACTTATTTTCTGTCTCTCTTTCTCTAATAAGTAAATAAAAATATTTAAAACATAAATTCAGACTAGAGAATAAAAATGCCAAAAGTGTACATAGGTCATGCTGTATGAATAAAGAAATAAACATGAACATGATAAAATGATAGATTCTAAACTACTTGAAAATTAAGTATTTGGCCTGGCATGGTGGTGTACACCTTTAATCCCAGCACTCAGGAGGCAGAGGTAGATGGATGGCTATGAGTTCAAGGCCATTCTGAGACTACATAGTGTATTCCAGGTCACCCTTACCTTGAAAAACCAAAAAATAAAAAAAGGAATGAAAAAGTTTGAAAATTAAATATTTGGATGTATCTTTTTAAAATGAGTCAAAACTGGAATCTGGAAGAGAGTCAGTCCCAGACAGTTAGCTTGTCTAGTACCAGAAGGTGCTACATGAGTGACTGTGGAAAACAACCAACATCTGTCCAAGCAACTCAAGGCCTAAGCTACTTAGCAGCAATCAACCTGGTGTGTTGCTCACACAAGTGCAATAGTGGCACACAGCCATGATAGGTTACCAACTGATCTTGATTTGGCTAACAGATCCACTCAGTGCAATGGAACCCATACCTGGAACAGGGAAACAAGTAAGAACCATATCCCAAAACAAGCCTGCTCTCAAATATCAAGCTCTCACCAATAGTGGGATACAAGAGGGCCTACACCTATTGAATTCTCTACAAAGTAATAATGGTTATCCATGTATCTTGCAGTGATCTCACTCTCCATTGGAGAATTTGCTTCTGTTGTTCAGATGGATGCCGAACCTAGGAGAGAATCATCCCATTGCACCTCACCAGAGCACTAGCTGAAGCCATAGAATAATTTGGGAAATGAGTAAGAGTGCTACTTTCTTGGTGAACCTGGTACCAGCACAAGAGTGAAGGAGATAGACACAAAGAGCACTCAACTCCTACCAAACCAGAGATCCAGAGGCACAGAGACCCTCAAGACCTCGTCACTGAAATAGACTTAAAACGAACCCAACATGGCTCAGGGAAATTTGCAGAAGAGGGGGCAGAAAGATTGTTAGAGCCGTAAGTTGGGTCATCATGCACAGAGACATTGCCTCTCCTGCATAAGTGATAGCTACCCCCCATAAGGCAAGACCCACATTACCCATGGGGGAGGACAGGGAGGAGGCTAACAATGGTACCATCATGGATGTATACATACTATAATACTATATACATAACTAATAAAAAATGGATATATATTTTTTTTCAAGGAAGGGTTTCACTCTGGTCCAGGCTGACCTGGAATTAACTATGTAGTCTAAGGGTGGCCTTGAACTCACGGGGATCCTCCTACCTCTGCCTCCCAAGTGCTGGGATTAAAGGCATGCGCCACCACGCCCAGCAAAAATGGATATATTTTTATAATCAGTGAGAATGATGCTAAAAATTATTTTTGGCTTGAAAATTTTAGAGAGTTTGTTTTTAAATGTTTTTATTGTGACACTAAGCAAGCCATAACATCATTTTAGGCAGTCAGAAACAGAGTATATTTTTTCACACATACATTATTGGTTTAGTTCTTATATAAAATTGAGTAGGTATCCAGAAACAGATGAATAGATAAATAAGAAGTTGTTTATTTACATAATGGAGGTTTATTCAGCAGTAATGGAATAGAGAAATCATGTTACCTACAAAAATGAATGAAAGTGGATGTCATCCTAGTAAGTGAAATTAACCAGTTTCAAAAAATTAAATATGTTTTCTTTCATGTGTATGATCTAGGCTTTTTACTTTTTAATGTTTATCATTATTATTGTTGTTAAGATGTCTAGAATGGATACATCATGTGTTGGTAGCCTGTTTTCCCTTGTACCTGCCCCCATTCCATTGAGGACACTCCTTAGTTGGGTTGCAGGCATTCCTCATGGTGTTGTAGTTTATGCATTAAGTCATAAGAGAAGGTATTACTATTTGTAAAGAGGAAGAGTGTAGCATAGAGGGAAAGGGTGAACCTAGAGTGATTATGATCAATGTTCATTATAGACATATATGAAAATGTTACAATGAAACCCATTATCTTCACGATTTATGTACTGTAGTAGAAAATGATAAAATAAAATAAAATGAGCCAAAATTGTTTATTATATTTTATGACATTAGACTAGGTGAAGTATTTTCAATGGAATTTTAGTTTTAATAAGTTTTAATAAGTTCAATGCATCAATATAGAGGTAGGTATACATCTAAAACACAGAAATCATTTGAAAATATTTATTAAATTACCACTGTTACATTAACGTTATCTAAAATGTTGAGGTTATTTATTATGAAGGACAATGAACTACTAAATCATAACTTATGTTTAATGACTTCTGATTTACAAGATTACTTTTCTTGAAGAAACTATATTCTACTCCAGATATTATGTTCTTTGTGATATAGTACATATAAGAACATACATTTCTTTTCCTATTGATATTTATTTATTACTGTTTTATCTAACAAAGACATTTTCTAACCTAACATTATGGGTAGAATTTACAATTGCTGCCTTACCTTGAAATGTAATTTTCCCAAAAATATTTGATATTTGAAAACTATCTGGACATATAGGTGCACAACTAGACTCTCAGCACATGGGAGGCTGCAGCAAGAATGAGTCTAAGACCAGCTGGAACTTCATAATGACACCTGTCAGGAAGAGAGAGGGGGAGGGAAGAGAGAAGTGAGAAAAATTATATTTAAAGAAGATTGAATGCAAGAAGAAACAGTGCTAAGAACTTAAGATTGAAAGGATTTTCAGATCTTTTATTCTAATCCTTTACCTATGAATGCAGTTAGAAAAATGCAATTCAGTTTCTCAAACACAGTTTTAATAGCTACTGTTGTCATTTTTCCCTCCTGTGTACCCATATAAAATCACAAAGCCTCTTGAGGAAATATCAGCCTTCTGATGTTAATAAAGGTCTCTGCTATCATAAACTTCAAGAGAGAAGTATGATATTAAGTTCGCATCAAATAAAAATATTATTTGGAGTGTTTTTGTATGTGTAACAAGAAACTGATTTTCAGGAGTATGGATGAGCATGATTTGAGTACCAACCATGGTTCTAAACAAGGTGCTGGATAATCTACATGTACACCACTTCATATTTGAAGAACATATGCTCTTATGATAATTTCAAAATAAAATATATATTTAGCTAGTTATTTCATCCTTTAATCAATTCAAATTATCAGAAGGAAATTAGCATATAGGCATTATATAACAAGCCATGGTAAGTAAACAGCATACAGCTTAACTTTATATCATTATTAAAACATCAATAATAATTTGGCAGCTGCTAAGGTGCTAAGGGTAAATGCCTTAGAGACCATTGAACATAGTATTGCATTGTCTGAAGCTTTCTTCTGTTTTTCATGTTGGGCTTCTCATCATGCTCTGGTGTGGTGGTTTGATTTAGGTGTCCCCCATAAACTTAAGTGTTCTGAATGCTAGTCTCCCCAGCTGGTGGCAATTGGAAATTAAAGCCTCCTGGAGGTGGTGTATTGTTGGGGGTGGGCTTATGGGTGTTATAGCTAGCTTCCCGTTGCCAGTGTTTGGCACACTCTCCTGTTGCTGTTGTCCACCTTATGTTGGCCAGGGGGTGATGGGCACCCTCTGTTCATGCCATCATTTTTCTTGCCATCATGGAGCTTCCCACTCGAGCCTGTAAGCCAAAATACACCTCTTTTTTTCCCACAAACTGCTCTTGGTCGGGTGATTTCTGCCAGCAATGCGAACCTGACTGCAACAGTAAAGTGGTACCAAGGAGTGGAATTGCTGCTAGATACCTGACTGTGTAGCACTGGCCTTGTGGAGCTGATTTTCAACCTGACTGCAACACATAACACCTTATCTCTGGCTATCTGCTGGGTAACTTGATCTTTACGGATTGCAGTTAAGTAGGCATTGTAATTTGGTCGATATATCTTCCCTAGTAAGTGCATTCACACTTCTTGAGGAGAGCAACACACCCCTCTGTCTGTTTTAAACTCCACAGTTTGCTCAATAGCATGGAAGACAGTATCAGCTCCTAACACTGGGAATGTGAAACTATCATATTCACTATCCAAGTGACCAATGTCCTAAAATAAATCACCCAAGACAATTTTTATGTTGGAAATGGAAATTATCACTATCCTGGTCTATGATAACTGATATTTCATTTTACCTTAATTGAATATAGCATCCTTTTACCTACTCAATCTTTCCTCTAGTATGACCCTGGCATGCTTCCATGTATACACTGGGGTTCTTTCACTTAGGAGAAACAACTGGGGATTTATATGGATAACTGCTTCTCTGCCTAAAGCATACTAAAACTCAATAATAGGCACAAATTAATATAGGTTTATTGTAAGGTAAACAATGAGTTTGGGAGGATAAATTCATTCACAAATATCTGAGGTAAGGCATGTACTCAGCCCTCAAATGTAATAAAAGATGGAAATATAGGACTTAGAATATAGTGGGAGATAGATAAAATAGCATTAAAATGCAACATACTGTCATCAGAGAGCCAGACTGAAGACCTAGAAGATTTTATGAGAATATAAGTGAGTATATACCATTATTATGGGAAATTGGGTCTACTGAAACCATACCTGGAAGAAAGCAGAGTAACAGAACAAACTGAAGGTCTGCAGGTGTGTAGTTAGGAATAGTCTAACAGACTAAGAAGGAAAAAGGAGTGTGGCTCACTATGGCTGGAACAGAATACCAAAGAAAAGAAGCGAAGAGATGGTGCTAAACATGAGACTCATGAAATATACTCAAGAGTGTGGAGTACATGACAATGATAATGGAAAGTAAACATTTTATAGAAACAGAATGGCACGATGAGCTTGATTTAACAAAGATCACTTTCCTTACAATGATAATGGCTGAAGGAGCATAATCAGGAAACACAAGTGACAAGTATACAGCTACTGGATGGAAGAGGGAGTGGTAAATTGTGGAGGTCTTGCCCTGCATATGCAGGATCCTCGAATCAATCCCCACTTAAAAAAAGGAAAAGCTACTGATAAAAACCATTTGAGAGATTATAATATAATAGACTAGAACCTTGGAACCAAGGATGGACTCACATATAAATATCTGTGCATTCAACAGCTTTAAGTTTTTATTCAGGTATTCATGTTTTATATGTAAATGGTTATGGAACAGAACAGAGATGACATCAAGAATTGAGTCTAATGGAATGAATGTGGTGGTCTATTTTCTGACTTCATAAGCTTTGAAAGGGGGTAATGGGAAGAGTAAAACTAATGACATATTCCGATTATCCACTTTCAGATGCATATGGAATGTCTACCCATTTGCCCCTTGAAAATATGGGTCTGAAGCACAGAATTGAAAGATGGACTGAAAGTATAAATTCAAGTATAATTAACAGATAATTCGTAGTTAGGTCATTCACAGTGGAAATAATTCCTTGAGAAATATAGATATTTGGTGAAAGGAGAGTCTGACCAAGGAGAATGGGGGAAACAAAATTATAAGATTGCCATGTCATGAAAGAGCCACAGAGTATTTGAGGCATTTCACTAGATCATTGACAAATTACCAAGTGTCACTGAGAACCAAAGTAAACTCTTAAACATGTTCCTTGGATTTAATCATGAGGAGACTGACAGTAACTTTAATGGCACACTTTTGTTTAAATAATGTGAAATGCTTATGAAGAGAAAGTTATTCCTTCACTGACTATGCTGAATTTGAAGAATGAGTGGGGTTTCTACTTGGAGGAAAATACTAGAAACTTATGGAAGAGATAAGAGTTCAGACAACACCCTGCTCATGGTTAGAAGGAGAGAGGGGAAGTAGCCTGGTAAGTGTGGGAAGCAGCATTTCTGAAGGGAGGAGAGATAGAATAGCTTAGTCAATCCTCCTAGACCTCAAAAACAGCAGAGACTTCTGTGCATTAATCTTTGGGGTATGAAAGAACCTGGGGAAATTTTTTGTTATTGTTGCTTTTGGTTTTTGAAGTAGGGTCTCACTCAAGCGCAGGCTGATCTGGAACCCACTCTGTCATCCCAGACTAGCCTCAAACTCATGGCTCAAGTTTGGGATTGAGTTTAAAAGGCCACTCTAAAGCCGGGCATGGTGGCGCACACCTTTAATCCCAGCACTCGGGAGGCAGAGGTAGGAGGATCACCGAGAGTTTGAGGCCATCTGAGACTACATTGTTAATTCCAGGTCAGCCTGGACCAGAATGAGACCCTATCTCCAAACCCCCCCCCCAAAAAAAAAATAAGGCCACTCTATGAATAGAGTGAATGATGAATTTAATAATAATTGCCATTAGCAAATAAATGATAAGCATAAATAGAAAAGACTCAGTACTAACTTACTGAAACATGTCAGTATATTCATGTATCAGCAATCTTTCACTAAATTGTCTAATTTGTCATAGTTTGATGATGCTTGAGGTTCATAATACTTGTGACTTTATAAAGTGCTTATACGTGCTTAAAAAATGTTTAGGGGAGGGCTGGAGAAATGGCTCAGCGGTTAAGGCACCTGCCTCCTAAGCCTAAGAACACTGGTTCCAATCTCCAGTGGTTCCAATCTCCAGGTCCCACGTTTAGCCAGATGTAAAATGACGCAAGGGCTCAATGCCGCACTTGACCACAAAGGGGCGCACGCATCTGGATTTCATTCACAGCAGCTGAGACGCTGCTGGCACGCCCATGTCTATCTGTCTCTCTCTCTCTCTATCTCTCTGTCTCTCTCTCCAAAAAAAAATGTTTAGGGGAGTACTGACTGTGTGTGTAATATGTATGACTTTTAAGGAATACTCTTAAATTTCTACTATACAACTACTATATATATATAACTATATATATTTATATGTAGTTATATATAGTTATATTATATATATTATATAATATATATATATTAAATTCCTACTATATATAACAAGGATCTGTATTTCTAAATTAGTGCCAAAGCCAGTTCTCCTAAAATTCCATAATTATTCTGTTTAGGAAGCATCCAGATATTAGATTATCTGAATTCATAGTCAATCTCTCTCTCTTCCTTCTTTTTCCTCTCCTTTCCCCCTAACTCCGTGCCCCTCTCTTCTATCTTCACTTCTTCTGTAGAGAATTATTATTTAGCACTATCTTGCTTTGCTGAAGACCTAGGGACCATTAAAAGTATTTTTAGGGTTCATGTTGTAAATATTACCTATTGTGAAAACATTATTTCATTATGTTCAAATCAATGAATATGGACAAGGCAAGCATAAACACTAAAAACTTCTGAAAATATCTCTAAAGAAGACATATCTAAAAACATTAGGTATAGCAGCAACCTAGTTTGCAATTATGCCAGCTTTAAATTGTTCCAGTTACATCTCTCCCTTGCAAGAAAGAGGAAAGCCCATTAAACATGATTCTTCTGTCATGACTTTTAAGCCCTTAAACTAGTGAGAGTCTTATTAACTGATTAGCACAGTTGGGTGCCACTTAATAGCCCAGCCTCTTACTCAGGACCTACACACCCTATTTGACCTTAGAACAACTACCATCTTCCGTCAAATGTTTAATTCCTACAATTATGGCTTGGGGACACTGATAAGAGGGAAGGGCTTTTCATTTCTGAAAGCAAGACGCCTGAGTCAATTTGTCCCAATTGTATCTGCACAAGGCCTGTTATATGGACTGTGATTTCGAGGGATGAAAGCTGTGAACTCCCAGGTCACTTGTAAACTGATCACTCCCCAGCCTCTCCTCCTCCTGCTGCTTTTAAGTGGTTTGAGGCTGGTAAATTGAAACCTGAAGAAACACAGAACTCTGATCCCAGGACCTCCTGAGCAAACCTGGACTTTGGCTGATTTGCTCTAGGAAGTAACTGCTTACTTACCCCATAATTAACACCACACGCTAATCTTTGGAAGATAAAGTACAGAAGGTCAGACATAAGATCATCTGCAGAAGAATTTCACCAAAGCACTACTTCTGGTGGCTCTTGTGGCTACTTCACCCTTGAAACAATTGGATGTAATTTCTAAAAATATTACTGCTCATAGACCTGGAAGGAAGGCTAAATGATACATCATTCAATATGACCCCAGCAACACCCTCTTCATTAATACAAATGCAGCACATTCCAACTCAGTATTGCAATGAGATGGAAGACATGAAGTTTTCTCAGTGACAAGTTAACTTAAACAATCTTAGCTACATTTATGATCCTATGTGGAAATTGAGCTTTTTACCTTGTCTAGAAATATTTACTGGCTATTATCAAATAAAACCAAACTCCCTTTGAGCCTGACACCTCAGAAATGTGGCTTCTTGACCATGTTTGTCTCTGCCTTATTCTTTCTATTATTCCCTCAGCTATATTTATCCCCTAGAGTCTGATGAGATTTTTTTTTTTTTTAACTTTGGAGGTAGGGTCTCACTCTAGTCCAGGCTCACCTAGACCTCAGTCTGTAGTCCCCAACTGGCCTCAAACTCACAGCAATACTTCTCCCTCTGTCTTCAGAATGCTGGGAATAAAGGTGTGTCACACCATGCCTGGCTTGAGATTTTTTTTTTTTTTTAAGTAACTTTGCTTCTTAAGTATTATACAATCAAAGTCTGTCATCATCCATGTTAATCTATTATAGGAACTAGTGAAATTTGAGGCAGATAAGTTTTTAATGGTGTGAAGTCAATTAGCACTCAGTCTAACTCTATTCATTGTTATTAAGCATCCAGCTATATTTTAACCCAGAAATCAGTGGCTCTGGCATAGTGTGTGGGATATTCTTCCCTTCCTCCTTAATATGGTCTCATTTATAGAATATAGGATGTAGATAGACTGTTTATAAGGGTACTTTTCTGAACTAAGGTATTGTGATACTGTAAAATCTCCAGGTAGACTATCTGTAATCTATACTGTGAAGTCTACGTTCTGGAATCATGGACAATCTATCTCAGATTATCACAACTCCAGTGCTAATAAAACCAAAGTTAATGGTCCATATGGGAACATTAGTATGGACAAGGCCAGCATAAGCTTCTTTGGACACAAATTTTACCCTTATCTTAATCTATTTCAAAATGTATTTCCATTAAGCAAAGAGAAACCCAATTGCAACTATTGAGCCCATACTTACCAATATGATTAAGAAATCAAGAAATGTATGTTGTGCCAATATCAGATCAATAGCACCATTCTCATACCTAAATGTTTAGCTCTTTTTACCCAGAATTCCTTCTTATAGGTATTTATTATAAGACTACAATAATCAAAATTAGATACAACCTTAAATCCACAAAATTCCTGGGAAATATAATGTAAAAACACCAAACTAATTATCAAATAACAAAACATTAGTAGATTAATAGTTCCATTATCAAACTGTACATATGTTACTAAGATTGTTAAAATAATGATATACAATTGTAAGTAATTGCTTACAAAAAGAATAAAATTATCTTTAGAGAAAGGTCAGATGAACATACAGAAAAAAAGAAATGAAAACCTATGGAAAACAATGGGTTTTAATATATTATTTACTTATTTATTCAGAAAGAAAGAGAGAATAGACACACCAGGGCCTCTAGCCCCTGCAAACACACTACAGATGCATGTGCCATCTTGTCCTTCTGGCATTACAGGGTACTGGGGAATGAACCTGGATCCTTTGACTTTGGAGGCAAGTGCCTTAACCACTAAGCCATTTCCCCACTCCAGAGTTGCTTTTAATAGAAGTCATTTTCCAAGACATGACATGCTTATAAGATGATGGAAAGTGACTTTCAATACATCTTTTCCATGCTACACTTTCATTTGTAACTCACTAAAAAACGGGCCATTTCACATTTGCCAAAATTTTATCTATCCTTAAAATGCTGGTCTACCATGCAGTAGATAAGGTCCAAGGGTAAAAGGAGCTATAGAAATAGACTCAAGAAAGAAATTCAGATTTCAAGCAGTCAGAATATTCACAAGGAAAAGCATCCAAATAACCAGCACAAAGGCAAAGGAGATAGACACAAAGAACACTCAGCCCCTACCAAATCAGATATCCAGACACAAAGAGACTCACAAAACTGAAATAGACCTAAAATGAACCCAACATGGCTCAGGGAAATTTGTAGAAGAGGGGGCGGAAAAATTGTTAGAGCCATGAGTTGGGTCATTATACACAGAGTCATTGCCTCTCCCGCATAACTGATAGCTACCCACATGAGTCAAGACCCACATTACCCATGGGGTGAGGACAGGGAGAAGGCTAACAATGGTACCATCATGGCTTTATATATACTATATACATAACTAATTAAAAATATATTTTAAAAATGTTAAATATGAGTGAGGAACAGCAGCAGGGACGTGGGGCTGGAAGATAAGAAACCAGAGAGAATGTGTTATGAAAGGAAAACATCAGAAGAGTACATTTCAAGGAATTTCAGGATGAGGAAGTACAAAGTATCTAAGATGCAAGTCTAGGTGGAAACCCACAAACAGTATTCCATATACAACTGTGCTCTGCAATTCTCCATGTGGCATCTTTCTACTTCTGCCTTACACCTTGCGGTCATGTCATTAATCAAACATATTGACAAAAAATACCTCAACTAGTAACATATAGACAGTGAATTAGTAAGTAATTCATTACAAATAAGATATTTGAATGATACTTACACTTTATTTCCAACTTCACATTTCCCCTTAGATGATCTACAGGAATGTTGAACTCAGTATCATCTAAACTGAGCTTATCCGTACTCCCAACAACTACTGCTTCTTTGAGAACTTTGTGCTTCAGTGACAGTACCTCTTCATCGCTTTGCTTCAAATCCAGATGTCTAGTTACATTTCAAATGTTCCTACTAACTACACCTAAAATCTCTTCAATATCTATTGTTAGCCATCAACACACTGAATGACCTCTAAATATCTCTGGACTTATTTTCTTACAAATCCTGCTCATGTCTGTTTTGGTACAAACAGGACTCTAGCTGGTGTTTGTTCCACATAATATCACTTTTCTGTCATTTATATGTCCCACCATTCCTGGGCATCTTCCTAAAATGGAACTCTAACAAGAAGTTCTTATCTGTAAGATTCTGAAAAGTTTCCATTTGGTTTAGTTCCTCTAGAATAGTTCTCTAGAGAGTATGTGTCTTCACTCAGTACCCATTTAGATCTTGTGTGTGTCTATGTATGTGAATATGTGTGTGCATGCATGCATGTGTGTATGTATATGTGTGTGTGCAGTACAAGTACCTTTGTGTATGTATTTTTTATACATGTGAACACATGTGTGTGGAGACAAGAGATTGATGTCAAGTATTTCCTGTGATTCTCTACTTTATTCATTAATTATTCTCTATTTAATTATCCACTGTCTCTCTGTCTTTGCCTCCCAAGTGCTGGAGTTACAAGTCCTCATGCTTGAATGGCAAGCTCTTTATCCAGTGGGCCATCTCCCTTGCTTACCATGTAGACCTTAATGCTATTTGCCCATTTATATCATTCTGAACTGAACACATTGTGTTGTTTTTATATAAGTGCATGGTTGTCCTTGCACAGAAATATGAGATCTTTGTGAAATGTATCTGAAGAGTCATCTTTGTATCCCCTGTTCTAACTGTATATATGAACTTCAAAACCATCTATTCAAAAAGGCACTAGATTGCACTAAGAATGTTAAAAACATTGTTCTCACTTTGACAGAACATGTAATAAAATTGGATGAGACAGAGAAAATTATTATAGTTCATGCAGAAAGATGGCAAGAAAATTTTTGATGTATTCCATAATTTAAACATTACAGGATAGCTAAGGAAGGGAGAAACAAATAAAGTAATGAAGGAAGGGATAAAAGAAAGAGAAGATAAAGTATGCTTCATTAGCACATAATATAAACTATTATTTCCCCACTTATCCAATGGTTTGATGTTGTGGATACCTCACCCTCAATCTTCCAGCTTGGGACTGCATTTTAATCATGAAAGGGGAGACAAGCCCAAATTTCTTATTCTCCAAGTCATGAGTTGTTGAAACTTCCTTTTAAGCCCAGCAATGAAAGACTAATAGTTCCTCACTGCCTTTGTTCAGGCAGCTAATAGGTTCCATGTTAGGAAGGCAAATTCCACAAGACCTTGATTTCTCCTGATTTTTACCCATTTTCTCATAAGTTTATGTGCACACATGTATTACTCTAAAAAAAAAAAAATTACTCCTTTCCTGACAACCTCTGACAATCTATGAATTTCTTTTTCCTCATGATCTTCTTCTTTTCAGGATAGGACCATGTATATCTTGGTGACCTATAAAGCTACATCAGAATTAAAATTGTTAAAACCAAATAAGAGGAAAGCTTGAAGGAAGAAAGAAAGGAATAGCTTCACACATTCAAAGTAAGCACAGGGAGACGAATAGACGGCATCTCCTCAGAAAAAAAGAGCCATAATGGAGAAAAACTCAAGGAGTTCCCATTGAGACTGGGAACAGGACAGGGGTGCCCACTCTCACCACTGCTCTTCAACATAGTACTAGAAATATTAGCCCATGCAATAAAACAGGAGAAAGAAATAAAAGGGATTCAAGGTGGAAAGGAAATGTCAAGTTAGCCCTAGTTGCAGATGACATGATCCTGTATATAAGTGGCATGAAAGTCTCCATCTCAAAACTTCTACAAGTGATAAATTCCTTCAGCAAAGTGGCATGATACAAAATCAATGGGCAAAAATCAGTAGCTTTTCTATATGCAAAGGAAAATATACAGAGAAAAAAATCAGTAAGGCTGTTCCATTTTCTATAACAACAACAAAAAATTAAATACCATATAATAACATTAGCCATGGATGTGAAAGATATATATAATGAAAACATAAAAGTACTCAAAAAAGAAATAGAGAGGACTTGAGAAGATGGAAAGTCCTCCTACGCTCCTGTATAGATAGAATTAATAGTGTGAAAATGGCAATTCTACCTAATGCAATATGCAGATGTAATGCAATACCAATAAAAATACCAGCATCATTCTTCACAGAGATTGAAAAATTAATCTAACAGTTCATATGGAATGGTATAAGGCTGGGATATCCAAACATATCTTCAGAAAAACAACAACAACAACAACAACAACAACAACAACAAAAAAAAAAACCCTCTGGCAGTATCACCATACCAGATCTAAAGCTATAATACAAAGCCATAGTGACAAAAACAGCATGGTGTTGGAAGAAAAACAGAAACATAGACCAATGGAACAGAATTGATGACCCAGACCTTAGGTCAAGTAACTATAGCTGCTTGATCTTTGACAAAGGTGCCAGTAATGTAGACTGGAGAAAAGACAGCATCTTCAACAAATGGTGCTGGAAAATTGGATGACCATATAAATGATATTACATACCAGATAAATGAAATTAGACCCACTCATTTTGCAAAACAAAAAAATCAAGTCCAAATGGGTTAAAGACCTCAATATAAGACTTGAGACTCTTCAGTTACTGGAAGAAAAAATAGGATGCACTCTCCAGTATATAGGACTGGGGAAAAACTTCCTGAACAAAACCCCAGTAGCCCAGGAAATTAAACAATCACTCAAACAATGGGATCTCATGAAGCTAAAAAGCTTTTGCACAGACAAACATACCATAAAGAGAGCCAACAGATTACCCACTGAATGGGAGAACACCTTTTCCCACTGTACCACTGACAGAAGCCTAATATCTAGAATCTACAAAGAACACAAAAAAATTAAACAATAAAAAGTCAAACAACCCAGTCTAAAAGTGGGGCAGAGAATTAAATAGAGAGTTCTTAGAGGAAGAATTACAGATGGCTAACACACACTTAAGAAAATGTTCAGCATCCCTAACCATTAGGAAAATGCAAATTAAAACAACTATGAGAGTCCACCTTACCCCAGTAAGGACAGCAAACATTCAAAAATTAAATGAAAACAAATATTGGTGAGGATGTGAAGAAATAGGGACGCTCATTCACAGTTGGTGGGAATGTAAGCTGGCACAACCACTATGGAAATCAATATGAAGACTCCTGAAAATGATAAATATAGAGTTACCAACAGACCCAGTTATTCCCTTACTGGGCATTTACTCTAAAAGTTCCACATCTCAGTTCAGAAATATTTTCTCAACCATATTTATAGCTGCACAACTCATAATATCTAACAACTTGAATCAACCCAGGTGCCTAACATTGGATGAATGGATAACCAAGATGTGGTATAACTACACGATGGAATTTGACTCAGCAATAAAAAAAAAAAAATGACACAATGAAATTTGTCGAAAAATGATCTAACTTGGATCACATATTTCTAAGTGAACTCACACAATCACAGAAAGACAACTTTTATATGGTCTCACTCATCTGTGGTTCCTAACCTGAAACAGCCTGAGTGGCTGACATACCTAAATAGCATCTCGAGGCTTGGAAAATAGTGATGGTAAGGCTTGGGGGAAGGGGAAAAGTGGGGGGACACCAAACTGAACCCAAATTGAACTGGTACCATAGAATCCTATATCCTGGAAGTCATACTAAAAGCTAGAACCCTCAAGAGGACCTTAGGTGGAGCACCTGAATCAATCGGCCATGAAGAGGGTGAGATGAAACCAAACTTTAAATTTCTCCTATTTCTCTTTCTTCTCTGCCTTTTCTTTTTTCCTTTACCTTGGTTCTGGCCTGTAATTCCCTATGCCAGGATGTGCTTTACAACTACAATGTACTGTTCATCAGAGATCTCCCAAAACAAAAAAGACAGATTTATGTCAGAGCTCTTGATTACTCACCAAAGGTTAGTTGTAAGACTCTACTGCTGAAGATACCATATGGGGCTGGGAATCTGTGCTTTATGGGCCAGTAGTATATCATTGTTTGAGAAATATCTATTTTTAATTTTCTCATTTTATTGAGTTATAAATAAATTTTAAGTGTTGTATTATATATTGTTAATATAAGTATTAATCAGATTTAATTCAAATATTTTTCCTCTAAATCCATGGGTGTCTTTTTACTTTCCTAATGTTATTTAAAGCACAAAAGTTTTAACTTTTAATGAAACCCAGTACATCATATTGTTTTCTTTCTGCTTATGTTGAAGTGTCAATTATTTACCCCTTCCAACAGCAGGAACCAGAGTCTAATTCCCATGTTGCCTTTCTGTTTATAGAAACTATACAGAAGCACTATTCTGATATGGATTGTACTCTAATGGTAAGAGTAGTGGTATGAGGAGAGTTATCATTCTTGTTATAGGGCTAATGACCTCTTGTCAGTACATCTTATTTAATGAATACCTCTGTCTTCCTGGGGGAGGAAACAAACCAATTTGGTAACATGGAGTAAGACAGTTTTATTCCAATGAGAGCTAACAAATGTAACTGGCACTCAGAAGTTTATTGGCCTAATCTTTTCATGACCCCCTAGAAGCAAGTTAGCTATTGTCTCTCTCTTTCTATGTCTCTGGGTCTCTCATAAACATAGGTACACACACACAGACACACACACACACACACACACACTTTCCAATAGATAGAGCAAAATAGACTTTCTTTGTTTCACTATCATTATCAGATTCTCCACTGTACTGTGGTTGTCCATTCTTGGGACCATAAGATATTTAGGTTAGAATAAGATTAGAGATTTAAAAATAGCAGTTGACAAAAAGAACTTAGCAATCAAAAGACCTTAAAATTTGTCATCTGGAGGTATGTTTATTGTCAAGGTGTGTTGTTGGAGCAGTCAATCAACACAATGAAGATGAGCTCTTACCTCTCTTTCCACTCTCTAGTCTCACTCCCTCTATATTAAATATAACAAGTTAAAAGGAGTGAGGCTAGAAACGTAAGCATCACACAGCAAAACAATAAGCATATCAGTGTGTTGAACTCTAGAGGTGGTAAGTGCATCCCCGCTGGACTCTCCTAGGTTTCCATGTTGCCCCAATTTGATGCATTAATGAATGAGGTATACATAACCACTCTCTGAGCCTCCAGAGGTCAATAGACTACTCTTACTAAGAGTGTTGAGGGTTAACATTGAGAAGGAGTTGGAATTCCTTCAAAATTCAGAATGCCCAGAAAAATGATGATTTTTATGCAATGAAAGTACTAAGATGTGCAATACTTCCATTATCATAATACTAGCTATTTAGTTGTATATAGATAAGAATGTATTTTCTCAGATAATTGTTTGCATTATATAGTATTTTCAAATGCATATTTATAAAGAATCAATATTAAGAATAGTGCGCATACTATGATGAAACTAAAGTACATTTAAAATTTCCTCAGATGAGAATTCTTTGACTCTGCAACCATTTTGTTTATATACTTGGTTAATATGTATTTATTATGTACCTATTGTGTGCTTGGCCTGTCATAGGCACTGATAAGCAACAATAAACAAACAATGTCAACACATTCGTAAAGCTAGAATTTTACAGGAAAAAAATAACTAGAAAAAGTAGGATGTAGCATGCATAATACTGAGAAATAAAACATGATGATATGATTTAGAGCCTGTGGGCATCTGCTTAGCATTGCCTAGTCAAGCAAAAGCTCTGTGAGGGAGTGGGACTTAGACTAGGACTAAGTATCTTAGGGACAAGAAAACACCCATGATGAGGTAAAATGGGCAAGGACACAAGCATCAGACCAGGCTTAGAGACTAGCAACTGCAAATATGTGGAGACAGGAAATGTCTTAAAGTATCAATCCCTGGATCAAGATGAAGGCCAGTGAGGCAGAGGCAGAGGCAGAGGGAATAGGAAGGAGAGTGGTGGGAGATGAGGTCAGCCAAGTTAAGTAGCTTGGATTTTAGTTGCATTTTAAAGCATTACTGTTGACATTGGAGTCTGAGAATCAAGATTTTGGTGGATTTTAATCAATGCCTGCCATTAACTTATTCTGTGACACCAGAAAACTTATATCCTTTCTCTTGGCCTCAGAGCGACCTTAACTGTGAAACAAAAAGATTGTGCTAGAAAATAGATGATCTATGAATTCCTTTTGAGTGCTAACATGCTATGATTCTAATCTTTGCCCTCAGAGATGAAGTTGAACACTCCCTTTTCTTAAAAGTCTTCAGGCCTTTCTGTGAACTAGAGAAGTATTGCTCAGGGTATGCTGGTCATTTGCCCTGAACTGTAAAACTGCCAAGACGTAAGATAGGACCAACAGCCAAAGACTGCATTTCCCCTGTGTTGTTGACATTTCTTCTAAGACATATTTGCTGTGATTTCCCTTAGTTTGCCCCTATCTTCATCATTTTCATTTTTTTCTTTGTATCTGAATAAAGCAATCTCTCTTTTCTACTTCTGTCTCAAGTGTTTTTATTTTAACAGAAAAGGATAGGATAAAAGAAATGAAAATAGAAATTATTAATTTCCTCCCAGTTATTTCAGGAACACTGGTTTTTCCAACTCTCATTTGAAAATAAGACCCACTCACTTTTTTAATAGAGGTACTTGAAGGTTTAACATTAATTTGTTCACATTAAAGAACATCCCTCTTGTGAAAATAATCAATCAAGTTGGTGATTCTAAGCAGCAAAAATTCACTGTGACCAGAGATTAGTTGGCTTTCACCATAAATAATTTAAAAAGGCTACTAAACAAACACTTCCATAGACTCATAAGGTTGCTAAATAAACAAGCAGTACACATACCAGATAAACCTTTTAATGGAATAGCTAAGAGATTTGGTCTTTTAAGGCATATTTACATTGAAACTGAGATAAAGCCTAAGACTGAGTTTAAAGAGTCAAACAGCATATAGAAGGAAGGCCATCTTCTGTGAATCAGAAAGACAAGAAGCCCATCTCTGATTTGTGTGATATATGGGACTTCAGGGTTCCAGCGTCCACTGACAATGTCTTTTACAGAGTTGTGCATGCTGTAACAGGAAGAAAAAAAAAAAACACTAAAGCACATATGATTTCTTTGTGTTTTAAAAATATTTTATTTATTTATTTGAGAGAAGATATTTATTTGAGAGAGATATTAAGAGAGAGAAACAGAGAGAGGGAGAGATAATGGGTGTGCCAGGTCCTCTAGCCACTGGAAATGATCTCCAGATACATGTTCCACCTTGTGTGTCTGCCTTTATGTGTGGGTACTGTAGAATTGAGCCTATGTCCTTTGGTTTGGCTGGCAAGTGCCTTAACTGCTAAGCCATTTTTCCAGCCCTCTTTTGTGTTTTAAAGACCAAAATAATTAACTTGAAAAACAAACTTCTTTATTTTGTAGTATAGTGGACAGAGACCTGAAGTTGTCACAAAACATGGGCTGTCCTCCTAGTTAGCTATAAAGGAATGTCAGAAAGATCACATACACCCTCCGGATTATAATTTCCATGTTTTTGACATAGGCTGAATGAAACTTTCCTTGCATAGTTCTCTTGAACAGTTTAGAATCCAAGTGCTGGAATTAGATATTCTAACTGTAAAATCTAATCCCATCAGTTATGAATTTTATGATATGAAGGCATTTTATGTAACTTCTAATTGTCCAAATATTCTAGGTAAAATAAAGGTAATAATAAAATGGAACTAATAAATTTCTTATAAAGATAAAGGAAAAAATATATGCATAGAATCTAGGATTATGCTTAGCAGTCAGTAAATATTAATGTTTTTTTTTTTATATAATACTAGAAATAGAAATGGTGGCAGCAACAGGCATGGTATATGAATAGCTGGGCATTAGGGAGAGAGAAATCACTATGCTTTGAAGTCCAAGAACAAATAGTCCTATGGATTGGATTATTTAGCAAGGATGGAGGAGGGATCCATGGTTAGGATAGGACCTCAGTGGAAAGAATGGGCAAGGGAAAAACATTAGAAATTGGAAGGAAGAATAATCAAAAAGAAGGAATAAAAATACCTAAATTAGTACATAAATGGATGCATGCATATACACACACACACACACACACACACACACACAGACAGAGAGAGAGAGAGAGAGAGGGAGAGAGAGAGTCCTTTTTTCTGAAACACAAAGAAAGCAACATGAGACTATCCCTGGGATGTTTGAAAATGATTCAGCATCAGATACCTTGAAGAGTGCAATTGAATGTTGAAAGTTTACTTAAAATACTTATATATCAGATTCTGTACCTAAGTTATGAGGTGATCTTATTGAAGTCATTTAGAGATGTTGAGCACATTTATGTGCTGAGTGTTGAGATCTCAGTGGCAACCTTTGTTTCTGGCTTATCCCTGCTGGGCCTTGGGAACTCTCAAACTCCAGCCTTTATTCTTCAAGGTAAAAGGCAAAATACTGCCTAGCTCATGTGGGAAGACACAAAAGTATAACACCAAAGTTTCCTCCACACTCTAAAACCTTATCTGATCACAAAGGAAAGATACTAACATTGAAGACAGAAAGCTTGGGCTGGGGAGACTGCTCAGTGGCAAAAGATGTCTGCTTGCAAATTTGTCAACCACCCAAGAGCTGGAGGGCATTCATTTGCAGAGGAAAGAGACTGTGGCATTCGTCACACACACAGGCACACACAGAGAGAGAAAGACAGAGAGAGAGAGACTTTTTAAAAAGACAAACCTGGGCTGGAGAGATGGCTTAGTGGTTAAGGCTGCTGCCTGCTAAGCCTAAGAACCTGGTTCCAATCTCCAAGTCCCACGTTTGGCCAGATGCAAAGTGACACAAGGGTGCAATGCCTCATTTGACCACAAGGGGGCACATGCTTCTGGATTTCGTTCACAGCAGCTAAGAGACTGCTGGCGCGCCCAACTCTATCTGTCTCCCTCTCCCTCTCTCTCTGTCTGTCTCTCTCTGTCACTCTCTCCAAAAATAAATAAAACAATAAAAAAATTTTTAAATAAAAAGACAAACCTAAATTGAAGGGAAGAAATAATAACAACCTGAAGCTAGAAAGAAGTACAATAAAAATGCAATAAAATGTCATTTAATATGTTACATTCATAAAAGAAAAGCTGAGTATGTTTTCTAAAAACAAATATTTTAACATTTTTGAAAGAATCTTAGAGTTAATTGTGCAATCAGGAATGAAAACTTACTAGGATTACAAGATAAACTGGAGAAGCTCCACCCCCAAAAAAATCTAGACAAAATATGAGAGAACAGTAAGAACACTTAAAATCACCCTAGAATTTTTAATACATCCAGAAACTTCACAAAGAGAGGACTGATGGAAAGAAAGAAGGCAAGTCAACAGAGAAAACCTCACAACAAACATGGTGTGTAGCGAAGTATACAAATTGCTAAGTAGCTGGCAGCCTGAGTGAAAACATGTCTCAGAGGTGATAAGCAGTCACGCAGAATATTAAACAGTCATTTAAGAGGACAAGCCATCAAAAAAAAAAAAAAAAAACTTTGGAAGCCGGGCGTGGTTGTGCACGCCTTTAATCCCAGCACACAGGAGGCAGTGGTAGGAAGATCACTCTGAGTTCGAGGCCACCCTGAGACAACATAGTGAATTCCAGGTCAGCCTGGGCTAGAGTGAGACCCTACCTTGAAAAATCAATGAATAAGTAAATAAATAAATAATTTTGGACTTCAGTATAAAAGAATTATGGGTTAGATGATAATGTAGCTTCAACATTTTGGGGAAAATGAGTTAATTCCTAAAACTATACATTTAACTGAGCTTTCCATCAAGGGTAGAATGAAAATAGGACATTTTAGGTATGCCATTGTTCTAAGAAAATGGCATTTCCCATGATGATTTTCTTGTAAAGTTCCTTAATGATATATTTGAAGAAAACAAGAGAGTGATCAAAGAGAGGCAAACATGGACAAAGCAAAAAAGGAATCCAACACCGGAAATAAGTAAAAGCCCCTGGCATAATGTTCTCAGGGACAGCAGTGAAGCAATCATAGCAGAAAAGTACATTAGATGGTGTTAAGAATTTTAATTTTGATACTTACATATATGTGCATATGATATGTTTGCATCTTATTTCTCTCCAATTATTCTCTCTTATCTACCTTCCACTAATAGCCTTCTTCTTCTCACTTAATCCCATCCTACTTTCTTCCCTTTGTTTTAATGCATTGAGTTAAATTAGGATTGTTTGCATGATCATGAGCAGGAGGTTATTTATTGGCAAATGGGCAACTTTTCAGTGAAGTGCTATGACTTCATAAGGTAATATCCATGTTGCATACAGAAGACAGCATTCCATAGCCCTCCTGCCTACCCTTCCTCTCTTACATTCTTTCTGCCTCATCTTCCCTCAGGTTCCCTGTTCAGGGCTGATTAGTGACTTACTCTCAGCAGTTTTGCTACATATGCATATCTGCATTAACTTCTGCCCACTGGAGAAAGAAACTGTGATCCAAGTCATGGGCAATACTTATCTATGGGAACAAACACAAATATTTAGAAGGCACTTTAAAATGCTACTTAGCATGACATTAGTAGATTTTCCCCAGGACCTATGTCTCTAGCTGCAGGCTTTTGGCCATGTTTACAGTACCAGAAATGAATCCCTTCCTGATGAGCAGGCCTCAGAACCAATCAGAAAGTGGTTAGATAGTCTTAAAACATTCATGCCACCATTGCAGAAGTGGGCATAACTTGCCCAATAGTTCAGTTGTCAGTACTCACACACGGTCCACAGCTGCATAAGTTGGCTGACAACTTCTCACCTAGCAGCTTTCATAGCCCTTCTGGCATGAAGAAGATTAGCAAGCATATCAGTGCATCTTGGTTTCTTGATATCCCCCAGCTGAAGTGTTGAAGTGTCTCAGCAGTCTAGTTTTTGTTGGCAACCAAGACAAATGGCAGTACCCTGCATTGTTTTAGGAGTCTTTGTAGCCTCCCAGACCAGCAATTTATTGGAAGACTTCTCATTCCTGGCAATGAAATTTTGGTGAATAAGCCAAGGCTTCTAGGAACAGCCTTATCCACCCATGTAGGGAACCTAATTCAAACACTTTTAAAATTTTATATTTTAAATTGGCTTACCAAGTAGTATGTTTTCGTATGGGTGGCAAAAGAGAGGCCAGGATGTGGTGGGATCATGGACCAAAACTAAAGAAGTTTATAGAAAACAAGTGTTGGATATTTTGGTATCATTACTTCTAAACTACAATAATCAGTGTCAAAAAATTTAGAAAATTGTTGTAGAATTGAGGTGGATTAGTGATATGTACATAGATAAGTAAATAGAAAATCAAAAATGTTCTCTTAAGAGAGAAAAAAAATAGTTAAGAAGAAGAATTACAATTTTACAACACTGTTTATGAATTACTTACTCATGGAATTTTCATATAAGCAAAATCTTGAAAACTATACTGGAAGGGTAGGAGAAACAACAAATGGATGAGTGTGTGTGAGTTGACATGTGCATGAAGTCAGTGGATAATTTCTAAACTGAAACATCTGTACTCAGCACTATATTTAACTATTCTTCCCTACCTAGCTCAATTCATGGTGCACATACATAAATATTTATAAGTCACACAGGAATAAATGGAAAAGTGTGATTGGGATTGGGGGAAACTAGACAGAGGCTCATGCCACCCCAGGTTCCATCTAACCACCCTCAGGGCACAAGGGATCAATATCTTCCCACACCTGTAATCTATTTTCTGCTTACTGTTTGAGAAGCTCTGATTTAAAGATAGTGAAGTAAATACTGAAAAATTAAGGTAAAAGAATTGCAAGAGATTTCCTCTGGGGAAAGGAAGTAGTGGGGCAGACAAGCAGGGGTTGAGATCTGCAATGTTCCATAATAATTCTTGTAGAACCAACTGATTCTTCTAACCATGTGCATGTATGACTTTAAGTCAAAAAGAAAAAGAAAGAAAACCTAATTATATCATTAAAGAAAAACCTGAACTAAGTATGGTGGCTACCACTGAGCATGTTTTAAAGTGAAGCATGCATTCATCTCTCCATTTGATTTTCACAGCAACCAGGCAGTGAGCAATGCTTTTGACTTGTACATACATATAAGATGAAGACATCCTGTCTGGAGAAAGTACATAGCTCATCAATGCAAAGATGAGATGCAAACAGACTGTTGTCATGTAGCAGAGCCCAAACTCCAAGGTACTCTTTTGTATTGTCCGTGGGTGAGATCAGCACCGGTGGGGCCAGATATTGAAGGACCTTTTATGCCATGCCAATATGACTGGAGGGCCATGTTAACCTTTTCAATTCTAAAACTCACAGAATATTAAAACTAAATTTCCCCTATATTAATGCTACTCTCACTTTTAGTTAGAGAAACTTCTCTTTCCTGATGGCATTGACCACTAAGGTGACTCAAAACATAGCATAGTACTGAGGAGAAGTAACTCTGGAGTGTTAGCACTGAGATATCTCTACCACATCCTCCAAGGCTCAGGGACTATTACAGAAGAGGTGGCAGAATGAATACAAGAACCAAAGAAAGGAGAGGAGTACTTTGCAACACTGTCTCCCAGACACAAAGTGTCCTTGATATTTATGACTTCACAGGGGCTGACATTACCTATACAAGACCTGCATAATAGGAGGAAAAACTGACATTAAAATAAAAGAGAGACTAATTGGAAAGAAGAAAGGATTCATTGGAATGGAAGTTGGGAGGGGAAATGGGATTGTGGAAGGGGATTATGGTCATAGTATGTTGCTTATATATATAGAGGCTGTCAAGAAAAAGTTACAAAAAATCCAAAATTCCATTGTCTCCTCATCCTTCTCATAGTTATCTTATATGGCAATATCCTGCCTGCTCTTGTCATGTGGAAATGGTGAAGCACAGCCCTTAGTCTTCCTCCATCAAGCTGTTGGACTCTATTAATTTAAAAAGAAGATTGGAACCCAGAGAGCCCATCACAATGGATGCTTAGTATTGTTTCTAATATCAGCATTTAACGGTTTGAAGAGGATTAGTGTATGGGCTTGACTGTTTAAAGTCCTTCAACTTCATGTTGAACCTTAATCTCCAATGCAATACTATTAAGACATGGGGCATTTAGGTCTGGGATTAGAGCCCTTATAACAGGGCTTGAGAGATCTGTTGGTTTATTCTTTCCACCATGTTAGTGTAAGCTTTTCCCCATCCCCCTCGTGAGAATATAGCAAGAGGAACTGTCTGCAAGGTCATAAGCCAGGTTTCACCAGACACCGGACTGAATGATTATTTGACCATGGACTTTACAGACTCCAGAACTATGATAAATTAATCTCTTTTAATAAATTATGTAGTCTAAGGTATTTTGCTATAGTTGCTAAAGCAGATTAAGATTTAATGTGATGCCTAAAATGTACTCTAAGTTCTCATGAACTTATTTCAGATATATGTAAAGTAGCATTTTACAATTTCTAATTTAGAGAAAAGGGGAAATTTATTCAAAGATTGATAAATACCTAAATCTTATAACTGAAATTACTTCAATTTTAGCAATCAATAAGATCAATAATTTTTTCTAGCATTTGCTGAATCTCAAAGAATTCCAGAATATTAACTTCCAAAAGAACCCTAATTCATATAATCTACATACAGGAGGAGAAAAATATGAAAGTTTAAAAGAGCAGTTAAAAAATACCTGCACTGAGGAGCTGGGAGGCAGCTCAGCAGGAAAATACAATTGCTGTGCAAGCATGGCAACCTGAGTTCAGGTCCTCAGAACCCATAAAAAACTGGGTGCAATAGTATCTGTAATATCAGCCCTCCTATGAAGAGATGGGAGATGGACACAGTCGCCTGCAGGAAGCTCATGAACCAACTTGCCTGGTATATACAGCCATGAGCAACAAAGATACCTGGCTGCAAACAAAATGAAAGGTGAGGACATTTTTAGAGGTCATCCTCTGACCAGTGCATGTATACATGACACATGTGCTTCTGCAGTCTCACACATATACAACAAAGGTAAAACAAAGATATGTACAGGGCCTGGAGAGATGGCTCAGAACTTGCTTGCTCAGATTCAATTCCCCAGCCACCCTCATAAAGCCAGGCAGGCATTTGAATGCAGCAGTAAGAGACTCTGGCACATCACACACACACACACACACACACACACACACACACACACAGAGAGAGAGAGAGAGAGAGAGAGATGCTAATAAATAGACAGATCAAATAGAATTTGGTATCAGTTGACTACATATAGGTATTTCTTCCTACAACTTCATCTCTCTTTATGGAAACTAGTCATTTAGACACTTACCTCAGCGATCTTTTCAGTATCTGCCTGATATCATCACTTTTGTGCCCATACACAGTGCACACACAGAGTCAAGCACATACCCTACCCTCTCTCACATGCTACCCTGATAATGGAGTCATCATCACTATCTAAAATAAGATTTCCTCTCAGAACCATGTTTCATCCCAGAGCAAGGTCTAGGTTTTACTGATAGTAGTGTGAAGTTGGATCTGGCATGGGCCACAAATACATGTCTCCCAGCTGCTTTCTTTCTCCCAGCACCTCCACACTCACCACCACCCCTCTTGAGGATTCTCTCCCAGATTCCACAGCAAAGGATTCTCTACTTCAGGAAGTGAGTCAAGGAAAGGAGGATCATAACATAAATACCCTTCCTTCATGGTCAAAGTAGCCATTTGACTTTCTTTCCCCAAATTAACAAAAACACTTCATTATTTAAATATTTGAACTCACTTTATAAGAGGTTGTACAGACCCCCTCCCAGGCCACACAAAATGCTATCCAGGGCATTACTCCTCTCACAGATGTGATCATGCATTTGTCCATTAAGTCATGAAAGTGTTCAATTACTGTTCAGTCAACTTAGTAGTGTTTGGAATAGAGGACCAAAATTAAATAATGTTAAAAGGGAGTGTTCATTGGAGATGATCAGAACCTAATCTGGGCCTGTAGTGGAAAGGATAAAATGGCTAGTTAGGTTGGAGCAGAGGTACTGATTAAGGATCTGCATGGAGATCGATAATTGTGTATATCAAGGACCAGAAAATACTTAGGAACTCAAGGATTATTCTATGAAGCAGAGACTTAAAGGGAGGCAGCTTGAAGCTAGACATAAAAGTGTAGTGTGGGCATCAGTCATCACACAGGTTTTACAAGCTCACTGTAATAGTGAAATGCTATTAGAGACATTTTGAAGAGCAGCAACATGTTTGCATTTGCATTTTCAGAAGTGTGCTCATTTTATGTACCAGCTGGGTGCTTTGGAGATCTAGCAAAAAGAAATGTCGCATTGACTATAACAAATCTATTGTTTTAATTTGAGTTGGACAGTAGCTATATAATTCTTGGAAGACACAAAATATTTTAAAAATGTTTTAACACTTATCACAACTCTAAGTCGGTGTGTTTCCTCATTTTTAATCAAAGAAGAAACTAAGTGTCAAAAATGTAGTCTTATTATTGGTTCCTTATTCAATCTATCTTTTCTTAATGCCAGCTTATTTTTAAAAAAATTGTTTATTTTCATTTATTTATTAGCAACAGACAGAGAGAGAAAGAGGCAGACAGAGAGAGAGAGAGCATGCACCAGGGCCTCCAGCCACTGCAAACGAACTCCAGATGCATGCACCACCTTGTGCATCTGGCTTACGTGGGTACTGGGGAACTGAGCCTCAAACCGGGGTCTTTAGGCTTCACAGGCAAGCACTTAACCACTAAACCATCTCTCCAGCCCCCTTAATGCCACTTTCTTACCAGCCTACTACTCTTGGCCAGTGGGGAGATTTGTGTACTTTGGACACTTATTGCTGACAATGTGAAGAGATAAAATAAACAAAAGGTCAGTCACTGTGACCAAAATTTATGACCTATAAGACAATCCAGTAAAACATGCAAAGTTGTTCATCCAAATAGAAGAAGACCTTCAAGGCATTTATCAAGTTCAGATGAGACATTTCACACGAAAATTATGTAGAAAAGACTAAATGTTTTAAATATAGCTAAATATCACCTATATAGAATGATCTCTGATAAAACTGTTGACATAAAATGAAAAATTAAATAAAATATGTCAGAATAATAGATGCCTTATGCTACTATATGTATATGCATTCCTGTATTACCTTCTATCTTATGAAAGGCATATGAGAACCATGTACTGGTGACTGCATCTAGAGGGGAAGCTGAAGGCAGGAAGGAGATTCATCCTGACAGTATATTCATTTGCACAGCTTCAAGGTTCTATATTATGTTGAAGCACACTTTCAATGTAGTATTTTATTATACAAAAATGAATTTTTTAATGGCATTTCTAGCAAGGCATGGTGGCGCATACTTTTAATCCCAACACCCAGGAGGCTGAGGTAGGAGGATTGCTGTGAGTTCAAGATCAGCTTGGGCTATAGAGTAAGTTCCAGGTCAACCTAGGCTAAAGTGAGACAATGCTTTAAAAACAAACAGAATCACCTTTAATCCCAGCACTCGGGAGGCAGAGGTAGAAGGATCGCATGAGTTCGAGGCCACCCTGAGACTACATAGTGAATTCCAGGACAGCCTGAGCTACAGTGAGACCCTACCTTGAAAAACCAAAAAAAAAAAAAAAAAAAAAAAAAAAAAAAAAAAAAAAAATGATATTTCTATGCTAACTCAGAGGAGGTATTATAGAATATAAACCCCCAAAAAGGCAAACCAAATGTCATGGGCATTTCTGTACAGTGAACCAGCTTTCTAATATACTTGTGGCTCCTCGAACTCAGGATTGTCACATTCAGTCTGACTTGGAGTAGCCCCTTGCAATCCCATCACCCTACGACAGTGACTTTGCCCAAGCACTGTGGCTGAGGTCCTTTGTGGTTTGTATTGTTGAAGTTCTGAGAGTAGCCATCCTGCCCATTCACTGTAAAAATGAATGACCCATGTCAGTAAAAAAGTATTTGATCTTGAAATCCCATCGAGTGAAGTCACACATGGACCTAAATTCGGGAGAGCAGAAAAGTGAGAGAAATTGGTCCTAGTGGCTATGCCAATCTATTCAAAAACCATTTTCTGTGGGATTCAGACAATTTTACAAAGGAAATGACATTTTGCTTGAGTATATTTGAGACCCATGCCCTTATCACCTCTTTGAGTCTCGTACATACTCTATACTCTGGACTAGGGAAATCTTTTCTTCAAAGAAAGCCTTGTAACTTTCATTCAGGACAATATCATAATGTAGAATACCACTGAGAAAGCACTGCCAAATGATGTGTGGAAAAATGTTCTAGTAACAACCTCCTATGATTGGGCTTTTCAATATCCATGCCTGTGCAGTTCTCATCTGTGCTGGTTTTCAGCTTGATGTCTGTTTATTGATTTATTTTGGCCAGTGGTGGTCAGAAAGGTGAACATGTGGTGCTTTCATGAGGTTGTACATGAGAACTGTCCTCTTGGATTTCCTCCCTGAGGTGCTCATGCATGAGGAAGCCTTGGGTGAAGGACCAAGTAGACCCAGTCTTCTTAGGTGCAGGTGTGAGACCAGCCTTCAGCCCACAGGCCAGGTTAGGTCAGCTGCACCAGTCAGTTTATGCCAGCACAGAATTGTGACAAATAATAAATCCTTATATGAATTCACTAAATACTGGAGTGGTTTTTGCTGCCACCACAGGTAACTGATATAGACAGTTCAATATCAAGGTATGGTAATAATCAAAGAATGGCCATTGAGTCCTATTCAGAAGGCTGTTCTGGGCCTTAGTTTCCTCATATGCAGAAAGAAGGAGTCAGAATGGATATGGCCTGACTTGCCTTCTAATTCTACTGTTTAACGCAAAAGGATTCACTGCAAGCTTAACGCAAAAGGAATGTGTTCCTTGTAAATGTTCTGTTACTTTGCAAAATCAAAGGTGAGGGAAGGTAATGGTTCAGGGGTCACAGCATCTCCCCGCTCACTTTCGTAAGATCCCAGCATCTGTCACCAGCAGGATGACCCTGTGTATTGTGAGCCCAGTTGTTTGTGTTCAGAGCGCCCTGGACAGAAAAGCAGCCCGAGCCACCCTACTCCCAGCCCCTCTGGCTGCCTGTCCAGCAGGAATAGGAGCGTGGGATCACACTCTGTTTATTTGTGGTTCTTTTAAGTGATGTCCAGAGACCTACATTTCATGCTTGTTTGAAAGTGTATACGTAGCTGGGGAAGCTGTTAAACAGCAGTTGGTCTTCACTCTGACTATTTACTTATTTAGATATATGTCAGCATGCAGTTCATTAAGTCAGAACTTCTTAGTGCCCAGAGATGACAAAGGTTTGAGGGCATCTGAGGAAATCTGTATCTTTTATTTATAAATATTTACAAGCCATCATACTTGGCTGTTTCCATTTCAATTATTACAGGGGTTTGAGGTTTTCTGCTTTCTTTTGGGAAAGGCTTTATTTGATTACTGATATGACTTCTAAAATAAGAGAAAAGAAAAGAAGAAAATAATCCATTTCAAAGTGAGAAAATAATTACAAAATACCAAAAATGAACTGACTCCAATTCCTTGAAAGTGCTGAAAACTATTTTAAGATATACAGATTGTAAAAAGCAGAAGCTAAGGAGTAATTTATAAGCTCTATGTTTTACTGTGAAGATCTTAACTCATGTGAAAAAGATTTCATTGTGAGAAGAAAAAAAGTCATATCAAACCTAAAAATCAGTTTTTGCACTGTGTGTTGGTGACATAAAAATATTATTCAGAAAAATAATTTCAAATTAAAGGAAAATGAATGAAAGAGGTAGGCACAGACTATCTTTTAAAACTGTTTTACATTTATTTTAGCAGATTTTATTTACATATAGTAATGAGTTTCATTATGATATTTTCATGTATGTATTTTGATACCATTCCCCTCCTACTCCTGCCAATCCCCTTTCTTGAGACAGACATTTACAAATTGTTACCTTGGTCATTTTAAAAAATACTTATATTCATTAATTTGCAAGGAGAGAGAGAGAATGGAATATAAGTGTCTCTAGCTGCTGCAAACAAACTCCTGATGTATGCACCACTTTGTGCATCTGTCTTTGCATGGGTAATGGGGAATTAAACCAGGGTCTTTAGGCTTTGCAGGCAGGTGTCTTGACCACTCCATCACTCCCGCCCATGCCTTGGTCATTTTTGAGAAAGCTAACCAATATGGTATGTAAACAATATGTTCTACCTGGCAAGTTGCTCTAGATATGTGCAGGCAAGTAAGACTACATTTGTTTGGGCTTCTTGGGAATCTATTCTCTGAACACAAGAAAGAGGAAAAGGCAGGATGGTTTTCTGCCCCAGACACAGCAAAAGGTGGCTAGCTTCAAGTCTGTCATCTTGGGTCCCCTTCCTGTTCATTTTGGTGTGCTGTCGCTAGCAGAAATTGGGGAGCTGCATGAGATACAGAGTGGCAGTGAAGCCTTGCAAGAAATCCCAGTGACACTTAGGACACATGGCTGCTTTCTCTTGGCTCACAATGAAATTCCCCCTAAAAGCCAAGGGAGCAACTTAAAGAGGCAGAAGGGTGGTTGATTCCTGGGCTACCTTCTCACGCTCATTTTTACAAGCATCACCAGCAGTCAGTCTTAAGAGATAGAAGTTTATTTGGAAGTTCAGTACTCATGTTAACTGTGGTTAAAGCAATGGCTCCCTCTTCCCTCATTTTGGCTGGAGATTTACACCCCTTCCAAACCAGCCCTCATCTTATTTATGTAACTTCACCGGAGAGCAGATTGAGGTTACCTCTTAAAATAACAACATCTATTTCTGCTTTGTGTGGCTGGGCCCAGCCAGTTAAAGCAAATCAGAACAAATCTCACACCTAGAAAGCAGATACAGACAGCTTTTTTTTTTTTTTTTTTTTTTTGGGTGGGGGGGAGGTGGTGATTTCAGCAAAACTATCTTGTTTTTGGATATGACAGCTTGAACAGTCACGTTCAGACCTCACAGTTAATGTGGAGTTTGAAGGGCCATCCATAGTCTCTAAGTTCCCAATCTTTTCAGCCATTCAAAACTGTATATCCTCTGAAATACAGAGAAGCACAGACTTAATACCGAGTATCTAATGATGGTGCTACAACAGACAGAAGATAGAATGACAGAAATGCTTTTACCTTTTCTCTTGCTGTTTATCCTAAAAGAAACAAGTGTATATTTGTAGCAGTTTTAACCAAAGGAACCCCTCTGGCTCTAAGACATTGTGCCACAATACACATACACATAGATGATAGATAGATAGGTAGATAGATAGATAATAGATACATAGAATGTGCATTCATAAACTTCAATAATATAAGAAGTTATCAAACATTATAATTCCTCCTTATCAATATTCTTTCATAAACTTTGGGATTTTATAAGGAAAAAATTAGTACTGAGCACAGATTACAAAGAACCTTAGGGAAGGTATCTTTGGCTTCATTTTCAATTCAAATGTCAAATGTTAAGTAAATTGACATTTAGAGTGGAGTATGAAATAGATTTCAGTTTCAACTGGAATAATATCCTCCCTTCATAAACGAAGCTACAAAAACTTTCTCCACAAGCTGTTATATGGCGCCCCCTTCCTGTCAGTGGTAAATTTGATGGAGAGCAAAACGAGCCTTGACTTAGCATCTGAAATTGTTGAGTTTTCAGGCTTCTGTAATGGCCATAAACCCATGTAGACACTTTATAGAAAGTTTAAAATAGTGAAGATTCAGAATGCGGAAGAGTACACTTAACTTAGTGAGTTATTTACAAATAACCTTGAGCTGGTGCTGTGTAAATCACAGGAGAGAAATAAGGGTCCTATTACATGAAGAAATCAAATTCCGTGGCTATGGAAGAAAAATTAGCCAGGTTTGTAGTACAGTCCAAAGGTACTGTATTTGAGGTGTGCATTGGGAACTAATAACAAGGAAGTTTAAAGTCCCAGGCTTTTGTCTGGATTTTCAAATGTTAGCCTGGCATGAAAGGCCAAAAGAGAATGCTGGACAACTGAAATGGAATTAAAGCTCTTAAAAGTTAAAGAAAATGTGTTAAAATGAGTCTCTAATAATTCAGAGTGCAATTGTAAAACATATGTGTGAACAGTGAACTTTGTTTTCAAGACTGAGCAGTGTGCACTTTGGTCTAAAGTTTATAAACAGCCACAAAATATTGTAGAGGTGCCTAGAGTGCACTCAGTTATATGCCATGCAGCCCTGGTTTTGTATTCAATGAAGCATCTGTCCAGCAGTCCTTATAGGATGCATTGCTATGCTAAGCCTTGGAGTAAATACAAAGGATTTGGGCTGCCTTATTTTTTTTTTCTGTCTTGCCACAATATGAAGTGTTAGAAGCTCACAGTAAGAACAAGGCTTAGAATAAGTTCTAGCCAATTAGTATATTGGTCTTTGTGAAGCAACAGCGAAAAGATTTTATATCAAGTTATCTGTTACTTAAGAAAGGAAGGAAAGTAAGAAAATAGAAATATAAGTTGCAGGCATAAATGATGATAAGAATTAAACAAAATTGTTATTTATAAAAGAAGCAGTAGTCCTGTTTTGAATAGAAAATTTTGTAGTTTGGACTTTTGGAAGCAAAGTAACATTCTATATATTAAAAGATAAAATTTACAAAAAAAGATGACAAAAATCTCAAAATAAATGCAAAAGAAACAAATCCAACTTTATTTAAATTAGTAAAACATTCATATTGGTAGAAAAATTAGTACTAACAATTGAGTATAAAACAGAATATTAGAAATGTTTGGCTTTAGAGGAACAGAAAACCACCTTTGGATTCTTATAGGGAAATGTGTGTATCTATATACGGTGGGGGTTTTGACTTTAGCAATGTTGGAACTAATTTTTGTATTTTGTAAGTAGATGGGTTAATGGGTGGATATAATTGGGAGTGAAACTCTCACTGTAGAAGCAAGAAGATGGAAACTGAGACAGGATCATGGTGACCTGAGTAGTAACTTGAAGGTATTGGTGTGAATTACTGAGACAAGTTATTGGGGTGTGTGTGTGTGTGTGTGTGTGTGTGTGTGTGTGTGTGTGTGTCCCCTATATGTTTCCCTTTGTTTTGTCTGCTGAAATTATTTAAAATCAGAAACACCTCAATATGCATGAGCAGTTAGAAGATTCTTGAACCCAAATCTTGGTTACTCAATATCTAGAACCCAAATCTTGGTTTCTTGATTGAAGGGAAATGGAATTCTTTGAGTCTTGGTTGATTCCAGAGCTAGGGTATATAAATGGCACATTTGAGTCTGTGCTGCCTTTCTGTAGAAGCAAGAAAAAAAATTCTGCAAAGGGTGCTGGAAGAATCACACAAGACACAGATTTCTTGATGGCATTCTCACTCACTAACATCCAAGTAAAGAAGACAGTGGATCATATTTACTTGATTTAAACATGAACTTGTGAATTTATACTAAAATTGATGATAGATAGATTAGATAGATGATAGATAGATAGATAGATAGATAGATAGATAGATAGATAGATAATAATTGTGGTAGTTTGAATATATGTTCCCCAATATATTCAGTGTTTTATTAGTTATAGTTTGCATCTGCAATCACCTTGCTAGAGGCAATGTCACTGGGGGCCGGTCTTAAGGTGTGGTAGTGGGTTAGAGATTCCATTGTAAAGATATGCAAAGTGTGCCTAGCAGGAGTTCCTGAAGTATGCTGTGTGACTCTTGGCTGTAGTTTTGCTCTGTGTGCTGTGTGCCTGGTTGGCTTTTCTCTCTCTTGCTTGGCCCTGTGAAGGCAGGCCAGCTTCTTCTGCCATTATGGAACTTCCCCTGGATCTGTAAGCTTCAATAAATAATATCCCTTACTCCATAACTGTGCCTGGTCTGGAAGTTCATCTCAGCGAACCTGAAACTGTCTGCTACAATAATATATTAGCTTGAGCTTTCTTCAAATTATAATATCAGGATAAATGTGAATTACCTTTTGTAATCATCATTGTTTTAGATGAACTCATTGATGAATGCAATCTAGGAAGAAATAGCTCATTAATTTTGATGGGAAGGTCTGTAATTATTAGAGAAGAAACTGAATAACTACTTGACAACTTACCAAAGTTAGTATCAACAATGAGAACAGATAATCCTTGGCCTTCTGGATGTGATATCTTAATAAATATGCAACATCACTGGTGTAATATTTTTACTGGGGATGCCTACACAGAATATAAACACAAGGAAACATCAGGCAAATCTCAGTTGAAGAACATTATGTAAAATAATTATTCTGTAGTTCACAAATATGTCAAATAAGTCTGAGAAACTACTACAAATTACTAACAGATATAACAGTTAAATATAACTTATAATAATTCTGAATTGAGTTGAAATTAAGTAAAAAATAAAGGACACAAATGAAGTAATGGATGGAATATGCAATGGAGAATGAAACACTGTTCATTCATAAATTTTTAAACTTTACAGTGGTTTCTGTTATTGTTTGGTTATGAAATATTATCCCAAAGGCTCATGTGTTTTAGCCTCAGTCCCTAGTGGACAGTGTTAATGAGAAGTGACTAGATCATGAGGTGTTAGCATTGTCAATGGGTTGATCCACTAATGAGTTCAAAATGAGATAGCTAATTAGAGGAAGTAGGTTGCTAGGGTCATGACTTTGAAAGGTATGTGTTGTCTAAGGCCTCTTTATCTCTTGCATGCTCCTTTTCCTACCTGGCTACCATTAGGTAGGCACCTTTTTCCTAGCACATTTTCTGCTCCCTTTATGAAGATCCATCTCACTACATCCCAGAAACAATGGTAACCAAGTGACCATGAGCTGCAACTTATGAAACTGTGAGCCAAAATTCGTTTCATCCTTTCCATTAGTTTTCTCAGTAATGTGCATCACACACTATGATGTTCCTTAGAAAATATATGGGAATGCTTTAAAGAGCATTTAAATATGATATATGTAAACCAACTTCAAATGGTTCATAAAAATCACAATGTGTACATATATCTATGCATTCATGTGTCATATGTACACATGTATGTGTCACATATGAACATGCATATGCATTCATGTGTCAAAAGACATTGTGTTACAATTATGTATAAAAGGTTAAAAACCTGGTAAATCTTGACAAATATCAGTAGGACTGTTCAGTACTATTTTTGAAATTTTTCTGTAGCTTGAATTTATTGCAAAATTAAGCAATCTTTCCTGCCACCTCTTCTGCAATGTTCCCTGAGCCTTTTGTGAGTGTGCTACAAGTCTACTTTCATGTTGAGCTCTCAGCATCTTCTGGATTTCTGCTTTGATATGTTTTGAGTGTTCTCAGTATCTATCACCATCACCCTGGCACAAGTTGTCAGGCTCTCATGAGAGCAGCACTCATGCTTAATTTACCATTTCCTCAGTGGTGTCACCTGGACCCGGGCTGATGTGCAACAGGTGGACCATCTGATGACAGGGAGGGAGGGAATCGATATCATTTCTTGTCAGTTCATGGATTTTGGTTCTCCCTGATTATTCCTGCCTTCTGTAAGAAAGAACACATATTCTCCAACTGAAAGTGAGAGCAATATGGATTAAAGGGGATAAACATTGTTAATTAAGAATTATTATGATGGTTGTAGCCAATCATTTTGGCCAAAAACTAGTGGAAGCTTCTGTCTGGAGTCTATAACCATCATCTCCATAGGATTCTGAACTTGGTTTCCAATACAACTATGAGTTCTTTCCCACTGAGCAGACCTCTTATCCAATCAGGAAAGCCAGGTTTACCAGCATAGGCTGAGTGCCACTCTTACCAGGTATGTACATATAGTCTGGCTTGTTGATTTTGTATATGTAGGGTCCCCTGCTTGTTCACAATGTCTGTGGCCATTATCCCCCATCAGCTCATAGTGTGAAGCAGTGTGCAGAGGCACCCCACCCCAGTGACTGCTGCATTCATAACACATAACCCCAGGGTGAATACAGTAACCACAATGAGGAAGGCCCTCAAGTGGAATGGGGTGAGGAAGAGGGGGTATAATAGGATACCACAGAGGGAATGGAACAAACACATGATTTGTCCATAAGAGAACATTTCTAATTAATAATATTTTTAATCTTCAAAAATGTAAATCTGTGTTTACAATTTGTATAATTATACCAGTAATAGTTATTCTTTTAATTATAACATGGTAATTCAGCAAGAAACTAAGATTCCATTTTGAAAAAAAAATGAATTAAGTATGCATATGCTATAGGTAATTCACTACAACAGGGAGGACAGATTCCAGATACTGTCTACATCAGTGTGCCTCTTGTTTTTGGAAATAGAGTTTTATTGAAACCCACACACAAATTAAATAATAAACAAATCCATAGTAGTTGCATAAGCAAGTTTCATGGTTACTTTATTTAGCCATATGTCAACAAGCTAAACAAGTTCAAGTGGCACCTGAGCACTGAGGCACTTCTCTAAGAACATAATACAAATGAGTGTGTTCATGCCTCAGTTTCATGCCATAAAGATCCCCAGATTAGAGAGTTGGCTTGATAACTATGAGGCTACATGTCTAGTAGGGTTTTGGTGACATCAAGGGTAGCCCAGACAGTCTGAAGAAAAGGACCATCAATCATATTACTCCAAGATACCTGAGGCCAGATAGCCCCTTCCCCTGATGGTCCTAATGAGGTGTGGCCTTTGTGATCATCAGAATCTAGCAAAATGAGAGGAACGGTGCTAGATTCTTGGCCTTAGATTCAGACACATCACAAAAGGCAATACATGGCTGGGCAGGTGGCTCAATAGTTAAAGATATTGCTTGCAAGCCTGCTTACCTGAGTTCAATCCTCCCCAACATGCACAGAAAGCCAGCTGCAAAATGGTGCACATGAAAAAAATAATAATAATAAAAATTACCTAAAAAGCAGGGCATGGTGGCGCATGCCTTTAGTCCCAGCACTCTGGAGGCAGAGGTAGGAGGATCACCATGAGTTCAAGGCCACCCTGAGACTACATAGTGAATTCCAGGTCAGCCTGAACTAGAGTGAAACCCTACCTCTAAAAAAAAAAAAAAAAAGAAAAAAGGTGCACATGTATAGGATCCCAATAAACCTACAGCAATAGTAAGCAGAACCCAGAGAATCTTGAAGCTAACAGGCCAGGTAATCTGGTGCAAACAGCAATAAACAAGGTAGAAGTATAGGACAGACACCTTGAGGTTGTCTTCTAACCTCCTTGTGTTCCATGACACATACATGTCCACACACACACACACACACACACACACACACACAGAGATGCACATGTACATGAAAATAAAAAAGAAATGACATGACAGATAAACCCACTCATTTTATATATTATGATTCCTAATTTTAACAATTCCTAGATGGTTCACAAAGTATATTTAATACTTTGAAATTTGTAGCATTTTTAGCATCTAACTCTGTAGCAATGGTACTGTCAAAAAAACAACAAAAACAGCTTTTTGTGATGCATTTCCTCTATAGGGACCACTATATTAAATGTTTGGTATGTATCTTATTTAACCATTAAAATGGCTTCATAAAGTAGTTACTATTATTGTTATATTGTTATTCTCATTTTATATGAAGGTAAGTTAGGTTACTAGCTATCACAGAGATGAAATGGCAACTTAACATTTGAACACAAAGCTGATCTTAAAATCCAAGCTCTTAAATGTGGCATTCACCTTTGTGATCATAGAAGTATCATTCCCATTATTTATATAAAGAAATTCAGGCCCTGAATAGTTAAAGGATTTATAAAAACTGGTAAGAACCAATCCAAGACATTTGGCTCCAAGTTTGGCACAATATCCACCTCGATGCTGCAAGAAGCATATAAAACAATGTAACATGTTCAGTCAATTGTGAAAATTTTGTGTATAAAAAGACTAGACATCATTAAGAAAAATAAAATCTTAGTTCATGGATGGAGAGATGGCTTAGCCAATAAGGTGCTTGCTTGTGAAGCTCAAGGGCCCAAGGACCCAGGTTCAATACCCCAGTACCCATGTAAACCTTAGTTCATGGATGGAGAGATAGCTTAGCCAATAAAGTGCTTGCTTGTGAAGCTCAAGGGCCCAAGGACCTAGTTCAATACCCAGTACCCATTTAAGCCAGATGCACAAGGTGGCACATGTGTATGGAATTTATTTGCAGTGGCTGGAGGCCCTGGCACACTCATTCTCTATATCTGTCTCTTTCTCTATCTGCCTCTCTCTCAAATAAATAAATAAAAATAAAAATATGCTTACAAAATCCTTAGCTCATCATGAAAGCAAACAGCAGTTGAAATTCAAAGGAAGGCTGTGCTACTTTGGAATTTAATTTGGCAATTTCTTAAAAAGTTGAACATTCACTTACCATTTGACCTAGCAATTTCACTACTAGGTATTTACCCATGAGAAATGAAAATATATGTACACATAAAAATCTGAATGGGGACATTTATTGCAGGTTTATTCATAATTGCCCCCCAAACTGGAAACAGCCCAAATGTCCTTCATCTGGTAAATGGATAAACAAACAAGAACATCCATTCAATGGAATAGTACTCAGTGATTAACTGAAATGAATAATGATGCCTGTAACAACATGGATGCATCAGAAATGCATTACTCTAAATGAAAGAAGCCATATTCAAAAATCCACATAGTGAAGGATTCCATTTATATGACATTTTAATAAAAAGCAAAGCATACAGACATAAAACAGAACAGTGGTATCCAGGGCCTGGATGTGGAGAAAGTATATTGGCTGCAAAGAAGCAGGAGGGAGATTTTACAGGGGGTGTAAATGTTTACATCCCCAATGCTCTGGTGGTAACATTGATTGCATGCATTTGTTGAAAAATAATGATATTTTATTGAGAAAATGGTGAATTGCTATTAGATGTCAATTATGCATCAGTCAATATAACTTAATTTTTTTTTAGAAGAACAGAATCTCTAGGAGTTGGCTGAAGAGGTAGACAACACACTTGACATTCCCATGATCCATAGGGAAAACTTTTCATGAGACATCAATATCCTAAGGATACTCTGTCAAGATTTTGCTGGGAAATATCACCTGATTTTATTTCTCACTTGTTTTTCTTATATAATTTAGTGTTATTACCAATTGAATGTATGCTAAGTCACTCACCTTTAGTGGGCTTTGGTTGTCTCTCTTCTTCACTTCTTTGCCCCCTCCTGTCTGGAGCTCCCTACCTCTCTCCAACTCCTTATGCTTCAAGTCTCAACTTAGCTCTGCTCCCTAATCACCTCAGCCCACAGGAATCCATCAATTGTTCTACTTCCAGATGTTCACTCTTCTTTTGCTTCTTAACATGTGCTTTTATTTGTGATCACCCACAGCCTGTTTCTCTGGCATAGCATACCCTCTAGTACACATTAGTAGTGGTTACCAATATCAATTTGTCTTCTTAATTCTGGATGGAAGGTAGACTTTATTTCCTAGATACCTTTTCAGTTAAGTGAAGCCATATGATGGCAGCCAAGGGACATTGAAAACTGACATATTATTCTTGTAGAACAAAGCTTAGTAAGAGAAAATATGAAATATCAATTGGCTTTCATTTCTAGTTTCTATAGGAATGGAAGTCATATACTGAAATGGCAAGATTGGGCTACTGTGAAGTCTGGAGGTGTGCTATATAGAATATAGTTTCTATAAAAGTATGTGGCTCATTTGTGTACTTTGTGTGGGGACAAAACAAAGTTCCGTTTGTTATTACAGTGTAACTTAGGCTATCCTAACTAATACAGATAGGTACTATAGACATATACATGGTAGTTTAGAGTAAAATCCCATGGAAGCCAACCAGACAAAAGGATAAGTACATATTCCCATAATGCCAGATTTCAACACATTGTGCTAAGCATGTTAAAAGGGTTATAATAAATGTCCAATGAGCTGATGTTGCAAAACAATATTTTTGCCAGGTGTGGTGGCGCACACCTTTCATCCAAGTACTCAGGAGGCAGAGGTAGGAGGATTGCCATGAGTTCGAGGCTACCCTGAGACTACAGAGTGAATTCCAGGTCAGCCTGAGCTAGAGTGAGACCCTACCTGGAAAAACCAAATAATAATAATAATAATAATATCTTTATTAGTTATCTATATAATGTGTATACAGCCATGATGGTACCATCATTAGCCTTCTCCCTGTCCTCTTCCCTTGGGGATTGTGGGTCTTGCATTGTGGGGATAGCCACCAGTTATGGGGTGAGGCAATGTCTCTGTGCATAATGACCCAACTTATGGTTCTAACAATCTTTCTGCCCCTCTTCCATGAATTTCCCTAAGCCATGGTGTGTTTATTTTAGGTCTATTTCAGTGAAGAGGTCATGGGAGTCTCTGTGTCTCTGGATCTCTGGTTTGGTAGGGGTTGAGTGTTCTGTGTGTCCATCTCCTTCACCCCTGTGCTGATACCAGGTTCACCGAGAAGGCAGCACTCTTGCTCATTTCCTCAATTATTCTATGGCTTCAGCTGGTGCCCTGGCGAGGTGCAAAGGGCTGATTCTCTCCTCAGGTTCTACATCCATCTAAAAAAGAGAAGCAAATTCTCCATCAGAGAGTGAGGTCAGTGCAAGATACATGGATAACCATTATTGTTTTAGAGAGAATTAAATAGGTGTACGCCCTCTTGTATCCCACTATTGGTGGGATCCTGATATTGGAGAGCGAACTCATTTTTGAATATGGTTCTGACTTGTTTCTCAGTTCCAGGTATGGGTTCTGTTCCACTGAGTGGATCCATTAACCAAATCAAGAGCAGTTGGTAATCCACCATAGCTGTGTGCCACTATTTCACTTGTGTGAGCATCATATCAGGTTGATTGCTACAAAACAATATTTTTAAATTATTTAAACTTTCACTTTTTAAGAGCTCCAAAGATGTTCATAATTATTTCTTTGAGATAATTTAGTCAACAAATGGAAATGGTAGCATAAAATCCTATATCCTGAAGAACATACTAAAAGGTTGACCCTGCATCAGGTGTTTGGAAAGAACACCTGAATCACCGGGGCCTGGAGAGGGTATGATGAAGACTAACTTCATTTTGGAATTAAGGAACTATCTATTAATTTGTTTTGATCACATAATTAGTGTCAAGAAAACCACAAGCTACTTGATAGCACGTGTAGCAAACAGCTTCAGGTTCGCTGAGATGAACTTCCACACCAGGCATGGGTATGGAGGAAGGGATATTTATTGAAGCTTACAGATCCAGGGGAAGTTCAATAATGGCAGAAGAAGCTGGCCTGCCTTCAAAGGACCAAACACAGAGAGCAAAGCCACAAGCCAAAAGCCACACAGCACAGCACACCTCAGGAACTCCAACTAGGCACACTTTGCATATCTTTAGAATGGAATCTCAAACCCACCACCACACCTTAAGATCTGCCCAGTGACACTGCCTCCAGCCAGGTGGCTGCAGATGCAAACAACAAACTAATAAAACACTGAATATATTGGGGGCCATCCATTCAAACTACCACAGCACACTACCCCCAGAAGTAACAGATGACAATGATTTTAGATGACTCTTATTTTGGCTTTTATTCTTCTTATATTACTTACATATTTATCATTTGTTGTTTGTTTGAGGTGAGCATGTGAGTGTGATGTCCATGCATGGTTGTATGTGTATGTATATATATGTGTGTGTGTGTGTGTGGTAAGTGTGTGTGTGCAGGTCAGCTTGCACACATGTGCATGCATAGGGAGGCAGAAGTTGATGCTGGGTGTCTTCCTCAGTTTCTCTCCACCTTATTCTCAGAGACAGGGTCTCTCACTGAATTTAGAGTTCATTGATTAGAAAGACTTGTTAGTCAGTGAGCCCCAAGGATCCCTTGTCTCTCTGCCTCTGCAGTCTTGGGATTACAGGAGCATGTCACCAAGGCCAGCATTGCCTGGGTTCTAGAGATGCAAGCTCAGGTTGTCACATTTGCTTGGCAAGCATTTTGTCCACTAAGCTATCTCTCCAGCCCTTAATGTTTCTTGAAATAATAGAAGACTATATGAAAGGAACATTGATTAGAAATAATATGTTCTTTACACTTTCTTTTGAAACAGAGCAGGTACTTTCAAACATATTTAGAACTTATTTAGTCAAAAAGAATGCATAAAGACCTCCTTATTATACACAGCTTAACTGAAAATCACCTCATTTTGATTGGATGCAGAAAAAAGAACACTATTTCTGAATCTAAAGTAAATATTTTATTTTGCTTTATTATAGTAAGGCTTGGTTTTAAACATGTAAGTCAGTAAAATAAAAGTGAGGTCAAATAAAAAATGCACAAATGTTGAAGTTAGATAATGAAAATTAAACTAAATTCTGACATATATGTTATGTATGAATATATGTTGCCATATATGCCATCTTATTTACTTACTCCAAAGAATTCTTTTGAGATACATATGAAATTATATTCAAGTCAGTATCATGTAAAATGAGTAAATTCAAGGAAAAAAATGAGGTCTACTTAACTCTTTCCTAATGACATCAATTTTCCACTGAGGCCACAAAAGAAATTTCCTTCATAACAACATTTTATTTTCTCCCTGGAGTTATGTATGGCTAACTGGTAATGTCAGATAAAAAGAAGCGTTCTAGAGCCTGGAGATGTAGCTTAGTTGATAAAGTCTTGTTTAGCATGCAGGAGTTACTGGATTTGATTCCCAGAACTGCTTGAGTTGGGCATAGATGCGTGTAATCCTAGCCCTTGGGATGCAGAGGCAAGAGGACAAGGAGTTCAAAGTCGTTTTTGGCTACACAGAGTTTGAAGTCATGCTGGGATACATGAACCCTGTCTGCAAAGCAAGCTAACAAACGGAGAGCCTTTCAGTGTGTCTACCCATCAGCACATTTTCTTCTCCGCTAAGTGCTGCCGACTTGCTGCCCTTGTCAGCTCTTCTCCCACTGACGGGTTCCGCAGTTCCTGCTTTTCACTCTCACTCTGGTGTCATCTGCACCCCTGATCTAGCTCCTTCTCTCAGGTCCACGTGGGTTTTCATCAGCTACACAGGAAGCCAGGTGGGAAGAGCCTTGTGAGTGACAGAACACAAAGGACTACGCTGACCTGGTGGAGGTGAAGAGAGACGGGAAGGAAACACAGAGTGGATGCTGATGGCCCGGTAGGCGGAGGTGGGGAGTGGTGGAGCTGGTCTGGATAATGTCCACGGTGTCCCCATGCTCTACACACGGGAGGACTTTTTCCTTTGCTTCTGGTGGGAAACTTTTCTTAGGCTCACTCTTCACTCAGCAAATCATTTTCTGAAGCATTTGAAATTTCAATGATTGGCTCCGGGATTCTGCCATTACTGCCTACTTCAGTAGCTGCTTCTGCACCATACTGGGGCTCCCTTTTAAGTGGCTGGCAAGGCTTTCATGATACAAATTAGGACCAGAAAAATCAGTTTTAAATCATGGCTAAGAAAAGCAATGAGCAGACCCTGAGGCCCGCTTTGGGAAAGGCTCTGGCAGACAGGGAGGGAAGATGGCACAACACTACTCAGTTGCTCCTCTGTTCCCTTGCCCACCGAAGCACAGCTACCGGCTTGTTTTCAGTGACTCTGCTCCTAACTTGATGGCAGCATCCTTGTGTTTTAGCAAGCTCAGGTGAGTGATGCAGGTGGACAGGGGCACTGGAAATACTAGCATCCTGATTGCCTTCTTTATAGATGTTCTGTTCATATGAGCTGAAGGGTACCCAGTTTAGGTTCTGAAAACTCATTATATGGATTTGTGTTCCTATTTGAAAACTCCGTATTATGTTCTGGAGTAAAAAGGCACGTGGGGGAGTCACTGCTGGGGCAAACCCATCCTGTAAGTTTTAATGGAGACAGTGACCTTGTCTGTAAAGAAATCCAGCATGCCTCAGCCTGACATGGCCCATCAGTCACAAAAAATGTGACACAAAAAGCAGCAGTTGGGGAGGCCATGGCTGCACAGCAGCAGCTTCCTCCCCTGCTCTTGCTTGGCCCTGTGCTCTGAGCCGCACACAAATCCACAGCTCCGTTTTCCTTTCTTGGCCTTGGGCCCCTTCTTTCCGGCACTCTGTTTCAAAAACATCACAAGCCATGCAGGTGGTTTGCGTTGCACCACAGCTCGTATTCTTGACAGATTCTACATCTGCACATTAATACTCCTCCATACCTCCAGCTCGAAGCTTTCCCAGACACACTGGCCAAAGAGCCCCAGAAGCAACACATTATAGGGACTCAGTACACAGAAATTCTTTCCCGGGTCTGAGGGTTGGGAGGTCATGGTGTTTTAAACAAGAGAAGCTTCATGGTCATTTGGCTCTGAATTTCAAGGCTTATGACTACATTAATAAAACCCACCCTCTTTCCCAGTAGTGAACGTACTCTCAAGGCAGGCCTGTGAGCTACTCCAAGTGACTATAAGCACAAGTTGTCACCATTGTCATAATTACAATCACATAATACTAGTAGAATCAACCAGCCAGTAACAATAATAACAAACATTTGTTGAGTCCTTCTCATCTGTAAGACATTGTTTAGATTAAACAGTATCTCCCTCCTTCTCAAAAATCACTCAGGGTGGGTGATGATTTACACAATTTACAAATAAGAAAACTAACTAAAAATATGTACTCTGACAAAGGCTGTGCAGTTGATTTAATGGCAGAGCAGGGAACTGATTCAAGATGATGAATTCCCAAGCTCAATCTAGCTACTTCATGTAATCATGCAGCAATTAAAAAAAATAAAAACATGGGGGGTGGTCAGTGACAAAGAGACTAAGAGGCTTAATAGCAAACTATTCTGTAGTTGGTTTCTGCACATCTAACTTCTAAGGAGACATTGGAACACTTTGCTGGGTAGAAGTATCATTTTCCCATTTTACTACTCTACAATTGAAAAGAATGAGGTGCAGTGGTTTGTACTGAATGAAAAATTAGCTTCCCAGATTTAACAAGATATAAAGAAAGGAGGAGCAAATCATCTCCCAAGAAGTCTGGAAAGAAGAGAATAATGTTTTCCCTATGGATCCTGAATAGATGAGTAGAATGATTCTCAAATAAATCAGAGCTTTGGAGATAGCAGCCAATAAAAAGAAACAGTGCAGATGCAGCCCCTTGAGTGTCCATTTCCTCCCTTTCTTATGAAATAACATGAATTGTGAGTAGCACCATAGACATATCTACATTGACTCCAACATGTTATTTCTTTAAACCTAGAATTTTTATTTGGGGACTCACTGAGAAATTTGGCACTTGTAAAAAGTATCAGGATAGAGATGGGGAGAAGTTCAGGAAATATGGTGGGTCAAGACAGGGTTCAAGCTTTCCATTGAGGCTGACATCAAGTTGGATGGGAATTAGTGGGGCCAAGGGGAGCCCTGTTGATTGCCTGCTGGAGAAAAGTGACAGAGAGCCTGAGCCAGAGGGTGTCTTGAGAAGAGGGGGCTGGAGGGCTGCCGAGGTCCAAAGTGCATGACTAACACATGACTTATGGAAAGCCTGACAGTTCTGACCTCAGAATCACACTGGAACTGACCACAGCCCCTGGGCTCCATCTCCTAACCTGAGGAGAGTCCCCTCCCATTCTCCTGGTGTGATTATTGTAGAACAATATCTATGGTTCTCAACCACAAGGACAGTTCTGGGAACATTCTCAAAACACATATCTTCAGTCCCCTCCACTTGATTAGCTAGTTCTCATTCCACCAACTGTACGGGTAGATGGCAAGGAATGCAACCGCAGTGGGAGGTTTGATTCTGAGGAGGAGACAATGTCCTGAATCACATCATCATGAAGCTAATTTCTCTTGCTCAAATGCAGAAATGATCAAGCTAGCACAAACCAATTATTAGCTAAGTTCAAGATAGCTGCGTATTTATTTTCACATCTTAATGCAGAACTCTTTCATAATATTACTATGTTGTACATATATTATGTACATAATATAATATGTTGGCTGACTGTCCTGTTGGGCATGCAACAAGAAATGGGTTTAAGTAAACAGAAGGTACAAACTATGCAGAGTTGATGGCAATACAAATTCAAAATGCTGCACCTATTTTATTTTTAGTTGCTAACCAATTGAAAATAGGAAAAATGAATTTCATCAATATAGTTTTAGCATTCCCATGACAGTTTTTTGCTAGAAACCCCAAAATAATGTTGGGAATATAGAAAAGGAAGAACATAATTAAGTGTTCTCAGTATATGCCTCAATTTCCTCATCTGGTCCCTTTATGTTGCACTGAAATCTTAGTTCATTTGAACTACTATTAAATAGCATAGGCTAATTGTATATAAACAATAGACATGTTTTGCTTATAGTGTGGGAGGCTGGAAGTCTGGGATAAACATTAGGAGTTCAATTTCTGATGTAGGCCTTATTCCTCTATGGCCACCTTCCACTGTAATCTTACATGGCAGAGGGGATAAGGGTTTTGCTTAGATCTCTTGTTGAAGGCATGAATCCCATAAATTGCCCACTTGCCAAAAGACCAACTTCTTAATGACATCAGGTTGAAGGCTAGGGTTTCAACCTATGACTTGTTGAGGGACACAATCATGTAGACTATAACAACCAAACACCTGAAGGAAGAAAAATAGAAACACGAATAGGCCAGAGTTCCAGAATACAAGCATCCTACCCACCTTTTATAACTTGGTTCCATTGTAAAAACTGCATAGGGTTCAGTGGCTAATTTAAGTACTCTGCCTTAGGTGGGTGTCTACAGGAGATCTCCATATAAGCTAGAATCCCCATGGGTTTTACCCTTTGCAGAAGTTTGAATGAAAAATAAACAGATTGCCAAAAATGTAAGAGTGAAGAAACTTTCCAGTCACCACCTTGACATCAGTGAAGGCAAAGAAAAGAAAAGAAAAGAAATCCCCTGAGACATTGTAGGCAGCATAGGCCCTTTGCAGGTTAGCCATCTAAATTTATGCCACCTGTGAGGTCTGAAAGGTCTCACATGGACAGTTTAATTTAAAGTGGTCTCAGGTCAGTAGTGCCCCAGGAAACTGGCAGAAGCAAACACAAATCACGCTTTGAGGAACACTAATTCAACCCAGAACTCCCATAGATAAGGTTGCAAGGAAATGAGCGACTCACTGGGGGAAAAAAAAAATTCCACATGCTCAGAAATAAGGCATATTCAATGGAGTTCAGGAAAATCAGGTTCCTAAGTACGTCAGATGTAACCATTACTAAAGAGCACACGTTTATTTATTTTGTTGGAAAAAATAAAGGGGAAGCATAAGAATGAGAGCAAAGTATAAATGCCAGTTTTCAAATGTAAGACTATTTTTAAAAGTAGAAAATAAGCTAGTTGTGGTGGTACACTCCTCAGGTATGTAGTGTATTTGAGACCTGCCTGCTGCAAAATACAATAGCACAATAAAACAAAAAGAATGAAATAAAATATTAAGTATACAAGCTATAATAGCTAAATAGTATAATAGAAAGGTTGAAGTAGATAGATAAGATGGAGAGACCATCAATGTAAATTAAAAAGATATAAAACAAACAACCCAGAATGAGATAGATAGAAAATATGAAAAATAAGTCAAAGGCAGAAGATAAAATGAGAAGAGACAACAACTGTCTACCTGCCGCTCTAGAGGGAGAGAGTGGCCACTGTTGTGTGACATTGAGTAATTTATTGGGCCACTGATATACTCATTTTCAGATCCAAGACTAATTTAATCCAGGAAATTATAAAACTAACTTCATACAAAGAAAGATCATAGACACGCCATGACCATCAAAAAAAAAAAAAAATGTCCTTCAAGCAAGTAGAAAGGAGTGATGAGTTAAAGTACAGGGATGCAGCATCTTAGATGTATATAGATGATTATCAAAAGAACAGAAGGCCCTGGAAAGTTAAAACCCATGGAAATCACTTTTCAAGAATGAATAATGAAAAATGGAATTTCCTACCAACATACCCACATGAAAACATGAAATGAAGTTAATAGGATACAGAAAGAAATAGTGAGACAAAAAACTGTGAGTTAATCTAAATAAATATTTACTATGCTATGGTAATTGTATGTAACATTTGTAGAAATGAAGATAACATTAGGGACAAGAGTAAGGTATGAATGTTCAGGGATAGTAAAATAAATACAGTATGGTTAAGCATTGCCATTCACAGCATGGACCTGCAGCAGTCACTTACTTAGCACCTTTTCCACCCAGAACTGGTGAGTCAGTATTGACCTTACACAAGCTCTCCAGGTGATTCTAATGTACATTAGAGCATGAGATTTTTAAAATTTGAAATTTTGTGGGTTAGGTTTGTTGAAATATAGTAATAACCAAAACATATGCATAACTTACAAACAGATGAGAAAAAAAGATTGAATGTGTGGGGAAGAGAATGAATCAACCCATGTAAATTATTATAAAGTGATATTCTGTTCTATTTTTATTTTTACTTTTTATTTATGAGAGAAAGAAGGAGAAGGAAAGAAAGAAAGAAAGAAAGAAAGAAAGAAAGAAAGAAAGAAGAGAGAGAGAGAGAGAATGGGTGCAGAAGGGTCCCTAGCCATTGCAAACAAACTCAAGACTCGTGTACTACCATGTGCATCTGACTCATGTTAGAATTGAATCCAGGTCCTTAGGCTTTGCAGGAAAGCACCTTAATGGCTAATCTATCTCTCTATCCCTGGTATTCTATTCTATAACCCCTCATTTTTCTCAGGCTTAAAGCCATGGAGGATGATTTCTCATTCATTTTTGTGCATCCTTTGTGAACTGAAAGAAAAATACAAGGATTCAATTGAAGTAATTCTTTCTATGCTTGGCTTTAAGTCAACAATCTATTTGTGTTCTAATTGTTTCCTTTAAGATGGATCTGTTGACAACAAATTCTCTTCTTAATTTATGTTACTATGTTGTCTTCATGAAATATATGTCTCTGAACATCAAATTACCTATATTATTCATCTTATGAGCATTAATGCCAATACATTTTTTTGTCCTATTACTATTCTAATAAAACTTAGCTATTATTCCAAATGTTACTCACTAGAAGGTTAAATCTATTGTTTTCTGGCTGCATTTAAGGTACTTTTTCCTATTTGTTTTCAGTAGTCAATGTTGTGCCTAGATTTCCTTGTATTTCTTTTGTTAACTCATTTGTTCTTTTATCCTGTTTAAGATTTGTGGGGTTGTTGTTTCTTTGTTTTGTAGCTTGATCACTTTCATCCCCTTGAAGTATCTTGACGGATCACCCTTCAAACTAGTGATTGTCATATTCCCTTTGCTCCTTTGGTACTTCGAAGAACAATATGACAGAGCTTTGGCCATGTCCACAAGGTTTCTATGGGTTAGATTTTTTTAAAAAAAAAGTCTTGTTCCTCAGTGCACAGAGTGTGCATATTTTACAGTATCTACTGTCTTTATTTTGTATTCCCTGATTAATCCCTATTAAACATGTACTTAAACAGATTCAGTCTTCATCAGTATATCTCATAGAAAAAGTAGTAGAATACCTAATCTAGGATATGTAATTTACATATTTTCCTTCCCCAGGGAAGCTTCTTTTTCTTAAACTGTTGTAGTATTTTGTATTAGCTTCTCCATCACATCTGGAAAGAAAACATTTTAGAGTAACACCATTAAATACAGCTCTGATTTAACTAAGTGGATCAAAAACAAACAAACAAAACCAATTAATAAAAGTGGGATGGGGATCTAATGAGAAGAAGATAGGTTTTAGTGCCAGGAGAAGGAAGAGGAAGTGTAATTGAGGGGAGTGGATACATGTAGGAAAGGGTCAAAATCAAAAATAAATAAATAAATAAATAAATAAATAAATAAAAAACAAATGCATTAGAATAGAAGAAAACAGCTCTAAGAAAGCACATGCACTACTTACTATGCCATTCAGGTGCAAGATGTTTGAGATTCAGAGTATTGGCTAACATTTGCAATACTAGAAGATACAACTTAAAAAGCATTACTTGAGGGCTGGAGAGATGGCTTAGCGGCTAAGGCGCCTGCCTGCTAAGCCTAAGAATGCTGGTTCCAATGTCCAGCGGTTCCAATCTCCAGGTCCCACATTTAGCCAGATGCAAAGTGAGGCAAGGGCCCAATGCTGCACATGACCACAAGGGGGCGCATGCATCTGGATTTCGTTCACAGCAGCTGAGAGACTGCTGGCACACCCATTTCTGTCTCCCTCTCCCTCTCTGTCTATCTCTCTCTGTCTCTCTCTCCAAAAATAAATAAAAATAATAAAAAAACTTTTTTTTAAAAAGCATTACTTGAGACTTGATTCTACTTTCCCAGCAGAGGGCCCAAAGGATAGAATGCCACAGTGCTGTAAAGAAAAGCACTCTCTCTACTGGATTTCCTTCAATTAGGTCTGCTAAAAAATACAATAGTAATAAATACTCTCTTCCTGAACATTAGCAAAAAAACTTATTTAAAAAAAGGAGAAATTCCCCATAAAACAAAATTCTACTGCCATTATTTTCATGCAAAGTGACCAAGGGAAAGCAAGCTGTTCAATCTCACTAGTTTTTAACTAAATCTGTCATGAAGAGAACTCAAGGAAGAACAGAGATGCCCAATAATGCTTCAAAGCATCTCTGAAAATGGAAGCAGTAGCCAAACACGGCTCATTTGGATTTGTTCAAGGGTACTGACATCCAGATTCAGCCAGGTGCTCTCGACATTTGCATTTGTACTATGGTAACCAAAGTGATTAAAAGTAGCTATGAGCTAGTCATTCAGTGCACCATCACCTGCTTATTGGATTCTAGTGCCTGTATTTCATTTTTGTTTGGGTATCTAGAACCTATTGGGTGATTTTTATTTAAAGTCACACATTATGAATGAAAGGATGAATCACAATTTGAATGATCCATCATCCAGCGAGGAGCAGCTTTTGCTTGGAAGTAAGTATGTACACTAGGTACAGATTACCATCATTCTCCTCGGCACTGAATTTATTCAAAGCTCAGTACCATTCTTTTGTGAAAGATCATCTATTTCAGCTTTGTCCATCTCCTTTCCTATGTGTTACACAAACCTCATTTAACATATTAGTCATAATAATGTTGTGTGGTTGAGAGGCTGGACTCGGTGTGCTCAGAACTCCGCAAGCCAGTGGCTCTTAAGTTCTTCTTTACGATTAGCAAAGAATTTAAAACCACTGACACCAAGAAGGGTACATTATGAAAGATCTATTTTAAGAGAAAAGCAGAGAGAAGAAATAAATCAGGAAAAGCTCTCAGGATGAGAGAGGTTCCCAATCCACCTCCCTCTCCTTCCAACCAAACCATTCTCTCTTCTTCCCACTTGATCCTATTCTAACTTGGCTACCTACTACATGGAAACTGAAGTTTCAAAAGAGTTGTTTTCACATTCCTCCTTATGTGTAGGCCCAGACTAAGTGTGAGATCTTAGAATCCATAACTTTCTGCTATAATAGTTGCCAAGCCTTCCTGTACCTGGGCTAAGAGCAAAAACAAATCCTCAATCAGCTACCAAACACTGACCCAAAACATTGAGATGGGAAAGTGTCCCTTCTCTGTATTGGAACAGCATGGCTCCAATGAAATTTCCCCCAGTCCCCGTATAAACCAGACACCCCATACAAGGCAATGTAAGACCCTCACCTCACCACTTCTCCCTAAAACTTAAAAACTTTTTCGTCCAGTAATAGGTGGTTCTGAGTCCTTCTTCTTACTCTGAACCACGCCACTCCCTTGCTGGCCTTAATAAAATGTTGGACCCAAGGATACTGTCTGCCTCAGCAGTCTTCTAATTTCCATGCCCAACAGGCCAGACTCCGAAATGTTGAGAATCAGGAAGTTGCTATCTATCGCCATCTTGAATCAGATGGTAGCTCTCTTTTAGTGTTCTTTGGGCAGACTGCATCCATGTTCCTTACTGACTACCTGCAAAAGAAAATTACCTTGCTCCTAATCTCCATCATTGACATGGAGAGAGATATTATGTTATCTCTATCAAATGAAGAGAAAGCAAGACACAGAGATTCTAACTTGTGTAATTCAGTCTGTCTCCTAGCTACCAGTACTCTATTGCTTCTCAATCTAAAACAGAAGAAATGAATGTGACCAAATAAAAAGAGAAACCTATAATAAATTAAGAAGGGCTTTTAAACACTATTGCAGGTAAGAATCTCTGAAAGAGTTAGCAGGTCAATTCAACTTAATGCCAAGAAGTCTGACGGATACAGCCCTCCCTCCTCTTCCTTGAAATCCCCAGCAGAGTCAGATACCTGGCTGGTTATCTCAGAAGAAGGGCGTTCAAAGAAGTTTGCTGGCTTCACACTTGCTAATGCTTCTCTATGAATAAGACTGTCCTCCAATAAAGTCTGATTTCTCTATCAAGTTATTCCTACTTTGTCTCTTTCTTTTTCTAGCAATCTCTTTAAAGGTTTTTACTGAAAAAATTCTCCCATTAATAATTAAAAACATTATTTAATTCTGCTATGAAAACACCTGTCTTCATATTAAATGGTCAGATAGACTGCAGATTATTTTAATTTTTATTTTTAATATATTTTTTTTTTTTTTTTTTTTTTTTTTTTTTTTTTTGTATTCAGGCAAAGTCTCATTCAAGCTCAGACTGACCTGGACCTGGAACTCAAGTCAGTAGTCCATGCTGTCCTTAAACTTCATGGTGATTCTCCTACATCAGCTGCCCCTTCTCAGTGCTGGCTGGGATTATAGGTATGACCCGCAATACCCTGTTTAATTTCAGACTTAGTACCATTCACCAAAGACAAAACATCATGAAGCCGCATGTAATATTTTTCCATGTTCTCTGGCTATTTGCACAATAATAATATGGGCTTGTGAATTGGTCAGTTTAGCCTTAGGCAAGATATGTACTGTTTCTGCCTCTAATTGCAAATGATTAATATAAAGCTTAGACAGGTAAACCATTTTTCCCAAGATTACATGGCTAACAAGCATATGACACACACACACACACACACACACACACACACACACACACACGGAGTTAAAACAGTAAAATGACCATAAAAATGAGAAGGCAGGAGGCTGGAGTGGCTTAAGTATGCTACATTCCTCATCTTTTGAACAAAAGGATCAATAGGTATTGTTTAGAGCAGAAGAATGTCACTTAACATTACAATGATAACAACCAGAGGAAGTAAAGCCAGAGACTACTTAAAAGCATTTGCCTCTGGAGTGTGGGATGAGGGGAGAGTGGTAGAAAAAATTTGGAAAGACTTTTATTTTTTCCATTTTATATCTTTTTCATTTGTTCTTATGATTTGTGTGCATAATAAAAAGAAACTTAGCTGCATATAAAAAGATAAATTATATAATGTAATGTATGTGTGTGAGAGAGGGGGTATATATTCTACTCAGACCACATGTTGTGCCTGTTCTCAGCCACATGGCAAACAGCAAAGGTCTACTTCCCTGGGGAGGACTTGCAGAGCTGGCAGGTACCGCCCAACCAGCGGAGCTCCCTAAGGCTTCCTAATTTTGGCCTTGTGTTTAAAAGCGCACATGCTCTGAGAAATAAACCACAATGAACCATTCCTGCTTTATCCATTATAAGAAATATACTTTGGCCATGAAAATTCTTTTTTGTTGTTGTTCTTGCTTCTGATTGACTTGGATCTTAGGTAGAAAAGAGGTGTGCATTTCACACAAACCTCCCAATACACTGAAAACAAGTGACTAGAAATATAATTAAGCATAAAGTTGAAAGAGAGGCACAAGATCTGAATCATTTTACAATTCATCCCTGAAACTATCAAAATTATTGTAAGAGGTTCAAAATCATTTGATATCTTTCTTCAAAGTCAAAGTCAAACATTTTCAGGTCACTTAGTTTTTAAAAAATAGAATTTGAAAATTGTCCAAGTTTGGATTTCACCCTTTTGAGATATATCTCTTGACTTAAATGTGATTTAATATAAAAATTGATTTTTCATCCATTATGATGCAAAGGTCAGCTGTCACAGGTGAAGGTTAAGGATTACAGATCCAAGTTCTGTCCCTGGAGAGCACTTCAGAACAATGACAATTCTCAGAAGCTTGCTGGGTTTTCAGGGCTCATTCATGCCTGGTGCTTTCTCCTGTCATGGAAGCAAATCTTCCTTTGAATGGCTGTTTCCCTGGGGAAAGCAAGGAAGGAATTACTTTGAAATGCTTTAGGTCCCAAAGGAAGGAGAATTTGGGGCTGCTGCCCTTTCTCTCCAGCATATGCTCCTCTTGCTTGTGTGCCAAGGTGCTGAGAAATGGGGAAACTGGGAAGAGCCAACTCCAAGAAATCCAGCCTGACAGCAGAGAACATACTCCGAGGATGTACAATTTACTCAACAGCTGTTTCTGTTTCACTCTAATTTGTTCAGGATTTGGTTGAGACCCTAGAGTTCACCTTTTGCAAAATATTTGTTAATTTTTGTTTTTAGCTGAGAAAATACCTTTTTCCCTTCACAAAATGAGAACAATTTGCTGTGGGATTGAAGATGGATTTGTATTATAGCTGCAGTAGAGATTTGTGCAATTGCTTCATAGCCACATACCCAATACTCTCTAATTCTTTTTAACAAGAAAATGGTAAACAGGTGGGTCTGAAATCATAGATAAATAAAGCGCCCACTCCAATCCATTCAGTTGGGTCTTTGTAAAGGGAATTCCACCCAGCTGGCAGCACATACTGTTTAACACATGGAACATTTTTTTTCTTTCTGTAAATCAGCAGTGGGAATGGTAGGTTCATAAAACCTACTTGGTAGACAAGACTCCAAAGCAATAAGTGCCATCTTGCTAATTGCTAAAACTCCTTTCCAGATTTTATCATCTTCATTAGAAATACAATTTTTTTAAAAGGAATTCCAGCTTTATAGAGGTGTGCTCACAAGTAAAAACCATATATAGAGAGAGGCTATTTTGATACATATACATCATTAAATGATTATTATAATATGTTATTTAGTGTATTATTGTATCATGTAGCATTATTCATAAGTATGTGTGCACGGATGTGCTTGCTGAGAACATTTGAAATCTATGATCTGGCAAATTTCAGGTTTATAACATATTATCATTATTATTATAATTTTAAACATTTTATTTATTTATTTTTCAGAGAAAGAGGCAGAGAGAGAGAATGGGCATGTCAGGGCCTCCAGCCACTGCAAACAAACTCCAGATGCAATGCATGTGCCCCCTTGTGCACCTGGCTTATATGGGTCCTGGAAAATCGAACCAGGATCCTTTGGCTTTGCAGGAAAACACCTTAACCCCTAAGCCATCTCTCCAGCCTCACATTATTATTATTAACTGTAGCTACCATGCTATATATTAGGTCTCCAGAAATTTCTCATCATCTAACTGAAAGCATCTCTTTTCACCATCTTCCATCTCATGGTTATTACTCCTTTACATTTATATAAATTAAAATTTAAAAAGTAAATTCCACATACAGAGGCTCAGTAGCATTTTTATTTCTATATCTACCTTATCACACATAGTATCATGCTGTCTTGTTGGCATGCCCTCCTAGTTCGATTCTCCAGGACCCACATAAGCCAGGTGCACAAGGGACTCATGCATTGCATCTGGAGTTCGTTTTCAGTGGCTGGAGGCCTTGGCATGCCCATTCTCTCTCTCTTTCTCTCTGCCTCTTTCTCTGAAAAATAAACAAATAAATAAATAACATGTGGCAGGAGTTCTTTGTTTGAAGGCTGAGTAATATTTAATACAAAAGTTTCTATGTAACCCCTATTAAGGCTCAGAAACATTGAAGAAGAAATGGAAGAAAGAATGTAGAGCAGAGGATGGGGAAGAGTACTATGTAACATTTTTCTGAACATGACATGGCCATTACATTCATAATCTCACAGCAAATTTTATTTTTCCTGCACAAGACCTGTCATTATATTGGGCCCATCAACAGTCTGTCATTGATGATATGAGGGCATGAAGCTCCCATCCCTCTCTGAGGAGTTATTATCAGTTAATGGTTACTAGGTGTATCAGTTACTTTCTTGTTGATGGGACAAAACCCTGACTAGAAGTAGCTTACAGAAAGAACATGTTTCTCATTAGTATACAGTTTCAGAGGAAAGTCCATCATTGTAAGGAAATAATGGAAGGCACTGGAAATTTGTATCACATCAACAGGGAGGAAGTAGAGGGATATTGATGAATCCTGCTGATCAGCCTCGTTCTCCTTTGTATTCAACCCAGGATCCCAGCCTATGGAAAGGTGCCACCGCCTTTAGGGTACATCCTAATTTATAAAATCCCTCACAGTCATTCCAAGAGATTTGTTCTCATGGTGATTTTAAATTTTTCAACCTGACAACCAGAGATTAACTATAACACTGGGAATCAGGAGACATTTTATGCAATGTTGCTGCCACACTGTGCTCATGCAGAAAACCCTAATTAAATTCAGTGGTTTATACAAATGCACAACAAAGATATTAAAATATATCAGGGACTAGTTGGGCAGAATAAAGGGTTCCATGAAGGGGGAATGGGGAAAGAGGATAATAGAAGGTAATGGGAGGGGATTTTTATCAAAATACAGTGTATACATACACAATTTAAAAAAACAAAATAAAAACAAAGAAAAGTATTCTGCTGTACATTTAAGACTGATCTATCTTATTGTATGCATTGGATCTCTAATAAAATAAAAATTATATTATCCCCACAAAATATTTCATTTACAGACCTGCATGCACATATGCACACTCTACCACCACCACCACCATCTGATTATTGTAGGAAACTTAAGCTGCTTCCATATTTGACAGTTTTAATAATACTACAGTAGGAGTGTAAATATCGCTGAAATAGTGATTTGCTTAATCTAGTATGCATCCAGAAGAAAGTTTGCTTGATCTTATGGTAGTTGTAAGTTTCTGTGAATCCCCCATTCCAAGTTGTGCCAATTTACACTCCCATCAGAAGGTAAAAGGGTTTTCTTCGGTCTACATCTTTACCAGCACTTAGCTTTGGACTTTTGGATTTTAAAAACACCTCAACTTATTTGCTTTGCTCTGGAAAAAAATATATATATTTATATATTATTGTTGGTAGCAACATTCTTAGGCTTTTGATACTTTCTCACCCAGGGATATTCATGCTATTATAAGATTAACATTCAGAGTCTTGGAACTGACAGCAATTTTTTCCAAAATATTTGGATGGATTTTTTTCCCTAAAATATGATTGATTGAAGATAGATAGACAGTGTTCTGATGATAACATAAGTAGACTATTGCTACTATGTAACAAATTTGTCCTTGGAAATATCAAATGAGAAGTATAATATCATGAGACCAAATCACAAGTCCATATTATCTTCCTGATTACTACATTCAATGTTAGGTTATTTGTATGGACAATTCAATTCCTCTTTTAATGTTTTATTTTTATTTATTTATTTGAGAGAGAGAGAGAGAGAGAGAGAACTGGCACACCAGGACCATTCGCTACTGCAAATGAACTCCAGACACATGTACCACCTTGTGCATCTGGCTCACGTGGGTACTGGGGAATCAAACCTGGGTCCTTTGGCTTTGAAGGCAAGTGCCTTAACTTCTAAGCCATCTTTCTTTTAGAGTAACATTTTATGGATATACACAAATACATGAATACACGCATGTATACATATAAACACACAACCACCATAGCTTGCATTGCCATGTTTTTTTTTCTTTTTTTTTTTTTTTTGAGAGAAACAGAGAGAGAGAGAGAGAGAGAGAGAGAGAGAGAGAGAGAGAATGGGTGCACCAGTGGCCTCTCAGCCACTGTGAGTCAATTTCAGAAATGTGCGCCCCCTACTGGGCAAGCATGGCATTGCGCCCTTGCCTCATTTTGGGGGGTCTGGCTAAACATGGGACCTGGAGATTGAACAGGCTTTCTTGGGCTTGTCAGGCAGGCACCTTAACTGCTAAGCCATCTCTCCAGCTCCCATGTTTGTTTTTTAACCATGCTAATGTTTTATTACTGTTGTCTCTTTGAATTTTTTGTGTGTCTTTCTGTGTGTGTGTGTGTGTGTGTGTGTGTGTGTGTGTACAGTGATCATACATATATGCATGTAAGTACACAAGGAAGCTAGACGTCAATGTCAGGTGTCTTCCTCTATTTTTCCCACCTTATTTTTATGAGACAGGGTCTCTCAGTGAACCCAGAACTCTTCAATTTAGCTAGTTAAGCTAAATACCAGGGATTCCTTGTCTCCATCTACCAATCATTGGAATTACAGGTCTATGGTACCACATCCAGCTTTTAATGTAGGTTCTAGGGATCAAATTCAGGTCCTCATGCCAGCACAGCAAACACTTTAACTATGGATACACATCCCCACCTCTGTTGAAACCCTTCTCCTTTCAATACATGTTTTATAAAATACAGACAAGAGTCAACTTGCATAACACAAATAAAGAACATGCTGTTATAATATTGTTCAGGTGACCATCCAATTTCCTTTGTATATTGTCTCTTGTGTTTTCTGCTGAACCCAAGATCTCTGCTTCCAATTTTTTTCTATTGAAAATCACCTAACAGTTCAGGTGTCATTTGTACCTTTCAAAATTAAAAAGGTCAGAAAGCACAAAATGTAGATATTTGTACTTCTCAATAGATGTCTTACTGTACCAATATTCAATGAAGAATCTGCCTTAACTCAGTTAGTTAATAGAAATAGATAAGGAAATCAAATCAGGAAACAAATACCTTAACCAAATGGGAACTGGCACCTGGCTTAGCTAATCAGAAGGACTGCCTAGTATCATGTTTTCCATACTTGGAGACATACTTCATTCATGCACTTTTCAGTTACTCTCAAACAATAGAAGTCAAAATAAATTATGTTTCATTCACAAAGCATTTGGTTTCTCAAAATAGCACTTGAAATGCCATTTCATAATGTGTTTTTTGTTTTTTTTTTTTTTTTTTTTTTTTGGTTTTTCAAGGTAGGGTCTCACTCTGGTCCAGGCTGACCTGGAATTAGCTATGTAGTCTCAGGGTGGCCTCGAACTCACGGTAATCCTCCTACCTCAGCCTCCCAAGTGCTGGGATTAAAGGCGTGTGCCACCACACCAGGCCATAATGTGGTTTTAAAAACTTACACTAGAGCTGGAGGGATGGCTTAGCAGTTAAGGCATTTGCCTGCAAAGCCAAAGGACCCAGGTTCAATTCCCCAGGACCCACGTTAGCCAGATGTACAAGGTGGCGCATGCATCTGGAGTTAGCTTGCAGTGGCTGGAGGCCCTGGCACACCAACTTTTTCTCCTTCTCCCTCCCTGTCTCTCTCCCTCTTTCTTTCTGTCAAATAAATAAATAAACTAACAAATAAATAAAAATAAAATAAAATAAAAACTTACACTAATTATATTAGATAATAATATAACTAGAAAGTATGTCCCTAGTGCTGAAGATACCACTCTTCAGTTAAAAGAAGTAAACAATCCAAGCTGGAACTGAGCTGGAAATTTATTTCCTACTGGCCAGCATTTTTCAAAATGTACTGTAGTTTGCTGGGGAGAAACGTCATCAACAATCCTGCGCAACTGTGGACCCTGTGTACTTTACACCTGACCTGCAAGGCAAGATGTGTCCACTCATGCAATAGTGGCAGGAGAGTTATGGGAGTAAGCAGTTACAATCTGATTTGATTTCAGGCCTTCTTGATAGGATGAAAATCATGCCTGGTACTCTAAACCTGGCAAAAGTTGTGGCTGGGGACCAGAGCACTGGGGGAAGGGGGAACCAAATACTATGATTATGTTAATTGGACAGCAATCAAACTACCATCTAAATAGCTATGTTTGGTACTGCTTGCATCATTGAATATAGAAGTATATGCAAACATTAGAGACAAATACAGAAATACATCGGTGACAAACTTACCAAGAATAGGTGACTAGTTGGTGTTCATCTCTAAACTTAACAAATAAATCACATGCTCCAAGGCTAAAGCAAACTGGCAGAAAAGAGAGCAGAAAGAATAAGAAAGCAGGAGGATGGAAGGGGGCTGTGTAGTGCTGTCTTCTGGATATGACAAATCTGCTACATTTGGACTCACAGCAGATGGAATTTCCTGTACATGATCGAGACTGTCAATGTTTCAGCAAAGATGAGAAAGGGATCCATGAGACCCTACACCTCCCAGAGTAATCAGTGAAACTGATCATTAAGAATCAAGGGGGAACCCATGCCCTTTAGTTGGATAGTTGCTTGAAGATTGACCATTCTCTGATAAATAACCTGCCACCCATGATTATGTAACTGATACTAATTCAATATGTGAGTCAAAAAAAAATAGAATAGGGCTGGAGAGATGGCTTAGCAGGTAAGGCACCTGCCTCCTAAGCCTAAAAACGCTGGTTCCAATCTCCAGCGGTTCCAATCTCCAGGTCCCACATTTAGCCAGATGCAAAGTGATGCAAGGGTGCATGTCTCACTTGACCACAAGGGGGCGCACGCATCTGGATTCCGTTTGCAGAGGCTGAGAGACTGCTGGAGCTCCCATCTCTATCTGTCTTCCTCTCCCTCTCTCTTTGTCTCTCTCTGTGTCTCTCTCAAAAAAAAAAAAAAAAAAAAAAAACAAATAGAATAAACCAGGCATGGAAATGTATTGGGGATACAGTGGGAGGCAAAGGGAAAGAGAGAGAGTAAGTAGGAGTATGGGATAAAAATATATTTTATACATATATGAAATTGTCAGAAATCATTTTTTTATAAATCACAAAAAGTCAAGATGCACCATTTTTCATCCAGCATGATGTCTTCAGGAGAGAAGAAAAGAAACAACCATCAAAAGCGATGAAATTATATACAGCTATACATTAATAGGTGATTTCATCCCACTTTCTAATGTGATTGTTTGAAAGAATTTGATTGTGTAGTTCTATGATATGTATATTTTAGAAAAACACTATGTAGAGAATTCATTAGCTCTGAATGACAGGTAGGATCTGTTGAAAAATAATCACCACAAACTTAACATTGTCATTAGAAAACACCACCTGATAGTCCCAAAGAGATTTCCCCAGCAGTCACCTTGAGGCTTGCACAGCTTGGTCTAGAGACAGGAAGGAAGTAAGAGGAGAGATGGGAAGGGATGAGTGATAGTTGATAAGTTCAGAGGGAATGGTCAAAACATCTCCTCTGCTCCCAGCCTGAGGCTTCCACATACTCCACTCACCAGCCAGCCCTCAGCTTCATTCCTCATACCTTTTTCTGTCATCATTCATTCTCAAACAGCAGAAACAGGACATGTTGTGAGTTATCTCTCCAAGGAGCAGTCAGGTTAGTAAGAATCCTAGCACAAATTTAGACTAATGAAGATCAGAGGATAGAATTTCAGGGGCAGCATCTACTCATTCAACTACTCATGGAAAAGTCTGCTATGCACCAGGAATCTATTAGGTGAGTAGTGATGAAAACTTTTCCAGGAGCTTGAGATATGACAAAGGACAACATGGGCAAAACACATCTCCCCTTGCCCTTGCAGAGCCTGTATTCAGGACCTCAACCCTGTATGGACTAAGCTCTTTCTCTGTGAGCCTCATTTTAGGGTCCAGTAAAGAAATAATCAGTCATTTTTTTATGGTGTAATTTGTATTTAAAGAGTGGTCATGGTTAGATGAGATTATCTGATTTGATAGAGGAGGGAAACCACAACTTTTATGGAATGATTGGAGACATTTTTAAACTGGTCTGATATTTCTTTGGTCATGGCTGGAGAAGCCAAAGTTCAAAACTGAACTATTCATGACTGGAAATCCAAAATGTTTTTCTAGGCAGGCAATTTGTTTAAGAGACTTTGCACACTCATTAAAGCTAGCACCAGACTCTACACACCACACCCTCAAATCTGGCAGGGATCTCTGAGCCAGGCCCAGTAGGACCTGACCCTTGAAAATAATGCTGTTTAGGTTTTCTGATATAAAAATGCCTGTCAAGCCAGACTTATTTGCCAAATTGTTCAACATGGGCATACTTAACCTATGGCCTTACTTACATAAATGATTTCATTCCGGAAGCAAAAAAATAAATGGAAGCAGGCATGTTCTGTACATGTTAGCATATGTGTATTGTGTTTTGAGTGTATGTATATTTAAATACACAGACAGCACCTAACTTATGCTTATCTATTCATTGTTCCATGTGTCATAGGATCATGGGACCTGCTATATGTGAAGGGGGCATGTCCAGTGCTATGAGATACCTGCTAATAAAAATATACCTCTCAGCAGTCCAAAATAAATAGCTAGTGGAGGCAATTGAAGAATGCTTAGTGGTGAAGAGTGGATTGAGTAGGGAACAAAAAGGAGAGTGGTGATTCCTAAGAGGAAGTTAATCTACTTTCCTAAACAAGTGAGCAGCATTGGTGCTAACATCCACAGAAAGAGGGTGAATTGATGAAAAGGCCAAGAAAAGATCTGGGGTCCCTGGGATTCCCACCCTTTTGCCCTATTAAAACTTACTCAATGTCTCTTTTGACATTTTGTATTTTCACTGGGATAAAAAGTGGAGAAGGCAGGGCCAGGATCTTATTAATCATCCCAGCTATTGTATAATGGTTTTGAAAGATAACACATGCCAGGCCCTTTGCTAATGATATATTGTCTCATGTTTTCAGTACTGCAATTGTGCCAATTTTTACTGATGAGCAAATAAAGAGAAAATTTTGAGAAACTCACTAAAGTTAGGAGGTATGTATTATCAGGCTACAATTCAGTTCTGAGTTCTAACCTCCTACATACCTCAGATACAAAAATGCACACAGTAAGGGATTAATAAATGATTGGATGTTGGCTGGGAATGATTATAGTAGTATATATAATAGCAAACTAATCCATCTCCTTCACACTCTGAAATGCATGTTCTAAAGCTATGGAAGTATGCATTATAATCACAGCAGAAGAGATAGTCCATGTGAAGATAAGCAAGAACATTTCACTTGGTCAAGGATATATCTATATGGCTTGGGAATAAAAACAGCATTTACTTCCCAAAGCCTCTGTTTCCTCTTCTAGCAATTTCATTTCACTCCCTGGAAGACCCAAAGGGATATATACAAGCAGAAGTGCTTCTTATGCTTCCACATAGGAGATGGCATCATGGTGAATGATTCTTGGTGTGCAGAACTAGTTCTATGCTCTTCTAACTTAACTACCCTGATGGTTGTCCATTGCTTTCTGATACTAATCAATTCAAACAACACCACCTTCATTTTAACTAGAATGCAATATGTTCATAGAGTGTACAGCAAAGAGGAGTTGGAAAATATTGGCAGTTCAGATGGAAAGTAGTAGATCTGAATCACCATCCCCTTCAAATGATCAAACTGCTCTCTCCTGGGCCTCCTAGGCCTCTCCCAGAACTCCTCTAAGGACTTCACAGTCTCTTAATAACACAGGGCATGCAGTCCCTCCAACACAGCAAGCTCTCACAGACCTCTGATCTCTCTCACTTATGGCTGTGTCACTAATGCCCCTTTGCTCCCTTGTTTTTGAGCTCACTTCATGAGTCATTACTGTGAGGAAGCTTTCTCCTTGGTGGTTGCACATCATTTGTACCATTACCCAGTTCCTGAGCATATTGATTTTATAGTCTCTCAATGACAGGAATCCTGCTTCTCTCCTCATGCTTTTCCCAGTGTCTGGCATGAGGCCTAGCATTCTGGAGGCGTATGGTGAATTTCCAGTCACTTGACCTGCAATGATATCTGTCTACACTTCCTTGTATGGTCAGGACAAAATAAAGACCATCTAAACTGATGCTGTAAAAATACCCTATACTTAAAAGTTTATTTTCAAAATATTTCTCTAGCATTTATTTTCTCTTCTATTTGTCTCATAATTAACCCCAAAGTCTGAACAATTTTCTTAGTTGCCATTTCGGATGCTACACTCACTCTCTGGTGCTATGAATGCAAAATGTCCCACATGTCCTCATGTTTGAACTCTTGATCTCCAGCAAAGCAGAGCCATTTGAGAAGGTCGTAAAACCTTTAGGAAGTGAAACCCTGCTGGAGTAAGTGTGTCATTTGGAGGCAGACCTTGGGTTTTATACTAGTCTGGCTTGTTCTCTCTGCTTCCTACCTGCTAGGGGAATGCTTCCTGCACTGGCTGAACATGTCTTCCCCATCATGATGGACTCTACCTTGTGGAACTATAAGCCACATTAAATTTGCTTCTTTCCATAAGTTGTTTCTGGTTGGGTATTTCATCTCAGCAATGGAAAAGAAATTGATATGCACTATAAATGTGTCAAAGATAAGACATTTCTTTCAGCTCAAAAATATTTAATGAATGAGTGACTCAAAAATGTTTAATGAATGAGTGAATAAATATATGAATGAATATAAGACAGAGTGAATGAGCCATTTTGCTATTACCTCACAGAAAAGAACAGAGTGCTTAAGACATAATGCTTTGTCAGTTAATGAGTTCTGAATAAACAAGTGATGCCTGTCTTACTATTTTTCTAACTTCACTAACTAGAAAAGCTATAGCATATAACTATTTGAAGATCTTTGCTTGATAACTGAGAAAAAACATTTAGATTAAAGAATTGTCAAGTGAAAATTGGATGCATTTTTCATATTTAAGACTTTTCACAATGTTAAGTACAAAAATATCTTCCAAATGTTCACATTTCTAAGTATAAAGATACTAGAGAGAGAAAAAAAAACATCATTAAAAGAATCCAGTGGCTTTTTAATCTGAGATTTTTGTGGTTATATATGAGGTGAGATAATATTTGGCGATGATCATGATAGAGTTCCTACCACTGAGACATTTAATCAAGAGCGTATTCAGATGTATAGTGCTTATTATAGCAATGACAGAAATATTGCACTATGCTAAGTGTCCACATATTGTGCCATATATTCTAAAAGCATTCCTTCCAACCAACTTTCCTCTTCCCAAGTGCCCAATTAGAGCTCATTAGAGTCAGTGATGTAGAGCCTTCTCTGTGATGTTTTCTGTATAGATTAGGCCGTAAGGACCAAATGCAGCCAGAAGAGTTCACCTACCATTGCTTTATCCAGACAAAACAAAGCAGTTCACTCTTCCAGGAAATTCATGATTGGATTTTGTTTGGGAAAAGTAGGCTCTTCCAACCTGAGCCTAGTTGGCTGAACAACACTTCACTCTCCCACTGGGGATCATAAACTGAGAATTATAAGTGGGGGTCTTTGAGGAACCCAGGTTAAAGGTGAAGCTAAGACAGGGCCTGATGCCTATGCATCTGCATCAGAAATGTTGAACCTCCAGACTTCTCAAAATGTACCATACATGTCCCAAAGCCCAAGGCACATGACCCAGTTTCTTGGAGTTAATGTTTGAGCACAGAAAACACTAACAGCTAATGATCCATAACCCTATAAGCTTATGTTAAACTACAATGGAAGCAAATCAAAACAGACAAATTTCAAAAACAAGACTATCAATAAGAATGCATTCCTCAATTCTGATTAATTTCAATACAAATTAAGATTTACAAAAGAATAATGCAGAACTCATTGACAATAAAATACTAATAAATTGTTGATATGGTTTCTCATCCTTTTTACCACTAGCCAAAAAGTTTGAAAGAGTGGGCAATATTTTTCAGTGTAGAAAAATGGGCTATTTTAATGTTGCTGGTGCATGTTGCATGGAGACATAAACAGGAAAAAAACTTAACCAAAGGCTGGAGAGATGTCTTAGCATTGAAGGTGCTTGCTAGCAAAGCCAAAAGACCCAGGCTCAATTCCCCAGTACCCACATAAAGCCAGACACCCAAGGTGGTGCATGCATATGTAACTTGTTTGCAGTGGTTAGAGACCTGGTGTACCCATTCTCCTCTCTCTGTCTCTCTTGCATAATAAAATATTTAAAAAAAAATAATCAAAGAGAGACAGAAGGAATGACCCTAGATTCATTGTCAGAACAATCATCCAAACAGGCACTTAATAACAACTGGTGGGGCCTGGATGGCTTAGCAGTTAAGTGCTTGCCTGTGAAGCCTAAAGACTCCAGTTCGAGGCTTGATTCCCTGGGACCCACGTAAGCCAGATGCACAAGGTGGTGCATGCATCTGGAGTTATTTGCAGTGGCTGGAGGCCCTGGCACACCCATTCTCTCTCTATCTATCTGCCTCTCTCCCTCTCTCTCTCTCTCTGTCTTTTGCTCTGAAATAAATAAAAAATTTTAAAAAAAAATAACAACAGGTTAACCAATCCCATCATCTCCTTTCCATTATTTTTTTCTTTCCTCTCTTATCTTTCCTTCACCATGCCCAGCAGCAGAAGTAGTAGCAATACAAATTCTTCCCACTGATTCACCAGGAAGGGACCAGTGTTGGGAAATTCAAATCTGGTTTATGTGGTTGGAGAAGCTTTGAGAATTATAGGGGCTCTTGATTGTTACATATGTACTGATTGATCACTTAATATTTTATTATTTTTTCTTTTAATATAGTTTTCTGTTCTCTCACTCAAACACATATCAATTTATAAGGAGTTGTTTAATTTTTGTAATCTATCATATTCCTAATTAATTTCATTTTATTAGATGGATAATAATTTTAGAGCAGCAAGATCCAATTTGTTTGAAAGACAAACAATTACTTTTGTAAAATCAGGTATCCTGGAAATGCTTCTTAACTGGCCACACTATTTAATTTACCATAATTTTCTTTAGTGAGAGAGTGAGATTGAGGATAGAGAATAAAGGAAGGACAGGATTGCAGATTTAAGATGTATAAGTATCCAGTGTAGGCTCAAAAGCTTGCATACACATCCCTGCTTGGTTTCCATCTAAAGGGGAGAAGTTCAAGGAGGTGCAGAAAAATTTGATGACAAGCTAGAAAACAGTAGTCTGTTTCTGAATTTTCCTGACATACAAAGCCTATAAACAACTTTGTTTCATGGTTATTACTTTCTAAATTTCTTTTGTATTTTAATAAAGTAAAAATAAAATAATTATATGTACTTTGATATGCATTGAATCCATATTAAAATAGAAAAATGAACTGAAATGAAGAAAACAAATTAGATGCCTAACAATAAGAAATGATGGCACAATGAAAAATCATTAAGGGTCTTAAATCTGAAGAAATTATAATAAAGTGAAAAATATCTCTGTGGAAATGACAATTGAAATTTATAAATATTATGTGGTCATAGTTCAGTAGAAATGCAAAGCCATAAATCAATTCATTAGGAAAACAAAGACTGAAGAACAATTTACCAAATGTTTACTGTATTTGGCTCACAATGATGATTTGGAATAATTTTCCCCACTTTCGATATTGTTTTCATTGGCTAATGTTTTTGTTTTTCCACCCAGTGGAATATATCAACATATCTTCAATATCAATTGAAACAGTTGAAAGAAATTATTTTTATAAAAGAAACACATGACTCTTTCCCATTTAAGTCATCTTGTTTTGGGGCATTCCCATGGTAAACTTCCTTTTAATCCTATTATCACAGAATAGGTCCCAAAGTGTCCAACAATCCACAACAGCCAAGTAAGAAAGGAATGGAGGGAAGGAGAAAAAAAGGAGGGAAGGAAGAAAGAAATGAAGGAGAGGGAGAAAAAGAATAAAAGGAGAATATTACATTTTCTTACCAATTGATTAGCAATAGAAAAGCTGAGCAAGAAAATGGGAACCCACACCCAAGGCATGGGCACAAGACTGCCTGCATCAGCAGTGCCACTGGACTAATAAACCTCAAGGTCCACCCCTAGTGACACACCTCCTCCAAGGATACACGTTCTGAAGGTGCTGAGGATCCAGTATAAGACCTGATCACAAAGAAATGAAGATATGAGGGACATTTTACCTTCAAACTACCACAGCATGCTGTAATTCTCCCTCCTTTTTATTCTCAATCTACCTATGTCATCTTTGTCATTTTTAACAGTAAGTTTCATATATTACACTCACATATCTAGATGAGTGTATGTTCTAATATTTGAAATAAAGTTTATATATATATGTATATATATATATATATATATATGTATATATATATATACACTCATATACTCACACATATGTGTTTGTACTGTTGTTATTTTTAATTGTTTATAAAAATTATTAATAATAAATACTTCACATATATGACCTTCTATTTTCTACTGCTTGTTTTCTCTATTTGAATTTTCTGTTTTTTGTTTTGTATTACTCTCAGTGAAGTATTTGTGTCATTTCTTCTTATTTTACTTACATTGTGTTTGTGAGTTCATCACTCTGTTTCTTTCTTGTTATTACTTTATCATATGTACATGATACATCAGTCTACCAATAATGCCATTAGTGTGCCTTTGAATGAAATACTGAAAAATTACTCCCATGCATGTTCCTTTATACTCTCAACTTTAAATAATCAACATCCCTAATCATCAGGGAAATGCAAATTAAAACAACTATGAGATTGCACCTTACCCCAGTAAGGATTGTTAACATTAAAAAAACAATGAAAACAAATGCTGGCAAGGCTGTGGAGAAATACGAACAAGCTTCCATTGCTGGTGGGAATGTAAAATGGTTCAACCATTATGGAAAGCTATATGGATACTCCTGAAAAGGATGACCATAGACCTACCAACAGATCCAGTTATTCCCTTATTAGGCATTTACCCTAAAAGCTCCAAGCCTCAGACCAGAGAGATTTGCTCAACCATGTTTATAGCTGCTCAATTCATAATAGTGAAGAGCTGGAATCAACCCAGATGTCCATCACTAGATGAATGGATAACAAAGATGTGGTATATCTATACTATGGGATTCTATGTAGCAGTAAGGAAAGATGAAATAATGAAATTTGAAAAAAAAATGGTCAAACATGGAACAGATCATCCTCAGTGAGCTCACCCAATCACAAAAAGATAATCATTGCATGGTCTCGTTTATCTGTCAAAGACAATATACATGTGTGAAACACATATTTTAATCCTTTATTAAATCATCAAATATATAATTTAAGAATCTCATGAGGAGAATAATTTATTTTTTACTGTTTTTAATTGTCCTTCATAAAGTTTAAAACCTTTCTACTGTCATCTGACTCCAGCTCAGGCTGATCTGAAATTCACTATGTAGTCTCAGGGTGCCCTTGAACTCATAGCAGTCCTCCTACCTTTGCCTCCAGAATGCTGGAATTAAAGGCTTGCACCACCATGCCTAGCTTTCTCTAGTCATTCTTTAAGAGGTGTTCACCTAGAGACAAATTGCCTTTCTTTGAGACTATCTTTATAGTCCATTTATTCTTCAAAGGTACTTTCAGCAGATACAGAATAACATGACAATTTTTTTTTTCAGTCCTTGAAATATGTGTTGCTTCTGGCTGTTTTCATAGTTTCTAAAGGGAAATTTTATCTCATTAGAATTGTTATTCTTTTTCTCTGACTATACTTAAGTTTATTTTTTTTAATTTCATATATATACTTATGATATCTATCATGACTTCTTTATTTTATCCTGTTTTTAGACAGAAAGCAAGAACGAGAGAGAGAGAGAGAGAGAGGAATGGAAAGAGAGAATTGGTATGCCAGGGACTCAGCCATTGAAATTGAATTGCAGACACTGACCCCACCTAGTGGGCATGTGCAACCTTGTGCTTGCCTCACTTTTGTGCATCTGGCTTATGTGGGATCTGGAGAGAGATAGAACGTGGGTCTTTAGGTTTCGCAGGCAAGTGTCTTAACTCCTAAGCCATCTTCCAGCCCTAATTTTTTAAACTTTTTTTATAAGTTATGTATATAGTGTGCATACAGCCATGATGATACCATCGTTAGCCTTCTCCCTGTCCCCCCCCCGTGGATATTGTGGGTCTTGCTTTATGGGGTAGCCATCAGTTATAGGGGAGAGACAATGTCTCTGTGCACAATGACCCAACTCATGGTTCTAACAATCTTTCCCCCACTTCTTCCATGAATTTCCCCGAGCCATTTGGATTCATTTTAGGTCTATTTCAGTGATGAGGTCTTGGGAATCTCTGTATATCTCATGTGGTAGGATTTGAGTGCTCTCTGTGTCTATCTCTTGCACCCTGTGCTGATACCAGATTCCCTGAGAAAGCAGCACTCTTGCTCATTTCACCAATTACTCTATGGTTTCAGCTTGGGCCCTGGTGAGGTGCAATGGGCTGATTCCTCAGGTTCTGCATCCATCTGAAAAGAGAAGCAAATTCTCCAACGGAGAGTGAGGTCAGTGCACAATACATGGATAACCATTATTATTTTAGAGAGAATTTAATAGGTGTAGGAATTTTATCCTTTTAAATTTACTTAGGTTCTTTAAAATGTGGTTTTAGGTCCTTAACTAAACCGAGAAGTTGCTAGTCACTACTTTTCTGTGTACTTTTGGCTCCTCTTCCTTCCTTTGTTCAAAACACTAATGACTCAAAGCTGAATTTTCTCAATGTCCTTCAGGTATCTGATGCTCTGTTCATATGTTTTCATTGTATTTTTCTCTATTGTGAAGAATAGCTAAGTTTTATTACTCTCTCCTTGTTTCCTAATTCTATGCTATGCTGTTTTAGCTTCATTATACTATTAAACCTATCCATAATATTTTATTTAGTTCCCTAATTTATATTTTATTTTATTTTTTGTCAAAATTTAAAAATGTATATCTAATTTGATTCAATGGAATTTGGGATTATTTTTGTTAAAACAATTTTTCATGGTTACCTTTAAATATTATGAGATTGTTTTTATGTCTTAGACTCTTATTAGTCATTTATTTTTCTCATTCAACTTAGCATTTTTTCTTGGCTTTTATTTATTTATAAAAATGATTTTAAAATGTATCCAGAACATTTGTAATATTATGTTAAGAGATTCCTGGGTTAACTTTATATTTATATTTTTTTCAGGGAGCCACAGAATCCATTGGGTTTGTCATATAAATTCTAGCTTATTTTTTCTGAGCTATACGTCTAGTGAACATTTAGGTTTCTGGGCCCTTGTAATGCTACTCTTGTTTGTTTTGTCCTGTCTCTATTCAAATGCCTTCTGGGTCCATAATGGTGTTGCCTATATGACTAAAAGGTGCTTCCTTGTCACCCTTTGAAGTTATATGATGGGTGCATGGATATCAGACATAGAGAGCTACCATTTCCCTTAGCCTGTCCCTGACTAACAGATAATTGTGGTTTCCCACATTATATATGCTGGTACTGCTGGGGAGGAAAGTGCCGATTAAGATTACCTTCTGTCACTCAGTAGAGGAACAATTATCACTGGATCTGGGTGATTCTACCAATCAATAGAAGGTGAGACCAATCAATGTGAAGCTTGAACTCCCTTTGTAGTTGGATTCAGAGACAGGAGCTATGGGTCTAAGCAGGTCTCTGCAGTTGTTTGGAGGACTACACTCTGGGAAGGTCTGATCCAATATCCACTATGGGATAGACATATCTGCCTGATGCTTCTCTGTATAGCTAGGACATGGATCTGTTTGCCCAGCACCTTTTACTGCCATAGCTGTGGCCTTCTGCCTTCATTAATGCTAGCACGATTGGGTTATGTCAGTCTCTCTCTCCCAGTGAAGATGTTGCTGGAAAACATCTGGCTTGCTGTTCACAACTGCTGTGAGCTAAAGAGGAGTTCTTTCCCAAGATCCAATTGTACTGCAGATGCAGGCAGTCTTGTGCCCATGCCTCTGAACCTTGGGTGTAGGGTCCCATTAACTTTCTTGCTCAGCTTTTCTTTTGCTAATCTATTGTTAATAAAGTGTAAGATTTTCCTTTTCTTCTTTTTCTTCCTCTCTCCTTCATTTCTTTCTTCCTTCCCTCCTTTTTTCCTCATTCACTCATACTCATAGAGCGCATTCACTCTGCTACCTTCTTGCTGCCATGGAGATGTGAGGTCCAGGTGTCTTTTCTTGCCATGCTTTCCCTGCCATGATGAAGCTTCCCCTCAAAATGGTAAGCTGGAAATAAATTCCTTCCATATGTTGCTTATGGTCAGGTGTTTTGTCTCAGTGACTAGAAAGTAACTTCTACACATGTAGCATCCATTGTTTGTTTTTTAAAGAAGACTAGGTATACTATTAACAGATGGAATAGGTTATGAAATGAAAAATATTGGTTACTTAAAAGGACAGTAAAATGACCAATCCAGCAAGGAGGCATGATCATAAATAACATTCACAAAATCACAGAGCTTCACAAAACATTGTGGTATGCAGAATCATCCCACCACCATCCAAAAGACATCATAATCCTTAGAACCCATGAAAATAATTTACATGTTAGATAGTAAAGAGAAATGAAGATTTCAAATGAAATTCTGGTTATAAATTATTTGACATTATAATAAGAAGGTAAATTATCCTGAATACGTAGAGGTGGGTACAATGTGATCACGTGGCCCTTTAAAATGTAATGTGGAAGCAGAAGATATGGGACAAAAGAAAAGCAGGAAAAATTCACACCATGAAAGAATTTAACCTGTCATTTCTTGCTTTGAAGATAGAGAAAAAGAGCCTTGTGCCAAGGAATGCAGAAAGCCTGCAGAAGCCAGAGATAGACTCACTTAACAGACATCTATTAATAGAGGGCCCCAGAACTTCTGCCTATGGAATTGAATTCTGACAAGAACCTGACACAGATTTACTGACACCATGATTTTAGCCCACTGAGATCCATCTGAGACTTTGGGCCCACAGTTATAATGTAATAAATATGTATTATATTAAGATGCTAAATTTATGAAAAATTTTAATGCAACATAGGGAACAACTACTTACCGGAAACAAAAAGTATTCGAGCTGGAAGAGGGAAGTACAAATTCATAATCAGAGCTGAGAATTCAACAACATGTCTATCCTCCAGAATTTATAGATAGAACTACTTGATAGAGTAGAGTAATTAAATATAACTTTTAATAGGAATTGAATATATACAGAACCCTCTACTGAACACTTGCTGAATACTTGAACTCCCCCATAGGAATATTCACAGATTATTATCCCTAAACTTGAGTTGTTGAATGCAGGTAGGTCCCCAAGTAAAGAAAATAACAAGACAGATTATTTTTTATTATGTGAAAAAACTCAACTTATCTGGTTCCATCTGTAATGGGTAGGTTTAGTATTAGTCTCCTTTTAAAGTTGAAGTAATATGCTTCAGCCTTTCTTATTTAGTCAGACATGCCATAAGAGTTGATCCAGAAAACAGTGTTTTCCAGTGGAGAGATGAGCAATGTCTAAGGCAACTCTTAGTATAGCCCCAGCTCTCAAGCACAGACCAGTTCTTCCTGTGGGGTCTGTCGACTGCTGTCCATCCCTCACTGGGTATTCCTTTTGGATGATATCCTTGGAAAATATTCACATTGATCTTTGCTTTTCAAAGGAGCCAAAGTTAAAACCTGACCTTGAGCTCAAGTAACTTCTAATATGTCACATATGGAGGCAGGGAGATAAAGCAGAGCCCGAGGTTGAGAGAAGCCATCATCCTGCCAAAGCAGTCATCTCTATAGCCCTGATGATAATACCAGTAACTCTGCATGCTAGTGAAGTGCTGGGATTAAAGGCATGAGCCACCACACCTGGCAAGATAGATATACTGCTTTTTTTAAGCTTTTTAATTTCATTTATTTATATTTATTTATTTATTTTTATTTATTTGCAGGGAGAGAGAGATAGAGAGGAGATAGACAGACTGAGAATAGGCATGTCAGGGCCTCTAGCCACTGCAAATGAACTCCAGATGCATGTGCCCCCTTGTTCATCTGGCTTATATGGGTACTGGGGAATTGAACCCAGGTCCTTTGGCTTTACAGGCAACCTCCTTAACTGCTAAGCCATCTCTCCAGCCCATATTCTTAAAATTAATTCCAATTTCATTAATCATTCTTCTTCCAGCATATGTATGCCAAGTTTGCTTCTATTCCAGATGAAGACATATCCTAGGAGTAAGGTATTTATCATAGAACTTGACCATTTAGCTGAATCTTCCAACCAGAAACTCACAAAATCATAGAACAGACACTTTCTTCTATAAGCCTTATGCATTTCATTTAGATTTCTGTCCATTTGATTTTCAGTGGCAACTATCAGAATACCAAGATAGTTCATCACACATAGGCTTCAGTAATCTTAGTAACATCTTCTTCCTCTATCAAATATTTAAAAATACAACTTGCTAATTCCCTGGAAAATAATGACAATACAGTGCAATTTCTGATGTAGGTTTATCTTATATGTATATTCTAAAATATTATCCTTTTACCAGATCTTACCTGTTCTTTACTTCTTAATATGTACAAGAACCCAACACTTTGCTCACACCAGAACGATATGAAGAGAATTTCTTTTTTTCCATATACATACTTATTCAGAAAAATATTTTACTTATGCCTTTTAATTTCATTATATTTAACAAATATTAATCACATAATCATCTATGGCATATATCTAACTCCAACATTCTTAAGACAAACTACTAATACTTTTCCAATGGTACCTAGATATTATGTGGGCCCAAACAAGGACTGTTAGTTGCATGAAAACTCAAACATTTCAATCTAGGTATTGGCAAGGAGGATTAAGCACAATTATGGGAAAATTATAATAAACAATAACTCAGAGTTTTTGAGAAACATTATATATACATGAAACTCCTGGGGATGATAATTCAATTATTTCTAAGAGAAGTTTGTACTAGTTTTAAACTGTTTTATATTATATTATAGACTGTATTCATCTTAGAGATTATGTGATTTTTGGCTTTTCTTGTGGTCACTCAGAAACATTCAAATAATGGTGTGAACTTATTGGAACATTTCTCTCCTAATCTCACTGGAAAAGTATAAAGTTTTAAATGACCTATTTATGGTTCTCAAAAATTTGATTTAGGGTGGGAAATATTAGACTAAGCTACATTTTTGTAGTCAAAAAGCACATACCAAAAAGAAGACAGTCTTTAAAAATTAGGAACATGGGGTAAAAAAATGAAATGGAATCCAAAATCTTGCAAAGAGTCAAGCAGAGACAATATCCTTAGCCCACCCTATTCCCACCAAGAGATTTTCAAGGGCCTTTGCTTAAAGGACTCTCATTCAAATAGGTGGTCTTTCTAATAAAGTTACGATAATGCAGCTAAAGCAAAAATCAAGCAATCAGTGAAAGTGGATCATCTTTTTCTTCTGTACAAATATAGGACTTCCCTCAACTCCAGCTGTTTGATTTTGTTGACTTTGAAGACAGTCATTAGAAGATGAGTAACACCAATCTTTCCATTTTAAGGCCTGTAAATTCTTTCCTTGTGGCCTTCCCATTAAAATCATCCAAGAACAATACACATCTCAATTACCCTCTGGGCTCCAGGTCCAAATCTACATAGCATTCCATTTCAGGAAATTAGCTTCTTCTGGTTTTTACTCACATAGAACCATTTAAATATATTTACCCAGACTCCATTGCACAAGCAAAACCTAATTTTCTTAAGTAAACAATAAAACACTTGCATACATGAAACTTGGTTTTCTTGTGGTTGTTTTCCAAGATTCTACAACAAAACCAGCATAGGTATTGCTGCCATTGTCTGGCTCAGTTAATGCAGCCATTGGTGAAACTGGAATAATGTATCAGTGCCAGATAATTTTGCTCAGAGTAAAGGTCAATGCTGTTCTAAATTCTCCATAAGAAGGCAATTGCCAACAAATAATGTGATTTATCTCTGAGGAAAGATTAGGGAGAGAGGGATCGGGTAATGAGGAAAGACAGAAGAGTGTACATGAGTCAAATTTTGGAAAAGTCTGAATAAATAATAATCAAGCTAATGGCAACTAGAAGGGAACACCCTGATGATTCTGGACCAGTAATGCCTTAGAAAAAACATAACTAGATTGGGTTTTCAGAGTTCAGTGTTTAGAACTGAACTTCTAAACACACACACACACACACACACACACACACAGAGGGAAATAGAGAGAGAGAGAGATAAGAATCAGTGCATCTAGGCTGGAGAGATGGCTTAGCAGTTAAGGCACTTGCTTGCAAAGCCAAAGGACTCAGGCTTGATTCTTCAGTGCCTATTTAAGGCCAGATGCACAAGGTGTCACATGCATCTATTTACAGTTTGTTTCTAGTGGCTACAGGCCTTGGTGCACTCATTCTATCTCTCCCCCTCTCTCTTTTCTGCCTCGTTCTTTCTTTCAAATAATTAATAAAAATTAAAAAAAAAAGAATCAGGGGCTGAAGAGATTGCTTAGTGGTTAAGGCACTTGCCTGAGAAGCCTAAGGACCCAGGTTCGCTTCTCCAGGTTCCACGTAAGCCAGATGCACAAGGTGGAGCATGCACCTGGAGTTCGTTTGCAGTGGCTAGGGGCCCCAGCATGGCCATTGTCTCAAAAGACAGACTTCTGTCAGAGTTCTTGGTGACCCACTAAAGGTTAATGGTAAGACCCTACTGTCAAAGACAGCACACATGTGTGAGACAAAACATGGAGAGACCTGGCCAGAATCTGGAAGAGGGTCAGGCCCCAGACAGTTAGCTAGTCTAGTGCCAGAGGGTACTACACAAGCAACTGGGGGAAAATGGCCAACATCTGTCCAAACAATTCGCAGTCTAAGCTACCCAGCAGGAAACAACCTGACGTAATGCTCAAATAAGTGCAGTAGTGGCAAACAGCCATGGTGGGTAACCAACTGCTCTTGATTTGGCTAATAGATCCACTCAGTGGAATGGAACACATTGCTGGAACTGGGAAATAGGTCAAAACCAGGTACACAAAATTAAAAATGAACTGTTAAATAAAGAGAAAAATCAAGAGTTGATGTTGCCTGCAATTAGATAGTGGGGAGAAATATTTATCTTTTTATCTTTTGTAATTCTTTAAACTCTGTCCAAGCTACTAATAAATTAAATTATTAGTTAAATAATTAAATTATTAATTAAATAATTAAGGAATTAGACTATCATCCTATAGCAATGAGCAGTACCCTAAAAAAGATCTACTTTGAAGCATGTGGGGAGGTGGATGATAAGTTGACTCACATTGTCTCTGACTTTGGTGATATGTCCGTGATCATGTTACATACATGAACAAAGAGTGTGTTGTGGTTTGATTCATGTGTCCCCCATAAACTTAGGTGTTCTGCATGCTAGGTTCCCAGCTGATGGAGATTTGGGAATTAATGCCCTCTGGAGGCAGTGTATTGTTTGGGGTGGGATTATGGGTATTATATCCAGCATCCCCTTGCCAGTGTTTGGCACACTCTCCTATTGCTATTGTCTGCCGCATGTTGGCCTGGGGGTGATGTCCACCCTCTGCTCATGCCATCGTTTTCCCCTGCCATCTTGGAGCTTCCCCTTGAGTCTGTAAGCCAAAATAAACCTCCTTTTCCCAAAGAGCTGCTCTTGGTCAGGTGATTTCTGCCAGCACTGCGAACCTGACTGCAACAGAGTTGCAGTGTGACTGTGATTATTTAGCGGTTGTTTAAAGTAGAAGATTATCTAATTGGCTCTTAACTAATGAAATGAATTTAATTCGCAGTAGATTTCAACGAGAGTCAAACCCTGAAGGCATGTAGGGCACATGAAGGTTCCTCACAATAAACTCTAGTCTTTGGCCCACAACTGGAAAGAAGATACAAATAACTGAATTCTACCAACAGCATGAATAAGCAAGAGTGGAGGTAGAACTCACCTGACTGATATCTTGATTCTGGTCTCAGGAAACTCGGTCATGTTGGGTCACACTTCTGCCCTATAGAGCAGTAAGATAATAAATGTGTTAAGAAAATACATTAGCAGCAATTCATTTTGTGTTGGTAGGTAACTCATGCATGCATCAACAGGTATTCTTGTGTAATAAAGAAAAGACAGATAATATATGCTTCATGGTGAAAGAATATAAAACCTAAAGGAACCAAACAGAAAATACAGACCAAATTAGTTCTAACGAAGCTGCTCCAATCAGGAATCAAATTATAGGGAACTGGAGGGCAGAGGAACACATTGAATTGTACCACACCTGCTCCATCAGCAAAATTCAGACTACGGGGAAGAATTAACAGCAAATGTACAGGTTCTTCCACTGGTTAACTGTAAGGGAAATGTGGAAAGATGATGATATAGATTAACAGATAAGTAAAAGATGCAGTTAGTCAATTTTACAGGAGAAGACTACCAAGATCATCTTGTAATGAGTACTGTAAACCATAAATCAATACAAAAAGGGAATTAACAGTAAATTAGTAATTACTTCAGCAGGGGAGTAAGGGAAGGAGCTGTGACTGGCATCGAACCAAGAAAGACTTCTGTGGTGGGAAAGAGGTAGCAAAGTTTGGGGAAAACTTTCTTGAAGTTAACTTGCAATGAGCATTTGTTGAATGAGTTATGAATATCAAGGATTTGTACCATCATTACCACAGAGACCTCAGTTCATTCTTTTGTCATCTACCACGGACCTCCAAAGCTCAGCTCCACAGCTGGGGCTCTTCACCATTGTACCGCTGAGTGTGAAAGGGGAATTTGAAGTTAGAATTTGAAATGTGTATAAAATTCCTACTATAAAATAATATTATTTCCAGAAGTCCCAAATTATTACAATTTGGTTTTCAATTCAAAGGGAAATAGAGGGAAAAATAAAACTAAGATCCTATAGACACAAAATTTCTCAATGGGTCCCAGATATCTCACAATGAAAAAAAAAATAGCATCTGTACATTGAATAGAGAGCATGTAGCCTAGCTGACACTGGCTATTCTAAATAGGCATTAGGATAAATGAAGAAACAAACAAATCCATGTTTATATCAACCATTGTTGCAGGAAATTTCACAAGCCCTCATAATCTCAGAGGTATAAGTCATTGTGATTAAATTTCATCTGAATGTTTTATGGGTTTATCAAAATAGTACCAGCCAGAACATATGGTCATTTCTGCCCATTATAACCCAGTTAGAATCCTAGCTGCCTTTTGTGATTAAGGCTTGCTGGATAATTGGAATTTCTAAGATGATATTTTGAGTTCATGAGTACATATGGATCTTAACATATTCTTAAAATACTAGGCATTCATCAACACAAGGTACCAGAATCTGAGCATACAATTTATACCAGACATGGAAGTCTAAGGGAGCCCCTTTCTTCAGAGAGCTCACATCTAATTACAGCTCTTTTCTGAACTTCATTTTCCCTTTAGTAAATGAAGAGACTGCATTCTTTAATGCAATTTCCAAGGATTCACAGTGGAAACTGCCTTCTTTTCCACTGATCTATACTTATTTGCATACAAAGAATGAGGCTTGATTATATTTCAAATTTTGTTTTACTGTTTCTCTCCCCACCTTTGCCTGCCCCCTGTGTTGTGCCCCACCTTAGTCTGCTTTTTGCTTTCATACTATATGTCTCCTCCTGTTCTCCTCTCCCTTTCTCATCACCTCTTATTCCTGTCTCATGATCTCCCATTTTCATTCATAATCTGTACTCAATCCTACATCCCATTATTTACTTATATACAAATGTCAAAAGATATAATCTACAAATAAGAAAGAATATCTCATTATGTCTTTCTGGACCTGCGGGTATCACACTTAATATGTTGTAATTCCTCTCATTTTTTCTGCAAATTTCATAATTTTATTTTCTTTAAAAGTTGAATAAAATTCCATTTTGAATATATACCATATTTTTATTGTCAATCATCAATTGATGGGCATCTAAATGAAAAGATCAGCAATGAACAGACATATGCAAGTATCTCTCTGGTAAGATACTGAGTCCTTTGTGTATATGCCCAGGAGTGGTATAATTGGGTTATAGAACTGGATTTAATTTCTAGCTTTATGAGAAACTTCCACACTGGTTTCCATATTGACTGCACCAGTTTACACTCCCTCCAACAGAGAATAAAGGTTACCCTTTTCTCACTATCCTCTCATTTGCTGTCAGTTTTCTTCATCAAAATGTTCTGCTAGCTACAGAATATTCTTTTGTAATATTCTTCTGATCCTTGGTAAGGTTTCGTGGTAAAGTATTGATGCTGGTTCATGTGTAGCACTAGAACTCAGGGGTGGTACCTCCCTCTCCAGGGGTATGAGGTGGTCTCTAGTGCTCTAACTGATGTTACCCACAGAGACTTCTGCTTAGAGCTGCACCTAGTCCTTCTATGCATTGACTTGTCTCTCCTGCATGGACTAGGTGGGTGTAATCTTCTTTTCTTTTCTTCTTGCTTTTTTTTTTTTTTTTTAAATGTGGAGCAAAAAAGCATGTGTGAAGGGCTGAGAAGATGGCTGAGAGGTTAAGGCATTTGCCTGTGTAGCCTAACTACCAAGGTTCCATCCCCTAGTCCTACATACAGCTGAATGCACAAAGTGGCACATGTATCTGGAGTTCGTTTGCAGCTGCTAAAGGTCCTGATGAACCCTCTATTCATATTCCCTCTCTCTCTCTCTCACTCTCTGTCTATCCCTCCCTTCATTTTTTTCTCCCATTTGCTTGCAAATAAATCTATTACATATGTTTTTTTAATGTGTGAAACTGCAGAAAAGAATAGCAGAATTTCCAGGAGAGGCATCCTTCACCAAGTAGAGAAGCATCCAACCTTTCTGAGTTCATCTGTGATCCATTCTCCCTACAAACCTGGACTCATCCCATGGTCCTTCTCTCTTCACTCACACACTTTTTCTTCAGAGCATTGTGCACATCACTGGTAGTATGATACCTTTAGGTTTGCGCCTTCATTGCTGTTTGTGGCACAGTTTCATTGACCATCTTTGAGGATGAAATCAAATCAAATGGTCTCTGTGTTGATTAGTGAACAAATGGTCAGGAAATGAGAGCAAGACCCTGTAGCTCTGTGGGGGACTAGAGAGGAATACTGTTTTCTTCTCACAGTGGGATTTTTTCCCATTACTATTTTGAAGTTTATTGTAATAGTCTTAATTATTTTCAAAAACTGTCATTGAGAGCATTCTTAGAGTGCAGTCAGTGTTACTTGACTTGAACTTGAACTATTTTGTCTTTGTCTCTCTTTTAAGATAATTTTGGTATGTCAAATTTGATTAGGAATACAGATGTATTGAGAGAAAAACAAATTAGGCTACAAAAATACAATCCTTTTGTTTTTGTAAAAAGTTCTAAAAGCATGTCTGGAGGGAGGCCAGGCTGGCTGTTAACACTGGTAACCTCCCTTGGAGATATTGGTTTTATAGTCTTCAAGCCCAGGCTACTTTAAACTCACTCTGTAGCCCAGGCTGGCTTCAAATTCATGGCAACCCCCCTATCTCAGCCTGCTGCTTGCTGGGATTATAGATGTGAGCCATCCCTCTTGGTTGTGTTTTATTTATTTTTATTTTCAAGTAATTTATTTTTATTTTTATTTATTTAAAATTTTCATAGTAGAAACTTTGTATGCACATATCATATGTTGGTACCTTCATTTCCTTCCTCACTCCATGGTGGGTCCCCTTTAGTAGGATTGCTGGGGTTCAGCATGGAGTTGTGGGCTATGAGTTGTGAGAGCAGCCATCAGTCATTGGGGGCAGGTAATATCTCTGGATATTCCCTCCTACCATGTGGCCTTACATTCTTTCTGCCCCCTTTTCGTCAAAATCTTCTGAACCTTGGAGGGTGTGCTTCAAGTCTACTTTAGTGTTGAGGTCTCAGCAGCTTCTGAATTTCTGCTTTGTGCATTTTGAGTAACTTCAGATTCTCCAAAGGAGAGTAAGATCAGGATAGGTTAAAGGGGACAACCATTGTTAATTTAGAGATTTTAATGAGTGCAGCCTCACTTCTGGACAAGGACTAGTGGGAGCTTCTCATTGTACTCCATAATCTTGGTCTCCATAGGATTCTGACTTGGTTCCCAGTTCTAGCTATTGGTTCCTTTCCACTGAGCAGATCTCATAGCCAATCAGAGAGCCATTTGTTACCCACCGAGGCTATGTGGTGGGTGAGGTTACCAATGTCAATGACCAACCAGGCCTCCCCCCATACCTGTTGCATGCATCTAGCACTTTTTAGGAAAACAAAAGAATGATATTTTGTAGCCTGATTCATTTTTCTCTCAATACATCTATATTCATAATCAATTTTGACATACCAAAATTATCTTGAGACAAGGACACACACTATAGCACAGGTGTGTACATCGTGTCAGGATGGTTGCTTTAATATAGCATTGTACCCTGCTTGTTCACAACGTTGCTGACCATTTTTCCCCAGCAACTCATATAGCACTTTTCATCATTATATGGGCTAACCATCTGTGAACTGGCTTCCGTACAGTTTCAGCCAGATCCCTCGATGTTCTGTGTCAGCATCTTCTGCAATAGAGTCTTACCTTTTACCTCAGTTGGGTAATCAAGCACTATAAGAGTCTTGTTTGGGGGACCTCATAGGTCTGTCTGAGCAATAGGTCAAAGTGGGTTGTAACCAAAAGCTGGTATTGGGAGTTACAAGCCAGAGCCAAATGTTTTAGGGATTAAAAAAATATTTTATTTATTTATTTATGTGGGAAAGAGAGAGAGAATGGCTATGCCAAGGCCTCTAACCACTGCAAACAAACTCTAGATGCATGGGCCACCATGTCAACCTGACTTATGTTGGTACTGTGGAATTGAAGCTGGGTCCTTAGGCTTTGTAGGCAAGCACCTTAACTGCTAAGCCATCACTCCAGCCCCCGAGGGATTTTTTTTTTTTTAATAATAAAAGCTTTTAAATTTTGTTTACGTGTACAATAATGAAAAGAACTTTGAGGACCTTTAAACCTGCTATTGTAGTTATACTGTTGAGATTTCAAAAACAGAAATATCAAACACTTAATAGGTCCAAATTCAACAGCCTCTGGGCTGAAGTAACTTCATTTCTCAATAACTATTGCATTAATATGCCTCTAAATCTGTACATGAGAATGTAATTTTAAAATTTTTTGTTTTTGATTTTTTGGAAGCAAAGTCACACTCTAGGCCAGGCTAGCATGAAACTTACTCTGTAGCTCAGGCTAGCTTCAAACTCATAGGGATCATCTCACCTCAGCCTCCTAAAAGCTAGAATTAAAGGTGTAAGCCAGGTTTGCTTTTTCCTTGCTGCCAAAATTGTGCAAGTAGATTTACTTATATCTTCACCAGAAATATATCCTATATTAGTACCTCAGCCTACCATCAGTTTAGAAGATAATCATAAGATGAACTAGATATTGCCAATTTCTAAAAGATGTTTTACATGTTTTTCCTTCAATAAGAACAGCAAATCCCCATGCTTTTGAGTCACTCTTGCTGCCTTATCCTCTTTCATTAATCCTACTTGTGAAATTCAGAATCTATAAAATTGTGAAGAGACCATTTATTAGACAAAATGACAAAAATACTCATGTGGGGCTGGGGAGATGGATCAACAGTTAAAGACACATGCAAGCCAGGCGTGGTGGCGCACACCTTTAATCCCAGCACTCAGGAGGCAGAGGTAGGAGGATCACCATGAGTTTGAGGCCACCCTGAGACTACATAGTGAATTCCAGGTCAGCCTGGGCTAGAGTGAAACCATACCTTGAAAAACCAAAAATAAATAAATAAAAATAAATTAAAACAGACACATACATACAAAGCTTACCTACCAGGGTTTGATTTGTTAGTACACATGTAAAGCCAAATGCACAAAGTGGCACATGAAGCTGGAGTTAGTATGAAGTGGCAAGAAGCCCTGGTATACCCATTCATCTTCTCTCTCTCTCTCTCTCTCTCTCCCTCTCTCTCCCTCTCTCTCCTTCCCCCCCTCCCTCTCTGCTCACAATCAATAAATAATATTTAAACATACTTTTGTGATCTTAATAACAAAGGATAGAACAGATAGTGTCCCATGGATTTTGCAAATTGGAAACTAGGTAAAGACCAATTCTAACAATAAAATCTGTAGGAGCATGTGCTATTTATGAGATCACACCACTCTACTGTGTGTTTGACATATTTAACCTATTTAAACTCTCTCTATATATATATCTATAGATAAATATTTGTTTATTGGTATGTACTTCATGTGTCATGAAATTAGCTGTTTAAAAGTACGTTTTTAATGTACTTGCGAATCATAATTATCACTGCTATGAAATTCTAGAACATGGTCACCACCTCAAACAGAAATTCAATAGTCATCCCATATTTACTTCTTCCATCAGCTCCTGACAATCACTAATTTCTTTTTTACTTTATAAGTTTAATTATATAGTTCATACAAAGGAGATTATAAAATATGTGATCTTGTTTCTTGCTCCTTTAACTGTCATATTATTAGAATTCATCCATGTATCAGAACTTTGCTATTGTTATGGCTGAATCATGGCATTAGGTGGACATGCACATTGTACTTATTCATTCATCACATGAAAGGCATTTAGGTTATTCCCACTTTGGGCTATTATGAAAAAAATCTGATATGAACATTCAGGCCCAGTTTTGTATGGACACACAGTTTAAATTTTCATGGGTATGAATGTAAGGGAGGAATTGCTGAATGAAATGGAAACTCACTAAATCCACTAAATGGTTTAACCTTTTAGAAGGATTACCAAACTTTTCCAAAGTGGTTGCACCCTTTTACATTCCCACCAGCACTGTATGAAGATTTCAATGTTTCTGCATTATTGTCAACATATGCATCTCATTTAATTTTTATGCAATTTTGAAATAACTCTAGGAGAGAGATATAATCTCTGTTATTAGTCACAATCCCATTTTAGGTAAATTAGCACCAAGATTCAAACTAGGATTACAGCCTGATTTCTGCCAGCTGGGTTTTAGGAGCTGTTTCATATGGATGGGTAGTTTTTACTCAAGTGGCCTGGGTGAAATCCCTCTTAATTCTATAGTTTCTGGTGTGAGACTCTGGCATAGAAGTGAATATCTTCTCAGCTTCAATTTAAAATTGCATGAACTTCCCTTTGGATTGGGCAATATAGTTAATGAACTTTCCTCTTGTTGGTAAACACTTTTTAAGAATGTAAAGGCACCTTTAAAATTATTTCTGTCAAGCAGATGATAAACAAAGAGAATTTTCAATGAAAGCATACTATATGCTCTCTACTAGGCTCCGTGCTCAATGTGCCTTATCTCAGTTAATCTAAGAAACCTCCCAAGGCTAACCCAACATGATTCTCCTTACATATGAGTAATGTGAACTAGATAATGACTCAGTAATTTTTCCAAGATTGTAAATGACAGAACCAGATGGAATATCTGACCATCTGTCTCCCAATATCAGTGCTACTTATTGTGTGCTTAATTTTTGACAAAATTCCCTCTGATGATGGTGAATTTATAATAACTGTCAGAATATGGACAACGATGGACTAGTCTGCAAATAAACAAGGAGTGGACTTGTATCTTGTAAGCACTTTATTCTAAATAGGATCTTCATTCACAAGCTATTGTTTCCTCCTGCCAGCCCTTTCTACTATCTCAACAGATCCATTGAAGACACACCAAATGCAGGTTTCCACCCAGCAGCTTTCCAGGAAAGGAAAAGGTGCATGAGCCCCTGCCCTGCCTGGGATTCCAGCCCATTCTATTATTTGTTTCAAAGCATTTAGTTGATTCACAGTCAACATTAAAGAGCCAAATAGATCCCCTGACACAAAGCCATTGTCTCTGGATTACTTCTCCATGAATACAGCTTCTTTTTGGGCCCTATATCCTCTAGAATGCCAAAACATTGTTCTGACACATCACACCTGCCTCGAGGGAAAGTCTTACCCCCATCTGCCAGGCTGCAATGATGGGGCACATTTCATGACTCTGCAGTGCCCAAATGAACTCTTGCTGCTTGGTTAGCTTTTATGGATGTAGCAAAGTCCATTTGGTCTTGTTTTAATAACACCCTAATAAAAGAGCTGGGAAATAAGATGCTAGGAACGATGTTTAAATCCTCCATTTCCCTTTGCTGCAATAATGGCTTTCTTGATAATAAAGTAGATAAATTTTATTAAATTATATGAAGGTTTTCCATTTGAAAGCAATTAAAAAATGCTTTCAGTTCAGAATTACAAAACTATTCACTTCAGATCTGAAGTTGACATTTTTATTGGTAACCTGAGTTATAACATGCTCAGCTCTATGCCCATTCATTGGCCCCTGATACTTCTGCCAACTTTTTATGGTTTTATGTGAAAGTACAGTATTTAAGCCTCCTCTAAATTCATGAGCTGCCCCTGCTTCTGAAAAAGGCTCTCAGTGACTCAACAATGCACAACCAGGGCTGATGTTTATTTAAAAACATCTGCTCTGTCCTTTGTGGTATAACATACCAAAGTAGCCTGACATTTTAAATACTTTTTCTTTACACTTTGTGTCAAACAATGAGAGAACGTAACTACTTTCATGATGAAAAACTGTTCAGGGCAATTACAAGATGATACAGTAAGTGGACTAAATGGTACCCAAAGTAATCAAAAGACAAAGCGGGGATTAAGCTGTGCTGCAAAAGCCCACTCTCATGGAGATTTCTAGCTCCCCACATATCTTCATGATTACGGTTTGCATCCTTGTACTTCCTAACAGATAGAGCAAAGAGACTTCGGTTACTTAATTATTTTAAGATAAGAATGTGAATTATTATATTTTTAAGGTTTTGACAAATCAGAACCAACAGAAAGACCACTATCTTTGTCCCTGATTCCTGTTTCCACCTGGCAGCAGAGGGTGGCCAGGAATTCCTATAGTGCTACTGATATTATTTAACTCTAAATTGTTTTTCATAGGCATTATTACTTACAGTGCCAATGTTCAGTGTGGATGTCCATCAAAGATAGGAGGGAATGAAGAATTCTTTTAAAAAGAAATGAAATTTCTATGAATTACTTAGCTACCAAGATATTACCCAATAGAGACCCTGCTAAAAACAAATTTCATGATAATATACTTTCATGTTTCTAAAATTTGAAAAGACAGTTTCTAACAATGAACCATATATCCTCCCTATACATATACACATGTAAAAGGCTATTTCTGTTAAAATATACACTGGACAAAAGTAAACTTCGATATAGCCTCCAGTGATAAAGACCTCCACACCTTTATTGAGCAGAAAGCCACATGACTGCAGGTACTCTAAGTTTTTCTTAGACATATTATCTGAAGCCAAGAAGACAATTAAAAGAGAAGCAAATCTGACTTCACTCTCAGAGAATCTGTTCTTTTTCAGAAGGTAATGAGACCAAAGGAGATAAACTACCCCTCACACTTCAGCTGATCATCAGCACCAGGGTGAAGGAGACAGACCCTGAGGATTCTCAACACCTACCAAACCATAGATCCAGAGGCTCCTAAGAGCTCATCACTGAAGTAGACTTAAAATTCACACACCACAGCATCATGTCCAGAAGTATTCCCTCCCCCCCTCAAAAAAAAAAATAACTACTGCTCTCACAATGCATAAACCACAACCCAATGGGTAATACTTGCAACCCCACTGAAGAGAGTCCCCAAAGGGATGGGGGCAGGCAGGGATGAGGGAAAAGAAGGTACCAACATATGATGTATCCATACAAAACATCTTGTTAATAATAATAATGATAATAATAAAACAAAAAAGCTTTTAACAATCAAACAAACAAAAGAGAAGTAAGTCAAAATGGCTACATTTCCTGAGGCAAATTGATAGTCACAGTACGTCTTCATACTGAACAAGAATGTCTTCCTGTTGCTGCAAATCTACTCCAGGGACAGTGAAACACAAGGTTCTAGTATTAGAAGAAATCCTTATAAGAGCACAGTGGGTAAACCTATGTACCTTGACCAGTATGGCAGGAACCCTGCTGTGCCTCACAAAAGGAGCTCCATGCTTGTACTTAGTGCAAAACCACCATATTCCACTTGGGAATCTATAAGCCCTGTGGTTAGCCATTATATGTTAGCACAAGTGGCCCCAAATGAACTCTATACAAGCAGCTGGAAGTAGAAGGCCTTAGAAGTGTAAAGAGTATATGTGACAGGGAAATGTTATTTGTGACCTTTTAATATTATGGCTCACTTTGAACCATAAATCTCCTTTTTTGACCATGCCAGACTACCTTGTGAGTGAGCACATGGGCCTTTGATGGCCTTCTTTATTAGTTTAGCAAATGGAGTGATGTGTGAGCCCCTGTCATGGTGCTGACTGTTACAAAGTGTGAAAGAATTCCCACCCAGCCATGGACCAAGGCAGTGCCCTAATGCCAAAACACATCTGTTTTATGGACATTTGACAAGAATGTTATCACAAAGCACAATTATAAGGCTCTGCCTTTGACTACTTTCCACTGGACCCTCCTCACCATATAATATGTCAAAGTATCTCCCATCCTAAAATGAAAAACAAATAACAAAAATACCTCCTTTGATACCCCTCCCCCTTTAGGCCCCACTTTTCTTCTTTTTATAGAAAACCACTAAAAAATAGCTGTCATAATGGTCTGCTCCCATTTTGTATTGATCCACTTCGGTAGACACTTGTGGCCACAATCAACTCAAAAAACTATGTTCAATGTCACCCACAAAATACTCGTTTAGCTACTTGTTCTTTATCTGCTGTTTGTCATGCCTCTGTTTATCCCACCTTATGTCCTAAAATTTCTAAATGCCAAGGTGCCTAGAAGCTTAATCTTATGTTCTGGCTTCTCTTCTATCTACTTGCTATATATACTCCTACCCAGACTCAGGCTCAGATACATTCTATATGCTGAAGCTCCCAGAACAGCTCTCATATACGTGTTTCAGTAAACTCTATTTCTCAATTGCTTCCTCTAAATTCTTGCCTTGAATCCAGATGGGAATTACAAACTAACTCTCTTTCCTAACACCCTATTTCTCCTGAAGCCCTTCCCAATTTAGCAAGTGACAATTCCATTCATCAGATGGCTACAGCTCATCTCACTCCCCCAGGGAAATTAACATAACCATCAGTGCCTCTCTTTCACTCATGCCTCAAATTCAGTGTCTGCAAATTTAGAATTTAGTAACTTCACCATTGCAGGGTAACCTACCACCATCCAGTACCCAGGATGTTTAGAACCTCTTAACAAAAATCCTTGATTCCACATGAATGATTAATATTTGTTCTTCATAATGAAATACATGAATGAAAATATGTAATTATATTTTACTATAACAATTTAACATATAACTATATTAAAATTATAACTTTGGGGCTGGAGAGATGGTTCAGTGGTTACATGTGCTTTCTGCACGAGCATAAAGGCCTGAGGAGACTTGATACCACTGAGTTTGAATTTCCAGAACCCATATTGTCAAACAGTTGACCATGTGCACCTGTAATCCCAGTCCCACGGGGGAACAGAGACCCAGGAATTGCTGAATCACAAAAACAAAAAAATCAAAAATACGGCAATCTCCAGGATCAGTAAGAGACTCAAGTTCAAACAAGAGTGGATGGGAGACTAATGGAGCAGGATATCTAAAGTTCCACCTAGGCTACTACAGTGAGTGAATTCTCACTGCAGGAAAAAAAATGAGGCAGCATAAGGGTTGATTCTTTTTTATTTATTATTTGCAAGAGATAGATGAAAGGGGGGAAGGAGAGAGAGAGAGTGAATAGATGTGGCAGGGACTCCAGCCTTTTTTTTTTTTCATTTTTGATGTATCATGTTATTATTCTGATGCTTTCATGATCAAAATCCACTTATGGCTTCTTGAGGTCCCCACTATGGCACTCAATGACTTTTAACACCAGTTATTTCTTGCCTGCTCCTCAGCTTCCTCTTCCCATCACTTTTGCTTATTCTGGACATGGTATGCCTTGCTGCTTCTTAAGTCAACCAACGACTGACTGCCTGTTCTTTGTTCCTCATCTCTTAGCAATGCACATTGTCTAAGTATGTGCTCATTTTAACCCTGCCTTCAGGTGATCTACTAATTGATATCTTATCAGGAGAGCATTCTCTGCTCATCTCACTGAAGAATGCATTCTCAGCAGTCTATGCCCTGTTTGATACTTTTGCTTCCTTTAAGGGACTCATCACAGTGCCTGACCCACTATTTCTATTACTTATTTAGGTATCTGTATGCTTTTTATCTTCTCTATTTATAAATATGCATTCTTTGTGAGGAAGACTATTATTCACTGCTACATCCCATTGTCTGAAACATTATGACTCATGCAATATTTCTTGTCTATATGTGAAATGACTGAATCAACAAATCAGAGAATTTTTTAAAGTATCATAATAGACACCCAATTAAATAGAATGTATCACTAGTCCCTTACTCAATACAACATCAGACATTCTGCTACAGAAGTATATAATTATGGTACATTTGGGCTATTCTTTGAAAAGTTAAAAATAGATTTTTTTAAATTTCTAATCTTCAAAAGACATTTTTGTAAGGATGATAAAACAAAACTTCTCTATACAATGTAAAGTTTAACTACTTTCGATTTTTTATCTTAATGTACACATGTGTGTATACATGAGTCTTTCAGAAGAGAAATAAAATGTGTCAGAATTGACACACTACCATCACGTAAAACAGTAAGGAAAAGCTGAGGAGTGCACAGAACAATTGGTTTATGAGAAATCACACTTGTAGCAAAATAAGCAAAAGTTACCATGCATGATAAACAATATTTTTCCATTACAGGGAGTTTGTGAAAAATACTTATGAAAGAAAAATAAAATTTCTTGTACGCAAGATGTATGATTCTGATTCTCCTCTAAGAAATAATAGATGCTTCTTCCATTCATAAGCTCAGAAGATTAAACTGTTGTATACATATTAGAAAACAGAATCAAATGAACAAGGTGCATTATGTTAAGCGTTAAATCTTGCATATATCCCTAAGGACACAGAGACAAACCTTATTTCTACTATTCTTCCTTTTAGCTTTATAAGCATATTGTCTAAAGCAACCTACTTCTGGATGCAAATGTTGCAGAATGAAGGTCATATGTGTGATACCTTCCCAATGGCAAAAAGGTGGATATGACTATGTTTTGAGCAGGTTTTATAAGCAAAAACAGATCTAGGTCTTCTTAAAGGCATTAAGTTCCTTCCTAAACAAAAACATTTTTACACCTTGAGGTTTATTTTCAAGTATTCTTATATTTAAATGGTAGATCTGGAAACTACCAGATGGTAACCTTCTACAATGTCTTTAGTTCTTTAAGTCTCTGCCCTTTTCTTCACTAAACTGAACAGTCCTCTTTTCCTTAATCTATATGAGCCATAATACCATTATAAGGCCACAATAAATGGGATCAGTAAGGTAGCTGGCACAGTGCTTAGTGTATTATACATTCTGGACAAACAAGTATTCTCTTTCCTTTCCTTCCATGAATCCTATACTGTAATTTGGGATCAGTCTCTTCACGTCTCACATGATGAGGAAGAGATGATGTGTAATTTGCTCAACAGTGGAATAAAATGATTTTTTGAATATTTTTGAGGCCTTACTTTCTAGACTTGAATATATTTCTACGTCATTTCAGCTGGATATTAATCCTATTTCACAATCTCATGAATTTGTTCCCTCCACATGGAATGATGGTCTCTTCAACCAGTCCTTTGCAAATACCCGAGTTGACCAATTTTACCATCCAAATTCTGTTTGTCATGATTTGGGGAGTGAACAGGAAAATAATTTAATTAGGTCATCTGCTAAGGTCACATACTAAACATGCTACTTCATCTCACCACCACCATCTTATACCAAATACCTGATATGACCCCTACTCTCAACATCTCTGTCTGTCCCTCCAGAGACCAATATTCCTCTCCCTTGCCCTAACTATCCAGTTATGAATCTTCTTCCAACATGTCTTTTCTTTTACAGGGAAATGCAGAGTGGTCCATATTTTTTTTTTCAGTTTCTCACAATACCACACAGAAAGACTCCAAGGAAGGAAAAGTGCTTCCTTTAGGATACAGCTTACAGTTCCAAGAAATGTCAATTTAAATTCACACTTCCATTTCTATCTGTCTGTTAGGATACCAAGTATCTAACCCTTCTAAAAGAAAATCAACACTTGATGATATACTGTACACATATAATAGTGTCCTAATCTTAAGAAATATATAAATTCAATTTATTTTCCTAAGAACAACTTCATAGAAAAAGGCAAATTGGATAGCATTAGAAAATTCTATTTTTCAGGCTGGAGAGATGGCTTAGCAATTCTCTAGGACCCACATAAGCCAGATGCACAATGGGGTGTATGCATCTGGAGTTCGTTTTCAGTGGTTAGAGGCCATGGCACACCCATTCTCTCTGTCTCTCTGTCTCTCTCCCTGCCTATTTCTTTCTTTTTCTTTTTTTTTTTTTTTTTCTTTTTTTTTTTTTTTTTTTTTTTTTTTTTTTGGTTTTCCAAGGTAGGGTCTCACTTTGGCCCAAGCTGAGCTGACCTGAAATTAACTTTGTAGTCTCAGGGTGGCCTTGAATTCAAGGCAATCCTCCTACCTCTGCCTCCCAAGTGTTAGGTTTAAAGGTGTGTGCCACCACTCCCTGCTCTACCTGCCTATTTCTGTATCTCTCTCTCTCTTCAATAAATAAATAAATGATAAAATATTTTTTTAAAAAATGTGCATAAAAAGAAAATTCTATTTTTAATTTTATTGGTTTTTCCCTTTTCCATGATGCATTTATACAAGTAGTATAAAAATATTCAGTCTTCATGACAGTCTTGTTTTCTAAATAATTCATGATTAACTCCACAAATCTTGGCACGTGGGAGGAAAAACAGAACATAACTTTCCTATGGAAGCGTTAGCATGGAATTTGAAACAACTATGGATTTTGAATAAACTGTCAATCACATTTCTGTTCAATTAAAAATATATACAATTTTAGCTTTTGCCAGCCAATAAAATAATCAAAACTAGAACCATTTATCAGATGGATTTTTGCTGAGGTAGCCAAAACAAGAATAATTTAGTAAAAGATTGAACTGTATGAGTATCTACTATGAGAACTGCTATAAACAATGAAAAAACGGGTTTTGGAGGAATATTTTGGTAGTGGAAAGCATGTACTCAGGCTATACTTGCCATCTTTAAAATGCTTCAGTTTACAACAGACTTTCACAATCTCCTAGTCAATTCCAATGATTCTATATAGCATGCACTATGAAATACATGTTGATGTGGTTGATTCAAAAGACAAAAGGCATTCTCAGAAGAGGCCAGCAGAAGGATTTCTAATGATCATTTTAAAACTCTGAAATTGCCAGGTGTAGTGGTACCTGACCTGTCATACAAGCATATCAGAGGCAGAGGCAGAGGTGGGAAGATGGGGAGTTCTAGGATAGCCTAAGGGATCTAATTAAGCAAACAAACAAAGATTTGAAATATCTGAGGAGGAAAACAACTGATGGTGTGTAAACAGAGCACCAGAGCAAACATTTGTTCTTTATACTAGTTGTATGTGGAAGGACACGAAACAGTTAAGTGAAGAGAAGGAAAATCAAATCACTGATCCAGGTTCTAGAGGATCTTGTACCACACTTTTAAATTGTATTAGTTATGTTTTTCCTAAACGTAACTTGGTAGGCATATCTGCTTCCAGGCCTCTCTAACATTAGGAATTTGATTCTTAAGTGGGTCCAAGATAATTTGATCTAAGCAAAATGATATAATAGCTTCCTGCTTGTTTTCTGCCCTCAAACTGGCATTTACTACAGTCAGTGAGAATCACTGGGTTTGAGGAGAGAAATGGCCTGGAATAATTAGAGAAGTTTTATAAACTTGAGCAACTATTTCATTAAATGTTTGGTTTCTGCTAACAACTATAGCTGGGCAGAAAATCCTTCACTCCAGTATTTTATTTTGTTGAATAGATAGGTGTCAAGTAGAAATTTCTTTATGCAAATGTTATTGCTCTGGTTACTAATTTTAGTAAATTCAATCTGCAGTACATATTATTTTAAAAGCAAGCAGTAAATAAAGTGGATATTGACTACCTGTCATTTGTTTTTGTGCATAAAAGATGTGGCTATTAGGTAGATAGCAGTGATTTATTTACTCTGGTCACAAGCCAGGCAGAGATATTTAAATTCTACTCTTAGAAATCAGAATTATCTAACCATTCACAAGCTCCTACAATAAAATATTTATCACGACCCATTAATCCATTAGGACTTATTTTCCACCCCATCCTTTCACTAGCACCTTGCTTTGAACATAGTCAGGTTTGGCTGGGATATTTCCTTTTATCGTATATCATAATTACAGGATGGGATGCACCAAAGCTGGCTTCCAAAATCCCTGCACTCTGCTTGAACTTGGTACAAAGAAATTCAGCTAGCTATTCCAGGCTGGGACTTATCCAGCTTCAAGACCAGAGATTGTACTAGGATCAAGGAAAACCAAATGTTTAGGAACAGAAACAGCAAGACACCAGGGAAAAATATCAGTATATAGCACTATCTCACAGAGATTTAAAAATGGATTTGAAATGTGACCATTACTATGCTGGTGGCCTGAAGTGCAAGGTCAATGTAGCTACTCCTGCCACACCCTCTTATCCCTAGCTCCCACTGCAACCCTTCTGCCTTCCACTTTGCTGTAAGGTCTTGAAGCCGTCTTTTGAAATACCTATCTCCTTGTAAATGAAGCCCCTGGATTGTTTCTCAGGCCTGAATCATACCAACACATAATTGCAGCCTCCCATTCAGCAGCAAATGACATTTATTCAGAAATATTTATATTGAAATAATATGGTGTAAATAGAAACCACACCAAACCTTACCTTTAAATTTTATCTTTCTTTTTTCCCCATTTTTGACATTGTTATACATTTTTATAATGTATTTTGATCTTATTCCCCCAATTACTCTTTTGTCCCCCCTTTCTTTGTTCCCATTACTCCCCATCTTAGTTTCACGCCACTTTTAACCCACTGAGTTCAACTAGGGTTGATTATACGATCATGGGTACTGGAGGCTACACCACTGACAATCCTGGTATTTTACACTCCCCAAAGTAGTTACTTTTGTACTACAAGAGGCAAGGAAACAAAAGATAAATACCCTAAAAATAAAAGGATTCATATTTATAAGAAAATTTGCCATCATACAATAAAATTTTCTTACTCTGTCTCAAAGTAAAACTCTAAAGCTTAAGCTAGTGTTAAAGAAAGTATCTTGTAAACTACAAAGCAGCACTCATATAGACCATTATCTTCATACTATGTTATAACACACTTTATTCTCTAGATTCTACAATCTAGAAAATAAAGGTCATGAAAGTAGGATGGGGACTATGATGTAAAAGGAATAGGTTCAGAGGGAAGAGTATGGGACATGAGGATAATAGAGGGGTGAGTATGATCAAAGCATGTTATATCACATATGAAAATGTCAAAATGAGACATTATTTTGTGCCATCAATATATGATAATATAAGTGATAAGAAAAAGAGTCATTCATTAAGGCTACTCAAAATGGGAAATATAAATTTCACATTCTCCAAGAGGTTAGTCGACCTACTTCTATAGTCACACTAACCAAACATTGCAATAGAGACAAAACCAAGTAGAGTGAGCAGACGCCTAGAGGAAATCAGCAGTAGCACTTAGGGAGGGGAAGCACTTGCAGAAATGCAATGTGCTAGGAGATGTCATAAATAACTTCATATTTCCTTGGACCCTTTCAACTTAGAGAATATATTTAATTTTTTAATATATATTATATAATATAATTACAATATATTACAATAACAAATTATTATAATATAGTCAATGCTTTTAAATGATGTGATATAATTATCTTTTGTTTGTGTATGTGTGTGGTGTGCATGTGTATGTATGTCGTGTTTGTTTGCACGTGTGTGCATGTGTGTGGATGTACATCTACATGTGTGCATGTGCATGTGGAGACCAGAGGTTAACATCAAGGGTTTTCCTGTAGTGTTTCTCTACTTTCTTTTTGTTATAAAGGTTCTCTTTTAGTGAATCCAAATCTCACCACTTTGGCTAGACAAACTAGCCAGCAAGCCTCAGAGATTTTTCTGTCTCCCCAGCACTTCAGTTGGAGGTGTATACCACTATGCCTGGCATTTTCTATGAGTTGTGCGGATCTGAACTCTGATCCCCTTTCATGTGCAACAAGTAATCTACCCACTAACCCATCTCCTCAGTCCTCTTTTTATTTTTATTTTACCTGGTTTTTATTTTTGTTCTTGTTTTTGTTGTTTTGAGGTAGGGTATCACTCTAGCCCAGGCTGACCTGGAATTCACTATGTAGTCTCAGTCTCAGGTTGGCCTCGAACTCACAGTGGTCCTCCTACCTCTGCTTCCTAAATGCTGGGATTAAAGGCATGTGCCACCATACCTGGCTCTTTATTTTTTAACTGACATGTTATAATTTCAAATAATTATGGAGCAAAATATGATGCTGACATCATGTGTGTGTGTGTGTGTGTGTGTGTGTTGTACATTGCAAATGGGGTATCATTTTCAAAACTGAACATTCATTGTAAAGGAATGTCAAAAGCACCTTATAAGTGAGAAAACAGGATTGCAATTAAGCGACATTTTCCTTGTTTTCTCATGTATCAAGGCAGCTTATCCAAAACATTTCTATCAGGTCACCTACATTTACTAAGATTCATTGGTAACATCACACAGGAGCAGATGTAAGATTAGATTTATAACATCAACTGTTGCTTATAATGTTTGAAGACTGAAGTAACACTAAATGAAAATATAACTGTTCATTGAAGCAAATTACCATGTGTCACTCAATTCAATTAATGTCATTAAAATTCAGTTTTTTTTTTAAGTTAACAGGTTTAGTTTGCTAGATAGATAGTGATCATCCAGCAGGAGTTTGGGCTGAGCCCCTGAGGTCAGACAGGTAAAGAAATGATCTTCAGGCTCTTCCACATCCCCCCCAGATAAAGACACAGCCTCTCAATCATCAGTAATTTGTCAGAGTGATTCTGGATTCTCTCAAAGGAAGTTACAGGACTTCCTGTGAGAGGAAATTCAATTAATGCATGGATAAAAGGCAATGCGATAATTGGTAAGCCTAAAATTATACTGTCAGTTGTAAAGGTGTATGTCAAGATAAGATGCAGTTAGGAGTGTAGGGCATCACTAGGGTGTTCTCTGTCATCGTTTATGGCCAGACTTGATTCAGAAGAGCTTTCGAATTATCTTCTCAGGATTATTCTCAAATGTAGATGTTGAACCTAAAAGAGAAAGTAATAAGCAACATCTGAATCAATGTGTGTTAGTGGTGCTTTGTGAAAAATAAATGAACAAACATACTAAGCCATCATCCCAAACAGTTATCATTGAATATACTATTCAGTTTACCTTACTTGGTGTGATAGAATTTATTATGCATGACTAAGAGAGTGAAAGTTAATAATTTCTAGGCAAGGAAGCACACACCTGTTATACCATACTCAGGAGGCTAAGGCAGGAGTGTTACAAGTTTAAGCCAAGGTAGGCTTCTGTAGTGAGGCCCTATGTCACAGAAATAAAACATTAATAATTATTGGTTACTTACTAGTGATAGCATTAAGCTTAATATTTGTTAATACCTTTAAACATCACAACTCTATCGGACAGGTGTTTACCTTTGCTGGGACAAAACATGAGAACAAAAGCACCAAAGGGAAAGAAAGAGTTAATTTGTTTATTTTGGCTTACAGTGTTGAGGGGAAGCTTAATGATGGCAGGGGAAAGCATGGCACAAGTAGAGGCTGGGCATCACTTCTTGTTGCCACAGATGGACGACAGCAGTAAGAGGGTGAGCTTAGCTCATCCAAGGAGGAGCTGACTATAACATCCCTAATTCCACCTTCAGAAACATACCTTCTCAAGGTAAAAGGTTCACCATGAGTTGGAGGCCACCCTGAGATTACTTCAAAAAATCAGAAGGTTCTGCCTCTTAATTGCCCCCATCTGGGTACTAAACAATCAAAATGCATGAGTTTATGTGGGCATCTGATTCAAACCACCACAATAGGTATATTGTGTCCATTTTACAGGTGAGAACACTGAGATTCAGAAGAGAAGTCCATTTTCATTTCTCTGCTGCTCTCTGATCCTTCCTGAATAGTAATCCATACTTCTTCCACAATGATCATACCACATAAGTGACCCTAAAAGTAAAGAGAACATTTTCTGTCTAACAAAGTTTGTTAAGGATCACCTATGGTGATCCTTAAGACACAGAAACTCAGACTTTAGTGTGTTTTACTTCTGAATATTTCTGTTTGCAACACTGTTTACTGAACTGCTCTCTAAAGGCCTTGTGTTGAATACATACGTGACCTTCCTGTCCATTTCTCTAGATGCTCTAAGATGGATTTTTTTTTGCCAATTGAAATGTTATTTACCTAACGAAGCATTTTATGCTTTTTGACAGGGGCTTCATAAGCACATGGATTATGTCACGTTTGTTATCTATCTCCTCTCCCACAAGTCCTGATAATGTAGACAATCAAACAATTAAAGTGGAACTATTTTTCAACTACTTCTCATCAGCAGCAAGTCACACATGCCTAACCTGGCTAGACTGCACCATCTCACCCTCCAGTCTCAGCTTATCTGTAAAGCAGAGAGTCACAAGTCCCCTCACTTGCTTTAATTCATTGTTCATTTAATGACAGCAAAACCAGACACATCCTAATGCCTTCGTTCTCTGATACAGAACAGATGTTCATGCTTCTGGTTTCCAAGGGAAAGTGGCAACACTAAAGTGTTGAGTCCCTCAGTGCTTCCTGGTACACTGACTCTGCATGTCACAGAGATATTGTGCATGTCTCTGCCCTCACTGTCCATGCACATACACATACCCACATATGTGTATCTTCTTCTTGTTATACATACATGTTCCCACCCATCCTTTCCTCCACTGCTGGAGATAGGTAACAGGCTGTTGTCACAGCTCTAGTCTTTTCAGTTTTAGGTTCTTTTACCTGGCTTCACACTGCATTGTGTTGATTAAGCCCATGCCTAATTCCTATGCTACCTAAAGACTCCACATGTCAGCAGATTCTGCAGACATTCCATTCATTCAGCAAATATTTTTGAAGGATTCTTGGGTTCAAGATCCAGTTTAACTATCAACAACAAATATGATGAAAAAGAAACTGCTATTTTCAATCAGTACAATAGGGGATTGCTTGCTTCTTACAACTTCAGTTTTTCAACCTATAGTGACAGAGGAAATAGAAGGAAGGCTGGATGCAGCACTTTTGCTCCTTTTAAGCTTATTATTTCCCACACCCATACTTACCTTTACAAGCATTCCTCTTCCTACACATGAGAATAATGGCTATTTAAACTGCAGTTTCTTGTCAACACTATAAATGTCAGTGCAGACAACTGACTGGAGATATCTTATCTTCCTGAAATCTGAAATAATTTGGTAGAGTCCAATATATATCATAGGCATCAGACCTTTTAATGGCCAGTGTTTGTAGTCTAATTAACAATTATTTATATATAAAAACATAATATGTTTTATATCAGTTTGCTTCATCCTCAAAGAATTAACTAATGTATTTTAGTTGTGTGCATTGACAAAATAAATTTATTCAATACATTAAAATTACACCTGGCTTTAGAATATGGGAGGAACAGTTAATAAGAAAATATTCTTCCCACTTTAATTTTAGTTAACTAATGTAACCTATATGCAGAGGAAAGTTGGGTTAGTTGTTTCAATACTAGGGTAATTCCAGGCTCATGAATCCAAATTGGTGTGTATATTGGTAGTATACAGATAACAGAAGTGAAAAGTAGGGTCTTTTCTTCAGATTTCCTGGCATGAGAATATCAGAGTTGACAGCATGGGCTGTTCCCTTCTTCAGGGACAATTATGAGCTCTCCAGGACCATCCCTAGCAGTTTCAGAAACTGCCCCTAGAAAGAACCCATCTTCCTCACACCTTCTCAGGATATCTGGATAAGATAATAACAAGTAGAAAAGGGGAGGAGAAGCGGCAGGAAAACAAGGCGAGGGAGGGGATGAGGATGACAAAGAGATGGGAAGACTGGCAGAATGGGGAAGAAGAGGAAAAATAGAAGGGAGAGAAAAGGGAAGATAAGTAGGAGGAAGACAAGGAACAGAGCAGGGAAACACCTGGAAGATGGATTGAGATGATTTCTGAAGTCTTTTCTGTTTTGTTGTTGTTGTTGTTGTTGTTTTTTGTTGTTGTTGTTGTTTAGAGAGAACAAGAGTGCATGTGAGAGAGGAGAAATATAGAATTGGTACACCAGGTCCTCAGCCACTGCAATTGAACTCCAGATGCTTGTGCCACCTAGTAGGCACGGGCCACCTTGCACTTGCCTCACCTTTGTGTGCCTGGCTAACTGGAATCTGGAGAGTAGAACATGAGTCCTTAGTCTAAGCACCTTAACTGCTAAGCCATCTCTCCAGCCCAGAACTGAGCCAGAACACACATTCTGGACCTGCAGCCTCTTGCTCTCACCATGCTTCTTCCACTGGATCCTACATTCATTAGAGGCAAAAACAGTGTGAGTCCCAAACGTCAGCAAACATGTTAATTATTTAATTTTTGACATCATTCAAAGTCTTGATTTATTTCTAGACTTTCTCCTTTAAAATTATACTTTCATAATGTTTTCTGACAAATTCTAATTGTTGAATGGAGAAACTGATAAGATTTATGAGCTGTAATTAGGATTAAGAGGCTTTACTCTTTGGTGGACACAACAACTCTGCAAATCCTAGATGCGTGTTAGTGACAGAAAAATTACTAGTCCAAATCTAACTTGTACTCACAAATATTCTGTATTTTACATTTTAAAGAAAAGATGCCCAGCTCTGTGTTTCATTTCTATTTCTCTACATGTAGTTTTGAACTACAACATTCAAACTCTGTGGGGACTGATGCATCTGTTGACCCTCTCTGTTAATGTATTGTGCCTCCATGGACACACCCAGGGGGCACATCATTCAACTTGCTTTGTTATCACCACCTCATGTTCTTACAAAACTTCATGCAGTTCCCAGGCTTTTCTCTACCTGGACTGCCTGCCTCAAGCCCACATACTCAGTTTTCAAGACTTGGCACATAATGTCACTCCAAAGTTCCATTCATCCTTTTGTGCCCCTAATATTTCAAAGATAAATTCTGAGGAAGCAATAACAAAAATTCTATTGTACTTATTTGTTTATATACTTTTGTCTCTTACACAAGACCTTGAGGTAGATTTGTATATCTGTTGTATTATATATTTCTAAGTTGCTTCTACATACTGAGCTAAGCATAAATAAGCCTACTAAGTAGATGATAAAGAAATGCTGCTAGAAAACTAAAGGCACTGGTGTTTTTGTAATTAAATTGTTGTTTTAGATGATCATGTCTAAGTAAAAAAATCCTTTATTGTCTACAAAAAAGAAGCAAGAAATAAAGGAAGAAAAGGTACAAGAAGGGTAGGGAAGTAAAATAAAGGAGAGGAGAGGAGAGGAGAGGAGAAGAGATGAAAGCAGAGGAGAGGAGACATGAGAGGGGAGAGGAAGAGAGGAGAAATGGAATGGAAGGGAAGGGTGAAGGAAAAGAAAAATAAAATGGAGAGAAAGGGAAAATACAAGTTTACAAAGCTTCAAACAAAAGTTTTAGTCTGTCTAAACACATGCACATGGAGATAATAGTGCTGGATTTCTGTAAGATATCCTGGAAAATATACCAAGACACACCCAGAATAAACTCTAAAATCTAAAACAAACTCATCAACTTCATCAGAAGAGAGCAAATGTGAGCACCTTGTTTTCTCTAAGTAAGAACTATTTTTAAATGGAAAACTTTAGAAGGGGAAGGAAGAAGGTAAGGTAAGTGAGTGAATAATGGCAAGAGATGCCTCCCATTATGAGGCTTGTGTCCACACTATCATCATGACAACCCAGTGTAAGACCCTGGGGTTTTTTTTTTTTTTTTTTTCACTGCTCTCATTGACATCTTTTTAACTTTAAGAAGTAAGATAACATATTTGTATCTTTCTCATTTGTTATTTCCTTAAAAATTCAGATATTTCCATGTTTAAATATCTATTAACAAAAAAAAAAAAAAAAAAAAAAAAAACCTCTATAACCAGAAAAAAAAGTCAGAACTCTTTCTTGGGGTTGAGCTGAATTAATTTTACCCCCAGATAATACTAAGTAGAAGGTGATAATAGTCTCAGCTGATGACTTTGTTTATAGCTCTTCTGTCTCCAGAGAAAGACCACCTGCATACTTCTTATATCAACAACAGACTGAGCCCACTGAGGAGAGGCTCTGACCTGTGCTTGCAAATCTGTATGCCGTTACCAGCATTCTTATTTCAGGTTAGACCCTCTGCTGAAGTCTTTATTTAACTTGTTCAAGAATCTTAGAATGAGAAATATGATGAAATCCTTAAAAAAAACACACACACACACATTTTTGTATAGCATATTAAGCCTAGGATAATCTCGTCCCTCCAAATTTAAAAATACATAAGTCCCTGAGCATGACAGAAGACCCATCTAGGAAGTAGAAGGCACCCTCTGTACAGCTCTGTAGGTCCTCCATGGAGGGGCTGAGGCTGGTCACATTGTTTGACATGAGGGTTAGCTTTTGATAGTAAAATTTCAGTTGCCAGGTGCCAGAAGCAATTTATCAGCTGCTCATAAAATAAAGATCAAAAAGCTCATTCGTCTCCTTGTGCATGTGGGATCTCAGAAGGCACACTCAGAGCCCTCCATCCTTTAAACAGCTCTCACTTAAAGAGCTTGATGTTTATAATAACAAGAAAAGTAGAAAGGGGTCAGGTCAAATTCTGCTGAATAGCAGGTGTTGTTTTAAGTTTTTTGTCCTCTTTTTTTTTCTTTAAAAAGTAACCTAAAAGAGTATTGAGTCATTGTAGTAGATGTTCCCATATGCACTTTTTAACATTTGCCAACAGAAAATTTGGCCTAAAACCCAGAAAACAGAAGCCATTGGTCATGAAGTAAATTTCATGTTTGTTCCACAAAATTTTCAATATATTAAATTAACTAAATAGAATGAAACATTTAAGAATGTTACATGGTCTACAAATGATATTGTCTGAGGTGGATTATTCTTACAAAACTAATTTTGTGTGAATAGTTAATAACTAACACTACTTGTATGCATATAAAACATTTTTGTTGTTATTCTTTAGAGGAACAGTGACGAGTAGTAAAGTGACAGAGTCCTCAGGCCCAGGTCTTAGACTACAGAGTCAGTGTTCTCACCACTGGGTCTCACTCTAGCCAATCTTACAGAATGCAGCTTTGAACTGATTGGACAACTCCTTGGTGCCTTATCACCTCTGCTCTTTCTATTTGGTTGAAAGTACCAAAACAAAGTTTTAGCTAGTTGAAAGCCAATGTAGGGGCAATAACTTAAATAAGAAATATTCATGTCATGACATGGTTTGGATGAGTATGTCATTGAGAACCATGTGCTAAGCACTTGGCCTCCAAGTTGGCACTAATGGGAGATTGTGGAACCTTGAGATGGAGCTTGTGAGGGTACCCTTCAGATTCTATTGTGTACCCTTGAAAGGGATTTTGGCACCTCACCCACTCAATCCTATTTGCTTCAACATGTAAGTGATTTTCACCCACCACATACTTCCAATCATTGCCATCCAGCACGCCACCAGAAACCAAAAGGAATGAGGTCACTTGATCACAGACCAGAATCTCTTAAACTATTAAAAATGATCATTTTTCACTTTCACTTTAAATATTAATTGTCTCAGCTATTTTGTTATAGATACTGAACACTAACTAATACCCTAAAGTCTCAAGCATTAAATATTTTCTGATTTTGTTAAGCAAATGGCATAATTTCATGTCAGGAATAGTATGTATTTTGTAGTGATTATATTTCCCATTTAGCATTAATTAGCCAAAAAATTGTTCTTAAATATAAAGATATATTCCATCATTGGTATTTCTTGTAGTTTTAGGTACTATCTTCTATATTTCTATATTCTTATCTTACTGTGCTATGCTCGTTTTTCTTCCTTTTCTCTCTTCTGTCTTCTCCTCCTCCTCTTCCTTCTTGTACTTCCTTTTATTATAATGAATCTCTAAATTCTTTTTGAATTGTGAAAAAGATGGAAGAAGTGGAAGGGCAAAAAAGAAGGAAGGAAAATAAATTATGAAGGCAGAATAGAGAAGAGAAAACTAAAAGGTAAAAATGAAAATAAACTGGAAACATCAGGATGAGAAAAATAAAATATTAAGCCGGGTGTGGTGGTGCACACCTTGAATCCCAGCACTTGGGAGGCAGAGGTAGGAGGATCGCCGTGAGTTCAAGGCCACCCTGAGACGACATAGTGAATTCCAGGTCAGCCTGGGCTAGAGCAAGACCCTACCTCAAAAAAACAAAACAAACAAACAAACAAAAAAAAAGAAAAAAAAACAAAAAAAAGAAAAAGAAAATATTAAGCAGATTGAAATCTAGCACAGTATATAAGGGTATATTAAATATGAAAGTTCAAGTGTAATGAGGATATAAGGAATGGGAGAAAAGGAGAAAATCAAAGCTCAAGAAGCAAAAGATGGCTTATTACTCCTGAAAAAAATATATACAGTTCTAGCCTTTCAAAATTGTTCACTGAATATTCTGGTTCATTAAAATATTTATGTATATTGAGAGAAATTACATACTAGTAAAGGTAGGCAGAAGATACTTGATTGATAGATAGATATATGGATAAATAGATTACAAACAATGACAGATTTTGGAGCATAAATAGGCTTTATTATAATCATAGGAATTCATAAACAAGTCCAGGAGCATTATGACAATCCTCAAAAAAGAAATACTCAGGTTCTGTTCCATGCCCAGACCCAAGAAGAATACTGACACTAAATGTCAAATTTTTAGACATTTCAGGAATAATTATTGCTGAAGAAAAGAAAGCAATAGGTACTTGAAAATCCTAAACATTCATGTGTAGTACATCCTTAAGTTCTAATTCAGCCAACAACAAATAATAGTTTCCAAGTATATTGGACATAGGAGAAAATATATTGAAGATAGCTTGTCAGACACCATCATTTTCTGATCCTACAACTTACACATGGGATCATTAATTCATGTGTTAGGGGTGGGAGAAAACTTGGAGGCTCTTACGAAAGTTGTTTTTCTTAGCCTACATCCATTCCTAAATATCACAATTCTTTGGCATTCTTGTGGAGACTGTATATCTTGGGGGCTTAAAGAACTACTCCTCCAAAATTCACAGTCTCTGAGAAAATGGCAGTTGAAGGCACAGGGCTAATGGGTTTAACATCAAGGAATTCTTTCTGAGTGGCTCAGAACAGGGTAATATGCTGGCATTTGTCCTGTCAGAGGAGCTATTACTAGAGGGGTGACAAGTGAAGAAATTCTGAACTCCCAGCAGAAAGGGCATACATAAGAGCCAGGTCACTGGACACCACACAATCATCTTCTCTGATTCTTGCTTCATGACCTAATAAATACATGATTATTAGCCGTTGAAAAAAATAATGGGTTATTTTAGAATGATCTGGAGTTTTTAGAAGACTTAACTGCCCTTCTGCAATTACTATGCTCAAACTCAAACAAGATCACATTTCCATGAAAATTAAGATTCATTTAGGAACATAGATTGTACTTCAAAATTGGACAAGTGCAATGATTTGGGTGATCTATAATTTTGAGACTCCTCTCAGATACTTCTTATTGATACCTAGCAGCAAATAGCACACAGAGATATCATGGTGACCTGATAAGTCATCCAGTCATATTCTTACTTTGAATAATTCAGGATCACCATGATCAGACAGATATCTTCACTGTTTTATATGTTCATAGTTCCTCATGGACTATAATGGTTAAAATTGGGTTCCCCAAAAATATTTGTTGAACTGCTACCTCAGACTATTTCTAATTTCTAATGTTGTAATAGCTATAGTTTCAGGTATGTTAAAGATAATATAGGACAATACTTGATTAGGATATTCTCTAATTCCAATGAGTGGTGTCCTTTTAAAAAGGACATGGAGAGATATAGGGTCTCATATACACAGAGGGAGGTTACATGTGAAGACAAATTCAAAATTTAAGTGATGTAGCTATGAGTCCAAACATAGGAAGAATTTCTAGCAGACATCAGAAGCTAGGAGAAAGATATAGAAATGATCCTATGGTGCTGGATAGATAGCTTAGCAGTTAAGGCGCCTGCCTCTAAGTCTAAGAACACCTGTTCAATTCTCCAGGTCTCAATTTAGCCAGACGAAAAAGTGACTCAAGGGTACAATGTCACACTTTCCCACAAGGGGGCACATGCATCTGGAGTTTGTTCACAGCAGCTGATAGGTCGCTGGAGCACCCATTCTCTATCTGTCTCTCTCAAAAAGAAAGAAAAGAAAGAAAGAAAGAAAGAAAGAAAGAAAGAAAGAAAGAAAGAAAGAAAGAAAGAAAGAAAGAATCCTACCTCAGAATCTCAGAGAGTTCCAAAGGAACCAACACTGCATGTATCAGTTACTGTCTCATTGCTGTGCACAGAAACTCAATCAGAAATAGCTTAAGGAAGAATTCATTTTCAGCTTACATCTTCAGAGGGTAGTGTGCATCATGGCAGGGATAGCATGGTAGGAATTGCACCTGGTATCACATCATCTGATCAGCATGGGAAAATGAACCAGTAGAGAGAAATGAATGCTTAGCTAATGGTCTCCTTTTTATACAGTCCAGAAAGTCAGCCCATGGGATGGTGCCAACCACATTTAAAGTGGGGTCTTCCCTCCTCATAACAGTTAGCTTCTTATTGCTGAAATAAAGCACCTGACCAGAAGCAGGCTTTATTTCAAGCTTATCATTTGGAGGGTAAGCATTATCATGGTAGACCAAATCCAAGTGGCTCACAATATCACACAGACACAGCAAAGAGAGAGTGGTAAGCATGAGCTAGCTTTGAACACACAGTAGACTAGAAACATCAACCCCATAGTCCATCTCCAGAAATATTCCTCTTACAACAAGACTCCACCTCCCAAAGACTACCTGCTGGGGACTAAATAAGAAACATAATTACAAAATAACAGAGACTATGGGCAATATTTACATTTAAACCATCACATACCTCAACTAATCTAATTGAGAAAACCCCACAAATACCAGGTATTTGTTTCCATGGTGATTCTAAATCCTGTCAAGTTTACAATCAGACATTAACCATCACATATCTGCCCCTTGTCAATTTGACACTCAAATATAACACTTTTTTTGTTTGTTTTTATTTGTTTGTTCTTTTGGTTTCTCAAGATAGGGTCTTGCTCTAGCTCAGGGTGACCTGGAATTCACTGTATATTCTCAGGCTGGCCTTGAATTTATAGCCATCATTCTACCTTGGCCTCCTGAGTACTGAGATTAAAGGCATGCACCACCATTCCTGCCTAAATATAACACTGTTAAGTCATATGCTTTCACTGTTTGTTCTCATAGGCTTATGACCATCTTATAATGCAAAACAAAATCAAGGCCAACTTAAAAAGTTCTCATAGTCGTTAATAGTCCCAAAACTATTCAAACACCTAAAGAATCATCTGAGCCTCTAAGTGGTCTCTTTACTGTGAGCCCTGTAAAATTTAAACATATTACATTCTTACAAGATAGAATGGCACAGAATAAGCATTTGAAATCCAAAAGAGAAGAATGGAAGTATATCAAGATGATTGGACTAAAACAAGACTGAGAACCAGCAAGACAAACATCAAATTGTGGAACTCCATGCTTGGTGTCTACTTGTGATGAAATCTTCTGGGCTCCAATAAGCTTGGAGTTTTGCCACCCAACTATGCTGCTTACAGTTCTCCTGAAGAGAATCTTCCCCAATCATTGCTTGGCAGCTACCCCGCAGTATCCATTGCAACTTTGTGGTCATCTTCACAGCTTCATGCAATGGCCTCACAGGACCTCCTTTCAGGTATATTTACCTTGCTTCATACTGCTTAGCTTCAGCAGCTCTCTGGAATTGTGGTTCCAGGCAATCCATGCCTTTCCCCATGTTATACTTCTAAAACTAGTACCATCTATGCAACATTGCCAAATTCTGCTGCCAAACAGGGATAAAGCCTGACCTTGGGCCACAGATTCTGAATGCTGACCTTGGGCAGCAGAGACCTCCTTCACCATTCTCCCTTCAGTCCCCTTCCTTTAAAAATAATTCACACTTTTACTAGCTAAGGCTTTCATAGGGTGGGCCTTGCCCTCAGGGCACTTTCCTATTGTCCCTGTCCAGAGCAGTTGGCTTATCTTTAATGGTGAAAATTTACTTATGTTTTTTTTTTGTCTACACCACAATTTATATTTTTCATATCTTTCTGCTATGTATTTTCCCCTTTAATTGTAGATCCAAATCAGGAAAGCAAAGAGAATCCATACCATGCCTAAAATTCAAGTTGACACTGAGGATCTAACTTGTGAGGCAAGCACTGGATCAACTGAGCCATCTCCACAGGCATTAACTTCTTCCTCTTTGGAGAAATTATTTCAAATTCTTCCTGAAGTTCAGAAATTATAATCTTGAAAACAAATATCTTATGTATTTGCATATAACCTCCTTCACATAGGAACATGACTCATTTATACCTAGAGAATATCAAAATAGAGTAATTCCCTTAACTATAACTTCTACTGGAGCTAGGGAGAAAGGCTTCACATTCAAAGGAATGAATTCCATTTTAGTGCAATCTTGTTATGGTTTATGCTTATTGTCCCAAAATATCAAAAGGATACAGCATTAATCTCAATTAATGTGATAAAGAACATTGAAATTATGTAGTAAACCATGTAAAATTATAAATTCATTAGGATTCTGCTTGACTTTAATGTCAAGAAAGCTTACCTCTCCTACCCAATGTAGTTAAATCAGTGACTGTCCTAAAACTGATAGCATCCACTTTTAGGATATAAGCTAGCACTATGTCTGGAGAGTTGATAAGGAAATTATTCTCTCTAAAACAAAGCCAAACAGAAAAGATTAAAAGGAAACAGCACACGTTATTCTTTATGTCTCTAGATGACAATGAAAGCTTTTGGGACTGATAGTCCACCATTTGAGTGACCTTAATTTTACAAAGCAAAGCTATCTGAGGAATTCTGATCTCCTAAACTGAGATTAGTGTCTCAAGTTAAAGCATAAAATCTGTGTTTAAATGGCAAACTGGTTTTCAGCAACTATAAATCAACAACACATATAAAAGCAGAGACAGAAAAGTGATGGCTAAACATGTCAAAAGTTTCAGTGTCTTTGATCTTATAAGCCAATATCAAGTGGAAGAGAATACAACTTCTGTCTCTTATTTCTCTTTCACTCTGTATATTTACAGTCTCTCTCTGTGTGTGTTACATGTGTTCATGTGTATATGTAGTACAAACATGTGTGTGCATATACTCATACTCTGTGTACACATGTACAGGCACTAGAGGAGAATATTGGTGTCTTCATCTCAAATGTGTCTGCCTTATTTTCGTAAGGAATCTGTCACTGAACCTGGAGCTCACTGTTTTCAGTCAGACTGGCTGACCAGCAAGCCCTAGTGAATATCTTGGGTCGTCTTAGCTCAGTACTGGGATAATAAGCATGTACCATCATGCCCTGATTTTTGTGTGTGGGTGCTGGGGATGAACTTATGTCCTCATGCTTGCACAGCAAACACTTTTAAACACTCTTATCCATCTCACTCAGCTCCATTTGTAGTTTCAACATATTAATGCCACTGAGCCATCTCCCCCAGCTTCATTTGTAGTCTTAACATATAATATTAAGTCATGCCAAGACAAAGGTAAACATACAACCCCTCCCCACTCCCCGACACACACACATCTCTGAGCTCACCTTCTACCCTAGAACTCCAAATTTAATGTCTATGAAGGCACAAGCATTCTTTCCCTCTATTACATGAAGCTGCTTAACTCCAAGATAGATGAGCAGAAAGTTAGAATGAATGTCAACTTAATGGCAATCAGTAAAAGAGTAGTAAAATGCTATACCTATGTGATAGAAAAAAAAAAAATTGCAGCATGTGAAAGTCCCAAGAGTTGGTATAATCTCATTCACCTTACCTATGAACACACCTTGTGATAATTTGTACTTAGTTTCTAAGATCATCCTCTGCCTTTGTTCAAATGTAAGAAATCCACTGAGTGCATCTGGCTTTATATGGACACTCAGGAATCAAACCCAGGCCATTGGGCTTTTGCCAGCAAGTGCTTGAGCCATTTCTCCAGCTCTAAGAAATACAATTTTACAAAGTTTTATTCCAGAACAAAAGCAAAAGTTTAGAGTGCATTTAAAGGGAACATTACATGAAAACTAAGGGGTATATAGGAATTTCATTTCATAACTAGAAAAATTTGAAAAAAATTGCTTGTTCTTCAGATGTATTTTTTATTGCTATTCACTCTGCTATAAAAGAAATACATTTTGTTCAATTATATAAACAAGTATCAGTGACATGTATATGCTGGTCCCTGCTTACCACAAACAGAAATTTGTATTTGTATATTGTATGTGTGTATTTGAATGTGTGCATGCATCTGCAGGTGTGTGTGTGTGTGTGTGTGTGTGTGTGTGTGTGTGTGTGGTGAAATATGTTATTTTCTTCAAGCAAATTGGTTGGGTCCTAAAGGCAGCCAAGCAAACAGACATTTGTAATTCCTGCTTCATGTGTTAGCCTCCAACATCATCACCCAAAGCAAAGGACCAGAATTAGAGCTTCCTCCCTCTATAGTCTTTCCTGTACTGATTCAATTAGCTTAAAAAATGCAGAAATACTTAGCTTGTTTTACATATTTTCCTAAGCACAATGGGACAATTTATGTCTCACTCTATAAAAGGTTGTACATGATCTGACTTACTCCTGAGAAAAGTAAGACCTAAAAGGTGGGAACATCTAGACACCCAGCAGGAATGCTTTCAGGACTGGATCATGGTTTTAGACTTGCAATGCACTATTTAAGAGCTGCTGTGGTTTTCTGAAGTTCCATGTGTAGAGCACTAAACATGTGCCCATTCTTTTTAATACTATATTAAAGTACTATATTCTACTTTTTTAACCTTTTATCCTGAAAATAAAAAGTATTGAAGCTCCAGGGTAAAATGTTCATGTGTACTCTCTCTATTTTAATGCCTCCCTACTTTCAAGATAAAGATAAATAGCCTTACAAATATATAAAGACTAGCCAACATTCCTCTGCCAAGTTTATTGTAAATGCATGATTTAGGCAAAGAATTCTTGATATGGCTACTTGATTTCTTAAATTCAGTATATTACTTCCTCTGCAAAGATTTCTAAAACTTAAGTAAACCTAGTAGTCCTATCAGTTATTTATTAAGAAAAATGGTAATTTTATCTTGTTGGTAGTATTAAAGTTTACATTAGAGTTGGAAAGATGGTTTAGTGGTTAAGGTATTTGCCTGCAAAGCCTAAGGAACCAGGATCAACTCCCAGTACCCATGTAAAACCAGATGCACAAAGCAGTGCATGCATCTGAAGTTCATTTGCAGTGACTAGAGGCCCTGGTGAGCCCATTCTCTCTCATCACAAATAAATAAATAAATAAATATAAATAAATAAATAAATAAATAAATAAATAAATAAATAAATAAACTGATTAAAAAGATTTGCATTAAAAGCTGAGGTTGGAAGCCGGGCGTGGTGGTGCACGCCTTTAGTCCCAGCCCTGGGGAGGCAGAGGTAGGAGGATCGCCATGAGTTCAAGGCCACCCTGAGTCTACATAGTGAATTCCAGGTCAGCCTGGGCTAGAGTGAGACCCTACTTCGAAAAACCAAAAAAAAAAAAAAAAAAAAAGCTGAGGTTGGAATGATAAAATAAAAGCAATGAAAGATCTGAATATGTAGCTTAGTAGCAAACTACTTCTTAGTATGTGCAAGGTCTTGGGTTCAAACCAGGGAGGAGGGAGGAGACTTACATTATATTTACATTTATAAAGAAGAATGCTTTGACAAATGTGCCATTTCATATCATATTTAAATAATGTCAGTTTAAACATATGTTTAAAACCAAAAGCTATGACAAAGTGTGAAACTCTGGCCATTCTCGTATTCATCATGTTTGAAACACTCTGTAACCAACTTGCCTTTTTTGATTAACCACAACAAAATTAGATTTGGAAGAACACTTGGAGATCACATGAAACTATATCATTTAATAAGTGATAAAACTGGAATTCAAATAAGTAACTGGTTCAAGATCACAAAGCTCAGTCTTCATCAAGCCAAGGGTGAAGCCTCAGTTAATGATTCCCAGTCCAATTGTTTTCATGGAGACCACAGTGCAAACAGAGATTTACATAAACAGCAGAGCATCCTTTCAGAGTTCTTCAATAGCCAGTGAATGTAGAGAGCCTGTGTCTCCAACTAGAACTCCCTGGTACTTGTGGGGAGCCTGTGTCTCCAAATAGAGCTCCTTGACACTTTTGAGGATCAATCAAGACTTTTTAAGACTATGATTTAGGTCACAAAGTTAGATGCAAAGGGTATATAGTCTTCAGCATAATCCAAAGATAGCTGTTCTGTAGCAGATTGAAGAGAAAAGCCAGGTACCCACTGCAGCTTGGCATGGTTCTCAGTCTTTTCAACAGTAGCTGTGTTATTTTATAAATGGAAAATGTCCCCATAGCTTCATGTGTTTTGAATACTTGCTCCCCAGATGGTGGCAATATAAGAAAGTTGTGGAACCTCTGGGAAATGGAGAGCCTTGCTGGAAGAGGTTTGTCATTGGGAGAAGAATTTAAGATTTATTAGTCCAGAATACTGAGTGTTCAGAGCTAGCTCACTTGAACTATTTCCTTCTCCTCCTACTATGACAAGATGTGACCTAGGCTTCTGGCTCAGGCCTGTCATGTTTCCTCCACCAGGATGGAAATTCCTCTTTGACAATGAAAAGTGAAATAAAGACTCTCCTTTCATAAGCTGCATTTTGTAGGGTATTTTGTCCTAACAATGTGAGGGTAACTGCAACAGTAGGGAATCCTTTCTTGGACTGGAAGTCTTCCCAGTTTCCTGTAATCTACTCTATGAGACAGAGAATCTCATACCAGAATGGACTGTGTAATGGCAGCTTGGAAAGATAGACAGACAGGAGATAAGATTCAACTAGTTGGCACAGACTTTAGTATACAGCACACTCTAAGCTGAAAGTAAAGCACACACACTCTGTGACAACAATTGTCCATGATGGTCCAGCCTTTTCCTGGCATACTTTCCATAAAGCATCTTGCATTCCAGCTTCTCAGACAACTCCCATTCTTTACACAGAGCCCATATATATTATCTCCACACTATTGACTATAGAGTATATTGTTAGTAGTGTTGATCTTTTTCCTATATATTTATCAAAAACCATACTTCCTATAAAGTCCCTTTTGTGTAGCTCCAAACTTTGATTTCTGCAGTATTGTTCCTTGTGGTCTTTTGTCATATTTTAATGGCTTTGGGTGTTTTGTTTGTCAGGAATAATTCCTTAGGAGAGTTTCCTAACCATACTACACAGGGGTGAATCAGATTCATCTTTCTAACCTTTCAGTGAGTAGAACAATTTTAGCACGTGTTCTTAATAAACACTTGCTGAGTTGATTCTCATTAATGCACACAAGAATTTCAGAAGTCCTAACATCATTAATTGTTGATGCTAATCTTAGAATTTCTGGTACAGTAGCGAGTCCACTTCCTTCTTCTGCTCTTCTTGTCCTATCCATCTTCATGGTGTTCTTATTATTTGTATTCTTATCCTGATCTTAATCAAGAGCTCAAAAAATACTGCCTGTAAAACTTGTCAACATCTGTGAACCAGCTTGGCTGCTGCATGAAGTCCAAAGTCTTGGCTCCTTTTGGTACAGCATGAGATAGCATCTCCTCTCTTAAATCAACCAAGATGCTCAGTGAAAGAGAACATTTTGGACCATGCTTCTTTCTGCCTTGGCATATATAAATTATCACTGACTACTAAGATATTAAATAACCTTAAAACTACAGGAAGCTGTAAATTACCCTGGGAATGTTTTAATCTCTTGCTATCAGTTCTTTCTTGGATCATAATCTAAGTGTATCATTTTTAAGGGAGCCCTTATGAGTTTCCTCTCTAGGAGAATGTCACATTTACTATAGCATCTCAAAAACAATGAAATTGTGAGTCTTCATGAATTCAGATTGAGTGTCTGAGAAAAGAATTGCATTTTCACATTCTAAAATTTTATCACATAATATTGTTGTTTAGAATTACCAAACAGCTCTTCTACTATAGCTGCTTAAATATGTGGATGACTCCATTAGTAAAACCTCTCCCTATATAAGCTTCCCACAGGAGCATACCCCACTCCATGGTCATTGTATTGAGAAATGACTGTGGACACTATAATTCTTCATGTGAAAAATCATCAAGTTACCTATTGATACAATGAAACAAGGATGCAAGAATAAAAATGTATATATACAAAGATAGCACTCAGGTGAAAATTATTACTTATCATGTGTAATCTTGAAATGTAACTGCATGTATGTATATATTTATAAACTTTTATACATATATATCCATCATATATATCCACTTTGGGACATCTATCCTATTTGTCTGCAGTTTCTTCATTTCTTACAACCTGTACATGAAGTTCTTTGTGAAATGATCATATTTCATTTATATTTGGATTTATAATGCTCATAACATAGTTTTGACATCTTCTATACTGTGTGGCTTATTCATTTTTTGCTTTTATAAAAATATATTTTATTTATTTATTTTAAAGAGAAAAAGACAGAGAGAATGGGCACACCAGGGCCTCCAGCCATTGCAAACGAACTCCAGATGCATGCACCGCCTTGTGCATCTTGCTTATGTGGGTTCTGGAGAGTCAGACCGGGATCCTTTGGATTTGCAGGCAAACACCTTAACTGCTAAGTCATCTCTCCAGTCCCCCCCCTTTTTTTGCTTTGTTCTTGTTGGTATGTTTGTTTTCTCTTTCAAGGTGGGATCTCATGCTAGCCCAGGCTGACCTAGCATTCACTATGTAGTCTCAGGCTGGCCTCGAACTCACAGTGATCCTCCTACCTCTGCCTCTCGAGTACTGGGATTAAAGGCATGCACCACCATACCCAGCTTTATATTTTTATACATGGTAGAAACATTTGCAAGACATCTCATACAAATCCAAAGTTCAAAGAAAGTACACACATATCTACAAAGTCAACAGAAGTGGGGCCCAATCCAGGTCCTCGGAGGAAAGAATAGATTGAGAGTTAACTGAAGGAAAGGAGCAACCATGCTGAGGTATATATGAGTCCCTATTACTTAGAGCAGCACTGGTGCACAAGTGGTACTCAATAAATACACATAGACAAGATAGACATACACACTGAACTCCATAAGAGGTAGTGTGGCACAATGAGGAAAGTGAAATCAAGTGACGATGTTTCAGTCAGGACTTTAGAACCTTTTGACTGCATCATTTGGTCAAATGATAATTATGATTTGACTCCTAATATGCTCTGAGACTAGAACTCTCTGAACTTTCTGAACCGCCCGTCATGCTACAACAATGGCTTCAAGATATACATTAAAGACCCAAGTTGGAAAATGTTTGAAAGCCTTCTTTCAATAATAACTGGCATTTGTCCACTGCTAACTCTGTGTTAAGCCATTTCTATAATGCAACCTCTAATCCTTTCAGTTTTCCCTTGGCTGCTAATATTTTTATATTAAATAAAGAATTTTGAATCTAAGTCTCTTGTATTCATTTTAATTTTTATTAGTAAGGGGAGATGGATCTTCCTCTGGCCACATTCTATTCATTAATCCAGAAGCTAACAAATTGAATAGAAAGTAGGAAAACCAGCTTTTGAAGTCACATCAGACTATGTGTGGAACTGCTCTGGAGAAGTATAAAGGGATACTCAATGTAAAACACTATTATCATCATGCTTTTGTATCTGGCTGGGAGGAATGAGAACAGTCACTGGATATACTTGTCTGATTCTGAAGCCTTGTGTGAACTGGAGGCATCACTCATACTGTGTTATAATGTATAAAGCACAATAAAGTATTGATGGCGAGAAAACCAAGTAACATGAAATCACTCCTTCCTATAGCTCTGGGAATAAAAGAGAAAGGGAGACCTAAGAAGTTATAGATCATTCCAGAAATTCCATTTTGAGAGGAAGACACCATCTTCAAAGCAGCCAATGCCTCCCACTTCTTCGTGCTTTGAAATACAGCCTATAACCAACATCATTAAAATAATTTCTCATCCTATATAATATAAGGGTCTGATCCCAACTAATTCTGATGAAATGCCACATATCTTAGGACAAGTGAGAAAAGTATGTTTCATTTGTATAACAGCATGAGCAAAAATGTCATCTAAAGGAATCTGGAGGGAAAAGCAAGAAAGTCAAACATTATAAATGAACATTCCTTACTCTTCAGTGACTTAGAAAGAGAAGGAAAGAATTTGGGGCCAGATAAGAAGCCCAAGCCAGAGATACTATAGCATTTTACAGCTTAAGGTCAGCAAGAGGGGGACAGAGAGAGGCCAGAATGGAGGAGTTAAGCAAGTGCTAGGCCAAAAAGTGATGGGGGAAATATGTGGGGTTGTTCCTTGGAGGCTGCGGGTGAGAAGGAACAGGGAGAGAGAATAGGAGAGGCAGCCAGTGAAGGTGTTGGAGCTTCCTGAGAATATCAGATTTCTTCCTGGGAATGGTAGATCTATATACACAGTGACAGACTCTAAATCAAGATGAACAAGAAATAGTAGGCGACTCCAGAGGGAGATTGCTCCTAAGGGTGCTTTGTTTCCAGATGAAGTATGTTAGTTTTGTCTGATATTTCTACCCCTGAAACAAAATACATTTGCAAATTGAGGAGATGGAAAGCGAACAATTGAGGAATTCTAAATTTGGGAGTTGATTATAACAGCAAGATACAACTTTGAATACATGAAATGGGTGAGAAAGGATGACATAAAAGTTGTGAAGTTACACCACAAGAGTCATGTCATTTCTTCAGGAGTTGGTGGAAATTCTCAGAAGGAAACATGTGGTGGTGTTTTCTGTACTAGGCCAGAGCTGCACCCACCAATCTCTGGGAATACAATATGAATTCAGAAAATTCCAAGAGGAAGCATTATGAGACTACAAACTGGGGCCAGGGTACTCCATCAGATTCTTATCTTTCACATAACAGTGAAGGCCCTGGAAAGCTTTTGAGTCTGTTTTTATCATTTACTGTAAAATGCTGAGTTGTGTGGCATGACAATTCTCCTGCTATTCTGGTAGAGAAAATAAATATCTTTCCTCTTTTCAGCTCCTAAGACTCAGGGAATCCCTTTCATACTTTTAGCAACAAATTCTGCTCTTTAAAATGAATCCAGTCCTAAGGAATTTAAAGGGTTCTCTCTCCCACATCACGTATTTCAGGCACAAATCTCTAAGGCACAGATATGAACTGGAACTGGGATGCTGCTGCTAGTATGTCTTTGAGAAGGCTCATGCTATAGTTATAGAGAGGAGAGGTTTTTCAAGGATCACTATAATAATTGTAATGAAAATACAAGTATCATTTATTAAGTATAATAAATCATTGTAACTCACATTTCACTTTCACAGCAATCCTGGGAGGAAGGGAGAGAAATCTGTTCTCCATATTTGACACAGAAGGAAACTAGGCCAAAGAGAAAACAAATCATTTGCCTAAGATCACCCTCTAAGGTTTCTCCTTGAGAAGACTGGTGTGAGAACTAATGACATCAGCTTTTAGGTTGACACACTGACCTCCATGTAAGGTCAAAATGAGAGAGATCAGGATGTGAACTAGAATAAAATGTGTGCTGAGGAAGAAGATTTTCTAATATCCTAGGCATTGTCTACTGAACTCTGACAATACAGCATTATCATCCAAATTAACCTACAAGACATTGTTGAAGTTCTTTGTTTAAATATTTATATTTTTGTTTGGCAGTGTGTTACTTAAGGGCAGTGCCTATATTTTGTTTCTCTGTTTCAGCATTTTCAAATAGGGATTAGCAATTGGAGGTTCTTTATAAATATTGTCAAAGGACTTAAACTGAAGTTCTTTTCCCTCTAAGCATTTACTGTATCCCTATTAGGACCCTGGTCCTATGCTAACCACTGTGAGTACCACATCAAATTGTTCATAGTGCTTGGCTTCTGAATTTTTGCAGTCTAACTGGGAATAACAGAAAAGTTCAATAAACAATAAAAATACATTATGAAATAAAGTTTGCAGTATTAGGAAGGCTTATGGGGCATAAACCTCATTGGAAACTGTTAGTGGAAACAATGTGAGTTTAAATAACCTTCTGGAAATAGCCAGGCATCATGGTCAGCAAGAAAATTGGCTAGAGAAAACATGGAATATTTGAGTACCTTCATGTGATTGGATGCTGATGTAATATAGGTTTGACAAGGCTCGCTGGAAAACAATATTGAAAATGATACCCAAAGTCAAGTTGAAAAGATAGAGAGTAACAAGAATTTAATTCTTCAAAGATCCCAGAGAATCACTGGCTAGTAGCAAACAAGAAGTATAGTTGTGCTGTCAAAGAGATTATCATTCCTTTCTGTGAATTAGAGTTTCAATCCATGAAGAAGATAAGAGACCTCTCAGGGGCAGGAAGAGGAGCGAGCTATACTGATGGCAAAGTAGAAAGGAGGACACAGAGTAGCAATGTCTGAGAGCAGATAACTTGCTCAACTTCTGCTTACAAGTCTGACTGAACTCTTTCACCACTGAGTGTGTGTGTGCCACTGGGCAACTTAAATGCACCCCTGTCTTGGGTTTTCTTTCTGTACTTTAGAAATATAGTTTCTAGGGCTGGGGCTGGAGGGATGGCTTAGTGGTTAAGGTGTTTGCCTGCAAAGCCAAAGGACCCAGGTTTGATTTCCTAGGACCCATGTTGGCCAGATGCACAAGGCGGGGCACACATGTCTAGAGTTTGTTTGCAGTGGCTGGAGGCCTTGGCATCCCATCCTTTCTCTCTCTCCCTGTTTTTCTGTCAAATAAATAAATAAAATATTCTTAAAAAAGAAATATAGTTTTTAAACATGTGAAACTGATGTGAGGATTAAATGAAATGTGTATCATGTCAACTAAATGATTTCCTGGATGATGCTATCCAGGCTACAATAAAGCAGACTGATATACAGGAAATGCTTTCCATCCCAGCCAGAGCCACAAGTCTTGCATGGTTGTGAGAGTATTGTCAGGGAATTCAGAATGCAATGAAGAGAGATACTGTCTTTCACTACCATCACCTTCCCCTCCAGTTCCCATTGCTATCTGATTGGTAGATGTGCCCCATCTGATGTAATTTGAAGACCTCGGCTGGATATTAACCCCTTTGATGTATATAAAGATGTCTATCAGCATTTATAAAAGAAAGACTGATCACTGCTCATAACACATATCAGACCCTCACCTCATGTAATACATTGTCAATCATCTGAATACATTGCATAGCTATCAACACTACTGAGATTGTTTGTATTTATTTTCAACTTGACAACCTTTATTCCCTAAAACTAATTTCTTGCCAGGTGTTTTTCCTAAGCAATAAGAAGGTAATTGATGCAGAAAGAAACCAGGGGCTGGAGAGATGGCTTAGCAGTTAAGGTGCTTTCCTGTGAAGCTTATGGACCCATGTTCAACTCTCCAGATCCCACATAAGCCAGACACGCAAAGGTGAGGTAGGCACAAGGTCACACATGCCCATTAGGTAAGTGTCAGGAGTTCGATTACAGTGGCTGAGACTCTGGCACCAATTCTCTCTCTGCTTGTCTCTCTGTCTCTGTCTCTCTGAAATACAAAACTTAAAAATAATTGGTAGTGAGAAGTAGGACTACTGCTGTTATAAACTTGACCATATTGTTCTTCATTTTTGGAACTGGTTTGTGGGGGGAATATGGAAGTATTTTGACATTTGGACTAAAGAAACCAGACAATGCTGTAAGCAAAGCTTAATGGGCAAATCTCATTGGGGCTTGAACGACCAGAAATTCAAGATAAATGTGCACTGCCAAGGTTCCAGAGGAGAAAAAGGATTTTATTTGGAACTGGGCTAGAGGCAGTTCATGTGATATTGCGGCAATGGGAACAATGGACAGATGTGTCTGGCAGAGAAAATTTCAAAACAAAATAATTGTTAATCTTTCTCACAGACAGTGTGTCCACCTGTAAATAAAAGGTTTGAAATAGATGATATTGAAGTATTCTTAGGTTGATAATTTTATTATATGTCATGTTGCATAAAGGCACTCAGCTTTATTTCATATGATGGGAAATGGATAGAGAATTGAGGCCACAGCTATATATCCCCGTGGCTCCATAAACCTTTTGAAGAGGAAGAACCTTAGAGAAGGGCTAATGTATGTATCATATGAGATGCCAGCACGGGTGGTAAGTGGGGCATTTACAAAATCTGAAATCTTATGGTTTCCTAATCTCTGTTGCTTTTCAAACTAATAGGCATCTCAAAAGTAGACCATGTTGTAAACATATGGTTCAGAATGTAAATTTAATTCATTTGATAGCTTTTGCATATAAACTGACCTCTGTAGATATAGGGACAAAGAGGGGGACAGAGTTGAGCCTCTCTAATAAGGAATTGGGAGCCTGTGCAGAAATCTGGGTAGCATGTCTCAAAAACCAACCTTATTTTGTTCCCATGGTGAAAACCGATATAGATTAATCATTCATTTTGTAATCAGTGGCTAACAACTGTCTCCCTTGAAAGCTTGGAAACTAATAAACGTTCTGACAGAATGAGCATTAGCAGTATGTTTGGCCTTAGAAACTTAAAGAGGCACGCAACTAAGCAATAATTTGAAAATTCATCCAGTGTGTTTTGCTGATTACCAACTATGTATTCTCCCCTGAAAAGTACATAGTTGTTCAAACTATACAGCAAGTAGGAAATCTCTCTGTATAGATAAACGCTATAAGTTTTATGGCTCTCTGTTGCATAGTGTGTACAGCAATCACTTCCCTGATTAACGAAATGGGACCTGAAGTTATCTTATTTTTGAGGCTTTTCTCTCTGTCCACTAAAGTAAAACTCCCATGATCTTTAGGATTATATTTATAAGCTATAATGGGTAGGGCTAATAAACTACAGCCCAGATTCTAAATCTAGTCTATCATCTGTTTTGAGGAACAAAAACAGAATACAGCAGATGGGTTAGTTCATGTGTCATTTATAGCTGTTTTCCATACTATACAGCAAAGCTGAGCAGTAGCAACCAAAGTGATTTACAATGCCTATATTATTGAATGCACAACCTTCTGCAGAAAGAGTATTCTAAAATCAGTTCTGTAATAATGCCATGCCTATATTAGATATCTAACAACTTTACTGAATGGCTACATGGATGAAGAAATGTATAAATAAATGAATTATGAGTGAATTATTTTACCTAATAACTTTCATAACACTCAAATCAAAAATACTTTTAAGGGGGCTGGAGATATGGTTTAGCAGTTAAGGTACTTGCCTGTGAAGCCTAAAGGACCCAGGTTCAATTCTCAGTACCTATATAAACTAGATGCACAAAGTGACACATGTGTCTGTAGTTTATTTGCAGTGTCTGAAGTCCCTGTCATGCTCCTCATTCTCTCCCCCCCCACAAAATAAATAGATAAATATAAAAAAATTAAGTTTTAGAGTTGAGATTTCAAATGTACTCCCAAATTCATACTCAGCTTACCATACTATGTAGTCTTCCTAAAATAACTCCCTGTTTCATGCATTGCCATGTATGAAACATTACCCTACTGTTTCTTCTTTTGGGGGGGGGCTTTGTAACAACATTCTTATAATGACATTGTCATTGTCATTGTGAGTCATTTTTAGATGAGGAAATAGGCCCAGAAAAGTGAATTTTTAATCAAGCTTCAATGAGCTTGATGAAAGAATCTGGACTAAGCCTTGGGCCTGCCCTTTCCTGTTACCATGTAGTAGAGACCTGTTTGTCTGCCTTTATTCTGAAGGTGTGACTTTATCTTATACATCTTTATATCCTCGGTGCCTAACATAGTTTGGATTCATGGTGAACACCTCATAAACAGTTCCTGTGTGAATGTTATTCATTTTCTCATTTCAAAAATCACTAAACCATGACAAATCTTGTGCAAGATTGACATTAGGTCAATCAAAGAATTTGGTTCATTGGCCTGGCTCAGAGCCTGGCTGTTGACTTCACAGCTTCCAGCTTGCATAGGAAAATCTTTTCTCCTGAACACCAAGCTCATAGTATAAAAGAAAAGACATAACTAAAAAGTTGATTTCTCAGTCAAAACAATCCACAGATTTTTACACATATCTGCTTACCAACATCAAGAGACTTGTCTTCAGGTTGTACAAATAAGATCTACTTGTTTTTCCAAAACCAAATACTAGCTAATCCACATTGTTCTTAAAGAACACCATGACTCTCTCTGAGAAGCATGAGGCATTCTGCAAACATTAAGATGACTATACTGGATTAAGTGTTTCATGTAATTTTCCTGTTTTGAAAACTACTATAGAGTTTACGGGAAACATGATTAATAGCATAAAAATTGCTTCTATCTTTGGCTAACTGGCGTCCAGTAATGAATCAAATCATCACTACAGAAGATAACATGTTCTCTTCACATGCTCAAATTTCTTAAAGATGACATGATTGCAAAAGGAAATATTCCACATTCTGAAATATTAACACAACAGTGAAAACAGAAAGAGTTAAGATGCAATAGGCAAGTAGAGATAGCATTGTTCTGATTGGAAAGACAGACATGAGAACCATGCGCTGACAGATGCAGAAATAGATGAGCATTTCTAAAGGGGTCTGGGACATCTCTCCAGATAGGCATGCCTTCTTTAAGAATGTCTAATTCAGAGTCATTTCCTATTTCTTAAATGTAGAAATAAAATTCTATTGGGTCTCAGTGTAGAATTGTACAATTTAAGCAAAAGTGAGAAATAATGGCTTTGGGCATTGATTATATGCCAGATAATTTATTTAATCTCTTTCTCTATCTATCTCAATAGCTTTTAAAGTTCAAAATGGAAAACCTGTAAGTCATACTTGACGGCATTGGCCCACAATCTCAGGCTTAAATCTTGCCTGGGGTACAAAGTGAATTCAAGATAAGCATGGGCCATTTAGTGAGACCTTGTCTCAAAAAAGTAAAAAGAGAGCCGGGCGTGGTGGCACATGCCTTTAATCCCAGCACTCAGGAGACAGAGGTAGGAGGATCGCCGTGAGTTCAAGTCCACCCTGAGACTACATAGGTAATTCCAGGTCAGCCTGGGCCAGAGTGAGACCCTACCTCGAAAAAAAAAGTAAAAAGAGGACTGGGAATACAACTCAGTGGTAGAGTACTTGCCTAACATGTACAATAACCTAGATTTGATCCTCAATGCTTCAAAAATAAAAAAAAAATGTCATTAACATATACTACCATATTTTGAGGCTGAAAATGTTAAAGATCGAAAAAAAAAAAAAAAACCAAATGGTCAAATGTAGGCCAATTTCTACATATCTGTTATAAGGTTTGACCAATTGATTTTTACAGTGTCTAATCAACTTAGCCTCTGGGAACTAATTCCAACATTCCATATTGAATTAATTTACAAGATTTGTCCTGAGACTCTTTCCCCTTCAGTATACCCTCCCTTCCTCCTAGATTCCAGTATCACTGGGTAAAAGAATCAAACTATCACTTTATAATAATAAAGCATACTTTCTCACCAATAAAGTTAATGTAAGTATGCAAAATAAGATTATTTGGAAAATGATAAGCTAAAGTTATTTGCATAAGGTGTAGCCCAGAAGACACTAGAATTCTTGGTATAAGATGAACAGAAGAATTCATAAGTCACTAAGAAACTTTTCACTTTGAAATGGTAAAACTTGAATTTCTAGTATAACAAATATTCAAAAATAATTATTTCAGGGGGCTGGAGAGATGGCTTAGTGGTTAAGCGCTTGCCTGTAAAGCCTAAGGACCCTTGTTTGAGGCTCAATTACCCGGTACCCACATAAGCCAGATGCACAAGGTGGTGCATGCATCTGGAGTTTGTTTGCAGTGGTTGGAGGCCCTGGTGTGCCCAGTCTCCTCTCTCTCTCTCTGTCTCTAATAAATAAATAAAAATAATAAAAAATGTTTTAAAAGTTTTTTCAGTATTATACAATTCAAGAAAGTCTCAACTATTATATGATTCAAGAAAGTCTTAAAAGAAAAACACTACTAAAGCCAGGCGTGGTGGCGTACACCTTTAATCACAACACTCGGGAGGCAGAGGTAGGAGGATTGCCATGAGTTCGAGGTCACCCTGAGACTACATTGTGAGTTCCTGGTCAGCCTGGGCTAGTATGAAACTATGCCTTGAAACAAAACCAACAAAATAAAAGAAAAGAAAAACACTACTATGTTTGTTTATTGAAGTAAATGATAGAAAAATAAAGGCTGGAGAGATGTCTTAGTGGTTGAGGCACATGCCTGAGAAGCCTGAGGTCCTAGATTCGATTCTCCAGGACCAACATAAGCCAGATGCACATGGTGGCGCACACATCTGGAGTTCGTTTGCAGTGGCTAGAAGCCCTGCCATGCCCATTCTCACTCTCTATTTCTATCTCTCTGTCTCAAATAAATTAAAATAGTAAATCTTAAAAAAAAAGAAAAATATTGTTTCTATAAATGTCATCAGCTATCACATAAACCAGTTCATTCAAGGAAAGGCTTTTGTGAAACTTGCATATACCTCTCCTTGGGATAATTAAAGCTGTTTAAATAGGGGGATTGACAAACAGAGACTGCCTCTAGTTCTAGCTTTACTCAGTCTAGATTTAGTTGGAGTTTTGCTACTATATATATCTTCCTGGATGCTTCCATCTCCCATAGACTAACCATACAATGTATTTACTCACACTCACTTACCTGAGTAAATAGAAATGGCTTTGTGGTGAATGTAAGCACCTCTTCTCTCATATTCAGTAAAATCCTGGCACCATAACTTTAAGGACTCACTCACAAGGAACCTTTTGAGTATTCTTTAGTCAGTCAATGGTAAAAACAGGCTATAGGCAAAGATGATATTATCTAACTGAAATTATGATGTGTGGATTTTTCTGAAACTTCTTGACTTTCATTAGAAATCAGGATTTCAGCTATGAACATTACCCTCACTCTATAGATGAAGAACCTGGAACAAAATTTGAATGCTAAATTATCTAACTCTAAAATTATCTTAAATGCAAGTATGCTGGATTGTGTGATCTGAGGTTACTTTAGTTTTTATTTTGTTCTAGTTCTTTATTTCCAGTAATATTTAATGTGAAAGTAATTACTTATATGGAAAAATAAAGTATATATAAAATGTCTTCTTATAATGAAGTTTAAATAAACTTAATCTGCTTACAACCCTTACCTTGAACTTATTAGAATCTGATAGCAAAATTATTGCATTTAGAATTAGGAGAAATAAGCTTTCACATTGACTATCACCATTTTGCTCTGTAATATTAGGACATTCACTTAATCTCTTTGGACTTTTAGTGCTGACACGAAAAATAATGATTGAATTATATTTTTGATAAAGTAACTCATAAAATTCTGTGGTTGAATTTCTTTGTTTTTTTGTTGAAAAAAATTACCATCTAAAAACATACACAATATTTTATTTCAAAAATTATAAATTATGAAATTAATGGGACCTTAAGAAACAGTCTTCATCTTAAAATCATCCAGCCATTTCTGAAAAGTATAGGTAACTGATCACTCTAAGTACAAATATGGAAGTTCCAAGAGTACTGGCAAGTGCAATACTCCAGTAACTTCACCAAGATCCACTTTTCCATTACCACTTTGCATAAAAAAAAGAAATGAGTCTCTGAGGGTAAAAATTTATTGTCTGAAATTATATAACTAATAGGTAACATATCAGGAAGTTGGACCCAGACATATTCCATAAAGTGGGAAGTAGAAATAGCTTTCCTTTTGTATCAGTGTATAATTCTGGATTTGCTAATATATTGTAAGACCATCTGAGATTCTAAGCCAACACTTACCCATCTTGCATAACAGAACCCCCATGCTTTTGTTAATCTTTGATTAGAATGTTTCTCTCAGGAGCAAGGTGTCTCTTTGGGATCATAGACTGTTAGATGTAGGGTTTTCATAGGGATAATGTTCTGACAAAAAATTAACAGTGAACGCTCATTTCTACAAGTGATTTAGGATTATTTTGTGTACTTTTGAAATATCCACTAAATAAGTTTCTTATAATTTGAATGAAAATGATATCCATTAAAATAAAGGAGGCTCTAAGCCTCCTCCTAGAGACAGACTAATAGACCAGACAGAACTGGGTTTGTTCAGTTCTTGCACTGACACATAACAGTTTTGAAAAAATTAAGCATTTACATTAAACAAAATAAGCCTCAACCTCTATATCTATAAAATGGTAATCCATTATTGACTTTGTAGATGACTATGATGCATAAGTCAAATAATCCAAAGAAAGTAGGCTATTACTTTGAGCTTATGGTCTCCAGTCTTTTTACCACAACCCCCAATGCTACTGCAAAGAAATCAGACCTCAATTAAGACAAAAACATGATTGAATAATTGACTTAAATGTTTTAATGTGTTATTTCAGGTATGAATAGTAGTTGTGTTCATAGCAAATCCTTTACCAGCAAACACAGGTTAACAACCTTCCACTATAGTGCCTTAGCATTCAACATTAGAAACAGGTAGTAACCTACAAAACCTGTAATCAAAAAATATTTGGCAAGAACTGAAAATGTCAGAAAATGAGGAATGAAGGAGAGAGCATGAGGTAAGAAAAGTACTTGGTCCTTAAATATGAATAAGATGGATGTTTAAAGATAGAACTCTGCCAGAAATTAGTAGCATGTATGATTTGCCTTGGATGAGCTTGTCTAAAACAATAATTCTTGTTTATGTGCAATTTTTACAGCTCTGTCCTTGGAAAACATGAAGGTTCTTAGCGTAGTCCTTCAAATTCTTCTAAAGGCCAAGTGTAATACATAGTTTTAGAAAGACAGCAATAGAGGCCTTGCTTGAGTAATCAAGGAATAAGATCAGAGGGCAGTAGGAGCAAAACCACAGGAGAAATAAACAGATGGAAACATCAAGGGGCATAGTAACCTCCCTGGTGTCAGCCCTTTTTACTCTTCCAGAGTGTAGCAAATAATTTCTCAATTCTACCCTCCAGCCTTCTCTTTAGTGCCTCTTTGTTGTATGTGGAGGGCAGGCACCAAACCTTCCATCCCTGTTTGCTGTCCCATAGGAACTAATAAAATGCTTACTGCATGAATGTTTGAAATTTGGGTAACTTCTGTGCTGAGAAGTATTTACATCCACAATACCTACATTTCCCTGCACTTTCAACACTGTTGTCTATGAGTTAACAAAGCTAAGTCTAGTGTTGGTGTTTTTCAAGGAGTCTACACTACTTAATAATATGTTCATTTTTCATGTTCACTTGCTCATAGTAGCTCTAGGCTAAAGTCTGTGTTGCATATGGTCTCAGTTGTTCTGTTTCTATAAATTCATCTGAGTGAAAGTTTTAAAGAAAATGTATGATCTTGTGTTTTTACTTCAATGTATGTTAAGCTATTCAATGATGATATTTCCATAGAACTACTCATGACATGTTTTCTTGGAAAGTAGTTCAGTCTAAAATCTAAACTGCTACAAATAGTACTAAGGTATATCAAAAAGAAGTCACCAAGCAGAGTTTCCACGTGAGAGGTGTGGCTGTGTCTTAGCTTTAACTTGATGTTCAATGTCAAACACAGTATTCTTCATTTGTGAACATTTTTCCCTGTCTGGCAATTGAAGAGGTCAGAAATGAATGCCTTCCAAAGCCTTTTCACAATCTTAAAACTGCAAGAGTCTGGGGATGGGCTGATGGAGAACTAATGTTGTACTGCACAATTACCTAGTGCCTCAAGTATAAACACATAGAACATGTGTTGTTCACAATAAGCCACTATAGAAAAGCAAATTAACTATATGTGGAAAAAGAGATGACTAATGAAATAAGTTTTTCAATGAGGAAAATTAAAATGAATGTGGATCTGAAGAAATAGTTGAGATAGGAAAAAATGTTGAATATTTTCCAAAAATAAAGTTAAGCCAAGTTGTTTAATATGAGTTTAGCAATAGTTAGTTGAGATTAAAACTACACAATTTCAACAAGTTGTTCTAATTTTAACACCAAATGAAATTTAAAATGAGAAGCAATAAGTTGACTCCCACATGGTGAGTAAATCAAAAATATTTATAACTTTCAGCCAAAAAGTGTTAAGTAAATTTCATAAGTTTTTATGTTATTTGTGTGAGAAAGCAGGTAAGCATAACATCACTTTATCACAATTTCATTTAAAGCAGCCTAAAAAAATACAACATGCTTAGTTCCTCTCCCAAAACATATTGACATTTCTGATAGTCTTAGTAAAATACAGATTAAGTCATGCTTCTGAATTAACTTGGATGCTCAATCAACCACCATATAGCACTGAGTCCAGATGTTTTAGTTTCTAAACAAAAATTTGCTCTAAATGAATTATTTGTTCATCATCCATTTGAAGTTGGAAGCAGGAAATATCAGAGTCTTATCCTATAAATCCTCAGAAAAAAATGCACTTAGAACTTAAATCCTCCTATATCTTCTATAATCCCTTAGGTTACTTTCTTCCTACAAGCATACTAGGTACACTGTGGAATAGGAGGAGCTAGTACACTCTGTTGTCTACTATCTTAGTCCTAAACCATGTTCTTGTGTCTCTTCCATACTGACTTTGAACATCTGGCTATTAAGTTTGCTGACCATTTCCCCATTTTTATTCTTCCCTTACCTCCTTAATTTGTCACTCACTACTACTACCCTGGCATTTAACCTTGGTTTCTTTCAACAACATTGTTCCTGATCCAGAAGTGGTGGCACATGCCTTTAATTCCAGCACTTGGAAGGCAGCGGTGGGAGGATTGCCATGAGTTTGAGGCCAGCATGGGACGACATAGTGAATTACAGGTCAGCCTAGGCTAGAACAAGACCCTATCTCAAAAAAGCAAAGCAAAACAAAAAAAAAAATGTTCCTGTTATAATGTATGACACTTTTGTCCAACTTCAGAAAGTAGGACCAGATGGGTAAAACCTGCCTTTATTAATTGTTAATCCATTCATATAAATAATAAATTAGTGAGTTAAAGGATTAACACAAGAATAATTGTGTCATAAGATTCAGTTTGTCTTTGATGTTGCATGCCTCTAATATCAGGATGAACTAAACTGCTTGTTCTGTCAACAAGAAAATCATCACTCAACTTTGTATCAAAAACATGGCCCAAAATAAACTTATTTTCCACTAGTCTGTGGTATTTTATTTGCAACAGACAATTAACTAAGACAGGTAGTATTTATTAACAGATCAAAGCCATGTAATATTTATAATACCTAATCACTGCTATGTTAAATATTGAATGGGCATACAGACATGCGAGCAATTTCAGTTGACAAGATTATAAAGTATTATTCATATTGTCAGTAAATAATCATCAAATGCCTATTGCATATAAAGCACCATATAAGATGCTAGGATCAGCAGGGATAAGATATATTACATGGCCATGAATATCTTCTATAATAATATAGTGAGAATAAACTTTTAACAAGTAATTATAAATTATGAGGAAGTTCTGAAGTAAGATAGAAACACTAGAGTGATTTATATTTTAAAAAGTAAAAGGAGAACTGGGGATATTGCCTAGTAGATAAAGTGCTGACCAGTGAACATGACTTCAGATCCTAGATCCTACACAGAAGATGGACACTAAAGTGCTAGCACCTGTAATCCCAGTGTAACTTGAATGAGAAAGGACTTGGAGACAAAAGAATAATCTGAAATGTTATGGCTCAGCTAGCCTGGCAAATGCAGTGGTAAAGAACAAGAGACCCTGTCTCAAATAAAATGAAATGAATAAAATGAATGAAATAAAATGAAAGGTGAGGACGGACACTGAAGTCCTCTGAGGCAATGGCACATGCATGGCTGCATCACACACACACACACACACACACACACACACACACACACACAATATATATATATATATAGCTTAATTTCAGATGCCAAAGAAATCTAGATAATGGAAATAAAGAAAATAATCTTGTAAAGAATTTCACCTAAAATCTCAAATTAAAGTAATCTGGGGCTGAAAAGATGAGCTGTCACCCTATAGTTTTAATGGCCAATCAACACAGTTAACACAGTTATCTCTCTGATTTGTTACTAGCTTTCTAGATGGAATCTTTCAGGTTAATTAATAGGTCAGGATGACTATGTGAAAGAAATTGGTACACTGTAAACAATCAAAAATGTTATGTTGGGGCTAGAGATGACTTATCAGTTAAAGTGTTGCCTGCAAGGCCTAATGACCCAGGTTTAATTCCCCAGTACTCATGTAAAGCAAGATTCAAGAAGTGGTATGTGCACCTAGAGTTTCTTTGCAGCAGCTAGAGGCCCTGGTGTGCCTAGTCTCTCTCTCTCTCTCTCTTTCTCTCCCTCTCTCTTTCTCTCCCTCTCTCTTTCTCTCCCTCTCTCTTTCTCTCCCTCTCTCTCTCGTTTCTATCTCTCTCTGCTTGCAAATAAACAAATAATAAAAAATTTAAATGTTATGTAGAATAAATAGTAACAGGTTTTTGATTCAACTCAATGAAAACATTACAATTGATAGGAGAATAGTATATAGTAACATAAGTATCATACAGTGACTTCACGAGTATTTCTTTAGATGCTGTAATTTCATCTTCTCTCTAAAGGTCCAGGTAAGACTTAATGTTCACTAAGAGTTCACAGTCTGGCCACAGAGGGCTTCTCAAAACTCCTATCATCTTGTCCACATATCCCTGTCTACTATGATTGATATGGCTGAACATAGCCACCTCCTCATCGGAATCCTGTTTTGAGTCCAGAAGGACAATATATCAAATGCTTACCTTTTGCTATTAAACAGTAATCAAGAAGTCATATCTATTGTATGCAGAAATCTAAGGTGTTCTTCCAAGATTTTTCATCCTCTGTATATATACTATACAATATCTTACCCTTAAGATTAGGAGTATTTGTGCATACTGAGGACTCCTAAGGTAAGAAATTATTGCCAATGCAGTTAAAGACATTTGAATCAGTTAAAGTCAGATTCAAAGTATTTTATCTGTCAGATGTTACCGAATGGAAATTTTCTATTAGCATAACAATACCCAGGACAACTAATAAAGAGAAAGGTTTACCTTGGCTCATTTTTCTTAAAGGCTTCAGTTCATGGTCAGTTGTCCCCATTGCTTTTTGTGTCTTTGATAGCACAACATGGTAGAAGTAGTTAGAAGTAGGTGGTAGAGAAAAACCACAAAATCATTAATTTCATTACCAAAAAGCAAGAAAGGAAAAGAAAGGAGATAGGGTTCAGCTGTTTTTTTTTTTAATATATTTTATTTATTTATTTGCAAGCAGAGAGAGAGAGAGAGAGAGAGAAGAGAGGCAGACACAGAAAGAATGGGCATGCCAGGGCCTCTAGCCACTGCAAACAAACTCCAGATGCATGTGCCCCTTGTGCATCTGGCTTACGTGGGTCCTGGAGAATCGAACCGGGATCCTGTGGCTTGGCAGGCAAACGCCTTAACCGCTAAGCTATTTCTCCAGCCCCATGGGTTCAGCTGTTTTATAGACAGTATGGCAGGCAGTCTGACATTACCTTGAATTCTTTACATTATTAGTGGGTTACAAGTTGTTAAGGCAATATGATTTTGGGGCACAAACAGAAAATTCATTAGTAATCAGCCAGTGACAAGTACAAATATAGAACTGAGAACTGTTTGTTCTGGGGTGTTTTTACCCATGAATTGGTCTTGTAGAATATCTGATTGCCTCCACCTAAGTTTTATCTCTAAATACATTTACTTTAGTGCTTAGAAAAATAATAAAAGGAAGACTACAGAAAATGTAAAAACTGATAATTGTCAGAATCTGAGGCTTATCTGGGTATTGAAAGTGAAAGAGAATTCCAAACTAGTATGAAGTTTTCAGTCTTGGGGCAATCTATCAGAAATGAGGCAATTTACATAAAATGAACAATTCTTATATTACATTTTTATCAGTATGACAAAATACATGTCAGAAACAATGTAAAGGAAAAAAGATTGATTTTAGCTCAAGATTTCAGAGAGTTGAGTTGCATGGGCTCATGTACTTGGGCAGAACATCATAGTGGTAAAGCATATAGCAGAGGAAGGCTGTTCACTTCCTGGCCCACCAGGGAAATACAGAAAGAGACTAGGGCAAGATATTTCCCCAAGGAAATATCTCCAGTAACCCACTCTCTCGAACTAAGAAGACATGAAGTTTAATCAGCTCCAAATAATTCATACAAATTTTCCGGTTTTTATTAGCACATAACTATATATAATAATGGGTTTAACTATATTATTTTCATACATCTATATAATGGATTTTATCATGTTCTTTTTATCATGTTTCTTTACCCCTTATATTCCTGTTTATCCACTTTCTCTTCCCAGGTAGCCTTTCTACTTTTAGGTTTATTTTTGGTGACACATTGAGTTTAATTAGAGTTGCTTATAGCAGCATGAATAAAGAGCCATCTACAGGAGCATGGGCAACCTACCAATGACTATACCAGTGGAGAAAATGAGTCTCCCTCCACCATCAACTACTAAAGTTCTATAAATGCTCTGAAGAGTAGAGTTTCATGAGCCCCACCCCTTTGCACCCTGCCCACTAATGTTCATGGAGGGATGAGATTTCATGAGTCCTTCCCTTCTTTCTGACTGAATGGTGAAGTCCTGTGAAGGTCTTGTGCATGTAATCATAGTGGGGAGTTCAAGAGTGCAGTGGTCATGCCATGCACTGAAACAGCAATACACAACCCTCCATCACTTCTCCAGCTATACACTCTTTCCATCACCTCTTTCATAATGTTCCTGGAATGTGTGAGGTAGATGCACACATGTGGGGTAGAGCATCCAACAGCCATCCTTTCTCAACATTTTGACCAAAGTGAGTCTCTGCCTCCACAGCAAAAAGAAGCTCCTCTGACAAAAATTGATAGCAGCCCTAAGGGATCCACATACAAATTCTTACTCTATCAAGTGATTAATTCATTGACTAGGTCAGAGTCCTCATGGTATTATTGTGTCTGGAAGTACCATCACAGACACACCCAGTGCTATACTTCACTAATATTCTATTTCATTTTTGTTTATTTGTTTTGATTTTTTTTTTGAGGTAGGGTTTCACTCTGGAATACACTATGTAATCTCAGAATGGCCTTTACTTCATGGTGATCCTCCTATCTCTCTCTGCCTTTCAAGTGCTGGGATTAAAGGTGTGTACCACCACACCCTGCTTAATACTCTATTTCTTAATCTAGTCAGTTGACAAGATTAACCATCACTCTTCCTTAGCATAATGTACTTTGTTTTGGTGGAAATTATCCAGGAAAAAGATAAGCATACAAAGGAAAAACAAACCTTATTGAAATAAAGAAATCTACTAGTCATACAAGAGTTATGTTTATTCTTTTTTCACTCTCCTTCAGATCATTTAACTGTCATTGGAACACTTCCTGGTTTTTTTCTATTATGTATAATCTATTGAGGACACCATTCATAGAATTTGTGGGTCTTTTTGAGTTTCTGCAAGTTCTGCTATTTGCTTGGCCAGGGTTGCATAGCTTGTCTCTTCATTTTGGGGTTCTGTTCCTATTGTCTTTTCTATGTTTTGATTAGAGACATCCATTATGGGACTGGGCAATCTAGCTGGATTTAATTGCGTCTGATTTTTCATGCTATTCCTTTTTCACTGTGGTCTGCCCATCACAATGGTACATAAAGCCTAGGGTATGGGATGCAAGCCTGCTGGCCTGGGGTGGAAGGGTGGTGGTGAGTGTGAGGGTGATTGTCCAAGGAGTTCAGAGAGGCTGGGAAGGGGGCCTGAATCCCTTTTGGGGGTGGGAGGGGGCAGTGGTGGGTGGGATACCATTCAAGCACATGAAGCTCAGAAAGGCTAGGGAAGGGACACTGGCCTATTGGCTTGGGTCCCTATTTGGGGGTGGGACTGAAGAGTGGGACCAGAATTCGTGCAAGGGACTCAGAAAGGCTAGGGCAGGGATTCTGGCCTGTTGGCCTGGGTTCCTGTTCTGAGGTGAGACTGGGGAGTGGGACTGGTGGTCATGGACTGGGCTCAGAAAGGCTGGGGTGGGGCCTATAGAAGATGGCTTAGTGGTTAAGGCATTTGCCTGCTAAGCTAAAGACTCTGGTTCGATTCCCCAGGACCCACATAAGCCAGATGCACAAGGAGGCACATGCATCTGGAGTTCATTTGTGGTGGCTGAAGGCCCTGCACACACTCTCTCTCTCTCCTCTCTCTCTCAACCTCTTTCTCTCTCTCAAATAAATAAAATATATTTTTTAAGAAAGGCTGGGGTGGGACCAAGCCATGATTATGCCAGTGGAGCTCTGCGCAATGTTAGGAAAGCCTGGAGCAGAGGTCCTAGCCTGCTACTTTGGGTCCACTTGGCCTGTGGTTAGTGTAGGAGGGACTTCTGGCTGGGACCTGCAGCTAGAATGGCTGCTTGAGGGAATTGGGGAAATAGTGGGCTACTCTAGAGCTTGGGAATCAGTGGATTCCCTATTTTGCTCCTCCATGCCCTCCCACTGGGAGCCTACAAGAATCAGGAATCCCCTAAAAAACCCTTGAACTTTAAGGGTCTTGCCTTTATTTCCCCATGAGGTGAGGACAGTTAGGAGGACACCATCTTGACTGGAAGTCCACATTTATCTTTTGACCACCATGATTAACTAGCTATCCCAGGTATTAGCTTCATTCTACACAGAGGAAATTAGATTTTAAAAGAGTTCACAAGTTTCTCTGTCCCATTTGCTATCACAAAATGATAGATCACAATGAGGACTGTCCAACTCTCAAGTATCCTCTTTCTGATACATTAAGCTTTCTTCCTGGGCCTGAAAATTCTCATATTTGATCCAGTAATATCTACATGTTTTCAGTAAATATTTGCTTAATATCTAAATATGCTCTTGAACTACATTAAAAAAATTAAAACCCACAAAGACATGTAAAGATTCTCTGAAGTGAAAAAGAAAATAATGAGTGTTAGGTTGGACAGGTCCCCACATGGAGTCAACAAGGACAGCAGGATGGTGACAGAGACAAAAGGAAGTGGATTATCCACATTATCCACAGAGCTATTTTATCACTTCCTTGCCTGCAATGCCCCGGGTCATGGTTTCCTGCCCCCTTATTTTATAAATCACCTGGTCGCAGTTCAGGTATCACTCCATGGCTATCGTAGATCTACCCTAAAGTAACCTTTCTTTCTCATTTTTTCCTTTCCTCACCTTCAGCCAACTGACCCTATAAATCCCATTACCAGAGGAACTCAGGTGGGCTGTGCTCCTCTCTTGTAAGTCAGCCCTGACAGTTTGTGCTTTTCCTAATAAAAGCTTTCATCTTTGCCTCAGAGTGGTTTGTGTGGTTGTGGTCAGTCCTAAACCTTACAATGAGTAGAAAAGCATAAACGTCAGAGGATACATTAGTAAAGATGGTGCAGAGAAGTGAAACCAACCACAAGTTATGTTTGTCAGTTTTCCCTGATGCAATAAAACACTGAGATAATAAGTTTGTAAATGGTGAAAGGTGGGTTGGAGAGATGGCTTAGCAGTTAAAGCTCTTGCCTGTGAAGACTAAGTACCCAGGTTCAATTCCCTAGTAGCCACGTAAGCCTGATGCACAAAGTGGGACATGTTTCTGGAGTTGTTTACAGTTGTTAGATTCCCTGGCATGTCCATTCTCTCTATATATCTACCGCCCCCTTTGCTCTCACTCTCTCAAGTAAGTAAATAATTAAAGTATTTTAAAAGGGAAAAGGTGACTTTGCTCACAGATTTGGAAGTTCCCACCCATGATTGCTTGGCCCTTTTGCTTTAAGTACCACAGCATGGTGGTACAATGTGCTGGAACAAACCCACTTAATTCATGACCAAGAAAGCATATCAGAAAAACATTAGTCTCAAAATTCCCTCAGTAACATATCTCCAATGACTGGCAGACCTCTCGTTAGTCTGCCCACCTCCCCCAAGGTTTCACTACCTCTCAGTAGCATGACTCTGGGAAGCAAGCCTCTGTGTCTTTGGGCAATAATCAAGGTCTTTATAGAAAATATAAGGATATACAGAAATGGTCATTAAGAAGGATTGGCAAATGTGGCAATGGAGTGATGTCCCATAACCTACCATCTGCCAGCTGGAGACTCAGGAAAGTTAGCAATTAATTTCAGTTCAACTCTACATGTCTGAGAACCATGGATGATAGTAGTTTCAAGCACAGCCTGAGTGCTAAAGCCCCAGACCAAAGAAAAGTAATTACCCTTCAATAACCTTTATGTTTTATTCACCAGATAGAATGGTGAGGCTCAGAGTGGATGCTGTGCTATCCATATGAATGCATGTATCTTCTAAATCTCTCTATATAAGATCTTAGATGCTATTATCTTCCACATGTTTTGGGACTGTGAGCCAGTCTATTCCTAGACCTTGATTTCTCTTAAATGAATTTCATGGATTATGCTGTGCTTTCCCCATGAGTTTGTTTCTTCTAAATCTCCTTACATAAGCTCCTAGGCCCTATCTTCTACATGTCTATGAATTCTCTAGCCTTTTCTTAGATCCCAAATCCCCTTAAATGAACCCCACAACTCCACAATTATTTCTCCCTGAGTAAAAAATGATTAATAATTTGTCCTTCATGAGTCTGTTTTATTAATTATTTGTTAAACAGGATAAGAACCCAAAGTTGGGGTGCATAAATGTTGGGAGACCCATTCTGAACCACAAAATCCTGCATCAATAGGAGTTACCAGACAGTGTTTGGGTAAGAAGAAGGCTGAACAAGGAAGAACACTTTGCAGAGAGAAGTAAATAAGCAAATTTTAAGAAATAAAGAGGTAAGGAAACAATTAGGGCTAAGTATCTCTAACATTTATAAGAAGCAGAAGCTGTACATGGTTCTTGTTTTCTGGAGGTTTTCCTTCTCTCCTCCGCCCATAGTCTCAGCCTCTCCAAAACAGCTACTATGGACTAAGTTGTATCCCCCACTAAAATTTTACATTGAACATCTAACTCCTACTACATTCAAACGATATGACCTCACTTGGATAAAAAGGAGCTACAGATGCATTTAGATCTGATGAGGTACATGTTAAAGGAAACTGAGCTTATTGCAGTATGATATCCAGTATGCAAGCAGGAATTCAGACATGAAAATAGGCACACAAGGAGAACACGATTTAGTGATTAAAAACAAATTGGATATTGCTTCATAAGCCAAGGAATGACCAAGATTGACAGTAAACCACAAGAATCATTTCTCAGAAATAACCAATCCTAATGACACTCTGGCCTCAAAGCATCCAGCTTTGAGAACTATGAGATAATACATTTCCATGGAATTTTGCTCTGCACTTTGTGCCATATTACCCTTTTATTCACACCATGCTACCTACTACAGGAAGCCTTCCTTTTGCCACCCCTTAGAAAACTTATCTTCATTTTCTCACCTTTGGATCCTTAAAACAGCATTTTGGCTCCACTCTTTCCAGAGTGGTTTATTGTATTACAGCAATGCATGCACTTGTCGTCTCTCTCAGACTGGCAACTCAGTGATGGAGTCAGGAATGATTCTGAAACCTGAGGCACTCCTTGGCAATGGCAGGAACTCAGCACATCTGTTAAACATAAGTCACATAAAGGAAAAAAGTGGCATAAGGCTGAGCCTCTGAGAATATATTGTCAGTCAGTTGAGTGTTATGTGAACATTATTTTTCTTTGGATGAGGAGATAGCCTACAGCAGGTTTGTAGACACCTTCTCTATGACAGGCAAAAAGTAACCTTTAGGGATGGTAGGATTGCTTAGTGGTTAAGACCCAGGTTTGATTCTCCAGGACCCACATGAGCCAGATGCACAAGGTGACACTTGTGTCTAGAGTTGATTTGCAGTGGCTGGAGGCCATGGTGTACCCATTTCTCTGTCTCTGTCTCTCTCTGTCTCTTTCTCAAATAAATAAATCAAAATAAATATTAAGAAAAGTAACCTCTAAAGGTGTAAAGATGTAAACCAGAATGCTACTGGCATAAAAACAGGTACCTTGATCAATGGAGACAGGCAGAAAGATTGTAAAAGCCTCGGGGCGGGGGGGATAGCCTGAGCTACCATGTTTCCTCCATTCCTGCAGGGACTGACTGAGGCCTCTTGGTCCATACAATAAATACCAATAACCCTGCCAAAGGCCTTCAGCAGAATTGGGGCAAGAGAAAAGTGGTCTGCATGTACAAACTTTTTATTTAAAAAAAAAAATCAATGAATTAAAAAAATGCAAAGATGTAACAGGATAGCTCAAGGGTTTTATGAACTTATAGCCTAGCTTATAAAAAGACTTTTGAAAAACTATCTACAATATTATGTGATAAGTAGAAAGCTATTATTCAAAAGGTTAATTCTATGAGAATCCAAAAGAGGAAGAGACTAACCTGTCTCAGGATTGCGATGGTGGGTGTGATGCAGCCTTGGTAACATCAGACTGAGATGAGTAACTGGGTCTCCCTAGTGTCTTTTGGAGGTTCCTGAGTGAATGAAAACACATATGCCTAAAATGTTGATCTTAGCTCTCCCTGCAATGTTTATGTTAAAACTTCAGCATTTCACTGAATAGCAGATGATTAAGCATGAATTTAGTGAGAAAAGATCCCTAGGTGGCATGGTTAGAAAACAGCCACCTCCTGTAGTCAGCGGTTACCCCTACTAGTAATGAGATCTGAGAAGGCAGCAGGGGGAACTGTTATAATGATTGGAATGTAAGTAAGCAAAGTGCAAGTCTGAGGGCAGGCAGCTGCCACTGTGAGCAGCTCACAGGGACTCAACCCAGTTTTTCAGAAAGGACTCCTCAGGACACAGTGTTCTGCAGGCTCCTGACACTCAGGAAATCACACTCATGCTTGCAATATTGGAAGCTGCCTAGCTGAGTATGCAATAACACCATGCAGCAATGACCCCTCCTCCTGTGTCTATCCAAATGTGCTGGTTTCTTAGAGCTGCCATGGCAAAGCACCACAAACTAAGAGGCTTACAAATCAGAGATTTATGTTCAACAACCCTGGAAACCAGAAGCATCAAGTCAAGTCAAGACAAGCTATTAGCAAGCCTGGATGCTCCTGAGGCTTTTCTTCTTTGCTTAAAGATATCCACCCTCTTCATAAGTGTCCACATGTTGTTTTCCCTATGCCTGTCCATTTCCTTTTTTGCTAGAACCAGAATATCTCCATTTTTGAACTCTAAACTCAATTTTACAATGTGTGAGATTCTGGTAACCCAGACTATCTATCCCATTGCAAAATAGTACATGAATTGTCATTTCCCTAGAATGACCCAAATCATCTAATTGCAATTTTCCTAAAGTGGCCCAGACCACCTGTTTAACTGACATTTCCTTGAAGTGGCCCAGACCACCCATGTAATTGCTATTTCCCTAAAGTGGCAAAGGCCACAAAACAGAATGCCCTACAATATAGAAGAATTCTCATGACCCTACTGCCACTATAAGAACTCTCTAGTCTATAAGAGAAGTTTATCTGTCTGGCCAGGGCCCTTCTCATACTTTCGTGAAAAAGCCTGTCTCTGCTGTTGCACCAGTCTTTTCTCTCATTTCATTCTCTATTTGTCCCTGGATTTTTCCTAACTTTTTTTTTTTTTGTTTTTGAGGTAGGTTCTCAGGTTTGCCCAGGCTAATGTAGAACTCACTCTGTTGTCCCAGTCTGGTATTGAATTCAAAGCAATCTTCCTATCTCTGCTTTCCCAGTGCTGGGATTAATGGTGTGCACCACCATGCCCTGCTTTTCTTAACATCTCTAAGTTCAGGTCTCATTAAATTAGGACTAATGAATTAATTTATACCAATTGCTAGTTGTACGGTGTTACCTCCACATACAATCTTCTGAGGTAATTGGGATTAGGACTTCAGGACGTGAATTTGGAGAGTACAAGATTTAGCCCAAAATACCCAGAATACATTCAATGAACTAGAACACACAATTTGTTAAACTAAGCTCTTGTATTGTATGAGTGCTATGGTTTGAATATATTTAGTGATTTAGTGTTCCAAAAACACCCATAAATTAAGGACAAAGTGGTGCTATTGGAAAATGGTAGGGTCTTTGGGAGATGGGACTTTAGGTAATTGGGTGCATAGTCTTAAAGGAATCTATGAGAAGCCACCCATATTCTCTTCTTTCCTCTCCTCTCCTCGCTGTCTCTCCCTGCTGCAGTTGGAGATGGGGTATTGTTGCTCTGATACAGACTCTTGCCATCATTAGAACTGAACCAGTACAGATAGCATGACTATGAACCTCCCAAACTCCAAAACTCTAAAGTTAAATAAACCTTTTCTCTTTATGAGTGTTATCTTGTGAGTTTGTTGTTGTTGTTGCTATAGGTATGTGCAGCTGTCTAACCCAAGGAAGAATTTCAGAATTCTGAGTGGGAAATGTCATCTCTCCCAGGTATATGACCATTCCTTCAGAAAGTATGGATGCTCTCTAGATCAATAATGGGGACTGAGAAGGATAGCCCCTCAAGAAGGCAGAGGTATGTTGATGAAGGCCAAGAATGTTCTGTGAAGGACTATTAAAGACTCAACCAGGAATTATATTTAAGTAAGCATTTCTGGTAAATTGGCAAGATTTTAGAAAAAGAAATCTAAAGCTCAAAGCCTCTGGTAATAAGTTGTTTTTCTCTTCATTCTTAGCCACTACTTTCATGCTTAGTTTTTCATGTTTTTTTTTTTCTTTAGCTTCAAATTCCTCCAAAATTAGATCTGCTTCACAGAAGATTAAGCAAGTAAAATTTCTTTTTTCCTTCCTTCTTTCCTTCCTTCCTACTTTCCTTTCTTCCTTCCTTCCTTGTTTTATCTTGTGTGGTTCTTCAGATCAAATTCAGGCATGCTAGGTAAATATTCTACCACTGAGTGACACTTCCAGTGTACATTTATAAAAAATTATATCTTTTGCAATTTTTAGGAGCATAATGCAAGATTGGCAAAATCCTACAGAAGCATTCCTGTTTATATGAAATACTAGCTTAACTAACCATCCCACATGTCATTTACTCCATCTGAAACTCCTATTCACCATGCCCTTTCAAAAAGCTACATTCTCTGCTTTGAACATCTATTGCAGGAGCTTGAGCACCAGACTGACCAGAAACCAGTTCATCAAGCTGAACTAGAGCTTTCTAATTCAATGGGAAATTCCCAGAGAGAATTCTTAAATATACTCAATGCTTGTAACACTTGCTGTGCTTTTGACATTGTAATTGCCTTCCTGGATAGCTCCTTATTCCCATCCCTGTTACACAGACCCTTATGAAACAGGAGCATCAGTGAATCCAAGTGCCCTCATTTCCTAAATTAAATACTTGAGAGTTTAACCCCAGATGCTCCCCTGCACCATGGAACAAGTAGAAAGGGTCACAGGATGCTAAGAATATGGCTCCCAAAAAGGAAGCAGGCTGAGAGACAAAGTCATCAGATACTAAGATATAATTTGATGTGAACAGTAAGAGGAGTATGTGGGAGACAGATGATAGCCAGAGAGAAGGTAAAGTAGTATGTAAAAAGTCCATACTTACTCTAAGTATGGAGATTATTCACAGAATGGCTGAGGAAAAAGGCCATAATTTCATTTAGGTATGAGAAGGATCACTTGTTTTATGAAGAGAACCAGTGATGTGGGCAAGAGTGCTATCAGGAGTCACTAATACCAGTGCAACAGCGGATTGAAGTATGGCAACAACAATGAAGAAAAGTAAGTATTGGTGGGAAATTCTATGTATTCTAATGGTAGGCCTGATAAAACTGGTACATGGATTTGGTACTGTGTGTGAAAGAAGTCAGTTGGGGAGGCTGAACTGAGAATTATTATTATTATTTTTTTTTAACTTTAGAGACTTAGCAGAGCTATCATTTACTGAGATATGGAAGGATAGAGATGTGGATATTCAATATTACAAATTTTACTTTCAACATGTTAAATACGAGGTGCCAATAGAATGTTCCTGTGTAAATAGTGTACTGAAAACTGGATTTGTGATTCTGGAGTTAAAGATTATGCTTGGGCCAATGATAAACAGCCTCATACAAGGAATGAATATATGAAGAGGGAAGACAGATCTGTTTAGAGACACAGATCAGGAAAGGGGTCATGGAAAGAAGATGAAAAGGAAATAGCCAGTATGTGAGAAGAATCAAGAGTATGTGTCCAGAAGGCCAAAGGAAGAAAGTAAATTGTCTGGTCAATAGTAAACCTCTACTAACCTAACAAACCCTATGCTGATGATAACCTAACTTCATTTATTGAACAAACTTTCTCTGAAATGGACTGAAACAAATAAGTGCACTGAGAACTAGTAATGGAGATAGATCAATATGATATCCCCCCATTCAGCAAGATTTTATCCTATAGAAGAAAGGTGACAAGTTCATAGACAGCACTTAATTACATCCTGTTCCATCACAGAAAGAGCTTTGTCATCAAGCAGATAAATTGTATATTAACTTTACTCTGTGTATACATGTAAAGATTAGCACCACTGACCACCAGTGAAAGATCTATGCTAACTCAGGGCTGATTAGGATATAAACCAAGAAATAACAATCATTCTTTCTGCATCCTAATTTTTGCAATAATGTTTGCTTTCAAAAACAATTTTCAGGAGCTGGAGAGATGGCTTTGCAGTTAAGGCATTTGCCTTGCAAAGCTAAAGGATCCTGGTTCAGGACCCATGTAAGCCAGATGCACAAGGGGGCGCATGCATCTGGAATTTGTTGGCAGTGGCTGGAAGCCCTGGTGTGCCCATTCTCTCCCTTCCTCCCTCTCTCTCTCTGCCTATTTCTCTCTCAAATAAATAAAATATATTTTAAAAAATTGCAGCCAGGCATGATGGCACATGCCTTTAATCCCAGCACGTTGGAGGTAGAGGCAGGAGGACTGCTGTGAGTTTAAGGCCAGCCTGAAACTAGTGAATTTCAGGTCAGCCTGGGCTAGAGCAAGACCCTACCTAGAAAACAAACAAACAAACAACTTGCAGACATACACACACAGTGTTATCCTGGTACATTTTAAAAATACTTTAGCTGGAGAGATGGCTTAGCAGTTAAGGTGCTTTCCTGTGAAGCCTAAGGACCCAGGTTCAACTTAAGCCACATGCACATGGTGGCACATGCATCTGGAGTTTGTGTGCAGTGCCTAAAGGTCCTGACACACCTATTCTCTCTCTCCTTCATTTCTCTCTAATAAATAAATAAACTATTTTAAAAATACTTTAGCCCCTTCATTTGCAATACTGTGTCTTCAGTTGTATATCACTTGTGTTAAAAGTATATATGCATCTTATTTCCAGTCTTTACCCAAATAAACTTCTCAATTTTCAGTATCTTATCTCTCTAGGTGGTCTGTTTTTCAATGCCCTGTGGATATTCATTTCCCGCTCAGCCTTGCCAGAGCAAACCCAAAAAAGTAATAACCTGCTGTGTGTGGTGGTATACACCTTTAATCCCAGAATTTGGGAGTAGGAGGAGGATTGCTGTGAGTTTGAGGCAACTCTGAGAATATACAGTGAATTCCAGGTCAGCTTGAGCTACAGTGAGACCCTACCTCAGAAAAACAAATACAAAACAAAACAAAACAAAAAAGTAATTACCTAAAATAAATGACTACTGGCCACCATGAATAAGAACTGTTGTCAGTGTGACACTCTTCTTTTACTAAAACTGACAAAAAGAGACATTAAAAAAAATAATGAAAACAAATGCTGGTGAGGCTGTGGAGAAGTAGGAACAAGCTTTCACTGCTGGTGGGAATGTAAAATGGTTCAACCATTATGGAAAGCTATATGGAGACTCCTGAAAAGGATGACCATAGACCTACCAATGGATCCAGCTATTCCCTTACTGGGCATATACCCTAAAGGCTCCAAGCCTCAGATCAGAAATATTTGCTCAACCATGCTCATAGCTGCTCAATTCATAATAGCAAAGAGCTGGAATCAATCCATGTGTCCATCACTAGGTGAATGGATAACAAAGATGTGGTATATCTATACTACGGAATTCTACGTAGCAGTAAGGAAAGATGAAATAAGGAAATTTGAAAAAAATGGTCAAACATGGAACAGATCATCCTCAGTGAGCTCACCCAATCACAAAAAGATAATCGTTGCATGGTCTCGTTTATCTGTTGCTCCTAACCTGAATCTACCTGAGATGATGCCAAACCTAATAAGCACTCTGAAGACCAGACAACAGGGAGGGTGGGATGGTGGGAGGGTAAGGATGGGAGGGAATGAGAGGATGGGAGGGAGGACAGGGTGGAGGGGATACAAATAGGGACCCAAAAGGAAATGATACTATAAAACCCTTTATGCTGAAAAACAGGCTAAAACATTGATCCTTCAGCAGGCCCACAGAGGGAACACCCCAACCACAGGAAACTGGAGAGAACATCATGAAGACCAACCTTAATCTTTTCCTGCTTCTCTCTCTCTTCTCTCTCTCTCCCTCTCCACTATATACTCACTTTCTCTTCTATATTACCTATCTTTTTCTTCCCTCACCTTCCCAGGTCCTGACTTATAACTCCCAGTGCCAGCACGGGGTTAACTTCCACAATGAGCTGTTGATCTGAGACACCTACAAGGTTTCCCAAAAAAGACAGATTTCTGTCAGAGTTCTTGATGACCCACCAAAAGTTAATGGTAAGACCCTACTGTCGAAGACAGCATACGTGTGTGAGACCAAACATGGAGAGACCTGGCCAGAATCTGGAAGATGGTCAGTCCCCAGACAGTTAGCTAGTCTAGTGCCAGAGGGTGCTACATGAGCAACTGGGGGATAATGGCCAACATCTATCCAAACACATTGCAGTATAAGATACCCAGCAGGAAACAACCTGATGTAATGCTCAAACAAGTGCAGTAGTGGCACACAGCCATGGAGGGTAACCAACTGCTCTTGATTTGGCTAATAGATCCACTCAGTAGAATGGAACTCATTGTTGGAACTGGGAAATAAGTCAAAACCATGTACAAAAAATGAGCTCAGTCTCCAAGATCAAGATACCACCAAATATGGGCTAGAAGAGAGCCTATGCATATAAAATTCCCTCCAAAATATCTATGGCTATCCCTCCTATCTAGTACTAACTTCTCTCTCTATTGGAGAATTTGCTTATCTTTTTCAGATGGACAATGAACCTGAAGGGAGGATCCGCCAATCACACCTCAGGGCCCCAGCTGAAACCATAGAGTAATGCAGGGGACAGGCAAGAATACAGTGTTCCTGGGGACCACGCACCAGAAAAAGGCTAAAGGAGATAAACACAGGGAACATCCAACTCCAACTAAGCCAGATATCCAGAGACACAGAAGCTCCCAAAACCTTATCACTGAAGTAGAACTAAAATGACCCCAATGTGGCTCAGGGAAATTTGTGGAAGAGGGGGCGGAAAGAATGTTAGAGCCACAAGTTGGGGCATTTTGCACAGAGACTTGGCCTACCCCCCCAGAACTCTTGACTACCCCCACAATGCATGACCCACATTCCCCATTGATGAGGGTCCCTTTGGAAGCGGAAGGACAGGGAGGAGGATAAGGGAGCCAACACTATGAATGTAAAAGCAGAATAATATAAATAAAAATAAACAAATTTTTTAAAAAGTAATAACCTAAAATAAATGACTACTGGCCACCATGAATAAGGACTGTTGTCAGTGTGACATTCTTCTTTTACTAAAACTGACAAAAAGAGACGTGTTTTCATAAAAGGCAACAAAACCAGACTAACTTTGAAAAATCTTCATGAAATTGAAAAGTAGAATAGCCATCAACATATTATCATTATAAACCTAAGTTCTAAGCAGTGCTAAAAACAAACCTGAATTCTCCATATGCACAGACACACACACACACACACACACACACACACACACACACACGTTTGCTATTTCTTCCATGATATTGTGAGATGAGAATGAGTTTTATTTTTTTTGAGTCAACATCTTAGTATATAGCCCAGGCTGGCCTCAAACCCATGGTCATCATACCTAGCCTCCCAAAAGCTGGCATTACAAGCTAGCAATACCACACCTAGCCATAACTTTTAATTTATCTTTGTTATTCTTGTGGGAAGACAGCATATTAGCTCAGGTGACCCCAGGAGGCAAATTTGCCTTCATGCCATTTACCTTCATAAAGAGTGTAACACTCCTCTGCTTCCTGACTGTTAATGTCATACATCCAGCTGGCTTCCTGCTCTTGCTGCCATGCCTCTCTACAAGGGGAGATAGTCCTCTGGAGCTTTCATGGGTGTCCAGTGGAGTTCCACAGTAGCTGTGAGCCATAAGACATAGCAGCAAACTGAATGGAAACAGATGTGAGAATCCAACTATCATCTATAAACCCAAGCACTAAAGAAATTTGCAGACTTTGATGTGACAGTGCATTTATAATTCCAGCACTTCTGAGGCTGAGACAGGAGGATCGTGAATTCAAAGCCAGCCTTTGGTTCCAATAACAAATAAAGGCAAAAACAAAAATCCCCAAATTTGCAAACATTTAGGATGATGCATTTCCTCACTAAGTCTTCAGGGAAATTAGGGTTGATTTGAATTAAAAAATGTTATTTTTATCATGCAGGGTGGTTATAATTGTGGTTGTACTAGCTTACTTTCCCACCAACAGTGAATGAGAGTTCCTATTTCTCCACATCCTTGCCAGAATTTGTTTTCATTTAATATTTTAGTGTTTGTTATCCTTTCTAGGGTAAGGTAGAATCTCACAGTTGTTTTAATTTGCATTTCTCTGATGGTTAGGGATATTGAACATTTTATTAAGTGTGTGTTTGCCATTTGTATTTCTTCCTCTGAGAACTCCCTGTTCAATTCTCTGCCCCATTTTGTGAGTGGGTTGATAGAGTTTTTATAGTTTATGTTTTTGAGTTCTTTGTAGATTGTAGAAATTAGGTCTCTTCAGTTGCATATCTGGCAAAAATTGTCTCCCATTCTGTGGGTAGTCTATTGGTTCTGCTTTTTGTATGTTTGTCTGTGAAAATACTTTAAAGCTTCATGAGATTCCAATGGTTGAGTGATTGTTTAATTTCCTGAGCTACTGGGGTTTTGTTCAGAAAGTCTTTTCCCATTCCTATATCGTGGAAAGTGCCTCCTACTTTTTTTTTTTTCCCAGTACTAGTAGATTTTCAAGTCTCATATTGAGGTCTTTGATCCATTTGCACTTGATTTTTGTGCTTGGCAAGATGTGTGGATCTAGTTTCATTTTCCTGCATGAGGTTATCCAGTTTGTCCACCACCATTTGTTGAAGATGCTATCTTTTTTCCAGTCTACACTGTTAGGGCCTTTTTTGAATATCAAGTAGCTGTAGTTATTTGACCCAAAGTCCGAGTCCTCCATTCTTTTCCATTGGTTGATATTCCTGTTTTTATGCCAATACCATATTGTTTTTGTTAGTATGGCATTGTAATATAGCTTTATATCAAATATGGTGCTGCCTCCAGAGGTGTTTCTTTTGCTGAGGTTGTGCTTGGATGTCTAAGGCCTTCTGCTATTCCATATGAATTTTGAGATCATATTTTCTATTTCTGTGAAGAAAAATGTTGGGATATTTATTGGCATTGCATTGAATCTGTATTGCTTTTAGTAAATTACCATTTTCACAATGTTAATTCTGCCTATCCAGGAGCATGGTAGGTCTTTTCATTTTTTCAAGTCCTCCTCAATTTCTTTCTTGAGTTTTTTTTATGTTTTAATTATATAAGTCTTTCGCATCCTTGGTTAATGTTATTACAAGGTACTGTGTTGTTGTTGTTGTTGTTGAAAATGTGACAATGTTGCTAATTTCTTTCTCGGTATCTTTGCTTTAGCATATAGAAAGACTACTGACTTTTGTGCATTGATTTTGTATCTTGCTACTTTGCTAAAGGAATTAATCACCTTTAAGAGTTTTGAGATGGAGGTTCTTGGGTCACTTAGGTATAGAATCATGGCATCTGAGAATAGGGCTAACTTGACTTCTTCCTTTCCAATTTGTATCCCTTTGATTTCTTTTTCCTGTCTTATTGCTTGACCTAGGACTTCTAGTACTATGTTGAAGAGCAGAGTTGAGAGTGGACACTCCTGCCTTGTTCCTGATCTCAATGGGAATTCCTTCAGTCTCTCCCCATTAAGTATTATTTGGGATTTAGTAGCTTTATATATAGCCTTTATTATGTTGAGATAAAATCCATCCATGCCTATTCTTTCCAATGTTTTGATCATGAAGTGATGTTGTATTTTGTCAATGGCCTTTTCTGCATCTATTGAAGTGATCATGTGGTTTTTGTATCTAAGTTTATTTATGTGGTATATTACACTGGCAGATTTCCATATGTTGAAACAATCCTGCATTTCTGGGATAAAGCCTAAATGATCAAGATGGATATTGCTTTTGACATGTTTTTGAATTTGGTTTGTGAGGATTTTATTCAGGATCTTTGCATCTTAGTTCATCAGGGAACTAGGATTATAGTCTTCTTGTGGCATCTCTGCCTGGTTTTGGCATTAGGGTGATACTAGCTTCATCAAGACAATTGGGTAGCTTTCCCTGTTCTCCTATTGTGTGGCACAGTTTGAGGAAAATTGGTTTCAATTCTTCAATGAAAGTTTGATAGAATTCAGCTTAAAAACCATCTGGTCCTGGACTCTTTTTTTTTGGACAGGTTTTGGATTATTATTATGTTTTTAATCTCTATGTGTGTGATAGGTTTGTTTAGATTAATCTGCTCTGAGTTTAGCTTTGGTAGGTGGTATGTGTCTGGGAACTCATCCATTTCCTCCATATTATCCAGTTTTGTGGAGTAGAGGTTTTTGAAGTAAGTCCTGATGATTCTCCCAATTTCACTTATGTCTATTTGTGATCTCTCTTTTTTCATTTCTAATTTTGTTAATTTGAAGCATCTCTTTTTTTCACTTGATCAAACTGGCCAGGGGTTTATCAGTCTTGTTTATTTTTGTCAAAGAACCAGCTCTTTGTTTCAGTAATTTTTAAAATTGTTTTTAGTTTACAATTCATTGATTTCTGCTCTGATCTTAATTATTTATTTCCATCTGGAGCTTTTTGGGTTGGTTTCTTTTTGTTTTTCCAATGCCTTTAGGTGGATGGTTAGATTATTGATCTGGGATCTCTCTGTCTTTGTTATTAAGGCATTTAGTGCTATGAATTTTCCCCTAAGGACTGATTTCATTGTGTCCTGTAAGTTTTGGTATGATGTGTTCTCATTGTCATTCAATTCTAGAAATTTTGCAATTTCATTTTTTTATTTCATCTAGTACCTATTTATTGTTTAAAAGTGTGTTGTTCAGTTTCCAGGAGGTAGTGGGATTCCTGGCACATCTTTTGTTGCTAATTTCTAGCATTTACACCATTGTGATCTGAGATCATGTAGGAAATTATGTCACTTTTCCTAAAAATATGGAGGGCAGGCAGAAGATTCCATGGGGCTGAGAAGAATGTGTATTCTGTGGATTTTGGATAGAACGTTCTATAGATGTTCATTAGGTACAATTGATCTATGGTGTTGTTGAGCTCTCTTACTTCCCTGTTAATTTTCTGTTTGGATGATGTATCTACTATTGATAGTGGAGTTTTGAAGTCCCCAACTATGGTGGTGTTGGTGGTTATTTATATTTTGTTGTCAAGAAGGTTTTGTTTTATGAATTGTGGTGCACCTGTGTTTGGTGCAAAAAGATTGATGATTGTGACATCCTCTTGTTGCATCATTCCTTTTATAAGTAAGGGGTGGCCTTCTTAGTATTTTTTATTACTTTGTGTTTCAAGTCTATTTTATCCAATATCAGTATAGCAATGCCTGCTTGTTTCTTATTTCCATTTGCTTGGAATATCATTTCGACCCTTTCACCCTGAGAAGGTATTTGTCTTTAGTGATGAGGTGGATTTCTTGAAGAGAATACATGGAAGGGTCTAATTTTCTGATCTGTCCTGTTAGCTTATGTTTCTTGATGTGTGAATTAAGGCCATTAATGTTTAGGGTAATAACTGTGTGGTTTGATTTAATACCTGCCATATTGTGGTGGTTTATGTGGATTGTTGTTTTCTTGGTCTTTATAGTTTTTTGTGCCTTCTCTGAGTTTGGTTATTGTAATCTGCTTCTCATAGGCACTTGAGGTTGGTTATTTGACTGTTCTGTGCGGTGAGTTCCATGAAGTACTCTCTGCAGGTTTGGTTTTGTGTTCATATAGTTATAAAGCTGACTTGTATGGTGGAAAGCTTTTCTTTCACCATCTATTATGAGGGATACTTTTGCTGGGTAGAGTAGTTTGGGTTGGAAGCTATAAGTTCTTAGACTGTGCAGCATTTGATTCCAGACCTTTCTGGCTTTCAGGGTTTCCACTGAGAAGTCTCAAGTAATTCTGATGGGGTTACCTTTATATATAATGTGTTGTTTCTCCCTAGCTGCTTTTAGGACTTTCTCTTTATTATCAATATTTAGAGTATTAATGATAATATGTCTTGGAGAACTTCTCCTTTGGTCCAATCTGTTTCGAGTTCTGTTAGCTTCTTATAACTTGATGGAACTTCTTTTGAGAGGGTGGAAAAGTTTTCTACAATAATTTTATTAAGTTTTCCATGCCTTTGGTCTGAATTTCTTCCCCTTCTGGTATTTCCATGATCTGAATGTTGGGATGTTTAAGGGTATCCCACAGTTCCCTCATGTTCTGTTCACAAAAATTTTTGAACTTATTCAAACTTTCGGATTCACAAACTGTTTCTTCTGTTTTGTCTTCCACTTCTGAGTTTCTATCCTCCACATGGTTGACTCTATACTTGAGACCTTCTATAGAGGCTTGGACTTCTTCCTGGTTCTTTTCTATTAGGTCTAACCTAGTGAGGACAGCATTCATGCAATTATTGAACCTTTGTTGATTTTCTCCAAGTTTTGTTAATTGTTTGGCCAGTGTTGCATAGCTTGTATCTTCATTTTGGGGTTCTGATCCTGTTGTCTCTTCTATGTTTTCACTAAAGGCTTCCATTGTGGGATTAGATGGCCTTGTTGGATTTACTTGCATTTGATTGTTCAAGTTATTCCTTTTGTACTGTGGTCTGCCCATCACAGTGTAGAAATCTTAGTTAAATTAGGAGGAAGCTTTCGTTTACCCTTGACATGTCTTCAGTGATTATTCCCTTTTATACTTGCCTCAATAGGCTTCTGATGGCAATGGGGCCTGTCTATTCACACAGATAGTGTCCATGAGGCTCTGGTGGGAACTGAGGATCTGGTGAAAGGGGTTGTTTGTTGGTGGTTGGGGTATGGGGACTGTGTGGTCAGATAGCCCAAGGGAACAGGGGGTAGGAGGGAATGAGATAGAGCAGACTGGTATTGCAACAGAGCAGGAGAGGGGGTGGATGGGACTTCCAGGTCCTGTGAAATGGCTGGACACAGAGATTCGATGGGTTCATGTGATGCCTCAGGGGAATGGGCAGCAGTCCCAGTGGCAGGAAGGGGGGGGGAGACCAAGGGCTGAGTATGGTAGCCTGCTGGCCTGGGTCCAAGTAGCCTGCATGAAGTGCAGGAGGATCTGGTCTATGCCAGTGGCTAGGACTGAAGTTGTAGGGAGATCTTGGTGGCCAGAAAAACTGAGGGAGGTAGGGAGAACGTTAGCCAGCTGTCCTGGGTCTGAGTAGATTACCAGTACCAGGGGAAGAGAGTGTGTAAAAGAAGGGCAGGGGGAGGATCAATCAAAATTCAAGATAGTCTGAATAAGACTTATGTAAACCTACATTTTTGAATAATGGCACATCCAGAAGCTATAGATGGTTACTAGAAAAATTTCAGTGCCTGGCATGGGATACCTTCCAGTGAGGATACCTTCCAAGGAGGTCCCGGTAGCCTCCAAAACATTAAAGGCTTTTGCCAAAGCCCTTGGTTTCCCTTGAGAAACAGATGGTAAGACCCTATTGCTGAAGACGTCTCTTACCTGAGAGGCAAGGTCACAGAGAAAGCAAGCTGGTGCTGAGCAATAAAACTTTCTCCCTGTAGACCAGCCAACTGAAAGCTGGAAAAAGCTGCACTGCATGCAGCGTATGGGAGACAGAAGCCATCAACAGTGAAAACAGTGGATACTGGAAAACTCAAGTTTGGCCAGACAGGCCCAATGACTGAACAGGTGCAATAGTGGCATGTCTGCTCTTGGGGTAACCAACTGCTCCATACTTGGACTGAAGGCCCTCTCTATGGGAGGGAATACATACCTGGTACTGAGAAACCTAAGCAAAAGTCTAAAGCAGGGGAGGTCATGAGCTTTAGTGGTATAAAGCCTGCTCTTGTCTGGCTAAATGTATATATTATTCCCACCAAGCTGCCCTGAAAACACTTCTCTTAATGTTCATATTCACATATTAATGATACTCTCACTTCTGGTTAGAGAAGCTTCTCTTTTCAGATGGCAATGACCACTGGTGTTGGGGTCCCCCCTAAGGCTAGCACAGGAGGGACGGCAGGGTCTCTGCCAATTTGGGGGTGAGCAGCGTGGAATCATGACACAGACTCTGGGAGCTGGGTGAAAGCAGTGGGCAAGCTACTGCAAAACTCGTTTATTTGAGGAAGTGCAGGGGATTTTAAGGGGCTTGGCTGGCCAATCATTGTATGGGGTGGTCCCCTTTTTGTGACCAATGACAGCCTATCTCTGGACAGGTCATCTCGTAGCAGGTTTCTCATGAGCATGGGACTATAGCTGTTGTCATGCCAGGCCTGCGCAGAACACCATGTTCACAGAAGCCCCTTCCTGGTTTCTTCTGCCATGCGGTCTGGCTAGGGCCAGGACCGCATTGTGCCATACACACTGGGATGACCCAAAAGGCAACATAGTGCTGAGAAGAAGGGGTGGACGAGTGCCCAGTACTCATTGCGTAAGAGGGGGCAGATAGAATGGAAGAGCCAAAGGAATGGTTCGACTCCTTTCAATGCAACTGTCCAGACAGAAATTGGCCTTCATATCCATGACCTTGCAGTGCCTAGCAATACCTTCGCAAGACCCTCATAATAGAAGAAAAAGATGATGACATCAAATTAAAAAAGAGACTAATGGAGAGAGAGAGGGGACTGGAGTTCTAAAGGGGAATGGGGGGAGGGGAGGAAAATATTATGCATTTTTTGTATGTAAGTATAGAAGTTGTCAATTAAAAAAATAATAAAATAGACAACTGAAGTCATACCAAAAAAAAAAACAAAACAAAACAAAACAAAACAAAACAAAACAAAGAGTAGGGCCTGGTCAAGAGTCAGAAAGTTTGGTTGAGCACAGAGCTGATACTAAAAGTGTGGAGAGGAGCCCAGGGCAAGGGCTGGTGCAAGGACAGCTTCCTCAACTATAGAATAGAAATTAAACTTTCTTCCTTCCTGGCTCTATGATAGAGGGCAGATAATATAAATGAAAATAGTATCAAGTTGTAATGGTGTCAATGGAAGTAAACTTATACCATTGTGAGATCTAGGTACAGAGAAAATCAGTCTTGGGATTTTTCTCAAAGCATGAGCAAAAATTATGATTTAAAGTAATACTTTTATTTGAATGCAACATTTTAACAATACAACCACACACAGATATGTAACTTTGTATGGGGTGGTCCCCTTTATGTGACCAATGACAGCCTATCTCTGGACAGGTCATCTCGTAGCAGGTTTCTCATGAGCATGGGACTATAGCTGTTTTTGAAAAAAAAGATAGCATGTTGGTATTTTCAATTTGCTTATTTTATAATGCTTCTAAGGAACAGCAGAGTTCTTCCTTCATAAAACCCTCTCAAATCAATAATGCATTTGGTTTCAACTTTAGGGAGGTATTTAAATTAGCACATGATTCTCCACTTTGTTCTTCCCAGAGAAATCCCACAGAGTAACTTTCCAAATATTGCCTTTGTGTGTGCCGAATCAACTTGCCATGCCAGAAAGACATTGCTGCAGAGTTGTACTGTGACACAATACCATCATAACAAAAAGGGGAAAAGCAGAGCCGTTTTTTATTAATAACAGCAGAACCTAATTTTGTTGGTTTTAATTTACCATTTTCACATTTTGCTATGACATTATCCAGATATAAACTGTTATGATGAGAAGCTATTCACTAGAGACCAAATAAGTTAAAACTCTGCTTTTTTTAAAAAAAGGCTTTGCATATATCAGTGAAGGACACACTAATAAAGATTGTTCTGGAACATTTCTCTTTATGACGATTGACTTCTCAGCAATAGCTCCTGAAGCAGAGTTGGAAATTACATAATTGCCAGAAACTATAGATATTTGGCTTGGCAAAGGCCTTAGGTTTATTTGATTTATTTTTGTAAGAATTGGGCCCTGTGGATATTTAGAAATGTTTCATGAAAGAACAGTAGAATATAAATGAAACAAGCAAAAATCCTCTTTCAAAGGCTTCCTTTAACTCCATCGTCACTGTTGTGATAACACAAATAAACCAAAGACAAACCTTTGGTGATGGTGTTGGGTGAAAACACTACTCTAAATTAAAACATTATGGACTACTTACATCTGGACATTTTCTCTCTTTTCATAACCATTCTTATCCATTCTCTGGGTGCTATTTTTCAGTGAGCACCATAGAGTGTGACTCTGAGCCTCAGATTCTACATGCAGTAGCAAGGAGCACAAAACAGGCAGAGCTGTATTCATGGGAAGATGTAAGACTGTCCTGACTTCTGTATGCACTTAGGAGTGGGGGACCATCCACTGTCTAGGGAGAGGGGGAGTTGTGCAAAGATCTGGTAGTTTACATTTCAGTAAGGAGGAAGGCTTATAGTTTTAAATTTTGCATTTTGTCCTCCAAACTGGATATAGGGCCTGTATTTTACAAACCACTAACAGAAATTCATAGAAATGAAGATTTGGGGTGGGAACCTATAGCTAAGATAAAAACCTAAAATAACAAAATCTTATGTTCATATATTTATTACTAAGGCACTCACAGTTTTAAAAGCAACATATCTAATAAGAAGAACATACTGTCATACACCATAATAATAATTTAATGAACAAGTCTTGGTGCTAAAAGAAAATCATGCTCAGATATTGCCCCTTGCATCTCTAAATCCGTATTCTAATGGGGAAGCTGATGGATGTGTTACAGATCATCAGATTACATGAAAGTAATCCAAACAGAAGTTGCAAAGGGCTAAGGAAGCCAGAAGGGGGCAGTATTTAATCTTACTGAAAGGCATAGGCAAGCTTTTCAGGAGGGCAAGTACAGGGGTGCTGGTAACAGAGGGGTAAGCAGAGAGATGAGTACAGTATACCAGATATCAAAGGGCAAAGGCTTCCTGGAAAAGTAGAAGAAAGGAAAATGATTCAGGTAAAACGAAGATAATGCACAAAGACATAGACAAGATGTGTATGTATTCTTTAGAAATGGTGTGCGGTCTGGTATCTTTTTAAAAAATATATTTTTTATTTATTTATTTGAGAGAGAGAGAAATAGGGAGGAAGAGAGAGAGAGAGAGAGAGGGAGCACCAGGGCATCCAGCCACTGCAAACGAACTCCAGATGCATGTGTCCCCTTGTGTATCTGGCTTACATGGGTCCTAGAGAGTTGAACCGGGGTCCTTTGGCTTTGCAGACAAATGCCTTAACTACTAAGCCATCCCTCCAGCCCGAGGTCTAGTATCTTCAAAGTGTAGGCAAGAAGAAATGACAGCAGACAGGTAGAGTTACCAAAGCATGCTTACATAATGTGAGCCAAAGAATATTTTTAAGCATTACAGTGACAAATTTTTCAAAGTTGGTCTGGTAGGTATGTTGAGGTAAGAAATTGGGGAAATATACAGGGAAGGTAGGAAGATAAACTTCCTAGTTTGCTGAAAAGTTATATTGCACACAGTGTACTATCTTATGTGTACTCTAGAGTTGAGTAAATATGTTGAATGAAACTAAAAGAAGGGAATTCCACATAGAGGAAGAGGAAAGATTAGCATGAACCCCGTATACTTAGATTGCAACTAAAGTATAAACTCATGGTTCCTCATACTACAGCTAGGTAAGTAGATGCTAAGATGTGGAAATGAACTTGTGTGTACTTGTAGTGTGTGTGTGTGTGTGTGTGTGTGTGTGTGTGTGTGTGAACAATATTCTATCCAATGAAAGACGTAGAGGCAATGAATGACCTACTAGAAACAAGAAGCACACTATGCCCTATAAATAGTTTTCTAAATAGTATTTTTCACTTCAAAGAAATATATTGCCAGAACAATAGCTGATTTCAAGGATGAAAAAATGACAAAATAAATCTAGAGAACTGTTTTATTCTGCTCTAGAAAGTAACAAAGTACTAAAAATAACATGGAGGGCTGGGAATGAGTTCAGTCGGTAAGTGTTTGCCTAACATTCACAAAGCTTTGGCTTCCATCCCCAGCACCAAATAAACAGGACTTGGGAGTCCATGCCTACAATTCCAGCATTTAGGAGGTAGAAGCAGGAGGATTATAAGTTCAAGGTCATTGTTAGCTACATAGCAGGTTCCAACCTGTGTTATATATGATTATAAAAAAAAAAATAAAATAAGAACAAGGAAAGAGATAAAAGAGAAAAAGGAAAAAAGAGAAAAAGTGAAAGAAGGAAAGAAAGAAAGAAAGAAAAAAAGAAAGAAAGAAAGAAAGAAAGAAGAAAGAAGAATGAGGTAGGGAAGGAAGGAGAGAAGGAAGGAAGAAGGAGAAAAGGAGGGAGGGAGGAAAGAAAGAAGGAAGGATGGAAAGAAGAGGAAGGAATTTTCAATAACATACAGAAACTTGTGTGAATGAATTTTCTATTGGACAAATCTGGAAACATTTTAACATCAACAAATAATAAAAATAAACAAGGTCAATGAATTGCATCACCTGTGAATCATACTTACCATGCCAAAGAAACAAAAACATATGATAAAAGTAAACTGCCATCTAGTTAACATAGAATAATGTAGCTATAAAATCATCAATAAAAGCTAAAATTAGAGTTGAAGAAGTGATGATAACTGAATACACAGTTTATTACATTTCCATTTTACTTACAAAGAGACTGCTGGTTATTTTATAATAAAAATGCAAATTCAACAAAGTCATCAAGCCAAGCTATTAGCATCAAGTGAGGAAACAAGATCACTTCAGTGATACCTACTGCCTCAAATACATAACCTGAATCTAGTTATTATTAGATTCAAGAACTATTATACAACCCAAAATGAAGGACATACTATAAAATATTTGATTTACTATATTCAAAAGTTCATGGTCAAGCCGGGCGTGGTGGCGCACGCCTTTAATCCCAGCACTCCGGAAGCAGAGGTAGGAGGATCGCCATGAGTTCGAGGCCACCCTGAGACTACATAGTTAATTCCAGGTCAGCCTGGGCCGGAGTGAGACCCTATCTCGAAAAAAAAAAAAAAAAAAAAAAAAAAAAAAAAGTTCATGGTCAAAAAGCATAAAAGAGGGGTGAAAATATGTATGTCAGAAGTAAAAGACTAAAGAGAAATGAAAACGAAATGCAACTTAGGACCTGAATTTGATTCTGAGTGGATACATTTACTCTAAAGAACACATATTGAAACCGTTATGATGTGTGAATATGGACCATGGATTACGTCATCTCATTAACATTAGACTTCCTGTTGTGATAGATGCACTGTGCTTCTGTAGGAAATAACCTGGCTTAGTAAACATATACTGAAGTAATTAGGGGTAAATTACTCTCCTCAGAAAAAAGTATCTGTCTTTAAGTGGGTACTGGGGAATTAAACCAAGGCCAGCAGGGTCTGCAAGCAAGTTCCTTTAACCACCAAGCCATCTCTTCAGTTCTGAGACAGACATTCAAACTAATACCTAAGACATTTTTTGTCAGTAGAATTTTACTCTTGTCACAAACTAAGTAACAGTTCTGTGACAGCACAAACGAAGAAGTGCCCAGTTTTGCTTGGGAAAGTCTGTGCCTTGTGCAGAAGGCCAGATCCAAAATAAAGAGGGCAAGAATTGGACAATGATGGAGAGAGAGGGAAAGATTCAAGAGTTGTGAAGGTCATGCAACGAGATCTAGTGACCAAAGGCTAACCTTGCAGGATGGTGGAACTGAGTAAGGCTTTACATAACCTTCCTGACCTTGCTCAGAACTCATAGGGAAGGGCTGGGGCGATGGCTTAGCGGTTAAGGTGTTTGCCTGCGAAGCTTAAGGACCCCGGTTATTCCCCAGGATCCACGTAAGCCAGATACACAAGGGGGGGTGCATGTGTCTGGAGTTCATTTGCAGTGGCTGGAGGTTCTGGTGGGCCCATTCTCTCTTTCTCTATGCCTCTTCCTCTATCTCAAATAAATAATATGTTTTAAACAAAAGGGGAACTCACAGGAAAAATAGTAAAGGATCTTAGAGAGACATAGTAAATCCAATTTGGATATAACAACTTTCAGGTTTCTGCAGTCATGGGACAGACTCACCTTTAAGGTTCCTTAGAAAATTTTCTTTTATGTTACATAGGCTTATCAATTTACATAGGCAGGTCACAATGAAAAAGCATTGGAGATTAAATTCTACAAGACTGGAAATACTTCTTCAAAACTTTGTCTAAGATAGTCTTTACCTCCATTCAAAATCTCTCTCTCTCAGGCTGGAGAGATGGTTTAGCACACCTGCCTGCTAAGCCTAAGAACCAGTTCCAATCTCCAGGTCCCACGTTTAGCCAGATGCAAAGTGACGCAAGGGTGCAATGCCGCACTTGCCCACAAGGGGGCGCACACATCTGGATTTCGTTCACAGCAGCTGAGAGACTGCTGGCGTGCCCATTCTCTATCTGTCTCCCTCTCCCTTTCTCTCTGTCTCTCTCTGTGTTTCTCTCCAAAAATAAAAATAAAATTAAAAAAATTAAAAAATCTGTCTCTCTCTCTCTCTTTCTCTCTCTCTCTCTCCTTTTCAGAGACTCTAGATAGTACAGGCTGAGATTATAGGCATGCACCACCACACATCATGCCCAGCTACATTTATTCTTACCTTGTGTGCCAATACACTGAGAATTTGGCATGTTCCTGGATCATTGTCCTATGAATTCAAAGAATGAAATCTATGAGCCAGAGGATAAAGTTCAGAAAGATTCATTATAGCTTAAAACTTTATGAAGAAGACTAGAAGGAGTCTTCAGCCTAGAATATTAGAGAAGGAAGCAAGGTGGAGCTCTTGCCCAGCAAGGCACAAAGGGGTTTGAGAAGCCCACCTCGAGACTCAGATCTGGGTGTTTATGAGGAGAGACTATGTGAGTAGGACGAAGCTTACAGGTTACTACAGACAAAGACCAGCTTTTCTAGTAATCTTAGGTAAGGATAAGAGTTTCTGCTATCTAGGAAGAGTGCAAGCTAAATCTAGAAATCCTTCCTGTGGAGGGTTTCTATAAGGTTAGTGACATTTCCTGCTTTTAGTCAAAGAAAAAAAAAAATTTTGCTTTGGGGGTTCTGTTACCCTGACTGCCAGCCAATTTCTCCTAACATTTCTCCCTTCTGAATGGCTCTATCTGCCATTAGGGGATTGGGACAGCAAATCCATCTGCTTCTTCAAGCTGAGCGGGGTACGTGGGTGTGGCAGTTGGGGTACATCTCCAGTGGGCCTATTTAACAGGACTCCAAAAGTTTATTGGGGTCTTATATTATGAGAAGAAACCTATGATTCCTGGATGTAGACAACAGTGGGGAAAGAATAAAAGCAAGAGGAATCAGAGAAGTGGGCATGGGGTTAACTGGGGGGGGGGTTCTTTAGAGTTTCTAGGTTTGTAGATTTTCAGGCCTTGGAAAGCAATGAGGCAACCCAGGTAGATGGAGTTACATTGTCACAGTACCACCTGAGTGCAGGATAAATAATATAAGGTTAAAATAACAGTTGAGCAGAGAATGTCCCAAAATTAGAAGAATTATTACCAGAAATGATAGTTATAATTCTCTTTCACCATGAAGATACAGAAATTTATTTCTAAAGCTGGTTATCAAATGGCATGGTCTATAACTCTTCTTGTAAAGCAGATGAGACATTAACAGCAATAACAAGAGTAGATACACCACATTTAACTTTGAAAATGGCACAGATGCCATTGAGTCATTGTGAGCACATTTATCTAAACTTATAATCTGTGCTGTGACATCTAAGCTTTTTCAGATATACATTATGCTTTGGATATAATTTTCTGCTGAGTGCTTAAGAACAAGTAGGTAGTCAATGTTAAATTTTACATTATACTTTTGGACATCAGTTGTGGTTCTTTAGAAGAGAGTTTGAGGGACCTGAGAGGAGATGCATGGCCCTCTTAGCATTTGTGCTATTTACTGAGAAGAATCAAGGCTGTGCTGACCATGTGGCTTCCATAAAGAACTGATGGTCTCCTGTATTCTGATTTTCCTTTTGCAGACTGTATATTGATTGGAATCCAGTCTCTGGATTTCTGTGTCCTTCCTGGTCAAGAAGACAGGTGACTCACTAGACTGTGGGACCCTCTCAAATTGTTTACTTCTCTCCTGGGCTTGTTTGACCCAGAAGGGCTAGAACCAAAATATTGGCTGTCCTTTTATCTCCAAAGTCCTCACTGGTTTGGCTACTATGTATGGTTTTAGAGCACACAGAAGAAAAATGGGAATATAGAACATATCTGTACCTTATACCTTTAACAAAACAGATCTAGTTTAAAAATGGAACTTTAATAGGGGCTGGAGAGATGGCTCAGCAGTTAAGACACTTGACTGTAAAACCTAAGGACCTGGGTTTGATTCCCCAATACCCATGTAAAGCCAGTGGTACTAGGTGGCACATGCATATGGAGTTCGTTTGCACTAGCTAGAGGCCCTGGCATAAATAAATAAATAAATAAATAAATAAATAAATAATTTTTTTAAAAGAAACATAACTGATTTTTTAACATGTAACTTAAGTTGTCTGGTGACATGGTAAATTATATCTGAAAGATAGGAAACATACATATTATTTTACATTTTAAATACAGGCAAAACATGTTAACAGTTTTGGAGACATTTTTTATAAATATTAACTTTGACTTTTATTTAGTTCTAGGGTCCTGGTAGAAGCCACCACTTTTGTTCTTGAGCATTATGAGGGTGTGTACTTTTAATCTTAAAGAAATTCTAAGGAGGGTGACCTGTTATCTTAGGGGACAATCATCAGTTAGCCAGACATTTCCCTTGGAGAGAAACAGACCTAACACATCATGGGTGTACACACAGACAGGTTGTTGCTCAAAGTTAGCCTTAGGAATCAGAAGGGCCATTATTGTCAGTGCCTGGAGGTGGCTGGCCTTAAACACTGGCATTCTTATAAAATGGATTGAGCTGAAGAATGGTATCATTCCCTGTGGTGGGAGGGAGGTAGTTTTTTGTTTTTTTTTTTAATTGTCTGAAGTAGGTTGTCTGATATAAGGAAAAACAAGGTGATGACCCGTCTCATGAATAGGAGAGAGTGGGACCCCAATGGAGCCCTAAAATAAAATCATTGCTTCCTTGTGAAACCTCCTCAGAAGGATGTTATTCACACATTGGAGGATTCAAACCTGAACATGGACAAATAACAATGGCTTTTGCCATTAACAATAAACTTATCAGTTTAACTTCCATAGCATTTTTACAGTGTTCTATCAGCAAACTCAAATCAAGCAATCTATCAGAAATTTAACTTAATATAATAAGAATATCTTGGAGCACTCTTGATTTGGCTAATAGATCCACTCAGTGGAATGGAACTCATTGCTGGAACTGGGAAATAAGTCAAAACCACGTACAAAAATGGGTTCAGTCTCCAAGATCAAGACACCACCAAATGTGGGTGAGAAGAGGGCCTACACATATAAAATTCCCTCTAAAATATCTAGGGCCATCCCATCTATCTAGTACTAACTTCTTTCTCTGTTAGAGAATTTGCTTATCTTTTTCAGATGAACAACAAACCTGAAGGGAGGACCAGCCAATCACACCTCACCAGGGCCCCAGCTGAAACCATACAGTAATGCAGGGGAAGGGCAAGAGTACAGCATTCTTGGTGATCACAACACCAGAAAAAGGCTAAAGGAGATAAACACAGAGAACATCCAACTCCTACTAAGCCAGATATCCAGAGACACAGAGGCTCCCAAAACCTCATCACTGAAGTAGAACTAAAATGACCCCAATGTGGCTCAGGGAAATTAGCAGAAGAGGGGGCGGAAAGAATGTTAGAGCCACAAGTTGGGGCATTATGCACAGAGACTTGGAGTATTCCCCCATAACTCTTGACTACCCCCACAATGCATGATCTACATTCCCCATTTTTGATGAGGGTCCCTTTGGAAGAGGGAGGACAGGGAGGAGGATAATGGAGTCCCCATTATGAATGTAAAATTAGAATAATATAAATAAATAAATAAATAATTAATTTAAAAAAGAATATCTTAGTACTGTTGTCACAAGTATAAACAAACACTTCTTGTTATAAAGTTGAAAACCCAGATGTCTGTCTTTAGTAACTTAGCATCACCTTTAAATACTTTAAATCTATGTATCTGTGTACAGTTTTAGTGGTTTTAATTGTTTTGTCTAAACTGAACTAGACACAAACTTAATCCTGACATAAACATCTATAGCAATCAATCTGATGTAGTCTGTTTAGGGTTATTTTGATTAACATAAAGCAATTTTATGTCACATTATTCTTGTTACCCATGACTATTAATTAGATGAAGCTTTGACCAGATATATAATACTTTAAGTTTAAGTTGCATTGTTTGTAAATGACCAGTTCTAGCATTACAACTTGGTATTAACTCAACTTGCCTTGAGAATTGTTAATGGAGCTCCTCAAAAATTGAGAAAGCACACAGGTTATCAGAAGATGGGAAGACTTCCTTGTCTCCCTAAGTACAAAAATTATAATAAAGTTAGATTATTTTTTATAAAACCTAGTTTATGCGGATGGAGAAATGGTTTAGCAGTTAAGGCACTTGCCTGCAAAACCTTTGGACCCAGGTTTGATTTCCAAGTACCCATGTAAGCCAGATGCACATTGTGGCACATGCATCTGGACTTCATTTGCAGTGACTAGAGGCCCTGGTATGCCTATTCTCTCTATCTATCTATCTATCTATCTATCTATCTATCTATCTATCTATCTATCATCTATCTATCTATCTATCTATCATGTATTTATCATCTATCTATCATCATCTATCTGCCTCTTTCTCTTTCTCTCTCAAATAAATAAAAATAAAACATTTTTTTTAAACCTGAGGGCTAGAGAAATGGCTTAGTGGTTAAGGCACATGCCTGTGAAGCCTAAGACCCTATGTTTAACTCTCCACATCCCACATAAGCCAGACACATAAGTTGACACAAGAGCATAAGGTTGCACCTGCACACAAGGTGACACACATATCTGGAGTTCGATTACAGTGGCTGGAGGCCCTGGCATGCCAAATCCCTCTTTATCTTTTTCTCTCTCTATCTCTATCTCATCTCTCACTTTTGCTTTTGCTTTCTCACATAAGCAAAAGGCCAGTCTGTTGGGCTTACCTAAAAAAAAAGTTATAAACACAGTAATGACTATTTAGTAGAATAAGTTCTACAAAAAAAAAAAAAACAACCAATAAATAGATGCATCGTGATCTTATTAAGACTCAGTTTACCCATTTTATCTTTTTTTTTAATTATTGTTTTTTATTGACTTTTATACTTACATACAAAAAAACCCACCTGATATTTCCCTCCCCTCCCCCATTCCACTTTAGAACTCCAGTCTCCACCATATCCCCTCCCTCTCTCCATTAGTCTCTCTTTTAATTTGATGACATCATCTTTTTCTTCTATGTTGAGGGTCTTGCGGAGTATTGCTAGGCACTGCAAGGTCATGGATATCGAGGCCAATTTCCGTCTGGGCAGTTGCATTGTAAGAGGACATACCCTTCCTTTGGCTCTTCCATTCTATCCGCCCCCTCTTCCGCAATGGTCCCTGAGACTTGGAGAGCATGACAGAGGTGTTTCAGTGCTGGGCACTCCTCCATCCCTTCTTCTCTGCACTATGTTGCTTTTTGGGTCATCCCAGTGGCCATCGCCATCTGAAAAGAGAAGCTTCTCTAACCAGAAGTGAGAGTAGCGTTAATATGTGAATATGAATGTTAAGTGTAGTGCTTTCAGGGCAGCTTGGTGGGAATAATATATACATTTAGGCAGACAAAAGCAGGCTTATACCCCTAAGGCTCACGACCTCACCTACCATAGACTTTTACTTAGGTTTTTCAGTACCAGGTATGTATTCCCTCCCATAGAGAGGGCCTTCAGTCCAATTATGGAGCAGTTGGTTACCCCAAGAGTAGACATGCCACTATTGCACTCATTCAGTCATTGGGCCTGTCTGGACAAGCTTGAATATTCAGCGTCCACTGTTTTCACTGTTGATGGCTTCTGTCTCCCATACACTGCGTGCAGTGCAGCTTTTTCCAGCTTTCAGTTGGCTGGTCTACAGGGAGAAGGTTTTCTGCTCCACACCAGCTTGTTTTCTCAGTGACTTTGCCTCTCAGGCAAGAGATGTCTTCAGCAATAGGGTCTTACTATCTGTTTCTCAAGGGAAACCAAGGGCTTTGGCAAAAGCCTTTAATGTTTTGGAGGCTATGGGGACCTCCTTGGCCAACAACTCACTGGAAGGTATCCCATCCCAGGTACTGAAAATTTTCTAGTAACGGTCTACAGCTTCTAGATGTGCCCTTATTCAAAAAAGTAATTTTACATATGTCTTATTCACCATATCTTGAGTTTAGATTGACCCTCCCCCTACCCTTCTTTTATGCATTCTCTTCCCATGGCCTCACTTAGGCCATTCCCCTCCCTGTAATCAGTTCTTCTACTTACATATGTACATTACCATACACTTAAGTCCTTCCCTTTCCTCCCTCCCTTATAGCCTTTTACCAGCTTACTGGTTTCTGGTACCTATTTTTGGTTCCAGTTCACACACAAGTCTACACATTGGTAGCTAGGATACACATATGAGACAGAACATGTGCCGTTTGGCTTTCTGAGCCTGGGTTACCTCACTTAGTATAATCCTTTCCAGATCCATCCATTTCCCTGCAAATTTAATAATTTTGTTTTTCTTTACCGCTGAATAGAACTCCATTGTGTAAATGTACCACATCTTTATTATCCACTCATCTTTGGAGGGACATCTAGGCTGCTTCCATTTCCTAGCTATTGTGAATAGAGCAGCCTAGGATTGCTATAGCTGGATCATATGGTAAGTCTATTTCTAGTTGTCTCAAGAACCTCCACACTGATTTCCACAATGGCTGGACCAGCTTACATTCCCACCAACAGTGTAGAAGTGTTCCTGTTTTTCCGCATCCACGCCAACACTTATTGTCATTTGTTTTCTTGATGGTAGCCATTCTGACAGGAGTGAAATGGAATCTCAAAGTGGTTTTAATTTGTATTTCCCTTATGGCTAAGGATGTGGAAGATTTTTTTTTAGATGTTTATATGCCATCTGTATTTCATCTTCCATGAATTCTCTATTTAGTTCCATAGCCCATTTTTTAACTGGGTTGTTTGAATTCTTATTATTCTGTTTTTTGAGTTCTTTGTATATTCTGGATATTAATCCTCTGTCAGATGTATAGCTGGCAAAGATTTTCTCCCATTCTGTAGCTTGTCTTTTTGCTCTATTCACAGTGTCCTTTGCTGTACAAAAGCTTTGTAATTTCATAAGGTCCCAGTGGTTGATCAGTGGTTTTATTCCCTGAGCAATTGGAGTTATATTCAGAAAGTCCTTGCCTATTCCAATATGTTGAATAGTTTCCCCTACCTTTTCCTCTAGCAGTTTCAGAGTTTCAGGTCTGATATTAAGGTCCCTGATCCATTTGGACTTGACTCTTGTGCATGGAGAGAGACAAGGCTCTATGTTTATCCTTTTACATATAGATGTCCAGTTTTCCCAGCACCACTTGTTAAAGAGGCTATCTTTTCTCCAATGAATATTTTTGGCATTTTTGTCAAAAATCAGGTAGTGTAGCTGCCTGGATTAATATTTGGGTCTTCTATTCTGTTCCATTGATCTACCTGTCTGTCCTTGTGCCAGTACCATGCTGTTTTTGTTACTATGGCTTTGTAGTATAACTTAAAATTGGGTATGGTTATACCACCTGCCTGATTTTTGTTGCGCAAAATTGTTTTGGCTATTAGAGGTTTTTTGTGTTTCCAGATGAATTTTCGGATTGTTTTTATATTTCTGTGAAGAATGCTATTGGGATTTTAATAGGGATTGCATTAAATGTGTAGATTGCTTTTGGTAAGATTGACATTTTCACAATATTGATTCTTCCAATCCAGGAGCATGGGATGTCTTTCCATTTCCTTGTGTCTTCTACAATTTGTCGCTCGAGTTTTTTAAAGTTCTCATTGTAGAGATCCTTCACTTCCTTGGTTAAGTTTATTCCAAGGTATTTTTTTTTTTTTGAGGCAATTATGAATGGGAGAGATTCCCTGATTTCATCCTCTGCACGTTTGTTGTTAGTGTATAGAAAAGCTACTGATTTCTGTGTGTTTACTTTGTATCCTGCTACATTGCTAAAAGTGTTTATCAGTGCTAACAGTTTGCTGGTAGAGTGTTTAGGGTCTGTTATGTATAGAATCATATCGTCTGAAAATAATGATAATTTGATCTCTTCCCTTCCGAATTTTATCCCCTTTATGAGTGTCTCTTGCCTTATTGCTATGGCTAAGACTTCCAGTACTATATTAAATAGTAGTGGGGAAAGTGGACACCCTTGTCTTGTTCCTGAATTTAGAGGAAAAGCTTCAAGTTTTTCCCCACTTAGTATTATGTTGGCTGTAGGTTTGTCATAAATAGCTTTTATTATGTTGAGATATGTTCCTTCTATTCCCAGTTTCTGTAATACTTTCACCATGAAGGGGTGTTGGATTTTGTCAAATGCCTTTTCCGCATCTATTGAGATGACCATGTGATTTTTGTCCTTCAGACCATTTATATGGTGTATTGCATTTATGGATTTGTGTATGTTGAACCATCCCTGCATCTCTGGGATAAAGCCTACTTGGTCAGGGTGAATAATCTTTCTGATATATTCTTGTATTCTGTTTGCCAGTATTTTGTTGAGAATTTTTGCATCTATGTTCATGAGGGAGATTGGTCCATAATTTTCTTTTTTTGATCCGTCTTTGTCCAGTTTGGGTATCAGGGTGATGCTGGCTTCATAGAAGGATTTTGGTAGAATTCCTTCCTCTTCTATTTTATGGAAAAGTTTGAGAAGCATTGGTGTTAGATCTTCCAGGAATGTCTGGTAAAATTCATCAGTAAATCCATCTGGGCCTGGGCTTTTTTTAGTTGGGAGACTTTTTATAACTGCTTGGATCTCTGTGATTGTTATAGGTCTATTTAAATGGTCTATCTCATCTTGATTTAATTTTGGTAGGTCATATGAATCAAGGAAATCATCCATTTCTTTCAGGTTTTCAAACTTAGAGGCATATATATTTTTAAAGTATGTCCATATGACTTTCTGAATTTCTTTGGTATCTGTTGTGATGTTGCCTTTTTCATCTCTAATTTTATCAATTTTTGTCTCTTCTCTCTTTCTTTTGGTCAGGTTTGCTAAGGGTTTGTCAATCTTGTTTATCCTTTCAAAGAACCAACTCTTTGTTTCATTGATTTTTTTATTGTTTTTTTTTTCTTTCCATTTCATTAATTTCTGCCCTAACCTTTATTATTTCTTCCTGTCTACTGATTTTTGGTTTGCCTTGTTCTTCTCTTTCCAAGGCCTTAAGGTGAAGCATGAAATTGTTTAGTTGTGAACGCTCTAATTTCTTAATATAGGCACTTAGAGCTATAAATTTCCCTTGTAGGACTGCCTTCATTGTGTCCCACAGGTTTTGGTATGTTGTATTCTCATCATCATTTGATTCTATGAATTTCTTGATTTCCTTTTTAATTTCTTCAATGACCCATACATCGTTCAGTAAAGTGCTGTTTAGTCTCCATGAATTTCTGTATGCTCTGCAGTTTTTCTTGTTGTTGATTTGCAGTTTAATCCCATTGTGGTCAGATAGCATAAAAGGGATTATTTCAATTTTCCTGTATTTGTTAAGATTTGATTTGTGTCCTATTATATGGTCTATTTTAGAGAATGTCCCATGTGCTGCTGAGAAGAATGTATATTCTGCAGCATTTGGATGGAATGTTCTGCATATATCTGTTAGGTCCATTTGTTCCACGATATCATTTAATGCAGATGTCTCTCTGTTTATTTTTTGTTGGGTAGACCTGTCAAGTGATGAGAGCGGGGTATTGAAGTCACCCACTACTATCGTGTTAGGAGTTATCTCTGACCTTGAGTCCAATAGTGTTTGTTTGATGAAATTGGGGGCCCCTGTGTTGGGAGCATATATGTTTAGGATTGTAATGTCCTCCTGTTGGAGTGTTCCTTTAATCAGTATAAAGTGACCTGCTTTATCTTTCCTCACTAATGTTGGTTTGAAGTCTATCCTGTCAGAAATTAGGATGGCAACCTCTGCTTGTTTTCTAGTCCCATTTGCTTGAAATACCTTTTTCCAACCTTTCACCCTAAGAATGTTTCTATCTTTTAATGAGAGATGAGTTTCCTGGAGGCAACAGATGGTAGGATCCTGCTTTATAATCCAGTCTGCAAGTCTATGTCTTTTGGTTGGGGCATTGAGACCATTGATATTAAGAGTTATTATTGAAAGATATGTATTTGATCTCTCCATTTTTCTTGTTTTGTAGTTCTTCCTGGTTTTTGTTTTACTCACTTGTTCTAACTGTTGAGTATGATTTCTTTTTTCCTATTTCCTGCTGTGTGTGTTTTCCTTTTTCTTCAGCATGAATGATTCCTGCAAGTATTTTCTGTAGAGCTGGTTTAGTTGCCATAAATTCTTTTAGCCTGTCTTTGTTGTGGAATGTCCTTATTTCTCCATCAATTTGGATAGATAGCTTTGCAGGATAAAGTAATCTTGGTTGACAGTTTTTATCTTTCAGGACTTGGAATACATCACTCCAGGCCCTTCTGGCTTTTAAAGTTTGCGTTGAGTAATCTGCTGTGACCCTGATGGGTTTCCCCTTGAAGGTCATTTGCTTTTTCTCTCTAACTGCTTTCAATATATTTTCTTTGGTTTGCATATTTAGTAGTTTAATTATAACATGGCAAGAAGAGGATCTTTCTAGGTTTTGTCTGTTTGGTGTTCTAAATGCTTCTTGTATCTGCATTGGCATTTCTTTCCCAAATTGGGGAAAATTTTCTTCTATTATTTTGTGGAAAACACCTACTAAGCCTCTGGATTGAAATTCTTCCCCTTCTGCTATACCTTGAATTCTTATGTTTGATCTTTTCATAGTGTCCCACATGTCTTGGAGTTCCCATTCATACCTTTCTATTAGCTTGTCTTTCTCTTTGTTGGACTGTGATAGGTCTGCCACCTGGTCTTCTAGTTTAGATATTCTGTCCTCTCCTTCATCCATTCTACTAGTGAGACTTTCCACAGTTTTTTATTTCACTGTCTGTGTTCTTCAGAGCTAGATTTTCAGCCTGGTTTTTCTTCAGTATTTCCTTATTCATGTCCTCTAATGACCTTTTTATTTCATTAAACTGTTTTTCTGTAATCTCTTTCAAAAGTTTGTTTTCTTCTTTAATTCCTTTGTTTTCTTCTCAGATTGCTTTCATTTCTTCTTTTATTTCTGTGAGTATAGATATCATCATTCTTTTGAAATATTTGTCAGGAATTTCATCTAAAAAAGTCTTATTGGTGAATAATTCTGATGGATTTATAATTTTTGGTGGGATTGCATTGTCTTGATTCTTTGTGTTTCTTGTATTATAATGTAGTGACTTTTGCATCCTGGGTTGATTTAATGCTTAGGTTTTCTAGTTATCTGCAGTGTTCTTAGGTGTGGATATGGGTTTAAGGTGCCAAGTGTAGCACATGTACCCCGGTCCACCTCAGAAGTACTCCTAGCTGTTGACTTTGCTTGGTAAGCAAGTACTGTAGTGGATTGGTGGAATAATTATTAGCAAGATCTAAACTTCAATTGAGCCAAATACACATTCAATTAACATGAGCACAGAGTATACAAGTGTGGGAATTGAAACAAACAGTCTTATAAGGTCTAAATCCCTAAGGGTGTGTTTGCTCCACACCCTTAATCTTGTCTGCTAGGAATCAGACCCTGCCCCCAATAATGACAGAAGCAAAAGATAAAGGCCCTTTAAATCCAAAAATATTACAGGCAGCAATATTCAACACCCCATATTCAGCTTATTTGAAAATGGTAAGGCCAACCACAAATATGTAACCCATAACCTGCCCTGACCTGGAAAGAGAGGTTAGCACTTCCAATCCAGTCCTTTGTTATCTTTTGGTGTGGCTTCCAAACTCACCAATGCTGAGTGCCCACCTCATTCCCTGGGCTGTGGAGCTTGGCTCAGCTGTGCTGGGTCCAGTGTTGGTGATGTGGTACAGGCTGCTGCTATTTGCTAATTTCTGCCAATTCACTGGGGATCTGATGGTTGGGGGGTGGGCAAGTTCAGGAAGCCTGTAGCTCTTTCAGTAGCTCAGCAGACTTTTCTTCGATTCCTGGGCTCTGAGAGGAGACTGATGAGGTTGGAAAGTCCCCTATTTGTTATTTTTGTTGTTGTTGTTGTTGTTGTTTGGGCGACAGCGGTGGCGGCTGCAGTGGAGGCTCAGCGAGGCTCAGCTGATCTGGGTGGCGGCTTGGCACTGCTAGTTGGAGCGGCTGCTCCAGCCGCTGTGGAGCGGGTTGGGCCACAATCTCCAAAGTGGTATTCTTCCCATCTCCTGCTTTTCCACTGCTTTCCAGAAAAAATATTCTGCTCTTTTCCGAAGAAGAGTGTAGTTTTGCTTAAATCCCTCCCTGATCTGGTTTGGCGTGGCTCCTATGCCCCCATCTTACCTGGAAGTCCCTGCCCTTTTATCTTTTTGTATAACAAAAATTTTATCTAACACAGGTGTCTTTTGGTGAGAAAAAGCATGAGAGAATATATATATAGATTTATGTAGGTTGTTTTGGCCCTTTTACAGTTTTGAGTTTTTCTTGTAATCTTCCTGTTCAATATTCTCAGACCATCTACACATTCTTTTTACATTCTAACCTAAGTACTACTCAAAAAAGCCATTGTCAGCCAGGGGTGGTGGCACATGCCTTTAATCCCAGCACTTGGGAGGCAGAGGTAGAAGGATCACTGTGAGTTCAAGGCCACCCTGAGACTACATAGTTAACTACAGGTCAGCCTGAGTTAGAGTGAGACCCTACCTAGAAAAATCAAAAACAACAAAAAAAGCCATTGTCATCAAACATCCCATAATATCCAGCACATTATCCTTTCCAGTTTGCTATTCAAATACTCTCTATCATCATAACTACCAACAAAACTTTCCTTATCAAGCATGCTATCATTGTAAATCAAAAACTATTTGAATGCCAGGCATGGTGGCGCATGCCTTTAATCCCAGCACTCGGGAGGCAGAGGTAGGAGGATCGCCATGAGTTCGAGGCCACCCTGAGACTACATAGTGAATTCCAGGTCAGCTTGGGCTAGAGTGAAACCCTACCTCGAAAAATCAAAAAAAAAAAAAAAAAAAAAAAAAGAACTATTTGATTAAAAAACTCATATTTCAAGTTCTCTCTTTTATTATTTATGTCACCAAAGGCTCTTTAAAATAAATATAACCTAGGAAAAATTATAACCAGATTTATTTTATAGTATTTACCAGCATAAACACATAGATTTTATTTATTACCTGTTGATCTGAGCCATTCCCCTTTTTCATAAATCTTATGAAACATATTTTTAAAACATGGATTTGTAAATACAGATAAGCTTGATAACCACCCTGGAGATAAGTATTACCAACGGCTTTAGTATACCTATAAATGGTTTCATTAACAATAACAAATCACAATTATATTTATTACATCATGTAGCAAATTAAGATTATCTGTTCATGTTATTAAATTTTAAATTTTAGTTTGCTGTGAACCGTGGTTAGAAATGGTTGTTTCTTGTTTGTTTTGTCCATTTTCTATGACTCACAAAAGTCAGACAACTGTATTCTATCAAGGCTTTAATGATCTTAGATAAGAGAGAATTTGCGAGAGAAGCAAAACTATATGGTACTAGTCATTCTCTCCTTCCTTGTCCAGAGACAACTGGCCAATTTGGCTGAGGACCAAGTATGGATGACACATGGTTTTAAACTTGAGTTAGGGGAGCTAACGCCTTTCTCAGAATCAATTTAAATCATGAATTTAAAATATTTTCTTTATTTATTTAAGAGAGTGAAAGAAGGAGATAGGGAGAGAGATTGGGCATGCCAGGACCTCTAGCCACTGCCAACAAACTCTAGATGCATGTGCTACTTTGTGCATCTGGCTTATGTGGGTATTGAAGAATCAAACCTGGGTCCTTAACCTTCATAGACAAGCACCTTAACCACCAAGCAATCTCTCTAACCCACATACCATGAATTTAAACAGTATATCACAATTAATATATAATTTACATTACACGGAGGTAGAAAAAGTGAATGAGATTTAAAAATCTCAATATGTTGACCCTAATTTTATAGTCCAAATAGCCTTGTGTGGCACTTTAATTTAGTTACAAAAGCAAGTCCTGGGAGCCCCAGGATTATCCCCCAATCAAAGGTCACATGCTCGGCAAAAACCTCTGGAATAAATATTGAGAGTTTTATGGTCAGAGAAGCCAAATAGCTTCTAATAATTACATGAGACAGAGAGTGTCGCAACATCTTTTTGGGTTGAACCTTTCATGCCTTTTGAAAAATTTTGACTCCTTTCTCCTTTAGTAATCTGTCAAGCTTTCTGGATTAGTAAAAACTACACTGCAATTTACCACATGAGACATAGAGAATATAAAACTGTCTAAGGTAAAACACCTTATTTTATCTAAACAAATGGCAAATCAGAAAACCTTAGATAGACCCAATTACTAGCAAGTATATTTAACCCTTGAGCAACCCTACCAGTCCTTAGGTGGCTGACTTTTAGCCTTTACATGGCCGAGTTTAGGGCCCATCTTGTTCTCTAAGCCTGTGCTGTGTCTCCTATTTCAATATCTGTCTCCTGTAATGGTAGGAGAGAAGGATTATATTTGAGAAAGAGGACTGGGAGCCTTAGCAGTCTTTGGGTCCTGGGGTAAAGAAGACAAGAAGGCAGAGATCCCTCTTACTGTTCTAGAGGTGGCTCTACCTGTAAGTGGCTTTTAATAGCTTACCTTGATGTGGAGGCAGCTAGGAGAGCTGAATCTATATTGCACTCCCTGCCTAAGTTTGGGTTTTCTCTTAGAAGAAAGAATGTCTGAATGTAAGACACTTTATACCACTTAACCATATTTTTACAGGTGTAATTGTAAAATTGTATTAAAATTAATATTTCCCTCTGGAGGCCATTTCTCTTTATACTCTAGTTTATATATGGGCCAGACTTGAGTGTAAAAGAATATCAGGTACTTCTTTCTTAAGGTCATTGAATCAAAGAGATCCCAGTAGTTAAAGACACAGTCTAGGGGAGCCTTTGTTAAACACATATGACCACCCATCTGAAAGACAAAAAGATATGATAAAACATCTTCCAAATCTCTTTTGTCTTTGCCCCAGTGCATCCTCCAGAGCCTCCTTTATTTCTCCATGGTGTGGCAACAAAGGTAAATGAGAACTTTGGATTTAGTCAACCATTACCAATGTGATCTGAAATACCTTCATCCTTGACCACTTCATTGGCGACAATAAGGAGGAGGCAGATTTATGAATGAGTCACTATTTACCATTGTGACCCTAGAGTAACACCGTCCACAGGTTGACTTCTTTCTGTATTTTTCCTGTTTGATCTTAGCCTGTCCACACAGAAGTCATCATCAAGTCTCTGGAGTAACTATTAAGCCTTGGGTATTGGGGAAGTCTAATAATTTCTAACATTTACATGAGCAAGGAGGGTCTTAGCACCCTCCCAGGTTGAGCCTTTTAGATTTTCCTAGAGCTCTTCTTGGTTCTTTCCCTCAGGTTCATAATCTCTAGTTGTGATGATTTGGATGTGGATGTATATCCCCCATAGACCCAAGTGTTTTGTTAAGCTTGTAACTTGGGTCTCTAGCTGCCTGACTGGAGGAGGTGTCACAGGGGGTGGATCCTGGGGTTTAGCCCAAAGGTGTGTTTGGGGGCGGATATAATTCCATCTCAAAGATGTGGAGACATTTGCATGAGCTCTAGCAGTGAATGCTTGCTGCTTTTTTAGTGTGCTGCTGCCTTTTGTTTTTTGCTGGCTGCTGGTGGTTTCTCTCTGCATGGACCTATGACTGGGAGCTAGCTTCTTCTGCCATTTATGGAACTCCCCCTCAATTTGTAAACTGAGATAAATCCAGCTCCTCCCATGAAACCTGTCTGATTTGGATGTTCATCCTGCCTCGTGGAACTGACTACTACATTAGTCTATGCTAGATTCTCTAGTCTAGAAAGTCATGGTTGCAGGGTCCCAGCCTGTGGGTTGGGCTGTGGCATGGGGTCTCTCTGTCACTATTCTGCTGTCACTCACCACCTAGAATGGGTATTAGCTTTGCTGGGTATGCTCACCCATGGGATATCCCACTGCGCAGAGTCCTCCATGGAGTATTGCAGCATAGCCCTCACTTGCATGTTGCTTCCATGTCCCACAGCACTGCTGCAGACACAAACCAGCACAGTAGTCCTAGGTGGAATCTGAATTTCCACAGGCTAGCATTGCTCATTAGTATTTAAAAATAAGATCAGTGTTCCACAAAGCAAACACAGAATATCTGCTGACAAAACTTAGTTAACGTTCTACAACATAGCCTTTTCATTTTGATATTGGCTTTACAAGTGAGTAGAGAGAGAAATTAAAAGTTCTAATAAATGTCTACAACAGAATATTTCAAACATACCATTTAGCAAGTTTTGTATGTGCCCAGTTCACAAATAGAGAAGAGTTGCACAGAGAAGAGGAAGGTAGGAGTCAGGAGAGCACTTACCCTCTGACATTTCCACAACAATAACACCAAAATATGATACTGGAAGTTTGGCTTCCTTTTTTGCCAATGTGCCAATAATTTAAAATATTCCTGGATATTTGTCCTGTGAATTCAAGGAATGAAACCTATTTACCAGAGGATAAGGTTCAGAAACATTGTATTATAGACTGAAATTTTGGGGAGGAAGAAGAGAAGAGGGGCTTAAGTGTAGAACATAAGAGAGGGAAACAAGGTAGAGATCTTGCCCTGGGAGGTGAAAGGGAGTTTGAGAAGCCCACTTCAAGACTCAGATCTGGGTTCTTCTTTTATGGGGATCAGCTACATGAGGAAGACCAGGTTTACAGGTTACTACAAAGACTGGATTTTATAGCTTTGCCAGTAATCTTAGGTAAAGATTAGATTTTCTGTCATCTAGGAAGAATGCAAGCTTAATCTAGAAATCTTTCATGCTGGGTGTAACAACCAAGTTTCTGTAAGCTTAGTGACATTTCCTGCTTTTAGTGAAGGAAAAGACACTATACACTTCTGTGGTTCTGTTACCCTGACTGCCTAACCAATTTCTGTCTCCTATCACTTTCTGAAAACAAGTGCACTGTAGTAGTGGGCACTAGGGATGCAGGGATAAAGTAATAGATCCCATTTTCCAAAGCTTTGCCTGAGTAGTAGAGACCTCAGAATGACGCTGGGCACACAGTGCAAATGTCTAACTGGTTTTAAGGAAATCTAGCCAAGAGGTGCTAATCAATAACAGAAAACGAGAAGAAGGAAAATCCAGGGAACTGGAAAAAATACTAGAACTGGAAATGAACCAGATGAATCTAACAGAAGATGTTGATGCCATCCACAAAGACAGAAACGCCAGAGAAGGAATAAAATCATTTATTGTACCACGAAGGAGTAAGTAGGCATCCAAAGGGACTAACTGGGAATAAAAAGAAGGAAAACTATCAATCTCAAATCAAACTACTAAAAATTAACCATATCATTGTCTTTTATATCACCAAAAATACAGAATCCAAGCTGGACCAGCCTCAAGACTCTACTGTGCTGCACCAGGGGGCATTCCTTCTTCTTCTTTTTTTTTTTTTTTTTTTTGCTAAGCTATCTCTCCAGTCCAAGGCATAATCCTTTTAAGATCATAGGTCTTCCTACCAAGTTGGCAAATTTCTGAATGTTCTTAGTGAGGAGGTATTACCCTACATTTTTCTACTCAAGGCTTGGCTCTAACAGAAAAAGATTTGGCCCATCATATGGAACGGGCCTGCATATAGACAGATTCTGGGAGACACCTGTCATCCTGGACACATTGTTCTTCCAGGCATCGCTGCTGCTGTACCACAGAAGGTATATATCTTAGCACTGTTCAACTGGCTGGTATGAAGCAGAAAATGTGCCCACACACACCTTGGATGAGGCAGAGCTGGTTGATTAATGATGTGAGGCATGGTGGGCTAAGGAGGGGTGTACTATACATGTTTCTTTTAGGAGAGCCATAGCATGTGTAGGGAAAGAAAGGTGTGCATTGTAAGGAGAAGGTGGCAGGCAGTATTGGCTAATTAAGGCTGGTGAGTGTTGAACATTCCTGCTAATGGCTGTTACTAATGGGAGAAATGGGATCATTTGTTAATTTTACTTATGAGAACTAGTGTTGAAGGTAGGATGGAGGGGAAAAGGTGAGCATAGACCATTTGGACTAAGCCAAATAAATGTGGAAAATACTTGTCATATTTTTCTTAAAAAGAACAAGATACTGGTTTCATGCTAGCATTAAGCTCCTATGCCTTTATGAGAAAGCGGTCACCAATCTGTGCTTAGCCAGTCTGATTTTCAAGCCCTTTGGCTGTCTTCCAGTTGACCTTTTCTCCCTGCTCAACCTGTAAATGTGCTTAAAATGCTATGTGTCTTGGAGGCATATGTTAGTAAGAACTTCTAGGTTGGTGATGTAGGTCATTGATATAAAGCTTACTAGCATGTGAGAGAATCTGAGATAGATCTCCACCATTGAAAAAAAAAATTCCCATGAATGTCTTATGTGCTTTTATATCTAAATGCTTCTTCAAGCTTACAGTAAAAATGTTGATATTTGGTGAGGGGGCATGTGGGTGTGAATTTAATTTCTATTTTACAGATGGGAAGATTAAAGCTCAAAGCCCTAATCTACACAGTGAGTGGCACTTTTATTTTTAAAAGCCTCATGCTTTATAAAACATCTATAATTTAAGATTCCCTTTGCCAGAATATGTTTTAGAATTGTTTTTTAAGTTACAACTGTTTTGCATTTTTTTCTAGTTCATCAAAGACATTCCATTCCAGTGTCCCTAGACAGAGTTCTCTAACCCTCTGCCTCCATGGTAACCCCTGGATGTGTTGATAACCAATATGGACTGAATCAAGGGTAGTGAACTTCAAAGACAACTTATACTTCATTGGGGATTTCTGAATGGCATGCTCTTCTCTCTATATAGACTTCCCAGAACTTGGACTTCACAGCCTTGGCCTACACAAGGAAAATGCTGATGTAACCATGATCTAAGAAGAGCCTGGTATAGACACGCTGGCCTTTAGTCAAAACTTTAGACAAAGAATTTTCACTTACCAGCTTTTGGCAAGAATATTCTACATGTGCAGTGTGAATAAGGCCCATATGTGAGGCTGCTCCTTAATCATACTCTGAGATTTATAGAGAAATAACATCATTAGATAGAGCACCTATTTAGAAACTGAAAAGACATACTTGACCAGTTTGTATCCTCTACAACTAACTGAACAGGATTTTAGATTTCTCTATAGGCAATATGGGAATAGAAGGCAGGGCCACTGGAGAAATGAGAGTGTGACACATAAACTACTGTCAGCATTAGAGCTATGTATGATAGAAACAGAATCTTGACAGTCATTTTGGTACATCAGGAAAGGTATATCACTCTATGCTGCTTGGTAGTTAAAAAGTAGAAAACTGTATAAATTATGGAATGTGCATCTGTCCTAGTTGTTCTTATTGCCTATGCTTTCTTAGCCATTATTAAGAGGCTAAGCCCTGAGTTTAGTAGCATGGACAGTTTTTGAATCAGAAATATTTGACTACAAAACAAATACTGTCAGCTCAGACAAACTGGACATGGTGGTATAAGCTTGTAGTCTCAGCACTTGGGAAATAGAGGCAAAGGGGTAGGGTGTTTAAGTCTAAACTATGCTACATAGTGAAATCCTACATCAAAAAATCTTGGGGGTGGGTGAGATACTTTTGGAGAACAAATGAGAAATACCTCCATTTATGCAGAAAGCAACTATAGCATTACGAAGAAGTTATAGTTTTATTGTTACATTTAGTTTTAGGACTGATTCCACAAAAAAAGTCTTTACTATACAAACTTCTTTAGGTATCAAAGTATTCTTTGGCCTGTTCCATTCTAACTAGACAATTACTGACATCACAGAGTACAGGAAAACTATACTAATCCTCCCCAAACCTCCAAACACATGAATCCAAGAGACTTAGAAATGGGCTCAGAATTTTCCCTGCATTTTGCCCTTCCTAGTTCATACTTTTAAAAATCAAGTCATGCAGGGGAAGTCTTGAGCCCTAGTCCTGGTGCCTGGCTAAATGTATATACTATGCTCACCAAACTGCTTCATATACACTTCTCTTAATGTTCATACCTATATATTAATGCGACTCTCACTTTTGGTTAGAGAAGTTTCACTTTGCAGATGGTGGTAATCTTGGGATAACTCAGAAGGCACCATAATCCTGAGAAGAAATGAAATAAGAGTTCTCAGAACTGAAACATCTCTATCACACATTCCAAGGCTCAGGGTCTGTTACAGAAGAGGTGGTGGATAGAATGTAAGAGCCAAAAGAAGGGTAGAACACCCTACAATACACTCTTCCAGACACAAAATTGCCTGGATATCCATGATCTCACAGTGCCTGGCACTACCTACACAAGACCATCATAATAGTAGGAAAAGATGATGACATCAAGATAAAAGAGACTGAGAGATGGAGGGGTATGATGGAGAGTGGAGTTGCAAAGTGTGTGTGGGGGGATTACCATGGTTTATTATCTATAAATATGGAAGTTGTCTATTAAAAAAATGGAAAAAAATCAGGCTATTTCTTTAAATAGCCACAGTTAGCCTGTCTTAGCTGAGTATATGATAATCATTGATAGCAATGCTGGATTTTCTTCAAATTATTCTCTACTTTGAAAACTCAACCAGGTAGTCAATTGGGTGTGTAGAAAAAATTGAGGATAAGTGCTCCAAAGGCCTATACAATTCAATCACTTCCTAGCTATAGAGTGTAGTATCACCTCCAGGATTATGTGATTGCACATTACAAAGGGATGTCACAGCATTACTATGTTTATTCATCATCTGATTTTGATTTAACCTAAAAAGACATTGTCCAGGTGCACATAATGACTTGAGCTCTTTAGAAGCTAAGAATTTTCTGTTGCTAAAAGAGAAAGTTGAAGAAATTCATAAAATGAGATTCAACACAAGACAAGAAAGGTTCTTCAGCCATGGGATGAAGCAGAGAGAGGTTTGTGGAACAAGTAATGAGAATATCCTCTAACTGATGAGTGTTACTCATTGTCTGACACCCAGCAATTTGAACCTCTGTTCTATAACCACACGAACCTGATTTCTTCTCCTATGATGTAAAGCTGAAAATGGGAAGCTGAAGCCTGGGCAGTACCTTCCCAAATGAGGAAGCCAACTGCTTCCCATTGACAGCAGCCCAGCCAGACATGGTGCTGTTGAACAAAGATAAGGCTCCATCATGAGTGTGGGAGTCTAATGGATGATTTGGGGATACCTTCATTAAAAATATGGTCAGATGTTATACAACAGATAATATTGAAGTTGAGTAAAGGATGCCTAAAAATTGCTCACAAGGACTAAATGGGGTAGCTAATCTTAATGGTGAATATGAATAATTCTTAATTAGTGTCATTTGGGTATCAAAAAACTGGTTCTCAGAAGTATCAGCTTCACCTAGGAATGTGTTCCATATCAGTTGTGGTCCTCATCCCAACCTATGGAATCAGAAACATTGTGGGTTAAGACCCAACACCTGTGAGAACTTGTGGTCTTTTCCCCAAATTATCCAAACTCTTGAAATATTTGGGAAATAATTGTGTACTTACTTTTTTACAGTAACTGTAAAAGAGAACACAGGTGATGCTATTGTCTTTGCCCAATTTTCCCCAATGGTCACATCTTGCAAAACTATAGAGTAATATCATACCAATGGTGATAGAATCAAGCTACCAATACAGAATACTTCCATCAACACTGTGATTGTTCATGTTGCACTTTTATAGCTATGTCTACATGCCTAAAGCCAAACAACCAAAAATATGTTCTGCATTTCTACTATTATGTCATCTCAAGAATGTTGTATAAATGGAATCAGATAATCTATTATTTTTGAAAATTGATATTTTTTCACTCATGTTTCCATTAGTTTGTTGCTATATTTTCTGAAGATAGCATTCATGGACATGTCATAAATAACTATGGATTAGCTTGATGCACTCTCACTTTAGACAGCTCCCCAAGTACTACTGATGCCTTCTAAGCTTTGACAACCATTTGTTTCTAGACCAAATCCTAATAACATAGTTCTCTATATCCTTATTATCACTGTTGAAGGAATGAATTTCTCGAGGGACTAATATATTCAGCCAACAAATATTTATAATGGTACCACCTAATACTCTTTTAGGAAATGGGAAAATAACAGTGAGAAAAATAAAGGCACCGTAATACTTTCACACCAGTGGGCCAGGAAGATGATAGAAATGAATCAAATCCTAAACAGAAAGTCAGATCCAAACAAAGGCTACGAATAAAAATAAATCTAGAAAAGGATAATAGAATGAAGGAAATGAATTTTGGATGGCAGAGGAGTCCTCTGTGACAAAATCACCTGGGAACAGAGGAAGCTAAAGAGAACAATGATGCCAGGAAAATGCATGAAGTACAAAAGTCTTGAGACTTCTTAGCTCATGTACCTGGAGATAGTTGGCGATAGAGAATTGTGGGAAATGAGGTGAGAGACGTTATGAAAATAACTTTGAATTTTGCTTACAAACACTTGGAGAATGACAGGGGTTAGAGTATGATCCAGTGTACAACTTTAAAGTATTGCTTTGTTGTCTACAGACTAGGAAACATTGTAACCATCTAGATGAGAGTCAGTGAAGATGAGGACCATTTTGGTGGTGGAGCTGATGTCAATGGGTGAAATGGATATATTCAGAAAGCAAAGCAAGCATACTCTACTGAAGAACTCGTAGAATGTGAGAGGAGAATTGCAATTACTTAACATGTTATGGTGAGGTTTCACATTTTGGGGATGGGAAATGCTGAGGGAAAAGCAAGTTTGAAGGTTACAAAGTAAAAGTTCTGTGGTAGATATGCCAGTTGAAGATCATCCAACTACATGCTTAAATTACTAGTTATGGTAGAAATAAAGACTTTGTGATTAAGAACTTTCACTTTGGTTTAAAAAAGGAAAAAGGAAAAAAATTATAATGGCAAAAACTTGGAGAGATCCCAAAAGTCAATGTTAGAAAAATACTTATGCAGATTGTTTCCTGCATTCTCTTTAATATCATGGAGTAACTAACTCAAAGCAAGTAATAATGTGGAAAATATATTTAATATTATCAAAGAAAATCAAGATCTGTAATTGAATATATTATATAATTGTAGCAATGCTTTATAAAAAAGAAACTAAACTCCAGACAAATTTAAAAAATGGAATATTGTATGAATTTTTACTTTTTAAAATGTATTTACCTAAATACTCTGAGACATAATATTTTGAAACTTTCTGTATTATGATTACACTATTCAGGGATAATTTGTTACTCTGATCCTTTATGTGGTCTTCTATGATATGGGAATGTTAACCTACACTCACCAAGGGATCTCATTAAGGTTTCCCTGGGCATTTTTTTAAATTAGCATACAAATAATTAGGTTTCATAATAGTGCTTTTTAAAAAATAAATTGTGGCCAGGCGTGGTGGCGCATGCCTTTAATTCCAGCACTCGGGAGGCAGAGGTAGGAGGAACGCTAAGAGTTCGAGGCCACCCTGAGACTACATAGTTAATTCCAGGTCAGCCTGGACCAGAGTGAGACCCTACCTTGAAAAACCAAATAAATAAATAAATAAATAAACAAATAAATAAATAAATAAATTGTGCTCTTTTATACTTTGACTCCAGTTTTATATGCAGAATGGATTACTGTACTTTGTGGGCACATAAACAACACCACAATCTGTCCAGCAGGACATCACCCATGAGGCAATACAGTTATTTATTTATTTACTTACTTACTTTAACCATGCTTCCATCTTGGCCAGCCTTGAATTCAGGATGATCCTCTGTCTATCCTCAGATTCCCAATTAAGTGCTTGGTTGAAGGGTCTGTGCTACCACACCCAGGTAAGCTTGCTTATAAAAAAAAAAAAAATCAAGGACAGATACTCACTCAATACAAAAAAAAAAAATAGCCAGGTGTGGTGGTGCATGCCTTCAATCCCAGCATTTGGGAGGTGGAGGTTGGAGGATGGCTATGAGTCTGAGGCCACTCTGACATACAGAGTGAACTCCAGGTCCGCCTGGGCTAGAGTGAGACCCTACCTCAAAAAACCAAATAAATAAATAAATAAATAATAAATAAAGTTGAGAAGATGGCCTGAGTTCCAGACCCCACATAAACAACTGGCTATGGCCACCTGCACATGTAACCTCAGTCCCACAATGGGGAGCAGAGACCAGGGAATCATCAGGTTCATGAAATACAACAAGCTCTGGAAGTAGAAAAGAGACTCTGCCTCAAAATAAGAACAGCAGAAGAAAGATGTATATGACACATAATGTCTGGCTCAGGCCAACACAGGCTAGCACCCTTACCATAGGGGCATGCATGTGGCCATGCAAGGGTACATACATGTACATACACCACACATTACACACCACATTACATATACATAAGCAAAAACAAAAAACTAGAAAAAGGGAGATCCAGTCAAGATGGCATCCATCTAACCATGCTTCAGCTCCTGGAGTAATACCAGGAAAAGTCCGTGGGGTTGCAGGGTCAGCAGTTTCTAGCAGACCCCCAGTGGAAAAGCAAAGAGGAGCACAGTAGGGAATCCACTGATTCCCATGCTCTTGGGTACCCCACTAGTCCCCTGGATGCCTCAAGTATGTGTCCCATCTGCCATGCCACAAACCAAGTTCTCTGCTGCACTACCTGTATCCTCCAAAAATCGGGGTAAAGTGCCAATAACCTTTCTTCCCACCCACAAGGTCTCCTCCCTCCCTCCCACATATTTATTCCCTTCCTCCTCTCTCTTCCAGCCACCTGGTTCCCACCCCTCCAGGCCAGCAGGTCCCTGCTGGGGTTCCCCCATCCTGCCACCTGCCACTGGGTCCTCACTGCCCCCTCCACCCATACTGCCACCCACCTCCTCTCTTCTCATGCTCCCACTTGGCATTGGGACGTGCCATCCCCTACCAAAATCCTTCCACTGTATCTCTGGGACTCCACCGTGACCCTGCTGACTCCTCCTGCCTGAGTAGACTGGCCTGTTGTGCCATCAAAAGACTAATCTAGTCAAACATAAATGGGAACAATCATTGAAGACACTTCAAGGGTAAGCTACAGCTTTCTCCTGAATTAAATGAGTTTCCCACACTGTGATGGGCAGACCACAGTGAAAAGAAATATCAAGTGGAAGGGTCCCCGACAAGGTTGCATAGTCCCACAATGGAAATCTCCAATAGAAGAGACAACAGGATCAAAATCCCAAAATGAAGACATAAGATATGTGACACTGACCAAGCAATTCACAGAAATTGCAGAAAACCAACAAATACCCACAGTTGAGTCAATGCTGTACTCACAAGGCTGGACCTAATAAGAAAAAATCAGAGAGGATTCAAAAGAGTTAAGTGATCTGAGGGAGAGCCAAAAACAGAAGACCTCAATAATAACCTGGCTAAGCTCAATGAAGACATAAATAAATTCAAGGATAAATTCCAAGAAGAATTAAAAAAAGTAAAATATGACATGAAAAGGGAACTTGATAAAAGAATGGATACTATACAGAAAAAGGCAATAGAAAATACAAACGAAATTGAATAAGTCCAAAACTCTCTAAAAGCCCTCAAGAACAGAGTCAGTTATGTGGAGGACAGAACCTCAGAACTGGAAGACAAGTCAGAAGAAAGAGTTCATGAGTCCAAAAACTTGATTAAGTTCAAAAATTTTTGTGAACAAAACATGAGGGATCTGTGGGATACCATTAAGCATCCCAACATGAGTGTTACAGTCAGGTACAAATGGCTGGCAGAAATCAACTGACCAAGAGCAGCTGATGGGAAAAAGGAACTCCAGAAGCTCCTGAAGACTGAACAACATACTATTAAACAATAAATGGATAGTGGATGAAATAAAAAATTGAACTCATAAAATTTCTAGAATTGAATGACAATGATATCACCTCATACCAAAACTTATGGGACACAATGAAGGCAGTCCTTAGGAGAAAAATCGTAGCACTAAATTCCTTCATAGAAAGAAACAGAGGGAATCCCAAATCCAAGCCTTCAAGAAAATACACATCACTTCATGATCAAAATGTTGGAAAGAAATGGGCATGGATGTTTTATATCTCAACATAATGAATGCTATATTTAAAGCACCTAAAGCCCAAGTAATAATGGGGAAAGACTCAAGAAATTCCCATTGAGATCAGGAACAAGATAGGGATACCCACTCTCACCTCTGCTCTTCAACATGGTACTAGAAGTCCTAGTTCAAGCAATAAGGCAGGAGAAAGAAAGAAATAAATACAAATTGGAAAGGAAGAAGTTAAGTTAGCCCTATATGCACATGACATGAACTTATACTGAGAGCCTCTATCTCAAAACTTCTAAAGGTGAATAATTCCTTCAGCAAAGTAGCAGGATACAAAATCAACACATAAAAATCAGCAGCCTTTCTAAATGCAAATGACAAAGATATAGAGAAAGGAATTAGTGAAATTGTCTCATTTTCAATAGCAACAACCTTGGAATAACACTAACCAAAAATGTGAAAGACATATATAATGAAAACATAAAATCACTCAAGAAAAGCCAGTCGTGGTGGTGCATGCCTTTAATCCCAGTACTTGGGAGGCAGAGGTAGGAGGATAGCCATGAGTTCAAGGCCGCCCTGAAATTACATAGTGAATTCCAGGTCAGCCTGGGCTGGAGTGAGACTCTACCTTGAAAAACAAAACAAAACAAAACAAAACAAAAAAACAAACAAACAAACAAAAAACACTCAAGAAAGAAACTGAGAAGGACTTGAGAAAATGGAAAGACCTCCCATGCTCTTGGATAGGCAGAATTAACATTATGAACATGGCAGTTCTACCAAAAGTGAATACAGGTTTCATGTAATACCAATAAAAATCCCTGAATTATTCTTCAAAGACATAGAAAAACTGATCTCAAAATTCATATGGAATGGCACCAGGCCTCAGATTTCCAAGCATAGCCTCAGGAAAAGAAACACCTCTGGAGGCATCACCATACCTAATCTAAAGCTATATTACAAAGCCATAGTAACAAAACAGCATGGTACTGGCACAAAAACAGGAACATAGACCAACTGAAGAGAATTGAAGATCTTGACTTTAGGTCAAGTCACTTCCACTACTTGAACTTCAGCAAAGGCTCCAAAAACAGAGCATGGAGAAAAAATAGCATCTTCAACAAATAGTGCTGGACAAACTGGTTAACCATATGCAGAAAAAAGTAACTAGACCCACACATGCACAAAATTAAAATTCAAATGTATCAAAGATCTCAATATAAGACCTGAAACTATTCTACTACTGGAAGAAAAAATAAGAGGAATGTTCCACAATACAGGAGTGGAGAAAGACTTTCATAGAAAATAAACAAAATAAACACACAGAAATCAGTAGCCTTCCTATATACTAACAACAAACATGCTGAGGAAGAAATTGGGAATTATTACCATTCACAATTTCCCTTGGAATAAACCTAACCAAGGAAGTGAAGAATCTCTACAATGAAAGCTTTAAAACATTCAAGAGAGAAATTGCAGAAGACATTAGGAAGTAGAAAGACATCCGCATTCTTGGATTGGGAGAATCAATATTATAAAATGTCAATATTACCCAAAGCAATCTACACACTTAATGCAATCCTCATCAAAATTCCAATGGCATTCTTTATGGTAATAGAAAAAGCAATCATAAAATTCATTTAGAAACACAAAAAACCTCAAATATTCAAAACAATTTTGAGCAACAGGCTGGCAGTATCACCATATCTGATTCCAACCTATATTACAGAGCCACAGTAACAAAAACAGCATGGTACTGCATAAAAACAAGAACACAGATCAATGGAAAAGAATAGAGGACCCAGATATAAGTCTGGGCAGCCACAGCCACCTGATCTTTGACAAAAATGCCAGAAATACTCATTGAAGAAAAGACAGCCTCTTCAACAAATTGTGCTGGGAAAACTGGATTTGTGTATGTAGAAGAATGGAATTAGAGCCTTGTCTCTCTTGATGAACAAGACTTAAGTTCAAATGGCTCAAAGACATTAATATTAGATGTGAAACTCTAAAACTGCTAAAAGAAAAAGTAAGAGGAAACCCTGCCACATAGGCAAGGACTTTGTGAATATAACCCAGGTTACACAGGAAATAAAACCACTAATCAACCACTGGGACATCATGCAATTAAAAATCTTTTGTACAGCAAAGGACACTATGAATAGAACAAAGAGGCAATGTAGAGAATGGGAGAAAATCTTTGCCATCCTTTGTATAGGATATACAAAGAACTCAAAAAACTGAATAATAAGAAATCAAACAACCCAATTACAAAAATGGATCATGGAACTAAATAGAGAGTTCTCAATGGAAGAAATACAGATGGTTCATAAACATCTAAAAAATTTTCTACATCCTTAGCAATCAAGAAAATGCAAATTAAAACTACTTTGAGATTCCATCTCACTCCTATCAGAATGGCTATCATCAAGAAAACAAATGACAATTTTCTCTCTGGGTCTCTCTTTCACTGTCTAAAACAGACAAAATAAAGTGGGGGGGAAAGCTGTAAAGATTATTTAGTGGTTAAAAAGCTTGTCTGCAAAGCCTAAGGACCCATGTTTTATTATCCAGATCCCACACTATCCAGATGCACAAAGGTGAGGCAAGCACAATGTTGCACATGCCCACTAGGTGGCACAAGCATCCGGAGTTCAATTGCAGTGGCTGAGCCTTGGTGTGCCAATTCTCTCTCTCTCAAAAAAACAAAATAAGGAAAGAAATGAAAATAAATGACAATAAATTCTAGTGAGGATGTGGAAAAAGAGGAACCCTTATACACTGTTGGTGGAAATGTAAACTGGTACAGCCATTGTGGAAATCAGTGTGCATGTTCCTGAGACAGCTTAAAATAGACTTACCACATGACCCAGTTAAACCACTCCTCAGCATATGTCCTAAAGACCAGTCTTTCTACCTTAGAGATACATGTACCATGTTTATTGCTTTTGTATTCACAATAGGTAGGAAATGGAACCAGCCTGGATGTTCCTCAACTGATGAGTGGATAATGAAGATGTGGTACATTTATACAATGGAGTTCTATTCAGTGGTAAAGTAAAAATGAAATCATGCAATTTTCAGGGAAATGGATGGACCTGGAAAGGATTATCACTAGTGAGGTAACCCAGGCCCAGAAAGCCAAACACCACATGTTTTCTCGCATATGTGAATCCTAGCTACAAATTTCTGGACTTGTATGTGAGTTGGATTAAAATTCAGTAGTAGCAAAGGCCAGTAAACTAGAAAGGAGCTATAAGGGAGGGAAGAGAGGTGAGGAATTAAGGGAATGGCATTACATATGTATGTAGATGAACAGATTAATGGGGTAGAAAGGCCTAAGTAAGGACAGGGGAAGAGACTGAATAAAAGAAGGGTGGGGGAGGGTTAATCAAAACCTAAGGGGGTATGAATAAGCTGTACAGTATTCTACTTTTGGGGGTAATGTCACACCCAGATGCTATAGATTGTTACTAGAAAAATTTCAGTGCCAGAGATGGGATACCTTCCAGTGAGTTGTTGGCCAGGGAGATCCCTGATGCCCCCAAAATATTACAGGCCACTGTCAAGGCTCTTGGTTTCCCACCAGGAATAGATGGTCAGTCTGTATTGCTGAAGCCCCCACATGCTTGAGCTGCAAGGTCACTGAGAAATCTTGCTGGAGCTAAACTAAAAAACTCCTCCCTATAGACCAGCTAACAGAAAGCTGGAAAAAGCTACACTGCATGCAGCTCTACAGGAGAGAGAGATATCTTCAGTAGAGATAAACAACAATAGATACTCAAGCCTTAAGTTTGGCCAGCCAGGCCAAATGGGCCACCGGGTGCAATAGTGGCATATCTGTTATGGGGGAGACCAATCACTCTCTAATTGGACTGAAGGCCTGCTTCATGGTAGGAAATACATGTCTGATACTGAAAACCTATGATGGGGGAATTCATGAGCCCTAGGGATGTAACGTCTGCTGCTGTCTGGTTAAATGTATGTATTATGCTCACCAAAGAACCTCTCTTAATGTTCACATTCATAATTAATGCTACTCTCATTTTTGGTTCAAGAAGCTTCTCTTTTTAGATGGCAGTGACCTCTGGGATGACACAAAATTCACCATCATGCTAAGAAGTGACAAAGGAGTGCTCAGCACTGAAACATCTCCTTCACACCTTCCATGTCCCAGGACCCATTGTGGAAGAGGTGGCAGAAAGAATCTAAGATCCAAGGAAAGGGTAGTAGTCCTTGAAAGGTACTCTTCTAGACACCCAAGACCTTGAACTGCCTGGCACTATCTACATAAGACCATCATAATAGGAGGACAAGATGATGATATCATAATAAATGATAGCCTAATTCAGGGGGTAAAGGATACAATGGAGAGTGGAATTGTGAAGAGAAAAGTGAGGGAGGAGGGAATTATGGTTTATTATCTATAATTATGGAAGTTGATAATAATTTTTTAAATTAAAATTATGAAGGTAATAGGACCATAATATTTATGCTATAGATCTGTATGAAACAGGATGGCCATGTGAGAGAATGATCCTCTGGGGGTCTTCTCAGAACAACAATGCCTAGATGAGATTCAATCTATACTTTGAAAAGCTTCAGGCTAACAAGGAAGCTACTAAGATTCTCTGAAGAAAAAGAAACAGATGAAGGATGGCTAACTGGAAACCATGCCCCCAAAATCTTTCTTTAATATCTTCTTGGCACTTCCAACAGAGCAGGAAGATTTTCTTAGTAAGAACAGCAAGAATCGAAAATATTTGCCAAAAATAGATGGTGAATGTCAATTTTGCTATCTGCATGTCTGTGGTTTTATAACATGTCTTTCAAATTCTTATATGGCTCCCTTTTTAAAAATTATTCACAACTAGAACTGATGATGATAATGAAATCATCAAACTAGTGTGAGGAAGGCCATGCAGCAATGGCTATAATGATGTTGCAATTTGGCTTTATTAAGGTCAAATTCCTTGAGAGTGAAGTCAAAGCCAAATAAATTATTTACTTCCTACTTGTATGTGTAATTTCCCATGCACAATAACAGAGTTAAAAATTAGAAGGTAATAAAGGAAAACAAGTTAAGAAATAATAAGCAGGAGCCAGGTGTGGTGGCGCACGCCTTTAATCCCAGCACTCAGGAGGCAGAGGTAGGAGGATCGCCGAGAGTTCGAGGCCACCCTGAGACTACATAGTTAATTCCAGGTCAGCCTGGACCAGAGTGAGACCCTACCTCGCAAAACCAAAAAAAAAAAAAAAAAAAAAAAAAAGGAAATAATAGGCAGGGCTGGAGAGATGGTTTAGCCAAAGCCAAAGGACCCAGGTTCATTTCTCCTGGTCCCACATAAGCCAGAATGCACATGGTGACACATGAATCTGAAGTTTGTTTACAGTGGCTAAAGGCCCTGGCATGCCCATTTTTTTTTCTCTCTCTCTCCCTCTCTCTGTATCTAATAAATAAATAGAAGTAAAAATATTTTTTTAAAAAAGAAAAGAAATAATAAGCAGATCATATTCAGTAAACTCACACAATCACAGAAAAATAATCATCACATGGTCTCACTTATTTGTGACTCCTAACCTGGATCAGCCTGAGATGCTGACATATCTAATAGGCATCTCGAGGACTGGACAATAGGAAGGGTAGGGATTGAAGGAAGGTTAAGGATGGGGAGGGCGACACAAAACTGAATCCAAATGGAATTGGTACCATAAAATCTTATATCCTGGAAGCAGACTAAAAGCTTGAGCCCTCATCAGAACCTTAGAGGGAGCACCTGAATCTAAGGGCCCTGGAGAGGGTGAAATTAAGCCTAACCTTAAATTTCTCCTGCTTCTCCCCCCCCCTTTTTTATTTTTTGTATTTTCTTTCTTTTTCTTCTTTCTTTTCCCTTGGTGCTGGCCTGTAACTCTTAGTACCAAGATGCAGTTAACACCACCAATGAGCTCTTTGATCATAGAGACCTACAAGGTTTCCCAAAATAAGACAGACTTTTGTAAGAGCCCTTGATTACCCACCAGAGGTTAATGGTAAGACCCTACTGCTGAAGACACCAAATGCTGTCAGTACAGAACATGGAGAGACCTGGCTGGAATACGGAAGAGAACAAGTCCCCAGACAGCCCATCTACTGCTAGAAGGTGCGACATAAGCTATTGGGGGAAAGTGGCCAACATGTGTCTGAGCAACTAAAGGTCTAAGCTACTCAGAAGCAAATAACCTGACGTGATGCTCACACAAATGCAAGAGTGGCACCCAGCCATGGTGGGTAACCAACTGCTCTTGGATTGACTAACAGATCCTCACAGTGGAAAGGAAACCATATCTGGAATTGGGAAACAAGTCAGAATCATATTCAGATAACCAATATTAAGCTCCCACTAATCTTGGGCTACAAGAGAGCCTACAAGCATTACATTCTTTCTAAACTAATAATGGTTATCCCATTTAACCTGCGCTGACTTCACTCTCTGTTGAAAAATCTGCTTCTCTTTTTCCGATGGAAGCAGGACCTGAGGAGAGAAACAACCCATTGCATTTCACCAGGGTCCCAGCTAAAACCATAGAGGAACTGAGGAAATGAGCAAGTGTGCTGCTTCCTTAGTGAACCTAATATTAGCCCAAGGGTAAAGGAGCTAGATACTGAGGACACTCAATACCTACCAAACGTGAGATCCAGAGATCCAGAGGCTCCTAAGAGCCCATCACTGAAGGAGACTTAAAACAAACCAAACATGGCTCAGGAAATTTCATGTAAGAGAGGGCAGAAAGATTGTTGGAACCAAAAGTTGGGACTTTATGCACAGAGGCATTGCCTCTTCCCCATAACTAATGGCTGCCCCCACAATGCACGACTCACAATCCCCATGGGGATGACCATCATCCCAAATGAGGAGGGTCACTTTGTAGTGAGGCAGGGATGAGGGAAAGGATATAACAACATGTGCTTTTTACATGCTAAGTATGTCCATAACTAATAAAAAAAGAATGGTATATTATTTTTAAAATCATAATAAAAGCAATGTCATAAAAAGAAATGATAAGCATGCAATAGCTCTTTAATTCCACAGTCAGCACTCAGAACAAAATGATGTGGTTATTAATTTAAACCATAATTCACAAAATTATTCATAACTCTCACAAGACTTCTAATTTTTCTCAGGCTGTGTGATATAGGAACACTGTGCATGCTCAACTACATAGAAGAACAGTAGTAGGGCCAGAATCAAAAACTGGCCTGGAATAAGGTCTAGAAAGAATAATAAGAAGCCATGAACTTTTGGAAGCTCTCATCACTGCAAAATATTCTTGTTTAATTCTGTATAATGCATGTCTCAGAGCTTTCCCCAATACCTGTTTCTTCTCAACTGCTTTTTCTCAGCTACTCCATCTAACTAAAAAGTCCTTTGGTTTCTAACTAAAACATTCTTCTAATATTGAAACTTGGTTATTAATGACTCCCACAAAGGCCAAAGATTTGCCTCAGTTCTTGATGGTTTCAGCTCAAAGTGATATGACACATGTGTCTTACCTAAGTTTGTATGAAGATAAAATCACAACAATAACTGTAGAACATTGTTAGATTCTGTTGGTTACCTTTGACACAATGTCCTGTGTAAACATATATTTCAGGAGTTGGGGATGGGGCAAGCATGAAGCAAAACAGATAGTATGGGAAACATTCTACTCTGTGTGCAGCCATAGGAAAGGCCTGTGACTGCAATGTACTTCTTCACTAGGGTTTGTACTGTACAAGAAACATGAAATATGAAAACTAAATCCAGATCTAAACACTGCATGTCAGGAATGAAATCTCAGCTGTCCAAAGTAAACTTCAAATTGTAGAAAGCTCTCCCAAGTGTGGAAGGATGAATAATGATAAATGATTGGTCACATAAATCAGTTTGTCTTTCATTTACCAGTACCAGAAAATGTACAACCTCAAATGGAATGGATATGATGAGTAACTGAATAAGACTTTATAAAAGACAAAAGTAAAATATCAATGCTATTAAATATTAAACATCTGTGCAATGTTTAGTCATCAGTTCCTGAAACCATAGAAAATGATTATAAGTGGAAGTAATGAAATTGGAAAGACTCTTGCTCTACTGAAAATAGTATAGTTATGTATGCAATGGGTCAGTTTGTTACTATGGAATCACATGTGATGTCACAAATTTGACATTCTAAAACCAGAGCTAGACTGAGCCACGGAAGTGGTAGGAAATGGAGCTGGGGAGATGAAAACCTACATAACACACAAAAAAAATTCAATAATTAAAGAAATGAGTCAAACATCTTTGAAACAGAAAAAGAAGGTGAGTAGGATGTCCTATAATCTTACCACGGGGCTGAGGAGTTGTAAATATTAGCCTATCCTTTCTCTCTGTAATAGTCTACAAATAAAAATAATAATAATTAACAACAATTTCAGATAATGGTTATATGTAAAGGATTTGGAGGGAATAGCAGAGAAGGAAATGGAGTGGGAGTATATAAATCGATCCTCATAAGCCAGCATTCTCTGAGTATGTGTTCATGCATTAATGGGAAGTAAAAGTACAATGTCTCTGTAGTATTGAAACAAAAGCAGTCGAAACAATTCAGTGCTCAGTAAAATTTGTACAGAGACACAGGAACACAGAGGAATGCTTAGCTCTATGAATTGTGCCCAAGTCAACCACAACTGATATGAGAAGACATTTTAAAAGGAAATAGGAGGACTGGAGAGATGGCTTAGCGGTTAAGGCGCCTGCCTCCTAAGCCTAAGAACCCGGTTCCAATCTCCAGGTCCCACATTTAGCCAGATGCAAAGTGACACAAGGGCGCAATACCGCACTTGACCACAAGGGGGCAAACACATCTGGATTTCATTCGCAGTAGCTGAGAGGCTGCTGGCACACCCATCTCTATCTGTCTTCCTCTCCCTCAATCTCTTTCTGTGTCTCTCTCCAAAAAAAAAAAAAAAAAAAGGAAATAAGAGTGGTAGGTAGGCAAATGCAAGCCACTTGACTTGGGTGTCCAACATGCTAGTTGAAGGTAGACAAGGGTCTGTCTAGAGTCTCCTGGTCTGTCTAGCAAAGTATATCCAGGGATGAAGCATCACTAGATTTACATTTTTATAAGGCAGCAAATTTAGAAGTGGGGAGGATTTAGAGGCCATGAAACCTGTTCAGAAAGCTAAATTCTGAGAATGGTGAGCAGAGGCCTGGCTCAAGGCAATAAGATGGCTGTAGAAGAGGACTGGATTTGAATATCTTTTTTTTTTTTTTTTTTTTTTTTGGTTTTGCAAGGTAGGGTCTCACTCTGGTCCAGGCTGACCTGTAATTAACTATAGTAGTAGTAGCATAGTAGTCTCAGGGTGGCCTCGAACTCTCGGTGATCCTCCTACCTCTGCCTCCCAAGTGCTGGGATTAAAGGCGTGTGCCACCACGCCCAGCTTTGAATATCTTTGAGGAGTTAGAAGTGAAAGGATGCTATGTTGACTGGTATGAGAAGACGGAAAGGTTTAGGTCAGGTGACTCAGGTGTTCTCTGCAGTCCTATCCTCATTCAAATAACAGGTGAAATGTTTCCTGAGCAGAGCACAGAGTAGAACCAGATTAATATAGACAACTTTAGAACTCTGCTCTAATCTGGAGGCTAAGCACCTTCCACAGATAATTAACACTAATTTTAATCACAACCCCAGTGCTGCTATATCAGCATGAAACAGTATAGTGCTCCAATATGTATCTCCCCCAATTGAAAATGAAATGACAAATATTTGAATAGATTTTCTTGAAGTGACTTGTCTTTCCATCTCCACTTAATTTTCTGTATTAGTTTGTTAATAAGAAGCCCCTTTTGTTTTAGATGAGTAACTTGACAAGAATAAGAGGCAGCTGGGAGTTGTGGCGCATGCCTCTAATCCCAGCACTGTGGAGGCAGAGGTAGGAGGATTGTAGTGAGCTTGAAGCCACCCTGAGACTATATAGTGAATTCCCGGCCAGCCTCAGCTAGAGTGAAACCTTACCTCCAAAAAGCCAAAGAGAGAGAGAGACAGAGAGGACAGGAGACATTTTTGTCCACAGATATGTGCAGGATTAAGGTCTTTGTAAAACTCAAATTAATATTGGTGAGGCTCAGATTCACATAACACCGAAGCTACAGGTGCTCAGAACACAAACAAGAAGAGCGTCATTATTCTATCTGACAAAAGGAAATGTTCAACAAGTAGCAATCTTCAGAGTAGCAGAAGGAAAAAAACTCTCAAAATTCCTTTACTGTATATAAGCAAATTCATATTTCTTGACCTGTTGCAGATCCTGCAACAGCATTTCTCATATTAACATTTTTAATGATAAATTCTGCTACATATCACAACCTATGAATCAACTAATATATGTAACAATGTGTTTATATGGTTCTTGTTTGCTGGGCGTGGTGGCGCATGCCTTTAATCCAAGCACTCAGGAGGCAGAGGTAGGAGGATCACCATGAGTTTGAGGTCACCCTGAGAATACAGAGTGAATTCCAGGTCAGCCTGGGCTAGAGTGAGACCCTACCTCAGAAAACCAAAAAATAAATAAGTATAGTTCTTGTTTCATACTAGTTTCAGCAAGGGAGAAATATTGTCTTAAGCTTATATAGTTTTTTTTATGTTGGCAAAGAGACAAATTATATATTTTATTTAATCTTTTACTTCAAAATCCAAGGTTTCTCTTTCCCTGAGATTAAAAATTAACAAACATTCTTTGTTTCTATATTAAGAATGAGTCCGGGTTGAGGTACTCAAAAGACCTAAGTGCAGAAAAAAGAAATGACTCTGAAAAACCGGGAGCTCGTCTAAGCACTCAGGTGAGCCAACCTCTGCAGCACCTGCAAGTGAGTAAAATAACAGAAAACACAATAGAAAATATCAAGTGTGTAGGGGAACTCTGGGAGACACACTTGAGCCATTCAGATATGCATTAAAGAATAACCAGTTTCCTCATGAGGCTAACAACACACTCAGGAGAAGTTGTCCCTTGCCCACATCCCCCATGTTCATGCAGAATTTTGGGTATAGAGACACTATAGTGTCTTCCACTTGGCCAGTAAGAGGAGATCAGTGTGCTCAAATCAGGGAGGGAGAGGGAGTCTGGCCATCACATTGCACATTGACCATTTTCTGCACAATCTTTCAGATGAGGCGTGCAGTCAATCCGAATCACTGGCTGAGATGTTGCCCCATGCGGGGTCACCTGTCGTGTAGACGTTGCCATTGTGCAGCTGAGGGAATTAGCCCCTGCCGCACAATACGTATTTATATTCACATGTGCCTGTTGTGGGATCAGGGCCGACACATCACCATGAACAGGGTGAGCACAGATATCATGACTGATTTGGGAGGGGAACCCCAGGTAACCTGGGTAGGGGAAGGATGCTGGGAACAGAAACTCTTCCACTTCTCCATGGTGTCCTCCTCAAAAAAAAAAAAAAAAAAATCATAATCTGGAGGGTTCTGCACACATATGTGCAGCTGCACAGAGGCCCACTGTACCATCTGCTGGCAGCTGCCATCATCTTTATAGAATGGTAAAATAAGCAGATATGTCATTTTAGCATCTATTGATAGGCATATCTTTAAGGGAGGAAGTGGGGACAAGGGAGGAGAGATGATCAACTCTGTGAAGTACCACAGAACAGGAAGTCACAGGTGAAAAACTAGAAGTGACCATAATTCTTTCTTGACTTTTGGATGCTCTTCTAGGTGGATCTCTTTTGTTGCTTATATAGAAGTTACAATTAGGCCTAAGTAAGAGCAAAAAGACTGAGGGTAAATTAAGTGCTATATACTCGAGGGGACTTTCCATTGGTTGCTGCTGTTTTTAGCCTGATGTGGTTATTCTGTAGGCACATACGCATGAGTGTGTGGTAAGAAATTACACTTTCAGATCTCTTATTTTTGACAGGGATCCCAAGAATTATCAATGGCCAAGACTGACTCTCGAGGATATGTTGTGAAAAATCAGTGGTCCCGAACATCACAAAGTCCATCCACCAGGACTCCATCAGTAGATGAGCCCAGAAGCAGAAGCGCTACGATTAAGGTACAGTGAGCATGATAAAGAAGAGTGAGTGATTAATAATGTCTTAAATCTCTTGAGGCTTTGTTAAAGTGTCAGACCCTGTTCTGTACATGTCATTTAGCTTAGCTAATTTAGTTTTCAAGGAACTCTCAGGTGAATCCAATTCTACCTTTAAGGAAACTGAAGCATACCATAACTTGCAAAGGTTTCACATGATTAAGGGGTAGACAATCTCTCAGTCTAGAGGCTGCATACTCTCCTTTAATTTAAAAAAATATATTTTAATTAATTTATTTGAGAGAGAGAGAGAGAGAGAGATTGAGAGAGGGAGGGAGGAAGAGGGCCTCCAGCTGCTGCAAACAAACTCCAGATGCATGTGCCACCTTGTGCATATGACTTACATGGATACTGGCGATAGAACCTGGGTCCTTTGGCTTTTCTGGCAAGTGCTTTAACTGCTAAGCCATCTACCTAGCCCCAATCTCCTTTCTTCATCCACACAACAAATATATACTGAGAGCTGATAGCACTCAGAATAGAGGATGAAATCACAGAAGAGAAAAAAGAAATAACGTTAGATTGTGTGTGCTATGGGCCAATAATTAGGGCTGACTATATAATCAAAATTATATATACATATATGTTGTGTATAGCTTTTAAATCAATTTATTTTATGAGCATGCAGAAATAGTTCAATTGTGTTATACTGCAAGAAAATTTTGTATTTTTGTTTCTGTTCCACCTTTTTCATCCTCCCCTCCTTCTCCTTGATCCCATCATAGCATCTTCTCCACTTTCCTACTACATGTCTCCTTTTGTCTCCTCTCCCCCATAACCTCTTCTTCCTTAATTCATAGTCTATGCTTAGTCTCACATCACTGTATTTACTTACATACAAACAGCAAAAGTAAGGGTCAATAGAGGAAAGAGAACTTGTTTGTCTTTCTGGGATTGGATTACCTCACATAGTATATATTTTGTTTCCAATTCCCATTTTCCTGAAATTTTCATAACTTCATTTTCCTTACAGCTGGGTAAAGCTCCATGGTACCACATTTTCATTATCCAGTTTTAAGATTATTCTCAGAAGCAGAGAAAATATTACTGCCCCCCTGGGAAAGCATCTACCCATATTCAATTCATCTCAGTCCATCACCTGGCTCAATAATCTTACCAAGAATATCCATTTGAAATGTGAACTAACATATGGATGCTTCAGGATTTCTTGTATACTTCAGTAAAGGGTCCTTTTCTCTAGAATACATCTTTCCCATTAGGGAGAAAATTCTCTGCTATTGTACTAGCATACTAACCACCAAAGACCCCTGACTTTGACCTTCTCAAAAGCCACTGCACTAGTCACATGCCAACCAGCTAAGAGAGACCCCAGTAACTCCAGGAGAGTGTTCTGGAGTGAATGTCTAATTCAGTTTGCACATGGAGTTAAATGGAGCACAGGCACCTGCACATGGAGACATTGGCCAAGCAAGAACTAGTTCTCAAACCCAAAAGGCTTGTGCAAATCTTCCTGCTGTCTAAGGCTAAGAAAGAAGACCTGAGTGGCATTTACTTTAAACCAAACTAAGAGATGCTGCAGAGAACGTGTGAGGTGCATCTTTGAGGTGTTGACAAGGGAGTTAGAGGACGATATGAGCAGGTCGTCTTTTTAACAGTTTCTGGAGGGCAGAGATGCCTGGCCTCTTCAAGCTTTATTTAAAGGAGTGGAGCTGAATGGATCAGGATCCATTTCAGATCCAGGAACAGGCCTCTAGGGAGGGTCCCTGTCATGGGTGCTGCGGGAGAGGAGACCAGGAATTCTGGTCTAGATTTCAGACACTTAATCTCTGCTATCTGTGGACGCAGGCCCCCAACAGCTCCACAACCTCCCGGGCTTCCTCGTCCTCCCCCAGCCAGCATGAGTCGCCTTCCCAGCAGCAGCTGCCGGCGGCGGAGAAGCAGCAATCGCAGCAGCCAGTGGTGCAAACCCGGCAGATCACGCCAGTGAGCTCGCGTCCCCCAACGCCCCCGGAGCCGGAGCCCAACTCCCGGAGGGGCACGAAGATGTATGATAACCCCGAGGCCTGGGCTCATGGCATTGTGCGCGAAGTCCGCGAGTCTCGGGATTACGCTCAGGACTCCTCGAAGGTGCAGGTCCGGGATTACCAGCGCACAGCCCCCACCGAGTGGAAATCCTACGCCCAGCGCCGCCTGCTCTACCCCTCGGTGGATATACCGGACTACGATTGTCTGCCTGAACAGCAGCGACAGCAGTTGCTGAGTCAGCGAGAGGAAGACGAGGAGGACGAAGCCTACTGGGCATCGGTCAGGATGCAGTATGAGAAGACCCCTAGCTGCGCGCGTCCCAGGCCGGTGAGCGCGCCAGGGCCCCTGGTACTTTGGCCATCCCTCTTCCAGGCCCTCGCAGCCGCCCTACTAGCACACTGCTTAGGAAAGTCCCTGTCAGCTCTTGCCTCCCTGGTATGGTATACATCCCCTTCCCTCCCTATGGGTGTGATTGCCTCTCCTCCTTACTCTTCTCTTCCCGCCTCTACAGCCCAAACCTAAGCACGCCATCACAATTGCTGTCTCTTCCCGGGCCCTCTTCAACATGGTCGACGACAGGAAAATCTATGAGGAAGAGGGTCTGGAAAAGTACATGGAGCATCAGCTCAGCAATGAGAATGTCATCCTAACCCCAGGACCAGCGTTCCGCTTTGTCAAGGTACTCTGCAAGTTGTCTTTGGCTCATACCAAGATCTCAGATGGTGAGATAATCACCGAGAATGATCATTGGGAGCTTGTCCAATTTCCCTGATAACCTCTATACTACCTTTATTATTCTTGTGCCTTCTAGTGGAGCAAGTCATTTTATGCTTTTTCAGTGTGTTACAGGTGAAAGGGACCTTTCAAGATTGGGGTCTTGGCTTTCCTCAATGGAATCCTAGTCATCTGACCTGTAACAGAAGTCTTTTCTGGAAGGAGTGCTAGGATATAATAAGGAATTTACAAACCTGAGCACTGGGAATAAAGGGCCTTATTAAAATGAGATGGAATTCACCTTAGCTTTTCTCCCCGCAAGATAGCATATTAAGAAATCAAGATGCTCCTGGCATTTAAGAACATGAACATGTACTGAATATATGTAGGACTTGTAATAATCTCCCACATAACTTATATGATCATTACATATTAACATAATCATATGAAAGCAAATGGCATCACTATGGCTTGGAGCATAAAGTACTATGAAACATGGTAGAGGCATGAGAGGAAACCACAAACCTATGAAAGATTTATGTTTTAAAAATAAACCAAGAAGTTCTGTGGCACATACGAAAAAATCATGGGAAAGCACTGAGATGATCAGTGTGGCCTCTATGCATGGGCAACATGAAAATTCCCTAAGTATTCATGTTTGTTTTTTTTTACAATAAAGGAGAATGTTACAAAGAAACAACAATAAAACATAATGTAAAAGGGTTATCTGGATCCCCCTTTCTACCAATCCCACAGGTGGTAATTCTAATAAGTAGATGTTGAAACAACTTTCATCAAACATTAACTATCTGTGTAGTTGATACTATCTTAGGCCTATGTGTGAGAGGCAGAAAATACAGAAATGAGTGGCAAAACCATGTTATAAAGAAGCTATGATCTTTCAGGGAAGACTTGAATGTGACCCTGATGAAATTGCTTTTTCTCCAGACTCCTAATGCCCACCTCGTCTGCCCCTACCTCGTCTGCCCCTCTTCATATACAACCATGTTTTAACCTGCAGGCCCTGCAGCATGTCAACTCTAGACTCCGGGAACTGTATCCCAATGACCAGGACTTATTTGATATTGTACTGATGACTAATAACCATGCCCAAGTGGGAGTGCGGCTTATAAACAGCGTCAATCACTATGGTAAGTAAAATAAATACCATGTGGAAGACCAGCTCACAGCTCTGCAAAAGAGAAGCCATGTTATTTTGCTAACTGTGGCCTGACCAATGCAGTGTCTTTGATACTAACGCCCTTTTCTGTGTGAGGAATGTTTATTTGCCTATGTCAGAACAAGAAAGGCCATGTTCATTTTTAACATCAGCAGAGTTGTGCTCAAAGCTCTGGACTTAACTTGTCAAGTGTGAATTTCAAAGTCTTAATCCTGGGTCTGCAATATATTTCTCTGTTTTATGTTTTTCACTTCTGAACTTGACTTCAAGGAGAAGGCAACCCAGAGGCTTTCTCCATGGGATCAAACATCTTGCTCACCACACATCCATGTTAAGGGTTTAAAGGTCTTCACCCCCTCCTTCCCACTCTTAAAATCTGATGCTCCTGGCTGTTCTCTCCCCCATTCAAATCTATACTCATGCCAGCAAGATTGTCTTTATTCCTTTACATGGAAAATTTCATTGGCTCTGATCTCCAGAGCATTTCCATCAATATGTCACTTGCTCTTAAAGTTTCTATTTTTCCTGCTATAAAATTACCTGACTTCCTTTTGGGGGCACCACTATTCTCTTTTCTAGGTAGCTCACTCAGTATGTGAATTCAAATTTATATCTATTTCTTGTTCATTTTAATTCTAGTTTTAAATTAGACATATTCATAAATAATCAAGATCTACTATTAGTCATTGAGTTTTATTTTATAATATCCTAACTGTAAGCCTGGTATTTGAAACATACTTTTAAAATGCAGCCTTCTTAATGTTATGAAGTCTAAAGACTAAATGTATATAAAATATTATGAGAGCTGAGGATATGGCTTAGTAAGTAAAGTACTTCCCACACAAGCATGAATTCAGATCCCTAGAGCCTATGTAAAAAATATTGTTGTTGGGGCTAGGAAGATGGCTCAGCAGTTAAGGGCATTTGATTGCAACGTATACTGGCTGAGAGTTCAATTCCCAAGCCACCCACATAAGCCAGATCCAAAAGTAGTGCAAGACCCAGGCATGTGCACACACTCCACACACACATGCAAATAAATAACAATTAAAAATAAATTCTGGGTGTCATGGCACATGCCTAGAATCCCAAAATTGGGAAAAATAGATAGGAAATTACTGACTAGTCTAGCCAGTGAGCTCCAGGTTAAGTGAGAGACCCTGCCTCAAAGAATAAGGTAGAGAGCAATAGAGGATGACTCCTGACTTCAATCTCTGGCTTCCACATTCTCAAACACACACTAGATTCAAGCATGCATACACACATGAACACAGACCACATACACACAAATAAACACAGAATAAAGATTCTGAGTGGCATAGTATATTCAATTAATTAAAATTTTATTTTTTAATTTTGAATACTTGTTTGCTTGTTTATTTTGAGATAGGGTGTTGCTGTGTGGTATAGGCTGACCTTGAACTCTAGATATTTCTACCCTAGCCTTCTAGTGCTGGGATTACAGGTGTACACCAGAACATGGGTGTACACCAGAACACTGGTCTTTCTGTCCATCATGCTAAACCCACTGAAGTTGGAAGCATAGGAATCACGGTTATTTGTATAAGATTTCTGCTGATGAAGTAACTGAGCACAATGTTCACATCTAGCCTTATTCATGGAATAACTTTTCATTCCAGAAGTTAGTTACTTCACTTCTTTGGGGACTGAAAGCAATTTGTATATTTCTGTGCTGTAGTCTTTGCTGTATTACAACTTACATGCCTGGCTCCACAATAACATTGGTTCTCTTTTAAGAAAAGGAACAAAGTTTTTATCTATTTGTGAAGTCCTAGTGTCGACAGATATTCTCTGGATCATGACATTGATATTATTTAAGGGTTTACAACCTCCACTTCTGTCACTAATAGCCAGCACTGCTTTAAGTGAAACTTGGAGAATATTTTTATTAACATCAAAACACACTTTCACCCTCACTGTTCATGGGTCTGACCTGTGCCCTTGGTTCATACAAATGTCAAACAGCTGACTAGACTTCACAGTCTGCTTTATATCACCTGCAGCTACCCAGTTGATTGTATATCTAAAAAGGACTTTGAATAGTCACATAATTATATCCTATGTATGATATTCTCACAATGGTGAACACTTGCAAAGAGCATCATAAGTTAAAATCTTTCTACACAAATCCTTACTAGAGTTTCATATTATTTCCTTAAAACAAATACCTAAAAAGGAATTTCATGACCTCTGAAAGCTCTTGACACAAATCATCAAATCACTTTATAGACAACTCATACCAGTTTATACTTTCATCCAGCAACATGTAGACATCTCTCCCATAGCTAGTTTTTTTTCTTTTTTATTTATTTTATTATCATTATTATTATTATTATTATTATTATTATTATTTTGGCTTTTGAAGGTAGGGTCTCACTCTGGCCCAGGCTGACCTGGAATTTACTATGTAGTCTCAGAGTGGCCTTGAACGCACAGTAATTCTCCTACCTCTGCCTCCCAAGTGCTGGGATTAAAGGCATGCGCCACCACGCCCAGCTTTAGTGGTTTTTTAAAATTGTTACTGGTTTGAAAGATATTTAACAGTATATTAATCTAGGATTAGTGCTTAGAGGACTAACTAAGATTCAAGACCTGTCTGGGGTGAGGTAAGGGGTATTGCTGGAGAAATAGCTTAGGGGTTAAAGGCACTTGCTTGTGAAGACTGATGCCCAGGTCTGATTCCCCATTACCCATGTAAAGTCAGATGCACAAAGTGATGCATGCATATGGAGTTCATTTTCAGTGGTAGGAAGCTCTGATTGCCTGAATGTGTCATTCTCTCTCTCTCTTTCTTCCTCCCTCCCTCCTTTCCTTCCTCCCTGCCAATAAATGGAAATTTTATTTAAAAAAATGACCTGCCTGAGCTATATAGCATATCAACTTAGAGAGACCCTGCCTGAATATGTTTTTAAAAAATTCAGAGCCGGGCGTGGTGGCACATGCCTTTAATCCCAGCACTCGGGAAGCAGAGGTAGGAGGATTGCCGTGAGTTCAAGGCCACCCTGAGACTACATAGTTAATTCCAGGTCAGCCCGGACCAGAGTGAAACCCTACCTCGAAAAACCAAAAAAAAAAAAATTCAAAAGAATTAGGGTCATAGTTCAATGATGAAGCATGTGCCTAACATATACAAGTCCCTGCATTGAGTCCCCAAGTACTGAACAAAAAAATTGCTAACAATAACATTGAAATGCTCATTAGGAAAGAGTAACAATTTCAGATTGTTTTTGTCTAGCACTACTTACTGTTGTCACTGAAGAAATATAGTAATAATACTTAAGATAGAGCCATACCTGAAACATCCCTTTTGGTTTTTGGTTTTTTTTTTTTTTTTTTTTTTTTTTTTTTTTTTTTCGAGGTAGGGTTTCACTCTGGTCCAGGCTGACCTGGAATTAACTATGTAGTCTCAGGGTGGCCTTGAACTCACGGTGATCCTCCTCCTACCTCCGCCTCCCGAGTGCTGGGATTAAAGGCCTGCGGCTGAAACATCCCTTTTAACAAATGAGGAAGTTCCATAGTTCTACTATATAAGAGACAAGCATGTGGGCTGAATTCTGCTCTACATTTGTGGGACAGTGAGTTAAACAAGTCTGCCCATGCACTTTTGAGACAAAAATGGCATGGTCTGTGTGAATATGCTTCTTAAACTATAATATATCAAACATACTCCCCTCATGTATATAGTTCCTGAGATGTTTTATAATATTGTTGCTATGAAATTAACCACAAAACTTCAATTATTTCTAAGCTAGCTTTCATTTACATTTACATGTGAAATTACTTAGATTTTCAAATAAACTCACTTATTCCTAAGGTAATTTTCACATGGATCTAAAATGTTTTATCTTTAATCTGAGCCATAAAAAGTCTTTCTTGCTTGATATAGGTTTACTAATTGACCGCTTCTGTCTGACGGGTGGAAAAAGCCCCATTGGCTATTTGAAAGCATATCTTACCAACTTGTACCTTTCTGCAGACTCTGAAAAAGTACAAGAAGCAATACAAGAAGGTATTAGTCAGATTTTCATGACATTTGCACTGATGGTCACTTCCCCTGGATTTCACATAAGTTTAGATGGATTGTGATGGGGTTTTTTAAAGGTGTTTCCACATACAATAGTCCTTATGTTTGTCCTTTAGGGCTTTGACATTCCTGGAAAGGGACATTCTCAGTGATTATTCCACATGTTCTCCACCTCCTATTCCCTGTAGAAGCAAAAACAGCTGTTCTGAGATGTTTGGTGATATAGATGAATAAAACTATTTGGTAATAGCTACAGAGGGAAACATCACTATTGGGAAGACTTTTTGTTAATGGGAGAAACTAAATCTGTGGGGTTGAGAAGAGTATTCATCAGTTCCTGTGGTTTACCAGGTATTGCCTCTGCAACCATGTTTACTGGAGCCAAAGACATAGCGTACTGTGATACACAGCTCCGGGTGGCCTTTGATGGGGATGCTGTTCTTTTCTCTGATGAGTCTGAATACATCGCCAAAGAGCATGGTCTAGACAAATTCTTTCAACATGAAACCCTATTTGAGAATAAGCCTCTTGCTCAGGTAACTGCTATACTTGATCAGGTTACTGTTATAATTTTCGACTAATTATATTCTGACATATAAATATAGATACTGTTCATTGTGATAATGTTTAAATGCATATTTCTTCCTTTTGCTTGTAAATTACTTGCTTTGAAATAGCCACTGCTAAAAATTTTCATTTTAAATTTTAACAGTCTTATTAATCCTTTTAGAAATACTTCCATGATCTTCTCATAATTATTACTAAAAGAGGTAATACCTATTATCAATAAAATCATAAGTTCTCAAAATAGTAAGGAAGGTCATGTTCACATATTGATCAGTAAATGTTTTCTGGGTCTCTCAATTAACCCTAAATTAAGACAGCAAGTTTGAGATCTGCAAGCAAATCTAAGAGTCTGAATCCAAGGACAGGATGAGCCTCAAATGCTATGAACATCTAAAGAAAACTGAAAGCAAATATATAGGTTTCTTGGAATCCATCCTGTAAACTGAAGTGTGAAAATCAAGGTCTGAGATAAACAAAATATATCAGTTCTGAAACAAAGGAAATTGTGAAACATCAGTATGTTCTCCACACTGACTCTGAAACAATAGTTCATTTAAATTTATCCTGTAGATGTCCCCAGCATGATGTTCAATAATAGTAGTGAGAGTGTACCTCCTAGCCTTGTTCCCTGAACTTAGCTGGCATTCAGTTTTTCTGTCTTAAGAATGTTATCTGTAGATTCAGAGTAGACAGACTTTGTCAAATTGAAGGTAGCATCTCTAACTGTAACATATTGAAAGTGTTTATAATAAATGGATGTTAGATTTTGGTCAATAACTTTTTGCCATTTTTTGAGAAAATCAAGAGACAACAGACTTCTTTTGAGGTTAATTTATATGTAAGTTACCTTGAAGGGTTTACATTTTGGTATAAATTCAGGTTAGCCCTGTGGGACAACTTCTTTTATGTATTCCTGGATTTAATTTGTTAAAATTTAGAATTGTTCTGCCTTCATAAATATCAAACATACAGGTCTATACTTTTGTATTATCTTAATGTTATTTTGGAAGTAGGGTGTTGTGGTTTGAATTAAATGCTCCCCATAAACTCATGTGTTTTGAATGCTTTGTTCCCAGCTGTTGGCAACTTGGAAGGTTAGAGCCTTGCTGGAGAGGTGTATTGTTGGAGGCAAGCTTAGGGATGTTATAGCCAACTCCCCTTTGCTACAGTTAGGCTCACTCTCCTGCTGCTGTTTTCTACCTGCTGTGGCAGAAGAGATGTCCAGACTCTGCTCATGCCATGCTTTCCCCTGACATCAGGGGGCTTTCTCTCAAGACTGTAAGCTGCTTCTGGTTAAATGTTTTATCCCAGCAACATGAAGCTAACTGCAATATAGGGTAAGGCTAATTTTATAAAATAACAATGAAAACTATTTTAAATGTTTGGTGGGCTTTTGTAGACAATCTAGCTGGGCCTGAACTCATGTTTCTTCTTTTTGAGCTTTTTAACCAACGATTCTGTTATTTTAATAACTATGGAACTACTACTCTTTCTTTCTTCTGTCTGTGAGTTTGTGTTTTTCAAGGAACTTGTACATTTAAGTCATTTTTAAATAAAATATTTTATTTTATTTATGTATGAAAGAGAGAGAAAGAGTGAAAATTGGCATGCTAGGGCCTCTAGCCACTATGAATGAACTCCAGAAACATGTACCACAATGAACATCTGGCTTATATGGGTTCTGGGAAATCGAACTTGGATCCTTAGTCCTTGATAGCAAGCACCTTAACTGCTAAGCCATCTCTCCAGCCCCAGTCATTTTTATATACATAAACTCTAAAAGCATTTTCTTATTATACTTTTAATGTGTTTAGTGATATGTTTCCAATTTTACTTCTGATATTAGTAATTGCTGTATTTTGTTTTACATTTGGTGAGGCTGTCCAGAGATTTACAAATTTTATTTATTTTTTCAGTGGGGTACCTTTTCATAGTATTTTGAATTCAAAGACTCAGGTTTTGCTTTAAGACATTTCTTTTCTAAATAAGCATCTTAATGCTATAAATCTTCACATTGGTATAGATGTTTCCTCCAATTTTTAAAAAAGTAGTGGCATTTTTTTTCAAGCATTTTTAAAATTCCTTTGTGATTGTCCACTCTGTTATTTATAATTAAGTTACTTGCTTACAAAATAGTTGAAGCAGTGTTTTTCATACATCTTTCTACTTTTAAGTACAAGTGTAACCCTGCTAAGACTAGAAAATATATTTGTTGTACAGTTTTTTTTGTTGTTGTTGGTGGTGGTGGTTTTTTTGTTGTTGTTGTTGTCGTTGTTGTTTGTTTGTTTAGGTAGGGTCTCGTTCTAGCCCAGGCTGACCTGGAATTCACTCTGTGGCCCAGGGTGGCCTTGAACTCAAAGCAGTCCTCCTACCCTGGCCTCACAAAATGCTGGGATTAAGGCATACATCACCACACCCAGCCTTGTTGTACAGTTTTTTATGCCTAGAATGTTATATTCTTTGAGGTGGAGAATGCGTGAACGCGTGTGTGTGTGGTGGTGTCAGTGTAGTCTATATACATTGTTGTAGTTACTTTCTTGTTGCTGCAATAAAAGACGTTACCCAAAGCAGCTGGTGGGAGGAAAGGGTTTATTTTGGTTTACATTCTTGAGGGGATGTTTCAGCATGGTGGGGAAAAGACAGTAGATCAGAGGTTGGACATCCTATTGGACATGCTGCTGTATCCCACTTGCTGTGGCATGACATGATTTCCAGCTTCTGATCTACCCTCTTTTCCCACTTCCTCTAATGTCTCCACCTATCAAACTGCCACCAGCTAGAAACCAAGGACCAAAACACGTAAGTTCGTGAGGGAAACCTGATTCAAATCACTACATTCCATGTCTGGCATCACAGACTCACAACTATTTCGTAATGTAACATTCATTCAGTCCAACTTTAAAAGTCCCTGTAGTTTTTACCAATACAAACCCTGTTTCAAAGTCCAAAGTCTCACATGAAAAAGTCTCTCAACTGTATTAAAAAAATTCAAAACACAGGTTTCAGGGCTGGAGAGATGGCTTAGTGATTAAGGCAGTTGCCTGTGATGCCAAAGGACCTAGGCTAAATTCCCCAGTACCCATGTAAGCCTGATGCACAAGGTGGCACATGCATTTGGAGCTCATTTGCAGTAGCTAGAGGCCCTGGCATGCCCATTCTGTGTCTGCCTCTTTATATCTCTCTCTCTCTCTCTCTCTCTCTCCCCACTCTCTGCATCTCTGTCTCTCTCTCTCTCTCTCAAATAAGTAACTAAATAAACAAATAAATAAAAATTTAAAAACATAGCTGCATACACAGAATTGCACAGAGTAAACATTTTTACTGCAAAAAGGAGGCATTGCAAGGAGAGCTTGAACCAATGCAAGATCAAAAACAAGCACAACAAAAAGCAAACTCTGAAACTCCATGAGTGGCAATTAGGACTTTTGACGAAAGGCTTTAAATTCTGTCCCTCCAAATTGGCTGCTTACAACCTAGGGAAAACTTCATCCTGAGTGTAACAGACAGCTTCAGGTTCACTGAGATGAACTTCCAGACCAGGCACACTTATGGAGGCAGGGATATTTATTGAAGCTTACAGATCCAGGGGAAGTTCCATAATGGCAGAAGAAGTTGGCCTGCCTTCACAGGACCAAACACAGACAGCAAATCCCCAAGCCAAAGGCCAAAAGCCACACAGCATAGCACACCTCAGGAACTCTAGTTAGGCACACTTTGCATATCTTTAGATTGAAATCCTAAACCCACCACCACACTTTAAGATCCACCCAGAGACACTGCCTCCAGCAAGGTGGCTGCAGATGCAAACTATCAACTAATTAAAACACTGAATATATTGGGGGCCATCTATTCAAACTACCACACTGAGCAAGCAGATTTCCTTAGCAGCTTCCCATATTCCTGCCATCTCCAAAGCCTGGGGCTCCACTGCAACCCATGATTCTATGCAATGGCAAAAGACCCTGTTCCACATCATCTAGGGACCATCTCCAGAAACCAGCATTACAAATCCAGTGTTTCACTCTTTCCTGCATTTGTCATATGGCCAAAACCAGTACAAGTGGGCTACTAAATGATCTATTCCATTGTTTTATTATTCCTTATAGGTGATGGTCTTAACTAGCTCATCAGCTGGTTAGTGACAGGTGAATCTGTTGACTAAATTTCATTTTTTTTTAACTTTCTCTGGTCAAAAAGGAAGAGTCCTTTATTGTGATATCAAGGCCATAGGACTGCTTTCATGTCAGAAATGGAGTGAATGAGATGAATCTGCCTCAAGTTAGGTTCTAGAGGCAGAGAGAGGAGAGAGAGAGAGAGAGAATGGGCATACTAGGGCCTCCAGCCACTATAAAGGAACTCCAGATGCATGTGCCACCTTGTGCATCTGGCTTATGTGGATCCTGTGGAATGGAACCTAGGTCCTTTGGCTTTGAGGGCAAGCCCCTTAACTGCTAAGCCATCTCATGTTTTTTCAGACTGGATTTTACTACATATCCTCCACTGGCCTTCACATCACAACTCTCTTGCCTAATCTTCCCAAGTGATTATATGTATATGCTATCACACCTGGTAGTTTCATCAGTACACTCTCTTTTGAATTTGTGTTGTTACATGTTCACACATTTAGTATTATTAATGTTTACTTGATAATTCACCAATCCCTTTTCTCCATGTAATACCCCTCTGATTATCATATAATTCTTCCAGATTTTGTAGAGTAATGTTATATTATGTTTCTATACTTCTTTCCTTTCAATCAACCCATGTCTATACATTTATAGGCTTTATAGTTAACTTGTTTTTATATATTACAGTTGTTGATTTTATATAGTTGAAAATAGCTATATTTATGTAATTGTGTGTCTTCATGTGTATATATGTATATGTGTGGAAGTGTGTATGCTACAGCATGCGTATGGCGGTCAGACAACCTTGGGGTGTTTGTCCTTTCCTACCACCTTCTTTTGAGACAAAGTCTCTTTTGTTTTGCTGCTGCTCTCTGTGAGCTTTGGGACTCTCCTGACTCTGCCTCCCATTGTCTTAGGTACAGTGAATCCAGCATTGTGTGAGTGCTAAGGAGGATCAAACTCAGGTCAGCAGACTTGCAAACATGTACCTTTAACCACCAAGTGATCTCCTCAAGCCCTGAAAATTTTTATTTTCTATTATTATTTTCAGAACATTAAAATGTAATGGGGTCATTGTTTCGGTTGAAATAAATCTACCCTACTCCTACTTTTCTCTGTATCTTCTATCTTTACTTATTTTCTTGGGTGTTTTGGCTTCTAGATTAATCAGTCTGTTTTAGATTCCAACTATCTCCACTATTGGCTTTGTCTTATAACTAATTAGAAATTTGCCCTATAGTTTTGCTGAGGTTTTTAATAGGCAATATTATGTAAGCATAGTATATTGTCAAGAAATATTATCCCATATCATATATAGTGAAAGATCCTCACAACTAGGTACTCCTAAACTCTCCCTAAGATATTTTGTGCTATCATTCCATATGTTTTAATTTTATCTATTCTATAAAATCACAAAACCTTGCTTCTAGTTTTTGTTTTGGTATCAAGTTAATTTTATAGTGAAAGGGTGAGATAAAAATATGTTTTTATATTTATTTTCATTTTCATAATTATAGATCTATCAGTTTTTCATGCGGGACACATATACTGGCACTAAAAATTGTTTTTCTCCCCCTATAATGACTATTTCTCCTTCATTTAAAAAGTATATTTTAGTTTAACTGGTTATAGCATTGTGTGTTTATTGTATTTCTATTTTTGCACTTTAATTCTTTTTCAAGGTAGGGTTCCACTAGCCCAGACTGACCTGGAACTCACTCTGTATTCTCAGGCTGACCTCGAACTCACAGCAATCCTCCTAACTCTGTCTCCCGAGTGCTGGGATTAAAGGTGTGTGCTACCACGCCCGGCTGTTTTAGCACTTTAAGATGTTCTTCCATTGTTTTCTGAAGTACTTCCATGGTGCAAACTCTGATAAAAAAAAAATGGTTCTGAAACTTTTCTCTACATTAGACTTCTGTATTTAAACTGTGTGTGTGTGTTTGTATGACATTTCAATGTTTTATTCTTTTTATTCTCTCTATTTTCAGACTGTGTAACTTGACTTATTTTCAAGTTCACACCTTCATTTCTTAATTGTGTAGTCTATTGACATATCAACTTAAAGTGATTCATTTCTGCAAAGTAATATTTTTATTTCTCACATTTCGATTTAATGCTTACATTTTCCGTTTATTTCCCAAAAATGCTAGGGTATCTGTGTTTGATGTCTACTGTTAAAGTCGACCTTTAAAGATATTAATATTTGGGGCTGGAAATATTGCTTAGCAGTTAAGGTGCTTGCCAAAGTGTGAAGCCAAAGGACCCAAGTTTGATTCCCAAGGACCCACATAAGTCAGGTGCACAAGGTGGCGCATTCATCTGGAGTCTGCAGTAGCTAAAGGCCCTGGCATGCCCATTCTCTCTCTATCATCTATCTATCTATCTATCTATCTATCTATCTATCTATCTATCCATCTATCTATCATGTATCTATCTTTATCTGCCTCTCTCTTTCATAAATAAATAATAAAAATAAATAATAAAATATTTAAAATATATTAATATTTGTATTTTCAAATTTTCTATCACATATATGTGATATCTGGGACATCACTAATTTAAGTTCTTTTAATTTCCTTTGAAAGTGGATGGTTCTGTGATTATCAATGACAATGTGTCTAAGTGCATGCTTTGCTAAGTACTGTCTTGGCCTGCTAACTGATATTCCTCCTCTTCTACTAGAAACTACTATAATGCAATGAATGAATCTAATCAAGAGGTGAGCTGGGTTTAGATGGTGTTGTTGCTATGGCTTTCTTCATTGCGGCACAGACTTAAAATTCTTCTGGTAATAACTTGTTCTAAGAAGCAGACTGGTTTTCCTGAAGGTCATCTCAATCTCAATCTTGCTCCTCTACCTTCAACTTTAGGTTCTCTGTCAGTCTGTGTGCAGAGACGATCTCCATGCTCTTGGCCATCTCAGTTGTTGCTTTTGTCTCTGTTTCTTTTATTTCTCTAGACTTTGGAGATGACAATTTCTTCTGAATCCTGCCTGTTCTGTGACAGAAGATGTCTAACTGTTTGGGTACAGATAGCTTCTGTGTTTCCCCTAAGAGAGAAGGCATTTCTTTTCTTTAGTACAGCAGATCTTTAATTGCACCTGAAGAACAACTATTTACAGGCCATTTTCAGTCTAAGTTTTTGGTTCCTAAGGTAAAAGGACCTAGGTCAAGTTGTACTCTTTTCCCAAGGACATCTTCTCCCTATCCAAAGCTTGTTCCATCAAGGATTGCTTCTTCTGGTTCCTTGCCTTCCTTAAGTCTTTCTCACAAACACTTAGTGAAAACCATGGAGAAAAGACAGAGAATACATACTTCTTGTATCTATAGCTCATAAGGTTGTCCATAAATTTATTTTTAAAATTTCCAGCATTTGCTTGCACAGTGTCTGGTATCTCCCCCTGCAATGTTCTGCCAAAGGTATGCCAGTTCTTACATTCCATTTCTTCTTGGAAAGATACCTGTTTTCTTCTCAGATTCCAAGCTAGTTGGGTACACTTTGATCTCAGCTGTCTGATGGACTGAAGGAAAGTTATTATGTGTTCCAAATATCTAGATGTTTCTTCTATTAGGGAGAAGCAATAATCCTTTTAGCTTTCTACATCTTGGATAGATTCCAGGTGTTTTAAATCATACATCTCCTCAAAAATATTTTAATAACTTTTGCTAATATGTGTATATTTATTGATAAATTATATAGATTTACTAGTGTACACATGTATAAATTAAAGACCATTTCCAAAAACAGACTTAAAAGAGAGTAGAATGGCCTTCCAGTATGAATATGGTAGTTCATCTTTCCTTTGAAAGTATTCAAAGGCAGCAGGAAGAACTCAGCTCCAATGTTTCAAAGACAATGTATAACAATAGTTGCTTCAGAAAAGCTACAGAAACTTTGCTCATTTTCCCAAAAAGAGAAAAGAAGTGAAAGTTGCTTCACCAACATAGTTGCTGCTCACCCTCAGGAAGTACATTTATTTTCTGACCTATGCAGCCTCAGAGGAAGCAAAACACAGCAAATATTCTCATAAGAACTCATGTTTTCAGCAGTTTGTTTTTATAATAGCAGAAAAGGAGTTTCTGAATTTTAAAAACAAACCAGTCTTAAATGCCACCCTTGACCTTCCCCAGAAAGAATTTCCAGTTGTTCCAAGGAAAACCAATCTATTCCAACATAAGTTATAAAAAGGAACCAGCATCAAACACATGCACAGATGTGAGGAGATAAAAGAAAAAAAACCAAAGAACAAAATCTAATCACATAGGAAGAACTTTCACTAGAAAAAGTCACCATAGTACATTGTGACTGAACATGTCATGTCCTTTGAAAACTTAGTAGGATCTCAAATAAGAAATGCAACACCAAGGAGTGGTGACAATGCCTTTGATCCCAGCACCCAGGAGGCAAAGGTAGGAGGACTTCTGTGATTCAAGGCCACTCTGAGATTATACGTAGTGAATTCCAGGTCAGGCTGGGCTAGAGAGTGAGACCTTACCTCAAAAGAGAGAGAGAGAGAGAGCCAGGGGGCATGGTGGTGCATACCTTTAATCCCAGTACTTGGGAGGCAGAGGTAGAAGGATCGCCATGAGTTCAAGACCACCCTGAGACTACATAGTGAATTCCAGGTCAGCCTGAGCTAGAATGAGACCCTACTCGAAAAACAAAACAACAATAAAGAGAGAGGGATACAATAAATGGAATAGATGAAAAAACATGAAATAATCATATGCTGGGAATGGGTAACATTGAAAATAATATTTTAGAGACAAAACTGACAAAAACAGATAACAGGTTAATAAAAATCAACATATGAATATATATACATATATATGAAATTTCTAAAACCATTAAAATGTTAGACACAGCATGGTTAGATATAAAGATGCAAATATATATAAAATACACAGCAAAAGCATTCTTGAATTATTATATTTGTGCATACATTAATGATTAAAATATTATAGAAAAAGATATTCATTGTCTGAAATAGAGTCAAAATGATCATCACTGAGACATGGCAAAGTGAAATTATTTGACTCTAAAGATACTTCTTTTAGCTGCCAGTTCAAAAAAAAAGCAAACATTTTAAGGAGTGTGAAGGTAGGAGAGGGCCATTATGTTGCCTTTAAATTTTTCAACAGTAGCACTCAATGGTGAATGACTATTTACAAGATATGATGCAAATAAATATAAATCATGGTGTCTTTATCCATGCAAAAGTTCATTCAAGTGAAGAGAGAACAGATATAGAATTGTGCATACACTAAATTCTCAGGGAATATTTCCATAAGATTTTTTTTCTTAAGAAAACTAATACTCCAGAAAATGTCTTGGCCTTTTCAATGAACAAATGCACTTAGACAAAAATGGGTATAGAATATATTTAAATATGGACTTCATTCAGGCATGGTAGCACACTGTTGTAATCCCAGCACTCAGGAGGCAGAGGGAGAAAGGTCACTATGAGTTCAAGGCCAGCCTGGGACTGCACAGTGAGTTCTAGGTCAGCCTGGGCTACCTTTAAAAAAACAAACAAAAGTGTGGATTTAAAATGAAAACAATGGTAAGAATTGGATAGCATGAAAATAAGAAGCAAATATGTCCCTTAATATATAACTCATATAGCTAATGAAAATAGTGGGAAAAGAGAGGAAATATAGTGATATCTTCAGTTACAACAGCCAATGAAAGACGATGTAAACTTAGTACATAAAAAGAGAATACTCATCACAGCATACACATGTACACACACACACACACACACACATTCACACTATGCCACTCCACACCACATTACACACACAAGCAAAAAAAAATAAATGTAAACACTGAGGAATATTAAATAAATGATGACAACTAGATGTAGACAATTAGAGACATGATATAAAAACACCTGAATGTCCATTCTCCATTGTAAACAGCCCTTGTAGCCTGAACTTACCATTCCAGCCCTCAGTAAACTGAGACAGGAAGATTACAAGTTTCAGGCTACATAATGAGACCTGTCTCAAACATGATAGCAAACCAAGAAAGAAAAAGAAAAAAGAAAAACAAAAGGTTTTCAAAAAAACAGCACACTAAGATTATAGTTTGAGTGAAAAACATTAAATGAAAAAAATCAAAGATTTTCGAATGTCAGAACATCCCAACTACACACACAAAGAAGATGCTAGTTAGTGAATTCCTCTTTAAAATATTTACATTTGAAAATGACCCCAAATCACTAAACAAAACCAATAGCAAGTATATTCATAATATAAACAAATGTATATAAACCAAAATCCAACTATTTTAAAAATAAGACATTCAGATTGGATCACATAGTAAAATACCAATTCTGTTTTCTATGAAAGAGGTGAAGGCTAAAACTTAAGTGTTTAGAAATGATGAAAATGAAAATGTGAAGATATACAAAATAACTGTAAATATAGGACAAGCTGGGATGAAGGCAAAAATATTGAAGCAGACAAAAAGTCAATACTTTTAAAGGTAAAATGTACAATTCATAAAATATGTACCAAGTAGTATTTTTGGTAACCAATGGAAATTCATCTCTGCATGTTACTATGAATAGTTCATATCCATTATTCTAATAGAATTATTTCTAGACTATTCTTTTTCACTTAAAATATATTAATTTAAGTGATAGTCATCTTAGTTTCATTCAGAGTATGCAGTTCGATGGTTGCTTATAAGGAAAGATCTTCACAGAAATGCATTCATAGAATCACTATGTCATGCAATATTTGTATTTTATAAGCTCATATAAGAACTTTATTTTCCAGTAATCACTTCTTTTGGCTCACTGTTTCACAGCTGTGACATATGTTCTTTTTACAGGGTCCTTTGAAGGGTTTTCTGGAAGATTTAGGCAAACTACAAAAGAAATTTTATGCCAAAGATGAACGGTTACTTTGTCCCATCAGGACCTACCTGGTTACAGCTAGAAGTGCAGCCAGTTCAGGCGCCCGTGTACTGAAGACCCTGCGACGCTGGGGTCTAGAAATAGATGAAGCTCTTTTTCTTGCTGGAGCACCCAAAGGTCCCATCTTGATGAAGATCCGCCCTCACATCTTCTTTGATGACCAGATGTTCCAAATTGAATCAGCACAGAAATTCGGCACCATCTCAGCTCATGTACCTTATGGCATTGCTCAGAAACACAACTAGGGGTGGGGAGAAGAAATAAAACAGTGTCAGCCTGGTATTACAAATTGTATTTCTTTTGGGTGTCTAGGGTATTTGGGTATTTTGGGAGATTGGACCCCCAAATTCCGTTCCATTGGAAAGGTTTCTCTCCATCAAATTTGTTTGTTTGTCTGTTTGTTTTGAACCTCAAGTTACTATAAAGCTACTTCTCTTAACCTGTCAATGTCACTGCCACCCTATCTCTCTGTAAGTCATAATGGTGGCTCTTTAGAATAAGGTCACAACTTGATTGCTGAAGGAACTGTTTCAGGAGCTTACTTTTTTCCTCCCAAAACTCATTCATTTGTGAATGTTGGCATTTTGAATGAATTTTTACTATTCATCACATAAAGTAAGTGATCTGCAGAAGTGCAATGAATATGGGTATGTGCATTACTGAAAACTAGAGTTTTTAATTATTGCCTCCATGTAAACCCTTTTAAAACCAATTTAAAATTATAATTTCACACTATTTGCCAGGATACACCAATTTTCACACTGTTCATTTGTAAATAAATGAGCTGGTTGTTTCCACGGGGTACATTCTAAAATGAGCTCTAGTGTAAACTACAAATCCCAGAAATCCCCGCGCAACTAAGGCGTAGACAACATGCCTCACCCCAGAGTCCTTTGCGCGCTGGAGGGCACTTAGGCTCCGGAACCCTAGCACCAGGCCCGGTGCACCCTCCACCCGGAAGGCTATGGCGGTGACTGCTGCGGCCGCAGTACTGGCCGCACTGGGCGGGGCGTTGTGGCTGGCAGCTCGCCGGTTCGTGGGGACCAGGGTCCTGCGGCTTCATGGAGGCGGGGACCCCGGCCTCATGCGCGGGAAGACAGTGCTCATCACTGGGGCGAACAGCGGCCTGGGCCGGGCCACTGCGGCCGAGCTGCTGCGCTTGGGGGCGCGGGTGATCATGGGCTGTCGGGACCGCGCGCGTGCCGAGGAGGCGGCTAGCCAGCTCCGCCGCGAGCTCTTGGGGACCGGGGCCGGCGAGCTGGTCATCAGAGAGCTGGACCTCGCCTCGCTGCGCTCGGTGCGCGCCTTCTGCCAGGAGCTGCTCCAGGTGTGGGAGTGCGGAGCCCAGTGGCCTAGGGGAGGGGAGGGCAGGGATCCCGCGGCCTGGGGCTGGGTGGGCGGGGCCCGAGTGGAGGATGTGACCTTGAAAGTGGCCTAGACTGAGCTGAGTAGGTACATTAGCCGGGGGTACCGCGTGCAGGTGCAGATCTGAGGAAGAATCGGGAAGATGTTGAGAAAGACCTGGGCCCCAGAGGAAATTAATAAACAGTGCAGTTTCTGATCATTTGATGGTATATGAGGACAGCCCAGAAGTACCACCCAGTATCCTAGTTGTTTTCCTGTGTCACAAGTACCTTCTCACAGAGCCTGGCTGAAGGTGGCTAGTCAAGAACCTTGGGAATCAGCCTTTTGTACATTTACATTTTGCCTTCCTGTCTTTCACATTTTCTACCTTCACCCCTCCCCTTTTGTCTTTTCTTCCTGCCTTCCCTCCCGCTGTCCTCTACAGAGGTAGGGCCTGTCACTTGTCACCAATTTTAAAGCATCCCTAACAAGAATCTGCCACAACTTCCAAAGAAAATGTAGCTTGGTTGGTCTAAACAGGGACAGGGCTAAAGACAATATAAGGCCCAGCACTGTGGAAGGTTTGCTATATACCAGATGTGCCAAGCATTTCAAATAGTTATTTTTTTAATGAAAATGCCTTTTTGGTTTGTTTGTTTTTCGAGGTAGGGTCTCACTCTAGCGCAGGCTGACCTGGAATTCACTGTAGTCTCAAGCTGGCCTCAACTATCTCTGCTTCCCAAGTGCTGGGATTAAAGGTGAACGCCACCACGCCCTGCTGAAAATGCCTTTTGATGTTGTCATGAGATCCCTCTTCACAGTAACTGTGAAGTGGGCATTATTTCCATTGTATAACATGAGAAACTGGAGGCATAGGAAGGCTAAAAATCTTAACCTGTGATCTGTCTTCACAATCCTTCCTTTAACAAGTTCTTTCTATATTACTGGCAGTGAGGTGTGAGATTTCTTTTGGCAGGTGGAGTTTTATGAAAAAGGGAAGGAGCCTTTTGTTAAGACCAAGCTAGAAGAGAGCAGAGGTGTCTTGCCAGAGAGATTTAAAGCCAGTACAGGAAAGGTGCTTGTAAGAAATAGGATCTCTTGACTCCAAAGCAAAATTCCCAAAACTTTTCAGGAATTTTTTTTTTTATGATGTCCTTAGGCCGATAGAAATTTGTACAAGTTCATCTATTAGATAATTAGATCTAAGCAATCAAAGAAATATGTCCTTAAAGTTCTTTACACGTTTGGAAAAAAAAACACAGTTAAGAGAAAAAGACTCTAATAAGCCTTATTTACTAATGGGAAATAGTGTTTGTTGGTCACTGAAGTAACATATTCCAAACCTCAGAATCAGATTGGACACAGACACCCTGTTTTAAATTCTACACAGGGGTTAGCTTTGTTCTTGTGGTTATTACAGTAGCTGCTACCAAAAAATGACCTCATCAGAGAAGAACACAATGTCTTGAAGCTGTGAACCACCTGGAGTTAGTAGTTTTTGAGGTTTTGAGCAGAATATCATTGTTGCCCTTGAAAATTTAAACTATTCCACAGTACCCGAGAAGTTTGCTGCTACTATATTATAGAACCTAGTTGCAGATTGGGAGCTATTGCAGATCAATAAGTTGATGTTCTGTTATTGCTGGTATTTCATTATCTACCAGCTTAAGAGTCAGTGCTAATCCATGAGGGATTGTGGAAATGTCAGAAGTAGCTGTCCTATTCCTTACTGAAATGGTGAAGTGTTAGTATGTCTGGATATGCTTCTCATCTTTTTTTTGGAGGAGGTTAGAGGTAGGGTTTCGCTCTAGCTCAGGCTGACCTGAAATTCACTAGTTTCAGGGGCTTCTCATTCTAAATATCTGCTACTTTGGTGACTTGAGGCAGAACCAATAAGAAAGAAAGGGGTTGGAGAGATGGCTGAGCAAAGATACTTGCCTACAAAGGCTAATGACCCAGGTTTGATTCCACAGTACCCACATAAAGCTAGATACACAAAGAAGTGCACACATCTGGAATTCATTAGCAGTGGCTACAGAACCTGGCACATCCGATCTCTCTCTCCCCTCCCTTCGCTCTCCCTCCCTCTCTCTTTTCTCAATCTGCTCTCTCTTTTCTCAATCTGCATGCAATATATATATATATATATATATATATATATATATATATATATATATATATATATATACACACACACACATACACACACACACACACACACATACATACATGACACAAAGAGATAACTAAGTCCTTCCTTTTAAACATGTATATTTTTACCTGGCTATAATTAGAAGGGGAAAGATGGAACTATAGACATTCCATTGGTTGGTATTCTTGGTATTTATGTATTTACCTCCTAGAATTAAAAAAAATAGTAAATGATAAAGCCTTAAAACAACCCAACTTCAGTGAAGAATGAAGGCTCAGAAGTGATTAATTCAGAAAACTTCTCCAGAAGATTAGTGAAGAACACTCCTTTCTTTCCCCATCAGTGACCTCATGCTTCTTTTTGAAGTTGGCTATTGGAAAACTTAAAGGTTTTTAAACAGGCCAGAGTGAGAAATAGTTAATCCTTCAAAGGTACTCTTTGATAACAGTTGTGAAATTTAACACATTTTTCTTTCCCTGACACTTGGCAAACAGACCAGTGAAAGTTAAAATTTGACCTGGAATTAATTTAGTCATGGGTCATCACCATGTCTTTACACCTGGAACATGTTGTACATTTCTTTTTCTTTGTTATCAAAAGAGACAGAAAGAAATCTAGGGAAAACCAGCTTAAATGATTTAAGGAATGAAAAGACTTCTCAGTGGAAACAGTAAAATTTAGTACTTTAATTTGGTAAGATGCACGGGTTAAACAATGAGGTACAAAATATAGATTTAAGTTGGGGGCCTTTTGAAGTTTGGAGGAGTTTGCATAAATAATGAATTCTAGAGTTACATTAGAGATTAAATGTGTTGATCCTACCTTTTAAAATCTTTACAATTGTGAAACTCACTTGTTTATAAGTCACTAAGTTTTTAATATTTCATGTTCACTGCTCAGTGTTTTACTTAACCTTTGACTTACTCATGATGCTCTCTCCAGTCTGAAGTTTCCATCTCTTACCTCTGTTTGTCCCAATTTTAGAGAAATGTGTTGAAGTCATACTGTCCCTGCAATGCCATTTACATTTAGAGGACTACAGAATTAAACAATCTTTACTTTGCCCTTGGTGGTGACATCAGTAGATATGGGAATAACGATGCTGACTCTCCCTTCTGCTGGATGTAGTCTCCCTAGCTCACTTAGCTTCCTTGCCTAAAAGTGGTTTCAAAATCTCAGTTAGAAAGCCAGGCTAGCTTACTTGAGAGAAAGCATTGAGGTCTAGGGATGTCTTTAGATCTGATGCTTTGTTTGGGCCCTTGGGAGTTTTGGAACACTGGGAAGACCCCTGCTTTAGCCAACTTATAAAATACTAGAAGTAGATGAGGTGACCCAAGAAAAGCAGAAGGTTAGGCCCCTATTAAGCATGCAGATCTGTTGTTTCTCTCAATTGTTGGAAGTTAGTACAAATATTTTGGGGAATTTTAATATTTTAAAACTGAACTATTAAAATTTTATCATAGGGACAGTTTTTAATTTTTGATTTCTGTATCACTTATTGGCAGATTGCAGTAAAGTATGTCCATATTATTTTAATAAATGAGAAAAGGGAATGGATAAGTTAAGATTATAACAGTCTCTTTGTGTGAAGAACATTCCCTTTTAGACAAAGAATCCCTTCCTCCACTTACTAGAACCAGGATTGGCAATGTTTCATATAGTTATCTGATATGTGGGCTAACAAACTGAAATTAAACACTTAGCCTCAAGTACCTTTTTATTAAAACATTTGCCATTGATGACATCAAATTAAAAGAGAGACTAATGGAGAGAGGGAGGGGATTTGATGGACATTGGAGTTCTAAAGTGGAATGGGGGGAAGGGAGGGAAATATCATGTGTTTTTTGTATGTAAGTATAGAAGTTGTCAATAAAAAAAATGAACAGAAAAAAATAAATAAAATAACATTTGCCATAAACAGGAAGAGCTATGAAGGCTGTATTCGTAATTCTGTATTCTTTTATTCTGAAGGAGGAACCCAGGCTGGATGTGTTGATCAATAATGCAGGGATCTTTCAATGCCCATATATGAAGACTGAAGATGGCTTTGAGATGCAGTTTGGAGTGAACCATCTAGGACACTTCCTACTTACCAACCTTCTTCTTGGACTCCTCAAAAGTTCAGCTCCCAGCAGGATTGTGGTTGTTTCTTCGAAGCTTTATAAATATGGAGACATCAACTTTGAAGACTTGAACAGTGAACAGAGCTATAATAAAAGCTTCTGTTATAGTCGGAGCAAACTGGCTAACATCCTGTTCACCAGAGAATTAGCCCGTCGCTTAGAAGGAACAAATGTGACTGTCAACGTATTGCATCCTGGTATTGTGCGGACAAATCTTGGGAGGTATATACACATTCCACTGCTAGCCAAACCACTTTTCAATTTAGTGTCATGGGCTTTTTTCAAATCTCCACTAGAAGGTGCCCAGACGTCCATCTATCTGGCCTCTTCACCTGAGGTGGAAGGTGTATCTGGAAAGTACTTTGGGGATTGTAAGGAGGAAGAACTATTGCCTAAAGCTATGGATGAGTCTGTAGCAAGAAAACTCTGGGATATCAGTGAAGTGATGGTTGGCATATTAAAATAGGAACAAGGAGTAAGAACTACTTACAAAACTATCAGTTACATCTGTGGTCATGAGTGTTGTTTTTTGAATGCTTGCTACTTAAAAACACAAGTTTGGAGCCGGGCGTGGTGGTGCATGCCTTTAATCCTAGCACTCGGGAGGCAGAGGTAGGAGGATCGCCGTGAGTTCAAGGCCACCCTGAGAATACATAGTTAATTCCAGGTCAGCCTGAGCTAGAGTGAGACCCTACCTCGAAAAAACAAAAAAAAAAAAAAAAAAAACACAAGTTTGGTTTTACAGTAATACTGGTAAGAGGTCCGTGTTGTAATTAAAATTACTGAAGTTACTTTTGGCTAATAAAAATTTTCAACAGGGATGTTTTAAATATAACTGGAATGAGTAACACAGTTATATTTGAAAAATTATAATTGGACAAGCATAGATTATAAGTACTCAAGTTTCTTTGGTTACTTAAAATATACTTTGAGAGAGTTTTCAAAGACTTGAGTTTCATAGCTACAGTGTTAAGAATTTTACTACAATGCCTGGTTTTGTGTGGAACTAATATTCCTAGTGTGTGCACATAAGCAATTAATTGCAATAAATCTTGGAATAAATCTCCATTGTGCATTTCTTTGGAAGCATCTCTGAGTACTTTATCTCAGTGTTCTCATTAGCCTCTGTTGGTCCTATTATTCCTAGCCTACTTCCAACATGTTGTACACAGTGCTCTAAAGTGACATTTCTAATCCCACATCTGTAGCTTGATTCCAAACCTGTGAAAGTTTTCCAGTTAACCATAACAGTAATTTCTTAGCCCTTTTGTTTTCTCAAAAGAACTCTTATATATGTTAAATGGATAAGTATGTCATAGCAGTGTTGCAGAGCTGGAATCCACCAAGGCTATTCCAAAGGTAGTTTGTAGACTATAGTAGCTCAGGGCTGGAGAGATAGCTTCCTGGTTAAGGTGCTTTCCTGCAAAGCCAAAGGATCCAGGTTCAATTTCCCAATGCCCATGTAAAGCTAGATGCATAAGGTGGCACAAGCCTCTGGAGTTCATTTTCAGTGGCTAGAGACACTGGCTCGCCCATTCTCCTCTCTATCTATCTGCCTCCCCCATCTCAAAATATTTAAAAAAGAATATAGCAGTTCATAAATAACCCTGCTTAAAGTTTAAACTCTAATACACATCTGAGATACTGTCCACATACTTGCTTTGTACTCAGTACAGTCCAGTGGAACTTTCTGATATGAAAGAATTCTGTGTGCCCAGTCCAGTATGCTAGTCTAGATATGATTAAGCTACAAACTTAAAATATAATTGAGAACTAAATTTATAATCTTATTTAGTATTTATTTAAATTGAAAGAGACACATGTCCAGTGCCTAGTGTCATGAGCAGCCCACCTATCTACAGTGTATCTCCACCCATCCCATCAGAGGAGGTACTCACGCCTTTGCCGTTAGGCTTTATATTCTCTTAATCTGGAATGTCCTCTCAGTAATACTGCTTATCTCTGATGTGCCCATCAAGTCCTCATAAGCTGAAATGATTCTCTATTACTACATTGTTGCCATTGATTTTGGAAGCTTTGCTTAAGGTGTACTAATTATTCATTTGAATTCTCCAAAGAAAAGATGTTTGTTTTTTACTGCCAGTTTGTCTCCCTCAAAAGTCAAAATAGAATACTTAACGTAGAGTGAAAGTTTCCAGGAAGAACGAAGGAATAATAGACATGAGTTATTGAGCCCAAATGGGAATAGTGGAGGCATTTGTGTTATATAGCAACCTAAGAATCAATCCCCTCTGATAGGTGTCTTGCCGTCTCCTAACATTGTAAGAAGGCGTTATGACAGTAAGTGAGAAAGCAGAGCATTCCACTTAATTTAATCATTTTGGCTAGAGCTAACTCTTGATTGGTTATTATCTTAAAGACCCTTTGTAATACCTAGTCACCAATATGAGTTCTGTTCCGGAATGGCAAAATCTTGGCAGATCATACAAAAGGTCTGTTTTCTGTTAGAGTGTCACATTGTGAGTAGGGAAACCATTTCTCTCATCACAGGTATGTCTCTTAGGTGTAGTGGGTGTAACTGCATCATGTTCTTTGAAACATTGTATTTTAAGAAGTAATCCTACAAGGAGACCTGCTGAACTTGGAAATCTGGGCAGGAAATACACCAGAATGGATCTTGGAAAAATAGAAGCTAATAAATCTGTCCTACACCTCGAGTTCATTAAAAAGGAGCTCCCTCTTTCATTTAATACCATCTTTTGTGCCTGCATTCTGATACCTGATGCTTTTCAGGGGATTTGGACCTTTTGAGCTTTTCAGAGTTCTTGTTTGTGGCACCACAATAAAATATGATACATTAATTTATCAAGATGGAAAAAAGAAACTTATCTGGAAATCCCAACTAGGATGGTAAAATGAGCTGCTGTTGGGAAGATGTCCTCCCCACCAATGTGGCTGACAGAATGGAGGACCAATAATAGCACCAGGCTGACTAAAGAGTCTGAAGATGGTTGTAGCTCTGCTTCTCTCTCCCTTACCCATTCATCATTCCACTGGACAAATAAGGAAACCACAAGTCTGTTAGTGTAATACTTAGCTTCAGCAAAATACTGGTAGAGCAAGCATGTACTGTACTAGATAATGGAATAATTGAGTTGAAACCCATTTTTTCCATCCTACTTCTTAGCTGCTCCTCCTCATCCCCCTTTTTTCTCCTTCCTCTTCCTTGTTTTATTCTCTTTTCTCTTTTCTCCCTTTTTTGAAATATGGACCTCTAGTGCAAGCATCTTCCCAGAAGTTTTGAGATTGCTCTGCCTTCTGCTTCAAATTCAGCCATAGTGATTATTTTATATGGTGGGTTCCTAAGTGCGAGCTGGAAAAGGGCCTTCACTTCTTGGTCAAGTTACCACATTGTGTTAATTAACAGCTCCCCAAATGTGTAATTAACAGCCCTTCCACCTTGCTTTCCCAGTCCTCTTGGGATGACTTAACCTCTCTGAGCTGTTATTTTCTTGATTCTATGGTTGAGTTATAACCACATCATTTAAAATAGAGTTCTATGAATGAAAGTGACAGAGGAGGTGGGACATTTAGGAAAATTACTTGGCACATAGGGGCACACATCCACTTACCCTTCATCAATTTACTTAATTATTGCTATTAATAGTAATTAGTGATGTTTGTTTGAGTACATATGATGAAAATAGCTCTAAGCCCAGGATTGGTAAAGCTAGATTGCAAATATCTAAGGTTTTGTGAACCAGTAGTAGACATTATATATTCTTTTTAAAGTAATTTATTTTATTTTATTTATTTGATAGAGAGAGAGAGAGAGAGAATGGGCATGCCAGGGCCTCCTGCCACTGCATATGAAATCCAGACATATGGACCACTTTGTGCATCTGGCTTTAAGTGGCTACTGGGGAATTGAACCCAGGCCAGCAGGCTTTGCAAGAAAACACCTTTAACCACTCAGCAATCTCCCCAACCCCATATTACATATTCTTACACATTGTCTTTTTTCTTTCAGTGTTATAAAATTGTAAAAGCCATTATTAGCTATCCAGGCCACTCTTTTCACTTTAGCAACTAGTAAGGTCTTCCTAGCCCGCTATAGTCATTTGTTTTCAGGGTAAATGAGCCCTTGTCATATATGCAGAACTTTCTTTGACTGTCTCAAGCTGCTGTTGTTTTTCCATATCACTTTTAATCTTGTATGATTATTTACTTGCAGACCCAGGAAGTCCAGAAAGTATATTTTTCAATCTATGTCCATCTAAAGATTCTGGTATGAAGAACAGCAGTTATCTGCTCCAGCTCCCTCCTCTGAAAAACCTGCTGGGCCTGGCCAGAGATCTGAGAAAAATCTATATTTGAATATTTAATTGATTCCAAATGTGCTAAGGAACACTAAAGAGAGAACATGTTACTAATCACCCTTGAGAAGCTTGGCCCCCACAGACAGCTTCAGATGTTCACAGGCCTTCTCTGGACAATGGGGAGTGAAATTAGTTACAGGTTAACATGGAGGATGGCAGTTAAGTCCTAGAGGAAAGTTAGAAGGCATGCTCAGTTTTCTGTAGACTGTAAGGAAGAGGTTTTGCTAAGCCAGTTGTTTAGTAGTTCAGAGTATCGTAAAATCATTCTTAAGCAACCTCCATGTAACAGATATGCAGTAATAATGAAATCACTATTGTGAAAACACATACCATTTTTCATAAAGGGTGAATGTTCTAGACTAATGAGCTCCGCTCTAGGATACTCCAGTTCTTTATTCTCTCTAGTCCTATTATGTATTTAACATGAGGGAATTATGTAACATTCATTTAATAAATATTCACTGACTGCCTTGTATGTGACTGGCATTGTGGCACCTTCTGGGGATACAGGAGGCAACATAGAGAAGTCAGCCAAAGCCATATGTCCGTGTGAGCAGTAATTATTATTAATCATACAATCATATAATTCAAGACAGGGAAATGTGAATAAAAAGAAAAAGTGAATTACTATGAACAACAAGCTAAGTGCTTTACAACAATTATATAAAGGCAATCACTAGAAAGTTATGATTAAATAAAGTTGTCAGGAATTATCATGTACTAAAAACAATTACTGTAAACATAGAGGATGTTTGTGTTTGGTCCTTTGAAAGTGATTTTAAACTTTGAGTTGATCCTTTTTTCTGCCTTCTTTTTTTTCAATTATTTATTTATTTATTTGAGAGTGACAGAGAGAGAGAAAGAGAGAGAGAGAGGAAGAGAATGGGCACTCCAGAGCCTCCAGCCACTGCAAATGAACTCCAGATGCATGTACCACCTTGTTCATTTGGTTTACGTGGGTACTGGGGAATCAAGCCTCCCACAGGGTCCTTAGGCTTCACAGGCAAGTGCTTAACTGCTAAACCATCTCTCCAGCCCCTTTTTTTTTTGTATCTTCTTGTTTTAGTTAGCATGCACAGTAGTATGTTTCATTATGACATTTTCATACATACACACCATTGTAGTTTATTCTTTTTATTTTTACCCCTCTACTGTCCTCTGTCTTTGTAATTACACAAAGGCTAGAAATCATAGGCTATACTATTTAAGTGAATATAACCTAAAAAGATAGAATTCTAAGTGGTTTTACACTCAAAAATCCAGCAGAGATGTCAAATAATCTCTCAGCCTCCAATCTGAATAAAGGCTAATAAATGAATATTTTATGTTTTGGGTTCAGATAACAACTTATGATTCAGTGTTAGGATTCTTTAATCAATTTTTTATGTAACAAAACAATTTTTAAATAAAAGGGCTTCTATTGAATAAAATAGGATGACAGATGGCAGACATTTAGGAAGATGGAAATTGTAGTATATATTTTCCTATAGTGAATCAAATATTCCTAAAGACTTCTAAACCTAGGAAATATAAATGCACCAGTGTACCCAGTTGGTTCTGATGCAATCAACGTGTCCCATAATGTTTTTGCAGCTGGTTGTAGCTTCAACTTCATTATCAGCTTTGCTTATCTCTCCCTCATTTAAAGAGCCTCTACTAATTATGCCAAATAGGTAAGTTCCTGAACACTTAAGTTATTTTTTCAACATGTCATTTTGTCTTTATAAGTTGCTATGCTACATATGACACATTACAGCTCAGTCTGTCCTATCTTGCAGATATTTGAGCTTATTTAAAAATCAGAAAAGATGTTTACATCTTCTTTCATAAATTTAGACTTAAAAGAACAGTAATTGAAACTTTTTGGTTGATATTGTGGTAATAAACCACAGATTGCAGTAATTAGCAGAATGGAATTGATTTAAAACCCTTCTAATGCTACCTCCCCCTTTTTTGCTGCTATGAGAACATTAAGATGCACAAGTCAAATGTTAAGTTGTAAAGAGATTATACAGATTCAAATATTTTATCTGTGTAGATTTTCGTACATGTTAGTATTTTAGGAACATCTTAAAAGATTGCATTTGTGGAAATGCCAAGCCCAGTGAAATATTTGTAAAAAAATAAAATGAAATTTTTAAAAAGCTAGTTTTGCCACCAATCCATGAAAGCGCAGGAAATGGCTTCATGTAGTAAAGTGTCCCCAAAACTGAGCAATCTGTTGACAGAAGCAGGTTCTACCCAGGGGTTTCTTGTTAATGTAATCAAACACTTCAGAGCTGCAGCCTAGCGAGATCAAGTCCACCCACCTCGGAGTTTATCTTTAGCTCATCTGGAAGAGTTTATTTTAAACATTGAACATTGTTTGCTGCTGTTGAAATGAAAGTGAGAGAGTTACAAGCTTTCTTCCACTGCCATCTGGCAGATTTACTGATGGATCGGGTTCTTTAATCCATGTAACCTCGTGTGTGGGAGCTATTGTCTTTGTGTTGATCATGCAGCTGGCTTGGCTGAACTTTAAAAAGCTCACACAAAACTATCAGGAGCCATCCTATAGATAAATGAAGTCAGAATGTTGTAAAAGTCACCCAGGCCTTTTTTGGAGAAGGTGTGGGTGTGTGTTATTTTTATTGCTCGCAATGCATAGTTTTACTCCACAGTTCTCAAAGTGAACTGGAAAGGGAGAAGGTTGTATATGGATATTTTAGAAGAAATAACTGAAAGCTACAAAATGTGACAATAATTAACTAAGAAAAGTATGTAGTTGAGTAGGAATGAAAGGTATAACAGCTCTAAGCATCTGCATCTCATAAGTCAGTGTGGGAGTTAAAAGAATGTACTCTTCTTTGTATCAGAGATCTGCCTTACTATTTCTTCATTCTACATATTATAATGGGAGTGTAGAGGTTCTTTGCCAATATACAAATATGCCAACACACCAATAAATTTAGGGTATTTCCAGATCCTTGTCTTATGAATTTAAATAATTAAAATCCATAGGCCAAATAGTAAAGTTTAAAGAGACTTTATTAGATTAAGAGAAGAAATGAGAAAGTACAGTGAGCTCCTTTCATATGGAAGGCAGAAGTATAGAGTGCCCACATGGGAATAGAGGTTCCCCCATCTCACTCCAGCAGGGCTGAGAGGAGTTGGGTGGGGGGCGGGTCTTATAAGAACAGGGCCTTGAAAGTTCAGGTGAAGTGAACAGCCAATAAGAGGCCTTGCCCACCTGGTAGGTAAGGATCTATGTATAATCTTATTGTAGTGGGCTTTACCCTTAGGCTCAGGTGAGTTTGAGAGAGAGCTGACTGGTCTGGGCGTCTGGGGTGGCTCAGGAAGAGGCCATTCATAACACCAAGTATTGGGGCTGAGCTTGACCAACTAGAATGCCAGCATTAGATTTAAACCTTCATTCTAGGAAAGGGGAACCCTTCTCAAGGAGGGAGCTGTTTATGGAAAAACAGATCTAGGCAACTCCTTAGGCAAAGATAAGGAGAAGCTAGAGTCTTATCTAATCTTTAGCAAAATGGACACTGTAAGGGCAGGCCCAAGGACATTCTTAGTTTTTTTTTTTTTTTTTTTTTTACTTTCTGAACCCAGTCACCCTAACTGCCTTCAATATGACATAGGTTTCCAGTTCAATGATGGACCTATTACATACTATAGAGTTTGAATGTTATGTTCCCATAGTTTCGGGTGTTTATGATTGAGCTTTCTGCTTAGTGGAAATCTTCAGAAGATGGAATCCTGCTGGAGCAAGTGTGTTACTGGAAGCAGACCTTGGGGTTGACTCCAGCCCTATCATGTATGTTCAGGGTCATTTCATGCTGGCTAGTGATGAGCTGTTGTCTCTCTGCTGTGGATGTTTGATGAAGTGAGCCAGCTTCTTCCACCATGATGAAGCTTCTCCTGGAATTTGTATAATAAATGCTTTTCTCTCTTAAGCTGTTTCTAGTCAGGTATTTGTCCCAGCAATGAGAAAGTAACTGCAACACATCCCTCATCATTAGTTGTCCCATCCTATAGTATAGTAGTTCACTAAAACTTGAGCAGTCCCTGACATTCAATATAATTAATGCATCAAGACATTGCATGAAGGGGCTGGAGAGATGGCTCAACAGTTAAGCCATTTGCCTGAAAAGCCTAAGGACTGAAGTTTGATTCCCCAGTACCCAAGTAAAGCCAGATGCATAAGGTGGCACAGGTGTCTGGAGTTTGTTTGCAGTAGCTGAAGGTCCTGGCACACCTATTCTCTCTCTCTCTCTCTCTCTCTCTTTCTTATTCTCAAATAAATAAATAAATAAATAAAATTTTTAAGGCATTTCATGCAAACAGTAAGCTGTGTGCAAGATCTGATAGCTGTGCTAGCTAGCATGAATGCATATATTCAGGTTATAGAAACATGAAAAGATAAAAAGAATATGAAACATTGGGATAAGTGGGATATAGTTCATTGCTATTTAAAAGCACCCTTTAATTTCTTTTTATTTCTTTTTTTTTTTTTTTTTTTTTGGTTTTTCGAGGTAGGGTCTCACTGTAGATCTCAGGCTGACATGGAATTCACTGTGTAGTCTCAAGGTGGGCTCGAACTCAAGGCGATCTTCCTACCTCTGCCTCCTGAGTGCTGGGATTAAAGGCGTGCACCATCACACCCAGCTAAATTTTTATTTTTATGTATATTGTGGAGTCTAAAAACTAAGACAAGTACAAAAAAACTGCATTGTAGATGAAAACCAGTTAGCTCAAACATATGCCCCTGGACTGATAATTTTTATTTTTCTTTGAGGCAAGGTCTCACTCTAGCCCAGGCTGGCCTGGAACTCACTCTGTGTTCCCAGGCTATCTTCAAACTCACAGTGATTATCCTACATCTGCCTCCCAAGTGCTGGCATTAAAGGTGTGCACTACCATGCCCGGCTTGAATTTATATTTTGGCAGAAAAATTGATGGGGCCTTCTGTGGTGGTTTGAATATATAGTGTAAATATATGGCCCCATAGACTCAGGTATTTTGTTAAAATTGAGTTTGCAAACACAGTTTAGCCTCTACTAGGCAGATTCCTGCTATGGGGAGAGTCTTGTCACTGTGGGCAGATCTGATTCCAGCCTGAGGTGTGGAAAGGGGAAGAGCAGTTTGAGCTCTAGGATGCTTACTTGATTGCTTGTGTTTGCAGTTTGCTGTCTTTATTTTATTATTATTATTATTATTATTATTATTATTATTATTATTATCTTCTCTCTATCTCTGCTTGAATCTATGAAAGGGGGCCAGCTTCTTCCACCATTGATGAAACTTCCTCTGGATCTGTATGCATGAAATAAATTCCTTCCTCCCATAAACTATGTGTGGTTGGAAGTTTGCCCCAGCAACATGAACCTGATTCCAACACCTTGCTACAATTTTTGCCTGAATTCTACTCACAGGAAAGACTATACACACCAACAGCCATTTCTTTTTGTTCAGTTTGTTTTCTGTATTCTTTGTTTTGGTTATCAGTGGCAATTAGGGCAAAACCATAGATGATTCTATGTCCCTTCTTCTCCTACTGGATATCAAGAGATGGAACAAATGGCATCCCCATCCAGGTTTCCTGATTACTCGACTTGTAAAGGTATAGTTCCATTAGCAGCTTCCAGATTCTCTACCTTCCCAGTGTGTGAAAGAAATAACTCCACATATTTGGCCAGTTCTTTAGTATTTGGTCATTTCTCTTTCTGTAACTTATCCTGTTCTTTCAGCCTTTGTCTTTTCTTGGACACACTTACTTTACTGTATTCTATCCATCTCTCACTAAAATATCTAGGATGTTTTCTGTTTCCTAGAAATGAAAGAGATCACCAGTGTTACTGACCAGAGGGAAAACAAATTTGTAAATGAAAGCTAACTGGCCAATGACCAAGCCACAATATATGTAGAAAATATACCTACAGGCACTGAATGTTACAGCTTGAAGGAGAAAGAGACAAGACAGCTAATGAGAAAGGGCAGATAGCATGGCATTTCTTTGGTGAAACTACAGTTGTACAATGTATAATCATTAGCTTACCAGAGTTACATATTTAAGTTTGTCAGTGTTTGTTGGTAAGAAGACATACACAGAGGAATGGAAGATCTCTTCTGGTAACAGATTATGTCTCAATAAGAAAATATATTCAGAGAGTCTAACGATAACCAGAATCTTTTCATGATGAACCAAGCAGAGGAACTTAATTCTGTAACTGAATGTTTGGTGGTATTCCCAGAGATGCTTGCATTAGGTGAATCCTTGAACACGATTTGTGCTCTAGAAGTAGCTTATGATAGCCCTTGAATTATGCAAATTGTTTTTCTAACTCCTGCTTTTCCTATGACTTTCTTTTTCTTTTGTTTTAGTCTAGCTCTGGAAATGTTTGGTCACTTATTTCTCTCTCTCTCTTTCTCTCTCTCTCTATCTTTCTCTGTGTGTAGGGCAACCACAAGAGAAGACCAGATCAGAATGTTCAGTGCCCCCTCTTACTTTTCTGTGTATTTCCTTGAGAGTCTCTCTCTTGATTCAGAGCTGAAGTTTTCTCAAAGTCTGCCCCCTCAGCCTCTCATGCTCAAGTAGAAAGTCCTTTTAACCTCTGAGCCATCTCTCCAGTCCCACTTTGTATCTATTGTATCTCAAAGAGATACCAAAGTGACCAAATGAACCAGCCACTTTCAAAAACAGGTAGGGATAAGGGCTATATTATTCATAGTTGAAGAGACTGAGAGTTGAGATAAAATATATTATCACAGCTGATTTCCATTTAGGAAACATAAACACTAGGCTTCCTTCAGCAGACAGTGTGATTAAAGTTGTGGAATGACTTGTGATGGATAATAATGGATGAGTTTTGGATAATATGGAATCCCTGGGTACTTTAGGAATATTTATTTCTACCTGTCTGCTACAAATAAAATCAAAGAAATGGAGGTAATAGATGCATCAAAGGCAAAGTTTCAGCTGTTAAGTAGTAGGCTCTGAGTAAGATACAGCATCATTGATGAGATCTTCTTACAACCCAGGAAATGTGTTTGGTCTTCATAGGGAAAAGAAAGCCCTTCTGGCTAGGAAAGACCCTGTACAGTATTATTCAATAGTAGGAATAGGGACTGTGAAATAACTTTCAAGTAAGTGTGTCATCATTTTTTATAAATGTAACCAGTGATAATTGAAAATAAGTATGAGAGAAGCTAGAATATCTATAAAGAGGCCATACAATCTGAAAATGTTTTGCATCTTGCTACAAATTCCCCTGATTCTTTTGTATAGTTCAGCTAAATTATTATCTCATATTTTCCAGTTACTTCTGCACATCTTGTGTATTCTAATAAGCAGCCTGCCATCCATTGCTTAAATCAGACCTGCTAAAGTCATCACAATTACTTCTGCAGTAACCACTATACCTTTTACTATCTCTTCTTAAATTTTCAAGTAAGCCAATATACACAAAAATCTTATTTATTTTACAAATTTCTAAAGCCACAGGTAATCAATTAATAAAAGAAAAAAAGAACATTTGATTAAACTCGCTAGAAAAAGTTCTTTTAACATCACCACCATTTATATGAGCTATTTTACATCTATAACCTCTAATCCTTATACCAATATTGTGAGCAAGGAATTTTTATTTCTTGATTATAGATGAAGAAACTGAGGATAAGAAAACAAGTAATTTACTTGAAACCTAAAAGACTAAAAATTTGAACCAAATCTTTCAGGATTCAAAGTCTTCGGCTACTAAAGTAAACTAGCAGAGGCTCCTTAAGGAACTGGAAGAGTCACATTAAACAAGTTAACATTTCCTCTAAGATCAAAAAATAATATGTAGTTAGTTCTCTTGCATATTATTAATGTTTTCTACATTTCTCTTAATTATATTTATTTTCTAGAGTATTATTTTAAATATGAGATCTTCTTCCTAATAGGTCAAGAATGTGTTAATTTTTTTCACTGACTATACTATATTTAGTTTCTCTGTCAACACAAGATAATTGAAAAGGTTTCTGCATAATATCCCCAAGTGTAAATTATTTATCAGGGTGGTTAAATAAGCCAATGCCCAACCCAGAGTGCTGGTTTCCTGCCAGAGGGATATATATCATCTTTCATGATTTGGTGAAACTGCACAAACAATGAAGATGTCTGAGCTAAATCATAATACAATGATCAAAAGAACCATATTATAGTACTTCATAGTGTATGCATCCATTTCTCTTGAAATGAAACAGTTTTAACTATCTAACATCTGCTGAGAATTTTAAGAGATTAAACATATCCTATTAGTGAGAACCCACTAGTTAAACACTCCAAATGTTGAGAATGATTTTTCTGCTATGCAGTTTGCGATGGTTTTATTCAGGTGTCCCTCATAAACTTACATGGTCTGAATGCTAGGTTCCCAGCTGATGGCAATTTGGGAATTAAAGCCTCCTGGAAGCAGTGTATTGTTGGGTGCAGGCTTATGGGTGTTATAACCAGCTTCCTCTTGCCAGTGTTTGGCACACACTCTGGTTGCTATTGTCAACCCGATGTTGGCCAGGAGGTGATGCCCACCCTCCCCTCATGCCATCATTTTCCCCTGCCATCATGGAGCTTCCCCTGAAGACTGTAAGACAAAATAAATCCTTTTTTTCCCACAAGCTGCTCTTGGGTTGGGTGTTTTCTGCCAGCAATACAAACCTGACTGCAATACGGTTGATAGCACACACTTGATATACTAATATTATTTCAAGTAAAGTTTTTAAATAAAATGGCAGGGGACAGAGAAAAGATTTTTGTGTGTGTGTTTTTACAAAGAAAAATATAGTTGAAGGATTATTGGTTTTTGGACATAGTGTAAATTGCTTTGACCAATGTTTTTATTTTTTCAAGTGATACTTAAAGGCATTTTATTCATAATGCTCTTTAGATATGTGAACACAACTGTGCTTGAAGCCAGCACCTCTATTAGCCAACTCATCCAAACTTAGTGTGTTTTTTTTTATTAAGTAGAAACTTTGTATGGACACATCACATGTTGGTACCATCATCTCCCTCCTCCCTGTCCACACTCCACTGAGGGCCCTCCTTAGTGGGATTGCTGGTATTCACCATGGAGTTGTAGGTTATGAACTATAAGAGCAGCAGTCAGTCATTGTGTCTGGGGAGGACAATGTCTCTGGATATTCTCTCACACCTTGTGGTTCTTACATTCTTTCTGCCCCCTCTTCCACAAAATTCCCTGAGTCCTGGCAGGTGTGTTTTAAGTCTACATTAGTGGAGCTCTCAGCACCTTCTGTATTTCTGCTTTGGTGAGTTTTGAATATCCTCAGTGTTTATCTTCATCACCCTACCACAGGTTGTCAGGCTCCTCATAGAAGCAGCATTCTTGTTCATCTCACCAATTCCTCTGTGGTTTAACTTAGGCCCTAGCTGCTGTGCAAGGGGTAGTTCATCTACTGCCAGGGAGTCAGCTATCCTTGTCTTGATAGATTTCAGTTGTCCTTAGTTCTCATTGCTTTCTGAAAAATGAAAACATAGGATAGGTTAAAGGGGATAAGCATTAGTAATTTAAAGAGATTTTGATGGGCATAGCCTCATGTTTGGACCAAGATTAGTGGGAAATTTTCATTAAAGTCCATAATTATTGTTTCCGTAGGATTCTTAATTGGTTCCCAGTTCCAGTTATAGGTTCCTTTCTACTGAGCAGATCTCATAGCCAATCAGAAAGCCATTGGTTACCCACCTAGGCTGTGTGCTACTATTGCACAAGCATGGGTATACCTTGTCAGTCTGGTTGCTTTTATATAGTAGGGTCCCCTGCTTACTTACAACATTGTTGGCCATTTCCCCCAGCAGTTCAGGTAGTGTTTTTCAGCACTAGATGGGCTAACCATGTGGGAATTTGTTTCTTTCCAAATTCACCAAATCTCTTGATGTTCTGTGTTGGCAACATGTGGTGTCTTTAGCAATAGGGTCTTACCTTTTACCTCAGGTGGGTAATTAAGTGATTTGACAGAAACTTATCTTGTTTTGGAGACCTTTTAGGTTTCTACAGTCACAGCTCAATGTGTATTTTAGCCAATTTCTGGTACTAAGAGTTACAAGCCAGAGCAAAATGTTTTAGAGTTAAGTTGTACCCTACCCTCTCCAGGGCCCTTCTTACCAGACAGTACCCCCCATGCTTCTATTGGGAGTTATATCTTTAGTATTCTATCTAGGAGGAAGGTTTCTATGTACCAATTCATATTGGATTTGGTTTTGTGTATATCTTCTGCTGCCCTCCCACTGCCCTCCCTCCAAACTCTTGAAATGTACTTAGACCAATCTTTGTTTAAGGACTAATGTGGGTGAAATTGTGTGTGGAGGGATATTTCATAAAAATATCAAAGTACTACAAGCTAATATGACATTATTAGATCAAAATCAGGTTAATATGAAGGTGAGAATCCCATAAATCCATAGAGAATGCAAAATAACCTTTTCCAAGAAACCATTTGTCTCTTTCTGAGAAATAATGCACCCAAATTTTGGTGTCAACAGTTGAAGAAAAACAAAAGTAAAAAATTTACACAAAATAAGACTCTCTCAATATTCATATTAAACTGTATTCTAAAGGATGACATAGTCAAGAGTGTGCAAGAATTATTCTCTCAACTCACCATGGGGCAATAGAGTTCCCCTAATTCAGAGCAGAAGAGGGAGTATATAAAGAAAACATGAAAGCTTATCCCTGGAAGGTCATAAACCAAGTAATGGTCTGTAAGCAGAAGTGAAAATTTATTCTACTAAGTCAGTGTAAGAAAGTTCAAACCAGCCACCTTAGTTTAAAATGGTTAGGTACTGGTAGTTTCCTTAATGACTAGCAGGAAAAAAAACTTGTTCAGGGATAGATACCTTTGTAAAAGAGCTGGGCAACCTTTGTAAATATTTTTTTGTGTGTGTGCATCATGATTGATTTTTATTTTTTTATTAGTTATGTACATAGTGTGTATACAGTCATGTTGGTACAATTTTTAGCCTCTTTCCTGTCCTCCCCACTCTGAAGGGGCCTCCCCATTGGGGAATGTGGGTCATGCATTGTGGGGGTAGCCATCAGTTATGGGGAAGAGTCAATGTCTCTGTGCATAATGTCACAACTTATGGCTCTACCAGTCTTTACTCCCCCTCTTCCACAAATTTCCCTGAGGCATATTGGGTTCATTTTAGGTCTACTTCAGTGATGAGGTCTTGGGAACCTCTGTGTCTCTGGATATCTGGTTTGGTAGGAGTTGAGTGTTCTCTGTGTCTATCTCCTTCACACTTGTGCTGGTACCAGGTTCACCAAGAAAGCAGCACTCTTGATCATTTCCCCAATTGCTCTATGGTTTCAACTGGGGCCCTGGTGAGGCACGATGGGCTGATTCTCTCCTCAGGTTTGGCATACATCTGAAAAAGAGTAGCATATTCTCCAACAGAGAGTGAAGTCATCACCAGAGAAATGGGATAACCATTATTATTTTACAGGGAATTTAATAGGTGTAGGTCCTCTTGTATACCATGATTGGTGGGAGCTTTATATTGGAGAGTGGGCTCATTATTTGGGTATTGTTCTGACTTGTTTTCCAGTTCCAGCTATGAGTTCCATTCCACTGAGCAGATCCATTAGCCAAATCAAATGCATGTGGTAACCCACCATGGCTGTGTGCCACTATTGCACTTGTGTGACATCATGTCAGACTGTTTGCTGATGAATAGCTTAGTCCTTGAGTTGCTTGGACAGATGTTGGTCATTGTCCCCCAGTTACTCATGTAGCACCTTCTAGCACTAGACAAGCTAACTGTCTGGGGTCTGACTCTCTTCCAGATTCCAGCCAGGTCACTCCATGTTCCATACCAACAGCATATGGTGTCTTCAGCAGTAGGGTCTTACCATTAACCTTTGGTGGGTCATCAAGTACTCTGATAGAAATCTGTCTTCTTTTGGAAAACATGTAGGTCTCTCTGATCAACAGCTCATTGTGGATGTTAACCACATGCTGGTACTTTCCTTTCCCCCAAGGTAAGGCATGGATAGGCAGATGCCATCTTCACTGGAAGAACTGTAAATAATTCTTTAGGAACTATAAATGTACTAATTAAAAAGAAAGACCAATTATCTTTAAGAGATTGACTATTCTTCTCTCAGTATAATGGTCTAATCCATATATCATAGTACACTGAGCAGAAGTAACTGCCAGCATAGACACCCTTGTATGAACCAAGTTCTATGTAAAGAATGGATATGTAATTAAAATGCTAACAACTATCAACACAGAACTGGCCACAACTGAATCCTATTTCTGGACATTCTACATGATTTGCTTTTGTCATAAAAACAAGTGACTTCAGATGGACGTCCTAAGGCATGTTGACAATAGACTTAGAAAATACTGAGGATAATCCTGGAGAGATGGCTTAGTGGTTATGGCACCTGCCTGCTAAGCCAAAGAATGCCTTCTCCAGGTCCCAAGTTTAGACAGACACAAAGTGACACAAGGGTGCAATGCTGTTGCCCACAAGAGGGCGCATGCATCTGGAGTTCGTTCACAGTGGCTGAGAGGCTGCTAGCGAACCCATTATCTGTCTGTCTGTTTGTCTCTCTCTCTCTCTCTCTCTCTCTCTCTGATGCTCTCTAAAAAAGAAAGAAAAAAAATAAAACACTGAGGATAAAACTAAAGTTATATTAGAAAATAAAAATATAAAATAGTAATTTACATTTACTGTCTGTCTTTGCAAGAGGCAGGGTCTCTCCTTGTTCACCACTCCATTTACCACATTAGCTGATCTTTGAGCTTTCTGGAAATCCTCTAGTTTTGGCTTTCCCTCTTGCCATAGGAATGCTGGGACTACAGAAGCTGGCCACACAGCTTCCAGCCTTTTTTGTTTGTTTCATTTCAAGGTAGAGTCTCACTCTAGCTCAGGCCAACCTGGAATTCACTATGTAGTCTCAGGGTGGCCTCAAAATCACAGTGATCCTCCTCCCTCTGCCTCTCAAGGTCTGGAATTAAAGATGGGCACCACCATACCCAGCAGCTTCCAGTGTTTTATCTGTGGATCTGAACATTTTACCTGAGGATCTGAACTCAGGTATTCATGCTTGCATGGCAAGTGTTTTCTACACTGAACCCTCTCTCCAACCTCCACAATTACTTTTTCTTTTCTAATGTTTCTTGTCTCTTATTTTTGAAATTAAAAAATAAGGTCATGGGCTGAGGAAATGGCTTAGCAGTTAAGGCACTTGCCTGTGAAGCCTAAGAACTCATGTTTGAATCTCCAGGTCACATATAAGCCAAATTCACAGTGACACAAGCACACAATATTGCACATGTGCACACATCTGGAGTTCGTTTGAAGCAGCTGAAGGCCCTAGAATGTTGTAGCAGACAGCTTCAGGTTTGCTGAGATGAACTTCCAGACCAGGCACAGTTATGGAGGAAGGGATATTATTTATTGAAGCTTACAGATCCAGGGAAAGTTCCATAATGGCAGAAGTGGCCTGCTCTCCACAGGACTGGGCAAGAGAGAGAAAAGCCAACCAGCCACCACAGCACACAGAGCAAAACTACAGCCAAAAGGTCATACAGCACACTTCAGGAACTCCTGCTAGGCACATTTGCATATCTTTACAATGGAATCATAAAACCCACACCTTAAGACCAGCCCCCAGTGACATTGCCTCTAGCAAGGTGATTGCAGATGCAAACTATAACTAATAAAACACTGAATATATTGGGGGACATATATTCAAACTACCACATTCTGCCCCTGACCCCCAATATATTTAGCTCCTGGCCCCCAATAGATTTATAACTATCACACATTTTAAATTGTACTCAGTCCAATTTCAAAGGTTCTCACAGTCTTGATCAACTTAAGATAGTGAGTCCTGTAAAATCAAACAAGTTAAATACTTTCAACATGTAAAGGCACAGAGTAAAACATTTTTTTTAAAAATTGGCTTTTAATCTTACATAAAAAAAAACACCTTTTTTTCCCCTCCCCATTCCACTTTAGAACTCCGGTCTCCATCATATCCCCTCCCTTTCTCCATTAGTCTCTCTCCTAATTTGATGACATCATCTTTCTCTTGAGTAAAACATTTTTTAACTGGTATAAGGCATAGCAAGGAGAAACTAAAACAATGCAAACTCAACCACCATCAACAGTCATCAAACTTCTTCAGTTCAAGTTCAATATAACCAGAGACTAACAGTCTCCAGATTTTCCAATTCTGCCCCTCCAGCTGGGCAGAGTCGCCAGGGAAAACTTTCATCCCATGCCAAGGCTGCACTCCATGGTAGCCCTTTTGCACAGTCCTGGTATATCCAAAACATCTTCAGGTCTCCATGCAAACCACGGTCCATCTTCCAAAAGGCTCTTCCAGCCTATTGCTCAGGGACTTCATGCCCTGCCTCATGCCACATCTCAGCAGCGGCTCCTGGAACCATGTGCAATTCATGACCATTCTATGCATTTTTCATATTTCCAAAACTAATACCAGATGTGCAGGACACAGCCATATTCTTAATTCAGGGACAAAATAAATCATAGCCTTGAAAAGCAGGTTCCTTCTCCAGTCAGCTTTTTCCAAGAATTTGCATTTTTAACGGTTTTTCCTCAGGCATCCTCTCCATTGTTTTAATGTAAATCAAGTCAGGCCGTCTTCCTTCCACCTTCCCTAAGATTGCTAATGTGGTTGACAATAGAAGCTCCAGTAACCTAAAACCAGTCTCAGTGCCTCTGCTTTTAACTTGCTTGAGGTTTTCCAACATAAAATCTTAAAATATCAGTCCGATATCTTTAGCCAAGCACATCAGTCCATTACAAATTTAAGTTTGATCAAACTTTCTGGGCCTGGATAGCAGAATGTAGCCATCCCTTATGCCAGTAGCCCAGTTCCAACAAAGTCCTCTGCAGTCTTTCCTTCCCCTTAGAAACCTCATAAGCCAAGCCTCGAAGTTCAGTACTATCTGCACTTAGCATTCTCAAACTCTCATCAGAATAGTCCATAAAACTTGGCTTACCACTCCAGAAGGCATCTTCCATTGCAAGCACCAAGTCCATGCCCATTCCTCCAAAACAAAGGTTCCAAAAGACGAATATCCACACGGTCAGGTTCATCTCACCCCACACTCCTTCATACCACTTTACTGTAGCAGACACCTTCAGGTTCACTGAGATGAACTTCCAGACCAGGCACAGTTATGGAGGAAGGGATATTATTTATTGAAGCTTACAGATCCAGGGAAAGTTCCATAATGGCAGAAGAAGTGGCCTGCTCTCCACAGGACTGGGCAAGAGAGAGAAAAGCCAACCAGCCACCACAGCACACAGAGCAAAACTACAGCCAAAAGGTCATACAGCACACTTCAGGAACTCCTGCTAGGCATATTTGCATATCTTTACAATGGAATCTCAAACCCACACCTTAAGACCAGCCCCCAGTGACATTGCCTCTAGCAAGGTGATTGCAGATGCAAACTATAACTAATAAAACACTGAATATATTGGGGGACATATATTCAAACTACCACAAATGTTGATTCTCTCTCTGCTTTCTCTCTCTCTCTCTCTCTCTCTCTCAAAATAAAAAATAAATATCAGTAATTTTAAAATTATCAGTTAAAATTATGAGATCAGATAATAATAAAAGAGCCACAATTATAAGATATGAGCAAACATGCAGATAGCAGGCTATATTTCTACTGGTTGTAAGCTGGCTCTGAGGAGAAATGAGAAATTACAAGACAAAATTTCCATTTACTCTGTATGTTTTCTTGCTTTTTCTCTCATGCTGGCTTCTGCTATCCCATTTCTAATACTTCTTTACATTTGAATGGTATCTTAGCCAAAGCATTTTAGAATCACTGATGATGGTTTTGTAATGGGGTGTTCAGGGTTCAAAAAAGTCCTTGAATCCCAAACCCTAGGTTTATTTCTAATTTTAATCAAAAAATTGAATAACAAAGACTGAGAAGGTTAATTATTAAATTATATGAGGGAAGTACAGAGCCAAAGGAAGGCATGTGGCTAGAGATCTGAAGTGGAGGGTATGGAAAAACCATGCAAAGGAAAGAGAGACAAGAAAGTTCAAGGAGTTTCTGCCATGTGTGAAGCTGGAGGGTATAAAGAACCTACATGGAGAGCAAGTGCAAACTAGTAGCCTTTGGGGTTTTCCTTCTTGCGGGCTTCTAGACCTTGGGAAGCATTCCACAGAACCCAGGTAGATGGAGTTGGATTGTCTCGGGACCATCTGAGCATGAGCTGGCTGAGATTTTCTCCCAGAACTGTTCTTCAAATGGCACAGTAGCATCTGACATGGTGTGAATATGTTCCTGTATAGCTTATAAAATAGAAGATATATTAACAGAGTTATTAGGAATATATACCCAACATTTAATCTTGATAATGATGAATATATCCTATTTTGTATAATAACCTCCCAGAGTGTAATTTTTTAAATTTGTCCTGGGGGTAGTCAGGGCCAAAGGTTTGTACCACAGAGCCATTGGGTGCCAGCAGTGGCTGTGCATTGGGTGCCAGTAGTGGCTGTGCAATACATTTTTGGCATCAGGACTTATTTAATGATGTCCTGGCCCAAGTTAGAAGGGATTCACCATTGTTTGTAGTACAAGAAGTCTTTTGAACTAAATGACCTTTGGTCAGTTATCCATATATATTTTAGATTTTAAAATAACATTGACATCTGTTTGTTTTTCATTATTGTATAATTAGAACTATTAGAGGAGGGACAACATGTCTTAAGGCTTTATTTGTTTTTTTTTTTTTTTGAAAAGCTCTTGTTGTGTTTACTTAACAGGCCATTCGTATAATATTTGAGGTATCCCTTTATTATTGGTTATACATTTCTCTCTGAGTGTTTAAGACCAAACAGATAACTAAAATTTAACCAAGGATTAATTTTGGAGGTCACTAATGGCTCTCGAAAGGAGATTCCAGGGACTTAGGAGTAAGCCTATAGCTTCTCTGATACTGGTGTTCCCTGTATGTTAGGATGAGTCAGGGCCATGCTGGCCAAGTAGTTTTCCTCTCTTTGGAAGCCAGGAGGACTGTTTTTCCCCTCAGTTGTGACTCTCCTGTTTCAGATTGTACACCAATTTTTTTTTTTTTAAATTTCTGGTTCTCTATATCCTATATATCCTACTTGATCAAGAAGATAGATGACTTACTAGGGGGTCAGTATAGAAGTGTCCCATCATCGCCAGTGGCCTCATGATCTAGGACCAGGGACCAAAATGTTGGCCTTTTTAACTCCAGTGAATCCAATTGGCGTTGGCTTTTGCATAGGTTATTAGAACAGTTAGAAAGGAAGTTACACCACACTTGAAGGTGTACATATGTAGCACATTTGATTAGTAAAACATATCCATTTTAAGTTATTTTGTCTAACCTCTAAGTTTAGTTATCCTGTGATGGCATAGACCATATCTGAAGAGTAGAAAGCAGGCATGTCTTATCCTTGAAATATCTAATAGCTACAAATACAGGCAGAACATGTTACCAGTAATTTTTATGTAACCCGTTGATTTGCAACATCTCCTATTAATAAACTCCATGAAATCCCAGCACTCAGGAGGCAGAGATTTGTTTAAAGGAGAAAGTTGTTTCTAATCATTAAGATTTGAAAAACATCAATTATAATTATGTACTTATTTTTACCAAACAATTTAAAAGTTAGTTCATGGGGAGGCCACCCTGAGACTACATAGTTAATTCCAGGTCAGCCTGGTCCAGAGTGAGACCCTACCTTGCAAAACCAAAAGAATAAACTCCATGAAATACAAGGCCAGAGCCAAGGAAAGGCTCCCACTTGGCTAGCAATCCCACATGGAGGGCCTGGAAAAACCGTGGAGAAAAGAAAGTTCAAGGAGCTCCTGCCATGAGGGGAGCTGGAGGGGATAAAGAACCCATGTGGAGAGTGAGGGCTGGGGAGCCTCCCTCATCTCAACCCAGTCCCAGCCAAAGGAAAAACTCACCCACAGCCCAAAGTTCCAAGTGGTCAGAGAGCCTGCCCTCCCCTTGCAAAGGTATCTATAACCTTACAGTTGTGGGCTGTCTTTCAGCTCAAGTGAACCAGAGGGGCAGCTGGTTGGTTAGGGCTATAGGGGCTGTCTCAGGAAAAGATTAGCTCTGGCACCAAATTCTGGGGCCTGAACTTGACCAACCACAATGTTCAAATCCTACAAAAGACCTCCCTTCCAGGAGGGGTCTTGGTTGTTTGTGGTAAAACAAGTCTACGGAACAAGGCAAGTGATAAAAAATCAGATCATCTTTGATTTCTAGCCAGTGCAAACTTTGCTGCCCTTTTCACCTTCTGGGGTCCAGTCACCCTAGCTCTACCCCCTGTCTCTTTCCCACTGTCTATATCTTACATGTGTTTATGTTGAATTTAGGATTGTATCATCAGTGTTGAAGAAACCCTGGAACTATCCCTCCTGCATTGCTGCTTAATAATTTTGTTTAGTGGTAGTGTTATGATATGAAGTGTGTGTATTTATTTGGACATAGGCTATATTTTTTTAAAAAATAGATTAACTTGCTACAAAGAAAAATAGTAACTCAGTTTTAAAGAATTTGAGAATAAATTGTCAAGTAATTGATACTCATTTTTTGTTTTTGTTAAAGCATTGGACAAATGGGTGAATGAATGAAATGAAATGATGGTGCTGAAAGCAGCCAGCCTTTAACCTCAATGACTTTCAGTGTTCACTGAGCTCATTGTTGCTGTGTCCAATTATAATATGAAAAAATTAAAGCTATTATAGAACAGAAATATAATGCTAAAAATATTTTTGTAAGACCAAAGTGTACGCCCAAATAATAAGGTATAACTAAAGATTTTTAAAATTATAGTTATTTGGAACATGTTATTACTTAAATCTGTAATTCTTTTTCAACTTAAATGTTGAGTTTTGATTTTCACTCACATCTAAAAAGCACAGTTTTTTGGTCTCTATAATCCTTGTGAAGTGAATATTATTACCACCTATCTAGAGATGGGAAAACTGAGGCTTATGGTGATAAGGAGGTAACTAATGGTTGGGTATGGGGTCAACTTTAGGCTTCTATTCAGTTGTCATCTTCCAACTCCTAAAGTTTTTAGGCCTTTCTTTCACTCAACTGCCATTAATCTCTATAAATATATTCCAATAAATCTTAAGATGAAACCTAGAATCTTCCAAGTTATTTTTATTTTAAATTTAAAGGTGTTTAGAGACCTTTAAATGGAATTATTATCTTTTGGTAAAACTTCAAGAACTATGTAGGTGAAAGGGGGTAGCTTCCCCTAACACCCACTTTTCTGTTCATAAAATCTGATATCAGAGAGAGAATATGTTGGTTAGGAAAACAAGGCTACGGCTTCTTCTGAGAAGGGAGTCTTTTCCAACTAATCATCATCTTACAGAGCTTTCAGAACTGAATCATACTCCTAGAATGAAATAAATGACATGTGTGGTTATGAGAAAGCTGACCACTTATTTATCCGCATCATTAGTCATGGAAATTCTTGTAGGGAGTAATAGCCCAGGCCCGCGGGTCATCCACTTCACGTTTCCTTAACACTTCCACTGTTTTTAAACACCAGCTCCTTGATTTATGACTGTACTGTGGCCTCAGGCTGGGCCTAATAACGCAGCATGTACCACCCCCATCAGAGTGACACACACATTCCCTCGCACCAATTTAAATCATCCCATATGTGGACTCTTGCTTTTTATCCTGCTATCTGGAAGTTCATGAAAACAGGTGACTGGTGTTGCAAGCTAAGGTCCTTTACCTCAGTACACAAGGTTTCCTTCTCAGCTAACTCTAGAAATTCAGTGGTCTTAAAGCTTTTTCCCTGGTTACTTCTTAGCTCTCTCCAACTGAACCCTTTATTTCCATGGGAATGCTTTCCTTTGTTCTTACTCTGAAATAATGAAGAATTATTTTTTACTTCCTGTGTGGAGTTGCTGCCCAGGTAACAGGCATGACATTTCATGAGACACAGTATTCACCATGATTTGGTCCCATTTTACCTTCCCTGTTTGGCTTTCTCATACCAGTCAATATACCCTGCACTTCAGCCAAGTCAACATATTCAGGACCACCATCACTACTACCGCTACACAACCTATTCCCAACACTCCACACAAACCTGAGCTCACTCCTGCAAGTCATGATTGTGTTGACTGCTTTGGGATCACATTCATGCACAGACACCAAAGATACACATAACAGAGCAAAACAGCAAATGAGGACTCAGCAAAAGGCAGCCATCTGTAAGCCAAGGAAAAAAGATTTAGAAGGAATAGGCCCTATCACCAGTTTGATCTTGCACTCCCAGCCTCCAAAACTTTGGGAAAGTAAGGTTTTATTGTTCTTGAGTTATTTCTTTTTCAATGTAGTTAGCAAACAAAATTGAAGGTATCTTTACAGTATTTTTAAAACGTTTTTATTTATTCATTTATTTGCAAGGAGAGAGAGAGAATGGGTACATTAGGTCCTTTTGGCCACTGCATACAAAATCTAAACACATGTGCCAACTTTATTCCTCTAGCTTTATGTAGATACTGGATAATTGAACCTGATGGGCCATCAGGCTTTGCAAAACAGCACTTTTAAACACTTAATCATCTTCCAGCCCCACTTTAATGTGTTTTTCCTTAATTTTTTTCATTTTTTTTTTTTTGAGGTAGAGTCTTGTTCCAGCCCAGGCTAACCTAAAATTCACTAGATAGTCTTGGCTGGCCTTGAAATCATAGCAATCCTCCTACCCCCAGCTGCCCAGTGCTGGGTTTACAGGTGTGCACCACTATGCCTGGCTTTTTCTGTATTTTTTTCTTTATTGTATTTTAAATATAATTTGTTTTGCTTGATTCTCCTCCCCATAACCCTCTCCCCTTCTACTTACATGTCACTTGGCTTTTTTCTTAAACCATAGCAAATGAATAATACAAATATCTACAATTTGTGGTGATAATGTTATTGGTTTTGAAAGCCTCTGGGTTCTGAATGAGTATAGCTTTAGGGGTTGGAGCACCAATCACTCGATAGATTTTTCTTATAAACTCAGAAGTGGAAATTACGCATCCAGTTGGAAGAAACTTCATTGATTGAGTCTAAATGTATATGGACAACCTTGATTGGTTGGTGGGTCAGGAAGAACATGGATTTGCAAAGAGCTCATGGGTGGAGAAAGGCCCAGAAACATTAGGAGGAAGAACCAGGAATTTGTTCCTTGTGACCATCTTGAGTGAGATTGCAATCATCTTGTCGTCTCACCAGAGCAGGTCAGCATCTATGTTCACTTGGGCCTGTGCCCCTAAGTACCTACCTACAAAATAAGACTGTCTTGCTCCAAATCTCTATCAATAAGAGCTTAGCAGAGTCAGAATCACAGGAAAGAATCCGGATGGGTTCAGACTGGGAGATTCAGGAGAGGAAAAATTTCTCAAGTGGGGTTTTGAAGGACAAGTAGGAATGCACAAAGCCAAGATGGAAGGAGAGTGTCCTGCCTGGAGAAATTCTTGTTTTGGCTTCTTCATTGCATACCAGTGTTCTGGTCCATTCCCATTCTCTGGCTCATCTCATTTTTCTTGGCTCATTCCTATTAATAGAAGGAGCAGAGGCCTGTCCTTTTTTTCTTCTTTTCTTTTTTAGTAATATTTAAAACATTTTATGGATTATTTCACATGTGTATATAATGTATCTTGATCATGAATCTGTCCTGGGCTGACCTGAAATTAACTATGTAGTCTCAGGGTGGCCTCGAACTCATGGCAATCCTCCTACCTCTGCCTCCCAAGTGCTGGGATTAAAGGCATGTGCCACCACATCTGGCTTCCCAACCCTATTTTTCTACTGAATTCCTTCTTCCCAACTAGTCCCTCTTGCTATTTTGATGCATTGTGTGTGTGTGTGTGTGTGTGTGTGTGTGTAAGAAGGAAAGAGAAAGAGAAATTCCCTGAGTTAAATTAGGATTGCCTGTGTGATCATGGATGGGTGTGTTATTTACCAGAGCATGTGCAATTTACTAGTGCAGAAAATGTGTCCTGCTCCTCCGGCAACCACTAACTGCCGATAACTCTTTAAAGACGAATGGGAACCTCATGAGCTAGGCTCCTCCACTCTCCGTGATATAATGTCAGTGGGATCAATACTGTGCAGATAATAATTGCTGTAAGCTCATGAATGTAATGGTCATGTCATATCTGCAAGACAGTGTTCCTAATCTGCTGGCTCTTATGTATTTTTCAGCCTCCTCTTTTGCAATCTTCCCTGAGTATTAGAGGAGCATGATAAATGTGTCTCCTAAAGCACTGAGCACAAGCCTGTCCTTTATTTATTTATTTATTTGGTTTTTCAAGGTAGGGTTTCACTCTAATTCAGGCTGACCTGGAACTATATAGTCACAGGGTGCCTTGAACTCATGGTGATCCTCCTACCTCTGCCTCTTGAGTGCTGGGATTAAAGGCATGTGCCACCACGCCGGGCTTGAGCCTGTCCTTTCTTGAGGGGACTGTATCTTCTTTGCCTGCTTCTGCTTGGGTTCAACCTCAGATGATGTTTTTAAGTGCTTGCAAGATAGCTGCTGATAGCCATTGTAAGCATGCCCTGCCAAGAGAGGGGCTCCTACAAGCAGCTTCTCTTCTACAGCACCCTCATCTAACCCCACGGGTTAGCCCTGCTGGGATGTACTTCCATCTCCAGAAAAGTGGCATTTCCTGATTGGCCAGGCTGATTTTGACTAACAATAGGAACCCTGTGGTCACCATAGCAGGTAGGATGAAAGGAAGAACTTTGTTTTTAGAGGTTGAAAAAGTAGCAAGTGGGCAAAAGCAACATATTTCCATATTTTTCCACAAATTAGAGGAAGAAAGTAAGGCATGGAGAGAAGTGGCTGGTGAACACCATTAATTCATTAATTCATTCATTTAGCCACAATTTACTAAGCACCTGCCATAACTGACCTTTCACATTTATTATAATACACATTTTCACACTTTTTAGATAAACTGAAATACGAAAAATAGGTTTCATAGATTTGGCACAGTTGGAGCAACAGCCACCTGAGCTGAGCAGAGCATAGACACAGAGGACTTCATAGTGTGCTAAGCACTCTGCTAGGTTCTTGCCTATACCCTTATAAATCTTGAATTTTCATTAAAAAGGAAATAGAGAAAGGGAAAATGAATAAATCAAGTGTAACTAAAGTGATTGGGAAAATATGGAGAAGGTAGAATAGTACTGGGAGAAATGGAGAGCTACATTCAGAAGTGACATTAGACAGGAAGGAGAGGAAATGGCCTAGGACAGAGAGACAGCTGTCATCCTCTTATCTGTTGTCTCACCACCAACACTGCAAAAGGAAGCCCAGAGGTGTAAGATGTAGGAGTTGTGTGGTGCATAGGGCAATGCTCAAATGTGGAAGCAGAGACCCAGGTTCCAGTCTCAGCATCACTTTGCCTACACATGGCTCTCTGGGCCAAGTTACTTGATTGCTCTAAATTTATCTGCATACAAAATGAGTAACCATGGGGTAATATGTAAAAACAGTCAATTTAGAGCCTGGTACAGATAAGAACTCAATATTCATTTAGTTGTGAGCATTAAATCTGAACTCAGGCCGAGCCTTGTGTATTCTTAGCTTTATGGACCTGGGCAAGTGACTCTTCTCTCTGAGTCATCTGTAAAAGGGGGTTAATGATCCTTGACTATCTCTCAACATTGTTTTAGAGACTGTATGATATCATAGATGCTCAAGTGCCTTGCACATTGTAAATTGCTATACAAATATATGGACGTCTTATTGTTATAAAGCAAATAATCTCAAGGAGGGTTTTCCAGTTTCTGGATAAACTGAGAAAGGTAAAATATGCTTCAAAGACTTGGCACAGTTGTAACATCAGCCAACCAAGTTATTCAGAGCCAGGGGTCCATCAACACAAAGGGTTCCATATGGAAGGACTTGGAGCAAGACACCTTGTCTCTACTGTCCCAGTTAAGTCCCAGGACTGAAGGAGGTACCTGAAACATATGAGTACCACCTGAAGAAACATGCTCCCTTTTACTGCCAATGTGCTGCTAATGTTTAGACCCCACTCACCACAGTGCAGGCAAGGCTGAGTAGGGGAATGCTCAAAAAGCAAATGGACAAAAAGTGATGGAGAAGGTGAACATCAGCATCAAAGAGGCCTCCTCGAGTCAAGGCAAACTACGCATGTATAGAATTACAGTGAGATGCCAAGTATTGCACAAAGAGGGCAGGAGATACGAGTCATGACAATAATAAAAATGATTAACTCTTTGTATTGTTTTAGCTTTGTATTTTGAGACAAATTCCCACTATATAATGTATCCTAGCCTGGAACTCAATCCTCCCACCTCAGTCTCCCATGTGCTGGGATTATAGGTATGTGCCAGTATACCCAGGTTAAAAATTGTTAATTTTTAAATATTTTATTATTATTATTTTTTTTTTTGGAGAGACACACAGAGAGAGAGAGAGAGAGAGGGGAAGACAGAGATGGGCGCGGCAGCAGTGTCTCAGCTGCTGCGAACGAAATCCAGATGTGTGCGCCCCCTTGTGGTCAAGTGCGGCATTGCGCCCTTGCATCACTTTGCATCTGGCTAAACGTGGGACCTGGAGATTGGAATAGCTGGTGATTGGACCCAGTGTTCTTAGGCTTAGGAGGCAGGCGCCTTAATCCCTAAGCAATCTCTCCAGCCCCAAAATTGTTAATTTTTTAAAGTTAATATCATGTTAAACATTCTGCTAAGAATTGAAAGGTTTTATCTCATTTAATTTTCATGAGGTTTCTAGAAGGTTGGTACTGTTGTTCTCAATTCACAGATGAGAAAATTAACTTAGCAATAGGCTGAGCCCCACGCTGCACAATGAGAAAGTGAAGCACTGAGAGCTTGGACAATGTGTTCTGGGATCTTACTGCTGATAGGACGGAAGGAGAATATGAATATGAATATACAATCTAAAACCAGGATGGTCGAGCCTTTCATCTTGATGCTTTCCAGACAGAATGAGCTGTACTCTATGGAAGACAGGTGTGTAGCAGACAGCTTCAGGTTCGCTGAGATGAACTTCCAGACCAGGCACAGTTATGGAGGAAGGTATTTATTGAAGCTTACAGATCCAGGGGAAGTTCTATAATGGTAGAAGTTGGCCTCCTCTTAAAAGGACCAGGCAGAGAGAGAGAGAGAGAGAGAGAGAGAAAGCCAAAAGCCACACAGCACAGCACACTTCAGGAACTCCAGCTAGGCACACTTTGCATATCTTTAGATCGAAATCTCAAACCCATTACCACACCTTAAGATCCATCCAGTGACACTGCCTCCAGCCAGGTGGCTGCCGATCCAAAGTACAGTCTAATAAAACACTGAATGTAGTGGGAGCCATCTATTCAAACTACCACAACAGGCTTCCTCTGCCTTCATCTGTTACCACTGCTGGGGTGCTTTGAGTTCACAGCGCACATTGTGTTTGACAAAGAATCTGTGTATTTTGTCTGCTTCAACTCAGACTCAAGCCACAAATAAATGCATGGCCAATGGAACACACAAGATAATTCACTCACCAATGAAAGCCCTGAGGATGGCACAACAACAGCAAAACCTTCTAACTGCCAGCTGCATGTCCTCAGGGCCGTGGGATAATTCTTAACCTTGTGAGCAAACATTCCCCCCTCATCTTTACGATGCTCATTCTTCTCATCCAGTCCTCTACTTGAGGATTTCCGTGACCTCTTCTTAAATAACACTCCTTACCTCTACCTGCCTATCTCATTTTTAATGTTTTATGTGCATAGTACTTCTTCTGATATTGTTTGACTAATTTGAATTAATTTGTTGATAATCACTCATCACATATTAGAACATGTGTTATGGTTTAAATATGAAATGTCTCCCAGAAGAGGATGTGCAGAGTTAGTGGCACTATTTTGTGAGGAGTTGGGAACGATAGAGGGTGAGACCAAACTGAAAGAAGTAGGACACTTAGAAGGTTATGCATACTCCCCAGGTATAAAAGCATTTGAAGGCTATACATGCTCTCCCCACTCCTGCTCACCCTGAGGTGAGTAGCCTCTGTTGCATGCTCTTGCCAATATGATAACCTACCTAGTAACAGGCCCAGAATCAGCAGAACTGACGGCTATGGACTGAAACCTCTGAAACCATGAGCCCAGACAAATTCTCCATCCCTTAAATTGTTTCTGTAAGGTATGTTGTCACAGAAAAAGAATAACAACTACAATTGTGTCATGGAAATGGGCACACTCTCTGTCTGACTCCCCTCTATATCACCAGGGTGACACATAAAAGACATTCAGTATATGCCTGTGGAGTGTTCACCACATATGTAGCATGATAAGGATGAATTGACATTTGAATTGTATACATATTAAACTCATAGGAGAAGCTCCAATAGGACAATAGATCAGAAATATAAATGAGGCATCAAAAAAAGAAACCCTGGGGCTGGAAAGATGGCTAAGTGGTTAAGGCATTTGCCTGCAAAGCCAAAGGACCAAAGTTTGATTCCCCAGGACCCATATAAGCCAGATGCACAAGGTGGCACATATGTCTGGAGTTCGTTTGCAGTGGCTAGAGGTCCTGGTGTACCCATTCTGTGTGTGTGTGTGTGTGTGTGTGTGTGTGTGTATGTGTGTGTGTGTTTGCCTCTTTCCTTCTCTTGTTCTCTCAAATAAATAAATTAATTTTAAAAATATTTTAAAAAAGAAACCCTGGGTTAGAGAGATAGCTTAGTGGTCAAGGCACTTGCTGGCAAAGCCAAAGGACCCAGATTCAATTCCCCAGTACTCACATAAAGCCAGATGCCCAAGGTGGCACATGTGTCTGGCGTTTGTTTGCAGTGGATGGAGGCCCTGGTGTGCCCATTCATTCATTCATTCATCTCTCTCTCTCTCTCTCTCTCTCTCTCGTTTTCTCTATTTCTCTCTCTCAGATAAATAAAGACAATGTTTTAGGCTGGGTGCGGTGGTGCATGCCTTTAATCCCAGCATTTGGGAGGCAGAGTTAGGAGGATCACCATGAGTTTGAGGCCACCCTTAGACTATGTAGTGAATTCCAGGTCAGCATGAGCTAGAGTGAGACCCTACCTCAAAAAAAAATAAATAAATAAAAATAAAAATAAAATAAAAGGCAAAGTTTTAAAACAAGAAACCCTAAAATTCAATGAGAATGAGAACCCTAGTATCGTCCAAATACTAGATATATTCATTTCCAAATGATGAGCAAAGCTTGAAATCTCACAATTAATCATTAGCAGTAGCAGGTAGTAAATTCACACTCACATTCTGTGGGTAAAATGTAAAATGGTGCATCTACTTTAGAAAGTGTTCTGGCAATATATTTCAAAATTAAAAATGAGCATTCTCTGTGGATCTGTTATTTCACTTCCAGATGTGTCTTCTAGAGAAATTCTCAGAGATGTGCACAGGCTAACATATGTGAGAATAGTCACCGTGGCATTGTTTTTAACAGTTGAAAGGTTGGAAAGCATCCAGATGTCCATCTATAAATAAAGACTCTGATTATATATATATTCTATGCAGCTTTTAAAAAGAATGATCCAGATCTAATATACATAAATCTTAAAAACATACGTGACTTCTACTTCTGGCTAGGATGCAGTAGTTCTGGCAAAGTACTGTTCTTGCTGAACATATAAGAAAAAGTGAAGAGAAAATTTTAGAATCTCCTTGAAAGTAGCAGGAAGCTGCTAGGGAAGCCAGGATGGATGGGGCAAGGTTGTTTGTCCTTTGTGAATAACACTTTGATTTCCCGCTAGTTCTTAGTGCAGAAGAGGGATTGAAAAGGCAATCCTAAGGCATCTAAGGCAAGCATGGCAATTTGGAACTGGCAGAACAGCCAAACCAAGGGACCCCAACTCCAGAGAAACTTGGAAACCCAGGAATATGACGCAAATACTCTGAGTATCTGAGCAATAAGATTCTGGCTTGATGATGTTTAGAGAACTGAATAGCATGAAGGTGCCTAACAGGCTCCCTTCCTGGCATTGATTTTCCCAACAGGAGGCCAAAAGAGCCAAATGTGCCAAGAATATAAGAATGGTGGTAGATAAATACTATGTGAAACTGTCCTGGAGTGAGCTGTGAGTTTAAATGCTGATTCTCATCTCCTCTTCCCTACTCCCTCCTCTGAGCTTCTAACCTATGCACAATGTCTTACAGATATTTAATATGGCACACAAAATGCTCAAAATTTGAAACAACTCAAGTTTTTTAAATAAATAAAAAGTAATGAGAATCACCTAGTGAGAAATGGTGCTAACTTAATTGTAAACATTTTAAAATTTAATTTAATTTATTTATTTATTTGAAAGAGAGAGAGAAAAAAAAACAGATAGAAAGAAAGAGAGAATGGGCACGGTAGGGCCTCTAGCCCTGCAAATGAACTCCAGATGCATGCACCACCTTGTACATCTGGCTTATGTGGGTCCTGGGGACTCAAACATGGGTCCTTTGGCTTTGCAGGCAAGTGTGTTAACCAATAAGCCATCTCTCCAGTCCAAACTTTTTTCTTTTTGCATGTCCACTATAGGTGGTGGTGATGGTGATGGTGGTGTGTGGAGTATGCAAACAGCTGCATGCCTGTATATTGTGGTAGAGGCCAACATATGCCCTTTAGACAATCAGAACCTCTCTCTCTGAATTCAGGGCTATAGTTTTCTTGATCCCCAGTGATTCTCCAGTCTCTGCTCCGCATGTGATCAAGGTCACAGACATGCATAGTCATGCTGAGCTGTTTACATGGGCCCTGGGGAATTAATCTCTGAGCTCTTTGGTCTCAGGTCCTCTCAGGCCCTCATGCTTGCAGCAAGGGCTCTTTCTTGATGAGTCAATATCCTCAGCCCTATAAACTGTTTTCAGTGGTGGGTTAACACTATATTTGTTAGCACTCACAAACCTCTCTCTGTTCATTCTGTTATTTATACAAAATAGTGAGGGAGAATACACTTTTAATGTCATTTCTTTTTCTATTCTGGTTCTTATAACTTGAACTTCTTGTTATAGCTCACATCAGTGTCATCCAGGACATAATAAGAGAGGGCACTAGTGCTTTTGCTAAACACATATATGAGAATAAAACACTAAGAAATAGAGTCAGGTGTTATGGCATATTGTAAAGATGAGCAAATAACTGCCAAGATAATTCAAGTAGTTGATGTAAGGGTTAATTTTAGGAAACTATTAGAACTAACTCGTATAAAAGAAAAAGCAGCATTAAACAAACATCCCTAAATACCCTACAAAGTTTTATTCTGTGGTAGCATTCTTATAGATTAATGAGTCTCAGTAACACACCCTTTCTGTTTTCTTTACATTATATCTGTGTGAACATTGGTTTTAAATATCAGGTTTATAATTATATGATGTCCAGTAATAAATAACTTTCATTGAAAGAGACTGCCCTGTACTTTCATACAGGCTCCTGTAGCCCAGACCCACATCTCATATGGATAGCATATGTAAAGACTTGCAGGTTGGGTCTGTCTAGGCCTTCCCAGTACAGTGTCCAGTACCTACAATGGTGCTCAGTCCAGAGAGGTTTCTAGAACTCCTTGTCCCTGGTCATTTGCTAGAACTCTATATGAGACAGCTTCATTCCCATACCTCCCAGAATCCTCACTCTGACCCTGAGAAAAGGCCTAAAATTTCAGGACTTCTGATGAAGTGAATAACACTGTCTGACTAAACTATGAATAGTTCATGTGTGGCAACTATATAAGGTGGTGAAAGTTCCATCAAAGACAGCTGCATTCCATGGCTTGATAATTTCAATATGCTCCTGAATCTTTGCAGAGAAGTCCAGTACCCAACCAGGCTCTGACCATGAACTTTAGGGGAAGCAGCGACACCCTTGGAGTTGCTCAGAGTTCCAGCCTAAAAGCCTGTGAAATGAGGTGAGGAGGAGGCAGACTGGCACTAGTGCAATGAGGCCTGGCTAAGTCTCCTCCAGTTGTTGGTCTTCAGTGTCTTCCTATGCAAAATGAGGGTTGCCTGAGATTATTTCTGAACCTTATCTTTCTTTATGAAAATATGAAAGTAAAACAGAAACTATCTCCCTTGCAAAAAGAGAACATCCGCCACACAACACACTAAACCCATCTCCGTTTTCCTTCCTGCAGGACTAATCCCTGCTACCTTGGGCTTAAAAGTCCCAGAGACCATCCCTATGCTTTCTGTTTTATGACTTGAATATGACAGAGTCCAGAGTAAAAGGAGAAAATGTCTCTCTTTTCAGGACCATCCTCGGTCTCCACCTCTCCAGCTGTAAAATGAGAATAACAATCATTACCATAAGGAAATACTTATCTCCCAGGGATATGGGGAGTTCATGAGATAATGGGCCCTGTGGCTGCCAGAAGGGAGGAGGGAGAGCAGAAGTCTCCCACACCACCCCAAGCAAGCTGCTCAGGAGGTCTAGGTCAGGCTAAGATGGGAGCTTTGGAACACAGCATAGATCTGCTGCTCAGACTTTCCCCCAGTTGGTTCCATGATCTTCCTCTGCTTTCTGGAAGATTCTGGAGAACCCAAGACCCCAGAACTTCTTACCTGGAAAGTTCCTTCTTCAGCATTTTTCCACCCAGTGTTTCTTTGGGATTGTCAGGAAGGTCCTGCAAAATTATTTCAGTCCCTCCCCCCCCACTAAAGCTGTTTCCATGTTTGTGTCTTAAAAACCAAATTTCTTAATATTATGATTCTGTTTTGGTGCTCTCCAGCTGTGTTAGGATGCCCAGGGCAGTGCTGAGAGATACCAGGTATGGTTAGCTGTGGGTACTGACTGGCCTTTCATCTATACACAATCTGAGTCATGTTGGTCTACCACCGCACAGATGTGTTCAAGGGCTCCCCATTGCTGGGCTCTGTCAGCTCTCACCTGAGCTATGGTATCAGCCACTATCATGTGTTCTCCTGTCTCTCAATGCTGTTTCTCACTCCCCAGGTGCCTCACAAGCCTCAGACACGTGCATCAGCAATGTCCAACCAACTTCCCCACTCCTAGAACCAGCTTACATTTACTCACCACACCCTGCTTTGGTTTATGTATTTTTGTTTTTGAAACAAAGCTCTTGAACTCACTATATAGTGAAGGCTGACATGCAGCTTTCAAATATGTCATTTTGCTTTTTCATCATAAGGAGCTTTGGAAGTAGCCATATTGTTATTCTAGTCTTAATCAGAGCATTGTACATAACAAAGCCAATACTAAAACCCAGGATTCCTGAATCTAAATCTAGGGTTCTGCAAATACCTTGCACTCTTCTTCCTTTTTTTTTTTTTTCTTTTTAATTTGGTGATTTTTCAGTCTTTACTGAGTGACAAATCACATATGGAGAATTAAAAATAATTACTCTAACATATCACTAGTCATTCTCATTCAATAGGACTGATAGATATTTTCAAAGTGGTGATACTACATTCATCCTAGATTGAATGCCACTCTCCTATAAGTAAAAACCTGATTTTCCTTGTAAACCTTACCTCCTGTCTCATCCCATCATCAGCTTTGGGTCAGTCCCGGCTGGTCAAATCACCATGTCCTGAATTTCCCTTGTACAACTTTGACTTCTTTTGTTCTATGCTATCTTCTGAGTCCTCTAATCCTAACTAAGAATTATCCTTCTAGAGCTCAATAATTCATGGATCTTCCATGAGACCTGCCAGGAATGTACATGGTCACAGGATTGGCCCTTCATGGAACCCTTCAATTACTTGTCCTGGAACCCTTATCTTGAATTTACCATTTATTACTTATGTTGCTATAGGTATGTTTTATTGGTTCTCCTGATGTCTGCAGAGGAACTGAAAGAGGAACGGTGTGTGTGTGTGTGTGTGTGTGTGTGTGCAAGAGAGAGAGGGAGAGAGAGAAAGAGAAGACAGGCAGTAAAGAATTAAGTCAGAAGCCTCATGCATGGGCCTTTACTCAATGAACTGCTGGCTTTACTCAATGAACTGAGCTGATTGTGGTTTCTTGGTTGTTTTGCTATGGCTTGTTTGTTTTGTAGTTAAACTTCTGAATGTCTTCGTTAAAAGCAAATGTTTCAAAAGTTTGTCTCACAAAGCACCTAGCTCCATTACTGTGGCCTAGTAATTGCTCAACATCATGCAGGCATACTCAGAGACCATGAGCCAGCTTTTCTCTCCCGGTTTGCTTTCATTAGACCATACGAATGCCACAAATTACATGGTCCAAAGAAAGCACAACTTGAAATGTGACTCCTCATCACATTCTAAACATGAGGGAATTCAAGGTCCTCATACCTGTAAATAAGCATGTGAACCAAAGAAATAAAGAACAGGGCAATCCTGCAGGACATGTACTGAGGGCAAATACAGGGATGGTGACTCCACCTGGTAAAAGATTGAGAGAAGACACAGAAGATGAGGGAATGAGGCTTGAGGGCAAAGATCAGGACATGTCTTCTCCCAGGATTGTTTGGTTTATTTATTTATTTCTATTTTATTTTTGGGGGGTTTTCAGAGGTAGGGTCTCTAGTTCAGGCTGACCTGGAATTCACTATGTTGTCTCAGGTTGGCCTCGAACTCACAGTGATCCTCCTACTTCTGCCTCCCAAGTGCTGGTATTAAAGGTGTGTGCCACCACACCCTGCTTTGGTTTATGTATTTTTGTTTTTGAAAAAGCTCTTGAACTCACTATATAGGGAAGGCTGACGTGGAACTCATGATTCTCCTGCCTTAGTCTCCTTAGATGTAGAATTACAGTTGCATGACATCATGCTTAGCTTCCCCTCAGAATTCAGACCTATCAGTTCACATGGAAGGAGGTGACATTTCTATGTAATAATTCTGCATCAGCTAACAGTCATTTCCCATGGTGCTTAGAGCTTAACTATTCAGATGACACTTGTGAGGACAGGGCCAAGTCTGCAATCAGGTACTCGTACCATATCTGCTGCAAGGATCATCATTCCTTCATGTCTCTTCTGCTCCATGCTTGAACATGTTCAGAGAGTAGGGTCCTCCAACTGTCTCTACAAGGCAAAGCCACAAGGAGAAAGGAAAGAACTCCAGGCAGGAAGCCTTTGTTCTGTAGGCAGGAGGATCCATGCAGAGAAGGAAGAAGCTGTACTAAGTCCCAGATACTCAGGTTCTTATTCCACCGTGTACTCAACACTTAGGAAGACAGAGAAAAGAGTTCCTGCATCCTTTCTCCTCCTATGCAGATAGAGAAATGTTCTGCCCAGGCCTCCCCCTGTGTGGTAAAGGGAAGGTGAATATTTAGCAGGCAATTACTCAAGAAAAATTTTAAAACTCAGGTAGGAGAAATTGGACATGTCTGAGGACCTGCACACACATTACAAGGTAGTAGAAGAAAAGACAAGAAGGAGACTGCCAGATTTGGAGAGCCTCGAATTCCAGGCTTAAGCAGTTGGCTTTGATCAGTAGGCCATGCAAATCCATGACTCTTACAGGAAACATAACACTGAGCATCTGTCTCCGTTCCTCAAAAAACAATGAACAGTGCTGAGCTGGTGCAGGAGGAGACCGAATCTGCCAATCTCTTCAACTTACCTCCTTGTGAGCTCTCCCATGCTGGGTCCTGTGGGCTGCAGAATGAAATTACAGTCCATGTCTACCTAAAATATAATGTAAGGGATCTGCAATCAAAGGTCATTGAGATGAATTCAGAAAGGACAGAAATACAACTAGCAGCAAAATGAGAGCAGGGCCTACTAGTGGATTTGACAGAAATTGTAGGGTCCAAGCCTGGGCCCTGACCATCTGAGAAAACTAGGCTAGGTCAGGTGTCCTTAACCAATTAAAGAGGCAAGTAATAGTGAAGAGAAGGGACAGGGGATTTATTTAATGTAATGACACTGGGAAGAAGAATAAAATAATGATGTCCAAATCCATCTTTGGGGTCCTGACATGAGTTTAGGCTTAAAAAGAGGGCATGTGGTATGTATAACTAAACAGTCCTGGTCAAGAAATGGTCTGGTCCATCACTGACCCACCATAGTCTGGGATGCAGTCTCTCATGCACGGTGGTTAGTTGTCAGAACTGTATGTAGTCTTTTCCTGGGAAACAAGGTCATCTTCTGGCTGGACCCAAGCGTCTACCTTTTTCTTTTCCAACATGAGATTCCTGGGGAAATTCCAATTAATTTAGGACTCATATTTTTAATGATGTGGTAGCCAAAGGGAAGGGTAGGCGTAAGAATGCCTTCACCCCTGCCGGAAATATTACAGTGGGAGGTGGGACGTGGCAGTGAGCAGCCTCCAAGGGACACCATTGTAAAGTCAGGGTGGAGCTTCAGGAAGCATCAAGTGAGAATCAGAGATGATCCACGAACATGAGCTTTGGAAAATCATTATGTTATCAGAGACAACACGAGAGGAAGTAAAAGTTGCTTCATAAATAGAAGAATTGTATTCAACTATACAGAGAAGCACACAGCATTTCAGGGGTGTAATGAACCACTATCAGGATGTTTCCTCCAGTGTCTCCTCCTAAACTTCATTCAGCATGCTGCAGTTCACAAAGGAAGGAAGGATTTATTCCAGCTCACAGTTCCATGGCATTCAGACAGTCATGGAAGGAAAGGGCTGGTAGCAGGAACATGCTCGAGTAAATTGGCTACATTTCATCCTGTCAAGAAACAGAAAAGGATCAGGAAGTGGGGCTGTGCTCTACTCAAAAGAGTCCCACAACTGTCTCCTTCTCCCCTGCTCCCTCCTGGCCATTCTCACATTCAGTCTGGGAATCTACAACCACCTCCTTCTGCTGTAACTGAATACCCTTGAGCTGCAAAGAGGGAAGGCTCCATCTCATACAGGTTCCACAACCTTCCCAAACAGTGTCACCAGCTGGCGACCAAGTGTTCAAACAGATGAGCCTATGGGGGACATTTTACATTCAAACCACAAGCAGAATGACAAATAGAGATGTACTTTGGAGCAAAGATAGGATACTAAAAGCAGAGTTACTTGGGCAGATTTGCGAGTTTCTATATTATCAAATTTATGTCTCTTCTTTCTTGGTCTCTTAAGTGATCCCAAAATATATAAAGATGGATATAGAGATACAAATTTGTAGCTGAAACATCAGGAGATATTTATACGAGTGTTTTCAAAAGCAGAAACCTGAACATCAAAGATAGGGTATGTAACTTCCTCTTTGACATGGCTCCCACCATTTCCTATGGGCCCACAGCAGCGTCAGTTCATTCCTTCTTCAGTGAACAGCAAGTATTTGCAATACACTTGTTCTGGGCCAAGCATGACCCATAAATCCCGTTTTCATTCCGTCCTGACCCTAAAATGATTTGAATAAACGAGTTCCATCCTACAGCAAGACCAGGGTGAGTGGGAGGTAATGTCTGACCAAAGTTTCTGTATTCAAAATCTTAGTGTAATCCCCATACCCTGAGTGAGATGTTGAGAAGCTAACAGGCTGTACCTGATGTCTGCCATGGGTTCTCAGCAATTGACTTTTCCAAAGACTGCTGCGTTTCTTAACAAATGTGCATGGCCAGTGGTAATCAGCAGGTAGGCATTACTCTCCTGGGAGCCCAACCAGGTGACTGAAGCTCAGGAACTTGTGCCAGGCCCCAAAGGTAGCAAGAAGTCCCCTCCTCCCCCAGGGGCCCCTCTTGACTCAAGGCCTAGAGCTAGATCCCCTGTCCTTGACAGGCTTGGCTTTCAGACCCTGCCTGGGAGAACAAAAGAGATTTCACTTGTCACATCTCTGCAGCTCTGAGCTGCTCTGTTTCCTAACTTGGCTGGCTTTCCTAAGTGCTGTTTCACATCAAATGCCTCCTCCCCCTTTCCCCTCACATGATTGGTTGAAATTAAATATCCTGAAATTACATTGAAAGAGAGACAGAGAGAGAGAGAGAGAGAGAGAAACTAATACAAAATTTTAATCAAAATACAAGCTTAACAGTTCCCAGTCTTTGAAATGCGAAGCAGACACGGGGTCCACCGGGATGCCCTGACATGTTCCCAGGTGTGAAGTTAGCCAAAGAAGGGGCCTTTTCTGTCACTAAGAAAACTGCAAACAGACCAGAAATGTATTGCAAAATGAGGATTTCCCAAAGCAGCACATCTTCCCCTCCCTCCGGTGTGCAATGTGCTTTAACTGGAGGAATCTCCTGGGTCAACTATAGCGGGAGTTCTTTCGCATCCTCATCCTGACCTGGTCCCTATGCAGACATGCATGGGACCTGAACTGAGAATGAAGTTAGGTGCTAGTTGGAGAACCAACACAGACTGAAAGAGGCGGGCATGGGCGCCCTCTTGTGGTGGACGCTCATCAAACAGCATGAGAGTTATTTCTCCTTGGATTAACTCTATAAATAGAGAGATGATTTATTAAACAGATTTGAGGCTCATTTGAGGCGCTGGGCCATGATTGCTTCAGGGCTCAAATAAGGGAGTGCTTAGGACCCTGCTTCTTCCGCAGGCACCTGGACTTACTTAGCGAGTCACTAGCATGATCTACATTACAAGTGTCTTGGACACTGTTGGCTCAGCCGCTCCCAGCCAGGAGATGCCAAATTCCTCATATATAAAAGGAGCTTTAGTAACTCAAGCAAAATAAGCACGCTTCCCACCCCCTTCTTCCCAGAGACTGAGGCGCAGGGTTGCTGGGAGGATACACAATACCTTGCTACAAACCATGTAATGTTTTAAAAAGTATCTATCTGACAGTCTTGGCTAAAGCCAGATCTTCTATCTCGATTACTTCAATATGTCACATCCATATCGCACCACAGCTCCCAGGCTTTCAGAGCCAAGGCCTCTGTCTTGTCCAACCTTCCCATCTGGAAGCAATGAGCTTAATATTCTGGCTCTCCCCCCATAAAAGCTATGTCACAAAAAAGTAGCAGCCTGTGAACTGCTTTATCCCCCCAAGACACACCGGGTCTCCTCATTCCCTTCAAGACTCTGTTCAGTTAGCCTGAAAGACCATCCCACCTCTCCCTTTGGTATAAACCCCAAACAGACTGTAACAGCATAGTACCAGGAGGACAGGAGTGAATTGACAATCATTTACACGTTAATCCTACTTTTGACATTTTGAGAGATGCAGCTTAAAATATAGTGGAGGCTTAGGGACTGAGTCCCTCTGGCCAAATATGTTTGCTGGAGAAGAAACATCCCTTTGCAAGGATCCTACTGTTTCTGGTAGACGGACCAGAGGAGCCCTAGCTTTGGAGCCTGTCTTGTCCTGCCTCTCTTACTAATCTTCACATCTCCTCTGGTGTCTGAAAAGTTCAGTGTTTCTTTTGATAATGACCTTTCCCATTACATGTGAAGAATTTGTACATCAACTACTTAATTATCATTTTTTTGATTGAATCAATAGCAGGTTCCTTTTCATGTGCTCTATTACAATGCAATGAGTCCTTGGCTTCTAGGAGCCTAGGTCTGAAAGGATTGCCAAACTCAGCTTTGGAGCAGTTAGATCAATTGTCCCCAAAGCCTGGGCCATAAGTCACCAATGCATGCAATTCTTTGCTACACACACCTATTGCCTGGCTCCAGCCTAAACTTACTAATTGAGAATAATCAGAAGCAAAGTCTAGGAATGTGCAGACTTAATAAAGTCACCAAGAAGGAAAATCCACACACATCGAAATCAGGAAACATACAGAGTGAGATCAGATGAGGGTTAGGCTAGTTAGGCCAGCAATGGGACACACAATGTGAGGAGCACAGTAAGGAAAACACAGAGGTTTGTGGGAAATGATATGGTATGCTCACCTGCAAGTCCCAGAGTTCTGAAAGATTCACATAGATGGAAACCAGCCTCTGGCCCAGCTCCCAGGACTTCAGCTACTTTTGGGTATACCTTTAGTTCTAGGCACAGAGGCTAGCTTTCCTGTGCTGAGTCTTTAGGGAAAGCTCTTCTGTGTCCTGGGAGGGGCTTTTTAATAAGCAACTCAATGCCTTGTCGTATTGGGAAGACACAGCCTTGTCAAGGGAAGTAGGCTCGCCAAGGTCACTCAGGCTCTGGAAACAAATTTATTTAGGCTAATTGAGGAGACATCCTCATTTGAGTACAAGCCAAGGACAAGTTGGTTAAGGCTCATATTCTCCAACATCCCAAAGCATTGCCCATCCACTTACATACACTAAAGAGTTTTTCAAAGTGCTCATCTGAGAGCCATTGCATAGGCAGGGCTTTCAGTGGCCCAGACTCCCAGAACCTGTTTCCTGAAATGCTGCCTTATTGCACTGGAGTTAACCTCTTTTTGGTAAATTAGTTCATGACCTGGGAACAGTTAAATGAAACTAGGCACATCAAGAGTAGGTTATTTGTGTTCTGTCTTTTTTTAGACCAAGTCTGATGTGTTTATTTGGAAGCTTGGCTCATGGTTACTATCCCACTACTTACAGTTAATCCTGTGTTTTCTTTGAGCTACCTTTAAATCCATGTCGAATGAAAAATGCTGCCTGATTTTGAAGTGTGTGGTATTATAAAAGAATCCCAAGGTTTATGATCTCAAGTTTATTGTCAGATGTATTTACTTCTCATTTTTCTCTTTCTTTTCTTTCCTTCTTTTTTTTTTTTTTTTTTTTCTGGTTCATGTTAGCCTAGAAGATTTTAGTGTGAGTCATGACAGAGCAGGGATGGAAGACACTGTATTATGTTTCCTGAAGACCTTTCTGTCTTATAACAGGATGCCAGTGGAGAGATCTCCTCAGCCAAATCTCTTTAAAAAATTATTCTCTTCTCTCTCTCCCTTACTCTGTGCATGTGTGTGTATACATATGCAGGGGGGCATGTGTACGCTCAGGTGTGCATGCACCTGTGTATATATGAGCCAAGGACAACTGCTGGTGTCATTTTCCAGGTGCCATCCACCTCACTGACCTAGAACTCACGAAGTAGTCGAGATTTTTTGTGTGTGTGTGTGTGTGTGTGTGTATGTGTGTGTGTGTCCACACATGACAAATGAGGACATTGGGTGTCCTCTTTTATTACTTGTTTGCCTTCTTTTCTTGAGAGGGGATCTTTCACTGAATCTTGTGCTCATTGTTTTTTTTGGGGGGTGGGGCTAGACTGGTTGGGAAGTGAGCTCCAGTGGACTTCCTGCCTCTACCCTCCTCAGCACAGGGGTTACATGTGTGTTTGTGGGTCATACCTGGGTTTGTGGATGCTGGCGGTCTGAACTCAGATCCTTATTTTTCACAGCAAGAATGTTCACCATTGAGCAATCTTCATAGCCTGATTTCACACTCTTTTTCAAGTTCCTTTTACACCACACAGATTAACTCAGGATGAAACATGAAGACACACCAAACTACTCTCCTATGATATAAGATAGCCTTCCCTACCCCTCAATTTAAGGCATCAGAGAATGATATTTTGAAGTTCCTAATGCACCCTGTGATGTGGAGAAAGAAACACTGCCAGAGGTGTCAGAGGTTCCTTTAATGTCTGGCTGCCTTGTAACAAACCTCTGAAGTTCCACTGTTTAATTGTTCTGTCTGTGTCCTGAGAGTCTGCCCTACTCTCAGACTGATCACAACCTTCAGAACCAAAGTGCATCTTCTTCCCATTTGTCATGCAGCTGAGTAGAGGATGGATGCTTGAGGAACACTCAATAAATCCAAGGGGTCCCTGCATAGCCCCATCACACTTGCTACCTTCTGTGAGAATTCTTCAGATTTCTTCACAAAGATGACAACTATAAAAGACTCAGACAGGCCTCATGAATCTGCTGGGGCAGGTTGCTAATTCACCTTTTTATTTTCTTTTTTGAGGCAAGCCCAACAGACTGTCCTTTTTTTTTTTTCTTTTCTTTTTTTTTTTTTTTTTTTTTTTTACTGAGAGAGAGAGATTGAGAAAGAGAGAGACAGAATTGGCATGCCAGGGTCTCCAGCCACTGTAATTCATCTCTGCATACATGTGCCAACTTGTGTGCATGTGCAACCTCGTGTACGTATCACCTTGTATGTCTGGTTTATGTGGGATCTGGGGAATTGAACATGGGTCCTTAAGCTTCGCAGGCAAGTGACTTAACCACTAAGCCATCTCTCCAGCCCCTAGTTGACTGTGAACTCACTATAAATTTTGAGGTAGTGGTTAAAAGCCTTAAAGCTTCCTAAAAATGCTGCGACTCTGCATTAAACAGATTGAAAATCACAAGGTAAATAGCTTGCACATTCCTTTCTATTTTCTAGACCTTGTCTCTAGGCTTACATGGTATTTAAAAAGACCTGTCTCCTTCAGGGTTAAATAGATCCCTTTTGAGTTCACACTAAACAAGCTCACATTCCAGCCTTATAGCCTCTGGGTCGCATATGCAGGGTCCTCGACACATCTCCAGGCACCTTTCACATCCAAACCGTCCATCAGCCATTAATGTGACGGAGCCATCACCACACAAGTTCACTGTGCCATTAATATCCTGTAATAAGAGCGTCAAATATACACATCCTGAGATTTAATCTGTAAACAGAGCCCCAAGCGTCTGGGAGCAGGAGGTGTGTTTATGCTTCAGTAGTGCTACTTCCATAAACCTCAGAGAGCCTATCTCTGGCCCTGACCAGAGACATTTTCTCAATAACAGGAGGGTAAAGTCAGAGAGGACTTTTGACCTGTACTCTATATGTTTTCTGATGGTGAATCCTGGGGCTGGGGCTCTCCATGTAGACAACAAACCTCCCTTTAAGAGGCCCCAGGGCCAGTGGCGATACAGTTCTGGTGGCTAGCATTTCTCTACAGGGGATCCTTGGAGATAAATACTTAATTTTTTTTCCTTATTCTAGGAAGTGGCAGGGTACAGGGACAGAGAGCCTCTCACTCTGCTTTTTAAGGATTCCAAACCTTCTGTCAGCAGCCACAACCTCAGGGTATAAGGTCCAACAGCAAATTTGAAAAGAATTTGGTGATCATTTCCAAAATAGCAAAGTATTTGTGAAAGTCACTGACAATAAGACTCTCACAGAACAAATCCTTTTTAGCCTCACAACTTTATTCCTAGGCTAAAAATTAGTCTCCCCATCTGACTGTAAGGGACCAGTTGCTTCTGCTCAGTACCATGTAGGATCTCAGAACCCTGGTTTGGGAGATGGGAAAGGGTTGGAGGATTTCAGAAAGGAAGGGAAAATATTATTATCTAAAAAGGAAAAACAAAATCAAAGAAAAGGAAAGGAAGCAAGTGAAAAAAAATGGAATTGAGGGCAAAATGTTGCCTTAGAAACAGATTCCTTTCCCTGTGAAGAGAAGAGTGGAAGTAGCCATCCTAGTCCACATCCCAGCATCTCCAAGTATTTTGTTTGGCACTATCACGGTTGGCCTGGGGTGACTCTTTGAAACAGAGGCATGCCTATGGTTCCAAGAAACAGCATTTTTACAAATTTGCCCTCTAACACCCAAAGGGAAACATACTGAAGTCTGGGGAGGATATTAACTCTTGGTGGCAATGTGCTGGCCCTGTGGGGGCAATTCCTACAGAGAGAGCAAAGAATCACTAGTAGTGAAGTATCTATCACTGTTGTCTCTGCTTCTGCCTCTGTCTATATCTTGGTTGTCTAGGGTCTGCTATACTGCCAAGTACATGCGTAACACACACATGCATACACATGTACCTATCCAATATATTTGCATTGAGTGTGTATAACCTTTGGGACAATATGGTTCCTAGTCTGTCATACACTCAATTCATTTACCTGTCTTATCTTGTTGACACTGAATTTTATAAGTAATAAGTCTTTTTTGATTTTTGGCCTCCAGACATATCTGTTCTTTCTACTAGGAAGATGTGGGATCCTGAAGTAGTCTGTCAGATGCCCATCTGGGGCTCTACTCTAGGCTAGTGCAGCGGGAAACTCATGTTTTACCCCACCCAGTTCCCTGCATCATCATCTCTCTGACCAAGGTTCCTTGACACCCCCAAGCATACAATGGATGGAAACACTCCTCAAGGGTGGACTCTCTATAGTTAATATTCTTTTTTTTGTTCTTCTGTGATCAAAAGAAATTCTGTTTCCTCAATAATGCTGGAAGTTCCCTACAGAGAAAGAAATATTATCATTTCTCTCTCAACTTTTTGCACTCATGGACTAACAGCTTCTCTGACCTCAGGGGTTCTGCTAGCAATCACCAATCCACAGGGAAGGCAGCTGGGAACACAGCCCAGGAGTGTGTTCCCAGAAGTTTAGACCTTGGCTCCTGTGGGTTGCACTTCACACATGCACACTCTGTGTATATTTAGAGCACGTTCTCAGATCAAATTCTCAGAACTCCAAGTAGCCATTGAGGCAGTATTATTATTTTCCCATACTACAGATGACAAGACTGGATGACTTGTCCAGAATTGTACAGCAGGTTGGCATTAGGGCTGGGACCACAAACCCATACTGCCTGGCTTCTTCTAACATTCTCTACAATTGCAATCAACTATCTTATCTATTCAGAATCCCAAAGAAGAACACTATGTCATTTCAGGCTAAAGAAAGAGTTCATGTATCAAGAAGGAAAGGATTATTTGCAAATTTATAATCTATTAAAAACTGTACTGATAATGTAAACTATTAAAGAAAACAAAGGTGACTAGCAGGGTAGGGATCCTGGCAAGGGCTGGGGCAGGAAAATGAGTGATTCAGACACTGAAATCTCATCACTAATGTGAATAATCATGTTGACGGGAATTGGAATAGTAGAAACATTATGATGACACAATTTTTGATATCTAGCAAATTAATGTATTAGCATAGATAAAGTCTAGATTTTATCTAGACTCATAAATTAATACCTATATTCTCAGATAGATGTGATAGAGATATTTATATTCCTATGTTACAAATGATTGCTATTTAGCTTTGCAATATATTCTAATCTACTAGAATTGTCAAGAACACCCTGAAGATAAAAAATAATTACAAATAACCAAGCACAAACAACAAAGATTGTATGCAATTTGAGAGTAAAAGGACAATTATCAAATAAAGGTAGGGTAGGCAAGAGAAGGCATAGTCAAGACACATGGTTGGGGGACTTCCAGTTAAGATGGTGTCCACCTAACCTCACTTCACCTCATGGGGAAGGCAAAATCTTTGGGGTACTTAGGGGTTTGGAGATTCTAGCAGACCTCCAGTGGGAGGGCATGGAGGAGCAAAGTAGGGAATCTGCTGATTCCCATGCTCTCAGGTAGCTCACCAGTCCCCTAAACCCCTCAAGCAGCCATCCCAGCTATCATCTCATCTGCAGCCCCAGCCATCCCAGCCACCATACCATACACTGTCCCAGCCACTGTCTTGTAATGGTCCAAAAATCGCTGAAGAAAGACCCTAGAGTCAAATAGTATGTAAAAAGAATAGAGTGTTTATTCTGCAGAATCAGCCAGCATGCTGGGGTCACCCATTTGTACAAAATGGCAACCCCAGGAGGAGCTCACAGGCTCCTTTTGAGCACAGCTAAAGGAATTTTGGTGAGCTTTTAGTTTTTTAACATGATTGGCTAATTTGAACAGTAATTGTACTTGTGGTTTTTTGATTGGTCTTAAGGTTTTGGTGGCCAGGTCTAGGGGAATTCCTGGCAGGTGAGGTAACATCCTAACATGATTGGCTAAGGAAGCAGCAGCTACGTTTGTACATCTTTGATTGGTTAGGGCAAAAGGGACATGTCTGGGCATGTTTGGACATGTCTCTAGGAACTGACTCATCCCCCAGAGCTTCACCCCTCCTGGATATTGAAACTCTGGACTAGTCAGGGCAGCACTTTACTGAAGCCTGTCATGGAATCAGTTTGGTCCCTTCAGTCTCAGCTGCCCCCTCCTGCACTACCTCAGGCTAAGCCATTCCAGGGCAGCAGGATAGTGTTTCCCCTTCATCCCTAGGCTTTCCCACCATCGGATCACCATCCCACCTGCTGTTCAAGCCACTATCCCAGCCACAGTCCCAGGGTCCTTCCCTGTTGCCACCTCATCCACAGTCTCAGCTGCCATCCCAGCTGGCCTCTCATGCACTACCACATGCTAAGCAGTTCCATGACAGCAGGGTAGTATTTCTGCTCCATCACTGGGCTTTCCTGTCATCAGATCCCCATCCCAGTGGCATGCTCTGTGCAGGGAACTCAGACCCAGGCCAGCAAACTAGCATTTCCCTCTCCATCCCTGGGCTTTTATGCCACCTAACAGCCATCCCAGGTGTGACCAGGTCCTATTGCACATCCTGCTGGCAACTTGGACCCAGGCCAGCAGGCTACCATTCCCTCCTCCCTCCCTCTGTTTACCTCCTCCTTCCCACCACCTGGACCACTACCCCCACATGTGTCACCTGACCCCACAGCAGCCCCACCTCCCTGCCCCACTGTGTCACCAGAACTGGCAGTCCCTGTAGCAGACAGCTTCAGGTTCGCTGAGATGAACTTCCAGACCAGGCACAGTTATAGAGGAAGGGATATTATTTATTGAAGCTTACAGATCCAGGGGAAGTTCCATAATGGCAGAAGAAGCGACCTGCTCTCCACAGGGCCAAGCAGAGAGAGAAAAGCCAACCAGCCACCACAGCACACAGAGCAAAACTACTGCCAAAAGGTCACACAGCACACTTCAGAAACTCCTGCTAGGCACATCTGCATATCTTTACAATGGAATCTCAAACCTACACCATTAACACCTTAAGACCGGCCCCCAGTGACATTGCCTCTAGCAAGGTGATTGCAGATGCAAACAATAACTAATAAAACACTGAATATATTGGGGGACATATATTCAAACTACCACAGTCCCATAAAACCCCTGCTACACAGTCCCAATGAACACCGACCCCACTAACCCATCCCCTCACCCCTCAGCATCATTGTAGGACCACACAATCCCATTCTTCCCCCCCACCACCCCACCACAACACCAGTCTGCTATGTTCCATTCCCCCCTACCTCCTGTCCCCTAGGACCACCTGACCACCCAGTCCCATACCCCAACCACCAAACAACAAGCCCCTTCATCAGGTCCTTGGGCCCCCACCAGATCCTTGCCAGCAACTTCAGTTTGACTAGACATTGCCATCAGAAGCCTAATTGAGGTAAACATAAAAGGCAACAATCACTGAAGATACTTCAAGGGTAAACTACAGCTTCCTCCTAACTTAAAAAAGATTCCCACACTGTGATGGGCAGACTACAGTGCAAAAGGAATCACATGAAAACCCAATTATAAGTAAATCCAACAATCACCCAGTCTCACAATGGAAGTCTCTAATCAAAACATAGAAGAGACAACAGGATCAGAACCCCAAAATGAAAACACAAGCAATGCAACCCTGGCCAAGCAAATAGCAGAACTTGCAGAAAATCAACAAAGGGCCAATAATTGTACAAATGCTATCCTTGCTAGATTAGACCTAATAGAGAAGAACCAGGATGGATTCCAAAGACAGTTAAATGATCTGAAGGAGAGCTAAATAAAAGAGGACCTCAAAAATCAGCTGTATAAGCTCAATGAAGACATAAATTAATGCAAAGATGAATTCCAAGAACTATTAAGAAAATCAGAAAATGATGTGAATAGGGAACTCAACAGATGGATGTAAAATACACATAAAAAGGTGGTAGAAAATACAAAAAATTGAACAAGTCCAAAACTCTATAGAAGCTCTCAAGAATCGAGTCAGCCATGTGGAGGATAGAAACTCAGAACTGGAAGACAAAACAGAAGAAACAGTTTGTGAGTCCAAAAATTTCAATAAGTTCAAGAATTTTTGTGAAGAGAACAGGAGGGAAGTGTGGGATACCCTTAAACATCCCAACATTCAGACCATGGGGATACCAGAAGGGGAGAAAGTCAGACCAAAGGCATGGAGAACTTATTCAATAAAATTATCAAAGAAAACTTTCCCATCAAGTTACAAGAAGTGAACAGAATTCCAAACAGACTGTATCAAAGGAGAAATTTTCCAAGACATATTATTATAAAGACTCTAAACATGATAACAAAGAGAAAGTCCTAAAAGCTAGGAAGAAACAACACATTACATATAAAGGTAACCTTATCAGAATTACTTCAGACTTCTCAATGGAAATCCTGAAAGCCAGAAGGGCCTGGACTGGAACACTGGAAAGTCTAAGAACTTATGACTTCCAACTCAAACAACTCCACCCAGCAAAAGTATCCCTCAAAAGAGATAGTAAAAGAAAAACTTTCCACAATGAAAGTCAGCTTTACAACTATATAAACACAAAGCCAAACTTATAGACAGTACTTCAAGGAATTCTCCACACACAAGAGTGAAATAACCAACCTCAAGGACCTATAAAAAACAGATCACAATAACCAAACTCCAAAGTCCAAGAAAGCACCAAGCCATATATGCCACCACAATATGGTAGGGATTAAATCAAACCTCACAGTTATTACCCTAAACATTAATGGCCATAATTCACCCATGAAGAGACATAAGCTAACAGGGTGGATCAGAAAATTTTCCCCTCAATATGCTGTCTTCGAAAAACCCATCTCACCACTAAAGACAGACACCTCCTCAGAATGAAAGGGTAGAAAATGACATTCCAAGCAAATGGAAATGAGAAACAAGCAGGCATTGCTATACTATATAATATTGGATAAAATAGACTTCAAACAAAAAAAAAAAAAAGACAAAGAAGGCCACTTCTCACTTATCAAGGGAAGAATCCAACAAGAGGATATCACAATCATCAATCTTTATGCACCAAAAACAGGTGCATCACAATTCATAAAACAAAACCTACTTGACAACAAAAAAGAAATAACCACCAATGCCATCATAGTTAGGGACTTCAATACTCCACTATCAGCAACAGATAGAACATCCAGACAGAAAATTAACAGGGAAGTAAGAGAGCTCAACAACACCATAGATCAATTAGACCTAACATTCATCAACAGAACATTCTACCTAAAATCCACAGATTACACATTCTTCTCAGCAGCCCATGAAAACTTCTCTAAAATAGGTCATATACTGGGCCATAAACCCTGCCTCCATATTTTTCAGAAAATCAACATAATTTCCTGCATGATATCAGTCCACAATGCTGTAATGCTAGAAATTAACAAGAAAAGATGTGCCAGGAATCCCACCAGCTCCTGGAAACTGAACAACACACTTTTTCTTTTTTTTTTTTTCTGAGGTAGGGTCTCACTCTAGCTCAGGCTGACCTGGAATTCACTATGTCATCTCAGGGTGGACTTGAACTCTCGGAGATCCTCCTATCTCTGCCTCTGAGTGCTGGAATTAAAGGCATGTGCCACCATGCCCAGCTTGGACAACACACATTTACACACTAAGTGGGTAGTGGATGAAATAAAAAATGAAATTGCAAAACATCAAGAATTGAATGACAATGAGAACAAATTATATCAAAACTTATGGTACATAATTAAGGTAATCCTTAGGGGAAAATTTATAGCACTAAATGCCTTCATTACAAAGATAGAGAGACCCCAAATAAATAACCTAACCATCCACCTAAAGGCATTGGAAAAATAAGAGGAATACAACCCAAAAAGCTCCAGACAGAGAGAAATAATTAAGATCAGAGCAGAAATTAATTGGAAACTAAGAAGACAATTAAGAAAATTGATGAAACAAAGAGCTGGTTCTTTGAAAAAAATAGACAAGATTGATAAATCCCTGGCCAATTTCATCAAGTGAAAAAAAGAGACATTTCAAATTAACAAAATTAGAAATGAAAAAGGAGAGGAGATCACAACAGACATAAGTGAAATTGGGAGAATCATCAGGACTTATTTCAAAAACCTCTACTCCACAAAACTGAATAAAATGGAGGAAATGGATGATTTCCTGGATACATACCACCTTCGAAAGCTAAACTCAAAGCAGATTAATCTCCTAAACAAACCCATCACACCCATTGAAATTCAAACGGTAATCATAAACCTCCCAAAAAGAAGAGTCCAGGACGAGATGGCTTCTCAGGTGAATTCTATCAAACCTTCATGGAAGAACTGAAACCAATCTTTCTCAAATTGTGCCATACAACTGGAGAACAGGGAAAGATCCATAACTCCTTCTATGAAGCTAGTATGATCCTAATACTAAAACCAGGCAGAGATGCCACAATTCAAGAAAACTATAGGCTTATTTCCCTGATGAACTTGGACACAAATATCCTGAACAAAATCCTCGCAAACTGAATTCAACAACACATCAAAAGTATTATCCACCTTGATCAAATAGGCTTTATCCCAGGAATGCAGTGTTGTTTCAGCATATGGAAATCTGTCAGTATAATACACCACATAAATAAACACAAAAACCACATGATCATTTCTATAGATGCAGAAAAGGCCATTGACAAAATACAACATCACTTCATGATCAAAACATTGGAGAGGATAGGCATGGATGGATTATATCTCAACATAATAAAGGCTGTATATAAAGCTCCTAAAGCCCAAATAATAATTAATCAGGAGAGACTGAAGGAATTCCCATTGAGATCAGGAACAAGATAGGGGCATCTGTTTCCACCTCTGCCCTTCAATATACTAATGGAAGTACTAGCTCAAGCAACAACACAGGAGACAGAACTAAAAGGGATACATTTTTTTTTAAAAAAATTATTTATTAGAGACAGAGAGAGGGAGAGTGAAAATGGGCATGCCAGGGCTTCTAGCCACTGCAAATGAACTCCAGATGTGTGTGCCCCCTTGTGCATCTGGCTTATGTGGGACCTGGAGAATGGAACTGGGGTCCTTAGTCTTCACAGGCATTCACCTTAACAGCTAAGCTATTTCTCCAGCACAGGTGGATACAATTTTGAAAGGAAGAAGTTAAGTTAGTCCTATTTGCAGATGACATGATTCTATACATAAATGGCCCGAGAACCTTCATCTCAAAAACTCTTAAAGGTCATTAATTTCTTCAGCAAAGTAGCAGGATACAAAATCAATGCACAAAAATCAGTAGCCTTTATATATGCAAAATACGAAGATACAAAGAAAGAAATTGGAGACTTTGTCCCATTTCCAATAGCAACAACAACAATAAAAATACCTTGGAATAACATTAACTGAGGACATGAAAGACTTATATAATGAAAACATAAAAACAGTCAAGAAAAAAATTGAGGAGGACTTAACAAAATGGAAAGATCTCCCGTGTTCCTTGATAGGCAGAATTAACATTGTGAAAATCGTAATCTTACCAAAAACAACATACAGATTTAATACAATACTAATAAAAAAATCCTAGCATTTTTCTTCACAGAGATGGAAAAAATGATCTCAAAATTCACATGGAATGGCAAAAGGTGTCAGATATCCAAGCACATCCTCGGCGAAAGAAACACTTCTGGAGGCATCATCATACCTTATCTTAAGGTATATTACAAAGCCATAGTAACAAAAACAACATGGCACTGATATAAAAGCAGGATTATAGACCAATGGAACAGAATAGAAGACCTGGACTTTGGGTCAAAGAACTACAGCTACTTGATATTTGACAAAGGCCCAAACAATGTAGACTGGAAAAAAGAAAGCATCTTCAACAAATGGTGCTGGACAAAGTGGATAACCACATGCAGGGAAATGAAACTAGATTCACACATCTTGCCATGCACAAAAATCAAGTCCAAGTGGATCAAAGACCTCAATAGAAAACTGCTCCTACTGGAAGAAAAAAATAGGAGGAACTTTCCATGGCATGGGAGTGCGAAAAGACTTCCTGAATAAAACCCCAGTAGCTCAGGAAATTAAACATTCACTCAACCAGTGGGATCTCATGAAGCTGAAAAGTTTTTTTATCATAGACAAACATACAATAAGCTGAGCCAATAGATTACCCACAGAATGAGAGAAATTTTTTGCTAGCTATACAATGGACCCAGGCCTAATTTCTAGAATCTACAAAAAACTCAAAAACCTACACAATAAAAAAATCAAACAACCCACTTATAAAATGGGGCAGAGAACTGAACAGGGAGTGCGCAGAGGAAGAAATACAAATGGCAAACACATACTTAAGAAAATGTTCAACATCCCTACCCATCAGGGAAATGCAGATTAAAACAACTATGAGATTCCACCTTACTCCAGTAAGGATAGCAAATATTAAAAAATCAGATGAAAACAAATGCTGGCAAGGATGTGGAGAAATAGGAACCCACATTCACTGTTGGTGGGAATGCAAAATGGTACAACCACTATGGAAAACAATATTGAGTCTCCTAAAAGGGTTGACTATAGAGTTAGCAACAGACCCAGTTATTCCCTTACTGAGCATTTACCCTAAAAGTTCCATGCCTCAGTTTAGAGAGATTTGTTCAACCATATTTATAGCTGCTCAATTCATAATAGCTAAGAACTGGAATCAACCCAGATATACATCATTAGATGAATGTATAACCAAGATGTGGTATATCTACAAGATGGAATTCTACATAGCATTAAGGAAAAATGACACAGTGAAATCTGAAGAAAAATGGTCGAACTTGGAACAGATCATTCTCATCAAACTCACCCAATCACCGAAAGACAATCATCACGTGGTCTCACTTATCTGTGGCTCCTAATCTGGATCTGGCTGAGATGCTGACAAACTAAATAGGCATCTTGAGGACTGGACAATAGAAAGGGTGGGTTGGGAGGGGAGGGTAAAAGTGTGGGGGGTGGGACACAAAACTGGACCCAAATGTAACTGGTACCATATAATTCTATATCCTGAAAGACAGACTAAAAGTTTGAACCTTCATCCATTCCTTAGAGGGAAAACCTGAATCAAAGGACACTGGAGAGGGTATAATGTAGACTAACCCTAATCTTCTCCTGTTTTTTTGCTCTCTCTTTTCTCTCTTTCTCTTTTATATTACCTATATTTTTTCTTCCTTATTTTCCCTTGGCATTGGCCTGTAACTCCCAATACCAGGATGGAGTTAATATTCACAATGAGCTGTTGATCAGAGAGACTTACAAGGTCTCCCATAAGAAGACAGACTTCTGTCAGATCACTTGATTACCCACCAAAGGTTAATGGTAAGACCCTACTGCCAAAGACACCATATGCTGTTGATATGGAACATGGAGAGACATGGCTGGAATCTGGAAGAAAGTCAGTTCCTAGACAGTTAGCTTGTCTAGTGCCAGAAGGTGCTACATGAGCGGCTGGGGGAAAATGGCAACATCTTTCCAAGCAACGTGTGGTCTAAGCTACTTAACAGCAAACAACCTGATGTAATACTCACTCAAGTGCAATAGTGGCACAATAGTGGTGGATAACCCACTGCTCTTGCATTGGCTAACAGATCCACTCAGGGGAACAGAATCCATACCTGGAACTGGGAAACAAGTCAGCATCATACCCCCAAAATAAGTTTGCTCTCCAATATCAAGCTTCCACCCATCTTGAGCTACAAGAGAGCCTACAACTATTAAATTCTCTCTAAACTAATAATGGTTACCTCATTTATCCAGTGCTGACTTCACTCTCTGTTGGAGAATCTGCTTCTCTTTTTCAGATGGATGTAGATCCTGAGGAGAGAATCAGCCCATCACATCCCACCAGGGCCCCAGCTGAAACCAAAGAGTAATTGGGGAAATGATCAAGAGGGCTGCTTTCTTGGTAAACCTGGTATCAGCACAAGAGTGAAGGAGATAGACACTGATGACACTCAACTCCTACCAAACCAGAGATCCAGAGTCACAGAGGATCCCAAGACCTCATCACTGAAGTAGACCTATAACAAATCCAACATGGCTCAGGGAAATTCATGGAAGAGGGGGCAGAAAGATCGTTAGAGCCACAAGCTGGCACACTATGCACAGGGACATTGCCTCTTCCTCATAACTGATCAATACTCCCACTATGAACCATCCACAATCCACATGGGGATAACTGATATCCCTGAAGAGGAGGGTCCCTTCAGAGGGGGGAGGACAAGGAGGAGGCTAAGGACAGTACATGTGCTGTTTACACACTGAGTATGTACATAATAAAGAAAAAAAGAGATATGGTAGGGTAGAGGAGGAAGTTCAAGACATCTACTGAGCAGTAAGCTTAATACAATCTGTGATCACAATGTGCTATATATTTTGAAATTGTTTAAACAACAGATTCTAAATTTTCTCATCATAAAGAAATAAGAAACATGCGGTATGATGGCATGTTAATTACCCTGATTGAATCATTTTACAATGGATCTATTTCTTATTATATTATATCCAAGAGATATACTACTTATCAATTGAAAATAAACATTTTATGGTCTATAATTTTATTTAGACATTAATAGCAAGTGTATTAAATACTTACGTATAAATATATTTAGGTTTAATTATAAAATAATGAAAAATAATAAAAAATAAAATAAAAATAATAAAAAAACAAAAACCTAGGGAAGGACTAAATAAGTCAAAATAGACTGATAATGAATGTTAAGGTTATCTCACTTAGAAAGAGTGGAGTCAGGCTGGAGAGATGGCTTAGCGGTTAAGGCGCCTGCCTGCTAAGCCTAAGAACACGGTTTCAATCTCCAGGTCCCATGTTTAGCCAGATGCAAAGTGACGCAAGGGAGCAATAATGCACTTGCCCACAAGGGGGCGCATGCATCTCGATTTTGTTCACAGCAGCTGAGAGACTGCTGGCGCACCCATTCTCTATATGTCTCCCTCTCCCTCTCTCTCTGTCTGTCTCTCTCTGTATCTCTTTCTAAAAAGAAAAAGAAAAAGAAAGAGTGGAGTCCATGGCTCCTATTGTCTAAGAGTACAAACAAAAAGCACACACATATAATATTTGCTTAGGTGAATGCATGCAAAATCCCAAATAGTAACAGTGAAACAAAAATTATCTCTGAGTGTTTAATGATTTGCCCATTTATTTCCTCTAATTCTATCAGAAATAAATTCACATTGTTTTCATTATCTGTAGAGCAAACCTATTTAAAAACCTATCTTAACAACCAGAGACAGACATCTTTCTAATCCTAATCATTAGAACCTATGAAGCTCGTGTAATGCAGCTCGGTCTTTTCTCTGAGGTTGTATATGGCTAGAGGCCCAAAGATGAGGGTACCCTGACACACCTAAAATGCCAAGAGAAAATAAAACTTCACTTTGATTGGCAGCCTGGATTATATGAATAAATTCTTCTGAAAAGATCTAACATGCTGTCTGTGGAGGACTGACATGTCCAACTTCTCTAGATGAGAGTCAAGCAGTTATCAACTGCCTATGAGGCGGCATGCTTCCTTTCCTGCAAGCTGGAGGCTCATGCAGAGATCTGCCTTGGAACTGAGAAACAAAACATCTGATTTCAGAGGACCTGTGACACACAATGACTATCGAAATTCAGTCATGTCTTTGAAAAATAAAGACAAAAACAAAAAATCCATTCAAACCATGTAAGTGAAAGTTTGACCTTCTCTGATGAAATGCGCCATCTCTTACCTCAGAAAAGGGGCACAAATAATTTTCCAAGCAAACACAGCAGTTCACAGTCAAAAATCAGAAGACAATGAAGCACAAAGAAGCAGCAGCAATCAGGAAGGTACCGGAAGGCCAACGAGGCCAGTGACGACTCCTTCTTGTCCCAGACCCAGCTTTATAAGGGCACTTGCTTCCATGCACGAGGGAGGTGCCTTCATGACCTAAATACCTCACTCAGCTGAACCTCTTTATGATACTGAGGTAAGTCTGAACATATGACTCTGGGATGGACACAAGCATTCAGAGAAGAGCCAATGCAGCCTATATAAGCACTGTAATAATGTCTGTGGGTTCACAAAACAAAAACGAACACGTAAGTTAAAAAAAGCCAACTGGAGTCAATGTCATCCAAAAAGATTATGCATTGTTCAGAAAGAGGGTAAAATACTGATTATTTTTAGACTTTTATGCCTTTAGACTTTTTTATGCCTTAATTTCTGTGGCAATCACTAAAATTATAGAAACTGCATTTCCTAAAAGTTTGAAAAGTGAAATGATTTTAAGTATCTTCTCATAAAGGAGTAAAACAGGAAAAATAACTCCTAGGAAAGAAAGTAGGCCAAAATTAGATGAAGATATCAATCTATATTAATAGGAAATACAAATTGAATAAGCTGCCTAATTGATAAATATTGGTAGACAATATGAAAATATCTCCATGAGAATATTTCTATGAGACATGCATAAGCCCTAGAGGTACAAGTGATAAGAATATTTGGAATTAAATACTTAGAAATAAAAGCAGTTTGAATCTGAATTTCTCCCACAGGCTTTTTTTCTCAATACTTGCTCCCCAGATTTCACTTCATTTTGGGAGGTTGTGGAAACTGCAAAGTGAGACCTAACTGAGAGAAGTAGTTAAATTTGAGCTTGCCTTTGAAAGTCACTCTGGATCCCAGTCCCCTCTTCTCTCTGCTTCTTGAGATGCGATAAGCTTGTCTGCAATGCCTTCCTTGCTATGATAAACTGAACAATCATAAAGTATGAGGCAAAATAAATTATTCTTCCTCTTATATTTTGCCTCTCAGATATTTGTTCATAGCAATGATAAATTGACTAATACAAATGGAAATATTAAGGATTTGAAAGGAAGAAATAAAACTTGCTACTTGATGAAATAGTTAAATATGTGGAATCCCTACAAAATAAGTTACAGATAAGTTATAACCATGATATAAATCATATATACATATACATATATGACTCCAGCAACTATCATTATATATGTACATATATTGCTGTCAGCAAAACATTAGGGGATAAACATTTAAATTACATAATTTGGAATACATCAGAAAATATAAAATATCTGAAAACCAGTCTTGCAAAAGTTGTTCAAAATTTTCTGTGGAAAATTATGAGTGGATAATAAAGATGTGGTACATTTCCACAATGGAGTTCTATTTAGCGGTAAAGAAAAATGAAATTATGAAATTTGCAGGGAAATGGATGGATCTGGAAAGGATTATACTAAGTGAGGTAACCCAGGCTCAGAAAGCCAAACGTCACATGTTCTCTCTCATATGTGGATCCTAGCTACCAATGTATAGACTTGTGTGTGAACTGGAACCAAAAATAGGTACCAGAAACCAGTAAGCTGGTAAAAGGCTATAAGGGAGAGAGGAACGGGAAGGACTTAAGTGTATGGTAATGCACATATGTAAGTAGAAGAACTGTTACAGGGAGGGGAATGGCCTAAGTGAGGCCACGGGAAGAGAATGCGTAAAAGAAGGATAGGGGGAGGGTCAACCTAAACTCAAGATATTGTGAATAAGACATATGTAAAATTACTTTTTTGAATAAGGGCACGTCTAGAAGCTGTAGACTGTTACTAGAAATTTTTCAGTACCTGGGATGGGATACCTTCCAATGAGTTGTTGGCCAAGGAGGTCCAGGTAGCCTCCAAAACATTAAAGGCTTTTGCCAAAGCCCTTGGTTTCCCTTGAGAAACAGATAGTAAGACCCGATTGCTGAAGACATCTCATGCCTGAGAGGCAAGGTCACTGAGAAAGCAAGCTGGTGTGGAGCAGAAAACCTTCTCCCTGTAGACCAGCCAACTGAAAGCTGGAAAAAGCTGCACTGCACGCAGTGTATGGGAGACAGAAGCCATCAACAGTGAAAACAGTGGACGCTGAATATTCAAGCTTGTCCAGACAGGCCCAATGACTGAACAGGTGCAATAGTGGCATGTCTACTCTTGGGGTGACCAACTGCTCCATAATTGGACTGAAGGCCTTCTATATGGGAGGGAATACATACCTGGTACTGAAAAACCTAAGCAAAAGTCTATGGTAGGTGAGGTCATGAGCCTTAGGGGTATAAGCCTGCTCTTGTCTGACTAAATGTATATATTATTCCACCAAGCTGCCCTGAAAGCACTACACTTAATGTTAATATTCACATATTAACTCTACTCTCACTTCTGGTTAGAGAAGCTTCTCTTTTCTGATGGCGATGGCCGCTGGGATGACCCAAAAGGCAACATAGTGCTGAGAAGAAGGGATGGAGGAGTGCCCAGCATTGAAACACCTCTGTCACACCCTCCAAGGCTCAGGGACCATTGCAGAAGAGGGGGCGGATAGAATGGAAGAGCCAAAGGAAGGGTATGACCTCCTACAATGCAACTGCCAGATAGAAATTGGCTGCGATATCCATGACCTTGCAGGGCCTAGCAATACCTCCGCAAGACCCTCAAAATAGAAGAAAAAGATGTTGTTATCAAATTAAAAGAGAGACTAATGGAGAGAGGGAGGGGATATGATGGAGACTGGGGTTCTAAAGTGGAATGGGGGGAGGGGAGGGAAATATCAGGTGGGCTTTTGTATGTAAGTATAAAAGTCAATAAAAAACAATAATTAAAAAAATTTTCTGTGGAAAATATTATTAAACTTAGGTAAGAGTAATTACAGAAGATATAAGTAATTTAAAAAGTAGAATGTTTATATTATTTGGAACATTAATATTTTTTAAATGTTGATTTTTTTCCAGATTGGTTTATGGACTCAAAGGAATGTCAATCAATATCCCAAAAGATGGGTATGAGTATAGTCGTTCACATGTGTGATTTGACAAGTATGGTAAAACAGAGTAATGGGAGCAAATGATGACAGTCTATAGAATTAACAGATTGAGAATCATTGTTAAAGAAACTCAACACTGTGAGGCTATAATAAAGATCTGTAGTGTTGGTGCAGAGTCAGTCCAATAGCAAACACTATATCTCAAAATCAAAAACATGCACATACAAATCCTTGAACTATGATTGAAGTATTTTATTTCATTAAAAGAAATGAACTCTTTTCAATAAGTAATGTGTTAATTATTGACTCACAATATGAAAACAAAATCAATCTTCTACTTCATTTTATATATTACAATGATTGCATGTTGTTTAAAGGTCTAAGTAAAAGAGATAAAACTCAATGAAGTTTTTTTTTTACAAGTAAGAAATCTCCATGATCTTGAAATAAAGACAAATGTATATTAAACATAATGGAAAAAGGTAATTGAACCATATCACAGAGATCATAGCAAAAATGACAACATAACCTCAGAATAAAATAGTATATGCAAATAAGGATCCAGGATATGCAAATGCTTATATGTGTTCTCCAGAAAACTCCATAGAATGCAAATAATGGTTTTTAAAAAAGTTAATTGTGAGAAATGTCTCTGTGGGTAAAATAAATTGCTGTGAAAGCATGAGAACTGAGTTTGAATCTTCAGAACCTGGGTAAAGTGGCAGCATGAGAGTCTGTAATCCTGCTATTCCTATGCTGATATGGGAGTCAGAAGAATATGTAAGATCATAAACCAGATAGCCTGGTAACACAGTAACAGTGAGAGACCCTGTTTCAAAACAGGGAGGACATCTGGCAATGATATTTGTGATTATGTCTGACCTCCATACATGGACCATATCATGCAGTCGCCTGCACTCAACCACATGAACACACACATACTCACACAATACAAATAAAATTAAAAAAATCACGGGTCATTCTAATTGTTCATAAAATAATGAAAAGTTGTTTCACTTCAGTGGCAGTTGGAAATATGAATGCTGAAAGTACATTAAATATGAAGTTGAATATTAAAATATTTAGAAGTTGGAGAGTAACAGCTTGGTCTGGTTTTCTGTTCACTAGCACTTGGAGTGTAAATTAGAAGAATAGCTCCAGGAACAGTTTGGTATTACCTTCCAGAGTTGAAAACTTGTGTGTCCTATGATTCAGTCTTTCTGTGTTCCAGAGAAAACTCCAATAAATAAAAAATAAATAAGTCATGGAAGAAAAGAATATAGATACTATGGTTCAATTTTAAAAACTTGAAAAACAGCCTAAACTAAATTAGATTTTAAAGCTCCTGGCTGGGGAGATAGTTCAGTCAGTAAAGTGCCTTTCAAGTATGAGGACCCGTGTTTAACTAGTTGTTTAACCAGATACATATTTATCAACCCAGCACTGAGGATGCAGAGACAGATGGATCCATCATTGAGCCTTGTTAACCAGCCACTGTAACCTAGTTGGTGAATTCTAGGACAGTGAGAGACCCTGTCTTTAAAGACAAGTGGTGCATGACACCAGAGGAATGACACCTGAGGTTGTCCTTTGGCCTCCACATGCACTCTACACACGCACACATGCACTCACATATACAGTTTGTAGAGTAGTTTAAATAGAAAATGATTATCATAGATTCATGTTTAAATACTTGATCCTCATTTGGTGGGGTTGTTCAGTAAGTTTGTGGAACCTTTAGGAGGTAGAACCTTGCTGGAGGAAGTAGATCATTGATAGCTGGGCCTCAAGGTATAACAGTTCAGCACCACTCGGTGTTTCTTAGCTTTTCTACTTTCTTCCTGAAGACAGGAAGATATAATGCCAGCTGTCTACTCCTGCCATGCTTTTCCTTCCATGAGAAAAACTTCTTCTAGAAACTGTAAGCTGAAATAACCTCTTTCTGTCCATAATCTACTCCTGGTCAAATATTGTCCCTGCAATGAGAAAGTAACTGCTATATATACTAACAAACACACACACAGTAAAGTTTTTTTTTTGTTTTATTTTGGTAAAGCAGACATGCTTATGATTCCAGTGAGCAAACTTGTTGAGTGATATATATATATATATATATATATATATATATATATATATATATATATATATATCATATATTGCCTAACAAAAGGCTTCCCAAATTCGGTTAGTCCTCTGTTTCTTGGTGATCTAGGTGCTGTTTTCACATGGATTTCCCCTTTATATGTAATCATTCATTATACTCTGTATACATATTTGTGTATACACACATATAGATAGATAGATTATACATAGATAGATATGTATCTATATAATCTAGAATGTTCTGAGCAAGGGAAAAGGAAGAGAAAGTGAGAAGGGTAGAATGAAGGCAGGAGTTGGACTCATTCTTCCCTAGTGTTAGTCTCTAACATGATGGGATACGCTCTTGTTTGGATGGTGGAATGTATAATGGTTGTGGTTACCTTCATCTGGCACATGAAGTAACCACCCCTTTGAGTCTCCAGTGTAATGAAAATACCAAATGCCATATTCCATGTCAACCTCTACCTTTTACTTCTGATCTAGATAAACTCCAGTCTACCATTCCGTAGACATTCCTCTGAGGAACTACCAATGTTTTGCCCTCAGGCAAAGAGGAAATCTAACTTCTTTCCCTGAGTATGTCTCAGAATGCCCAGATCCAGCCATTTAGAACTCTCTCAGACCCAGTCGGATAGTTAAGAACATGTTTCATCACCTCTCTACCTCTCTTGCTCTCTTTCTCTCTCCTCTCCTTTTCCTTAATTCTTCTTTATTTTTACAACAATTAATCATTGTCCTATTTTGTTATATAGTTCTTCAAGAACTTGCATAGATGTGAAACTTCATATCTTTTGAATTGTTTCAATTTCCATTTTACTCTTATGATAAAGAACGAAATGCTTTTTGTCTTCAAAAATTTCAAGTTTGGGGAGGAATTTATTTTGTTAATAGTCTTCTGGGTCTGAAGTGGTTTTTGTGTACACCATTTAAAACAGATTTCAAAGCAGCCACATCCTCACTTGCAAGTGGGGCACAGGTAGGATGATGCAAGCAAGGTGGTAGAGATAACCCTTTGTTCACTGACTGTCTTCAATGCTGGATGCTACAGAAAAGCAATCAATCATGCCCACTCCCACCTGACCATGTTAGAAGAATGAGTAGGTATATTATGTTCCTAGCACATAATAATATAAAAATAACTTAAGAACATTCTGATGTATGCATAGATGCATTTCAGTTTCAGGATTTGTTGCAGATAAACTGAAAAATGGTAGCAATAAACTTGATAATTACTAAGTCTCTCTCTACCAGGCATTGATATCATTATTTCCTATACACTATTCAATTTAACCTTCAGTAACTGTGCATATATGCCTTGTTTTGTTGAAGATGAGGAAATGGGCTTAACAATGGAATGAGCTAATGCTGTAATATGAATGGATTGGCTTCTTCCAGAAGTATCACAAATCAGTCCTTTCTCTAATGCTGGTTGCTGCAGTCAGGTTAGCATTGCTGTCAGAAATCACACGACCAAGCTTATGGGGGACATCTGAATCAAACCACCACATTCTGCCCCTGGCCACCATAAACTGATAACCATCCATGTTTTAAAATGCAATGCATTCAGTCCAACTTTAAAAGTCCCCATAGTTTTATCAATTTCAATGATGTTCAAACATCCCCATAGTCTAAGGTCTTTTAACTGAGCCATAATACCAAAAATCCCCCCCACCAACCTAAAATGACACAAAATAAAAATTCACACTGCAGAAGATGGCATTGGGCAAAGAAATATTCAGCCAATACAAAATTTAAAACAACCAGAGCAAATATCAAACTATGTAGCTTCCAGTCCAACAACTCTAGCCAGTGATAAATCTCCAAATCCAATAATTCTAACCAGCAACAAGTCACTGGAGTTCCAATACTGCCCCTCTAGCTAGGTTACTGACAGTCCTGGAAAACTTCATCTGGGGTCAGTAGCTCTCAGCAGCCATCTCATAGTCCCAGCATCTCCAATGGGTCTCCACTACAAACCATGGTTCATCCTCAGAGCTCTATTAGGTCTCCATGCAGGCATCCAGCACACCTGCTTTATACTGCCCGTAGCCATTTCCAAAGCACAAGAACACATTGCAAATTCAATGACCCTCTCTTTCTTGCATTTCTTATATGCCACAATATCAGGTAGGGTGCCAGTTTGTCAATCCAGAGGGGAATAAACAGACTTTGAAGAACAGGACACTCCTTTAGCTGGCCCAATCTCAATGGTTATAATCTTTCATACAATTGCAGCTGAATGGGAAGAAATTTTGGCCCAAATATTCCATTTTTTTGTGCCATATCCTTTTGCTCACACCAGTCCATTTCTACACAAAGCAACCCTGCACAAGTTTTCAGGACATGGCATAACAGCAAGCTTCTCACACAAACTTCTGACAAAGTTCTTCCTTACCCTCATAAGCCAAACCTCACAGTCCTTAGTTTTTACTGGCCTTTCAACTCTGACAGGAATAGTCCATCAAGCTGCACTTACAGCACTGCAAAGCATCTCTTAGGCCAAGATTTCAAATCCTTCCACATTCCTCTTGAAAATCAGCTCCAAAAGGCCAAAGACACACAGTCAGGTGTCTAGCAGCAATCCCACTCCTCGGTACCAACTTTATTGTTGTATTCAGGTTAGCATTGCTGGCAAAAATCACCTCACCAAGAGCAGATTTTGGGGGGAAAGGGGGTTTATTTTGGCTTACAGACTCAAGAAGGCAGGGGAAATGAGGGTATGAGCAGTGAGTGGACATCACCCCCTGGCCATTATAAGGTGGACAATAGCAACAGGAGAGTGTGCCAAACACTGGCAAGGGAAAACTGGCTATAATAACCATAAGCCTACCCCTAACAAAACACTGCCTCCAGGAGGTGTTAATCTCCAAATCGCCATTAGCTGGGAACCTAGCAGTCAGAACACCTAAGTTTATGGGGGACATCTGAATCAAACCACTACACCAGTCTACTCATCAACTCCAAAGCCTTCTCATATTATGTTGGCTATTAAGATTTTTCCTTTTTACAAAGCAAATTCTTACTGCCAATAGCAGTAGCTTCTAGACTTTTTAGTAATCTGTTTTCACAAGGCCTATTAAATGGTTTTATCACCCATCACATCTTCATGGATGTTTACCTGTGTTCCCTAATCTGGTTGAGCAAGATGCCATCCAGGCACATCTACAACTGTTTCCTCCCATCATTCATTTCAGGGATGAGCACAGGATCGAGAAGTGGTAAACCTTTGATGAAAAAGGAATGCATCTATGAACTGAAGAAAGTGTGAAAGGAAAGGATAATGACTGAAAAGTCCAAATCATTTCCTCAACATCTATAAACAGATTGGAAAGAACTGGCTGGTATGAGGCCAATTTCTAAATAGTTCAGTCTGTAATGAATTTATGTGCAGATGCTTAGAAACTATCCCAGATTCTGGTAAACTGTCCTCCAAGGGTTGGACATGAACAGATTCTTTCCTTTCAAAGATAAAGTTTTATACTTATATGTTAGAGATTTAACTAACTCTATAATGTTAATTTGAACATAAAGCAAAGTATAAAATGAGATAGATACATATAACTCACAGGGGTATTAAAGAGCATGATGTGATAGGAGTAGAAAATATCTCGGTAAAATTCTTAAAATCTCTGTAGATAATCCATGAAAGCTACTAGCTATAGCTCCCATCCCTATTTCTCTACTTGAAACATGAAAATGAGTATTTCACTCAAAGTCTGTGTTTTTGAGGATTGCTGTCAATAGTGTTTCTCATTTATTTAAAAATTTCGTCACTTTTTCCAAAGTCACTCCAGAGAGTCTCCCACACCAAAAGTGAAGTTCTGGGAATGTTTCGATTTAAAAAAAAAATTTTTTTTTTTTGCAAATGAGCAGTTTGGAGTTTTTCGTGCATGGGCGCTGCTCCACCCCATCCCACTCCAATCTAAATTGAGTTTGAGGCTTTTTGTTTTCACTCTTGCATAACATGAAAACGAGTGAACACATTTTACTCAAACTTTCCATCTTTGAACCCCCCGAGTTGTGTGAAAAATCCTGGAAAATCTCAGAGCAAAAGAGGAAGCTAAGAAAAATCAGAAGTGGAAACAGCAGTCAGGAATGCCGCCTAGAGTCTGGGTCAACAAGATCCACATTCCCTGAAGATGTTCTTTCTCCAGGGAGGCTGGGCTGCTGGAATATAGCAAAGGGCTTGCCTCTGCTCCACTCATGGACAGAATTGCCTCGTCCTATCCTGCCACTACCATATTTGCTTACAGCCCAAGGCTAGAACATGGTAAAGACTCCATGAAAATGATACTCCCAAATAAGTATTGGCTGCAAAGTAAGCAAGAAAACTGGAAAATTGAAATTAATATGGTCAATTTAATATGCACAAAACAGAACAGCATGTTAACAAACACATCAGAACTCACTTTATGTACAATCATATATAAACATGGAAATTATATACATATTATTCATAAGTATATGAAAATACAAAAGTATTCATGAATGCATCTGTGAGCATATACTATTTAATTGAGATGTTGATATGTTTTATTATGTTTTGTATGGAATTGCTTGGTTCTTTTAAATTATAGTGTTAGAACAGCCATACTCAATAGGCAAATATTATAATTCATTATTCTTCCTTTTAAATGAATAAACTGTCTTAGAATATGTCAGTGGAAGAAAGGCAACATAGACTTATGTGTAGTTCTTGGAGGTACATCTATTTCAGAAAAAGAGGGTTATCATATGAATTAACATAGACAATTGGCAAGTGAGTATTACAAACAGAAAAGGAAGGGTATTTCATGATGTGAGTAGTATTTTGTTAAATAAATAATAGGGAACTTATTCCCTACCTATAGGATCAAGAGATCAGGTAATTTCAGAAGCAACTACTGTTAGGGAATCATCAAAGAAGCTGCTAAAATTTGGGAGTTGAGTCTTCCCAAAGGCAAAGTGACAAGGCATTCAAAGTCCAAGCTAGCCACTTCTTGATTTCTTCTGGGAGGTTTTCAGCTATCCTTTCCTAAGTGACTTAATAGATAACATCATTTTAGGCACCATGTTATGAGGGTGAGAATTGATACCTAAGGACAAAGGGCCTTCTCGTATTATCTTCTATTAGTAATACTTGTCCTTTTCTCTCACTGGCACTATAATCTTCAAAAGAAAACACAAAGAGATCAATAACTTCTACATTTCCAGGACATTGTGATTGTGTTTTCTGTCTTCTGATTATGTAATGATGTTAGTGTTGAGTGGGCAGAGAATTGGATCAAAGAAGATACTTGTTTTATTTCTAAATCCAGCAGCCTCAGTGTGATTAATTTTGTCATTTCAAGAAGTCACTCATCTTGAAGGAAGGTTACTATTTCCACTATAACCTTAGAATATAATGGGATCACTATTGATGGTAGTTGTTCCTATGATCAGACATTAGTGATTCCCTATTAATGACTCTTTACTATAAAAATAGAAGAGAAAAGGAGCTGGAGAGATGGCTTAGTGGTTAAGGCACATGCCTACGAAGCCTAAAGACCCAGGTTCAATTCACCAGGTCCCATGTAAGCCAGATGCACAAGGGGGTGCACACATCTGGAGTTCATTTGCAGTAGCTAGATCTTTAAAAAATAGAAGATAAAAAATACGTTTGCTTAAGTTTAGAATTCTCCAACTCTAATACTCTACAAAGCATTATACAGAGGAGAAAAGAATTTTCTACAGACTGAAGACTGCACACAATGTCCTGTGTCCCACAAATTACTTCTCTTTGGATGGTTTCATCTGAAACTTTCCTTAGTCTTAAGTGCACAGTCAATGGATTTTATAAACAAAAATGATTACATAATCCAAATTTGAACATTTTCTGATGGGGAACCAAAGGCCCATGATGAAAAAGTACTCTACTTAGGTTCAGAGAGAAGGTTCTCTCATCTGACTCCTAACATTCCCTTCCTCCTGGACCATAGTATCCTCACACAGAAAGAATGTTATATGCCTGTATCCAAGTATGCCCATGCTCTCCTTAGTCATCTTCCTATATAAAGAAATAATGTGGCTCACAAAATATCTAACATAAACCATTTAAGGGAGGAAAGTCTTATTTAGGCTTGAAGTTTCACAGGATTCAGTCTGTTTGGCTTCATTCACATGGGAAAACCATAATGGCTGTGGAAGGATATGGCAGAGACAGGAAGATAGGGAGCAGAGACAGAAAAACAGGAAGGGTCTAGGGATAAGAAACTTTCAAGGATCTGCTAGCTAGGTCCCACTTCCTAAAGATTCCAGAAGCTTGAGCTGGGCGTGGTGGCGCACGCCTTTAATCCCAGCACTTGGGAGGCAGAGGTAGGAGGATTGCCGTGAGTTCGAGGCCACCCTGAGACTACATAGTTAATTCCAGGTCAGCCTAGGCCAGAGTGAAACCCTACCTCGAAAAACAAAACAAAACAAAAAAAAGATTCCAGAAGTTCCCAAGGTAGTGCTACAAACCAAGGACCTACATTTTAACACATGAACTTATAGGTGACATTTCATATTCAAACTGTAAGCTCTAGACATATGTATATGTATATATATATATATATGTATATATATATATATATATGGGCATATGAATATACATGAAGAGAGAGAGGAGAAAGGTTAATGTTATTTAGAAGGTGAGTACTGAAGTGGATCTCTTTGAGAGTGACAAAAACCTGTTTTAGCTCTTACATGGGCTTAACTCAGGCACAGGGGTGGCAGATGCTCACCAGTCACCAAAGCTTCAGTGTCAGTGGCTCCTGGTTCTTTGCCTTGAGGATTTCAGGATGAGTTTTAAGGGAGAAACTTTATTACATAGAGAAAGCATGATTAGAGGGGAAAAAGTCTTTTGATAGCGTGGAATCAAACTTTACTGTGTAGAAAAAGCAGAGAGAAGAGCTCTTGCCAGGGGCAAGAAAAGATACCCAGGCACACTGTCCACTGCGAAGCTAATGAAGCAAAGCTAAAAAGGTTTTAGCAATAGAGAAAGGTCCCAGAAGGTGCGTTGCCAGTGAATTTGTTTTGGGGTTTATAAAGTTTTCTGGCTAGAGAAATTTATTAGTCTTTAAATGACGGGATTGAGATAGGAGGAGGTATGGTTCTGGCCCAGTCATTAACCTCCATGAGGTGGCCATATGTTTTCTTTCTTATCCCAAATCTGGTCATTCTTCTTTGCCTTGTTGACTCAATTCAGCACCTAGGTGCACGCTTTGCAAGGGAGAAGTAGAATATAATCAAGGATGAAAAACAAGGGGAAGTTCATGGGGACCAGCTCCAGCCTGCTGGGACTGGCTTTGTTGTTTACTCAGAGCCCTCTCCTTCCTTTTTTTTTTTCTTTTTAGCTGTAAGCTTTAAAATTTTTATTTTCCAAATTTGATATAGCCAAAGAAAACAATATTAAATTTTTTAAACTTGTTACTTTCCTACAAATATAGACACATGCATTATATTCTAAGTGAACTGTTTTAACTTTCTTTTTTTATAATTTATTTATTTATTTTTATTTATATTATTATAATTTCACATTCGTAATGGACTCCATTATCCTCCCCCCATCCTCCCTCTTCCAAAGGGACCCTCATCATTGGGGAATGTGGGTCATGCATTGTGGGGGTAGTCAAGAGTTATGGGGGATAGGCGAAGTCTCTGTGCATAATGCCCCAACTTGTGGCTCTAACATTCTTTCCGCCCCCTCTTCCATGAATTTCCCTGAGCCACACAGTGATGAGGTTATGGGAGCCTCTGTGTCTCTGGATATCTGGCTTAGTAGGAGTTGTATGTTCTCTGTGTTTATCTCCTTCAGCCTTTTTCTGGTGTTGTGATCATAAAGAACGCTCTGCTCTTGCCCTGCATTACTTTGTGGTTTCAGCTGGGGCCCTGGTGAGGTGTGATTGGCTGATCCTCCCTTCAGGTTCACTGTCTATCTGCAAAAGAGAAGCAAATTCTCCAACGGAGAGAGAAGTTAGTACTAGATAGATGGGGATGGCCATAGATATTTTTGAGGGAGTTTTATATGCATAGGCCCTCTTCTCGCTCACATTTGGTGGTGTCTGATCTTGGAGACTGAGCTCATTTTTGTACGTGGTTTTGACTTATTTCCCAGTTCCAGCAATGAGTTCCATTCCACTGAGTGGATCTATTAGCCAAATCAAGAGCAGTTGGTAACCCACCATGGCTGTGTGCCACTACTGCACTTATTTGAGCATTACGTCAGGTTGTTTCCTGCTGGGTAGCTTAGACTGCGAATTGTTTGGACAGATGTTGGCCATTTTCCCCCAGTTGCTTGTGTAGTACCCTCTGGCACTAGACTAGCTAACTGTCTGGGGACTGACACTCTTCCAGATTCTGGCCAGGTCTCTCCATGTTTTGTCTCACACATGTGTGCTGTCTTCGACAGTAGGGTCTTACCATTAACCTTTGGTGGGTCATCAAGAACTCTGACAGAAATCTGTCATGTTTCTTTTTTTTTTTTTTTTTTTTTGGCGGGGGGAAGACCTTGTAGGTGTCTCAGGTCAACAGTATAGAGAGAGAGGAAGAAGAGAGAGGCACAAAAAGATTAAGTTTGTTCTTCATGATGTTCTCTTCACTTTCCTGTGGCTCAGGTGTTCCCTCTGCGGGCCTGCTGAATGATCAATGTTTTAGCCTATTGTTCAGAATAACGGGTTTTATAGTATCATTTCATTTTGGGTCCCTATTTGTATTCCCCACCCTTGTCCTCCCTCCTACCCTCTCACTCCCTCCCACCCTTACCCTCCCCTATCCCACCCTCCCTATTGTCTGGTCCTCATAGTGCTTATTAGGTTTGGCAGCATCTCAGTGGAATTCAGGTTATGAGCAACAGATAAATGAGACCATGCGACGATTATCTTTTTGTGATTGGGTGAGCTCACTTAGGATGATCTGTTCCATGTTTGACCATTTTTTTTGAATTTCATCTTTCCTTACTGCTATGCATAATTCCATAGTATAGATAGACCACATCTTGGTTATCCACTCATCTAATGATGAACATCTGTCTTGATTCCAGCTCTTTGCTATTATGAATTGAGCAGCTATAAACATGGTTGAGCAAATGCCTCTGATCTGAGGCTTGGAGCCTTTAGGGTAAATGCCCAGTAAGAGAATAGCTGGATCTGTTGGCAGGTGTATGGTCATCCTTTTCAGGAGTCTCCATATAGCTTTCCATAATGGTTGAACCATTTTACATTCCCACCAACAGTGAAGGCTTATTCCTATTTCTCCACAGCCTCGCCAGCATTTGTTTTGATTGTCCTTTTTTAATGTTAGCCATCCTTACTGGGGTAAGGTAGAATTTCATAGTTGTTTTGATTTGCATTTCCATGATGATTAGGGATGTTGAACATTTTCTTAAGTGTGTGTTTGCCATTTGTATTTCTGCCTCTGAGAACTCCCTGTGCAGTTCTCTGCCCCATTTTGTGAGTGGGTTGTTTGATGATTTATTGTTTAGGCTTTGGAGTTCTTGATATATGACAAAGGCCCTTCCAATGCAGAATGGAAAAAAGACAGCATATTCAACAAATGGTGCTGGACAAACTGGACAACCATATGTAGGAAAGTGACACTCGATCCACACATCTCACCATGCACAAAAATCAAGTCCAGATGGATCAAAGACCTTAATATAAAACCAGAAACTCTGCTAGTACTGGAAGAAAAAATAGGAGGAACCTTCCATAGGCGTGGGAAAAGACTTCCTGAACAAAACCCTAGCAGCTCAGGAAATTAAACAATCACTCAACCATTGGGATCTCATGAAGCTGAAAAGCTTTTTCACTGACAAATATACTATAACCAAAGCCAGCAGATTACCCACAGAATGGGAGAAAATTTTCACCAGCTATACAACTGACAGAGGCCTAATTTCTAGAATCTACAAAGACTTCCTCTCCTTCCTTTTACCTGATCAGTTTGGTTGTCTCATACTCAACTGTTGCAAGCATCTTGTTCTTTTCCCCAAGTGTTTCGTCTTTACTATTTTAATTTTATTCACTTTCACTTTTATATTCTCTCCACCCCCACCCCACCCCCATCTTTGGTTTTGGAGATGGAGTCTTGCTGACATGGAATTCACTATGTGCTCTCAGGCTGGCCTCGAACTCAGAGTAACCCTCCATCTCCCTAGCTCTACCCCCTTAGGGGATTAAAGGCACATGTCACTATGCCTGGCACCTTTATATTCTCAAAGCAAGGGAAAATATAAAGCTGCAAAATTTCAAGGTCCCTTTCTTGATTATCTAACAATTTGATGTATTTCATCCTAACAGCTTTTACAAAAAGGCAATATTTTGTAGATATTATCAAAGAATGAAATATCTTCAGACCTCGTACATAGTCATTCAGTAAGTGGATGCAACAAGTCTCCTTGCTAAATCTAGAACTCTTCAGTTTGACTAGACCAGTTCACCATCAAGTCCCATGGATTTTCTGTCTTCGAGTTTCCAGAATTGGAATTGCAGACATGAACCACCAGGTCTGGCTTTTACATTGGTGTTTAGAACCCAAATCCTCATGTGTGAGTGGCAAGCACTTTACCCATTAAGCCATCTCTCCAGCACTATTCTATTCTTTAGTTGTAGCCAATTATTACATTCTGATGAAGTTTAAAAATCAAAATTATCCAACCCAGGGTGGAGAAAGGTAAACAAAGAAGAAAAAGAAACCAACCCATACACATATTTTACATCTTTTTAATACATGACCTCTGGTTGCTGTGCTGAGTGGCAGCCCTACTCTGCAGGTAGGAAACAGAGATGAGGAAAATCTGAAAACTTATTATATCAGCAGATGGTAGATAGGGTTTTCAATGTCAATCTTTGTGACTCCATGCCTGGGATTCCATTTTATTATTTCTTAAAATGTCTGAAGAGTTTTTATTGGTTATTGATTCATATAGAGACTGATAGGAATCAAGTTGAATCTATATAATTTGATAATAGAACTTCTGAATAATGAGTAGAAAATTTAACACAAAATAAGACGCTGTGGAAATGTTGAAGTGCTGGAAATGGGTTCCTTAGGAAAACTTCAGATGGCTGCCCTGAGTGGTTGGCACATCCATTTGATGAAAGACAGATACTACATATGGTTTTTTCCATGGAATTTTCTAGTTGTTATTTTAAAGTAATAATAGCTTCCACTGAATACTTATATGAATAGGGTCAGTAAATATTACATGGGACATACACTATATATATATGGAACATATATAGTAGTAGAAGTATTCCATGCAATATTTAATAGAGATATTATGGTTATATTTGTCAAATCTGCTAATCATGTATGACAGATATGACCTCATTTAACTGATTATTGCAACAATTCCTCAAAAGTTGAAGTAAGGTGATGTGTGTACTGAGAGATTAGCTTAAATATCACACAATTTAAAGATGAGATTCACATTTTTTTTTTTTTTTTTTTTTTTTTTTTTTGTTTTTTGAGGTAGGGTCTCACTCTAGTCCAGGCTGACCTGGAATTCACTATGTAGTCTCAGAGTGGCCTCGAACTCACAGTGATCCTCCTACCTCTGCCTCCCAAGTGCTGGGATTAAAGGAGTGAGCCACCACGCCCAGCCAAGATTCCCATTCTTATATACCTTCTCCATACTCTCTGGTCCTAATATAGTTTCTCAAGGACTGTAAATGAAAACAATCTTGACATATTCTAACCATTAAAGAATGTAACCATTGATTGATTATCCTACAAGAGAAGAGAGAGCACATGAAAGCTATAAAGAACCAAAATCTGTTTCCTGAACAATGGCCGAGGCATGTGATTTTTTAATGTCTTCCAGATAATTAAGAGAAATAAAAACAGCAAAGACATATCCTCTCTTGGGAATCATTACAGCAGAGGCTTTCAATAAAGGGTGATTTTTTTTTTGCCCAGGGGACATTAGGTAATGTCTGGAGACATTTTTGGTTGTCACAACTGGGGCTGCTACTGGAATCTAATGGAGGGATAAGCCTGGATACCAAACATCTTACCATGTGCATGACAGCCCCCACAGCAAAGAATTCTCCAGTGCCCAAATGTCAGTAGTGCTGATTTTAATTTGGGGTTGAGAAACCCCAAATTAAAATAATGTGTTGGGGTTTTAATGTTTTTCTTTTTAGGTTATGGAATTCTGCAGAGAGCTGGAGGGAGGTGGTGTGGGGACTACATTAAAGATGAGTTCTAGATTCTATATAGTTTCAAAACCAAAGTTCCCTCATAGGAGTTCAATTGAGCATGCAGGAAGGTCTTGTCTGTTAATTCTTTGGAACTGAGCACCTTATAGTGGCTCCAGTACAAATCAAAGCTGGTCATTGCAGGTCTACTACCCTTTTTCTATTTTTTCTATGGTCAGGCTATCCTTGGAGTAACACTCCCATTGCTCTTATGCACAGTCATTCCTGTGCACTGGCACTACAGTCCTCATCTAAGTGTATCTTACTTTTGGACAACTCACTATCCATCGGCACATGTAAGTAAGTAAAGAGCTGAAGTGATATTCCCAATCTCGCACAGTTTGACCCTTCTATCCTTAGCCCCAATTACCTTTCTAGATGGCTGTCTTTCTGAATATGAATGTGGGTAAAAGAGGGATTATAGCTTAAGGACTTTGGATTAGTGTAAAATCCATAGAGTCAGAGTCAGACTAAGCCAAATTCTTTTTCATCCCACTTATCTTCTGTCAGTCAACCTTGAGCAGCTTAAAAACTCCTTTGAACAGCATAGTCATCTACATGAAAAGGAAGAAAGAGCACTTACCTCAAGCTTATGGCAGCATTTAAATAAGGAGAATGGTTTAGAAATCATTCATAGGGCTGGAGAGATGGCTTAGTGGTTAAGGCATTTGCCTACAAAGCCAAAGGGCCTCAGTTTAATTCCCCAGAACTCACATAAGCCAGATGCACAAGGTGGTGCATGCATCTGGAGTTCATTTTCAGTGGTTGGAGGCCTTAGTGCACCCATTCTCTCTCTCTCTTTCTCTCTCTCTCTCTTCTTCTGCCTCGTTCTGTCTCTGAAATAAATAAATAAAAATAAAATACTTTAAAAAAATAATTGTTTTTTAAAAATAATTTCATAATTTCAAAAGCACCTCCCAAACAGAACCAAGTCCAAGTAAACTGTATGCAAGGAGGAGCTTGAAGCTTGAAGCTAAAGCAGCTGCCCATGTGAGTTTTCATTCATCCTATTGACAGAATCAATTGTATGTTTCAGGGAGAGAGGGCCTGCCCTTTCTCAGTTAAAGGAAGAGAACTATTTTATGTAGTTTGTTTGTTTAAACACTTTTTCCTTTGTTGCACAGTGGGTGGCTGAAGAGAGAAAAATAACTTTCTTCAAACAAATGCACGAAAGACATGATTTTGGTTGACAGAACTTGTTAAACAATGGCTAGTTCTAAATACTAATGGCCTTGGAGTCCCACTGAGTATGAGTGGTGCCTTCAACATCTCTTGACAGATGAGAATTTGTAAAGTGAAAAACACCAGACTGACCTTGACTGTTACAAACTCAAGAAGACACTATGTGAGTGGAAGAGCTGACCTCTTCCAGTAGGCAGAGCCTGCCTTTAGAGCCAAGCCCTTTAGGGCTGGATTCTCCCCCCTGCCCAGGATGTCCATATTAATCAGTTTTTTAACTGACAAGTTTTATGCATGTATAACTATGCATTTTGATCATAATCCCTCCCACTATCTTCTTTTCATCCCCCCACCTCATGACCCCCTTTCCGCTGAACCCCTTTTCTTACCAATTAGTCCCCTTTTATTTTGCAGTCTTTCTTTTTTCCCTTGTGGGCATGACTCAGTTTAATTATGGTTGCCTTCATGGGTGCCAGTAAGGAGTAGTTTACCAGAGCAAAGTTTCTTACAGTGAATGTTTCCTGGGAGGGTTCAGTTTCTTGAGAGTCCATTGGTGTACTACAGAGCACAGAGTCAGAGGCATTAATGCCTGAAATGGACCAGAATCTAGAAAGAACCACATAAATCTGGATTCAAACTTTTCTCTTTGCACTTACCCTCTCTGTTTCTTGCAACTCGCCTCACTTTATTATCTGTTTTCATGTCCGTCTTCTGCATGAGATTGTGAGCTGTGGGTTCCTGATTTATTCTCTGAACCACAGTGTTTTGTAGGCCATGCCCATTATACCTTGTCATGTGCTCAGTAAATAAGATGGAAAAGACAGATTTCTTGACCATGTTTGATCTGGTACTAACAACCACAAAGTAAAATTCTTCAATCCAATAAGATTCATTGAATGCATGGTTATTTCCTTAAAGTAATGGCATGAATCAGATTCTAGTTTTGTAATTCTTTCCCCAAACTAGGCTTTTTTTCATCAATCTTTCTTGGCCTCCCCTCCCTACCTCCCTCTTCAGTCTCTTGAAGAATGAGTTTTCCTTAATTTCTTGCACATTAACAATTCGGGCATCCCTACTTGAATGTGGCCTTTCACTTGTTCTGAGACCTGCCAAGAAACATGGAGGGTTGTGCTCTATCTGGGTGTGAGAGAGGAAGAGAGATGCAAAACCCAGGCTTGTACAAGATATAACTGTGAGCCCTGCTGCTCCTCAGAAAGATAGCAAAAGGTGCCTATAAACAAAGGTGTTCATTGGCATGACCTATGAAATGTCACCTGTTCATCCCAGCCCAAAGCTACCACTGAAGCCAACACAGACCCTGAAGTAAACCTGCATTCATAGAAGTATTGAGTTCTCTGTGAATTTATGCCAATGTCAGTTCAGATGCCCTTTTCTTACCAATAGACAGCACTCACGAGTGATGACCCTGGATCAGTTACTAGTTCTGTCTGGTCCATTATGATGGCTTCTCTGTTTCAGAAAGATCTCTTCTCCTGTGCAGTTATTTGGATATTGAGCTTCCAACATCCTGTTTTCTCTGGAACATTCCCTCAAACGGCAGTTGAATTGTTAGTACCATCTACCATACTGGCATTGCTACTGAATCAAATAATCTATGTTTCTGGGCTGGAGAGATGGCTTAGCAGTTAAGGTGCTTGCCTGTGAAGCCTAAGGACATAGCTTCAATTTCCTAGAACCCATGTAAGCCGGATGCACATGGTGGTGTATGGATCTGGAATTCCTTTGCAATGGCTAGAGACCCTGGCACACCCGTTCTCTCTCTGTCTCCCTACCTCTCTTTAAAAAATAAATAAAAATAAAAATAACCCAAATAATCTATGTCTCCTAAGTTTTAGCTGATTTGTCTATGTATAGAGATGAAGGTTTGCCATGGATTGAGTCCTAGATAGTTTGAGTTGTTGCATTTGATTTGTGGTTGTTTTTCATGGGCTCAGTCCTTCAAGCCTAGAGTCTCCTTTCCACAAAATGCCAGATTCCCATCATTGGGCAGCTTGAAAGTCCTCAGGTGACATGAAAATAAAATAATAAATCATCTAAAGGAAGCAAAAAGACTTACATGATTAAAAAATAGAGTAGGGGCTGGACAGATGGCTTAGTGGTGATGGTGCTCGCCTGCAAAGCCTAAGGACCCACTTTTTATATCCCAGTACCCACATAAGCTAGATGCAAAAGGTGGCACATGCATCTGATATTTGTTTGCACTAGCTGGAGGCCTTAGAGTGCCCGTTCTCTCTCTCTCTCTCTCTCTCTCTCTCTCTTTCTCTCTAAAATAAATAAATATTTTAAAAATATGAAAAATTAGACCAAGGCTAAGGTAATAAAGCAGTCCATGCAGCATACATGCCATTATCTATGGCTCAAATTAAAAATGTTCCACACAACCTCATGTGTTTGAACATTTGGTCCCTGGCTGGTAACACTGTTTTGGGAGTTTGTGGAATTTTTTAGAAATGGTATCTAGTTCGCAGGCCATAGGGATGACCCTTGGAGATTATAGACCATCTGCTTCTCCTTGTGGCTCTCTACTTTTTGGTCCAGCTGCCATTTAAGGAACCATGCAACATACTCCATTCTATCCCCTCTAGCCACCATTCCTTCCCTGCCATGTTGGACTGATAATCCCTGAATTGGAAGACAAAATAAATCCTTGTTCTATTAAGTTGCTTTTATCAGGTATTTCATCATAGTGATGAAAGAAGTAACTGATACACAATTTAATAGAATAGCTGTGTTTTTATTTTTATTTTTATTTTTTGCTGCTAAGCATACAACTCAGAACTTTAAGCGTCCAAGGAATATACTTCATCATTGAGCTATACCCTCAGACCCAGAAGTTTGTCTCTAAATTCATTATTAGCCTGAAATGACCACAGACATGTGGATTGTGAGAGAAAGGACACTGCTCCGTGAGGTTGTTCAGACTCCAAGATGACACAGATCTTTGATAGTTAACATGGAACTTATAAAGTGATTCTGGGAAGGAGGAGTTCATAAGCCTAGACAGCCTTAAAGGTAAAACCACAGGAAGAATAAAAATTGAAGGTTCCAATGGGCCACAACTGGAATGGGTACTCACAATTTCCTTAGCTGATGCTCAGCACTGTGGTCCCTGCTAATGCAAGGGGGTCTAAGGCATATAATCCAGTTCTGTTGCTCAGGGAAAAGGAGCATGTGAGTTTTGTTGTACAGTGAATGGTCTTCACTAGAATGAGCAAATCTCTGCCAAAAGCAAAAGATAATTGGATGGTTTTCACATAAGCACTGGTTTTCCCAGACCACTGTCCTTGACACTTAGGGTGGGTGTGTGAGGTGAAAGCAGAGACTGACAGAGAAAGACCAGGGTTAAGTCCGGCTCCCATCACCAGCTGGGAAGTAAGCCACACCTTCTGGGTTCTCAATGCCACAAAGTGAAAGCAACTCTCCCTTGTTGGGCCTGTGAACTTCAGTGTCACCCTTTCAACAATTCAGACAGCCAAAGTTATATCGTCTATGCCTGGAACCCTTAAGAGGAGGCAGTGGTTGGCAGATCCAGCACATTCCTACAGGTGGTCGTGGGTGGTGCTTTCACCGAGACTGGCACTCTACATTTTCATTGCTACTTTGCAAGGCATTTGTGAATGTCAAGGAGGTCAGATACAAGTTCAAGAGGAAAATGTTGATCTGGAAATTGAAAAACAGTCAAGTGAATAATTTTAATCAGCTAATGATTACACAAAGAATTTGTACAAAAGCAGTAAGGTTTAAAAAATCTGCATGCACTGGCATATTTTTTAGCTTTCTCTAGTATTTTCATTCTAAAACCAAGATGTAAGTGGAAAATGTTATTAGCATCTGGGAAAGGCTCCTTGCCAGTCATGAAAACCTTCATTAATCATTGAGTACCTCACCCCCAGGTTTGAAGAACAATGACTCATCAGCACTTGTACAGCAATCTGGAGAGGTAACTAGATTTTGAATTTTCAAAGTTTCCTTGCTTAGGAAATTCTTTACTCTTGGAATGTAAGACTACTTTAAGTGACTATGCCTGTGTTTATGGAAGAGAAGTAGGGAAAGGAAAATGCACTGTAATTGAGAAGTGATATTTATGTTTAGAATTTCCTGTTCTTTTCAGTTTAGGATTTAATTTTGAGCACTTTTGCCCAAGGGGAAAAAGGAGGCCTCCAGGGAGCTGCTATGGGCCCATCTCATTGCTTATACTTTACTGCTTGTAAATACACTTGATCACATATTGTCCTATACCATTCATCCAGAATATTCTGTGGGGAAAAACAATACAGTAAGGGTAAAGAAGATGTGTTTGGAAACTGAGAGAGCTTAACTACCTTTCTCTTCACAGAAGGATCATTGCAACTTAATTCTTTGTTACAGCACATGTCAAGTAAATTTGACTTTAATTCATGTCAGCTGGTACTGAAGTTACTGTTTAAAATGAAAAACAATAAACACAATACCTAGGAAAGAAGATACTTACAGAATTCTTTAATTTCTTCTTTAAAAGTACAGAAAAATGAAAAATACATTGATAAATGGGAAAACAATATTATTGGTAGTAAAATGAAGCTCATATTCTCTTTCTTTTGGATATGCTGTCTTTTTATTAATATATTTTTAATTTAATTACATTTTCCACTTGTGTGTGTGTGTGTGTGTGTGTGTGTGTGTGTATGTGTGTACACTAGGGTTTCTTGCCACTACAAATGAATGCCTGACACATGCATCACTTCCTGTGTTTGACTTAAATGGGTGCTGGGAAATTGCATCCAGGCCAGCAGGCTTTGCAAACAAGCTCCTAACCACTTACCTCTAGTCTCTAGCCTCATGCAGTCTTTCTAAAATAATAATGCTTTCCTCTGTATCCCATCACCTCTTCAATGGAAATTTAGAGATTGATAGGATTAGTAAATGGGTGAACTTTTCTACACTTCTTTTCAGCCATACAGGACTGTGTGGTATATCTACACGTATGAGAAGTCACCTCCTATTTTTCTATCAGTAGGATCACTGGGAAAGAGCTGATGACCTCCGTCTTTTTGGCTCAGGTGACTGGGGAGTTATCCTTCCATTAGCTTCCAGGACTCACAGGCTGCTTCCTCGTTTGTGAGGAGGTACATAGTCTAACTTGCTCTCTGGGGTCAGCAGCTGCAGGAAGAAGAAATGAAAACTGTCTTCATTGTCATCAGGTCTCTTTCTCTGCCAAAGAACAATTGATCCCCGAATCTGCTAGCAGAGGGAAAAGGCTTTCCAAGGACAGCAGAGGAAAGAGACTAACCCAAATTATCAGCCTCCCTGGGGACAGGGAGTTGTCTAGAAGCAAGCAATAACAGGAGCAGGCCTAGAGGAAGAGCAGAATGTTCTGTTCTAGCTCTCTGGGGACAGAGATGCAGGGAGGTCTGGGAATCCCCAGAGCATGCTTTGCACTTAGTAGGGCTCTTTCTGTAATGCAATGGGTTTGTTTTTCATTTTTAAGAATGTTGCCTAGAATGTCTTTTAAATCAAAGGAGTTTCTTTTCCAACAAAGCCACAACTCTCCAGGACAATCCTGGGATTAACAGCCACTGAGAAAAGTAGCCATCACGCCACTCAACGCACATGAAAGAGCATAGGAAGAATGTCCCCTGATCCTGCTGGAGTTCAAATGTTATGAACTAATCTCACCCATATGAAAACAAGAAGGAATTCCATAGTTAAACAGGAACCCATGAACTATTGAGAGTTTACTACTAAAAGATTCATTTTGAGAGAAATGCTAAATCATGCACTTAATTCAAAAAGAAAAACAAACCCAGAAGGAAGGAATAGAATCCAAGAGGAAGTGATATAAGAAGAGATGATGGTAAAATCTGGCAGTATGTCAACATCCTATCAGCTATAAATAGTACATAATATTTGGGAAAGTTAATATCAGAATGTGATTTAATTACTGTATAATAAAAACACAGAAAAGGGAAGAAGTAAATTGAGAAGGATATGAAAGCTTTCTATGATCCTTGTCATATTTAGGAGTGGAATGAGGTATCAATTTTAGTTTGTTAGAAAGATATAAATTAAAGTTTTCATGTTTAAGTAATATAATTTTTTATTTAAAAAAGAGAAAAATGAAACTCCAAAATAATCATGATATAAAATTAGCACTAATTCTGAGTCCTGATTACACATTGACATTTTCTTTTTCTAAAACCATCCTAGCCAAATTTAAGATAGTACAAGCAAGCAATGTAAGAGAAAATGAAAGAGAGGAGAAAGGGAGAGAAAGAGAGAGAGAATAAGAAAAAAAACTAGGAATAACACAACATAGTGAGAGTTGAGAAAAAGTTTCAGGACTGAATAAACAAAGCAATATATTTTAAGACTAGAAAAAGAAAACAACCTTATGTAGAGCTAACTGAAAGGAACAAGCATCTACAAAAATCAATCAATAAAAACTGTCCTTAAAACAAAACAATGTGCAATTCCATAATAAAAATTTTAAATTTTCTGCAAATTGGAACAAGGAAGTAGTAATTTTATATCATAGATAGAGAGCTGAAGCTAAGAAGAATCTGAAACTGTCTAGTTACTTTTACTCTCTAGCTAAGAATTCCCATAAGAATCTTCCAGAAATATATACAACATGTGGCCATTGTTAAGCATACCATGTTATATTCTTGAAAATGTTGAAATTGTGGATTTTAAATATCCTAAATAATAGCAACAAAGGTAAGTGTTATGGTTTGTTCCTCAGAGGTCCGTGCTCTTGGGTGTGTTCCTAGTGTGGTATACCTAGGTGTTGTCATGGTGGCAGCTTTAAGAGGTAAAGTCTAGGGGAAGGTGACTAGGAGGTGATGGGGGCTTCACTAACATACACAGATCCACACTATCTTGGGTCTTTAGGGTTAAATTATAGCCTTGTGCTTCATGTCTCACCTTGCGGAATCTTCTGCACAGGCACCCACTACTATGATACTATGTGCCACAAGGTCAAGCAGATGCCAATACTATGCTCTTGGTCCTGCCACATTGTGAGCTAATTCTACATCTTTTCTTTAAAGTACCCAGGTTGGAGTATTATGCCATACAAGCACAAAATTCAATAACAAAACAAGTTATGTGAAATAATGAAATATATTAGCTTAATTTATCCATTCCACAATGTATACATGTTTTAATGATAAGCATATGTAATTTTTATTTTTTAATTCAAAAGTTAAAGGGAGTGGATACAAAGAAGGAAGAAAGAATAAGCAGAAGTACAAAACACAGAATTGTGACTCTCCTGAGAATTCCTCGTGCTTCACTATGAAATGTGATGCATGGAATTATACATAACCCTCAGTTTCTCAGGTTTATCCTGTTTCATTTAGCTTATAGAGTGCAATCTTCTTAACACTTTCATCTTCTTCTTCATATTTCAAACTAAAGGACTCTCTGGATGTTACTTTAGAGTCTAGAAAGATTCTGGGCCTGATCAATGCTTATTAACTATTCAGTTAGGCATCTGATACCTGGGTAAACAGCCCATAAGTGAGTTAACCCAAAGTAGCAGGTAATTCCTGAACAGAGACAGGTGATGTACACATGAAAACTGTAACCTGTCCTTTTTGATTTACATGAAGAACTCTTGGTCTTGGAAAATTGCTTATATAGTTGCAATTGAACTCAGTGCATTTCTTTTTTAAATTTGAGAGAGAAAGAGAGAGAAGAAGAGGCAGAGAGAGCAGGTGTGCCAGGGCCTTTTCAGTCACTGTGAATGAACTCCAGACACGTGCACCCCCTTGTGGGCATGTGGAGCATTGCATGCTTGTGTCACTTTTTGTGTCTGACTAAATGTGGGACCTGGAGATTGGAACCTGGAGGTTCTTCACAGGCTTCACAGGCAGGCGCCTTAACCACTAAGCCATCTCTCCAGCCTTCAGTGCATTTTTTAAAGCAATTAGTTATTTGAAATGTTCTAAATACTCTCAATATAATAGATTGCATTTTTAGAGATTTTTATTAATGTGACCTCTCTTGAGTCTTACAAAGGCTGTGAAAAACATAGACTCCTTTCTTAGTTTTTAGCATGTATAGAAGGCCTGTTTCAGGGTATACTCAGACCAAATCTGAATACATTGCTAAACTTTTCATTTCTGATATGCTGCCTCTATTCTAAGGTCTTTTTCTTCAGGTGGATATAGAGATAGCAACCATTAAGGCAATAGGATCTCTATAGGTTTTCTCACCTATACCAGACTGTCACTTGGAGGAGAGCCTAGACCAGGCTTGGTCACCTGAGCTTCTACAAAGACTCCCGACTTGGATTGAGGCCATTGAGTCAGCAGTATGAGAAAGCTAAACCTTAAAAACTTTTCATTTCTTTTTGCTTCTATAGCCATATTTTTCTTCAACCATAGCATAAGTGAAAGCTTTAAAACCACCCCATCTTCTTTTTCATAACTAGGAAGTTTACATTTGACAAATTTTGCACAATACCTATTTTGGAAAATGTAGTATATTTTTTTTTCTGTTCTTAAGAGACAAGTATTCTAGGAGTTTTTTTTTTTTTTTAATTCACATTAGGTATACCTCAAGACACATTTAACCACTGAATTTGTTCATCCTATATTTGTTATGTTCATAAGCACAAGTACATTTGTGCCCACAGACTTGTAATTTTCAAAGTACTTTCTCTGTATGGTCAGTCTTTTTTTTTATTTTTTATTTTTTATGATACCCAAAAGGGTAAGAAGGAAAGATAGTATAATGTTAGCTTTAACAGTTGGGGAAAATGAGGCTCACTAAGGTTTCTCAGAGATGAATAGCAGGTGGACAAATGGCATGGATCTTTAGGTTCCCAAATGGCACATGCTTTCCATAGAACTAAATTACCTTGGGTAAAGATTTATAGAAATGTTAGAAGCCATAGCAATGGGTGCTAACAAGCCTCACTTTTTGGCCATTTTCACACAGGGGAAAACTCTGGCCTCAGACTCTGAACACCATTGTTTCTCCAAAATGGATAACATCTGAATTTCAGTTCAGACTGGCCATCAAGCCATCAAGGTATAAATGGAGCCAGTACATTAACTTCAGCTACCCTGGGTGATTCCAAGGGACACTCATTGAGCTTGACATTCTTTTTTATTTTTATGTTTTGCGGGTCTTCAGAGGCAAGGTCTCACTCTAGCCCAGGCTGACCTGGAAGTCACCCTGTAGCCCCAGGCTGGCTTCTAACACACAGTGATCCCCTGATCCCCCTACCTTTGCTTCCCAAGTGGTGGGATTAAAGGCATGCACCACCATGTCCAGCTTGACATTATGGTTTTTAGACAGAACCTCTGGATGAAAGACTATAGGCTTAGATCTACCCCAAACTGAGGTGTGACAAGATAGTGGCATCCTGGGAATCTTGGCTGGAAAGCTATACAAAAGGCTTTGTAGATATGGTTTATATATTGCTAGCTTGATCATCTCTTGAATAAAAATAAAAATTGAGGATGTGAATGCATGAGTACATGTGTTTGTGCCAGGTACTCACATGGATTTCAATCATTTATCATGTTAATCCCCATAGGAAATAAGTATTGTCAAATCATTTTGGAGAGAAGAAGCCAAGATCCTGGGGAGCTAAATGTCTTGCTAAAGGGCACACATTTATGAAAGACAGAGCTGGCTTTTTTAGAAATTGGGTCTGTCTACATGTGAAGTTCAGAGTCAGCCTACTTCATCTGCAGCTAAGAGTGGAAGATAGTTAGGGTCATGGTGAGGGAAAGACCTTGATTCTTTTCTGTTGAGACAATGGCTTCTGATTGAATATATTCTTTTCAGGCTTAGGGGAACTTGAGTAGATCTGAAAGGGAGGAAAGAATAAATATCAGGTAAGAGTATCCTGGAAAAATGTTGTTAAAAATAGCTATTTTATAGTCATGCCAGATGCAAATGTGTGCTGTATCCATTTCTCTGCTTAACAGCATACTTTTAGGTAGATTGTTAAACATTATTCTATTAAAGCCAAAACATTACCCTGTGGGGATGAAGTCTTATACATTTGCTTGTTCCCAAAAGGTTTGAGGAAGCTTAAAAATTATCCATTACTCATTGAAAATTGCCAAAGTGGAAGGCACAGAGCAATTTTTCACTTTTTACCTGAAAATTAGATTGAAATTAAAGTAAATAAACAATGAAATGGGTTTACTTAAATCAACTTTGTATATAAAAGGCAGACCACAGATGGGAGCTCACTGGGCCCATCTTCTACCTGAGGAAGGACCTAATTAAATCTATTCAAGTCTCCATTATGATAGTAGTCTCATTCAGGAGTGCCTTTCCTCATTCTTCCAATTTCAGGGAATATGTGGCAAGATCTAGAGGCATTTAAGTTGTTTCAACAGAATGGTTTTAGTGTTATCCAGTAAGTACAGGCTGGGGAGACTGCAGAACATCTGACAATATATTGAGCAATCCTCTACAACAAAGAATGAATCAACCCCTTATATCTCTACTGCCGACACTAACGTGATCTGCCTCACCAAGAAAAGAATTCAAACAGGGTTCATCACTGGGGTAGGCTGGTAAAATGCAGATGCTTAAAGTACCCCATATTCTCCCCTTTTATTCTTTCTAGTTATAATGAAACACAGAAGAGGAGATGACCATGCTTATGCCAGACCTAAAATGTAATATGAATTTTACCATATGCACCTCAGCCTGACCCCTGATCAGTCTTCACATGTTTCCTCAACACAATAAAATCAGAGTCAGTGAAATGACTCCTTTTCAGCATGGCCTGTAGTTAACCATGACTACTTACAATGCACGTGAGTTCTGAGGCAAAAGTCTATATAATAGATGTCTTTAAATGTAATGACATTCTAGCCAATGAACTCCCAATCACAGCCCACTGCAGGAAATTAATAACTGCTCAGAGCAGCTGCTCTAGCTAACCACTGACTCCAATAAATGATATTGTAATATTAAACTGCAGATTACTCTCTTTGGGGAGAATAATCTCTTTAAAATTGTCCATTCTCTGATTTTAATGAGAAAACTGACTACTTGAAAGTTGAAGGAAGAAGAACTAATTACTTCTCATGGTCTCCTTCAGGCTAGAAAGTTCTTTCAGGATTTACAACATGTCTAACAATTCTATACACAGAATCAGAGGTTTAGAGCAACTCAAAGACTCATGAGTGCCCCCAGACTCTTCTCAGCTCTACCCTTTGAGAACAAATCTGCTACTTCAAGACTGCTTCTGAAAGAGAGCTGAAGGTTGTGTTCAAGCTTGTCTGAGCCTATCACCTATGCCACCCAGTGTCCTGAAACCCCTTTGAGGCATACCATATGAACATCCCCACTCATAGTCTTCTTTCATAACACATGCACACACACACACTTAAATCTACTTTTTCACATATAAAAGAAAATGGGATGTGTCTCATTCTGAGTCTGGCTTACTTTGCTTAATATAACAATCTCCAGTCCCATCTATCCCCTATAAATGTCATGATTTCATTCTTCTTTATGGCTAAATAAAACTTTACTATCTATATGTAGCATATTATCTTTGTTCATTCATCTGTTGATGGACTATAGGTTAGTTCTATTTCTTAGCTATTGTGAATAGTTGCAGTAAACATGGGTATGAAAATGTCCCTGTAGTATGTTGACTTAGATTCTTTCGAGTATAGACTGAGAAGTATCACTGGGTCATATGATAGCTCTATTTTTAGTATTTTTGAAGAGCCTCCATACTGATTTTCATAGTGGCTATACCAGTTCATATTCCCATCAGCAGTGTATATGTGTTCACCTTTCCCCAAATTCTTACCAATATTTGTTGTCATTTCTTTCCTTGATAATAACAATTTTGACTGAGGCAAAATGAAATTCCAAAAATTTCATTTCCCTAATGGCTAAGAATGTTGAACACCTTTTCAAATATTTATTGGACATATGTAGTTTAATTTGAATCAACTTAGAACAAATATTCTACAGATGCCAGTGATGAGTAACAATGAGTAATCTCACCCCCATAGTTAGCTGCACAATCCAGGCATGTTTGGATGGTCAGAGCACAGGAAAGAATCTGCTGCTCCAAGTTAGCACCAATTCCCAGCTCTGATGTTGAGTCTTGCTCAAAGCCAATGTCCTCATGATTAGATTGTTGTTGGTGGCACTGAGCTGCCTCAGGCTTCATGCTCAGTGAGTCCAAGAGATAGTAAGGGAACACAGCATAGGTCTATCATCCTGGGCTGTCTCTTTCTCTCCCAGGAGACTGCCAGCCCTCCAGTGGGTTCTGGCCACATTTTGCAAATGGAAGATCTTAATTTTGTCCTGAATGACATTTTACATATCTCCAATCTACCTATTATGGGAGGGAATAAACAAAGAAGGGGTTTACTCAGGGAATGGGAAGCAGGTCAGGCGGGAGAGGAATGAGTGTCATGTTGAAAAAGTGGATACAAGTCAGATTGTAGAAAGTGTTGACTTTCCAGAAAATTAGACTGGATTTGTCATCTCCTTCAGATTTGTTATTTCTGTTTTGACCCTCCTCATTAAATTATGAGCTTCTTGACAGCAGGATTTGTCCTGTCACTGTCTCCACAGGCTTGGACCATGACTAGGACAAACATGATGGAGAACACACCTTGTTACAGTTAGATAGGGCTTCTCTTAGAGAGACCATCCTCCTGAGTCTGTCACAGATCCTTTGTCAGTTTGGTTCCATGTTTCCAACAGGCATCAAGAACTGGCATTGTAGCCGGGCATGGTGGCGCATGCCTTTAATCCCAGCATTCGGGAGGCAAAGGTAGGAGGATCACCATGAGTTCAAGGCCACCCTGAGATTACATAGTGAATTCCAGGTCAGCCAGGGCTAGAGTGAGACCCTACCTTGAAAAACCGAACAATGAAAAAACCAACCCCCCCCCCAAAAAAAAGAAGAAGAACTGGCATTGTGTTAGTTATAGACATCAAGAAGCACGTAAGGGCTGGAGAGATGGTATTGCAGTTAAGGTGCTTGCGAAGCCTAAGGATCCAGGTTCAATTCACCAGTACCCACATAAGCCAGATGCACAAGGTGGCACATACATCTGGAGTTCATTTGCAATGAGTGTCTAGAGGCCCTGGCTTGCCCATTTTCTCTCTCTCTCTCTCTCTCTCTCTCCCTCCCTCCCTCTCTCTCTCTATCTCTTTCTCTCTCTCAAAAAAATAAAAACAAATAGTAAAAATATTTTGAAAACAGAAGCACATGAGATGACTGTGAGATATCGCTATCTCTGCATCACTTAAGTAGCTTGTAGGCTGTTTCATTATCCTCCCCTAAAATACAGCTCCCAGTGTGAATGCTGAGGTAAATGACAGGCTATGGTGTACCCAGAAGAAGTGACAGTTATCTTCTGCAAACTCAGTGTCCATTGTTTGCAGAGCTGGCTCAACATGGTACATTGATGCTCTTCTAAGGATAGAATCACTGGACAGTTTTGTTGGGCCATGGGGACAGAACAAAATAGACAACAAAGGAAAACCTGGGGAACCAGGCTTGTGCAGAGTAACAAAGATACTTCAATGCTCCTTTTTTGGGTACAGATACAGGTTCTTCTGTTAACAGTGGTGTCTGTCATGGTGTTTCTAGGTTCTCGGTTCGAGAGTCAAAGAATTGGAAATGAAATGCACAGAGAATAAAGCAGCAGAACAATTGATTAAAAGCAAAGCCACAGTGCATTGTCAAGAGGGGCAGTGGGCCACTTGAGTGGGAAACTACTCAAAGGTTATTGCCCAGAGTTTCTTTATAAGGAGTCCTTGAGAAGGAGGAGGAGTTGGTTGCTATGTGGCACTTGGGGTGATTCTCTATTTTTATTGACAGCGTAAAGTCATATAAGCTTTTCCTTACTGTACATGTACCTTCCCATGATGCACATGATTTTAATCATATGCATACCCAATCATGCATAGGCAGACAATGTTGAGCAGGGATTTCTCTCTCAAAGTTCACTCAAAGAGCACATTGTCTTATTGCACATGCACCCAAAATCAGTACAGTACAGGATGGATGCCCCACTCCTGTTCCAATCCCAGATTGTCTAAGAACCTGCTTGCCTTCCTCAGCTCAACCCAGATCCAGAGAGTTCTAAACTTTAAATAAGACCTATAAACCTCATTTTCAAGAATGGTATAAGAATTACATAGGATCCCATCTATAGACAACATAGGGATTCTACCTGTAAAACTTGCAGCATTATGGGAATGCTTCAAAGGTGCAAAAGGCAGCAAAAGTCATCTTAGTGACTCCGATTAATACTTTTGGCTGAATATTTGATGGCCAAGTAGATTTCCAGCCAACTCTGCCTGGATCCTTCAAACTCTCACCTCTTTTAAAGTTGGTTGATGGACTATATCACCTGTAAGCATAGCACAGGGGCCCCTCATAATCTTATGTGTCCCTGAATCTTTAAGTTTTCATATGGTGTCTATATCCAGCAAATTATAAAATTATAATACAAATAAAGATTTTTTTTTGTACTACTGCCTTCTATTTTTAGGGCAGGGCATTTATCAGGATTTGCCACGCTGATTTCAAAATGTAAGAAGGAAATGACTGTGACTCTGTAATTACCCATTTCACTGGTTCCTGGTAGGTTTCCAGTACCCATGCCAACTCCTGACATCTGGCACCTGACCTCCCACTTCCAGGATCCAGTCGTCATCCTCACGATTCCTTTTGGTCTTGCAAAATGTGCTTCTGTGATTTTTACAAGAACATGTTGGACTAACGTTCTGAGAGATATAAACTGTCAGAACTAGGGAAACAAAACAGACTCATGAGCATTGGCTCAGGCTGTTTAATTTTTCATGGGTTTCGGACCTCCTTAAGTCTCATGAAAGCTACACATGCTCAATATGGGAACTGTCCCAGCCTGACAGCTCTGTATAGGATCTTAGTGGCTTTGTGGGTCTCCTAAAGTTTCTAAGGTCCATGGAATAAGGACTTTTGGTTCTGAAAGTGAGGCTCAGAGCAAAGAATTTTTCAAGGTTACCCAGTGAAACCTCTCAAAATGCTGCCTTCTGAGATACACCCAAAGGTTTATCTCATCAGTCTCCTAAGTAATTATAAATCCAGGCAAGTTGACAATGAAGATGAACTATCATACTTGGTTTAAAAAATAAGAATGTGAACTGGAGACATGGCTTAGCAATTAAGGCGCTTGCCTACAAAGCCAAAGGACTCAGGTTCAATTCCCCAGAACCCCTATAAGTCAGACTCACAAGGTGGCGCATGTCTCTGGAGTTCATTTGCAGGCCCTGGGATGCCCATTCTCTCTATCTGTTTTCCCCCTCCCCCCCACTCTCTCAAACTAATAAAATAATTTTAAAAAAAAAGAAACAAGTGAAACTATAGAAAACGTGTTTTTTTTTAAAAAGAAGGTAACTTTACCCTTTTAAGTATTCTTGAAGCTCTTGAAAGGATCTTTAAAGTATATTAAAATAGCAGTTTGGGCTTCCTGGGATACTCATTCTTGAAGCCTTCAGTCACTGTATAAACAGTATGATTTTTAGGCAGTGCAATGCTCAGAATGGGAAAACATTAGCCCCAGGGGAGAAACCACACTGAACATCCTTAAGGCAATATGAATAAAGAGATGAAGAGAGATTTCCTCAACAAGCCTAAGCCTTCTCTCCTCTCTTTGGGTCTCTTCTTTCCAGCTCCTGTCTGTACTATGGGGGCTACCCCATTCCAGGACCATCCAGCTAAAGTCTTCCCCAATTCCTGACTCTTAGAAATCATGAGATGTATTAATAAGAACACTCATATTACATACAATTATTTTTTGTGATTTATTAAATAGCCATAGAGAACCAGAACAGACTTTTCCCTCGCAATTGAAATATTCCCTTTTTGTCTATAACTAGAAATAATTTGAGGAAGAAAAGTTCAAGGTCCAATTAAAATTGCTACCTCTTTTTGGATTATTTACACATAAGAACAGAGGAAAAAGAAAGCTTTATCTTATAAGACATCAAAGTAAGCTACTTCTCTACCAGAAAACAGGAAAACACACACCAGTTCTGCTTGCATTACATATAATGAAATTACATTATGGTTTGCCATTGGGGAAAAGTTGTTCTACATGCTCTAGGAAACATATAGCTCAAGTGCCCAACCAGGGGAATAGTGAGTCTTCTCATCTTGAGCCAGGCAATGGAACTCTTGGACTTAGTGATGATGGTGCCCACTGACCCACAGGCTTTTCTCAAGTGTCCCAGAGAGGTGATTGCAGACTGCATTCCTCTTCAGACCCCTTCCCAGTTTGACAAGCTCCAAGGAGGCACTGCATAAGCAGCACAGGAAATGCAAGCCATCTGTACCAGAGCCTGGGAACACAGTTTCCCCAGTCCCTTTGCTGGTGTGGTCCTGGCATAGAGCTGGGCCTCTGGAGAAATGAATTAAAGAAACAAGTCCAGTGGAGAACATGGGATTCTACTTCCATTCATCTTCCTTATTTTGCAAACACCACATTCTGCAAATCCCATGCCAGTAAAGCTCTTGGATCAGGCTTCAAATTCTTCTGGATCCTTAAGGGAGGAGATGTCAGGACTGGCCAAGAATCTAAGTGGAAACTGATGACAGAAGCTGACATTAATCAGCTACACAGTATGTTCTTCCCAGCAGGTTTCTTCCAATAAATCAAAGGCCAGCAAATCCGAGGGGTGTTTAGCCATGAGAGAGCAACAGTTTGCTGTTCTCTTCCCTTGCTAAAGATGATGAATTTAATGTTTAATTGAATCCAACACTGGTGGCCGTGGGAGTGTTTGCTGTAGGTGTGTGGTGTACATACCATGTACAGTCACATTTCTTCACAGGCACCCCCTGCTGCACATGCTTCACCATTTATATTGATGTTTCCTGGCCAAAAAGAACCACCTCTCTATCTAGTGATCTGAAACAGACTCACTCTGTAGACTCTGATGATGACCAAATGATTCCTTTTCCTTCCTGCAAGAACTAGTTAAGATATATAAATACATTAATGCATTCACGTGTGTTTAAAACCCAGCAGAGTTCAATGTCTTTTGATATGCATATGTGTAAGGGCAGAAGTGCTAGATTCAAAGGCTTGGGTCTGAGGCCAGATCCATCTAGGGTCATGCCTTATGTTCCTTCCTTGATACTTGTTTTTGTTATCCTTAAAATGAGAATTGTAATCTATACCACTGATTTGTGATGAAAAAAAAAAAAGAAGAAACTGCATGGGAAAAGGGTTCTGATGGTGAAAAAGTACTATGAACAGAGACTAAGATTACTGTAAACTGGACATAGTGGCTCATGTCTTTAATCCCAGTAATCAGGAAGCAGAGGTAGGAGGATTGCTATGAGTTCAAGGCCGCTTCGAGACTACATAGTGAATTCCAGGTTAGCCTGGGCTAGAGTGAGACCCTACCTTGAAAAACCAAAAAGAAACAAACAAGAAAAGATTATTGTAAGTTTTTATCACTAATAAAGCATTTACTAAAGAGCGTGAAAAATGAGGTGGACTCATGCAGCAGAAAATTCTGAGGAAGGGCATGAGAAAAGCAAACCCCAGGGTCTCAACAACATCGGATCCAAAACTCCTCTAGGACACATATCTTGATGGTGATAAATTATTTATCTCTAAGGCAAGATGCATAATAGACTATACTAGCTCCATAAATAATGGAAAATAGTGGAAGTAATTCAGCTATTTACAGCCAAATAATTACTCTAGGGTCAGTGACTTGGATAAGTAAGTGAATACTGTTCCTAGAGTGTGAATGATAATTTATTCATAATGTTACTGTGCATAGTTGTGAAAAATAGACCTAGATGTGTTACTATCACTCCAACTTTTTAAACTTCCATCCAAAATAGGTGTTGGCCTTGACAAGAAAAATAATATGATCTTAGACATCTTGAATCTTGTGTAGGTAGTGTCAATAAAATTATCACAGTTAACATTACTTATGTTTATATGCTTCAAAAATACTGTCCAATCTGCTTGGAAAGTACAGTCTTCTACTAGTCCTGAAGTATGAAGCACAATTACCATACCCTGGTTCAGATATAGAACTGAAGTTCAGTGAAGAAACATGGTTTCCCCAAGGTCCCAGAGATGCTAGGTAGTGGCAGGTCACTAGGACTGGCTTTCCTGACTCCTCATCAAACCCATCTGTGCCTATGCTTTCAACTGTCACTTTGGACTTCAAAGAAATAAGAAACCTAAATTGCTTAAGACAATTTTATGACATGCATCAATGTTAAGAATTTCATCTTAGGCATCTCATAAAAATGTACAAAGGACCCTGTAGACCAGTGCCATAACATCTGAAATATGTTTGCTATAACTGCAGATATACAAATGCTTCTTTCATTTACTCTCTCCTGGAATACCAAGAGTGATGCACTATTTGCACACATGTAAGGGTTGGGCAGATGATTCAGTTTACTTACTAGTTGTTTGTCTTGAGGCAAAGCTTGTCTCTAGGTCATGACCTTCTTCCATATAAACTTAAAACTACAATTAAACTACACCTGACAGGACTATATGTGTGTGTGTGTGTGTGTGTGTGTGTGTGTGTGTGTGTGTGCGCATGCACGCATGCCTGCATGTGTTTCAGCTTTTTAAGAAAGCCTTCTCTAGACTTCAGATCTTTGCTCAGCTCTTTATGCCATTCTTCTATTTTCTTTTTGTGGAGAACATTTTACTGTTGGAAGTTCGATTAGTACCTTGTCTTTCTTCTTAACACCATAAATCTAAGTGAGTAGGAATGTGATGTTTCCTTAACTTTTTACCAAGGACACATTTAACATGCTTGGACTCCAGTTCCACCAGCACAGTCCACAGTGTTCACTGTTAATGGTGTCCACAGTGTATTACTCAGTCTTTCTAGCAACAACAGCAACAGCCCCTTTGCCTCACAAAGTGCACAAAAAACAAGCATATATTACCAGTCAAGTCTTCAGACAGGCAGTTAATGTAAAAGATTTGAATTAACTATTCCTACTACTTTCCACAGCCTGATAGCCTGGCATAGAAGTGTTTGCTATTCTATAGTTATGAGATTCAAGTACAGCATGACTACTAAATTCACATAATTTTCTACATATAGGAATCATTTGCAAAACACTTTACTCTTTTGTATCATTTACATTCATTATAGTAATTACCATCAAGTTTCTCACTATCAAAGATTAGACATGCATGACGGGCTTTGGGACAAGTGCTGTGCTAGCTGCCATGGGGCAGAAATGACTGAAACCTGGTATTTTCCTAACTATTCTCTCAAGATCATTAATATTTTAAATTTTCTGATTGATTCATAGAAGACAAAAAATGTGGCTCCATGATACCTGAAAGCCGTGAGATATTACACCCTCCCCAAGTGTAGATGGCTATGCACATCAGGACCAACAGGAACATTAGAAGATTCCTGACCAATACTTAAGACTGAAGGAAGCTTAGAGTCTCCTAAGTCAGTTTAGAGGTCTGCATATCAAACCTTCCCTTAATGAAGTCAGACTTGTATTGGCACAGAGGAGAGCCCATTCTCACACCCAGGTGGAGGAGTTTGCTTATCCAACAATATCAGCAGATTACAATTTTCCAGTTAATTTTCTATGCTCTTCAAAGAGACCACCTCCTCAGAAACCACCAAAGTCAAATTCAAGTGAAGTTGATTGCTGTGACCAGCAACTAAGTCTGCCATCAAAGTGTGTGACAACTCACAAGTAGTGCTGCCACTGCCTATCTCATGCAATTTAAACTAAAAAACACAGAGCACAAACAAAACAGATTTTGCTTCTCATAAGTTCCAAGTACACATTCAAGGGCATGGTAAAGTAGAGGGAAGATTTATCTTGAGAAATATTTTAATGCTCTTAAAATTCTAATTCTCTTAGTTCTCTGCTGTTTCCTGCCCAAAGAATCCCCTACTCTAAAGCATGCCTATCAGATATTAATTTTGCCTTAGTTTTTCTTATATTGGCCCAGTTAATAACATTCTAATTTCAATCAGATTGTCAGAATCATACAACACACCTCACATAACATCCTATTCATCCCCACTACTAACTGGCAGACTTTGGATAAAAGAGTTGGCTCCTAGAAATTACATGGTCTTTTAGAAGACAGATTGTTTCTAGTAGAAATGTAAGAAACTTCCCCTTTCTGAAAAGATGAATGGAGAAGAAGAGGACTGTGAAGAAGAACCTGGACTCTGCTTAAGCATCCAAAAAATAGCACCATTCAGATTTACTTATGAGTCATGTGAAATTATGTAGTGTTAAATGAGCATGCCAAATGAATGAATAGGTCCACATGTACTCTTCAGTTAATAGGTTTTAAAAGACAACTGAAGTTCATTCTCTCCCCATCACCACAATCACCACCACCACCATCATCATTATCATCATCCAACACAAATTATCAGAAGAGGAGTTAAGGCAGTGTAAAGACAAATTGAAAAGTGTAACGATTTAAGCAGAGAGGGCTAAGAGGGAACATTTCATGGATGATGTCAAGATTAGGGGAATATAATGATAGTATAGTTGTCAGAGGGAATCAGAGATAGTTCTAGAAACAAGGCTTGGTGAGCCAAAGGCAAATTAAATGAATATGCTGATGTTTACTTTCCCAGCTTTTCATAGGAAATTGAAGATGGTTTTCAGAAAGGCAAGTGGGGAAAAGGTGAGTCCATAAATGATTATCCTCTCAAAACTTTGATTTAAAACACTTGTTCTCAAGCATACTAAAGATTGAATATCTTATAAAATTTGCACAATGGAGTTTTTTTTTCACAAATTATTTGAAGAAAATACCTTGAGGACATGGAAACATGCCAAATTGGGAAAAAAAAAAAAAAAAAAAACATGAAGGATAGAACAAAAGCATGCTACTAGAATTTCAGCCAGGAACTTTCTTCTCTCCCTACCACCTACCCTCTATAGTCTGAGATGGCAAGGACTTGGCTCAGTGCCTATATAAAGCAGATGCCCTAGAGCTTGGCTTCAGACTATCTTGGATGCATTTCCAGGATTAGTTTGTCTTTTGCTTGATGTGAAAGATAGGGTAAATTGCTTGTAGGCAAAGTTTCATCCTGAATTGAAACATCCTAAAAAATAATGCTAGATGTCATCAGGCTGGTATTTATGGAAGGCACATGTGTGGCTTCTCTGGATTACTGGGAAACTTGTTTCTTCAGAGAGTTCTTAGATAGTCTGAATATCCAAACTTGGAAAGAGAAGGAACTGATTGCAAATTTGTCTCATATCATGTTTGTCCTCCTGCTTCCTATTCCCCATCATCTAATGATAGCAGGATCCCTGTGGACCATAGATCCTAGACTTTGAAGTTCATCAAAGCTTCAAAATCCTCCCTGTCCGTGGAGACATGATTCATTAAGGACAAGGGCCTAGAGGGCACCTCAGGGTGGATCATTAAGCTTTCTTCCATCCCTGTTGAGAATAAGTCAAGTGATTCCTCTGTGGACCACTGAAAGGAAAAAATAAGGATGGAAAGAATGATGAGGAAGAAAATATGGAGCTGTCCAATTTCTGTGACTGGAAGAATTGTGAGGTGAGTAGTTCAATCCATTACCTGTTTGGTCTTCACCCTTGACATTCCAAGGGCACATTAATCCCCAGGGTCATTGCAGTTTAGGAGCAAAGGAAGAAGGAGCACGTATACTGAGCCGGCTTTCTGGGTTCTGCTGCCACTGCAGGCTGGTGTGGCTTGCAGAACACATGAGGAGAAGACAGTACAACTGATGACAAGTATATAGGAAGGCCCTTAAAAACTACCTGCAGGAAGGCTAGAAATGGAAATAAATGTACAAGAATGAAGGAGGGCAGAGAGGTGAGGTGAGAGTGGTACCTGTATCAGGCAGTGCTAGAGAGCAGGTTTCTAGGTACTTCACATTGCTCAGCCTCTTCTCACTAGTAGCTAGGAATGATGTCAATACCTTCATCATCTTTTCACAATGCAGTCTTTTAGATCTCTCAATATACTTTCCTTCATTATATTTCCCACAATTAACAGGCTATGCAGGCAGCTTCTGAAGCCTCATCAATAAGAAGAGGAAGGACTTCCATTGAACCTCAGTTGTTACAACAGGAAAGAAAGAGACCATGGTTATTCTAGAGATCCACCAAAGATGGATCACAGCTCAGGACTCTTAGGGGAGCAGCTGGGGAAAGAGAGACACATGGTGAGAGTTCTGTGGCAAGAAACTTGGAGGAAAAAGGCCAAAGAGACAAGCAGTAAAGAGTGAGGAGGTGTGAAAGAAAGAAAACACTCATCTACAGCCACAGCCACTGCACCATCATGTTTCACTTAGACTGTATCCTGGACATGGATGGATGAGATGATAAACAACACCCACACAGGCTGACTAAGGGCTCCTGGACTGCAGGCCTATGGAGGGGAGCCACTGCTTAATTCTCACCCTGGCTATGCCAAGGGAGGAGAGAATCATGGTGCTTGTGTGGCCATTAGTGGGGACCATAGAGGGCAGGGTACAGTTAGAGATGAGCCAACCTCTGGGCAGAAGTGGTGGGAAAATGAAAGGAGAAATAGCTCCTGACAGATGTCCTTTCTTCAATAGTTAGTCCTAAGGACCCCATCAGTACCCTTGAGCTTCACATTCCTGAGTGAGTCACTGTCCTCATAGGTTTCTGCTGTGCATCCATTGAGCCAGGAGAGGGAATATGGCTTGAATTTAGAATCCCTTGCTTTCCACATGGGGTTGACCTAGTTATCCCCCTAAGCACTGTGCTTTTGGTAATGGCCTCTACACATAGGACAAAGGCTAGAATTCCAGTTGTGCTATTGCACACTTGACTTAACAAGACATTCATTAACTCACTCGTTCCTTCATGCATTCCACTTACATCACTGTCAAGCAGACACCTCGCTTGACATGAGAAGAGCCTGGCTTTGAAGATCTCAGCCTTCTGGGAGACCTTGGCCTGGCAGGGCACCTGAGTAAGTCAACAACTGATTTCAATTTAGTATGGATGTTACAATGGGATTGAGTCAAACATTAGATACAACTGTAAGATGGATTGTTGGTGGGAAAAGAGTTTGAACCATCCAGGAACTGCTTAATTATGCCACAATTCTGCAGGAATGAGATTTCATCCCAAAGATGATTCCCAAGGAATGGTCTTTGTTCTCATGGCCCATGATAGGTTAGTCCTGTCCCAGCTATTATCCCTTCACATGGTGACATAAACTAACTCAATGGGCTTTATACTACTGGAGTTAAGTATCTTCTCTCATACTTGACTTCATCTTTATTCTACCAAATTCAGTGTTCCTTTAATGTCTTATTTTAAATATGGAGTTTCATATTATACAAAAGAAATATGCGTATAGGCCTTTCCAATGTCCCACAACACACAGAGACACATGGACCCACACACAGAGACATGTATTGTGTTACATATGGTTCCACCTTGTGGGCAGAGGTAGCTTTTATGACATAAACATAACCACCAAGGAGGCTGAGTGACAAAGGCAAGGCCGGTCCAACATGAGACTCTATTGATTTACATGTTGTGTTCTTGTCTACTTTTCTACTAGCAAAGAGTAAACAATCACCTGGAAGTTTCTATGGGAGAAGTGCTCAGTGTGGGTCCAGGCATCTGGAGGACGAGGGGCCAGGCCTTTGTAAGTTGTGTGATGTGAGATAAGTTGCTTCAACATCCAGCCTGCTTCTTATTAAATCAGAGATGGTAATAATACCCACCTCAAGGTTTCTGTGAACATTAAATGCAAATAAGTCTGGCAGAGCCAGTCAATAAAAAATAAGGTTCTTTTATTTATAAGGGGTTTCTCTTCCAAAATATTTGCAACCCTAGGAAATGGGGATCTCTTAAAAAAATAAATAAACAAGAAGGAAGTAACTCAACCAGAAGAACTCCATGTCTGCCTGGGTTTGAGGAAGCTCTTATAACTAAAGGCTCAAATTTCCCCTCCTTCGGCTGACAGAGTTGGAGGCCAGAGCCTGATACTTATCTCCTCCCATCTGTTTCTCTCTGCAATCTTATTATAAAAGATGTGTCTAGTCCAAAACAGTGGCCCCTTCCACGTAAGTGTGCAAAATCCTTTCTCTACATTCCTTAGTCCTTTGCTCACAGGCTTCCAGCTATTGAAGCCCTGTGCTGAGATGAGGCTCTGTGGCAGTCCTGAGGTCGAGCAGGCTGACACAGATGCTCAGGTGGTGTCTACAAAGACCTCCTTTACTCCCCAAGTACTGTTGCTGAGACCTGGGCTCGTCCCTGAGCATCAGCTTGAGCCAGATGGGCTGCTTCTGGGAGCCTGCCACACAGTCCTTTCTCATCTATGGGAGTTTTGTCTCTTCCTCTGTTCATTGTCCCCATTTCCCTTTACTGAATCCTGGCTTCCAGCTCAACTTCCCAATTGTTCTAACTTCCTGAATACCAACTACACTTTTGCCTTATGGTGTCATCTCAACCCTATCTTTTATGGACCCCTGTAAAGGCAAGGCAAATTCATCCCCTGACATCAGAGTTCTCCATATTCCCAGTTGATCTGACAAATGTCTTTCACACAGGAGGAGCCATAGAAAGGACCCATATAGACGTGGGGATCCCAATTCATGTATTGCCCTGTGTTTCAGTTCCTTCTTCTATTAAGGAAGACATTGTATTAACTCTACCTTATGTTTCTAGAACATTAGGACATTGTAAATGAAATTTATTTCGAGCCATTCTTTGACCAATATTTAAGTAAACTGATATATTTTTTTAATGGAAGAATGACCTCTTTCCATGTGGCAAGGTCTCCAACTTCACAACCATCCAAAGCCCTGCTTCCTTTAGTTCTCACCCTTCATGGCCCACGCCACCCCATCTCCAAGCTTTTCTAAGCTCCAAGAGTGCAGGCCAGGTCTCGGGATTTTCTGGAGGGCATGGGGACTGAGCACTGCTGCTTTTTCCACAGGTACAGGCTGATGCTCACGGGACCTTGATAGCATCTGAAGAAAGGAAGCTGCTGAATGCACTTCCCTGATTCTTTGGTTCCTGGGACCATTCAATAATTTGGAGACTGTACTTAGAAACAGTGGCAATGACTTTGTACCTCCCAAAATTCATTAGCTAAAGCCTTAATCACCATCGATTTAATATTGGTGGGCTGGCTTTGGAAGAGGATTAGGTTAACATGAGGTCATGTGGATGGAGACACATGGTGGGATTAGTACTCATAGGAGAAGCGGTCACAGCTCTCTCCATCATCTGTGGATTCCATGAGAAAGCGGCTATCTGAGAAGAAATGAAGTCCTCACCACATACTGATTCTGCAGGCATAGGACCTTAGACTTCCTCTCCTCCAGACCTGTAAGAAGCAAGTTATTAAAGTCACCAAATCTGTGGTGTTGTGTGAGAGCAGCCTTCACTGATTAAGATGTTAAGGGAGCCTAGAGACTAATAAATCTTTGTACCCCAAATTGCTCATTGGGATCTTGTAAGCCCATTCATCCTTGCTATCCAACCTGATCTTAGCTGCTGGGCCTGGGATCTTACCTTTTGTGCAGTCATCTTGCAGGAAAAGCTCACATTTTTGGGGGGAAGAGGGTTGAAGGAAAAAGCTAACATTTTAAAGGGTCTTACTCTGGTCCAGAAAATGCACAACATGCTCAAATAACCTAATTTATTAAAACAACTTATGCAGTAGAGTCAAGAAAATGATGCTTAGAGAGTTATTTTAACACAACCATCCAGACATTCACTGGTGGACACAGCTGAAATATAAATGCAATATCTCTATATCCAAATTGCTTGATGCTGGCTTCAAAAATGACCAATCAAACAAAGAACTCTGATGATCATTCTTCAGTGACATCCCAGGACCATAAGCGCCAACTTCCTAAGTCTGTAAGTTTTTCTCTATTTTGATTTTTTTTTTTTTTTTTTGCAATTAGAGTTCCTTCCTTTTCTATTTTATGGAAAAGTTTGAGAAGCATTGGCGTTAGATCCTCCAGGAATGTCTGGTAAAATTCAGCAGTGAATCCATCTGGGCCTGGGCTTTTTAGTTGGGAGACTTTTTATAACTGCTTGAATCTCTGTGGTTGTTATAGTTCTATTTAAATGGTTTATCTCTTCTTGATTTAATTTTGGTAGGTCATATGAATCAAGGAATTCATCCATTTCTTTCAGGTTTTCAAACTTAGAGGCATATATATTCTTAAAGTATGTCCTGTATGATTTTCTGAATTTCTTTGGTATCTGTTGTGATGTTGCCTTTTCATCTCTAATTTTATCAATTTTTGTCTCTTCTCTCTGGCCAAATTTGAATATTCAGCGCCCACTGTTTTCACTGCTGATGACTTCTGTCTCATACTGCCCAGCATTTTTTTTGGTCAGATTTGCTAAGGGTTTGTCAATCTTGTTTATCCTTTCAAAGAACCAACTCTTTGTTTCATTGATCTTTTGATTGTTTTTTGGTTTCCATTTCATTAATTTCTGCCCTAACCTTTATTATTTCTTCCCGTCTACTAATTTTTGGTTTGCCTTGTTCTTCTTTTTCCAAGGCCTTACTGGTTTCTGGTGAAGCATTAAATTGTTTAGTTGTGAACTCTCCAATTTCTTAATATATGCACATTTAGGGCTATAAATTTCCCTAGAACTCCATTGTGTAAATGTACCACATCTTTATTATCCATTCAGGACTGCCTTCATTGTGTCCCAAAGGTTTTGGTATGTTGTATTCTCATCATCATTTGATTCTACGAATTTCTTGATTTCCTTTTAATTTCTTCAATGACCCATACATCATTCAATAAAGTGCTGTTTAGTCTCCATGAGTTTCTGTATGCTCTGTATATTTTCTTGTTGCTGATTTGCAGTTTAATCCCATTGTGGTCAGAAAATGTACAAGGGATTATTTGCAGGTTTCCCATTAGATCCAGAAAATGTACATGATTTTCAATTTTCCTGTATTTGTTAAGATTTGATTTTTTTGTGTCCTAGTATATGGTCTATTTTAGAAAATGTCCCATGTGTGCTGCTGAGAAAAATGTATATTCTGCAGCATTTGGATGGAATGTTCTGTATATATCTGTTAGGTCCATTTGTTCCATGGTATCATTTAATGCAGATGTCTCTCTGTTTATTTTTTTGCTGGGTAGACCTGTCAAGTGATGAGAGTGGGGTATTGAAGTCCCCACTACTATTGTGTTAGGAGATATCTCTGACCTTAATTCTAATAGTGTTTGTTTGATGAAATTGGGAGCCCCATGTTAGGGGCATATATGTTTATGTTGGATTGTAATGTCCTCCTGTTGGAGTGTTCCTTTAATCAGTATAAAGTGACCTTCTTTATCTTTCCTCACAAATGTTGGATTGAAGTCTATCTTGTCAGAAATTAAAATAGCAACCCCTGCTTGTTTTCTATGCCCATTTGCTTGAAATACCTTTTTCCAACCTTTCACCCTAAGAAGGTTTCTATTTTTTATTGAGAGATGAGTTTCCTGGAGGCAACAGATGGTAGGATCCTGCTTTTTAATCCAGTCTGCAAGTCTGTGTCTTTTGATAGGGGCATTGAGACCATTGATATTAAGAGTTATTATTGACATATATGTGTTTATTCTCACCATTCTTCTTATTTTTAGTTTTTCCTGTTTTCCCTTTACTCACTTGTTTTAACTGTTATTTGAGTATGGTTTATTTTTTTCCTATTTCCTGATGTGTGTGCTTTGCTTTCTCCTCAGCATGAATGATTCCTGCAAGTATTTTCTGTAGAGCTGGTTTAGTTGCCTAAAATTCCTTTAGCCTGTCTTTGTTGTGGAATGTCCTTATTTCTCCATCTATTTGGATAGATAGTTTTGCAGGATAAAGTAATCTCATTTGGTTGACAGTTTTTATCTTTCAGAACTTTGAATACATCACTCCAGGCCCTTCTGGCCTTTAAAGTTTGTGTTGAGTAATCTGCTGTGAGTCTGATGGGCTTCCCTTTGTAGGTCACTTGTCACTTGTTTTAACTGTTATTTGAGTATGGTTTATTTTTTTCTTTCTAGCTGCTTTCAATATATTTTCTTTGGTTTGTATGTTTGGTAGTTTAATTTATAATATGGTGAGTCTGGGGAGAGGTTCTTTCCAGGTTTTGTCTGTTTGGTGTTCTAAAGGCTTCCTGTATCTGCATTGGCATCTCTTTCCCAATTTGGGGAAGTTTTCCTCTATGATTTTGTTGAAAACACCTACTATGCCTTTGGTGTGAAATTCTTCTCCTTCTACTATCCCTTGAATTCTTATGTTTGATCTTTTCATAGTGTCCCAAATATCCTGTAATTCCCATTCATACCTTCCTATTATTTTGTCTTTCTCTCTGTTGGACTGTATTAGATCAGCTACTTGGTCTTCTAGCTTCGATATCCTGTTCTCTCCTTCATCCATTCTACTAGAGAGATTTTCTACAGAGGTTTTAATTTCACTGACTGTGTTCTTTATTGCTAGCATTTCTGAGTGGGTTTTCTTTATTCTTTCTATTTCCGTATTTATGTCTAGTATTGACCTCCTTATTTCATTAAATTGGTTTTCTGTGTTTTCTTTGAATCCTTTGATTTCTTCTTTGAGGTCTTTGAACCCTTTCATTTCCTCTTTGAGTTCTTTGAACATAATTATAATCATTCTTTTGAAATCTTTCTCGGGGATGTCCTCTAAGTCAGCCTCACTGAAGGTCATTTCTGATATATTAATACTTTTTGGTGGATTTATATTGTCTGGATGTTTTGTGTTTCTTGTATTGTAATGTAGAGATCTTTGCATCTTGAATTAATTTAATGCTTGGGTTTTCTAAATATCTGCAGTAATGTTAGATGTATCAATCAATCTGATATTATATATCTTCAGTGTAGGAGTTTAAGGTGTTAAGTGTGGTTCTTAAGGCTCTCAAAGTAATCACAGAAGTGACCCTTGCCTGCTATGAGATTATCAAGTGGGGTGAATGGAACAGAATACAGTCAAGATCCAAAAATTTAACTCAACAATGTACCCCTTCAATGAAATACAGCACAGAGTATTTGTGCAAAAGCAGGTATTATGACAAAGTCACAGTTCCTAAGGATATGTGTTAGCCCACGCCCTTAATCCTGTCAGCTGGGAGGCTAAGATTTCTGATCTGTAGAGAGTTCCAAGGTCAGCTTGTGATCAAGAGAGACCCTTCCCCAATGAATGACAGAGGAGGAAACAAATCAGGAAGCAACAAATGAGCAGCCTAGAAAATAGCTTATTTAGGAATGTCAGATCTGACCATCCAACAGGATTATATACCAGGCTTATTTGTTGGGTACTAACCTAGTGAAAACCAAGTTACCTTTTGGAACGGGTTTGATCACAGCTATGCTGCACGGCTGCTTGGTTCCTTTTCTGTGTTGTGGATTCAGTAAGTCAGCTGTGTCTGTTGTCTGCTTTCGCTGCACCCGATGCTGCTGGTGAGCTGGTGATCTCTGTTGCTCGCCGTGCTTGCACTCGTGGTGGGGGAGGGGAGGCTGTGAGTGGCGGCTGAAGTCCGTCTGTTCCTCTACACGATCCTCTTCCTCACAAGCCTCTCTGTTGGTCTCTACTGTCCTCCTTCCACGCTTCTTGAGATTGTGAGGAGGCGGTGTGAGTGGGAAATTCTCCTCACCTGCCTTTAAAAGTCCTGCGGATCAGCTGTCTCAGGCGGCGCCTAGCTGCGCCGCCGCCGCGGCAGCTGCGGCGGCTGTGGAGCCACTTCTGCCCGCTTCTGTGGGCTCCAGACGCTCTGGAACTCTCCTACTTCTCTGCTGGGCTTGAAAGTTTACTATGTACCTCACTTTTTAGTAGAAAAGTGTATTTTGCTGGGGTTTGTTTTGCTTTTATTCGCTACCCTCCTTTGGCGAGGTTCCTATGTCGCCATCTTAACCGGAAGTCTGCCTTGATCTTTCAATTAATCAAATCTTGACCACTTTTTCTTTTGATTTTCTCTCACAGTACACAGGTGTCTTCCATTTGGTGTCTGTGAGAATTGAGTACATTTTATCACACATCAGGCAGAGTTAGAAGGACGTTCTACACAATAGGAGAGCCCCTTGAATGCAGGAGTCATATCAACAACATCTTCAGACTCGGGCAAGTCCTCCCCCAGGCCCTGAACATCAGATTGCCTCACACTTTGAAATACATTCCTAGGCATTTTATACTTTCTTGCTCTTGTGCTTGCTAAAGATAATGTGGAGCCAGCAGATTTTTTTAGGTGGATGAAGTTTTCCCGGGGCTGTGTGGCCAGGATTTGATTCTAAAATCCTGAGACAGGTATCTGGAGAGAGGGTAGTTCCCTTTGGCCAGTGTAATATTTCCTTCATGAAATGGCATGAGATTAGGTTGCAAGATACAGCTGACATGATTTTGGTGACCCAAGTAGTTTATATAGAAAACTATTGCCAAAGGTCTGCACACCTGAGAGCATTCGCCACAATTTGTATCAAACCCTGAGGTACAAAGTGTCTGCGCAGTGAGTACTTATTAAATCAGTAAATGAGTGGATAAATGATCAGCCATACCACAAAATAAATTAGGAACATTTTGATTTTTTTTCCTGATTATGGAGTTGGTATTTTAAATGTGATTTTTCCAAAGACAAACTATTTAAAACTTATTCCAGTATTTAGTCTTAGCATCTACTGAATTATTCTAAATTGACCAGTGACATAAATTGATACCAATTTTTCCATTCAGAAAGCCCTTGCACTCCTACAGAAGAATTCTTTGCATTTTAGGCATCAATATTCTTATTCCTAGAAACACAAAAAGTCTGTCTATGGTCCTCAATCATGAAAAACAGAGCACATTTTGGTATCTGCCCTGTGCCCACTATCAGGATTACCAGGGAAAGTCAGGGAAGTTCCAAGAAAACTAAAACCAAGTAATAAATTTGAAAAGCCAATTCATCTCAATTTTTTCAGGTATTATTTTTATTATTCTTTTACTGAGTTGAAAATGAAATTTTCAAGAAAAAATATTTCTGGGCAGTGAAAATTTGGATCCCAAGAGAGAAGAAGAAAATGAGGTTTTTATGCTAAAGGATAAAGGCCTGAAGACTGTGCTGTCTGATTGACCAGTATTCTATTTTTTGAGTGATGACTGACAAGAGCCTGATGTGAAGCTGTTATGTGATTCTGGGAAGATGCCTCCCTTATTTCTTACTACGTGATTTCCAGAGAAATTGGGCCTCCGCAGAAATAGCAGGCTTCATATGAAATACAGATTTATTGAAACTCAGGGAAGTTATTTATGGTCTTGGCTTTATGGCTTTAATAACCTACTTGCTAAGAGGGTGTCTGAAGAAGCGAGGTAGAGGCTTTGGCAAAGTTCCAGTAAATTCTACAGCTAGATGAGATAAAGGGGAGGCTGCCTGATCCTCTGCCATAGACAGCCTACCCTGAGTCACTACTGTGGTGTGCAGCAATGCATTGATACCAAGTGCATACATGTGTACTATCCATATTGCTTATCATCAAATTGTTATAACACAAAACATCATGTATCATTGGAATTAGTGTTTAATTCATAGTATGATAAGTCAGGTCCTAGTCCACTGATATCCTCAAAGATCTGATCATAGGATGGGTATTTTGTGTAGGGCCTGCATATTAGAATTGTTTCTTAAAAGTTAATACTTAAAGAAGGTTTTTAACTAAATACAAATGAAAGAACAAGAGTAGGAGAGTTCAAATCATTTTTATTTACTGTTTCATACATATATATTGCATTTTTATCATATGTATCCCACATCACACTTCCGTATCCCTTCAGTCCTGATGTATTCCTTCTTCTATTCCCTGTTCTTAGGGGAGAGGAGTGGCCTTTTAAGCCCCTCCCTCATCCAGAACAGAATGGTGGCTGGCCTCATCATGTGCAGGTCTTTTGCATGTTAGCACAGCTGCTGTGAGTTCATGAGTGCAGTGGCCTTGTCATGAATTATGACAGGGTTCCACAGTGTTCTCGGCCTCCAGCTCTTACATTCTTTCTGTCCCATCTTCTGTGATGTTCTCGGAGCCCTTGATAGGTTGATGTATTTGTCCCATGTAGGGCCAAGCACTCATTGGTCAAACTTCAAGCACTTCATAAGTTATGGTTCCCTGTATTAACCACACTCACTGCAGGGGGGGGGAGGCTTTTCTGACCAGGACTGAAAGCAGAGCTGATCTGTGGGTATAAAGATAAACATTTAGGAGGCAGTTTGACAGTGTATCTGTATAACAATACCAGAGTTTAAAGTAGAACTAAAAAGTAGTGGAATGGGTGTAAGGTGTGAATTCAGACTAGACCCCAAGAATGTAAGGCTGAAAGGGCAGGCTTGCTACATTTGTTCTACTTGTTATTTCTCTTTAAGTAATTAATTGGCTAAAGCAGCCTACATTTTTAAAAATATGTATTTTATTTATTTGAGAGAGGGACCAAGAGAAAGAGAGAGAGAATAGGCATGCCAGGGCCTCCATTCTTGATAGTTTATTGTGACTGTCTCTCAATATATATGATTATACATCATGTATGAGTGTCCATATGCAAATGTCAAGTGTTTTATGTGTGACATATAATATGAGGAGAGAGGGTATGTCTACATGTCATGTGAGTGTGTGCATTGTATGGGCATATACACTTTATGTCAAGGGATCTCAACTAAGCTAAAAAAAAGTAGCAAAACTTCCACATCTCTAAACACCACCCAGTGGATTGTTTAAGAAGGCATAGAGTGTGGTGAATGACCCCAGCCATTCATATGCCTTCTAAAGAGTCATTATTTCATTATTGGAAGACAACCTGGGAAACAACCAATTTATAATACAGTTTTCCTATTATATTATAATGCCTCTTGTCACCTGTGATACAACACTGTTCTCTGAGAATAACAATCATAACCATATCCATCAGAGCAATTGTGGCTACTTGCATAAGCCTATCAAAATCGGGCAAATTGGCATTTGCCCATATAAGGAGAGGCTGGAGATAGTCAAGAGAGCCTCACCTGAGATCTCATCCAGTCCCTCCTGCACCACTCTGCCAGCTGTATATAACTCTACCCAGCTGCACATGGTCTTGGAAGGTGCTAGAGTATGTAGTGTGTGAAAGTCTAACTGGAAGGGCCCTTTCACTCATGTAGCTGTGAGGAAATTTGTCATCTATGCTGATAAGAAATTTTTCAGTGATGAAGCTACTTTATGGTCATCCACCCTCCAAAAAGTAACTCCTTACCCATAATCTATAAATAAGACCAATTAAAATTATGGATTCATCAAGCTAGATTTCTATGAAATTGTACTTTGGTCTGTCATTGGTGCCCTGTCTTGGCTGAGCCTACATTTGTTTACATTTCCCCATTTCATACACTACCACCCTAAACCTAAATGAGTTTACATTTCTCAGAGACAGGGATCTGGTCTAGATGCTTTCTTTTAAACTTGTGGATAATTTCAGTAAGATAAGCAAATCAGGCACTAATAATGAAAAAATGGAAGCTGTACTTTTGGACTGAAATGTATCCCAATGGTCTCTGATCCCAGAGAATTTACTGAGCAGTACAGCAGACAGACAAGCTCCAGTAAAATAAAGGGTGAGGGGGGAGACGTGGATGTAAGCTAGATCCCATCAGAATGCAGAGGAACATGCTGGCTAGAGGATTAGGGGACAGGAGGTGAAACTTTCAGTCGTGTTTGTAGGGTGAATAGAATTTCAGAGTTGACACAAAGGAAAAGATGTCCAGGATGAAGAGTGGCATGAGCAGAGATAGACATTGAGAGTGAATGGGGAGAATTACAGACAACCCAGGGTAATTAGATAGGTGCGTGGAGTGGAGGCAAGTTGAGAGAGAGCTGAAACCAGAGCAGTAGTTCAGGCTTTGTTTCTGGAGGCATTGGGGGATATCCTGGGGAGCCACAAATGCTCTCTCCTGACATTTGGGTCTTGCCTAGAGAGATGCAATTGAATGTAGACTAAATGGTGTGGATGGAAGGTTGTGACCTTAAGCCAGGTTGTCTTACTAGATGTCCTTTTAAAATTCTCCTACTGGTATTCCTGAACCCTACACAGAGCCTCATTTAAGTGCTGAATATTGGCTGTGCACTTAGAAAGTGAAGAAGAGTGTATTAGTTGTGATAAGTCTATTAGCATGTACTAGAATTCTGCCTGATGTAACTGAGAAACCAGGGCTGAAAGTATTGGTGGGCTATCTAACCTACAGTCCATATAACCTACTTAAAACATTAGGAAAAAAATTTTGAAATTATTTGATAATTTGTTTGTGCAGTTCTTGAACATCAACTTTGTGGAGGATAATGTCAGGTCACAAAATGAATCTATGAATAGAACACATGGACCATGGCTTAGATACTCGTGGAAGAATATTTAATAGTTTCTGAAATCTCTTTCTTTTTCCACACCTTGGGTTCTGATTTCTTTTCTTTCATTTTAAAAGTTTTATATTATGCACTTACATATTTAATTTTTTATCCAGTATCATGTTTTTTTTTATGTTGTTGAGAATGAGGAGGCTAGAAGTTCCAGGTTTGCATAATTTTTTGTGAATGATTTCTGAATAAGAGCACATTTCTATTTCAGATAGACTAAATCAACTCACAGGGACTACCTTGATTTGTTTATTTGAGTGATGTGTTTACCATTGAACCAACTGCCATTGCCAAAGGGGTATAGTCTCTCACCACCCAGATAACTGGCACAAATGAGGGGTGAAATAGAGCAGGAAGACCATCCTACCAGACCATATGAAGCAGACCAGGAGTAGGTCCCCACATGAAAAAGCAATAGTCATCTTTCAAAGTAAGAACACATGCTGAATTAGTGTAAAGAAGAGATGTCTGCTACAGAATGTCTTTTGTTATTTCCATACCAGAATATTACAAGTGGTGGTGGGTCTGGGGATTTCCTCTCCACAGAAGTCAGTAAGATCACAATATGGTGGCAGTGGTTAGTAAGGAGCAATTAGAAGAAGCAAGATGAAAGACAGGGTAGCAAACTTTCAGGAAAGGTCTGGTCTCTTCCTGGGCATCAAATCACCACCCCACCCACCCAACCCCTGGCCAGATACTAGAGGGAAATAATTACCAGTGGCTGCTGAGAACAATGTTCTCAGAGTGCAGAGTATAGCTACTTAAGTCAGGAAAGGCACACTGTATAGTCATACATTTTGCATAGTACAATTTTCATAGGTGTCGTTCATACAGAAAACACCCTTCCAGGGAGGGCCACAGTGACAACTTTATGAGTTGTCAGAGGCAGCAAAAGAAATTCTAGCAGCAATAAAGAGATATTGAAAATAGTTGCCCCATAGGAATCTTAATATGAAGGCATGCCCATTCCAACTGGAGGTTACACTTCATCACTCCGAAAAGTGAGATGCAAGAAGAAAAATGTAGGTGCACAGCCAACTTACATCTAGAAACAGTAGAGATTTGCTTCAAGCCAATATTTCATGAGAATAGAAACACAGTTCATTTTGAATGGAAGGACACATTACAGATTCAAAAAGACATGTTCCACAGATATAGTTTCACTGCACTCTGATAACTAGAGACCAAGTACAAAATAAATAAAATATGCCACACAGAAAAATCATTACTAGAGAAAATGTCTATTAGTTCTATCCACGGAATTAGCATTTTATAATACATAATAGTTATTGATACACTTGAATGATAAAAGTACACTATCAGATGAACTTTGGACTCTAAATTTAACTGTGTTGCATGGACTTTAATACCCCTTTATCAAGCTAAGACTACGTTATAAAGATTTGTCATTATTAGTACAATTTGTATCCTCACAGAGTCCTTATTAGAAGCTGGGGGGGGAGTCCTACAATTCTTATATTTTAACTTAGGAAGGATGCTGCTGGACTTCACATTTCCTCTGTGAGAATAGTTTAGAATACTGATTTGAGGAACTATTGTTTCCAGGGCAATTCAGTTTCTTGTTCTTTCTTGAGAGACAAAAAATTAAATAGCATTTTGGTTGAAATTTAGAAATAAATTTACATCAATATATGCATACCCTTCTAATATTCCATTATTTACAAACATTTGTGGCACTAGAGATCGAATCCAAGGCCTAAAATGTGTTGGGTAAATGCTCTACCACTGAGCTCTATCACCAGCCTAGAAGTATGACATTTAGAAGTTTGGTAACTAAAGATTATACCATCAACATACCGATGAATTTGTGATACATGTGACTCCACAGACAGATTAGAAATGGCAAACCTTGTAAAGAAACAATTAGGTATTCATGTAAAGAAAATGCACAGCAGTACTGAGGAGAGCTATAGTTGTAAAGATTCACATTAGAATAGGAATGGGATCTCAAATCAGCAACCTGGCTATTGTAAGGGACTAAAAAGAATAAACTGTATCCAAAGCCAGCAGAAGAAGGAAATAATAAAGATTAAGGATAAATAGATATATAGTAGAAACAACTAGAGAAAATTTAAATTATTAAAATTGTTAAAACTGCAGTTAAAATAGTTCTTTTAAAAGTCCATAAAATTGACAATAATAATAGAATATGTAAATAAAAATGAAAATAAGTAAATATCTAATAAACAGAAATGAATGTATGATAGATGATTTTTTTTTTTTTGATTTTTCGAGGTAGGGTTTCACTCTGGTCCAGGCTGACCTGGAATTAACTATGTAGTCTCAGGGTGGCCTCGAACTCACGGCGATCCTCCTACCTCTGCCTCCCGAGTGCTGGGATTAAAGGCGTGCGCCACCACGCCCAGCTTAACAATTGTACCTTTAAAAATATTTTATTTATTTATTTTCAAGAAGAGAGGGAGGACCTATCTGGTGGTGACTTCTCTCTCTGTTGGAAAATTTGCTCCTCTTTTTCAGATGGACACCAAAACTGAAGGGAGGATCAGCCTATCACACCTCACCAGGGCCCCAGCTGAAACCATGGAGTAACGGGGGAAATGAGCAAGAGTGCTGCTTTCTTGGTGAACCTGACACCAGCACGAGGCTGAAGGAGATAAACACAGAGAACACTAAACTCCAACTAAATCAGATATCCAGAGACACAGAAGCTCCCAAGACCTCATCACTGAAGTGGAACTAAAATGAACCCAACATGGCTCAGGGAAATTCACGAAGAGGGGGCGGAAAGAGTGTTAGAGCCACAAGTTGGGTCATTATGCACAGAGACATTGCCTCTTCCCCACAACTGTTGGCTACCCCCATAGTGCATGATCCACATTCCCTAATAAGGAGGGTCCCTTCGGAGGGGGGATGACAGGGAGGAGGCTACCAAAGGCACCAACATGAATGTAAAATTAAAACAAATAAATATATAGAGAAGAGATGGTGTTAGGGAGAGAGAGAGAATTAATGGACATGCCAGGGCTTCCAGCCATTGAAAACAAACTCCAGATGCATGCACCACTCTGTGCATCTGGCTTTACATAGGTACCAAGGAACCAAACCCAGTCATTAGGCTTTGCAGGCAAGCACCTTAACCATTGAGCCATCTCTCCAGCCCTGTTTATACTTTTTTCATCTAAATAATGTGGTTATGTTCAGTGACTAATTAATCCATCTTCGGAGATCAATAAGAGAATGTGCTTTCTGCTTACTAAGCACACAAACACAATTCCAGGCATAAATCACAGCCAGGCTTTATGAAACTGATATTACTTATAGGCCAGGGAGTAACTCATCAACTTTGAATGGAGGCTATCACTATTGGCAACTTATTTTCTATTTCCCGAGGCATTATGACCTATAACTTTCCTTTCCCAGAGTGGGGATGTCCCAAGCATGGACCCAGTTAGGTGACACTGGAATGCCAGGTTGTTATTTTCTTTATGATTATGGTACTTGATGGAACTGGGGAGTACCACCAGTATGTAGAATACATCTGTGAGCTTTTTTATTTTTAACTTTAGGATAGAATGTCATGGGTTGAGCTGTCACAAGACTGAAAACTACTCAAAACAAGATGTGTGCCTTATTGTTTCCTTTATTCTGAGTAGCATGTATCAGGTGCTCTTTCATATTTTCAACAAATAAATGAATGAACAAATGACTAAATGAATGAATGAATGAAATGCAGAGCTATACCTGGGACATATAAAGATATGGAAAAGAGAGAAAATTAAACTCTTTAGAGTTGGGTGTTTTTTTTTTTTTTTTTTGTAATCTTTTCTTGAAATATTTCAAGTTGCCTTTAATAAAATGTAAACTATGAATGATAATCTCTAGGGACTATTGGACATACTTGGGATGTATGGATTTTAGTTAACACCTTCCTTATGGCAAAAAAGAGAAAAAAGCAGGAGTGAATGTATCAGGGCACTTTTAAAATGTCAGTCATGTGTGGTACTCTAGAAGCCTCAACTTGAACAGGATTGTACAAATGCCCCAATCATGTTTAGCTTTTAGGATACAAACCTAGCTCATAACCCCATGGTTGATTCTGTCTTACTTTACAATTTTATTTCTCCCTTGGAGAAAAAGTTATGTTTAACTTTCAAATCATTTAGGGCAATGCTATTTCCAAATGGTATAGCTATAGTTTTCCCTTAAAAACAGCAAATTTCAGAAGATGTATTAGCAAATGTCTTGAAAACTTTCTACAGGAACATTGTTCTCACAGGAAAATAGCCTTGGATAGTGACACTAGAAGTGTACACCGGCCTTCCATAAGAGGAATGTTCTGTGCAATATGATCCAATTCAGCACCATTGTATCAGCAGCAGGTCTGTGGTATTATTGAATTATTAAGGAGATATAATGTCTTGGTAAAAGATATCTTAAGCAAATATACAGAAGGTAGATTTCTGATTTAACAGAGTCAAAATCTATGGCAATATTGTGATTTCAGGCCAGTTCAGTTCTCCATCATGCAGTTACACCCCTAAGCAACCTTCCCTAGAATGTCTAGGAAATATCCAGTTACGAGTTATAAGGGTAGAACAGGCTATTTGGACAATGTTTTGAATCCACACTAGTGAAATGCAGATGACATTTTGCATGAGGGAATCATGCCTTTTTCTTTTAATTACAGAGCTCTTTATATTACTTATCTTCAAGATATCATTGAGCAAGGAATTAAGATGATCTGCAGGAATTCTGCAGCAAGTACTTTCTACTTCTGACTTAGGTCCTACTTTTGCTCCCATGCCTAGGATAGTATTTACACAAAATGTTTCATTTACTATATGGTCATATTAGGCAAAGTAAATACATAGCTTTCTCATAGTGCCTACTTTTAGGGGAAGCGATAATGAAGAGGTATTTTGTAATCATAGGTGTTTTGCTCCAACCACTATCAATGTACAATACATTTCTGTCTAAGCCCCTCTGGTTTCTTCATTTTAAAGAACATGTGTGTATTATTGCTAAATGAAGCCTAAGCAACAAGCTTGTTAATATTCCTAATATGCTAATATGCTATGCCTATAGTGACTGTGACTCTACTGGTCAATTATCTTTTTTAAAAATCACTGTTTGTTTAAAATGATTATTTCTTTCTTGATGATCTGAAGGACAATGATTTGAATGACTTTACAGCTGCGAATCTCCTGCAATTGTCCTTAATTATTACAAAAATGTTCTAGAAAATGAATACTCAAAAATGACCCAAAATAAACAAATACCAGTATTAACATCATTATAAATATACAATATCTGTTCTATATTTTCATAAGGATCCTAAGTATTTTTATACAGAAAAGTTCTAGAAGCACTTCTGTAAAGCATGTGGTTTCCTATGTAAAATAGTGACAAACTACAAATGTAAAATTTCAGAAAAAATGAAACAAAATGTAGAAGACATGAGCTTGTGAATCAGGAAAAACTGGGCTGAGATTCTGGCTCTGTGACTATGGATTACTCAGTATCTCTAATATATACAAATACCCATTTCTGGAACAAAACAGATACTCAATAAATACTTCTTATTTTTATTGTTCTCATTTGAGCTCAGAGGTATTAAACAAATGACTCTTGGGTTATATGATCTATATAGTATTTAATGAACAACTGGGTAATTGACAATAACATAAATAAAAGCAAGCATTTTATAACAAGCTACTAAGACTACAGACTTAATTTGTTATTGTACAATAACCTAATATAAATGGTTAGTATAAAATTGGTACCAAGGGCCTAGAGAGATGGCTTAGCAGTTGGGACGCTTGCTGGTGAAGCCTAAGGACTCATGTTCAACTCTCCAGGTCCCATGTAAGCCAGACACACAGTGATGAAAGCATGCAAGGTCAAACATGTGCACAAGGAAACACACACATCTGGAATTGATTACAGTGGCTGGAGAACCTGGCATGCCAATTCTCTTTCTCTCTCTCTTTCATAAAAAAAAGGCCAGTCTGTTGGGCTTGCCTCAAAAATTTGGTACCAAGGCTGAAAAAGAGCCAAAAAATATTATAGAAGTAGCATTTTCTCATACATGAGAGCAAAGTTTCCTAAGGATACTTAGGTAAATTTATTCAATAAAATGTGAAAATGTTTAGTAAAATAATTGTTCAGAGATATGAGAAACATTATGAATTTAATGAAATGATGGCTTTAGGACACTATGTGAGGAATGCCAATGTTAACCATGGCAATGTGTCCTAAGGAAGAGTTGTGTTCATAAAAGAACCAACTGGTTTAAATGTAGGAATAGCAGAAATAACTCTAAGTCACTCTTATCTCAAAGAGTATATATCACCTAATATCAGAAGTGGCATATCAAGATTAAAAATGAAAAAGAAAGACTCATTTAGTATAGTGGTTTGGATGTGGAATATATCCACAGACTCATGTGTTTGAATGCTTGATCCCCACTTGGTGGCTGTTTGGAAGTTTGTGTCTCCTTTAGGAGGTAGAGCTTTGCTACAGGTGGTGTGTCACCAGGGGCAGGCCTTGAGTTGTGATACTCCAGCCCCTCTGGTGCTCTTGAGCTTTATACTTTCTTCCCATGGATATGAAGATTTGATGCCCACTGTCTGCTCTTGCCATGCTTACCTCACCATGATAGCCACCCCCTTGAAACTGTAAGCCAAATATAAACCCTTTTCTTCCTTCAGTTTCTTCTGGTCAGATATTTTGTCCAGCAATAAGAAAGTAACTGATACACCAGCAATCAGATCTAGAGGTCAAAGAAATAAACACTAAGAGCCCACCCACAAAGCAAGCAAACTTAGACTCAGGGCCTGCTCAAGGAAGAGGCTCCTTCATCAGAATATCTCACAGATGGATTTCAGTTTTATCTGTTTAGTGAAAGTGAGATGTTCTTTCTTCCTCAGTATCAGTTATACTAACCTTGACCCTATCTCATCATCACATAGCACATGAGTCTTTGGAAAGAAAGACATATATACCGAAACCTTAGGTAGAGATTTCCAGTCATGCCTGACATCTTGCATTGTACCTTACTTGAGATGAGGGGCTATGGCTGTGGGCCAGGGGATAAGTCTTTCCTGTGTGGGAAGAAAAGTGAAGCAATCATTTGATGACCAGAAGGGGAGATGTTGTCAACATTGCCAGCTTTGCCAATATTTGATTGCTTTTCCCTTCCAAGTACACAGGGAATTTCATCTGTCTTCTTGCAACTTGGGAGGACCATATGATTAGTTCTGACCAAAGAAATATGAGAAGAAATAACAAGTGTCATTTTTTTGGCTGAAGCAATGAAACACTGATGTGAAATTATCTAGTCTCTCTGTTTCAATAATTCCAAAGAGACCAGAGAAGGGAACTTTGGTCCACCTGCCTTCCTGGACTGTACAGAGGACCTTCTCATTTGTTTTGGACATGACACATGAAAAGTAAAATGTACATTTTTTATTGAGGTTTGTGATTTCTAGGATTAATGTGCTACTGTTGCATAATTGAAGATGACTGTCATAAGCACAATGACCATTCCTCAGAATCTTATAATCATACTTGTTGACCCAATTGACACTAAGCAGTCAGAATTTCTAGTGGGTTAAAACTACTCTTCTAGATCCTTCTGCCTTTTCTTTCAAGTTTCTTGTGGCTACACAGATAATAGAGATTGTCACTATGAGGAACTGGCTATCCTTCACGGCTCTTTTCGGTTTAACAGCTTCAATCTGTTGTGCTAATTTTAAATCAAGAGATGCTGCAAGATGAGTCATCACTTTGTAATTGGGAAATATAACCAGGATTTGCCAAAACCAAGAACACTGGGCTGATGGAAACATAATTCTTTGGCAGGGACAAAGCAAATACCACTCTGATCTCTGAAAGAACAACTAAGAATACAGTCTCTTCACTCCCTAGCAACAAAAGGATCAACAAAAGATCAGGAGGACCTCAGAGAACAAGAATTAAACCTATTCTTCAGGTGGGTATCTAGGTTATTTGGAATGCAGTAGTTTTAGAAATAGAGGAAAGCCAACCCTGAGGTAGCCCCATGTCCTGTTGGTTAAGCAATAACGTCACATAATTTTATTACATATTAAGTGTCAACATGAACAATATCAACTGATGGGAAAACATAATGTAAAGCTATAAGGGTTTTTATGACCATATGAGGCATTTCCAACCAGAGTAAAGAAACTGTTAGTAAGACCCCTTCAAATATTTATTCAAAATACTGTGAATCCTCTCAGGATTTAGTTATTCCTCTCAAAACTCATAATGCCTAAAGGTCCTGAAAGTGTCTTCATGAACGTATTAGAGGAAAAAAATAGGAATTGGCTCTCTTCATTGTAAATGCTTTAGCAAAGGTCTGGACTTGCTTGACCTAGTTACCATTCAACTGGCAAGAGTCCCAGTGAAATTGTGGTGACACCATCAACCAAGCCCTAGTTCCATGTCTGTGGCCTGTAAGTAAACTGAAAAGTAGAGTTCGCTCAATCTACGTCAGTGGGCTAGTAGACAAAGGACAGCTGTGAGCCTGTTCTCCAGAGTGCTGTACCACATTTTGGCCTATCCCTTCTGAGACTGGGACCTTATCCTAGAAAAACAGATTGCTCAGTGCCGTCACATACTTGCTCAATGAAATCACTGCTGCTTTTTCTTCTGCAGGTTCTCTATACCCTCTCACAGACCATCCCCTTACAGAACACCTGCCAAAGGTCTGTCTCTGCTCTAGCTAATGCAGAAGGGCACCAGCTTCCTGTTACATGGAGCAAATGGGGAGAAAAGTTTTAAGTAGATATACAACATCCAGAAACCATTGTAAAACAAGAGCACTTTTACTGCATGGTTAGTTATTATAGAGAATATTGCTTCTATGTTGAATCTGTTTTGTCTGCTTCTGCTAGAATGGGAACTCATTTGGAGACTAGCTTAGGTGGCTTATGTTCATATTATTGCTGTGTCCAAATGCTGTTCAAGAATAGTTAATGACTATTGATTGCTTTTACTAAGAAACAAAGAGGAGAATCTTTGGGTAAATACAGAGAAACAGAAAAGGTTGTGGTTAGTTCAAGCTCTTGAATAAGGTAGACTGCAAAGTTATGAGAATTAAGATAAAAGTAGTTATGGGGAAAAGTAAGTCTAAAAGGTGAAGTGGGGAGCCAGGTGTGGTGGCACATGCCTTTAATCCCAGCACTTGGGAGGCAGAGGTAGGAGGATTGCCTTGTTTTGAGGCCACCTGGAGACTCCATAGTGAATTCCAGGTCAACCTGGGCTGGAGTGAGACCCTACCTCAAAATAAAATAAAATAAAATAAAATAAAATAAAATTAAATTAAATTAAATTAAATAAATAAAACAAAAGGTGAAGTGGGGAGTGCATTCACTAAGATGAAAGTGGGAATGGGAAGCAGGTGTGAGACCAAGAAGAGGAGGGTCTGGAGGCTGAGCTTGGGGATGCCAAAGAAATCAGAAGCAAAAGAGACAAAGGTCACCAGCAAATGTTTGACCCTTGAAAATAGTAGGAAAGATGGAGTTGCTAAGTGTTCCCAATAGTCCACTTTAACAGTCTTTTTGACTCTGTGGCATTTCCCCCAACAAATTGTCAAGTTTTTATCCACTTATTACTGACTCAAATATCTGCTATTGAGGTAAATGAGCTCCTAAGTTCTGAGATGTGATCCTGGAATGCAAATTGTGTTTGGCTCAGGGGCTATTGCATCACCCTTCTCTCCAGGAAACACTACATATCACCTGTGAAGTGTCCCTCCCTGTGGAATAATCAAGGCCTCAGTCACCAATGACACTACTGAGGAGGGCTCTCAAGGAAATGAGGAAGGGGGACTATAACCTCTGTAAAAAAAAGTAAAATAAATAAACAAGTAAAGAGTCCCTCCCCTCACTTGCTAACATCCAATGTAAGAGGTAAGATACAGCTTTCATTTCATCAGCATGTTCTTCTCGATCACACTTATATGCTTCACCACCACATGTTGCCTTTTTATTGGCCCTGCATATTCATTCTTGACACTGTTTAGTATGGTTAATTGACCAACAAAATATTTTAATTTAACCCTTTTATGAGTTTAAACCATTTGCAATATTTGAGAATTCAGAGCTGTTTCATGCAGCTTCTGCTTACCTTTTAGTTAAAAACAAAGGTAGTATAGTGGAGCTATGTTAATGTACATTGAATAAGAGGCTGATGTGGGATAGATACTAAAGTGCACAGGGCTACATGATATATGTGAAGAAACTAGCTCTCTTGTACCTCTTCACCCCACATGCCTTCTTCTGTTCTAGGTTGTCTTGTACTAGTTGGACTATGAAATTTCACCTCTGCACACTTCTCCAGATATCATCCCTTGGCATTAGCACAGAACTGATCAGATGTGTTATCATATTTTCTACTTAGAAGATGTTATAATGCAAGTCGCAAATGTGGTACCAATCATCTCACATTCCCCGTAGGATTCCTAAAAAGGGGGTCAGGGGTAAATCAATTCTGTCTCTCATACCAGGCAGGGGTCTGATGTAGAAATTCTCTGTTATACCAACTTACCCCTACTATATAAAGTATTGAAAAATATTTAAAGAGTATTGGTTTGATGGAGAGTTAAATTATTGACCATTTTGTAGAAGACATGCACATTAGTCTGGCTCTTTTCACTGCACCATTACAAAAGGCCTAAGGCCACAGATGGATCCTTAATGCTCTTCTGCCTATCCTCACATGATCATTCCTTATTACTTTCCCACTCTTTCAGAATATGTTTACAAAATTAAAATATGGGGCATGTAATTGGATGATTCTATAATAAGTTTCATAACCAAAGGAAAAACTGTAGGAAATTAGGAAGATTTGAGATCTTTTAGATTAAGGACCAAGGATCCCAAGCCTCTCACTTCTGATCTTATCTGACTGCTGACTTCCTTGTTTCAGTGTCTTCTCTTTGGCATAATAAGTGATGCCTGAGATTCTCACTTCACGTTCTAAGCTCATCTTGAATGTGAAAGACAGAATTCATTCTGTCAGTGTGCTATGTCTCATAGGAGGTTTTTGCTTGAACTATTTTGGTCATATGCCCACTTGAGTATCTTTGCTCAGGATGAGCACAGAATTGCCCTGACCTAGTTCATGTGACAAGTTTCAAAAGAAGAAATGAGATAGCAAGATATCCATATGACTCCCCCACCATAATCATGTTTGGAGTTGGAGAAGAGCAGAAAAATAATGGGACTTACAAGGGGCTGAATTAAAATAAAAATGGGAAAATGTATAGAGTTGCAAGAGACAGCACACATCTATTTTCTGATTATGTCAGTTCAGGGATGGACCCTGAGAAACAGGTATCAAAATGATGTGCAAGAGATTTTTAGAGAGGGAATTCCCAAGAGGGGAAAAGTGTGGGTTAAGAAGCAGAAGCAAGCAGGGATGTGGGCAGTGGGCTGTCTTACATTTGAGAAAGGTGATTTTTGAGAGGATAAAAGAAAAAGAACGTACGCAATAAGAGCTGAGAGCTCTGGTGCAACTCTGGAGTGCTGGTTGTGCGATAAGGATTCCTAAAGTAATAATAATCAGAAGAATCTTGTGTAATTGACAAAATGTCTTTTCTTTATACCCTGCTGTGCTCTATACCTCTGAGAGCAGATAGGAAAGGATGTGGCCTTGGTAAGGAGGTGTCCATGGACCCTGGGCATTTAGCTGCCTGAGATGTCAGTCAATTACAAGCCTTGAGAGAAATCTCTTCTCTGAGTGAGATGTGAATGGCATACTTCCATGGTTGCTACACTGGCTCCCAGCAAAGTATAGGAATCTGCTCAAGGTGAATCAAATAGTTAGCTCAGTGATGGAGTTGAGATCTAAAAGTTCAGTGGAGCTACCTGTCCACTGCCCAGTCCATTGTGTTGTCCTCCAAAGCAGATGGCCCTGTTTCCATGAGGTTTGATGCGTGCTTAGACATACTGTGCATGTATACAGAGAACTTCTTTCTTTCTATGAAGGCTCAAATTTTTAAGTCACTGGAAAGCCAGAAAGGAAAATGGTCTAGCCAAAGCAGTAGGAACCATGAGAAGTCTCCCTCAGCTGGAAAGTGACATGTGAGCATTTTAAAAATACATCATTCTTTAGCCTGATGTCACCATAAATTTTGTCCTGCCAGAACGTCCTATTCAGAGCCATAAAACAGTGACACAAACAACTCAATACTATTCTGTTTAAAAGCCCCATAGGCATATTCTTCTTAAATATGAAATCTCTTATCCAGCTTCTCCCCACCATAGAGTTAGATTTATAAATGTTATATTAACAACTGGTTGGACAGCAGCAAATACATCAAGAATGACACCACCACCTGCAGAGCTAAAGCATTCTGGTGTTTGCTCCTCTGCTGTAACAGGCAGGGCTATGCGGTCATATTCACATTACTCATGCGGCTGAGCCACAGCCCTGCCTCTACCCACCAGAAAGAACTGGCCATCACATCGAACATGTCAATGTGTTGACAAGAAGAAATAGCATCCTTGGTTTTATTAGTTGGAATCTGAAGGATGATAAGAAATGCTGTTGTGATATTTGGCCAGTCCTGCTCTTCTCTGAGTATCCCCAAGGCTGGGATTGTTCTTGTAAATAAAATCATAAATCATTCAAGTGGTCAGTGATCTCTGAAGACACCTAGTTCATTCTTCCCCAGTCATGACCTTGTGATGCTCTGGGCAAACCTGCTTCCTTTTGAGAAGGGATAAAGATGGGGAAGGTAATTGCTAAGGAGAGTAAGAGGAGGGCAGTGCTATTGCATATGCAGACATGCAGCAGCAGACATAGGACAGGATTTTCATCCACCAGTATCTAGGAGTGGGTATTGGGATACTCACAGGATGACAGGAACATCTGCTTTAATATTATTTTGTGTACATATCAAATAATCTTGCATTATCTTAGTCTTAAGTTCATAGTCAATTAGAAATTTCCATTTAGAAGGGGCTTTTAAAAGTAAGTCAGAATGATATCTGCCTAGTTGTTAGTAAAATAGATGACAGAGTGCGCCTAGAAACAGACACATTGCTTGATAAGTGATTTCTTGAAGTGATAAAACGGGTGTGATGAAATACATTATGAATACTACCATTTCAGTAATGATTAAATAGCTTAAGTTTACAGATTTCCCACATCATAATCATCATCATTTTTAATGGACCACATCACCAAATGTTTATAATTCTAAGGGGTATTATGCCCTTGCTTCTTTCAGAAGATATAAGTGAAACATAGGGTATTTAACTAATTTCCTAAGGTTATGCTTGCTGAAAGACCATGTTATACTTAACTAACCTAATTCATATAAAAACAGATTTTGTGGGCTGGAGAGATGGTTTAGCAGTTATGACACCTTCCTGGGAAGCCTAAAGATACAGTTTTGATTTTCCAGTACCCACATAAGACAGATACACATGCTAGTGCATGCACCTGAAGTTCATTTGCAGTGGGTGGAGGCCCTCATGAGCCCATGCTCTCTCTCTCTTTCTCTCTCTCCCCCTTTGTCTTCAATAAATAAATAAAAATGAAAAACAAATTGTGCCAGTAGTTTTTAGATATATACCCTTCCCTGATATCTTTTTTACAACTTTGATTATTTATTTATTTATTATTATTTGAGAGAGAGAGAGAGAGAAAGAGAGAGAGAGAGAGGGAGAGAATGGGCATGCCAGGGCCTCTAACAGCTGCAAACAAACTCCAGACACATGCATCACTTTGTGCATCTGGCTTAAGTGGTTCTTGAGGAATTGAACCTGGGTCCTGTGCTTTGCAGGCAAGCACCTTAAACACTAAGCCATCTCTCCAGCCCCAGGATATCTTAATATCATCCCTAAACTATTAAATTTTAGTCTTCTTTAACAAATATTTACTGAACATATGTTGGGTATCTTTTTTTTTTTTTTTTTTCGAGGTAGGGGGTCTCATTCTAGCCCAAGCTGACCTGGAATTCACTCTGTATTCTCAGGGTGGCCTTGAACTCACGGTGATCCTCCTACCTCTGCCTCCCGAGTGCTGGGATTAAAGGCGTGTGTCACCACACCAGGCTTGTGTTGGGCATCATTTATCGAGCCCAATACTAGTGGTCCATTGATGTATTAAATGCAAATGTGCTCAACTAGAAATTCATCATTTTGTGACTCACATGATCAATGTGATTTGCTGATAATACCAAATCATATTCCTTAAGTCGACTATCCTAACTAAGAAAGAACATGTGTGGTGAATAAGAGTGCTTATTTGTATTTTTGTATCTGTGCAGTAAGTCCTCCTCACCTTATATAAAATTACAAGAAAACAAGATTATTTTCAATGAAGAAATGGGATAGAAAAAAATCTGAAGGGGCCTCAATACTGCTCAGAAAGTGATTAAGAAAAGATGGATGCTTGTTGTGAATCTAGAATATATGTGGCTTTGCCTTGAACTTTGCAGTCCTAGCAGTTTGTTTCTAAGTGGGGACTTATGCAACACAGTAAAGGTTAGGAAAAGGCAGTAGAAGAGGACATTCAGCAAGAAGACAGTGGGAATGAATTATTGCTCCCTTCCAGACATATGCTTGGTCACATAAAAGCTACATCTCTATAGACAGCCTACATAATTACAAGAAGGGAGCTTTCTATCCAAGTACATAGTATTTGGAGGGGCTAGAGCAAAGGCTCTCAAAGAAATATCATTTTTTTATTAACAACATATTTTATATGGGTACATCATGTACTGATTCCCTCTTTTCCTTCATCTCTGCCCCCATTCCACTGGGGACCCTCCTCAGTGGGGTTACAAGTATTCCCCTTGAGGTTGTGGGATATGCATTGTGGGAGCAGCAGTCAGTTTTTGTTGTTGTTGTTGTCGTGGTTTTGTGGGGAAGGAATGCCTCTGGGCATGATGTTTCACCCTGTGGCTCTTACATTCCTGCCCCCTCTTCTACAAAATTCCCAGAGCCATGTTTGGTGGGTTTTAAATCTACTTCAGTGATGAGCTCTTAGGATCCTTTGGATCTCAGCTTGGGTGAGTGTTGGGTCTCCTCAGGGTCTGTCTCCTATACTTTGGTGCTGATTGTTAGGTTTGCCATGGAAGCAGTGCGCTTGCTCCTCTCCCCAATTCCTCTGTGGTTTCATCTGTGGCTTGGAAGAAGTGCCAATGGTAGTTTATCTCCTCAGGTCTCACTACCTTCTGAAAAAGAATAGATTCTCCAATGGAGAGTGAAGCCAGAATAGTTTAAATGGGATAAGCATTGTTAATTTAGGGAGGAATTGATGTATGTAACCCCTCTTTTAGCCAAAGACTAATGAGAGCTTGACACTGGAGAGTATGATCTTTGTCTTTGTCTGGTTTCCAGATATGGGTTCTATTGCACTGAGTGGATCTCTTAGCCAATCAGAAAGCTATTGGTTATTCACCAAGGCTGTGTTCCACTATTGCACTGGTGTGTACATCCTGTCAGTGTTTGCTTCTAAATAGCTTACACCTCTCGTTGCTCTGACCGTTGGCCACTTTCCCCCAATAGCTCCTGTATGCTTTCCAGCACTAGACAGTCTAACTGTCTGGTGTCTGGCTCTCATCTGGATTCTGGCCAGGTCTCTCCATGCTGTCAGAAGCATATAGTGTCTTCAGAAATATGGTCTTACCTTTTGTCTCAGCTGGGTATCCAGGTGCTTTGACAGAAACCTGTCTTGTTTGGGGGACCTTGAATGTCAGTCTGATCAACAGTTCATTGTGGATAGCAACCAATTTTTGGTACTGGGAGTTACAGTCTGGAGGCAAAAAAAAAAAAAAAGAAAAAGAAAAAAAAAAAAAAACCTTTTTTTTTTAAGGTTAGGCTTTATCCCACCCTCTCCAGGGCCTTTCTTTTCAGGTCCTCCCCCATACGCTTCTGAGGGTTATATCTTTTAGTCTATCCCAAAGATAAAGGTTTCTATGGTACCAGTTCATTTTGGATTTAGTTTTGTGTTTTTTTCCCCACAGTCTCCTTCCCCTTCTTCCAAAAACCTTCCATCCCTAATGCCCTAATGTCTGAGCCATGAGATGCCTATCAGGTATGTCAGCAACTCAAGTTGGTCCAGATAAGTTGCTGCAGATGATTGAGACCATGCAGTGTTTGTCTTTCTGTGATTGTGTGAATTTGCTCAATAGTTCCAAGACTGTCCATCATCATCATCATCATTATTATTATTATTATCTACAGATTTCACTGTATCATTTTTTTCTTATTGCTGAGTAGAATTCATTGTGTAATGTACAACTTCATTATCCATACATCTAATGATGGGCACCTGGGTTGATTCAGTTCTTAGCTATTATGAATTGAGCAGCTATAAACATCGTTGAGCAAAGATAATGTAGTGAAATGTGGAGCATTTAGGATAGAGGCCCAGTAAGGGGATAACTGTATCTGTTGGTAGCTCTTGATCATCCTTTTCAGGAATCTCTGTATTGATTTCCATAGTGGTTGTACAAGTTTACATTCCCACCAACAGTGAATGAGGGTTCCTCTTTCCACAAATTCTCACCAACATTTCTTGTCATTTGATTTTTTTATTGACAACAAACCATTTTATTTCCTTCCCCTCCCCCCATTTCCCTTAAGAACTCCATTCTCCATCATATCTCCTTCCTCTCTCCATTAGTCTCTCCTTTAATTTGATGTCATCATCTTTTTCTCCTATTATGAGGAGCTTGTGAAGGTATTGCTAGGCACTGCAAGGTCAGGGATGTCGAGGCCAATTTCTGTCTGGAGAGCTACATTATAAGGAGTTGTATCCTTCCTTTGGCTCTTACATTCTTTCCACCCCCTCTTCTGCAATGGACCTTGAGCCTTGCAGGGTGTGATAGAGATGTTTCAGTGCTAGACACTCCTCCATCCCTTCTTCTCAGCACTATGTTGCCTTTTGGGTCATCCCAGTGGTCATCTCCATCTGAAAAGAGAAGCTTCTCTAACCAGAAGTGAGAGTAGCATTAATATGTGAATATGAACATTAAGTGTAATGCTTTCAGGTCAGTTTGGTGGGACTAATATATATATATATACATTTAGCCAGACAAGAGCAGGCTTTATAACCCCCAAGGCTCATGACCTCCCCTGCTATAGACTTTTGATTAGTTTTATCAGTACCAGGCATGTATTCCCTCCCATAGAGTGGGGCCTTCAGTCCAATTAGGGAGCAGTTGGTTTCCCCAAGAGCAGACATGCCACTATTGCACCTGTTTGGTCATTGGGCCTTTCTGGCCAAACTTGAGGTTTCCAGTGTCCACTGATTTCACCACTGATGATTTCTGTCTCCCATAGGACTGCATGCAGTGCAGCTTTTTACAGCTTTCAGTTGGCTGGTCTACAGGAAGAACATTTTCTGCCCAGAACCAGCTTGCTTTCTCAGTGATCTTGCTACTCAGGCAAGTGAGGTCTTCAGCAATAGGGTCTTACCATCTGTTTTTCAAGGGAAACCAAGGGTCATTTGACTTTTTAATGATTGTCATCCTTACTACAGTAAGGTGGGATCTTATAGTTGTTTTAATTTGAATTTCCCTAATGATTAGGGATGATGAGAATTTTAAGTGTGTGTTAGCCATTTGTATTTCTTCTTCTGATAACTCCATATTCAGTTCTCTTCCCTTTTTGGAGTGGGTTGTTTGATTTTTAAAGTATTTATTTATTTATTTATTTTATTTTAATTTTACATTCATGTTGTTGACTTTGGTAGCCTCCTCCCTGTCCTCCTCCCTTCAAAGGGACCCTCCTCATTGGGGAATTGGTTAGATTTTTGAGTTGTTTGTCGATTCTAGATATTAGGCCTCTGTCACCAGTATAGCTTGCAAAAATTTTCTCCCATTCTATGGATAACCTATTGGCTCTGATTCTGCTATGTTTTTCTGTGAGAAGCTTTTCTGCTTCTTAATATCCCACTGGTTGAGTGATTGTTTATTTTCCCTGAAGTCCTTTGACAAAATAAAACATCCTTTTATATTCAGAATGCTGTAGAGAATGGGCATGGATGGTTTATATCTCAACACAACTAAAGCACCTAAAGACCAAATAATACTTAACAGGGAAAGACTCAAGGAGTTCCCACTAAGGTCAGGAACAATACAGAGGCTCCCACTCTCACCACTGCTCTTCAACTTAGTACTAGAAGCACTAACCCAAGCCATAAGACAGGAGAAAGAAATTAAAGGGATACATCTTGGAAAGGAAGAAGTCAAGTTAGCCTAATTTGCAGATGACATGATCCTAAACATAAGTGACCCAAAAATCTCTATCTCAAAACTTCAAGGTGATTAATTCCTTTAGCAAAGTGGCAGCATACAAATTAGCAGACAAAAATTAGTAGACTTTCTATATGCAAATGACAAATATATAGAGAAAGAAATTACCGAGGCTGTCCCATTTTCATTAGTCATAAAACTTAAATACATTGTAATAACTTTAACCAAGGATGTGAAAGACCTATGTAATGAAAACATAAAAAAAAAAAAAAAAACTCAAGAAGAAAATAGAGGAGTACATGAGAAGAGGAAAAGACATTCCATGCTCCTGGATAGGTAGAATTGATTTTGTGAAAATTGAAATTCTACCTAAAGCAATATACAGATTTAATACAATACCAATAAAAATTCTACCATCATTCCTCAAAAAGATAAAAAACATGTTCTCAAAATTCATATGGAATGGGAGCAGACCTCAGCTATCCAAACATATCCTAAATTTTTGCTACTTTCTACTCCAGTTCAAAAGTTATTGCTGGTGTTCCTTGAAAATAGTCTCTCCTAGTCTTGTAATAGCATCTATGGAAGTTGTCAGTCCAAATACCTTAATAATATTTTTTGTGGATTGGTATTGGATATTCTACATTTGTAGCAATCAAAATAAATTGATTAAAAGCCCAATATGATATGTGTGTTGCTTAACAAAGACTGAATATCATTCAACCTTTCTGAAGAGTATAGAACCAGTATTTTTGTAACACTATGTGGTTTATTTGAAACATTATTATATTTTGAATGTATGTGTATGTGAAAATGTTCACGGTGACATGCAGAGGCTACAGCAAGAAGTTGGGTACCCTCCTCTATTGTTTTTCCACAATATTTCCCTGGGACGGTCTTTCAATGAACTTAATGCTCCATACTTTTCAGTTGGACTGGCTCACCAAGGAGTCCCAAAGATCCTTCTCTCTGTACCCACTTGAGGACAAAAGCTCCCAGACCTGCTCAGTTGTCTCACCAGATCCTATTTTTTAAAAATTTATTACTTTCTTTTCTAAAGTATCCATAGGGTTCACTAAACTACCCAAAGTTATCTGTGGCACATGTAAATTAAGAGACAATGGTTTAAACAATTTTATAGCTACTAGGAAACCAGGAGGCAGGAGATATCAGAGAGTAGTAACATGTTTGTAAATACCATGAGAGAATGGCAGATTTGCTGTTAGCTTTCATTTACTTGGATTAGTAAAATGTTGGCTGCTATAACGAATGACCCTCAGTTTCAGTGAGTTTGAATACTGTATTTGTTTCTTGGCCATGCAGCAATATTGATGCAATGAATTAGATCCATAGACCATCCCTTCTTCCTGTAGAAATTCTATAATTACAGAGAACAGAGCATTATCAGTACATGAATTTTCACAGGAATTAACTTTATATGAGCAAGCCAAGAAAGAAAAGGAGCATGGATAAGCACCAATAAATGGTTTCCAGGGGTACATTGCTTCTATTCATAGGCTAGAAGTCAGTCACATGGCTATAGGGATCTTCAAGGAAGATAGAGGTCATGGAAGAAGAGGAAGTATGTTGCGTCCCCCCACCGCAAGGCCAGCTCAGGAGGGATGGTAGGGTCTCAGCCGAGTTGGGGTGAGCAGCGCAGAGTCACTACACAGACTCCTGGAGTTGGGTGAAAGCGGAAGTGAGACTCCGCAAACTCGTTTATTCAGGAAGTGCACATGGGTTTTGAGGGGCTTGGCTGGCTAATCCTTGTATGGGGTGGTCCCCTTTTGGTGACCAATGACAGCTTGTCTCTGGATAGGACATCTCGTAGTAGGCTTCTCGTGAGCATGGGACTATAACTGTTGTCACACCAAGCCTGTGCAGAATGCCATTTTCACAGAAGCCACTTCCTGTTTTCTTCTGCCATGCGGTCTGGCTAGGACCAGGCCTATATTGTGCCATACAGAAGTAGGCTTGGAGAATAGTTACTCAATATATGTCACTTGGTCCTAGAATGAGTAGGAGTAGGTTTTAGCCATATTCTATTGTGGACAGTATTTATGAAACTAGTATTATTTTGAACTTGCTTATTCTATAGATCGCATGCAAGATGATATTAATTACTTGAGTCAGAATTAGCTGAAAAGGTTGTCAAAAAGTAGAAATCCTAGAATTACTGAAGAAGCTACTCCCATATTGGGCAAGCCAACATAGAGGAGCAAGGGCAATAGTTAATATATTTACAATGTATTAACATCACTAAAACCAATAAGAAGGAAGCATGAAAAAGTGAAGGAAATAGATAAGGGAAAGGAAATTAGAGAAATCAAGGAAGAAGTTCTAAGAAGGTGGTGAAAGGTTTGAATGCCTAAGAGTCCAAACAAGATAGAATCTTCACTATTCTGAGACTTCAGGGAGCTGATCATACCAGGCTAAGTATATTTTATACTTCCAAAGCAGTTTGTAATGATCAATAATTTAGTAGAATAGCTATAGTGGTGTGAACATTTTTTTTTTTTAGTTGTAAAAACTGTCAGTGTGTTGATCATTCACCCCGATATCAGGAAGGGGGAAATAATGACTTTGGGAAAACAATAGAGATTTGTTTTGGGCCTGATTTGCTTTAGGTATCTCCCAACATTGAATATGACTGCATAGGAAAATAACTAAAAACTTCAAAAGGAGGCAGAATCAATAGTTCCAACATCAAATTTTATCATTCCACATTCAGCATTGGACCATAAGAATGAAAGTGACTATAATGTGTGGCTAGAAATGAGATGAAGCATAATTAATTTATGTAATTCAAATAACAAATGATTCTCGTGTGATCAGAGTAAAAGTCCAGATTGGTGCCTAAACAATGTAATGCACAATCAGATAATTATTGAACTGGCTGAGATGTTGGGAATCTCTGTTGTGGATCTCTATATGTATTTTACAACTCCTGCTTGCTTTTTCTAATTTTGTGACTTCACAGAATCCACTAGAGGGGGAAATTGTCTGGGGTGTTAATCTTTTTCCACTGGTGAGCAGTTATTCTCCTCTGACTTCATTTCTTGGTAAAAGGTACCAGTTATATGAAAGTCCTTGTCTGCAGTGTTATTACTCCTTTTCCAGATCCCTTATCTCCAGATAGAAAATAATTTGCCCAATAGATAATAATTCTTTCTTCTTTCTCCCTGTGGATGTTTTTCTATCAGCCCTGAGATGGACACTTCATGGAAGAGGAGAGTCTTTCACAATCAAGATCAAATGTATCATGTATTATTAAACTCACAAACAATCTCTCTAACTCCCTCAGGAGAAAATTCTAATATTTCCAAATGAGAGTAAGGCCAACACCATTGCCTAGCTCCCTGGGATATACTGTAAGTAGCCTCCAAATCAGGAGTAAAGAATGAATCTTAGTTGCAAGACAAGAAGACAGGGTCTAGAGAAATAGCCACATTGACTTGTTATTCTTTGGAATATGACCATATTGGCACTATTCAGCCTGGTGTCAACAGAACACATCATTGCCTCTCACAGCCAAGCTTTGTCATGTGGAATCAGTTGACATGTGGAGACTTTTCATGTTTCTTTCCTTCATCTGCCCTCACTCAGGCACTTGGAGACAACCGTTATTAATCCAAGCATAAAGAAATGAAGTGATGATAACTAGACCATCTTCCATCATGCATTGCACATGGCAAAACTCTACTGAAATAAAGAATGGAATAATGGAAAAGCCAGGCGTGGTGGCTCATGCCTTTAATCCCAGCATTTGGGAGGCAGAGGTAGGAGGATTGCTATAAGTTCTAGGCCACCCTGAGACCACATAGTGGGTTCCAGGTCAGCCTGAGCTGGAGTGAGACCCTACCCTGGAAAACCAAAAAAAAAAAAAAAAAATGGAATAATGAATTAATTCATGGACAAATTCACTTCCTATGTGCATCTCATGTAGGAGCTGATTACAATAATTGTTAATTTCATTAAACAGAAATATATAAACCAGGCATAGGGGTTCATGCCAATAATCCCAGCACTCAGGAGATGAGGCAGGATGATCATGAATTCAGGTCCAGCCAGGGCTACATAGGAGACCTTGCTTCCAAAAATAAAGCAGACAGAACAGAGAAATCTTTGAAAATGTTCAGAATTTGAAATATTGGAAAAGCCCTAGCATGCTTTTTCTTTACTCATTTCTCATGCCATGGCAGGGTTTGGTAGGTGGCATCATTCCCTGTTTCCTAATATGATTATATAGGAAAAAGGTATCAGAAGACAGAGGCGTGGATCTTCCAGCTATCAATGGAGAGAAGGGAGCATGGCAGCCTACTTCTCACATGATTCAAGAGCCAACCAAGATGGCGGGCAGGGTTCTGAGTTGGGACAGTGACCAATGAGATACTAAACATTGCTCTTGGTAGCATCTCCCAGACCTTCCACAGATATACTTTCAGGTGTAGAAAGGCATTTGTTCAAGGATTTGAAGTTTAAGAATAGACAGCAAATATCTAAGAGTCTATGCCATTATTAAAAAATACTAAGGCTTAGCACTGAGTTGAACGTGTTTCATTCGTTATACCTAAATTTAGTCTCAGCTGGACCTGGATGGCTGCCCTTGTCTTCTCATATTGAAAATCACATGCTGAGTTTTCCTGAACAACTGTTTAAAAGTATTCCTATTCTTTTCATATCTTCCATCAAACTCTGTGCATACTGTGTTTTAGGAACAGAATAGCTTACTTTTATTTTTGTTGTTAAGATTGAAGCCAAAGGAGGGTGATGCCTCTTTTCTCTCTACTTATGTATCAAAAGATTTTCTACTTTGTCAGATCCCTGGAAAACCAAAAAAAAAAAAAAATGGAATAATGAATTAATTCATGGACAAATTCACTTCCTATGTGCATCTCATGTAGGAGCTGATTACAATAATTGTTAATTTCATTAAACAGAAATATATAAACCAGGCATAGGGTTCATGCCAATAATCCCAGCACTCAGGAGATGAGGCAGGATGATCATGAATTCAGGTCCAGCCAGGGCTACATAGGAGACCTTGCTTCCAAAAATAAAGCAGACAGAACAGAGAAATCTTTGAAATGTTCAGAATTTGAAATATTGGAAAAGCCCTAGCATGCTTTTTCTTTACTCATTTCTCATGCCATGGCAGGGTTTGGTAGGTGGCATCATTCCCTGTTTCCTAATATGATTATATAGGAAAAAGGTATCAGAAGACAGAGGAGTGGATCTTCCAGCTATCAATGGAGAGGAGGGAGCATGGCAGCCTACTTCTCACATGATTCAAGAGCCAACCAAGATGGTGGGCAGGGTTCTGAGTTGGGACAGTGACCAATGAGATACTAAACATTGCTCTTGGTAGCATCTCCCAGACCTTCCACAGATATACTTTCAGGTGTAGAAAGGCATTTGTTCAAGGATTTGAAGTTTAAGAATAGACAGCAAATATCTAAGAGTCTATGCCATTATTAAAAAATACTAAGGCTTAGCACTGAGTTGAACTTGTTTCATTCGTTATACCTAAATTTAGTCTCAGCTGGACCTGGATGGCTGCCCTTGTCTTCTCATATTGAAAATCACATGCTGAGTTTTCCTGAACAACTGTTTAAAAGTATTCCTATTCTTTTCATATCTTCCATCAAACTCTGTGCATACTGTGTTTTAGGAACAGAATAGCTTACTTTTATTTTTGTTGTTAAGATTGAAGCCAAAGGAGGGTGATGCCTCTTTTCTCTCTACTTATGTATCAAAAGATTTTCTACTTTGTCAGATATACTTTTAAATCTTAGAAGAAATGGCTGGGCATGATGGCACACACCTTTAATCCCAGCACTTGGGAGGCACAGGTAGGAGGATGCTGTGAGTCTGACGCTAGCCTGGAACTACAGAGTAAGTTCCAGGTTATCCTGGGCTAGAGTGAGACTGTACCTTAAGAACCCACCCCCTTAAAAAATGCCCTTCAGGTAATGGTATAAAGTATCCACTAGTCTCACAATCTCTTTTATAAGGATCTCAAATGTATTGGTCACATTTTAAAATTTCATATAATTTTTGTTTGTTTTTTTCAAGGTAGGGTCTCACTCTAGCTCAGGCTGACCAGGAATTCTCTGTGTAGTCTCAGGGTGGTCTCAAACTCACAGAAATTCTCCTGCCTCTGCTTCCCAAGTGCTGGGATTAAAGGAGTGTGCCACCACACTGGGCTCTCTGGGTACTTTTTAATACACCTCCCTCTCTACTACCCTTTCTTGCCTTTCCCTCTTGTGGTCCTTTTTATTTTACAGATTTCACTTGAAAATTTGATTATTTTGGCAAAAGCACTTAAGGAGCTTACTTTTGAATTGAAACAATATAGCATACACCAGAAATCTTATAATGAAGAGAAATACACTTACATTATTTTGGTGAAGTTTTCTCTAGGCAAATATATATGAACAAATGAGGTAATGCTATTTATCTACTGTCTAGAATATGCTGTTGATAGCTTTACCTTTCAATAAGGGTCTATATCACTAGTCTCAAAAGCCTAAAAAGTTTAGGAATTTATTTATTTATTATAATTTGCTTATTTTGTTTCTTATCAATAATGCAATATAGTTGTTGATTTATTTATTTTATTTTCACATTTACCTATTTATTCCTTTGGGTAAATTTTCAGAAGGATTTGACAGATTAGAGGGAATGTCATATATGACTATCACTAAAATGAATACCAAAAAGAATTGTTTTCCATTTCAGCCCCTCTCCAATAGTACATTTAAGTAATAATTTCTTAAACTTTCAAAAAATAGTATTTTCAAACTTTTTAGGTTAATCACTAATCTAAACAGTTTTAAAAGTGGCCTTATTTTATCTGAATTCCACTGATAGAAATTGAACACATTTTCTTTGTAATACTGACCACTTGTACATCTTGATTTATAAATGCTGACTTACATACTTGCCTACATTTTTTTGTGTATTCATCACATTTGACTCATGCTTTAAAACTTACTCTACTCAGAAATCAGATGTCAGTTACATGAATGACAATCATGTGTTCTTTTTGTCATTTTCCCCAAATCTCATTTATGACTATTATATAGAATTTGTAATTTCAAGCATAACCCAATTTGTCATTGCATTGTTGTTTGGTCTCTAGCTCCCTTGGAACTCACAGACAGAATTTCTCGATTGCTTTTTTATAATATAACCTCAGTATTTCTATGGCTTCGAGTTTACCATAGTTTATCAGGTTTATGAAAGTCTTTGATCCAACTGGAGTTAACTTGCAGGCAACAGCTTCCTTTCTTCCTTCCCTTCCTTTTCCAGCTCCCTCATTCCCTTCATTCAGTTTCATCTTGGCTCAAAAACCTGATGTTCACCTGCCATCTCTCCTTTCTGTTTTTATCACACATCCAGGCAGCGACTTAACCACAAAGAACTCCTAAGGGTTTCTCAGGCATTATGAAGTGTTTCCATGGATGCTATTTCATTTGACCCTCACACAACCTCCCCTCCCACTGAGCTTTCAGTGACATGTGGGACCTTGTGAGGAGGAGGAAAGGGAGGTGAGGAGAAATTGCAAGCAATTCCAGGTAGGGCCAAGAATGAGTCAAAATTAAGTTGATCCCAGAGCCATCTGATTCCAAAACCCTTCCACCTTTTACAACACTACATAACTTCAAATCCTGCTTGTTGTTGTGTTGGAAACCCTCCCTGTGCACCCACTTTACAGACCAGCACAAGTTTTCTTATGCCTCATCTCCATTTCTTCAGGTGACTCCTTATCTATTTAGCCTATTTATAACTTCAAATTAATCTTTCTAAATCACAGCTCTGTTTTTAGGCTCAGAACCCTTTAGCCAGTTGCAGATGCCTTTTCCTGGGGCCTCATCTTCAGTAGGTGAACTCAGCACATCTTTTACCTTTGTCTTCCACTATTACTCTACATGGGCTTCAAGGATATCACCAATCTGCAAAACACTCAGGCATGTCCTATAGCCATGTATTGTTTCCATCCACTATTTTAGAATCACCCCAGCCTTTCTTCCAATACCCTACCTTTCCTGGGACCCAGCCAAAATCTCTGTCCTTCAATAAAACATTTCAGGAAACTTCCAGAGGACATATTATTTCTTTCCCCCTTTAACTTTCCTCAAAGCTCTATCTGTAACTCATGACTCATAGCTTTCTGCTTTGTAGTCAGTGCCAATAGCTTAGTTTTCTTATCATACTGTCAAACTCTGAAGTTGATAGATGTCTTCTTCTTCTTTATGTTTTTATCATCCATCTCTCAATGCTTAGAACAATGACTAGCACAGGTAAATATCTGAAAAATAAAATATTCAGTGAATGTGTAATGAAGGAATAACCAGACTGAAGAAATAAAATATGGGGTGGTTTGTCTGTTTGAGAAGGTTTCCCTTTTCCAAAAGAATTTGTCTTTAGATCTTTGCTGGCTCCAATGCCAACAAACATACCCCTGCCAGGCGACAGAAGCCTGAGATTGCACTAGTACAAAGACCTGATTTCTAGTCATTACTTTTATTTCTGCAAAATGATGCTCCTAGGAACATTGGCCCAAATTTCTCAAAGAAACCTCCCATTGTCTGTGATAAATGAAGGATTTGAGAATTTTACCCTAGCATGCATATGGGTTATAACAGTATAACACATAAGGCCATACAAGTGAAGATAAGAAAGAGCCGTTTTAGGTGACTTGATCATTGACACATGGACATATTTTCTTTTCATCTCTGAGGGTTGGTTTGATAGCCTTTGCAAGTCTATATATAAGCATTCCTTCTGTATGTCTTGTTCCATGCCTGTGACAGCTAGACGGTGGCCCTGGTACTTCAGTCTATATATAAGCTGTACCTTATGGATGTCTTGTTCCATGCCTGTGGCAGCTAGACTGTGGCCCTGGTACTTCTGAATTGCCCCAATAAACAGAATAACAAATCTCTGCCAGTTCTCTGCTTATGGAAGTCCTTGTAATTGGTAAAGGTCACCAATCAGAGAGAAGAATGGCCATGTGACGTGTAGAAAGGATAGAATACTCCAGAACACTGGCAAACAACACCTCCTTGCCCCAAAGGTGAGACACTATTTTAGAGAAGGCTCAGTGCCAGTTTGCCAGAAACAAATACATTGGATTTCTAACATCTAATAACAGATGTTCTGGCTACGGCTTATGAAATCATTTAATATTGCTTCATGCTATGGCAATAAAAATGTCATCTGGCTCTACTCAGCCCAGGTTGCATATCTCCCTAAAAGGGTTACAATGATTTGATGAGGTTCTTGGATCAAAGGGGCCAATGGTATTTGCATCTTACAGGCTGTGGACAGGGTTTTCTCTGAGAAAGCATACACATTCTCTCCTAATGCATACTTTGTATCTGATGGCTTGAAGTGTACCTGTGAACCCCTATATGTAACACAAATTCTGATCCTAGGAGTAGATCAACACTCTGAAGGAGGCTCACATGTTCTATCTATCTCATCTCTTAGACTTGGCAGTGTGAACACCTGGGGAAGACTAAACTAGGTGGACCAGCTTGTGCTGGATGAGACTGGCATGATGCCAATTTTATCCACATAGTCCTAGAGAGGCTCAAGTATGTGGACATGATTTGGCCTTTCATAGCAAGCCTTAAGAAGAGTTTGATTAGTCTCCTGAGGTAGGGACCAAAAGAAAATGTGCGCAATGAAGTCTGATGATGAGTCAGAAGACTCTGAATCATGGATAGATGGCAAATCCATCAAAATGACTTGAAGATTGAGACTAAGTTAATCAGGAAAGATAGTCTATAGGAGAAAATGGCAAGGCAAGGGAATTTTTTAATATTCACAGAATATTTAAGGTTAAAAAAATCAAAGGCCAGTGTAGAGGTCCAAGAGAGAAACTCTAGGATATTTGGGGCCTGTTCCAGAAACAAATTGAAGAGAAATAAAGGGTAATCCAAGGGCTATAAAAGTGGAACCACTGTTTCAGGTTTTCAAACAGTGATAATTCCTCCCAAGAAAGCATGATACAAATAGTTCATAAAATCAAAGGCTAATACTGAATATCAATAAGATATCACATAGGCTAATGGAGCCTAGAGGTATTCACTGTACTGGCTACAAAAGAATCTTCATTGTCAACTTTACTCGATTTACAATCACCCAGATGACTTACTACTGGACATGTCTTTTTAAAAAATATTTATTTATTTGCAAGGAGAAAGAGAGGAAGAGAAGAGACACAGACAGAGAAAATGGGAGGGCCAGGGACTCCAGCCACTGAAAATGAACTCTACATCGGTGTGCCACTGTGCATCTGGCTTTACATGGGTATTGTGGAATAAAACTCAGGTCAATAGGCTTTGCAGGCAATCACCTTAACCAGTGAGCCATCTCTCCAGCCCTGGACATATCTTTTGAGGATGTTTCCAGAGATATTTATCCGAGGAGGGAAGCCTCTATCTGAATGTAGCTGTGTTGGGTTAACTTTTTCTGGAGAAATGCAAACAGAAATCTATTTCTCTCAGAAAGGGCAAAGATGATAGACCAAAGTACAATTACAGCAATGTCCACTTTAGTGAACTAATGAATTAACTGTGGTTACTTACAGAGCATGGGTGAAGTGTGGATTACAGGAGCATAGATTTTTCAAAGGCAGGTGCATCCCTAGGAAATCCATCCTAGCATGGCTGGAGACTCACTCAAGCAGCATCCCTGGAGCTCATGCATGATTTACAGGCGGCACCACTGCTCAAGAGTCACTTCTTCAGCCTGTTTTTTTTTTTTTTTTTCTTTTTACTACTGCATAACCTTGGAGAGAGAACTTATGAATCTTTAAGTTTCAGGAACTTTCTAGGAATTGTGAGTTGTTTATATCTGGTGACTCATGAGCTTTCCTCCAGAAGAGAATATTTCTACTTGGAGGAAATTGCTGCACAACAGAATGGTACCATTCCATGGGATGTGATCCTGGATTGAATAAAGTTATTTAAAGAAGGAAGACAGCTGAGCACCAGCTCTTTGCTTCCTAGCTGCAGACCCAAGGAGAGCAGCCACCTCACACTCCAGTCAATATGCCATTTCTACCATGACATACTATGTCTTCTCGAACTATGAGCCAAAATAAACTCCTTTTTAAAGTTGTCTTTGTTAAGTATTCTGTCATAGCAATGCACAAAGTTAGTCATATCCAAGGAAAGGAGATACACCATGCAGTCAAATGTAACAAGAAGTTTCTGAAAAAGGCTCAGAAAATAATAAGAACTGATGCACAGGACTTCATGAAATTAAAAGCTTTAGTAAACCAAAGGAAACATTTGCTTCCAGAATGAGAGAAAATCTTTGCTGATTTTTTTTAATTTTATAATTGTCTTTTATTTATTTTTTTATTATTTATCTATATAATGTGGATACTGCCATGATGGCACCATTGTTAGCCTTCTCTCTGTCCTCCCCCCTCGGGGATTGTGGGTCTTGCATTGTGGGGATATCCATCAGTTATGGGGGTGAGGCAATGTTTCTATGCATAATGAACCAACTTATAGCTCTAACAATCTTTCTGCCCCCTCTTCCACGAATTTCCCTGAGCCATGTTGAGTTCATTTTAGGTGTATTTCAGTGACAAGGTCATGGGAGTCTCTGTTTCTCTGGATATCTGATTTGGTAGGAGTTGAGTGTTCTCTGTGTCTATCTCCTTCACCCCTGTGCTGATACCAGGTTCATCAAGAAAGAAGCACTCTTGCTCAGATCATTATCAGCAAACTCACCCAACCACAGAAAGATAAGCGTCACACGGTCTCACTCATCTGTGGCTCCTGACCTGAATTTGCCTGAGATGCTGACATGCCTAATGAACATTTGCAGGGCTGTACAATAGGGATGGTGGGGTGGGAAGAGAGAGGAAGGGTGGGTGGGGGGGACAAAAAAACTGGACCCAATTGGACATGGTACCACAAAATCCTTGGACCCAATTGGACATGGTACCGCAAAATTCTATATCCTGAAAGACATACTAAAAGGCTGAACCTTTATCAGGTGCTTAGAGAGAACACCTGAATCACAGGGGCCTGGTGAAGGATAAAGACTAACTTCAACCTTCTCCTGTTCTCTCTCACTCGCCCTTCTTTCCTCTTCTCTCTCACTTGCTTTCTCTTTCATACTACCTATATTTTTTCCTCCTTCTTTTCCCTTGGCACTGACCTTTAACTCCCAGTACCAGCATGCGGTTAACATCCACAATGAGCTGTTGATCAGTGAGACCAACAAGGTTTCCCAAAAGAAGACAGATTTCTGTCAGAGTACTTGATGACTCACCAAAGGTTAATGGTAAGACCCTACTGCTGAAGACACCATATGCTATTGGGATGGAACATGTAGTGACCTGGCTGGAATCAGGAAAAGAGTCAGTCCCCAGACAGTTAGCTTGTTTAGTGCCAGAAGCTGCTACATGAGCAACTGGGGGAAAATGACCAACATCTGTCTAAGCAACTTGTGGTCTAAACTACTCAGCAGCAATCAACCTGACATGATGCTCACACACATGTGCAATAGTGGCACACAGCCATGGTGTGTTATCAGCTGCTTTTGATTTGGCTAACAGATCCACCTAGTGGAACAGAACCCATACCTGGAACTGGGAAACAAGTCAGAACCATATCCAAAACTCAAGTTTGCTCTCCAATATCAAGGTCTGACCAATAGTGGGATACAAGAGAGCCTACATCTATTTAATTCTCTCTAAAACAATAATGGTTATCCATGTATCTTGCACTGACTTCACTTCCCATGGGAAAATTTGCTTCTTTTTTTCAGATGGATGTAGAACCTGAGGAGAGAATCAGCCCATCACACCTCACCAGGGCACCAGGTGAAGCCATAGAATAATTGGGGAAATGAGCAAGAGTGCTTCTTTCTTGGTGAACCTGATATTTTATCTAAATATATAAGTAACTCAAGTTAAACACCAAAAGAACAAATAATCCTGTCCATAAACAGACAATTTTCAAAAAAGAAGAACAAATGGCCACTAAATACATCAAAAATATTTAATGTCCTTAGCAATGAGAAATTGCACCTCAAAGTCACATTGAGATTCCACCTTACTCTGGTTAGTATGGCTATCACCAAGAAAAAAACAAACAATGCTGGTAAGGATTGTGTGTGGTGAGATCCTTATACACTGTTGATGTAAATATAAATTAGTGAAGTCACTGTGGAAATCAGTACAGAGATTTTCTCAAATATCTGAAAATATAATAAGCATATGATCCTTCTGTATCACTCTGGGATATATACATAAATACATCTATGTACTTGCTGTTTATAATAATCAAATTATGGAATTACCCTAGGTGATATCAGTGTGACTATATAAAAATGTGGCATATACACACAAGGATTATTATTCAGCCATAAAGAAAAATGACATAGCATGGATAGTCACATTCCATATACAACCAGGAGTCAGAGAGATGAATGTTGGTGTACAGAGATTTTCTCAAATATCTGAAAATATAATAAGCATATGATCCTTCTGTATCATTCTGGGATATATACATAAACACATATATAGATATGTACTTGCTGTTTATAATAATCAAATTATGGAATTACCCTAGGTGATATCAGTGTGACTATATAAAAATGTGGCATATACACACAAGGATTGTTATTCAGCCATAAAGAAAAATGACATAGCATGGATAGTCACATTCCATACACAACCAGGAGTCAGAGAGATGAATGTTGGTGTACAGCTTACTGTTTCTGGTTTCCTCGTTCATTCATTCTGGGCCCCAACCCATGGGATGGCGCCATCAAATTTAGGACAGGTGTTCTACCCCTAGTAAATCCTCTCTGGAAATGCTGTCACAGACATAACCAAAAGTGTGCCTCACTGCAGGCCTTAATCCAATTAAGTTGACAACCAAATTTATCCATCACAACATTGTCATTTGCTACATTGACACCAAAACATATCATTTTAAAACATAACACATGGAAAAGACAAAAATACAATAAATAACAATGATACCCACAGAATTAAGGTGAGAAATATCTGCGAGTCGGAATGCCAAATCAAGAGGGAAAAAACCATAGGAATTTAGTTCAAGTCCAGGTCAACAACAGAAATAGATTTTTCACAATTTAGGAGACTATAATTGCAATTGAGGAAAGCATCTACTATTTAATAATTATCTCACATTGAATATCTAGATATTGAGTGATAACTACCATCCTGGCCACTGGAACCAGACAGTTCTTGATTCACAAAGATTGTCAGAGAAAGTAGTATAATAGACACATCTTGCTTAGTTTTTTTCTTAAATGTCCCAGTATGATGTTATTGGTGCTACTAGGAAGCAGTATAACTTTTAGGTCATTGGGATGTATCTGTAAAGGGTTTTGTGGGACAACAGCATGCTTTCTCTCTCTCCTCTCCCACCATGAAGACAGTCATTTTGGTCTGTGACATTTTGCTGCCACAATGTACATCCTTGGCCAAAATGTGGAGACAACCAATGTTGGATTGATAACTCTAAAACTGTGAGCCAATATAAACCTTTCATTTCTCTAAACTGGCTGTCTTAGTTATTAATTTGAGTAATAAGAAATTAGCATATAACTACAATGTATGGATAACTTACTTGGTGCCAGGCACTGGGCCATTTGAACAGTTTTTAAATTAAATTTGAATTTTTTAAATATACTTTTTACATTTATTTATTTATGAGAAAAAGAGAGAGATGGAGAGGGAGAGGAAGAGAATGACCACACCAGGGCCTCTAGCCGCTACAAAAGAACTCCAGACGTAATTGCCACCACATGCATCTGGCTTATATGGGTTCTAAGGAATTGAACCTGGGTCCTCAGGCTTTGCAGGCAAGTGCTTTAACCACTAACCCATCTCTCCAGCCCTAAATTTGAATTTTATTTCACATTACCTTACAAATCTTTTACGAAACAATTATCTCCTTTTCTGTCTAAGATCACACAATTTATAAGAAGAGTAAGACTCAAGCTATTTCTCCCTGGCTCCAAATCCCTACATTCTACCATCAAATAAAGAAGCAAAGTTTATTCCTACAAGCATGGGAAACATTGTGGATATTCTCTGGGCTATACACCAGGCCTCTTTCTCTTAGCTCCAGCACAGGTGGATTATGGGCTTTTGTCTTCATCTTAGGAAAATGGATTGATATATTGGAACAAAGTCTCAGGAGCTAGACGAAAACTATCCAGCTATGAGAGTAAAGAAGCTTGCAAAGGTGCCTAACCCTGACCTGACCCGCGATCATTCCTTGCTACTCCTGGTGTTAAGCTCCCACTAAAGAGCAGGAGGAGGGAAGCTCCACAGGGTCCTGTTACAATGCTTAGAACTCCAGCTGTCTGGTGACAGCTTCTCTGGGCCAAGGCCAAAGGCGATGGTGTGCTCCTCACAGGTAGTCTTTCCCCATTTCTAGGGTCTCCCGGAGGAGTACTCAATAATGCACTTCTCATCCTGAAGCAGATGGAAAAGTGTTTTAAAAGGTGCCAGGTTTATTTATGGAAGCATGAGATTGAATTTAAGAGATGCGCATTGCCAATATGAAATGTGAACACTCAAAACAGGAAGTGTGTTTTACTGCGTATTTATTTTATTGCCGTATCAGCTGCCCAGAGCTGAGGAATCCTTCCTCTCAGGAATTATTTATTTTCTAACTTCTGAACCAGAACATCTTGACCATTGCACAGTCTGACTCTTTGCTGCCAGACCTGAGCTGCAAACATGTGTCTTACTGTCTTCCAGAGAGGTTTACCAAGGATTTCTGTTAAAAAAGAAAAGTCAACTGCTATTTTGCCTCAGGTCTTTTCATGTAGAAGGAGAAGTTTCAACCAATGGACTCAAACAATAATAAACAATAGAGATTTAAAATCCTTCTTAGAATAATTAAAGAATTAGTGAATTTCCTCATATATCTCAAGATTTTCTCCCTTATTATTTCATCATTATTTAATCCATATGAAGAACTTAGTGAGGGAAAATAGTCAACGTGAACTTGTCACTTTGCAACTGGGAACAATGAAGAAACAACATAACTGAGTATGTGCTTCACTATACAGCTCAGCCCCTGATTGATACTTTCAAAGGTTTTCAGACTTTCAAGTCCTACTCCAGACTCAATTAAATAGACCAAGAATAGACTTCCAGAGACAACTATTGATATGAGAAGAAATGGCCTTGTGCATATCCAGGTTCTGGAATGGAACACAGAAATTCACATCTTGTTCCAGGCTTTATAGAGTCCAGTACTGGTGTGAACAAAACAACCAAACTTCCTATTCAAATATATTATGGATACAGATGGACAAAAGAAACCTCTGTGTTGAAATGACACACACACATATATGTATATATATGGTGTGTGTATGTATGTATGTGTATTTAAAATGAATGCACACATTTTGTGTATATATTTGCCTATGTATATATCATATGTACATTGTATATGCACATACACATAAGTACATATATATTTTTATGAAGTGTTTATATGTACATATATTTGATTAGATCTGGTGTGTACACAATTGACTTTGAGGAATACCTACCCTAATAATTTACAGTGACTACTTCAGAATCAGTGTGTTTTTAAATATAAATGTCCTTAAATTCCTGGGAGACACCTTCAGGCACAAGACATGTTACAATGGCACCACCTTCTGGATATTCTTCCACACACATGTTTTCTTTATGTCTGTTTACTCAAGACTCCTCAAAGCCTCTCTATTGCCCACAGGAAAGAGTTTGTCATAAGAGGCCTTTAATGATGTTGTTATTATAAGCTCATCTCCTCATAATGTGCACACGAGGCAAGCATGTCACTACTCAGAATAAGTTCAGACATTTTGTGTCCTCATTTTTAAGTCTAGTGTTAAATCAGTGCTGTGGGCCAGAGGGAGAATTAGAGATCAGTTCAGGCATTTAACACCAGACATCTAATAGGATTAAAACCAGAAAGGAAAAGGAAATCTTGATATCTACCCAATGTGCGTCACAAGAGCTAAGGACCATCTGAAGAAAGGTCTTTTCTGGTATGTAGAATCCTAAGTAAAAGAAAAAGTTAACATTGGAAATCAGATAAAAGGACATAAATACAAACTTAAAATGCACACAGTAAACATAAATAGGAGTAAAATGAATCAGTAAATTAAAAAAATTCAAAAATACAAATTAAAATCAAGTAACTTCATGTCTGTCCACCAGACACAAAATGATTATTCTTACAAAGATGACATGACATGTTACTAGAACTCCAGGAACTGCACTTTTGCAAGATAACATTTCTGAAGGCAAATTTGTTGAGTATTCATAAAAAATTTTAGAATTGTGCTCACAGTTAATATAGAAATGCTATTTTCAAAATATCTCTAGTATGTATTATTATTTTGTAATAATATCTATTAAAATGATGGTTATTATATTAACATTAACTGTAATAATGAAAAGTTGAACTGTCACATAATAAGTTACAAGTTAATTTATCTATTCATGTGATAAATTTGAATACTCATTACAATCGATAATGTGATAAATATGTGTCTTCTATGTCTGTTGTTCATATTATATTCTTTGATGAAATATAAAATATTGCATATTTTGATCTGAATTTTGCTTTTAAAATAGGTACAACTATTCTTAATTTTTTCAAATACAAATGGTGACTTCTCTGATGACACTAACATAGTTGAGGATTTTCTTTTTCTTTGTTTAAATTCAGAAATGTTTTATAATAAATAATATGCTTCCATTTAATATCCTCATAATGACTTTTGAGAACAAATTTATATTAAAATTCTAATGATGGGCAGGAGAGATGGCTTGGTGGTTAAGGCACGTGCCTGCAAAGCCTAAGAATGTAAGTCAAATCTCTAGGTCTCATGTAGCCAGATGCACAGTGACACAAACATGCAATGTTGCTTATGTGCTACAAGGGCACACACATCTAGAGTTCATTCACAGAGGTTGAAAGGCCCTGGCACACCCATTCTCTCTCTCTCACTACTTCTTTATCTCCCTCTCAAAAATAAAATAGAAAAAAATTTTTTAGAAAAGTTCAATGAAAGCAAGATCCATATGAAATCATATTTATATATAGTACCCAATTCAACTGAATTCAACTTGTCTTAATTTTTGCTTTGATCAGTGTCTATTACAGAGCAATGTCGCTTAGATGCTTATTTCATTATTTACCTGATCCAGCATGAGTGTGGGTATGGTGATATGGCACTTGAGCAATGTTAGGTAGATAGTGAAACTTAACAAAAACTTGTATGCACCAACATATACACCCCTATCATGTATAACAATGTTAACAACACAGCTGTAGAGTCATGAATGCAGTTATATGTTTTAACCTGATAATATCATTGTAAGGGCTTCATCCCAGTGACATAACTACCTTGAAGGAATAAAATCTTCTTGCTTAAAATATTTAGTTAGTAAATTGTGGAGATCTTAGAAACAATGTAAATATCCAATAAGAGGAAAATTGTTAAGTAAATCTAGTATATATGTTCAATGGGAATGGAAGTCACTATCAAAATAATTTAAGGAAACTACATAACAAGACAAAAGCCTACTGTATAATGTTAAGTGAAAACTAAGTATAATAAAACATAGTTGGATCTTTGTGATTATGATTACATAAAAATAAGCCTTCAAATAAGAAGGTATGTACTCAAGATACAACAACCTAAATAACAATGAAGTCCAAAGCAGTTTTTTAAATGTCATCCCAAGGAAGGGTTTTTAAAATACTTTTATTTATTTATTTATTTATTTATTTATTTATTTATTTATTTATTTATTTGAGAGAGAGAAGAAGGAGGAGGAAAAAGAGAGAGAGAAAGTGGGGGGGGGGAGAGAAAGAGATTGGGCCTTCCAGGGCCTCCAGCCACTGTAAATGAACTCCATATGCATGTGCCACCTTGTGCATCTGGCTTTGCATGGGTACTAGGGGAGCAAACCTGGGTCCTTAGGCTTTACAGGCAAGTGTCTTAAGTGCTAAGCCATCTCTCTATCCCCAGTTGCAAATTTATTGAAAGTTAAGGTCACCTCTGCTGCTTTTGGGCTCTGAGTCTGTGCAGAACGTAAGACTAGAATGTGAAATATACAAGCCTAGAATGTAATAGAAAACTGAGCAGATGAAGGTCTGAAGCACAATAGAAATGCCTTTGTCTGTAGGCAGCTTCATAGACAAATTTCCCAAGAGAAAAGTGCCATTTTCTTTCTGTGGCTTTCTCAAATGATAAGAATTCTCTGCTCAAAGCAAAATGCAGCCTTTTAGTTCTAATGTCTTAGAAAATATATAGGTCTCTGACCTTTGTCCCATACCTCATCTGACTCAGTGACTAAATATTTTATAATGAGAACTCAAGATTTCAGTTTAGAAAAATTAATCCATTTGTAATTTTCTCTTATATAGAAACAACCTATTTTGTAGAGTGATAGACAAACTCTCATTAGGTTGCTCAGTGAGAGCACCCAGATCCGAACAGAAGAAAACTTAAAAAAAAAAACAAAAAGAGACAAATTGGCCTGTAATTGAAGGAGGAACATCCAGCCCAGTGCTGCATTCCCTGGAACTGCAGATCCTCCAAGGACGTGCCGCTGCTCTCAGAGAGGTTGGCCTGGCAACTCCCTCACACACACCACTTGGGGAAAATTCTTTTCAGCACTCGCCAAAATGCAGATCCAGGCTCCTTTGCCTAGCAGCCTTGAAAGCTTGCACACATTTAGAGAAAATACTTTCAAATGACTCCAGAGTTCTGCTTTATGTTTCATATTCCTTTGAACTTATTACCTCTTTACAATGTCTTGGACTATTAGTTTGGGAACATTTAAAGTTAATGACTATATGGAAAGTAAAACAACACTTTGAAGTTGCTCAAGTCATTCATTTCTCTCTTTCATACACAGGCAGTTATAGAAGGCTGGCTGATGCCAGACCAAGGCATTTCAGGAATAAATAACTTATCTGACGGTCTATGTGGACTGTAGCTCTGGGTGGGGGAGGGAGAGGGATAGATCAGTTCTGGAATGTGTAAGGGAACCAAAGCCATGATTAATGAGGGTCAACTTTCAAACCCGAGGACACACAGATAAGATTACTTCACACAGAGAGCAGAGGGTCTGACCTGGACTACCCTGACACAGTCTCCTAAGGCACTTGGAACACAAATTTTGCTGGATATAGGGATGCATTGACAACAAAAGAGATAGGGCAAGGACTTCCTTTGGCCATTAAGTAGACAGAACCAGAAGAGCTGTACTGCAGGGATGGTGGCCATTAAAGAAAGTTGGCAAGTGTGTCTAGAAGGCCAATGCTGAAGAGGTCAGTTGAATGTTTGAGTAAATCACAATGTGCTCTTCCAGATGATAGGCATCAGTATCACACTTTATATTTATTTGTTCCTTGCTTTCTACAGCTAAAACCTTGGAAGCTTGTATGACATAGAGTTCCCTGCAGTATGTAAAAGACTTAGAAGTGGATATGGAGACAAGAAACCAGAAAGAGACAAATTCACTCTAAATTTCTTAGAAGGTCCAATGGCTGTTTCCTGTAGGAGAAATTGAAGCCAATTATAAAATCCTTCTTTGGGCTGGCAAGATGGCTCAATGGTTAAAGGATCTTGTTTGCAAAGCCTGATGGCCTGGAATCAATTCCCAGTACCCACGTAAAGCCATATGCACAAAGTGACACGTGTGTCTGGAGTTTGTTTGCAGTGGCACTAGGCCATGGCATTCTCATTCTCTCTGTCTCTGTCTTTCTCTGTTTCCTTGCAAGTAAATAAATAAAATTAATTATAAAACAATTGTATTTAATCTCATCAAATTAATACCACCAAATTAATACCACAGAACTGTGGACCAGGGATCAAGTCTCTAAGATACAGGAGAACATTCAACAGAAATCTTAGAACCCTATTGTTTACTCTTCTTTACAAGCAAAGGCTAAACATATATTTATTGAGGGGAGCTATGAGCACTGAAAATTATGCTGAATATGGAAAGAAATAAAAAGATGCCATTTGTCAGTTCATCAATCCAGGTAACAGAGAGTAAGAGGTGACAGTGGGTTGTATTCAGTTTTTGAACATTCATTTCTTAGGCATCTACTTTGTGCTTCAGACTAATCTAAACACTGGAATAAAATAGTAAAAAACACAAAATTCCATTTCTCATTAAATTTATATTCCAGTTTGAGGAGACAGACAATAAACAAATAATAATCACATCAATTCCTTTAGGGAACAGAAAGCAAGCCACTATGGTTGGGGCTTATCCTGCAAGGAAGAGAGTGAGTGTAGGGGATTTCAGAAAGCCAGAATAAGGTTATGGTCATGTGAAAGCCTTTAGGCTAGGATAAGGAGTTTCAATTTCATTTCATGTATGGTGAAAAGTCACTGAAGATTTTTAAGCAGAATAGTAATAGCTGATGTTTAAGAGGTTATAATTACTGGTCTGCAGGAAGCTAATGAAAAGGAGAGGGGCTCATGAAAAGGTCATCACATTGTTCAGGGAAGAAATTATGGTGTGTTGGTCAGGGTTTTAACAGTAAAATGAAGAGAAAACAGATACCATTGGTAGTCGAGCCTTTAGAATTAAAAAGTAGTACCATAGACATGAACAAAAGCCTCATGAAACAGTGGGATTCTAAACACCAACATACTTTTTTGGATGGTCATATGAATTCAGAGTTGTGAGTTGTCTATCTCTGTGGGTTCAGGTGATTTAGAAGACTTTTTAGAGGTGAACCTGACCTTAAGCTCTATGAATTTGAATTTGAATTTGAATGTGTGTTTAGTGATAAAATTTTGAGGTTGATTTTTAGTGTGACTTGAAAATGTTTTCTTTAGTTCATTATCTCACCAACTTTGGTCATCAGAAAGGTTTTTTTTTTTTTTTTTTTTTGGGGGGTTGGGTATTTGACTCAGTGAATGAGCACTTGCCTAGCAAGCATAAGGCCTGAGGTTTGGTCCTCAGCACTGAAAAAAAGAGATTTTTTTTTTTTTTTTTGCACCAGCAAATACACTTTTTATATTATGGTAATGGTGATGATATATAATGATTTATTTTCCTTAAGTCAAAGCCTCTTTTTTTTTTTTTTTTTTTTTTTTTTTTTTATTGGTTTTTCGAGGTAGGGTCTCACTCTGGTCCAGGCTGACCTGGAATTAACTATTTAGTCTCAGGATGGCCTCGAACTTTCCGCGATCCTCCTACCTCTGCCTCCCAAGTACTGGGATTAAAGGCGTGTGCCACCACACCCGGCTTCTTCTTTTTTCTTAATAATAATTTTAAAAATAAATATTGCATCACAGGATTTATGGACAGGTATTTCTTAACACTGCATTGAGTTATTTGAATGCCATCTGCCATCCAATTCTTAAAACTAATGCAACATGTCTTGTTAGCACTCACCACAATGAACCCAAGATCCTGATTAATCACCTTAGTCTTTCTCTCCCAATAGATTGCAAGCAAGATTCTTACAGAATGAGGCTGAAGTAGGCCTTTTAATTTAATTTTATATTTTTATCTTATGGTCTAACTTGGAGCCAGAAGTCTCAGGGACAAATTAAGTTCTGTGCAAGGATTTGTTGAATAAATAACTCTCCACGCTTCATCTTATAATTGAATTCCTGAATTTCCAACCCTTAATTACAAACTCTAGTAGGTTAGAGAATAACTCTAAAAATATGTGTTCACCTGAAACTTAAAAATGATACCTTGCTTTTAAAACAGACCTTACAAGTGTAAATAAATTGAGAATCTTGAGCTGAGACCACCCTCAGATATTCAGGTGTGTCCTGATCCCATGGCATGTGTCCCTATTAAAAAAAAGACACGGGGGCTGGAGAGGTGGTTTAGTGGTTAAGACACTTGCCTGTGAAGCAGAAGGACCCAGTTTTGATTACCCAGTACCCATATAAGCCAGATACCAAGCATCCTTAGCCACACAGTTATTGGTCCAAGTGGTGACTTGCTCGTGATTTGTTTTGTATCTCTCTCAGTTCAGCTAAATATATAGTAACTGATTCCCATGAAACAGATTAACCCCAAGTGTCTATTTCTAGATAAGATGTTGAAATTCTTCTCTTTAATTTGTAATAGAAATAAAGTTTTTAACCTAAATTTGTAATTTATTAGCATCATCAATAAGAAAAAAAGCACAAAACAGCTAAAGTTGCTCATAAACACAGTATTACAATAAATGAAACAGATGATCTGAGTATTTCATATAAATTTTAAATGGCTAATCTTCTCATATCCAGTTTTCAAAATATCTCCAATTGGCTGACCAAAGAATCTCCTTTGCCCCTAGATCCATGATTATGTGATGAGAAAGAGGCTCCTTATTTTTTTGCCTTCAGTTTACTTCTTCAAGTTCTCATTTTAAGGAAGAGACTGCTCACAAGTCACTATTGGCTCAAGGCATCATTGCCCAGTGATGAGTTTCAAGTTGGCAGCAACCTCCAGAACATCGTCTGGAGAGCATGTGCTCATTAGTAAGAATGGGTAACCAAGCCCCAGCATGAGTAAATGACCTGCCAAAACCATCATCAACTTAGACTGAAGGAAAATCTGTTGAATACTCCTTTTGGTAGCATTTTCTGTAGTAAATCTTCTGATCATCCTGCTAGGTGAGTAGAATCATTATTATCACAGGTGATGAGAATGAAATTCTATGTGTCCAAAGAATTAAAATTAGATGTTTCCTCACTTCCAGTCTCCTCATCTGCTCATCAAATTAGAATTCAGTTCATAAGGGAGGCAAACTTTAGGTAACTTCTATGATCTCTGTCAACTGATAGTTACACCCTTGAGTGCAGGTGGGATGGGTGACTTAGTTCTAACAAAAAGAATATGGCAAAAGTGATAGAAGTCATTCATGTGTGTAAGGTTCATATAAGAGTGCCTGCATTCCTGGAACACTGACATTTCTCCCTTACTAGCTTTAAAGAAGTAGACTCCTGTTATGAAAGGGTCTCTGGAGAAAGCCATACCACAAGCATGCATAGATGGCCTCTAGTAATGGAGAGGTCCCAGACTGATAGCCAAAAAAAAGCCAAGAACAGTCTTAAGAGCTCAGCAGATGAACTCAGTACAGAACATGAGTGCAAGGAAGTAGCTATTTCTCTATCTGAGCCTCACATAAGAATTCAGCATTTCTATGAATTAATTGAAACCTGCTGAGACAGGCAGAAAACCCAACTAAGCCATGATTTTATTTAATCAATAGAAATTGTGAGCTAGAAAATGGGCATTGCTTTCATATGCTAAATTTGTGATAATTTATTACTGACCATAGCAAATCCATGCAACATCTGTTATAACTGTGGTCCTGTAGTAGACACTTGAGACTAAAAAAATTTATAGCAAGTTTCCTCTGCCCTCAAGCTGGTAAACATTGTAGAGTTACAATGCACAATAATAAATTATACAAACTTTTATAAAAACATTTATGACAGTGGATAGAGTGGAGATAGTATGAGAAAGTCTTCCAGCTGTGTTCCTTTCTTCTCCTTTTCACAAGTCCCAAGGATTCTTTGCTTTTTATCTCAATCTTTTTCTCTTACCTCTTCACTCTTATTGATGTGCAAATACTAGCAACACTCACACTGACACTTTTATTCTAACTGAGATCTCTCAAAAGAATGTGCTCATCAGCATCCATGATTTCCTGATTTCTTTCTTTTTCTTTCTTTCTTTCTTTCTTTCTTTCTTTCTTTCTTTCTTTCTTTTTTCTTCCATTTATTTATTTATTTATTTATTTATTTATTTATTTATTTATTTATTTATTTGTGTGTGTGTCCCTGGGTTTGGAGTTAGGATAAATAGTACATTGACATAGTAAGGTACAATACTTCTTTGTAAAATTTGTGAAGTCTCCTACAAGGTCCTTCAGACAGAAGGAAGATGATATGATATCAAAAGTAACAAAAATGATAACAATTCCAAGGCTGTAGAAAGCAAAGTTTCCTGGATACCTGAAACACTTTATGAAACTTTGTTCATCTTCAAACCATTTTATTATTATGTGTGCAAGAAATAAACATTGGGGCTGGAGAGATGGCTTAGAGGTTAAGGCGCCTGCCTCCTAAGCCTAAGAACGCTGGTTCCAATCTCCAGCTGTTCCAATCTCCAGGTCCCACGTTTAGCCAGATGCAAAGTGACCCAAGGGTGCAATGCCACACTTGACCACAAGGGGGCGCACACATCTGGATTTCATTCACAGCAGGTGAGAGGCTGCTGGCACACCCATCTTTATCTGTCTTCCTCTCCCTCTCTCTCTCTGTCTTCTCTGTATCTCTCTCCAAAAAAAATAAATAAAAAATAAACATTGATAGCATCATTCCACTGGGATTTGAATTGTTTCTACAGCAATTATTTGATAGTGGAATTAAGTGTAATTGGTATCTAGAAGATTATTAAAGGACTGCATCAATGGAAAATGGATCAATCTTTTTGTGTGTGAGATACAGTCTAGCTCTAGTCCAAATATGCAGTCCAGACTGGCCTTGAACTCAGTGATCCTCCCTCCTCAGCTGCTAAATACTGGGATTATAGGTCTGAGTCACCACACTTGGCAAAATCAACCCCTTTTCATGGCTGTATTTAGACACCTTTGAGATCTCAAAAATCTCCAATTAGCTAGGCATGGTGGTGCACCTTTAATCCTAATACTCAGAAGGCCGAGGTATGAGAATCGTTGTGAGTTTGAGGCAAATGTGGAACTACAGAGTGAGTTCCAGGTCAGCCTAGGCTAGAGTAAAATCCTACATCAAACCTCCTCCCCAATAAATGTCTTGAAATTAAACTTCAGCTAATTTATCAACCTCTGTGTGGATCTGAGAATGAAGACAAACACAAAAGGCCTCTTTGAACAGTTTTTTTTTTGTGTGTGTGTGTGTGTGTGTGTGTGTGTGTGTGTGTGTGTGTGACCTCACTCTAGGCAGATGACAAGGCCAGTGCTTCTCCCCTCTCCTTGGCATGGGCTTACTTTCCTTAGCAGATCTGTGATCCAGACTTCCCAGTTTTCTCTCTCACTGGTTTCTAGGACTGTACTTGGGGGAAGGGAGGGCTTTAATAAGGGCTATTATAAGCGCTGGGAAAAGGGCCAGAATGTTTCATATTGTAATGGAAACTAATCCTTCCACCTTCATTCTGCACATTTTATTTAAGGTGTGAAAAATGCTTTCCCAGCTTCAGCCAGGAGCATTCAGGTCTCCTTGGGGATCTGGGCTAAGAAGGTGGGGGGCAATGATGAGGTGAGGGAGAGAACACTCCCTGCAGTGGTTTCTAGAGGAGCAGCAAGCATATCATCAAAGGAAAACAAGACTTGACTTCCTGCCTGGCTCACATTACATACTTCTGCCTTATCCCTTATCGTGGTGCCCAGAAGCTCCAACTCACACTTGGCCTAGAACCAAGTGGAACTGAAATGAGGGAAGCCTTTCTGTAGACTTGGAGTTTAGAAACCTGTAGAGGTGCAGCTAGATCAAGCCAAGGGCAGGTGAAGAATAGGAGCCCCATCTTTGTTAACAGTTGAAGGCAGTATACAAACACAGATCCCCAAGTTTGAGAGCTGTTAGAGAAACCAAAATCAAATCACATTTTCTCCTCTCTCCTCTCTCTCTGTGTGTGTGTGTGTGTGTGTGTGTGTGTGTGTGTGTGTGTGTGTGTGTACTTGTATGTTGGGGGTAGGTGGGATATACATGCCTGTAGAGGCCAGAGGATAATCTTATGTCTTGTTCCTTAGGTGCCTCTCACCTTTTTTTTTTTTTTTTTTTTTTTTTTTTTTTTTTGAGACAGGGTCTCTCAATGACTTGGAACTCACCAGGTAGACTGGCTGGTCTACAATGTCCAAGGATCATCCTATCTCCACCTACCAGTACTGAAATTGCAAGTATACACTGCCAAGCTTTTTAGGTTTACATAGATTCTGGAGATCAAACTCAGGTCCTCATACTTGCAAGGAGAGTACTTTATCCAATCAGAAATCTCCCTAGCACTCAAATCATTTTTCAAAATGAGAAATAGCCACCAAGTGGAATGTTTGCAGTAAGTAATGATTAATTCTTGCACAATTCTGGGTCTTCCTTCAATTACTTCATTATTATATTTCCTTTGATATTTACAATGAATGTGATACCATTTTTCATCAATGATTTCCAGGCTAACTTATATAATAGCTAAAATTGTACACAAAGTCCATGAGATAGACACAGTTATGTAATTTGTGGAAGACATTAATCTGGTCATATTCCCATGTATCAGATTTTACACTAAAATGAAATATTTTAACAAATGGATAAAGTTTTAGAAGGTATGATTCCCTTTGGAAACATTAATCTGCAACTCCTTCTTTAACTTTATGGAGACAAAAAGTTTTCAACATCATTACCTACAAGATTTTACAAAATCAGTTGAAGGTCTGGATCAAGGTTACCATCTGACTACCACCATCTCCTTATTACTTGATAACAATTGTAGCTTAAGGAGTTTATTCTAGAAATTCAAGGAATGCTACAAGATAACAGACATTCTTTAACAAATGACTCCTAGATAAAACTTCAAAGCTTCTGTTCTACAAAAGTGGGTCCTTCCCAACTTCTACATGCAGTTCAACATTTATCCCACCAGGAAAAGTTTGCTCATGCTACTCCATATGGGTTTTTCTTTTTATAACATGTGAAGGGTACTCTTCCTTAGTTCTCTCATGTGGACATTTAATCAGATCCTGTCTATCTACTTCATGAATACTATTTTTTTTAATGTGGAGAGGGTTGTATCTTTGTAAGTTCACTGACAGTTACAGTGTGCCAAATATTCTACAAGGCATTATTTTAGTTTACTCTTCCACATAATTTAAAAAGGAAATATTAGCTCCAAAATATTAGCTTCACTTACATATGAGGAAACATGGACTCATAGAGATAGTTACTTGTTTGAGATGTCATAACTAGGTAGAATTCATGCTGGGACCCATGACTACCCTCAGCAGCTACCACTACTTGTATTCTTCTTGCTGTCTTTGTTCCTTCTCATTCTTACACCTATTCTTTCATCTAATTCTGCTTATACTACCTCAGAGCATATCTTGAATCTATGACATGGCAAGACTGCCATGTCATCATCTTATTTCAGCTACTTACATTTCTCAATGTATTCATAGGGAAGAGAATTATCCCTGAAGTATCCATCTTGCATAGGTTCACTCAGCCATGAGTGTCCAGCATCCATGGCTTCTCTTCTTATTTTAATTTAAACAACATATTTCTATCTATCTTTTCACTGGATAGGCACGCTGGCTGAGGAGCTTCTTATGGGTGTCATTCTTTTTTTTTGTTTTGTTTTGTTTTGTTTTTTTGAGGTGGGGTCTCACTCTGGCCCAGGCTGACCTGGAATTCACTATGTAGTCCCAGGGTGGCCTCAAACTCACGGTGATCCTCCTACCTCTGCTTCCTGAGTGCTGGGATTAAAGGCATGCACGACCATACCCAGCTTATGGGTGTCACTTGTATTTGAAGTATCATTGGGACTTCTCATCTAACATCAACCAATTAGCCTATCACCATGGTTTTCCTTTAGTTTACGTTCATAGAACATTTTACTATCAATTGAAAATGTTGTACCTGCTTTCTAAACTGTTTGCCTTGACTAGTTCTATAAGAGGAGTACCTCATTTGTATGTAGAATCTTGTTGAATCTTTTTAAGTGAGTGAATACATAGTGCTTCCTGAATTAAGCTCTAAGTTTCTCAAATATACATTTTCAGATCACTTATCTTTGTAATTGCATTTACTAACCTAAAGCTTCACAGAAAGTAGATGCTCAACAGATCATATTAATTAAGTGGAGTTGCTAAAAATACCCTATGAATGCTAAATAACCTTGGATGAAATGAAAACGTTTTGACCACCTCAATGAATGGACATACATATGATATAAGCCTCTTCCTTTAAGGCTTTGAAGTTATGTAGAAATATATACAGAATTGAAAATCTGTTCCTAATAAGCTAGAATATTGAATTTTTACCAAGGGTGTCAGTGGATATGGAGGGAAGAAGTGATCTGGAAGGTCAGGAAGCCAGGTAAAGGTCATGTCTCAGTCCTTTCTTAGTCACCAGCATCATCCCAGAAGATTCCTAGAACAATTTTCCAACCTCTCTTTAAAATTGAAAACTGATGAATTCCTTATTTCCCATATAAAAATAATGTGAGCTCTAGGGAAGGCCACTGATCTGTACAATTGTGTTAAAGCTCCAGTTTGAAGACAAGAACATATGTCTGACTTCAAGGCTATGTCTATTTCACCAGGCTACTTTAACTTCTGGGAAAATCACTTCTTCACTACCTGAAGTCTCAATCCTTGTTTGTTTCAAAATTCCTTATGTTTAATATAACTTTTATATACTAGGTTATGGTTACAAAATGTAGGTGTAGTGTAATGCCTTTGGCAGAGGATGGATAGATGGTCATGAATCTTGTTTCCTATTGGACACATGTCTCAATCACATCTCCCAGCTCCAGTGTAGAAAAGATTACTCTAGTCAAAAGATTGGGTTTTGAGTAAAGAATGTGATTAGAAGCATCAGATATCACTTCTATAAATATAGTTAAGAGCTTCTTTGTGTAAATCATAGTGGGCAAGTGTGGATAATGACTAAACCATAAGATGGTACAGTTATGGGTATGTAAAAAAGCTTATCATGGAACAGAAGTGATGGCATCTAGCATTAGATTATCACACATCAAGGAAAACACCTATATTATTATTATTATTATTATTATTATTATTATTATTATTATTATGGTTTTCCAAGGTAGGGTCCCCAGGCTAACCTGGAATTCACCATGTAGTCTCACGTTGACCTCAAACTCAGTGATCATCCTACCTCTCCCTTCCAAGTGCTGGGATTAAAGGAGTATGCTTCCATGCCTGGCTCACCTATATTATTTTAAGACACTGAAATATCTAATAATACAGTGGTTTTATGATTTTTGCTTTTACTAACATGTAACATTAAAAGAAATGCTTGCTTAGGTTGATTTGTTTGTGTTGAAGATGATGGATTTTTTAAGTCAATCTCTCTTAAAAATCAATCATCATATCATGAATAATATTATTATAATGGACAGGGCTATTAACATTTTAAACATTTACAAATATGCACACAATTTTATATAAAATGTAAGTGAGAATCCTGAATGTTTTCAAATCAGAAAAAAAGGCTGGAAAGATGACTCAGGGTAAAGTACACTTCCTGTGCCAGCATGAGGCCCTGAGGGGGCCTGAGACCACCAGAGTTGGAATCTCCAGATCCCGTTTACACAGCCAGGTGTGGGCAAGTGTGCCTGTAAGTTCAGTCCCTCAGGGCAGCAGAGACGAGAATAGTCAATGCCCCACAAGATCTGCAATCAGGAAAGAGAGGCAGGCTCAAAACAAGACCAGGTGGAAGAGCGATGGTACAGCACACCAGCATTCTACTCTGCCATCCAAGGGCTGGCCAGCACCCTGCTTCCCAGCCACAGGTGAGCATATGGGGTGCCACATCACAACCCTACCTCATTACGCAAATAAAATAAAAATCATGAAAAAAAATCTAAGTTCCTAACTGAAGCACGAGACACACTGATTCAGAATTTTTGCTTTTTTTTTGTTTTGTTTGTTTTTGAGGTAGGGTCTTGCTGTAGCCCAGGATGACTTGGAATTCACTATGTAGTCTTAGGGTGGCGGCAAACACAGTGATCCTCCTACACTGCCTACACAGTATTGGGATTGAACACATGTGCCACCATGCCCAACAATTCAGAATCTGTAGATATTAGCATTATAGTTTATTTATGCCCTTCTTTTATACTTTAATAAATTCTAAAATTATAAGAATCAATTGACTCTCTTCTCAAATCCCCTTATGGTAATTCTACTTAGCATTATATTTAAAGAAAATAATTAAATATTATAGAAAATGATAAAACACAAAGAATGAGCTAATGTTTAAGAGAACTAGAACTAGATAAAGGTAAGTTACTAAAATTAAGTTTTACTTAATTTTACAAAAGATTTTGTAGATTGAGCGTTGTTGCCTTTGTAACTAGCCAACAATATTTATGGCATAAAACAATGGAAATGAATATAAACTATTGTTCCACAGGTCAATAATTTCAGGTTGGCCTGAGTAGCAATTCTCTGGATCAAATTTGATATTGGCTGATCGTGATTGTACTCAATTATGTATCTAAAATAGGCTGACATGTTGGCTAAGGACAGTGGAGAAAACAGGAACCTTTCTTCACATGAAGTTTTACTGGAAGGTTCAGGGTCCTAAGAAGTGCAAAAAGGCAAGCCATAATGTACAAGCACATTGCCCACTGGCTGTCTACATACAACCGTACAGTCTAGGACTGTTGTCAGTATGGGAAAATTATTCAAAGGCATACACAATGAGAACTGATAATCAATGGGCCTATTAACTGTACTCAGTCTTACTAAAGGTGGTAAGCTGAGTGCTATTCATGTGAGTTACTTTACAAGTGGCTTTCATTCTTCTTCTACTTTGCAGAAAAAAAAAAAAAAAAAAGTGACTATCATATCACAAATTGCACGGGAATACTTTGTGCACATAATTTCTTCATGTAGAGATGTATGTGTACATACAGTTTCTGACCCTGATTATGCAAACCTTTTCTACCATATTTCTATTCTTGCTTTCTTATAGCAGAACTTTCATAAATTGGTTGAATCAATAGATGATAGAAAATGCCAAGGATACATAGTTGAGCTTAATGTACTTAATTAACAAGTATCTTGCATTGTCTCTGAAAATTCCATAATTACAACTGGGACCATGCATTCACCACATGTGAAAAAGCAATGGTTTATAAATTTTACCCTAAAATTTGGCTTGGCCAAGATGATTATTTTTCATTTTTATGTTTAGGTTTTTTTTTAATTTTTATTATTATTTTATTTATTTTTGGAGAGAGACACAGAGAGAGACAGACAGACAGAGAGGGAGAGGGAGACAGATAGAGATGGGCGCGCCAGCAGTCTCTCAGCTGCTGTGAACGAAATCCAGATGTGTGCGCCCCCTTGTGGGCAAGTACGGCATTGCGCCCTTGCGTCACTTTGCATCTGGCTAAATGTGGGACCTGGAGATTGGAACCGCTGGAAATTGGAACCAGCGTTCTTAGGCTTAGGACGCAGGCGCCTTAACCACTAAGCCATCTCTCCAGCCCTATGTTTAATTTTTAAATTATGATAGTAATTTATGATCACTGAAACAATAGATGCAACAAATTCAACATAAAATATCCTCTCTTATGTATAGGTTTTTCTAAGTAACTATACCATCATATTAGTTTTAGATTTTTTTTTTCTATTTCACAACATAGCACAGATAAGTCTATAAATAGTATGGAATTGCTGGTTCATTTCTAAATTTTTATTTTTTACTTTATTTATTTGAGAGACAGAACTAGAGAGAGAGAGAGAGAGAGAGAGAGAGAGAGAGAGCACACCAGGGTCTTCAGCCACTACAAACAAACTCTAGATACATACACTACCTTGTGGCATCTGGCTTATGTGGGTCCTGGCAAATCAAACCTGGGTCCTTTGGCTTTGCAGGCAAGTGCCTTAACAACTAAGCCATATCTCCAGCCCCAAATTTTTATATTTATACATAATTTATATAAGTGGCAATATAAACCTTCTTGGGTTTATAATTAATTTCATTTTTTAGTGTGTGAAAGTATAGATTACTTATATTTTGCTGTCTGAACATTGGAAATGTAGTTCAGTGATAATGATACATTCATATTATGCAGTTAACACCACCATCCATCTCCAGAACTCTTTCCATCTTGCATAATAAAATTTACACCCATTAAATAACTTTCCACCTCTCCTCTAGCAATCCACATTCTGCTGTCTGCATCTATGATTGTGACTGCTATAACTATGTCATATAAGTGGAATCATTGAGTATTTGTCATTTTGTGAACGGTGTATAATACTTAGAATTTCTTCAAGGTTCATCTATGTAGCATTGGAGAATTTTCTTCCCACATATGTACATAATAAGTTTTTCTTTTCAGTTCTCCCATCAGTGGAAATCTGAGCTGTTTCCACCTTTTGGATGTTGTGAACACTGTTTCTATTAACATGGGTATACACACAGCTCTTGGAAACCCTGCTTTTAATGCTTGTATGCATATATCCAGAAATGGAATTGTATACAATTTATACTCTTTTTTTTTTTATTTGGTTTTTCAAGGTAGGGTCTCACTCTAGCTCAGGATGACCTGGAATTCACTAGTAGTAGTCTCAGGGTGGCCTTGAACTCACAGTGATCCACTTACCTCTGCCACCCAAGTGCTGGGATTAAAGATATGTCACCACACCCAGCTCCCATTTATCCTTTTAAAGATTTAAGCCTGATAATGCTTTCCACAGTGGCTTATCAGTTTAAATTCCCACCAATAATGCACAGAATTCAAACTTTTTTCATATTTTCTCTAATACTAGTTATTTTGTTTGTTTTATAGGCACTATCCTAATTGGTGTCAAGAGACAGCTCATTTTGTTTCTTAAAATAGTTTATTTTTATTTATTTATGACAGAAAGAGAGAGAGAATATGGATGCTCCAGGGCCTTGAGCCACTGCAAATGAATTCCAGATGCATGTGTCACCATGTGCATCAGGTTTACGTGGGCACTGGGGAATTGAACCTGAATCCTTCGGCTTTACAGGCAAGCACCTTCACCACTAAGCCATCTGTCCACCTCTCATTTTACTTTTGATAACGCTTTTTTTTTGTTTGTTTGGTAGAGTATCACTCTAGCTCAAGCTGACCTGGAATTCACTATGTAGTCTCAGGCTGGCCTTGAACTCACAATGATTCTCCTACCTCTGCCTCCAGAGTACTGGGATGTAATACATGCTTCACCTTGCTTGGCTTGATGCACATTTTTATATGTATATCTCTATTATTTATCTCTATATCTTCTTTATAGAAATGTTTATGTAAGTCTTTTGCCTATTTTTAAATGGGTTTTGTTATTTTTATATATGTTTTCTTATATCTTACTAGATATAAGATTTGTAGAGTATTTCTCATTTTTGTGTCAGCTTATATTTTGTTGACACTGTCTTCTGAAAAACAATTTAAAATTTTTACGAAGCCTAATTTTTATGTTTTTCTATGCTACTTGTAACTTTGGTGCCATATCAAAGAAGTCATTACCATTATCACCATGTATCTGCCCTATGCATTTTTTCCAGGAATTTTATAGCATTGGGTCATTCATAAAGTATGCATCCATTTTGAGTAAAGGTTTGCATATGTTATTAGGAACTTCATTATTTGCATGGGACTACCTAATCTTCCCTGTATTATTTGTGGAAAAATTGTGCCCCCTTTGAGTGGTCTTGGCACCTTTGTCAAAAATTATTTGACTTGGGCTGGAGAGATGGCTTAGGAGTTAAGGCGCCTTCCTCCTAAGCCTAAGAACACTGCTTCCAATCTCCAGCGGTTCCAATCTCCAGGTCCCACGTTTAACCAGATGCAAAGTGATGCAAGGGTGCAATGCCACACTTGACCACAAGGGGTCGCACACATCTGGATTTCATTCGCAGCAGCTGAGACACTGCTGGTGCGCCTATCTCTGTCTTCTCTCTCTCTCTCTCTCTCTCTCTCTCTCTCTCTCTCTCTCTCTCTCTGTGTCTCTCTCCAAAAAAATAATAAAAAGTTTAAAAACAAAATTTGACTGTGTAGGAAAGGGTGTATTCCCAAGCTTTCTATTCTCTTCTACTTTTCTCTATCACTGTCATTAGCTCACTTAAATAGATTGTTTGTGCCACACTGTTTTGATTCTGTGCTTTTGTGGTATGTTATGAAACTCAGAAGTATGTGCTCTCCAGCATTATTCTTCTTTGGGATAGTATTTAGGTCAGTCCTTTTGGACTCTACATGAATTTAAAGATAGATTTTTTTTTTCAGCAAAAAGTCATAAAGTTTTGATAGAGATTACACTAAGACTACAGATCATTGCAGTTAACACTGACATCTTGATAATATTATTTTCCAGTCAATGAATCTGATATCCTATCATTCATTTATTTCAATTTCTTTCTGGAATGTATTGTAGTTCTTTGGTTAATTGATTTTATTCTATTGGATACTATTGTAAATGGAATTGTTTTCTTAGTTTTGTGTTTGCATTGTTGTTAGTATATAAGAGTGTGTTTTATTTTTATGCCTTAACTATGTAGCTACAACTATGCTAAATAAATTATGAGTTATAATAGTTTTTCAAAGAATATTTAGCACTTTCCATACTTAAGGTAATTTCACTGGTGAACAAAGACACTGTTTGCTGATCCAGATGTCTTCCTCTTGCCTATTTGTTCCAGCTATGATCTCTAGCATGTTGGGTAGAAGTGATGAGAGTTAGCAACCTTGCCTTGCCTCTGATCTTTGTGTGTGTGAATGACACTTTCTCTCTCAAAGGTCCTTGCTTAATGAGAGAGCCTCAGTTTAAGCTCTTCTACCAAGTCAAACTGGCCGTGATACCAAGGCTTCTCCTATTGTCAGACCAATGCTAATTGTTTCTTCAAATATTAATTAGAAATTCTCACAAAAATAAATTAATTTTATTTTCCTACATGAAGTGAGCTTTAGTATACTTCATTAATTCCTGAAACTAGGTATTTTCTAAGACCTACTTGATTCAAAGTGAAAACTTACCTAAAACTATACTACCAACATATGCCTAGGATATTCTATGATTTTTCCTAAAATTTTTACTTGGCAGTTTTTAGGTTTTATTTTTACTTTAAAGAGATGTTTTATTCCTATTTTTTGTTTAATTGTTATGTATTTCATCCATCCTTCACTACCTTGTGGAGATTTTAATTCTCACAAATTATTTCCCTCTATCTATTTTTCAAACATTTTATTTTTAAATTTTTCATGTGTTTCATTTTGCTTTTAATTCTTCAAAGACAATTTAAATCTTAAGGTTATTTTTAATTGCCTGGATATAGTAACATGGGTTTATCCAAAACAAAGTGTTTTTTTAAAGTGGAACAAATGTATTTATATAAGAATATAGAAAGTTCTCCAAGGCACATCTATATATATATATATATATGAATACTATTTTTTTCTTAAAAATTATTAAACTGATAATAGGTATGAACGTTGGAAATAAGGAATAATCATAGGAAAATGAATATGAAAAATATTTTCTCTTTATCAATATATTTGTAGTCTGTATTTCATACATATTTTATTAACAAATTTCAGTATCTATATATAAACATATATATGGTAGAATCAAAGTGTATGTTTACCTCTAGTTATGTGTTTAGTGTGCTTTTCTAATTACAAGAAAATATTATGTTTTAAACCAGTAAACTTAAAAAAAAAGTCTTAATACTTAAAGTGGATAAGGGTACAAGAACATAAAACATTCTCTCTATTAGTGAGAATATGGGCTTTTCTTCATTTCCCTGAAATTCAATATGATGATATATGGCAAGAACTTTAAAGGTACCCCAACAAATTAATGAAAATAGTCATAAATCTATATGAAGATGCATATCCAAATAGGAATGTATTAAAAGTGAGTATCATGAGACAAATAAGTTTTGATCAAAAAGTCTAACCTGCCACAATTGTTAAATTACCAATGACGTTTGTACTTAAGGGAATAATATGAAGCCATAACCTTTTCTAGAGACTCTGATGACTAGGAAAAACATTTACATACATACAAACATTAACATTTAAGAGCCACATGTGTAACATAAGCCAGAATGACAAATTGCATGTTATCTCACACATGGATCCTAACTTTTAACACTACATGACCCTTCAGTGTTACATTTTCATTCCTGTAAAGATGATGTTGCCAAGTTCTGTGGCTAGGTTGGGATAAAGTCTGACCCTTTGGTCATAGTTGCAGAACTCTCTGTATGCCTTCCAGGCAGAACTTGGTACCCCATTTCCCTGGGCATCTGTGTCTAAATGGGAAAGCTCCTCAGTTTATGCTGCCTTCCATCCTGTGAATTTGAAATTTCACAAGATGGATCCACTAATGTCTGTGGTTTTCCCCACAGAATATTTTTCTATTGTCTCAGTACAGGAGTTTCTTTTCGGTGGTGCTAATCTCTTTAATAATTTCATCTGCATTTTTAGTAACAACCTGAATGTTACCTTGTTATCTTGTCTCCAGGTTTAATTGCCAAATAAAGTAATCTATCATGTTTAAGTTCAGTATCATTCAGATTCTCAGGGCATAGTCCAAATACAGCCAGTTTCTCTCAAAGCATGCAACATGAACTCCATATAATCCAGCTCTTAATAGAATTATTATTTGCCTTTGAAACTCCATAAACTCATCTGCCACTGTCTGTGTTTCTCTCAGCACTCTCGCCTTTCAAACTCCCTCCAGAATGACCCATTAAGCTCTGCTTGCAAAGATTTTCTAGGCCAAGTTTCAAAATCTTCCATGTTCTTCCTGAAAACCAGTTCCAAAAGCCTTCAAACCACATAGACAAGTATATTGCAACAGCAGTTGTAATTCTCTATAAATTTTTGGTATCAATTGCTTGCTTATTTCTGTGAAAAAATACCTGACCAAAGCAATTTAAGGAATGGAGGGGTTCAATTTGGCCTACAGTTTCAAGGGGAAGTTTCATGGTAGGGAATGCATGGTATCAGGAACAGAATTACCCACCTTATGTTTACAATCAGGAAGCAGAGGACCATGAAATAGGGCCAGGCTACAAAACTTCAAGGCTTGCCCCCAGTGGAACCATTCTTTCAGTAAGACTATACCTACTAAATGTTCCACAATCTTTCCAAATAGTGCCACCAGCTAAGGACCAAATGTTGAAGCACATGAGCCGATAAAGGACATTTTACATTCAAAGCACAACAAGGATTTGTTTAAGAGCCCCATATTTCAGTTCAGAAAGAGGGTTTACAAAATGAAAAGGAATTACAAACTATTTCAATAAAATGTGAATGTATCCTAGAGAGACGGCATAGAAATGTATGCAGTGTGGTAAGTTTGAATGGAGCTGTACAGAGAGTAGCTACTGAGGACCTACTTCCAAGAGTCAGAAATGAGAGTGAAGGGAGTGTTTGATTTTGCTAAAGCTGTAATTTATCACTGTTTGGGTGGTATTTGTTGGACAGTCATTAATTCTAGAACTGGACTATATAGTAAAGATTATGAAAAATGACCTGATTTTTTCATCTTTTTTTTTAATTTCACTAATACTTACTTCTAAGTGCTTACTTTGAAAAGGAGACAGAAATATGAGTCAGCTGGAATAAGATCCATAGACATGCCCAAAACTCTGTTCACTTTGCATCTCATTATCAATTCTGATTGAAAGAAATATCATCTCTAAATTCAAAGATACATGGCATCCAAAGAAAGACAATACCAGAAGACATCAAGAGGGAGCTATGCCTTCCTTCCTAAACTTCAGGAAACTCATGACACATATGACTCTTCCCAGTGTGAAAGCCCCTGGCAAAGCCGTTTGCATTAGGACCCGAGTGAGATGCTGAGACCTCTTGGCTCCCTGCTCCTCCGTGACAAGTTATCCCTTGAACTTCATTTAAGGATGTTTTTCCTTATCATTTGTAGAAGGCTTTACCAGAGCCAACGAACAAATATTTTAGACTCCACATTCATCAATAGCTTGCCTACACAGAACATTATATTTTATAATAGGTGACTCATATATTTATGTAACCATATCTGTTTTCATAGTGTCCACACTGGAATCTGATGATAAATCCTTTGGACAAACATGTTTTTAAATTTCTACACATGTAACACATAGAGTTGCAACTAAACTTAAAATTTACCTTTTCAATTGTTCCATTTTTCCAAATTAATTGGCTTCTTGGGTTGACTTTGCTGAAATGTGTTGAGCCAGAGTCTCTCAGTGCCAAAGCTACTCCCTCATAGATTTGGCCCTGTTAGGAACTTGTATTAATGTTTCATCAGGCTTCCAGGCAGTGATTTTTTTTTCAAGAAGGGCTAAAAGCTACATTAGAAAAGTCAATATAGTTTGAAATGGATACTTTTCGACTTGAAATAAAAACATGCGTTACGTTTTTTAAAGTGATGAACTGAAAAAAAATAATGGGCTAAAAATACCAAAAGAAGTATTATGTAAAAACTCTTCTACAGCTTTGATTTTTTTTTTCAAAAATAACAACATTCTCACATAGTACCAAATTACTTAGCATGTTCCATGGGGTCAAAAGCACTGTGAAATTATTAGAAATGTGTATGTTTTCAGGGAATTCTCTGTAACATTCCATTTCTACCACTTACAAGCTCCATGCTTTGGAGAAAGGATCTTAACCTTTCTAGTCTTTAACTTCCAAATCCAGTAAAATAACTATGGTATCTGGTGAGATAAAATGTATAAAGGATTTGTTGGATATAAAATATTCAAAACACAGTACATGTCTTGATTCATATTTTTGCTGATAAATGAAATGGACTTCAGTATCATGTTTGAAATCAATTGCAAAAATCTCAGGTATCTACGAACCTTTATATATTAATGGCTGGGATGTAAATTAGTTTAGCCACTATTAAAATAAGTATAACAGTTCCTTAAAAACTATAAATAAAAACTATTTTATGATTCAACCATACCACTTCTGTTTTCTATCATTTGTGGATTTTAAAAAGTATATAGATGTAGACAACTATTTTTATATCCATACAAAGTGACTATACAGAGGAAGGAGGGAGACTAGTGGGAGGAGAAAAGGAAGGAGAAAGGAAGAGGCAAAGATGGAGGGATGGATATGGTCAAAGTACATGACACTTGAAACTGTCTTTATGAAACTCAGCACTATGTGTCAGTATCTGCCACACAAAACTGTCATGTACCTGGATTGCCTCGTGTTTTACAGGAGCCTTGCCTTCTTTTATTCTCTTAAAATCCACAATACTCTACAATAAAATCTTTATAAACTTCAAAAAAATCTCACATATCAAAAAACCATTATGAAATAAGTTTTGGTCGAGTTTAGACTTTTAAAATAATAATAATTTTAATTATAAAATTTAAGTTTTAGTTTTTGTAAAAATGTTTTAAACATACTTGTTCCTTTAAAAGCAGAAGATACTTGGTATAATGTAGTATTTTCTGAATTACTGAGAATTTTAGATCCTGCTACTTTATAGGCCTTTTAAGGTTTTGAAAACCCTTCATTTTCACTATGCAGTCTTGTATTGAAAGTTATTACTGTATTTGATTAATTCATTATAAATGGTAATGAAGCCTGAAATGCTCATTTAAAAATATCCAAAGCAGGGCTGGAGAGATGGCTTATTGGTTAAGGTGCTTGCCTGCTAAGCCTAAGAACTCACATGCATTTCTCCAGGTCCCACAGTTAGCCAGATGCAAAGTGACACAAGGGCACAATGCTGCACTTGCCCACAAGGGGGCACACACATCTGGAGTTCGTTCGCAGTGGCTGAGAGGCCACTGGTATGCCCATTCTCTATCTGTCTCCCTATCTTTCTCTGTCTCCAAAAAAAAAAAAAATCCAAAGCAGAATTTTGTTCATTGACAAAATGGGGTGGACCAATGGAAAAGGCAAGACATTATGATATGATGAAACCTGAATTTTTTTCCAATGAAAATGTCTTAAAAGGAAGTAAATCATACAATATATAGAATATATATATATATGGGCATGAATGAGTGTGTGTGTGTTGGTTTCTTTAATGCAGGATCTCACTCTACTCCAGGCTAACCTGGAACTCATTGTGTAGTCTCAGGCTGGCCTCAAACTCATAGCAATCCTCCTAGCTCTGCCTGCCAAGTGCTGAGATTAAGGGTATGTGCCACCATGCCTGACTCTAAATATTTTAATTTAATAAGAAAGAATGCACAAAAATGATAACTGTCCTAGCAGAGTTGTCTTACATACACATTTCTCAAAAAATTACATTCATTGTATAGTACTTACTGGATAGCAAATACACAAAAAGAAATAGATGCCTTGATTTTATTTTATTAATATTATGCTAGTTTCATATTTAGAAACAATAGATTAAGTTCTTATCTCATATAGTATTATAATATTGTCATAATTTTATCTGAAGAATTATATTTTCCTATTTTCTATGTACTCATCCCTCAAGCATACATAGGAAGATGTACTTGAAATTGAAAATGAGAGCAAACTTCTTAAAGGTTCTAGTTTTTCTCTTCTGAACATAAAGACCCTATAGATTTTGATGGCAAGAATCTGACTCAATAACACTTTTTTCCAAGAGGAAGAATTTTCCTATGTTTTCCAATGATTTAATTAGAGTACACTGGCATATTTGCCTTTGCAGAAGCCAAGAAAATCTATATGTATTTTTAATGCCAAAGAAATGGAAAACAGGAGGCATTTAGAGTATTTTATAGTGACTTACTCACTCCTTATGATGAAATTTTCCAACTTCAAGCTTAGCTAATAGTAATTTAATTTCAACATTTTACAGAAATGCAAAGCCAGATTTTTCTCAGTGGCCAAAAGCAAGGCCAGCTGGAATTGCAGAACTGGTACAAGATGACTTAATACCCTTAGGCTACTAAGATTATGCTTAGAAAGTTTTTTTTTGTCTATGAAACTAGCTTCTCAGGATCTTCCTTTTAACAAGGAAGTAGACCAAGCTAAGTTCATGTTGGAACATAAATTGAGCCAAGAACAATCCAATTACCCAAAGAAATAGAACCCTTTCTCCTCAGAAAGATGAAATGTCACTGTTTGGAACAAGGAAGTCAGAGAAATTTCTAGTGTTGTCTTTTATTAAATTGCATTGTGGCTTTTCTTGAGTCTAAATTGTCTGCTACTGCCCTAAGATTTAGTGCTGAGCCTGCCTTTAGACACTTAGAATTGTCAGAACCTGTACTTTACTACAGTATATAAAACATATGAGCAGTACATTTTAATTTTCAGTATTTACCTTACATTAGGCAGCAATGAATAAGAAACTATCAGAGTCGGGGTTCAGTCACAAGAGAAAGGAACCACATAGTACTTTGAACAGGAAAGTATAACTCAAAGAAGTATCAGTTATCATAGGACATTGAAGTAATATGGAATTGACTAGCAAGAAATCAAAAGAAGGGGCTGGATAGATGGCTTAGCAGTTAAGGCGCTTGCCTGCAAAGCCAAAGGACCTTGGTGAGATGCCCCACGTAAGCCAGATGTACAAGGTGGCATATGCATCTGGAGTTTGTTTACAGAGGCTAGAAGCCCTGGCACAGCCATTATCTCTCTCTGTCTCTCAAGCCCCCTCTCTCACTCTGCTTCTTCCCCTCTCTCAAATAAATAAATAAAAATGAAATATTAAAAATAAAGAAAGAAAGAGAAATCTGGGGAGTACAGGAATAGCAAACAGAAGCAATCATGTTTCCAGAGCTCAAGTGGAGGGCCTTAGAAAGGTCTTCCCACCCTAGCCCCAAGGCTGAGATCTAGACTTTGTTGGAGGGTGTGGTAATGACTCACTGAAAGACACAGAGAAAGTTCTGTGCTACATAGTTGTCTGTCTTCTGGGATGCTGAGGAAATTGGTTGAGTCACTAGGCTATGAGTACTTGAGGAGATTGCCTTGGAAAGATGTTGGCTACTGAATATTGCAGACAGTTGTGCACTGCACAGCCACACACTCCAGGAATTAGGTATGAGACAATCCATGTGTGGTTGAAGCTAGGCACTAGGACATTGTGTGCACTTCAGGAATAGGGAATAATGCAGAAGCTTACTACAAGGGCACACTAGAATAACATGAAAAACTCCTTCCAGTAATGGTTTTCCAATCTCCTCTACTGATAAAACTTAGCATACTACCACTAACAAGAAAAAAAATATTCAAAAGGCCTATCAGTTCATAAAGCAGACAATGATTTGATAGCTGGCAAAGGACTCATACAGCAAGTTTCTTCTGATGTTTTTTGAGAGACAGGCAGAGAAGAGCCTGTAGCCAAGATATAGCCTTGAGAGTGGTACATTGTGGTTCTTTTCTCAACCTGTAACTCCAAGTTATAACATGCCTTGGCTTCTTATATTTCTCACTCTTTCTCTCTCTCTTCCTTTCTGTTCTCCCTCTTTCTCAAGAGTCAAGACTTCTATCAGGAATAACATATTCAATCACGGCTACCTTAACAACCTCATTCTGTGTGTATTTATTACAATCAAGAAAGTAGACAGTATTTGTGTACCATGATCCTATTATGTGTCATGACACATTTCATTTCTCTTTATTTATTTTATTTTATTTTGTTTTATTTTATTAATTTATTTCATTTTATTTTATTTTAGAGAGAGAGGAAGAGAATTGGAGTGCCAAGTCCTCAGCCACTGCAATCAAACTCCAGATGCTTGAGCCACCTAATGGGCATGTGTGACCTTATGCCTGCACCTTTGTGCATCTGGCTTATGTGGGATTTGGTGTGTCGAACATGGGTCCTTAGGTTTTGCAGTCAAGCACTTTAACCACTAAGCCATCTCTCCACTCTCATTTCTCATTTTATTTAATCCTTAAAGGTTTTAGGTACTTCAACCCTACATTATATTAGTTAACTTATTAACTTATTAACAAGATAACTCAACTACCAATCATGTTTACTATTTTGTATGGATTCAGTCTTCAATTCATAGACTTCATATCTTTTAGGAAGATATTTATTGTCTTGATGGCATAGTATACTCTTTTTTATAATAGAGTTAAGAGTAGTATTGACCTCATAAAATTGTTTCAAGGATTAAATTAAATAATATACAGTGTAAAGACTTTACAGCCATGCTTTGTTTGTTACATTATATAAATTAAAGAAGCATAAGCAATGATACTATTTATAGTGATGGTAACAGTGACACAGGGTGGAATAAGACTAATTACTATAGACCATGACCCATTCCTTGGGCATCACTACTGACCTTTGCCCATTTTTCAGTGATCAGTTTTGATTATATATAGGTCTTCATCAAGTCTTCTCAATCATATGGCATACTCAGCAGGCAATATTCCAGAGAAAACTTCTCAGCTCTGCTAGGTTAGGCCCTTCATAAATAGACAGATTATGATGTCAACAAATTTGTTTCTAATGAATTCCAGTATTCTGCTACCTTGCCTAACACATTCACACCATCTTTCAGCTAACACATCACATTGTGTGAATAGTGATTGATAAGTAAATGATGGCATTGGCATGGTGACAAGGACTATGTGCATAGAAGCAATAATAAAGAAATGCTGTTGTGGGATATTCCATGACCAGTAACAATATGGTTGCTCTAACCGGGTTGGTATTTTTATTACTTTTTTGACATTTTCATCATAAATGATGCATTCTGATCATATGCATATTACCCCCCCAGTCTCACTGCACTGCTTCTTCTTCTTACCACTTGCCAGTAGTTATAAACAAGAAAGAATGACTCCCACACCCTCAGCAACCATCAACTATCCTCAGCTCCCGATAGAAAGAAGTGGCCTCATAAACCCCACCCATCTCTGTAAGAGAATGTTGACTGGTCCCATCATGTGAAGGTCTTATGTAGATAACCATACCTGCTGTGACTTATAAAATGATCTTGTCATGTCCAGGCAACAAAGTTTCATAGTACTCCTCCCCAAACTCCAGCTCTTACACTCTTTCAGTCTCCACTTCTACATTTTCCCTGAGCCCTGAGGGATGATATATATGTCCCATGGAAGGCCAAGGACTCATTACTTATTTTCAGTGCTTTGACCTTCATTAACTACCTCCAACTACTGAAGAAAAAATTAAAAAAAATAAAATAAAATCTTTAATCTTTTTTGACTAGGTTGAGAATAGAACTAATCTGTTGATACAAATATATTTATAAAATAGATTGATACCACATCTGTCTATTAAAAAATAATAGTAGGGGCTAGAGAGAGATGGCTTAGTGGTTAAGTGCTTGCCTGTGAAGCCTAAGGACCCCAGTTCGAGGCTCAATTCCCCAGTACCCATTTAAGCCAAATGTACATGGTAGCACATGCATCTGGAGTTTGTATGCAGTGGCTAGAGGCCCTGGCATGCCCATTCTCTCTGTCTCTCTCTTGCTCTCCCTTTCTCTGTCTCTAATAAGTAAATAAAAATAAAAACTTTTAAAAAACCAAAAGAATAATGTCATCTGCAAACAGGACTAACTTAACTTCTTCCTTTCCAATTTGTATCCCTTTGATTTTTTCTCCTATCTTATTGCTTGAGCTAATACTTCTAACACTATGTTGTAGAGCGAGGTAAGAGTGGACATCTTTGTCTTGTTCCTGATCTCAATGGGAATTCCTTCAGTCTCTCCCCATTGAGAATTACTTGGGCTTTAGAAGCTTTATATATAGCCTTTATTATGTTGAGATATGGGCCATCCATGCCTATTCTCTCCATTGTTTTGATCATGAAGTGATGTTGTATTTTGTCAAAGTCCTTTTCTACATCTAAGGAAATGATCATGTGGTTTTTTTGTTATTGTTGTTTTTGCTTTTGTTTTTTCAAGGTAGGGTTTCACTCTGGTCCAGGCTGACCTGGAATTAACTATGTAGTCTCAGGGTGGCCTCGAACTCATGGTGATCCTCCTACCTCTGCCTCCCAAGTGCTGGGATTAAAGGCGTGCGCCACCATGCCCGGCTCATGTGGTTTTGGTGTCTAAGCTTATTTATGTGGTGTATTATATTGACAGATTTCCATATGTTGAACCACCCCTGCGTTCCATGGATGAAGCCTAATTGATCAAGGTGGATAATGCTTTTGATGTACTGTTGAATTCAGTTTGCAAGGATTTTGTTCAGGATCTTTGTGTCTATGTTCATCAGGGAAATGGGCCTATAATTTTCCTTTCTTGTGGCATCTCTGCCTGGTTTTGGAATTAGGGTAATACTAGCTTCATAGAAGAAGTTGGGGATCTCTCCCTGTTCTCTGATTGTATGGCACAGTTTGAGAAAAAATGGTTTCAGTTCTTCCATGAAGGCTTAATAGAATTCAGCTGAGAAACCATCTGTCCTGGTCCTGGAGTCTTCTTTTGGGGGAGGTGTTTGATTACCTCTTCAATCTCGAAGGGTGTGATGGGTTTGTTTAGGAGATTACTCTGCTCTGGGCTTAGTTTTGGTAGGGGGTATGTGTCCAGGAATTCATCCATTTCCTCCATATTCTCCTGTTTTGTGGAGTAGAGGTTTTTGAAATAAGTCCTGATAATCTCCCTATTTCATTCATGTCTGTTATTATCTCTCCTTTTTCATTTCTAATATTGTTAATTTGAAGCATTTCTTTTTTTTCGCTTGATCAGATTGGCCAGGGGTGTATTAATCTTGTTAATTTTTTCAAAGAACCAGCTCTTTGTTTCATCAATTTTCTTAATTGCCCTCTTAGTTTCCAATTCACTAATTTCTGCTCTGATCTTAACTATTTCTTTCCATGTGGAGCTTTTTGGGTTGTCTTCTTCTTGTTTTACCAATGCCTTTAGGTGGATGGTTAGGTTATTGATTTGGGATTCCTCTGTTTTTGTTATGAGGGCATGTAGTGCTATGACTTTTCCCCTAAGGACTGCCTTCATTGTGTCCCATAAGTTTTGGTATGATGTGTTCTCATTGTCATTCAATTCTAGAAATTTTTGCAATTTAATTTTTTATTTTATCCACAACCCATTTATGTTTAAAAGTGTGTTGTTCAGTTTCCAAAAGCTGGAGGGTTTCCTGGTGTACTTTTTGTCGTTAATTTCTAGCATTACAGCATTGTTGTCTGATATCATGCAGGAAATTATATCAATTTTCTTGAAAATGTGGAGGCCAGCTTTGTGGTCCAATATATGATCTCTTTTAGAGAAGGTTCCATGGGCTGCTGAGAAGAATGTGTAATCTGTAGATTTGGGGTGGAATGTTCTGTACATGTCTGTTAGGTCTAGTTGCTCCATGGTGATGTTGAGCTCTCTTACTACCCTGTGAGGGTAGGATGGGGGGAGGGTAAGGGTGGGAAGAAACAAGAGGGTGGGAGGGAGGACAAGGGTGGGGGATACAAATAGGGACCCAAAAGGAAATGATACTATAAAACCCTTTATTCTGAAAAACAGGCTAAAACATTGATCCTTCAGCAGGCCCACAGAGGGAATACCTGAATCACAGGAAAGTGGAGAGAACATCATGAAGACCAACCTTAACCTTTTCCTGCTTCTCTCTCTCTTCTCTCTCTCTCTCTCTGTCTCTCTATCTCTCTCTCCCTCTCCTCTCTATACTCACTTTCTCTTTTACATTATCTATCATTTTCTTCCCTCACCTTCCTTGGCACTGACTTATAACTCCCAGTACCAGCACAGGGTTAACTTTCACAATGAGCTGTTGATCCAAGACACCTACAAGGTTTCCCAAAAAAGACAGATTTCTGTCAGAGTTATTGATAACCCACCAAAGGTTAATGGTAAGGCCCTACTGTCGAAGACAGCATATGCGTATGAGGCAAAACATGGAGAGAACTGGTCAGAATCTGGAAGAGTGTCAGTCCCCAGACAGTTAGCTAGTATAGTGCCAGAGGGTGCTACATGAGCGAGTGGGGGAAAATGGCCAACATCTGTCCAAACAACTAGCAGTCTAAGCTACTCAGCAGGAAACAACCTGACGTAATGCTCAAACAAGTGCAGTAGTGGCACACAGCCATGGTGGGTTACCAACTGCTCTTGATTTGGCTAATAGATCCACTCAATGGAATGGAACTCATTGCTAGAACTGGGAAATAAGTCAAAACCATGTACAAAGATGAGCTCAGTCTCCAAGATCAAGACACCACCAAATGTGGGCAAGAAGAGGTCCTACGCATATAAAATTATCTCTAAAATATCTATGGCCATCCCATCTATCTAGCACTAACTTCTCTCTCTGTTGGAGAATTTGCTTATCTTTTTCAGATGGCAATGAACCAGAAGGGAGGACCAGCCAATCACACCTCACCAGGGCCCCAGCTGAAACCATAGAGTAATGCAGGGGAAGAGCAAGAGTACAGCATTCTTTGTGATCATGACACCAGAAAAAGGCTGAAGGAGATAAACATAGAGAACATCCAACTCCTACTAAGCCAGATGACCAGAGACACAGAAGTTCCCAAAACCTCATCACTGAAGTAGAACTAAAATGATCCCAATGTGGCTCAGGGAAATTCATGGAAGAGGGGAAGAAAGAATGTTAGAGGCACAAGTTAGGGCATTATGCACAGAGACTTGGCCTATTCCCCATAACTCTTGACTACCCCCACAATGCATGACCCACATTCCCCATTGATGATGGTCACTTTCAAAAAGAGAGGACAGGGAGGAGGATAATGGAGTCACCATTATGAATGTAAAATTTGAATAATATAAATAAAGAAATAAATGATAAAAAAAAGTAGGTTCTCCCCTAGGGCCTATAGTCTCCCCAGCAATGGATGTTTGACTTAGTTTTCAGGATAAGGCATGAATTACCTCTTGTGGAGTAGGTCTCAAATCCAATCAAATAAAACTTGGTTTCCCCCATGATAGTTATGGCAGTATTGCATTACAAGACATGTTTTCCCTGATAGTTCATTATTATAGATTGCAAGATGTACCACTGGGTGTTATTGTTGGTGACTTTTAACTGCCAAACACCTACATAGCACCTTCCTTCACTGTGAACACTAGCCAGCAGGATTTAAGCTTCTGCCTCAGTTCTAAATTGATTTCTCTAAGGTGCAGTGTCTCCAGCAAAGGGGGTCTTACCATGCAGTTTTCCTTGGCAGTCAAGAGCCTATATTGTTTGAAGTTCCTCTGTGGTTCCTCTAATCAAACATTCACAGTATCTCAAACTTGGCACTGATAGTACTGTTTAACAATCAATGGCTATTAAGAGCAGCATTATTTGTGTAGGGTGCCTCTTTTCATTTTAATATTACTTATATATTTTTATTAACTTTACTAAGTAGCAGGTTTTCTTATGCAATTTTCATATCTAAGTTTCATAATCATTCTATTTTCTCCTCTACCCTTTTTGATAAAACCAATTTGTCTTATCATGTCTGTCTTTCTTCATTATACATAATGCTTTTTAATTGAAAAGTTCATCATTGACAAGGGTCTTAGTGTGCCTCCTCTATCTGCCTTTCATAGTAACTGTGTTATAATTTCAATCTGATCATCTCCCAAAACTATGGATCCCAATCTGTTTTATTACCTGCCATTGAAGTTTGAGTTCACAAGACTATTTCATAGATATGACTCCTATCTCTGATATTTAGTAGGTATCTATCTATGGAATCTTACTCCCTCCAAGTGTCATTTGCCAAGCTATAAAGTAAGAATAGTACCTTTCATAAAGTACTTTGAAGGTATAAAAAATGGAACTGTATTGGGGGGAGATTTGGGGTTCTGGGGTGCTTCCTAAAATCCCAAGCCCTGAGTTCATACCTGCAAACTAACCAAAGCATTGGCAATTCCAGATTCAAGAAAATTATTTTTAAGATATCACATCTTATTCACATCTTACAAAGAAGTGGGGAAGGGAGAAAACTGGGGGGTTGAGGAAGGGAAGATAAAGTAGGGAGAAGGGAGATGTGGAGCTCAGCAGCCCATGTATGCCATGTGTATCTTAAATAACCAAAAAAGAAACATGAAAAGGGTTTTTTTAATGTTGCTTCCAAAAGGATTAAAAATGAAGACAGTAATAGAAGTGTCTCTTCCTACCCTGGCATCGGAGTGGGAGGGAGATCTTACCAGTTCAAGGACCCAACAACATTGCTGCCACAGTTCCAAAAAGGGAGAAAATGGAGCCCTTTCTCTTCAAGTGTCGAGAAGGATATAATTTAGAATTTGAACCACCACACCTAGACACACCTACATCAGGTGTCCCAGCTAATTTGTCTGGGCTTAGAGGAAAAATCCATCCACACCTGGGCAGAGTGTGAGCTCAAGAGAGATCTAAACACTAAATCCCATGACTGAAGCAGGCCAGGCAAGCTGAGATAGGCAAAGATAGGTGTGACAAGGGTCTGATATCCTAAGATCTACCCTCCACCCTTTAAGGGCCATCCTGCCTAGTTCAAGAAACTAACTGCCTATTATGAAGTCCCCCTCCAAACCTTAAAGGTACATTACATGAGCAAAGGCTGATGAAGTGTTCATGTTTAAGTTTGCAACTGCACATGGGCAATTGCAAATACTTACATTAGAGGCCAGATAATTATTGTATAAACTATTTCTATTCTCCTCTGTGGCATAATTCTAAACTCCTTTTCCAGGCTTTTCTTTCAGTAAGTGTGGCCAAGGATTAAAAATGCAAAATGGACAGAAGTCCATTAGCACATCCAGGACTGGCCTGTGAACTTCTTGCATGATTTTCCATTCACTCTCCATCTACCATCTGTGTGTTGACAGTAGAGGAGTAGATTCCAAGTCCTTGAATTGGGAAATCTACAAGTGGAAAGATTTTGGGTCTTGAATCACTGCATGAAAGGCTACATGCCAAATCCCCACACTGAAAATCATTTGAGTGAGTAAATAAAATGATTTTATTAAGCTACTGAGGTTCGGGACTTGTTTGCTAGAACTGTAATCAATGACATATTGGAAAATGTTTAACAACCAGAACTCTGAAAAGCACATTCTGATTTGTAATCTTTGCCAATTTCCATAATGTAAATACTCCCATCTTGGCCAGTTTCAAGCTACTAATGTGACGTTACTGAATGCAGCATTACAAAAAGATTTGTACAATTAGTTCTTGTGTTCTAATGCGAACTGACTCCAGGATACTACACATGTAGTACTCACTCCATGACTACTGTTGTCAGTAAATAGCATCACTTGGTATAGTTATAGTTGTTACATAAACTAGACATGGAAAGACTTAAACTAGTAACAACTGATGGGATACTGAATGTTTCTTGCTTGTTTGTTTTGCTAGTCACCAAAAAATTGAAGACCTTATCTTACTAAAATTATTATTTTGGTTTGGTGCTAGTATTTAATATGTACTTGTCTCTTCATCTTTCCACATGTTATGAAAGAAACAGGAAAGAGAAATCAGATTTGTATTAACTATATTGATTTCTCAGAACACATGAAACATAGTTTTCTTCCATATATTTCTCCCAAGAAAATGAAAATGAATATGCATTAATACTAGAAAATCTTAATATAACAAGAAAATAATCAGCCTATCCTCACAGTACTTGGGAATTAGTTTTTTAGGACCTCTTGTTTGTTTACCCTTTCTTCTGGAATTAAAGTTGTGGAAGATAACCATATATCATATTCAGACTTTGTGCATGAGCCCTTGTAGTAGTGTGTAGACACTGGTCAGATAACAGCTCTTCTTCCAAAATTATTTCTTCAGGAATTTAATATAGGGAAGTTTTATGTTTGAGTTAATTTATTATTTCCTTCATAAAATACAGTTTCCAAAATGTTCATATTCAGATGTGGTCAGCTGCAACAAAACACTTCCATCTATTCTATACTTTTGCCTCAGTAATTATCTACCTTGGTATATTTTTACCTTTATTTTTATTTTTTGTCAGCCAGAGGTAAATGAAGAGAAAACTGTATAATTATTCAAAGGAAATTACTTGGTATCTGGCACCTTTGTGAACACTACCTGTCTTATATTTAAAAAATAAGTAGACTTTTAAAGGCAGCGTATTTTTGCCAAAGCCCTTGGTTTCCCTAGAGAAATAGATAGTAAGACCCTATTGCTGAAGACATCTCATGCCTGAGAGGCAAAGACACTGAGAAAGCAAGCTGAGCAGAAAACCTTCTCCCTGTAGACCAGCCAACTGAAAGCTGGAAAAAGCTGCACTGCACGCAGCGTATGGGAGACAGAAGCCATCAACAGTGAAAATAGTGGATGCTGAATATTCAAGCTTGGCCAGACAGGCCCAATGACTGAACGGGTGCAATAGTGGCGTGTCTACTCTTGGGGTAACCAAGTGCTCCATAATTGGACTGAAGGCCCTCTCTACGGGAGGGAATACATACCCGGTACTGAAAAACCTAAGTAAAAGTCTATGGTAGGTGAGGTCATGAGCCTTGGGGGTATAACCCTGCTCATGTCTGACTAAATGTATATATTATTCCCACCAAGCTGCCCTGGGGACACTACACTAAATGTTCATGTCCACATATTAACGCTATACTCACTTCTGGCTAGAGAAGCTTCTCTTTTCAGATGGTGATGACCACTGGGATGACACAAAAGGCAACATAGTGCTGAGAAGAAGGGATGGAGGAGTGCCTAGCACTGAAACACCTCTGTCACACCCTTCAAGGCTCAGGGACCATTGCAGAAGAGGGGGCGGATAGAATGGAAGAGCCAAAGGAAGGATATGACCTCTTACTATGCAGCTGTCCAGACAGAAATTGGCCTCGATATCCATGATCTTGCAGTGCCTAGCAATACCTTTGCAAGACCCTCAAAATAGAAGAGAAAGATGATGTCATCAAATTAGGAGAGAGACTAATGGAGAAAGGGAGGGGATATTATGGAGACCGGAGTTCTAAAGTGGAATGGGGGAGGGGAGGGAAATATCAGGTGGGGGTTTTTTGGTATGTAAGATTAAAAGTCAATAAAAATTTAAAAAAAATAAAAGGAAAAAAGGAAAAAAAAAACCCACTTTTTTCCACCAGCATCAGTTTGTTTATGCCCTCTCTCACTGTGTTCTCCAGAGTGTGTGAATGTTGAGTGAACAACCAGTCTACTTTACCTTAACTTGACAGAATATTTTCTCAGATCTGGGGCTACGGTAGGGTTCAGATGTGCTCCAAAAAGTAGACAATATGCACTTAAGGTGTAGCCACTAAGTGCCCAGCACTGGTTAGCCCATATAGTGCTGGAAAGAGCTACATGAGCTGCTGGGGGAAAGTGGTCAAGAACATTGTGTGCTATGAAAGCAATCAGCCTGACAAGATGTACACACCTTTGCAATAGTGATACCCAGCCTAAGTGGGTAACCAATTGCTCTCAAATTGGCCAAGAGATCTGCTCAGTGGAAAGGCACACATAGTTGGAAGTAGGAACCAAGTCAGAATCCTATGGAGACCAAGATCATAGACTCCAACAAGAAAATCCCACTAGTCTTTGGCCAAAAGAGAGGCTACACCCATCAAAATCTCTCTTAATTAAGAACGTGTATGCCCTTTAACCTATGTTGGCCTCATTCCTTGGTGGAGAATCTGTTTTTCTTTTTCAGAAGGTAGCAAGAACCAAGGAGATAAACCGTCACACATCAGCCAGAGCCCAGGTGAAACCACAAAAGAATTGGCAAGATGAACAAGAGTGCTGCTCCAGTGGTGAGCCTGACAACCAGTGCCAGGGTGGTTGAGACAGACACTGAGGACACTCAAAATGTATCAAAGTGGAAATAAAGAAAGTTCTGAGAGCTCAACGCTAAAGTGGTTTTAAAACTCACCCGCCATGGCTCAGGGAATTTTTCAGAAGAGGGAGCAGAAAGATTGCAAAAGCCACAGAGTATAAGGGAATGTCCAGATATATTACTCCTCCCCCTACCCCCACTACAATGACTGACTGCTGCTCTCACATCTCATAACCAACAACCCAATGGGGAACACCAGCATTCCCACCAAGGAGGGCCCTCATTGGAGTGGGGGCAGGGAGGAGGGAAATTATGCTACCAATACATGATGTGTCCACACAAAGTTTCTACTTAATAAGAAAAACTGAATAAAGATATAAAGAAAAAAATCTCAATTTTTAAAAGTATTCAGTTCCAAGGAAAAGTGATAAAATTGCTTTTTGTCCAAGGAACTGTGAGAAAAATAAGTTACATATGGCTGTGTAAGTGCAAATATACTCTGGGAAGCAAAGATGTTTTCTCAATATCAACTACAGAAAAATAAAATATTTATAAAAGACTAAAACATCAAATATTCACCCTATGGTAACATTTTATTTTCCTTTTGTGGTGCTAGGAATTTAGCCTTACACATGCTAGGCAAGTGCTGTACTAGTCAGTTACATTGCCAGATCTTTATAAGTTTTCTTTAATTAACCAAATCTTTTAGTGCATTGAAAATACTATTATTGGCAAAAAAAAATTCATTAGCACATATTGTATAAACAATTTTATCTGAGAACACCATTATATGTGTTAATTAATATACATGAAATTATTAATTTGCAGAGTAAAATGAATAGATAATTCAAGGACATCATTTGTAGTAACTAAAGCAATGGAAGAAAACTAAGCTCAGAGAGTGTAGAGAGGTTTTTCAGTCACACCATTCATAAGCACTGGGCTTGTATTTGAGGACAAATCAATCTAATCCCAAATCTCTTTCACTATCTGATAGCACATTTCCCCAGCACACCTACATGGTCATTATGGTAATAATATTCTCAATAAACTGCCTGCCACTACTCCATTTTCCTAAGTGTACCAGCAGGCAGTAAATCCTTTTTATCTTTGTATTAGTTACCTTCTCATTTCTGGGAAAAATATCTGACAAAAATTAGTTTAATAGAGGAAACATTTATTTCAGTTTATAGTTCTGGTTATAGTAAATCATGATAGAGAAGACATGGTGACAGGAGCTGGAGGCAGCTGCTCACATTCAGCCAGCAGTGAGGAAGCAGAGCGATGAATGCTGGTGCCTCCCCAGCTCTCTCCTTCTCTCTACTGTCCCATGGACTGGTGCTCCCACAATTAAAGTGAGTTTTCTCACCTCAATTCACCTAATCATGATAAACTTTCACAGATATGCCTCAGAGGCTAATCCAGTCTAGGTAGTCCTTCACACATGATTCTAGGTGCTATCTACTTGACAATAAATATAAACTATCATTTTTCATGCGCACCTCAAGCTAATCTCTTACAATATACCTTAAACTCTTGCTTTTCCATTTCTTCCACTATTCCTCTATGAGACCTGCCTCAAAATTTTTAGAACTCCAAGAATCCTTTCACTCCAGACTGAATAATCTTAATATATTTAAAACTTGGTTTTTTATTCTATTTATTGATTGTATAGTTATTATTCTCATTTTATTTATACTCTAAATTTATCTAATTAATTATTTAAGAGAGGTAGAAAGAGGCAGATAGAGAGAGATAGTTGTGTGGACACATTAGGGTTTTCTGCCACTGCAAATGAATTTCAAATGCATGTGCCCCTTTGTGCATCTGGCTTTATGTGGGAACTGGGTAATAGGACCTGGGCCTTCAGGCTTTGCAAACAAGCACCCTTAACTGCATCTCTCCAGCTGGGATAAATTATATTTTAACATGAAAGGTATTTTATATACTTTATATATAAAATCTTCTACATATTCTACAGAGAAACATCAAATACATGGGAGGCCAAGAGGGACTGTGAGGGACTATATTCATTTAGGTGCTCAATAAATGAGCATTGAATCAATACTATATATACATCTATACTATATGTATATACATCTTTGGTTATGAAGTCATCAAAAACACAGCACTCAGGACCCACTGCCTCAATTTAGTTCCCAGTTCAGACAACAAGGATCTGAATGTTGGCTATGTTCCAGGCTTTTAGCATAAAAGCTTCTATATATAACATCTAAGTAGATTGGAGAACTCCAAGCAGTTATAGCAGACTATGCAAAACATAACACAGGTATGAATCAAAGCTGTGGTTAAAAGCTTTTTTTTTTTTTTAAGTCTTGGTCTCTGGACTACTCAATCAATGGGTGAGTAGTTCGGTGGAGAAAGGTTAATGGGAACTGACTACATTGCTTCAATGTGAGAAATGTCTAAGGTAAGACCCAGGGCATAAAGAGATATATCTAGATATCCATGATATAGGTGAGTACAAAAATCTTACATTCTCTGGAGGTTAAAATGTGAAAAGTCATCAGTACATACTTAGATGTTAAAACTGCTTATGGGTAAGATTATGTTCAAAGTAGATGCAGTACAGAAGCAATGAGAGTCTGTTAAGGGATCCAAGGGAACAACAATATTTAAGTGATGATGGTTAAAAACAAGTGTTAGGGCTGGAGAGATGGCTTAGCGGTTAAGGCACCTGCCTCCTAAGCCTAAGAACCTGGTTCCAATCTCCAGGTCCCACGTTTAGCCAGATGCAAAGTGACACAAGGACACAATGCTGCACTTGACCACAAGGGGGCACACGCATCTGGATTTAGTTCACAGCAGCTGAGAGACTGCTGGTGCGCCCATCTCTATCTGTCTCCCTCTCCCTCTCTGTCTGTCTCTCTCTCTGTGTCTCTCTCCAAAAATAAATAAAATAATAAAAATTTTTTAAAAAAGTTTTAGAATGATAAAATGGTTTTCTAAAAAATAAAGTAACAGTAGAGAAGAAAGAAGTTTTCCTAGATAGGTATTTTCTTTCTTTCTTTCTTTCTTTCTTTCTTTCTTTCTTTCTTTCTTTCTTTCTTTTTTTTTTTGTGGGAAGAAATGGTTTATTTTGGCTTATGGCCTCCAGGGAAAGCTCTTGATTGCAAGGTGAAATAATAGCATGAACAGAGGGTGGACATCACCTCCTGGCCAACATCAGGTGTACAACAATAGCACAACACTGTGCCAAACACTGTAAAGGGAACACTGGCTATAGCACCCATAAGCCAGCCCCTACCAATACACTGCCTCCAGGAGATGTTAATTCCCAAATTGCCACCAGCTAGGAACCTAGCATTCAGAACACCTGAGTTTATGGAGGATACCTGAATCAAACTATGATAGATGGTTACCCACTTTGCATTCTCTTCTGTCATTCAGAATCATTTGCTTAATGATTTAAGAAGATTCAAAAGTATTAATTATTAGAATGAGGCTGACCTGACATATAAGTGCATTCAGATGGAGCCAAAATTCCAAGCACAGTACCTTCAAATAGCATTTGAAAAAAAAATATGTTAATACTTTTTTTCCTTTCCTTTTCTCACACTGGCACAGGCTGACCTGGAATTCACTATGTAGCTCAGGCTGGCTTCAAAGTCTCAGTGTTCCTCCTACCCCAGCCTCCTGAGTGCTGGGATTAAAGGCATGTGCCACCATGCCTGGAAAGATGGGTTAATTCTTATGCCCTGGATATGTAAAGGGTATTTGTCATAAATTATATAAATTTGAATGCACACACAGTGTTCATATGTGTGTCAATATATTTTGTTTATCCATTTATCTGTTCATGGGCTCCCAGTGTGACTTTACAATTTGGCTATGGTGAACAGTAGTAGCACAGTAAGCCTGGGTATTAGGTATCTCTATTGTGTCCTAACTTATATTCCTTCAAACAGACCCAGGAGTGTTTTAGCTTGATCAGATGGAAGGTCTGTTTTTAGTTTGGGGAGAACTATGTATTGATTTTCATAGTGGCTGCACTAACTTACATCCCTACTAACAGTATAGGTATTTTCTTATGCCACACAACAAATGCTTAAAATTATTTGCACTACACATGTACACTTCAGGGGGTGCTGTTCCTGAAGAATGAATGGCCTCTCCAGGAGCTGATCAGCGCTGTAGTGGTGTGCTTTCTTGGGCCTCTCTTCATTCGATCCCAATGCTCAACAGGTAAATGTTTGTCCCAACCCACAGACAATGACAACAGGCTTTTTAAAAAAATTAATTATTTTAGTATTTTATTTTTTATTAGATATGGACATATTTAGTATGTAAACAACACATGTTGGTACCATCCTATCCTCTTCTCTACCCCTTTTTCTGATGCCTTCCTCCTTGGGGATGCAGGTCAACCCCGTGGGGATTGTGGGTCATGCATTATGAAGGGGGAAGGCAATGTCTTTATGCAAAATGTCCCGACTTATGGCCCTACCAATCTTTCTACCCCCTCTTCCACAAAATTCCCTGAGCTATGCTAGGAGAATTTTAAGTCTACTTCAGTGACGGGCACTTAGGAGCCTCTGGATCTCTGGTTTGGTAGGTGTTGAGTATCCTCAGTGTCTATCTCCTTCACCCTTGTGCTGATATCAGATTCACTAAGAAAGCAGCACTCTTGCTCATTTCCCCAATTCCTCTGTGGTTTCAGCTGGGGCCAGGGTGGAGCGCACTGGGTCATTTATCTCCTCAGGTCCCGCTCCAGTCTGAAAAAGAGAAGCGGATTCTCCAATAGAGAATGAAGTAAGCACCAGTTAAATGGGATAACCATTATTAATTCAGAGAGAATTTAAAGGGTGTAGACCCTCTTATAGCCCAGGGTTAGTAGGAGCTTGACAATGGAAAGCAAAATCATTATCTGGATATGATTCCGACTTGTTTCCCAGTTCCAGATATGGTTTCCTTTCCACTGAGCAGATCTGTTAGCCAATCCAAGAGCAGCTGGTTACCCACTATGGCTGTGTGCCACTATTGCACTTGTGTGAGCATCACATCAGGTTGTTTGCTTCTGAGTTGCTTAGACTTTGAGTTGCTTGTCAGACGTTGGCCACTTTCCCCCAGTAGCTCATATAGCACCATCCAGCACTAGATGGGCTAATTGGCGACTGACTCTCCTCCAGATTCCAAGCAGGTCACTCCATGGTCCGTGCAGACAGCATATGGTGAATTCAGCATTAGGGTCTTACCTTTAACCTCTGGTGGGTAATCAAGTGCTCTGACAGAAGTCTGTCTTGTTTGACAACAAGCTTTAAAAATTATTTTATTTATTTGTAAGCAGAGAGATGCAGACAGAGTGAGACACAAACACACACACACATACACACACACACAGAAAGAGAGAGAGAGAGAGAGAGAGGGAGAGAGAGAGAAAGGGGGAGAATGAGTATGGCCCTACCAGGGCCTACAGCCACTGCAAATAAACTCCAAATGCATGCACCACTTTATACAACTGGCTTATGTGGGTACTGGGGAATCAAACCCAAGTTGTTAGGCTTTGCAATCAAGTACCTTAACCACTGAGCTATCTCCCCAGCCCAATAAGAAAGTTTTTGTTCCTGTTGTTCTACTCTCACCTCAAAATCCTCATCCACTTTAGCCCTGGACTTTCTTTGGCCCTTCAAGATATCATGGAAGAAACTCCTATATTAAATGTGTACTAATGGTGCATTACAGTCCCACACATAGTGTGCACAGAAATTTTATGTTTACTTGAACAGATGAAAAATGAAATGTCAATAAACTACTAAGAGTCATTTACACAAAGGTGTTTGGCCAATACATCTGGGATTTGCCATGGCCCTGAGATATTTCATCTACTATAATGATGGGATATTCAAAGGTATCATCAAACAGAGAACTTTGTACGTGCTGTATATGAAAAGATGTTCCCTTAAAGATGAGGCTCTTAATGCACAGTGTAAAATGCTTGTAGCTTTTATTATGTCTTAGATGGAAAACATGTTTCACTGCATACCACAGTAACAGACGTCAACTCACTTTTCAAATTGGGAACAGCTTTTCATTTCGTTCTGTTCAACAATTTCTGGGTCCTAATTCAACCCTTCCCTCTCTCCATCCTACCTCCCACCATCCTGAATCGTCCCTCTTCTCCAGCAAAACAATGACACAAACTAGTTCTCTGAAAGGCAAGGGCACTGGGCACAAAGCAAGAGGAGGAAGGTTTTGGAGACAGGACTCTACCATGACTTTTTTCAGTCTGCAAGAATGAAAGAGAACTGGAAGGTGAAATATTTACTACTTCAATATTGCCAATTGAACACAACCCACAGGAAACACAGATGTCCAGAGTAGATCAGAGAGGGGAAATCATGTGGCTGTACAGCCAGATTCTCTAGCCTCCTGTGAAAGTTTTTTTTTTTTTTTTTTTTAAAGACATCCGTGATACTCTTAAAGCCCAGTATGGAAACATCTATCACAAACTTCTTCCAAGTGCTACTTCTTCATATTCTGAGGAGTAGTACGAATTCATTCCTTAAAAAGCTTAAATGCATGAGAAGGCTTAGTTATGATTTAGGTGATTCTGCTATTTTTTCAGTAACAAGCAAATTGGTGAGTTTTACTCCTTTGAGGAAAAAAATCCACATTTAATTTCAGTTTATAATTGAACACAGGTCTTGAAACCTGATTAGCATACATTAGATATGAAAGTGATTTGCCTAAACAGGGTGTAACACTCTGATTTTGTCATATATATTCTCTGCTGAAAAGAGGAATGCTTTTGGTTTAATTTTAAGAGACATTACAAGAGTAATCCTTACTCTGAATATAATCCTTAAAATTAGGAAACCTGAATTCTAATCTTGGCTCCCAATGAAGAAGTATGTAACTCTTGGTATTTCATGCAAATTTTCCCAAACAGGGAATATGGATTAAATAACTTGCCTCCTTTTGTCCCCAAAAGCTACTATGAGCAAAGGTGAGGTGAACATGCATTAATCTCTTCAAATAAAAGATGCTAGAGAAATATAAGACAACAAGATATATTTTTAAACAATGTATAATTTGTTTTTGCTTCTGCTCATTCAAATAGCCAGTTTAAAATCAGAGGTACCCATTTAAAAAGCAAAAATCACAGAAACATGCAGAGAAATTTGGAATCAATTTATTTAAAGACATGTTCTTTGCAGCTGTTGTTCATTAGGAGACTTTTATTGACGTGTCCAGAAATCTTTCCTAGTAGTTTAGGCACGCCGGGGCTTTGAGCCCTATGAAGTATAGCAAATTGCAGATGAATTGGTCCAGAAGTGAAGGTTTGTTTTTCAAAAAAAATGCTTTGTAAAATAGAATATTCTCAAGGGAGTGATTGGTGGGGGGAGGGAAGTATGCACTGACATTTGGGAGACCCTTGACCTTCTGGAATGCAATCTAAACTTCTGCAACAGTAGCTCCAAATAACTAAAAGGCAGTGTGCAAAAACCACGTGTAATAAAGTCCACTTTCTCCAAGTATCTCAGAAAAAATGGTACAGGAACAATTATACCATAATAAGGTCAGACACGCTTTAAGGAACATGTTTTTCTGAGCAGTCTCTGTATGGGTGCATCACAAATTCTCAGGAATAAGGAGTAAAAGTTTTCCAGGTACATTTGGGAAACAAGTAACTCAAAAGATGAATTTTATTAATCAACTACGTGGAGGCCAAGAACACAAAGCCAAATGTTGAAGAACTTTAGCCTCTAATTTGTTGACTTATTTTTGTTTATTTGCTTTTTGTTCTTGAAACATGCATTGATTGAGATCCTACAGTACAGTGGATAGCATGTTAAGTGATGAATAGGAAACAGATATGGCATAAAGTAATGGCACATGGAAAACTCTTAAATATAGTATGTGAAGGTTTAGGGAAATGTAGGAATGAGTCTCATAGGAGCTCAGTGGTACAGAGAACAGTGAGGTGGGTTATCAGCAGACGTCCATGGAAAATAGAGTACCTGAATTGCGTCTTGTACAAATAGAGGAAAGAAGAGATGGCTCCATGGATAAAGTGCTTGCCATAAAAATGTTACCCCATTTATCTGGTGCTGACTTCACTCTCCATTGGAGAATCTGCTTCTCTTTTTCAGATGGACACAGAACCTGAGGAGAGAATCAGCCCATCGCATCCCCCCCAGGGCCCTAGCTGAAACCATAGATTAATTGGGGAAATGAGCAAGAGTGCTGCTTTCTTGGTAAACCTGTTATCAGCACAAAGGTGAAGGATATAGACACAAAGAACACTCAACTCCTACCAAACCAGAGATCCAGAGACACAGATACCTCATCACTGAAGTAGACCTAAAACAAATTCAACATGGCTCAGGGAAATTCAAGGAAGAGGGGGCAGAAAGATTGTTGGAGCCACAAGTTGGAACACTATGCACAGGGACATTGCCACTGCCCCATAACTCATAGATACCCCCACTATGAACCATTCACAATCCACATGGGGATAACTGACACCCCCAATGAGGAGGGTCCCTTCAGAGGGGGGAGGACAGGGAGGAGGCTAAGGATGGTACCAACATGTGCTGATTACACACTGAATATGTACATAAGTAATAAAGAAAAAAAGTTAGGTCAGGAGTTTGGAACCCAGCACACACATAAAGACTAATATTCATGGTACCTTTCTTATAATCCCAGTCCTTAAAAAAGCAGACCCAGGGCATATCTGGCAAAAGCTGGGTAGCTAGACTTGCTAAACCATCGAGCCCTGGGTTCAGGTGAGAGAATGTGCATTAGTAAATGAAGTAGAGAGCAACTGAGGAAGACACCTGGCACAGACCTCTGGCCTACACTCATGTGCGTGTGCACCCACACATATATGAACACACACATGCAGAAATGTACGCACAACACATGAACACACACACACACATCCCACATTCAAACAGAAAAGAAAACAAAGATGAATAGAAGGTGCCCATGCAGTTATTGGAAAGGATCTTCCAGTTGGAGGGAAAATGTGGGGAAATGGATCAATGCTAGAGAATATTTGGTATGATGCAATAATCTCAAGTAGTCCTGCCTGGACCTTGGGTTTCCTGGGAAGGCCTAACAGTGGGGCTGTGGGTAAGAGAGGATGTGTGAAATGAAGGACATAGAAGAGACCAGTGGGAAAAGGTGAAGTCATGGAGAGCCTTGAAGTGTGCAAGAATTTGGGTTTGGAATTCCATTGGAAGATGTTTTGACAGGGGCTTATGATGATTATGTTATGTTTTCACGGAGTACCTCTCTTTAGGGTGGGTAAGAGGCACAAGTGGGAAGACCAACAAAAGTTGGAACTCAGCCTCTGCATAGGGGCTTGTGGTGGTTTGAATATGGATTGTTCCCCATAGCCTCATGTGTTTTGGTCCTCTTCTGATGTTGGCAATTTAGGGGACTGAGTCTTGCTGGAGGAGGTGTATTAATGGGGGAAAGCTTTGTGGTTTGATAGCCTAGGACCTCCCTTGCTTAAGCTCAGCTCACTCTGTCAGCTGCTGTGGCAAGACATGATGTCCAGCCTCTGCTCTGCCATCTTTTCCCTGTCATGCTAAAACTTCCCCTCAAGACTATAAACTAAAATAAAACCCTTCCTCCTATCAGCTGCTTTCAGTCAGATGTTTTGTTCCACTGAAGTTAACTGCAACAGGGCTACATAAAAGAGCAAAGAGTGAACCAAATACATCTAGACTTCCTAGACCTTGGCTATCTCTTTTAGGAATGTCTATCCCCTACAACATTCATTAGCTGTGTACACCCCACCCCAAGCATTATAAGAACATCCTGTCAGCCTGTTAACTTATTTAGATTCTCTACAAAGACTATGCAGTAGCTACTGTTATATTCAGAGCTTAGATCCTTCAAGGAGAGTGAGCCATTAGAAACAGGAGGAGGTGCATCACAGGAGAACAATGAGAATGGAGGTAGATCATGGTATGCAAGTCAGGAAGATGCACAATTGTTGTCAAATGCCTTCTGATGTGAATCCATTTGTGAACTGAAAGCCATTATTTACATTCTCATTGGGTGGAAAGACTTCAAGACACCAGAGATTTAAAAAACCCCAAATCTTGTTATTTGATTTCATGAAATAGAGCAAATATTTACTTTTTTCCATTGTAATGGAATAGTTAGGTATGATACATGAAAAAGGCTTTCCAGGATTTTAGACCTAGAATATATTGTATTTTTTGGAAATGAAGACAGAGGAGATGGTCAATCTCTTTAATCTATTTCTCTTTGGCTCTCTTCTACTATCCCTATTTCTCTACCCAAGTCTCCATAGATGATTATTTGCCACTGGATTAAAAAATTTAAGATAATATAGACAAATTTATTTATCATCCTATAACCCAGGCTATGCAGCCTCATATATCATTGTGCAATCTCTACCAATCATTCAAAGAATGTGCCTTTTTAAAAAGATTTATGGGCTGGAGAGATGGCTTAGCAGTTAAGGTGCCTGCCCGCTAAGACTAAGAACATCAGTTCCAATCCCCAGGTCCCACGTTTAGCCAGATGCAAAGTGATGCAAGGGCGCAATGCCGCACTTGCCCACAGGGATTTCATTCACAGTGGCTGAGAGGCTGCTGGCGCACCCATCTCTATCTGTCTTCTTCTCCCTATCTCTCTGTATCTCCCTTCAAAATAAAAATAAATAAAGAAAGAATTCTATAAAAAGATTTATTATTTATTTATTTATTTAGTAGAGACAGAGAGGGAGGGAAGGAAGGAGGGAGAGAGAAGGAGAGAGAGAAAGAAAAGGAGGATGGGTGTACCAGGGCCTCTACCCACTGCAAATGAACTCCAGATGCATGCAACACCATGTGTATTTGGCTTACATAGGCCCTGAAGAATTGAATCTGGGTCCTTTAGGCTTCGCAGGCATGCACTTTAACCATTAAGCCATCTCTCCAGCCCAAATGTACCATTTTTATTCAAGGACAATATCCAGATCTGCTACTAAATTTTATCTCCATCTAGATTCTTCTAAGTCCTCTTTAATTTTACTTTTCTCCTCTTTCTCTTTCTGTCACAATTTCCTTTATTACAACAAGATTCCAATCAACTTACAATCATGTTACAATATGTCTATCATCAAAAAAATCCTAACTGGGGCTGGAGAGATTGCTTAGTGGTTAAGTGCTTGCCTGTGAAGCCTAAGGACCCTAGTTCAAGGCTCAATTCCCCAATACCCACATAAGCCAGATGCACAAGGCGGTTCATGTACTTGGAGTTTGTTTGCAGTGGCTGGAGGCCTTGGTGAGCCCATTATCTCTCTCCCTCTCTCTTTTTCTCCCTCTCTCTTTTTCTTCCTCTCTCTTTTTCTTCCTCTTTTTCTCTCCCCCAAAAATAAATAAATAATTTTTTAAAATCTCAACTGGACTGGAGGGATGGCTTAGTGGATAAGAAACTTGCCTGCAAAGCCAAAGGACCCAGATTCAATTCCCCAGTACCCATGTAAGCCAGATGCACAAGGTAGCACATGCACCTGGAGTTCATTTGCAGTGGCTGAAGGCCCTGGCACATCCATTCTCTTTCTGTCTGCCTCTCTCTCTCAATCTCTCTCTCTCTCTCTCTCTCTTTCTCTCTCTCTCAAATAAAATAAAATAAAATAAATATTTAAAAAATCCAAACTGTCTTTTATCCTCTAATCTCCATCAACCTCACACCTCATATGTGTTTCAGTTTATGAAAGGTGTTTCTTATCTGTTTTGTCTACCTTCTTCCTCTTCTCTCTTTTTGACTTTAATCTCCTCAACTGGGATTGTGTCTCACTATATCACTGAAGCTTCTATTTCAAACTTACCAACGCCCTAAAACTCATCAAATGCTTTAGTTCTTACAGTTTTTACCCTACTTGATCTCAAGTATCTGGAACAAATGAATTATTTCTTAAAATGCTTTCCTCTAATTTAGTGAACTACACTTCATACATTTCTCTTGTACCTCATGTCTTGACTTTTGGAGCAATGTCCTCTAGAGAAGCCTTAAAAGTAGTTGTGCTTCGATGCAAAGGGACTGGTTCTCTTCTCTAAATTCTGGCGATCTTATCTGGTTTACTGTTACATCTGAGTTCTAAGGAATGAGATCAGAAGTTTGCAGAACTCTCCATTTCCTTATGGCTTCCACACTTATCATTCCAACAAGTTTCTCCATTGCCTAATTGACATTCATGCATATAGGCATTAGAAAAGAAACAGAAAATAGCGTCTTTTTTGTATTCTGTCTTAGTCATTTTTTCTTGCCACTGTGACCAAAGCAACTTAATTGAAGGATTTATTTTGACTCACAGTTCAGAGGAATACAGTCCATCATAGTGAGAAATGTATGATGGTAGGAGCAACATGGTCCATGACACCAACCAGAAAGAAGAGAAATGAAAAGAGCAGTGCTCAGATGGCTTTTTCATTTTATTCATTTGATTCACACCATGGAATGGTGCCAACCACATTCAAAGTAGGCCTTACCTCTTCACACAGACCTCACTGGAAACAGCCCTGCTTGTGTATCTCAGTAATCTCTGCATGTTTCTGAATCCATTCAAGATGACCATTAAAATTAACTATCATTTTACTCTACCAAAGCCAGCGCTGATCATCTCAGAAAATGACTTCAGCATATCTCTTTAGTATTAAATTTTTAACTGTCTTTGCAAACATTTCATGAGCCTGTTCCATGTTTGTTTATTTCATCAACATCTTAATTCTAGTCTCGACCACACTCTCCTACATTACTTTCATAATCTCATACATAGTCTCTCACTCTTTTAACTTCCTTATAACTCATACTTGATGCAATTCCAAGAGTGGTATTTTAATGCAAATAAGAGCTGTATATCCCAAGCTTAAAGTCCTTTAGGGACTTAAATAGTATAAAAGATTAACCTCTTATCTTGTTATAAAAACCTTCTGTCAGATCTCTGCCAATCTCAATTCACTCTTCAGATCTCTTTCACTGCATGAAATGTACCACACTTCTTGCTCTTCTTGGCTTTTCTGCATGGAACACTTTCTTCCTGACAGCATGGCCTCTTGGTATAAATGTTATTCATAGAAAGCTTTCCATGTATGTCATACCATCTTGTAGTAATTCTCTATATAGTCATCACCAGGTCTACATTGTTTATGTGCATGTATTCTTATCTGACTATCATATTCTTAGCTAGAACAGTAATTTTTTAAAAATCTTTATTTATATATTTAAGATGGAGCGATAAAGAGAGAAAGAGAGTAGACATGCCAGGGCCTCCTGCTGCTGCAAACAAACTCCAAATGTATGTGCCACTTTGTTCATCTACATTTACTTGGGTACTGGGGAATTGAACCCAGTCCATCAGGATTTTTACGGAAGCATGCTTAACCACTGAGTCATCTCTTCAGCCCTTAAATAATAATTTTTGTTAGCACAGGCTCTTTGTCCATCCTTCTTAACAAGTGCTATTGTCAGGTCAACCAAGACACATACTAGGGACTGAAAAACAAATACTTGACAAATTAATTGATGTTCTTATGATCATGAGGCTATCCTGGCTCAACACCTATATTTTACCAATCGGGAACCTGAGACTTAAAGAAGCGTATTATTTATTCCAAATCACTTGTGCGAATAAGTATCCTTCCCATTGACACCATTCCCAGCCAAATGTTCTTTGTTTGGATTAATGTTAGAATGTGGGATGCAAAAAACAAACAAACAAACAAACAAAAAACTCAACACAGTTGTCAGTGAGAATTCATTAGACAAGCCCTGCCTTCAGGTCTTGGGAATGAAGTATAATGGCATATGTCTACCTAAATCCGAAAAAACACTCAAAATAAAGTTGTATTTCTTGGAAACCCAAGGAAAGCATTGGTCTTAAATAGGTAGTTTCCATGTTTGTTTGAAGGGAGGACAAATGTTGAATTTCATTAGTGATAGAAAACATATGTGTATTCTTGATTCCCATCCCAGGGAAGTCAGCTGTTTAGGACTTGACTCCCATTTCTTTCACCTTAACAAGCCATGTATTTGCCAACATGGCTGTATCCCAGAAATCTGAAGAATATGAGGCTATAGAATTAGATGGAGTAAAAAAAAAAAAAAAAAAAAAAAAGACCCTGAATGTCAATAGGTATTTGGCTTTTAAATATTTCTTTTCGGGGCCGGAGCCATAGCTCAGCAGTTAATATGCTTGTCTGCAACTCCTAATGACCTAGGTTTGATTCCCTTGTACCCATGTAAAGCCAGATGCACAAAGTGGTGCATGTATCATATCTGAAGTTTTTTGTTTTTTCTTTGCAGTGGTTAGAGGTCCTGGTCCCCCCGTCTCTTCCCCCCTCTCTCTCTTATGTTTTATATATATATATTTGGTTTTTCGAGGTATGGTCTCACTCTAGCCCAGGCTGACCCAGGATTCACCATGTAGTCTCAGGGTGGCCCCAAACTCATGGCGATCCTCCTACTTCTGCCTCCCTAGTGCTGGGATTAAAGGTGTGTGCCACCATGCCCAGCACATTTAAAATTTTAAGCAAAAGACTTGTGATGAGATGTTAATTTCCAATGGGTCTCTTTGGCTTTAGAAGTAGAGGATGGATTAGAAGAGAAGACTGATGTGAGAGGAAGATCACTTGCCTGATCACTACAATCATCTAAGCATGAGATGTTGCAGGCATGAGGCATGACAATGAAAGTGATGCAGAGATAAGTGAGGGTCTGAGATATAACCCACAGTATAACATCTGTGAGAATGCTTTCTAGGTCTACTAATTGCTTCTCTGGTGTCAGGTGTGGCCATGGACTATTTCAAATAATGAAAACATGAGCTTTAAGTTTCATGACTGCCTTACCCAGGGTTTAATACAGTTGGTGGCAGTTAGAGTCTCCCACAAACCACTGAAGTCTATGCCCTAACTTATCCTCTCATTAACTGAGCCTGGATATGGGAGTAAGTCCTGAAGGGATGATTTAAGAATGTTTCCTGCCATAACGTTTAAAGGGACAGTGAGCACAGGAGCTCTATGTCAACCCCCCTGACAATTCCATCAAAGAACCTGTGGGAGGCTTTTGTCAAAACCATGTAACCAGATCTTAGAAGATTTGCTCACATTTATGTCCTTTACTCCACCTATGTTATTTTAACCCCAAGAAATAGAAATATACATAAAGATTTATGTAAAAGGATATGTATAGCACTTCTGTTTATATTAGCCAAAACGAATTATGTATTTAATATATGTTTAACAATATACAATAGGATGATGAAATAAGTGGTAGTATATTTTTAGAGATGCCATACTCAGCAATCAGAAGAATCATAATGCAGAAGAACCTAGAGGGTCCTTAGAAATCCATCACTGGGCTATGGTGTACTATATAAAAAATAATCATGATAGCTCATTTGCATTAATTATTCCAGAAGCAGAAAAATAAAACACAGTATATTCTTGGAAATGGAAATCCACAGTTCACATTTTTTTAACCAATTTCTAGATCTTTCAATTATTCTCCCAATTACTAAGGTTTTTGACTTATAGATTATGGATATATTAAGTTAAATAGATTGAAGTTATATATTGAGTAATCATGTTTGCAATCCAGAACTGCACTGTCTAACATAGCAGCCACTAGCCATCAGTGACTATTCAAACATAATTTAATAATTATAATGAAATAAAATCCACAGTATAGTGCACTGGTCACATTTCAAGTGTGTTATAGGTACACATGATCAGAAACTGGGAGCACTCCTCCACTGTAGAACCTTCTACTGGACAATGCTGTTCTCAGGTTGGCTGTCACTGAACCATGTGCTAAGGCATCAGGAAGAGATGCATGTCTGTCCTCAGAACTGTCTCCACTAAGACACACAAGTGAAATAGCATCTTACAATGCTTGGGCTTGCTCTGGCTGGATACAGGGCCCAGTGCTGTCCCCATGCCTGTAGCTGAAAGGCTCTTGGCCACAGCCTCCTACCTCTAGGAATCAGTGTCATAGTGGAATCACAGCATTAATCAAATAAATAATCATTTACTAAGACTTTTAAGGAATGATTTGCTTTCTGGAAAAGGCATTTAGTTTTTTCATTCACTGAGAAAGTGTGTACTCAATGCCTGCCATGTATAAAGGATGTTATACTTTATAGAAATTTGGTATACCAAATAGTGATAAGTAGTATAGAGGGAGAAAATGGAACAGAGAAAGCCAGGAAAAAGAGGTAAAAATATCCCAATTTAAGGTGTGCATCATGGAGCCTGGAAGGAAGGTCATGTGCTTGGGTCAGATATTTAGACACACCCTGACTGATAAGCTGATGGTTATACAAAGATCTGAAAAGATCAATTCTTTGTTTTAAAGACAGGTACAGGTGGAATACATGTGTATGTGTGTTCATTTGTGTGCGGGTGTACTGTGTGTGTTCGCGTGTGTGTGTGCATGCACGCACGTGTGTGTGCACATGTGTGAGGAGGACAGAGGTCAAAGTCAGTTGTCTCCTTTCACTCTCCTCACTATTTTATTAAGACAGGCACTTTGACCGAACCCAGAGCTTACCAATTTGGCTAGTTAGCCAGCTTCCCTCAGGGATCCATCTGTCTGCACCTCCTGAGTGCTGGGATTATAGGTGTGCACCATCACACTCAGCATTCATGTGGGCTCTAGGTATCCAAATTCAGGTCCTCATGCTAGGACTGCAAGCACTTCTCCCAACTGAACCATATCCTCAGCCTCAAGCGGCAATTCTTACTGGATCTTCAGTTTGACAATGTACTTCAATACCTGAGGAGAGAATCAGCCCATGACACCTCACCAGGGCACCAGCTGAAGCCATAGAGTTATAGTGGAAATGAGCAAGAGTGCTGCTTTGTGGGTGAACCTGGAACCAGCACAAGGGTGAAGGAGATAGACAGAAAGAACACTCAGCTCCTACCAAATCAGATATCCAGAAACACAGAGACTCCCAAAACCTCATCACTGAAATAGACCTAAAATGAACCCAACAAGGCTCAGGGAAATTCATGGAAGAGGGGGCAGAAAGTTTGTTAGAGCCATGAGTTAGGTCATTATACACAGAGTCATTGTCTCTCCCACATAACTGATGGCTACCCCCATAAGGCAAGACCCACATTCCCCATGGGGGGGGGGAGGACAGGGAGAAGGCTAACGATGGTACCCCCATGGCTGTATATATACTATATACATAACTAATAAAAAAAAGTGTGTGTGCTAAAGGTGACAAGATGTCTATTACCTGAACAACACTAATGGGAAATCTTGTTGATTTTCTGAGAACTGTATGCAGGCCATTGCTCCCCTCTGATATTCAGTGTCCCCATAATCCATAAAGTATTTTTTAATGTTCATTTTAATTTTCTTTACTTATTTATATTTGAGACAGAGAGAAAAGGAGAGAGAGAGAGACAGAGAGAGAATGGGCATGCTAGGGTCTCCAGCCACTGCAAGTGAACTCCAGACACAGGTGCCACTTTGTGCATCTGGCTTATGTGGGCCCTGGAGAATTGAACCTGGGTCCTTAGACTTCACAGGCAAGAGCATTTACCATTAATCCATCTTTCCAGCCCTCCATGAAGTATTTGGATTAGATGGCATCCAAAGAGACATCTGGTTCTTCAACTTTCTACTTTATGTACCAACAGGAGTGAATTAGGGTCAGCTTGTGTGCCAACTATTAGACTCATATTTTTGTTGAATAAACATTAATTGAGCAGAAGCCATATGCATGCTTAGCTTTTCACAAATGCTGACATTAAGAAGGTCCACATGCTGACTTCACTTTCAAGAAGCGCTCGGGGTGTGCTGCAGCAGATTCCCTTGTGTCTCCGAGGCCTGTGCTTTATTACTGGCTGAGAAGTTCGGGCGTGCTGCCCTCCAGGCATCCCAGCCATATCGCATAGTCATGCTGGGGGCCTAGGGCCCAAGGCTATCAATCACCCTGAAGCTGGAGGCCGGGCATTCCAGCCTCCCCAGAGTCCAGACTCCCTTCAAGAATAATGTGTCCTAGATGGAGTAACTGTCTCCACACATGATGATGGTGATGGATGGTTCAAGAAAAACATTCTTCATTCAAGGCAGTCCACGTGTGCACTTCAGTGCTGGGCCAGGTTCTGGCTGGGATGCCTGCTGTTCTACATTCTCTTAGCTGTTGTCACCTTTCCTCTTTCCTGACAAATGGACCCATTTCACAGCCTGAGTGACTCATGATTGCTTTAGGAAGTCGGGATTGACCCAATGCAATGAAGGAAGAAAATAAAGACAATTTGTTATCTTGACATCTTCAACCTCCATCCTCATCTTAGTACACCCCTGCTGAAAAACCTACAGTGGTTCCTTCTCAACCATGGGATGTTATCCAAAATCCATTGCCATCAGGCTCCAGCAGTGCAACCTTCATTCCCACTGCCAAATTATGCATGCATAATTCACTCAAACATGCCATGGATTTTCCTACCCTTATAACAAGTTCACATGGCTGAAATCTTAACAACCTTTGCCCAAGTATGTGGTGGTCTCTGAGAAGACATCCCATTGCATGTCCTAGACATGATTATTCAGCATTGGATGCATACAGCCTAGGGCTTGGAGTACTTCTGCTCACCGAAGAAATTCTGAGTTACTTGTGACTTCTGTGTCAGAGCTACTGTCCACCATCCCTTCTATGCCAGCAGCGGTGCCATCCATAAGGGGTGAGGGACCAGGTTTCCTAGTTTCAGCCTTGGTCCACCCAAAATGAGTCTAGGTTTGTCAGCCCAACAAAGTCATACCACGTGTGAAGAGATAGGCTTCCACTCTTAGGTCCAGGTTGACTAAAGTCTCTGTGAATCAGGTATCAATGACTTACAAATAGCAACTTCATGAACCAAAAGCATTCACATGATTGTTCAAGCCACCAGTTGTATTCTACCTGGATAGATCTGCCTTAAGTATTACGTAAGTCTCAAATTTCTGTAAGCCTGGAAGGTTTGTAAAATAACTATTTATGGCTATACCACCGTAAGATATATTTATATTTTTATTTATTTATAAATGTATTGAGCAGAGGAGAGAGAGACAGATAGAAAGAGAGAAGGGGCATACCAGAGCCTCTAGTCACTGCAAACAAACTCCAGATGCATGTACCACCTCGTGCATCTGGCTTACATGGGTACTGGAGAATTGAACTGGGTCCTTAGATTTCTTAAGCATGTACCTTAACCAATAAGTTACCTCTCTAGCTCCAAAATATGAATTTTTTTTTTTTTTTTTGGTTTTTCGAGGTAGGGTCTCACTCTGGCCCAGGCTGACCTGGAATTAACTATGTAGTCTCAGGGTGGCCTTGAACTCACGGCGATCCTCCTACCTCTGCCTCCCGAGTGCTGGGATTAAAGGCGTGTGCCACCACGCCAGGCCAAAATATGAATTTTTTATTTTTTATTCATTTATTTATTTGAGAGAGAGATTGAGAATGATAATGGTGGCGCCAAGGACTCTAGCCACTGCAAATGAACTCTAGACACATGCGCCACCTTATGCAGCTGGCTTACATGGGTACTGGGGAATCAAACCTGAGTCCCTGGACTTTGCAGGCAAGCTCCTTAACCACTAAGCAATCTCTCTAGCCCCACAATAAGTTTTTTACTATTATTAAGTAGAAACTGTGTATGGGCACATCATATGTTGGTACCTCCTGCCTGCCCCCACACCACTGAGGGCCCTCCTTAGTGGGATTACTGGTATTCACCATGTAGTTGTGGGTTATGGGTTGTGAGAGCAGCAGTCCGTCATTGTGGAGGGCTATGTCTCTGGATATTCCTTCCTGCCCTGTGGCTCTTACATTGTTTCCACCCCTTCTTCAATAACCTTCCCTGAGCCTTGGTGGGTGTGATTTAATTGTACTTTAGTGTTGAGTTCTCAGCAGCTTCTTATTTCTGCTTTGGTGCATTTTGAGTATCCTCTGTGTCTGTCTGCATCACCCTGGCCAGGTTATCAGGCTTGCCATGGAAGCAGAAGTCTTGCTTACCTGTGCGGTTTCACCTGGGCCCTGGCTGCTGTGTGAGGGGTGGTTCATTTCCTGTCAGGGAGTCAGCTATCTATACTTGTTTTCTTGGTAGATTACAATTGTCCTTTGTTAATACTTTATTAAAAACAAAAACCAATTTTCCAATAGAGAGTAAGATTAGGATAGGTTAAAGGGGATAAGCATTACTAATTGAGAGGGAATTTGATGAATGTAGCCTCAGTTTTAGATGAAAGCTCATGGGAGCTTCTCATTGGAGTCCATTATTTTGGTCTCCAACGGGTTCTGAGTTGGTTCCTCTTTCCAGTTATGGGTTCTTTTCTATTGAGTGGATCTCCTAGCTAGTCAAAGAGCCATTAGTTACACTCCTAGGCTGTGTGCCACTATTGTCCAGGTGTATACATCTTGTTAGGTTTGTTGTTTTCATATAGCAGTGTCCCTTTAAAAAAAAAAAAATATATATATATATATATATATATATATATATATATATATATATATATGTTATTTGAGAGAGAGAGAGAGAATGGGGCACACCAGGGCCTCCAGCCACTGCAAATGAACTCCAGATGCATGTGCCCCCTGGTGCAGCTGGCTTATGTGGGTCCTGGAGAGTTGAACTGGGATCCTTTGGCTTTGCAGGCAAATGCCTTAACTACTAAGCCATATCTCCAGCTCCCAGTGTCCCCTTTTAAGTGCAAGGATCTTCACTATTGATCCACATCTGTGATTCTCAAACACTGAAGAGAATCCAGACACCTGGAGGCTTTTTAAAGCATGGGAGTTTGGCTTTAAATGCAGAGTTTCTGACTCAGTAGGTCTGAAGTTGAGCTAATCATTTTTGCTTCTAATCAGTTTCCAGGAAATGATGCTGCTGTCTATACTTTGAAAGTCACCGGCCAGACTTTATAATCTCCTTTTCAAATCATCCTTTCCAAGCTTTGATGACATAAGGCTATCATTTCATATCATTATTATCCTAGCATAAATTAAATTAGTGCATTTTACTTTTTTTCTAAACTGTAAGGATCTTCTCTCCTGTTCAAGATGGCTCCCTATTGGTTAACATAAGTCCAAGAAAAATATTTAGTAAATTAAAGAATCTATTGAACAGTGGGGATGAGAAGGTGTCCAAAGAATCCCTGTGGGATTTTTTTTTTTTTTTTTTTTTTTTTTCCTGAGAATAGAGGATCATTAAGGAAACATTCAGCCCTAAGTCTTTCAATTAGGAAATTGGGTTGTTTGGGTATAAATGTGTCCAATTAGTTCATAGCTCCTAAGGACCGTGGCTGGCCCTGGGAAGTATCCATGGAGATGGCTATGTCCTTGATGCACCCTGGTTACCTGAGGAGTCTCAAAAAAGGTGCAAGAAAGGTGGTTGCAGAAGGTTTCTGTAGCACTTGTTGAATGCTCTGCCTCAACATGAATCAAGGATTCTTTTCCATATGCAAGTGGTTGTTGGGCACTGAGAGGTATCTTTATGATCTTTATCTATGTCTAAGAACCAATGTATATGGGAGGCACATTTTCAGCTATCTCCTTTGCATAGTTACACAAACAACCCTGCATCCAAGGAGGTACTATTTACATACACTTGTACATTTGCATTGACACATCCGGATTTTTCTGTAAAATTAGAAAATGTTCTGTACAGAACTGTGAAGTTATATAAAACATGGAAAACATTTCAAGGAACCCTGCCTCCTACTCTGTATAACATAGAAATACCAAAGCCTTTCCTTTAATGTTCAATTAAAGAAACAAGCTAACCAATATTGTTGGTTTATATGGTACCTTTTACCAAAACAAAATAGTTCTCTGTGCACGTGGCTTTTAGCATTTAATCAGGAAACTTGAATGTTCTGAGCATCTGGCTGTCTTAATGAGAGGATTGTAAAAACACCAGGAAGTAAATTAAAATTAAATTTTCTAAAAAGGAGGGGAAAATGCAGTAGAAAGGTAACATTAACATTCCAAAATGCTAAAGCCTCCTTGGGACTTCTGAGTTCCAGTCTCACAACCAGGTAGGGGTAGCCAATATTTAGATGGCTCTTGTGATGTGGACAGTCAAATTCATCAGTAAGTGTACCTTCGTGCCAAGCCTGCAGGGGGCTTTTCTCTTCTCAACTGCTGGGCAGCTGCTTTGATGACCACCTTTTATGGATTGGGACAACCTGCATTTTACCCCCTGCTACTCCTTGGCAAAGGCAACTGAATGCTAGCAGTGTGTTTTCTCAAATGTTCCGGTTAACGACCCAACTGTGGAACTACTTGCTGGGCTGCTTCTCTGGAGTGGTCATTACAATATTTCATTCTTCTTGCTTAATTTCAGACTGTGCTTCCTCCACACATAAATATATCAAACTATATAAAAACCAGAACTTTTATCTGCATAGAGGGGTTTAGAGTGTTGGTTTCTCTTGCTCCATAGGACAAGAAAAATCATTGTTTCCCCTTTTGGTTTAGAGACTTGATTTATGCAGGCTCGCCTTTCAGGCTTCTGTTTCAGATGTGCGACTCTCATGGGTGTGTACGTATTTGCTTGGGGCTACTGACAGGAGTTTAATTCATGATTTACAATCTGTAGGCTTCAGATGAAGAATGAATTTTGATTTAAGGAAATACATTCTACATGGCTTTTATTTTCCACTGAGTATCAACTATTAGTTGGTTTTAGCTAAATAAAAAAAAATGAAGTATGGCTTTTGCTAGAAGGTCCTTTCTGGTGAAATTCAGATGGATTAGAAACTGAATATTTCCCATGTAACCTCATGAAATAAGGCTCCCTCTCCAAAAGTCCGACTGAGTTCCTCCAGGGAGGAGCACTCAGTTGTGCTAACTAGTAGTTGGGTGTTAGAATCCTTCCCTGATCATAAGTTTGGTTTCTCACTCATTCATTTTCAATATTCTCTGCAGAAGGGTGGGAAGCTTGTTCAATAAATAAAGCACTTTCTATGCAAGTGCAAACACCTGAACTCAGATCCCCACAGCCCTTGTAAAGTAGAACACTGTAGCAGGTATTTGTAATCCTAGGGCATCTACAGTAAAGTGGAAGTGTCAGGCAGGAGAATTGACTGGAAGCTGGTGAACCAGCTTAGAAAAAGCTCCGTAAATAAAGCAATTCTCTAACCTGGTGAAGGCAGCCATGAACAATGAGACATAAAGGCAAGGTTAACATACTGGTGGGAGGTGGCCTACTAGATCACAGTGATGGGATGGATGCGATGGAGAGGACCTCATGTCTTCTCCCTTATACACAATGACCATAGCTTTGAATGACATTACCTGCTTTGAATATGCTGCAGGCTTATTGGAAATACTTGAACGTTGAGGTGTGGGAAAACATGGCAGGTATTTTACAAACCCTGTTTCATAAAACTATACAATTGTAAATATTTTAATGAATTAATATTGTTAGTAGGATTTTCTTACGTCTTTACGGCTTATAATAGTTCCAATACTCTCCTCTATTCCCCTGCCCTGGACCCTTCCTGGCTCTCTCTAGATTTCTCTCACTAATAAGATCTTCATGAAAGAATACTTGAGTAATGTTGTCTTTATCCATGATCCACTTATGCACGTATTTGTACTAATGCTCATTGACTTTCTCTTGTCTCAGAGGGATTAGATGTTAGCTAGGCTTCAAAATTCACTGTAGACAGAGAACTGGGAGGAAAAATAAAAGCAACAGAGTGATTCTGCCATCAGTGTCTGTACCATTACTTCCTTATCCTTCCTTCTCGTGCTGGCAGAACAGAACCTCTCAGCCACGACTATGTGAGCATCTGTCTTTGTTGAACCTGTTTCATTCCTTGTAAGATGCTCGGCAGCATCTCTTGCCTCTCCCCTTTGAAGGCTAGCACACTTCTAATCATGAAAACCAGCTTGTCTCTAGAGATTGCCAAATGTCCTCTGAGGTCAGAATCACACTGGCTTCTGTGGTCCAGGAAGCACTCCAGGCCCATGAGGATCATACACTCTAGCTCCCCATATTTCTGATTTGTCCCATACAGTTACCTGTGAAGCTTACTAGTCATATTGTAGGTCTGGAGGGAGATGTTTTGGTAGAGGTGGGAGAATGGTTCAATCTGTATGCAAGCTGGTTGAACAATGCTAGAAGCAAGAGCATCAAGCCATTCTTAAAGATGGGAGACTCTTGTTTCCTGGGTTCCATGCAATAAACACAATGTTAGCCTAAGATGGAATATTATATTAAACTATATCTAGGCTGAATAAATTGATTTAAATATGTATTACAGGACTGGAGAAATGGCTTAACAGTTAAGGAGCTTGCCTGCAAAGCCAAAGAACCTAGGTTTGATTCCCCAGGACCCATATAAGCCAGATGCACAAGGTGGTACATGCATTTGGAGTATGTTTACAGTGGCTGCAGGATGTGGCTCACCCATTCTCTTTCTTTCTCTCTCAAATAAATGAAAATAATGTGTGTGTGTATGTATATAATCACATGAATTCCATGTAGAAAGTATAATTTTCCTGTCATGAATGTCATTAATATTATTATGGATTGTTATTTTTGTTTTTCTCCAAAAGAGTCATTGCAGTATCCCCTATAGTGCATGTAACCAGCATCCTGCAGACTACTCAATTTAAACCATTAAGACAAAAACATGTAATATTTACTTTATGTACATCATTTTCCTTTCATCTTTTTTACACTTTCTTGAGCTTATCTCACTCTGCCAAGGAGATATTTATCAGCCCTTAGAGAAAAATTTTTAAGTGAAAGGAAGAAGCGACTTTGTTTTTATGTGGTAAAGTTCCATCTTTAGCTTATGGCGAGCTAAGTCAGAGTGACATGGTGCCTTTCAAAAGAAGCCTAAGCCTGACTGGCCTGGAAAGAGAAGGGGAGGAAAGCTGTCTTTTCCAGACAGTAGCTAGTGGACAAGAAAGAAGGCCAAAGGAGAGCCCAGTGGTGTAGCCTGGGTGTCTCCCGAGGGAAGGCAGAGATGTGCAGGAGGCCTGGCCACCTGTAAGGGCCTGGGTCAGAAGAAAGTTCAGTGTTAGCCTGGAGGCTTCAGGCAAACAGTCTGGACCCACATCCAGGAGAGTAGAGGGCCAATAGCATAACTCATGGCTCTCCTGTTAACACATATGGAGACATGTGTCTACCTGAGGTCACAAAACAATGACCTTCCTCCAAAAACCCAGCTGTCAGCTTACAAAGAAAAAGAGGAAGTGAAAGACAGCCAACGGCTGGTAGTGAATTTGGATCATTCACCAGAGGTAGCATTTTAAGAGTCATTTTAATATGGGAATGGGTTGAATTGAACAGATAGGCATGCCAAAGCAGGGAAATAAGTTGTCAAGGAAGGATGATGCTAAGGCTTCTTTCATTTTAAATTGATAAATCCAAGTATGTTTATGACTTGTGATTATTGAAATCATTAAATGCTTTTTATCTATTTATTAAAATGTTTATTAATGGTGACAAAGCTTACTGCAGATCTGTAATATACTGATCTATATATGATTTATGTGCCATTATTGAATGATGTCATATTTTAATGCTTACTTTTTACAGTGGTATGATTTTTGTTGGAAGTGATGCTGTGTTCCAATTACAGAAACAATGTAATGATTTCCTTTAATAAGTCTTCTTTCAAAATTATTTTATTCAAAACCAAGAAATAAGAGTGTAAGTAAATAGCAGAAGTATCAGAAATGATGGCATCAGTGTCTGCAGTGATGGTACAACGCAGGTGATAGGAATGCACAAATGGGGCACAAGAAACATGCAAGCATCTTCTACCTTACCATCACTACAAGCGGGTCCAAGGAATTAAGTATGGTGGTACATATCTGTGATCACAGCATTGGCAAGATAGAGGTAGGAGGAT